>JARDYH010000001.1:175622653-176900153 GCA_029215795.1 Anniella stebbinsi
TCTAAAAATTTTAACTTTGTCATGCTTGTATTTGCATTGTGTTCCGCGCCTCGATCCGTAGGGAGAGGCGGGTTATAAATTATTATTATTATTATTATTATTATTGTTATTATGCAGGCACAGTGGTCAATCAGTGGTAATGAAAAACATGGACCCCATAAAGGGTGAATCTAGGGTGACCATCTGAAAAGGAGGACAGGGCTCATGAAACTTTAACAGTTGTAGAGAAAAGGGAATTTCAGGCAGTGTTATTTGTATGCAATTAGTTCCTGGTGAAATTCCCTCTTCATCACAACAGTTAAAGGTGCAGGCACTATACTAGAGTGACCATATACAAAAGAAGGCAGGGCCCCTGCAACTTTAACTGTTGTGATGAAGAGGGAATTTCACCAGGAACTCATTGCATACAAATGACACCGGCTGAAATTCCCTTTTTTCTACAACAGTTAAAGTTACATAAGCCCTGTCCTCCTTTTCAGATGGTCAGCCTAGGTGAATCACCAAAATCCATGAAGAGGGAAGAGCCAAGAGAGTGGGGCCAGATCTACACCAAGCAGGATATAACACTTTGAAAACATTTTGAAAACTGTATAGGCAGTGTGTCCTGGGCCTCAACAGTTGTCACCACTGTTTTATAACATTTTAAAGCAGTAGTGTAGATTCAGCCTGGTGTGGGGGTGGTGAGTTGACCTGGTTGCCCACCCCAACAGATTATAAAGCACGAACGCAATGGGCTAGTATAGGCCCTGTTTTTGCCTCTTGCTGCAAACGTTGACACAGAACCAAACTAGAAGCTTGTGTCTGTGATTTTTTCCTGGCCTTCTTCCTTTGCTTTTATCAGTGGCCTGACATGCAAACATTTAATAGATTAAGTGCTTGTTTTTGTTTTTTTCCTGACATAAGAATGAAGTGATGGGGAAAGTGTAGAGTGGCAAGGAGTCATATTTTATAGAGGACAGTCTTGTATTTGAAGCGATGCCGGTGGGCTGTTCTTCATTTGAAAGCACCCTCCATTTGAAGGGCTAACCTATCCAAAGCCAGCTTAAAAGGTAAAGTATCATAAGAACCGTTGCTCATCCACAGCTAGCACCTGGGCAGCCAGCAGGCACACAGGTTACCTGGTCACAGTCTTCCACAGCATGATGAGATGGATTTTATTTCTATTTAAATTATAATAACAATTTCTAAATTTGCATCTATAAATATAAATTTGCATATGCAAATGTTATGCAAATTACTGTAGACTTTTGCCCTCTTTTTGTATGCAATCATTTCCTCTTTGAGGAGTTATTTATAAGTGGCCACCTTAGAACAGTGCCACTTGCATGATTTTGGCAAAGGCCCCAGACCATTTTGAAAGGTGGTAGCCCTCTGCATGAATTGCCATCCTAAAAAATATCAATCTTTTAATCAGGGGCTCTAGCAATTGGTTTTTTGTAGCTGCTGTTTTGCCACAGCTTGTGAGACACAGGTTGTAATAATAATAATAATAATAATAATAATAATATTTATAACTCGCCTCTCCCTACAGATCGAGGCGGGGAACACAATGCAAATACAAGCATAACAAAGTTTAAAAATTTAAAACAAGAGAAACACATCATTAAAACATTTAAAATGAGGACTTCAGAAACTTGCACAGGATTCTAAGAATTGAAAACATCGGGAAATATATCGGTGGTGTTCCTCTTCTTCCATAAACAGATAAGGGGGCTTTCTAGGGATACAAAAAGAGCTTGGTTCTGCTCCAAACAGTTCGGTGGAGCTAGAAATAGAGTTGTGTAATCTGGAATGGAGTCCACACAAATAGAGTTGTGTAATCTGGAATGGATTCCACAATTAAAACTTAGCATTACCTAGGCCAGGGGTGGGGAACTTTTGGCCTTCCAGATGATATTGGAATACAATACCCATCAGTGCTAGCCAGTATGGCAGATGATCAGTAATGATGAGAGTTGGACTCAAAAAAACCATCCAGAGGACCAACCCTGGCATAAGCATCCAGCCTGATTTGGACTCCAGAACCCACAGAGCGTGAGAAGGTTAATGCAGTCTTGGAAGATTTTCAGGCTCTGTTAGGTTTTGCCTGACATGCCTTTTATAGAACAGATCTAGAGCCCAATGGTTTATCTCAAGCCATGCACTTTTCCACAATCTCACCAGCTGGAACGTGGGCGGGTAGGGGGCACTTACGTATTGCCAGAAAAAAAGATATGAAATCTATCACCAAAAATTGGACAAAGAGCAGGCATATTTGCATGCAATTTGCATATGCTAATTATATGATTTTTTTTAAAAAAATAGAAATTTTATTTGAAATGGAAATACCGTAAATCTCACCATAGTGGGGAATATTGTGACCTGGTGGCCCATGTGCCTTGCTGAATTGGCCATCCAAGTGCTCTTGATGGGTAACTCTAGGCCCCTGCTTGCCTTTCTTATGGTTCTTTATCTCTAAATCAGACTTGGACCAGACAGCTCTTCCAACTGAGGACTGTTCCCTGCCAGCTCTCCAAAACAGAGGCCACCCTAAACTTGTGCTTCTTCAAACTGTACTGGAATCTTCCTGCATTCCTGGGCGCTCCCTAGCTCTGTTTTACTTGCCAGACAGAGAATGCCCCTTAGCTGCAACAGAACACCCCAAGAAATGAATTGCAGCCGTTCTAGCAGGCTTACAGGATGAAGCTGCTGGAGTAAAGGCCATCTGCCTTGCTCAGAGTGATGGATAATACGAGCCCTCTGACAACCATCAGGCATATATTACATGGCTCAGAAAAGTATGTGTGAGTGTGGGTTGGTATTTTTTTATATATTGAAATCTACTTTGCATCCCATTTTCACTGTCTGTCATGTATACAGAAAAAGGACATTGGCATTTTGTTCTACCTCCTTGCGCACAGCAGTCCAAAATCAGCAGGCTGCAGCCATTCAGCTGTTGTTGCCATATGCCCACAAAGGATAGAAAACGTGGTCTAATTCCAGTTTACTCACAGACACAGAACACCATTCTGCCTTGAACGTCAGTGGTGACAGCATGCGTTAGCATTTCCATTTGACATTCCTTTTGATCTACGGGATGTAATTGATTTATTAGCCCAACGAAGTTTTAAAATTCACATATTGCAAATCCGCCCTCCTCGCAACCCAGTTCCTCTTTTTCTCTTGCTTTTTTTTTTCTCCTTGACTTTTGTAAATGTTTTATTTGCTCTGTTGGGTGAGAAATTATGATGGAAAAACCAGCCAAGAGAGATGATATGGAACAATAATGAAACACATGACAAAGCCAAATCAACAGTTCGGTAGTTCCATTCTGGGAAGGAGGCAAACTCTGATTCCCAATTGTAATTAACTGTCAAAATTTAAAATCACGGGGTTAAAATCATAGTTCAGTGACAGCTGGTGAAAAATTTTATGGTGGAAATACATGCATTTATTATCGTGCAAGTGAAAACACTGTTCTCAGTGTTGGTACCATAGAAAGATAAGAGGTATTTCTAGAAATAAATAATGATTAATCTATGACACTTTGTTAATACAGTCTACAAACCTCTTGCCCTCCCCCCCCCCTTTATTAATGGTGAATACTTTTGTTTTCATTTTACAGCTAGGGTGCAGAATGAGACTTGAAGACAACATGATAGAGCCATCATTGACAATGGTACACACATTATTTTTTTTCAAGCCATGCTAAGCCAATGGCACAGAATAGGGAAGGCAGTCAGCACTTGAAGTGCCATCTATGATGAGCACTAGGTAAAATTAACAGATTCATTGCTAGGTGGTCTTTACTTTTAATGGGGACCCTGATGAGCACTGGTTAGCATGATGGATGTACTATAGACAGCCTGTCTTTGTGCTTTTCCTTCGGGAGCCATGTGTAGTTAAGCAAGATCTTCATCTAAAGCAGGAGTAGGCAACTTCTGGACCTCCAGATGTTTGGGCCTACAATTCCCATCAACCCTAGTCAGCATAGATAATGGTGGGGGATCATGGGAGTTGGAGGCCCAAACATCTGGCAGGCCACACACTGCCCACCCCTGTTAGGATTCAAAGTAACACACAAAATAACCATATAGTGAATTATATCTTCATGGAACACTGTCTCAACGTTTCTGGAGTGGCACAACCATAGAACAGCATGTTCACTTTTCTGGGTGTGGACCATGTCGCTTGTTTGGTTCTGTGCAAATAACTGTAGAAATAAGGAAGGTTTTTCCAATCCTGGTGGGTGTTCCTCTTCCTACCTTATGCAAATGGCAGCTTCTTTGTTGAGACCATGGAGAGAGAAAGGTTAAACTCTCCCTCTCCATCCCTTATGCTGCTGCTGCTACTGCTTGGGTCTCGCCACAGCTGCTGTCTTTTTATTAAGTGCATGTTAATTATTATCATGTCAACGGTGGCCTAAGTGCAATGGCTTCCAGAGGTTGAGCAATCACAAACCATGGTTGGTCAGTTCAGACACCACACCAAACTAGGAATGTGCATTACAGACTGAAGCCAGAGCAGGGCTGGGCTGCTTCATTCCAGTTCTGTTGCTTCCCAAGGTGAAGCAGGCTTCCCTCCATTGCCAACAGAACAGAAGTCATTCCAGAACAAGGCATCATTGGCGACGCATCTGTTGGAGGCTTTGGCTGGTTTTGGATGACACATTAGGCAACAGAGGGGGAATAGCGTACCGACTGTGCATTAGGTAGGCGGTGCTCCATACACGACATGCTGCAACTCTGGTCCTTGTGCAGCTGAAAGTTCCTGTGGCCATTTTGGTTGCTACATCTGCTCCCTCCCCCCTCAGTTCTCCAGCCGTATCCCAGCATGCACCGCAAGTTCTGCTGGCTGTATAGAGCAGCCAGGGGTTTTCAGCTGCTCTGGCCGGCAGAACTCTATTCCCAAAAGGAATAGTCCATTGGGGGAGGGGGATTCAGACAACACTTTAAACAACGGGCTTCGGGCTAAATAACATGCAAGCCCGTTGTTTCTCTCCGTTGCTTAATTGGGCAGAATAGTGTACCGTCAGTTGTGTGTGCACGGTGTGTAACCCTCCACATGATACAATAAGCAACACAACTGATGGTTGCCTCTTCCCCCCTCCGTTGATTATTGTGTCATCTGAAACCAGCCTTTATCTATCCTGCAAATAGGGTCTTCTGTTTTTGTGTCTCTTAAAGCTTATTGTGAGGAGGAGGGGGAGGGGGGAGAGAGAGAATGCAGTTGAGTGAACAACAGGTACTACAACTCCAAAGTAGTACTACTTCTACTCCAAAGGCACATTTTACCAGTTGCTGCACTCACTGTGCTTTGTGGTGAAGCAAGGATGGGATCTTTGAATGCCATCAGGCTTTACTATGAAAAAGCACTGAACTGATTTTGAATAATCAAAACTCCCTATCCTTCTCTGGGGATGCCTCTAGGATGTGAATCAATTTAATACAAATTACCCCCCAAACCCAGGGAAGGGCATAAGAAAGTGAAACAAATTATCCCCCCCCACACACTTATTGAAGTCTCCACTTCCACATGAACCGCTGCCTCTATCCTTCTGAAACTGTGCAGATTTCTTACTTAGGGACATCTGTAAGCTAGTTGCCATTTTCAAAGCAATGGTCCACAAGGACCAATTAATTATAAGGTCATCTTCTCTAGAACACCCTCAAAATGTTAAGACTGCTCTTGTACAACAGCAACAGCAACAACCCTATTCCTATTCATCTGAAACTTGGTAGGCTCTGTGCCCATAGAAGGGACAACTTTCGTTCTCTCTAATTTTCATCCAATTCTGCCCCAAAATTGAAGATATTATTGGCAGTTCCTATTAAAAAAAACACAAACCTCCTTCATCTCCCCCCACTGTTATTTGCCTGGTGTAAGACACTCTTAAGGGGCTACTATGCCTGAAAATATAATCCAATTATTACAAAGGGGGAGAAGGTATAGCCATTTTTTTAAAAGAATCCCATGACAGTCAATGTCATGGGAAGCACAGAGCCTCAGATTTCCAACCCTTGACTCAGCTTCAGTACCACATCAAAGTAGATGACCAAGCTAAATTGAGCCATTTTCCGAAGCACTAAATCAGGGTCCAGGCTGAAGCCTGGGGGTTGGTGCACATACCTATACTCCAAATCATAATGATGGTCCCTTGCACAAGGCCATGGTTGAGAAAGTTTCTCTTTGTCCTTCCATAGCTATCTGTCCAGCTAACAAATGTAGGTGAATGTGTTTAAATTGCAATATTCTTTAATAAGTACAACCTGATTTAATGCAAGATTAAGCATTGCATTCTTTTCCTTTCCTTTTTTTTTTTTTAAAGGAAACTGAGATGGTCAGGAAGATTACATTGGCAAACTCTCTAAGGCAAATCCAGGGCAGATCTTCATAACTTTGTGCCTTCAAACACCACAGTTCTCTTTGTCTGTCCTAGGACTGGGCTGAAATGCTCCCCTCACCATTTTGCAGTTCCAAATGCTCAGTGTGTGTGTGTAAATGGGGTAGAAGGGAAACGTTAATGTGCTGTGTTGATTAGCTGAGGCTGAGATAGGGAAGGTTGCCTACAGCAGCCCAGTGAGTTCATGGCAAAGGTAGCTTCCAACGGGGAACTTGCTCATTCATAGTTTAGTCACTCAACCACAATGCCACAAAAAAACCTCCCCTGTTTGCTTGAGACCTCGCTAAGGCCCTTGATTCTTTAGTTTGAAATAACAACACCTGTGAGGGCCTTGTGCCAACCTTTGACAGCTGCGATTGCAAGATCAAAAATGCCATACCAATTTATGCAGCTCTCTCCTGAGCATAAGACGGACTTGAAAAACTGAAAAAAGAAAGAAACAGTTCTTAACGACGATCACAAAGTGCCCCCCTCCTACGTCTTCTATTGAGCTGTTAGATTATTTTAATGTGTTTTATTTTATTTTTTTACCTTTTATTTTATTTTTTACAGGAGGTTGGCCTTTCAAGTTATTGGATAACGGCAGGGAGCCAAAGTCATTACCTCTTCTTGCATTATTTAATCCTAAACATAAATATCGGTGGGACTTGCATGCCCAAAACTCCACGGTCCATCCATCTGATTAGAAAAGTCTCAACAGCGACTCTGCCATAAGTCAGTTCTAGTGATTTTGAAAACTTTTGTTCAGATCATCTCACAAGACGAGGATGATAGCTCAGCAGCACAGTACCGGCAATGCATGTAAAAGGCCCCGTGTTCGGTCCCTAACATCTCCAGGTAGGGTTGTGGAAGACTTCTTGTCTGAAATCCTGCAAATCTGTGTATTCAACCATGGTAGTGCTTAATTTGGGTTGCTATCTGGACATGGCGGGCAAGTGCAGCTATTCTCCATGCTGGAATAGCTGTACCCAGTGGAGGCTGGTGGTCCAATTGTGGTGGGGCTGTGCATCTACTCTGGATTTCAGTCAGAGTGAGTCAGAACTCTAAAGGAGCTATCCAAGGTGCCAAAACTATTTGGGGGTTGGGATTCAGCACCATGGATAGCTCCTTTAGAGTTTTGATTCGCTCCGACCGAAACCCAGAATGGATTCACAACCCTGCTGAAATCAGAGCCACCAGCCTCCACTGCTGTACCTATTTTATGTGGGCTGGTGCAGATGAGAGAGAATTTTGTTTCCATTCGTTTGATAAGAAATTATCAAATTCACAAAGAACTTGAGTTTAAAAAATTTGAATGCAGGACAAAGTCAAACCATCAGATCCGCTCTTCCGGAGTTCCACCTCAGACTCAGAGAGCTCCTCACCTTCAGAACCTACTCAAGTATTAGGATATTCCTAAATCTTGGCAACCCTATGAAGGCCTGAGCCTCAATGCTTTCTAAAAGAACAGCAAATGCACTTCTTTGGAATGGTGTTCAACACCCAGTAATAAGTCGCTTATTTAAGTTTGCATATTGTTTTTATTTTATGTGTTCCCATCTGCACTAAGGCCTTTGGCAGAGGTGAGGTAGAAATTGAACTACTAGCTAAGTAATGCTTTGTAGCTATGCAGCACATTTCAAACATTCAGGGTGTTCCACATATATCATCTCAGTAATTCTTACAACGCCTCTGCAATGTAGGCCATGCTTATTATCCCTATAAAAAAGTCAGTCCACATGGGAGTGGGTGTGCTGAAGCTGAGAACAGTGGTTTATGTGCCTGAGATGACACTTGAGCTGGGCATTCTCAAGCCCCACTTCATAGTCTTAGCAACTTCATGAAGGCAGCAGCAGCACAGAGGAACTGAAGGGACAGTATTTTGTATTTATCGTTACTATGGCCAGTTACTCTAGGATTCTCACATGGAAGCAAATAAAGGGGAAAACACACACACAAATAATCCATAGTCCAGAATAATTGGGTCAAGGGCTGCATCTTTAGCCATTTCTCTCCCAACCTCCCAAGATATTAATTTTGGCCATTAATATCTTGCATTGGGATCTTGCATTTTATCCCAAGTCAGCATTCATTGTGAAATCACAAGCCTGGTTTTCTTGGCCCCTGTTCAGGCTGCGCTCAGATCGTCCATCCATCTAAAGGTTTCTCTTTGCCTCGGAAGCTTCTTCTCCGCACACTCTCTGACATTTTGGGACGGCTGGCAGGAAATGTTCAGTTTATGCCTGACATTTTGACAAATAACACTCTATGTATGGCCTGAGTTTTACCTAACTTGTGCGGTGATCCTTTTCCTGGCTCATGAACCATTATGGGAATAAAGGCACCCTATTGCTATCCATTAGTCATCTCAGCCAATGCAACATGCTCTTTCACTTCTACTTTATAATATGCCTCATAAACTTTAACACATTCATGTTGTCCCATTCGTGCTTAAGGGTAGAGATGCAAACAGAAAGAGTGACACATCTCAGAAACAGACACAATGTTCTTTTTAATCATTCCCTTTCCCCCTCCCAGTATTTCAACATTAACACTGTGTAATTTGCAAATATTAAGCCTCAACTAACATAGCTTCATAGTGATAGCCAATCCAATTTCTCATGCTGGGAATAGATAACACTTCCTTATTTATTTACTTACACTTTATCCTGATGTTCCTCTTAGGATCTCAGAGTAGCTCACACATGGTTCCTAGGCAGCCTGTCATAGAGGAACAGATCTGTTAGTGGTTGAACAGAGTCATAGGCCTTCATTCAGACCATTCTGTGGCCTTCATCTAGTTTCTGCAGGTCTCTTGATGCTCAGAGGGCAGATCCTAGGAGCTAAGGGAGAGTGCTTGGGAGGTCAGACGGTAGAGTGTGGCAAAACAGGGCTTCAACCTAGTAGTGCTTGGTGAAGGCAGAGCATGGCATCTAGTAGGTCAACAAGAGAACTTGCCTCGGAGAAGGAGAGCCTAATGGAATGGAGCAAATAGGAAGGCCTCTCAAGCCAAGCAGAAAATAGTCCTGATAATGCTGTGATTTTACTCCTTCTTCTGGAGACCCTAAGTAGAATGCTAGCATCCTGAAGTTTCAGGCCAAACCCTAGGACCCTAAATCCTGGGAACTGTAGCCTCCCCCATCATAGACGTTCGGCATTAAGACTGCGATGGAGTGGGTGTAGCCAATGAGCATATCCACTCCTCCCCCTTCCCATGAGAGCAAATGTCCAAAATAGGCCTGTTCTGTTTGTGGTATTTGATCTGTGTTGGCTCGTTTGAGGCAGATGTAGAACCCCTTCAGACAGGGGGAAATCACATCCCCCGACCATTGGTTCTGAAGCTGCATCTCTTCTGCTTCTGTAAAGAGCTCCAAATACACAGAGGGAGAGAGCAGAGAGAGAAGCCACCATGCGGCTTGTACAGCTTTGATGCAGTTTGATGGGACAGAGCCCTCTAGCGGGTGTTTTATAGAGGAACTTTCCTGCACATGGCAGGAAATGGTGATGTATATCAGAAGAGTCAGCTTTATTGAGCCTTTTTGTTAAATAGCTAAAACCAGGAAATGGTGCAGGAGACACACAGGAGGATCAGTGCATCATCAAAATGATCCATGAAGAACTGTGAGTAGCCAGTCGTGAGTGTGCGATACAACACTCGTCTGAAGAAGCCCATAGATGCTGACAAGATTTAGCAATAGACATGTATATGTAAAAGAGCCCCAAACATATTTCCCCTCCTCAGAAACCTTTGCAAAACATCAGACCAAAAGAGACCACTTGCCATTGGTCAAGTGGTCTCAACCTTCTTTGTTTAGCACAGCAATTTAGGATATAGGCATGGCTCTGAACTAAACATTATACAAATTGAGAATATTCATGTGATTTCTTTTATTTCCACAGTTTTGCATAATTTAGACCTGTTTAATTGTCATGTGTGTGAGGGTGGGTGATGAGAGTAGGCATGGAAGCCAGGCTGCAGACCACAGGAAATATTACCTACAGTATTATTCAATGCACAATTTAACCTACAATGCCCTGACCTACAAAGCCTTACATGACTTGGGATAAGATTATCTGAGATACCATATCCTCCGCTATGAGCTGGTCCAGCTTTTAAGATGGTTGGGAGAGGCCCTTTTTCTGTGCCACCAACATCTGAAGGGAGGGCCATCTCAGCAGCTGCTCCCAAGCTCTGGAATTATTTGCCAAGGCAGTCCCATTAGTCCCATTTTGCATTACCTTCCATCAACAGGCAAATGCATTTTTATCCATTCAGGCCTTTGGCTTCATAAACTGACTTGCATTCACCACTGGAAATGCTGGATTTCTTTTACAGCTAGATTTTATTTTTATTGCTGCTTCATCCACCTGTTTTAATATTTTGCTTGATGTCTTGCGATTTACTTTTATGTTATTATTGGTAGCTGTCTTGCTCACCATTTGGTGGAATAAAATTTTAGATATATAGATAAATATAGGTATGCTCACTGGCTAATTCATATGCACAGACCTGAGTAATAGAAACATGCTTTTCTTAAAATGAAAGCTGAGATTCACAGGAAGATCATGTCTGCACTCACTACCATACTCTTGTATTTCTCCTGATCTCCTGATGAATTGAGATATCTACACAGCCTTAGGAATAACCTAAAAATGTTTTTTGAAAGAAGACATTCCTTGTCTACTTAAGTTGCTTTTCCCATCTGGTATCTAACTCTGAGTTCATGTTCAATGGTTTGCTTTATATGTGGATTGGCTTTATGAAACAAACTATGATTTTTTCTTGGGGAGGGGGATCTCTCTTCCCAGTGCACAAGGAATGGACCTGGAACACTTCCCAGAATGCAAAGCTGAACTTTCAGGGAACAAGAAAATGGAGTCATGTGCCTCTGTTACAACTATATGAGATCTTCTTGCCTTAGAGAATTGGCAAATGCTGGATGGATGGGAGGCTTCAAAGGAAAACACACAAAGAGAGAATGTTATGAGTTCAACAGATATTTCTGTTGGGGCAAATGAAGACAGCTTGTGTTAAAAATTTGCCTATATTAATACAATCCAAGGATGTGATCTGCATTTCATATTCATGTCCATATACTATCTTTTTAGAATGGCGTGATCAAAGAAGGAGGCAAATCGACTGAAGTGGAAAGCAAAGTCAAGGTCCAGCTCACTATGAAGTTCTTCTTTGCAAGCCCATTAAAATGAGTGGGAGCTGCTCAAGAGTATAGTAGTATTGTTATCTGTCTTGTGTTTCTCATGCAGAATGAAGTCAAGAATAAGGGGCAAATACAGTTATGCACAGTTTTCCAGTTCTGCTCAGTTTTCTCTCAACTTAAGTCTTCTGTCTCTCCCTTTATGCTAGTTGATTTTTCCTCGCTGTCATATTCTCCAAATCCGTATCATCTCTTTTGTCCCCATCTTGTCAGCATCTTTACCTTTACCATAGTTTCTCTTCAAATCTTCACCTCCTATTTTTCTAGCTATCCAAAGTGTTGTGTTTGGGGTTTTTTAGCTGAGAACTGTGTTGCAGTTCAGAGAAGTCAGAGAAATGCAAATCTGACGAGCTACATGCCAGTCCACAAATTCATCTTGGAGGTACAGATCCAATCTTTGTATCAGAAATTGCAAAGACCCAATTCCATGAGCATCCCATCCCAACACATGAATCTGCTTTTTTCCCCTATCTGGTTGCTTTTATTGCAATCTGACCCTGAAAGGGAATTGGTCCCACCCTCGACAGCTTGCTGTGATAAATTTGCAGGACATTTTGAAAGTAAAATCACTCATATATGGCATGACTTGGACACCACTATTGGTGCAGTTTCATTAATGAAGGAATCCAGATCACTGTCTGGTCTAGCAATACTGGATGAGTTTCAGTTGATGAGACATGAAGATGCAAGCAAGGCACTTGTATGACTTCGACCAACCACTTGTGTGCTCGACCCTTGCCCATCTTGGCTTGTTACATTTATAAGGAGGAGATGGCCAGTTGGGCTCAGGAGACTGGACATTTCGAGAGAGGGACTGGTACCAGTCCCTTTTGAAAGAGGCGTAATCTTGAAGAAACCTAACTTGGACCAAGAAATGGAGGAGAAATAGAGGTTGGTTGTGAACATCCCTATCTCAAGCAAGCAACCCATGATGCTTAGGCTTGTCTTTTCCTTCACTCCATTCTCAGACAAGTCTCTGAGAAACCAATCACTTTGGACCATTTTTTCAAGCTTCTGTCTTCTTCCTTTCATCTCCCTTTTGCTTTGGATTTTTCTTTAATTTCTAAAATTTGGATATCCAGGTTTATATTAGCTTCCTCATCAGCATACAGCGATTATCCCTTGGTACTCTGATATTCATGCTCACAATCCCACTGAATACTCCTAACCAGCACTGCCTACATCCATTTTTAAACGATTACTATGGGTGCATTTTAGATCTCTTCTCACATGACATTGTTTTGGAAGATCTAAGACACACTCATGGCAACAGTATCTCACTACATTCTGGCATTATGCATATTAATGCATATGGGTATGAAAAGTGGAGCTGTGCACATGGGGCCTCTCAAACTTCTCCACCCTATTTCACCGAATTTCTAAGGGGAGAAGATAAATTCTCCAACAATTTCTTACAGATCCGCATCACTATTGGCAAGGGTTGTAGAACAGCTTCTTTCGTTTTCCTACGGGTTTTTGGTTTTTTTGAACTTTCGCTGCAAAGGACACTTCTCTAGGGTCTTCCAAATGTTACATTTCTCGTGGGTGATTGTGGATACTCGGGTAATTGTGGATAATGCAGGTGCCGGCAACACCGTTCCTTCCCTGAAAGCCTGTAGCCGGTATGATGGGGGGGGGGAGGGAGGGGACAAGGCAGTGTTGCATCCAGCTCCAGGGAAAGGGTGAAGCTAACGCTGTGCCAAAATCTGTCCTCCAATTTCCTGAAAGTTTTCTTCCCCCATGAAAGAGGCTTCCACATTTCTGCCTATTTTCAGGGCATTTTATAATTTATTTTGAATGTGTGTGTGTGTGTATGGTGTTTTGGACCTTACCTAATCACTGTGAGGTGGCTGAAGGAACTGTATGTATTTTTTCATTCTATTGCATATCTCGCCATTGCTCTGCAATCTCCTAGGCTGTGTGGACTTCATGAACTGAAAAAGTCCTATGGGAGGAATAAATTCACGAGGCCTTCCTTCTGGGCGGGAAGTATGGGAAGCCATGGAAGCTATGAGCTGTCAGAGAGAAGATTGTACAACGAAAGACAGGTCAACCATGCACACTTCTCAGTCATTTCATGAGTCAGATAAGCACAAAAATCCTGAGCCAAACCCATGAGAATTTCTCTTAATTTCCTTCTCCTTTGAATTTCTTTTCGAAACCAATTTCTTCTCTATCAAATTGAATGAGAATGGTTGAAATTTTTGTGGGAGAAATTTTCGTCACACCACTAATAAAAAGCATGAACCAGGTCCACACAATAAGCCAACATGTCTTGTAATGCAGACAGTTCTAACTCAGAGGACCTTGTGGTGAAGTAAGCCCAACTAAGACGAAGTTCTCACCAAGATGATAAACTAATGCCTGGGCCAGGGGCATTGCTAAGCACTTAAACATGTTAGGGCCCAGGCTAGTAGAAGACGAATCTGAGTGTACATTTTGTTTGTGTGTATGTGTGTGTTGCAGCAATCCCTCCACAGCTGCTTTTCTTTGAAAGTTGCCGCTAAAGTAGATTAAGCTGAGGGGGAAAGACACCTTCCATTGGCACCAATGGACACACGGGGCTCTGACCTGAGCTATACCACTTCAAGCAGCAGACTCACATGATTAAATGCTCCTTTGAATAACAACAACCTATATGTTTATTTCCATGGGGAAAGTTCTAACATGGAATTTTCCTGACATATCAGTTTTCTATGTGTGGGTATTGTATTATGTGGGAGTATGAAGGATGCACTGAATCACATGACTTCCCATCAGTGTTCCAATGTATAAAGCTTTCAATACAACTTTATGAGCTCAGTGAGGCCTAAAGTTCAGCTCATTTAAAAATTAACCATGATAAAATAGCCTCGGCTTGCTGACATGCATCACATGTATGTGAATTTTAAAAGTAGGTTAATTTGAACTGCTAAACTAGCAGAAGAAACCCAAAGGCTTCAGGCAAGTAGAGAGAAATTGAGGTTTGCCCTGCAGATGTAGGCTAATTTAAGTGGTTGACACCTTCTTGAAAGAAAAATCAATAGAAAGCGACTGGGAAAGCAAACATTTTAGGGATTAAGAATTCTCCATCTCATTCCTCATGATTTTGAAACTATTACTTTCATAGCACAAGGAGGAACAAATCTTCAATAAAATAGGAACCAAACTGCCCTGACTGAACCAATTAATTGGAGCTAAACAGAAGAGTTTCCAAATGTGTGAAATATATTCAAATATTTGTTTTCTTGGATGAATACTCAGAATTGTACTGTGCAAGTTCGTGAAATTAATTAAACTTGAACTTCTCTGAATATTTGTTCCAGCTCTTAAATTATCCATGGCAGATTGTTTTGTGAAATACAGCATTTTTAAGTGACACTTTTGCAAGTTACTGCACGAGGTTTAGGCTGTAGGTCAATGTGATTAACATCTAATGGCCCAGTTCCAGAATTTGCTGTGCCAGCTAATAAATAAGTGTTAGGGATGGGAAACACTAGCTTTTGTACTACTACAGTGGCTAGTAGAGTGGCTTTCAAACCAATGAACCTTGGAGTTCCTTGGAATCCTATCATGGGCTCATCAATGAAAAGATCAGTAATGATAGACAAGCTACTCTGAAAATGACTTGCTACAACTACCACTCTTCCTCCACAATGTGGTACAAGGGGTGTTTCAGTGTGTTCTAGAAGACATAATCAGATCAGGCAGGGCCATGGCAAAGCCCTACGGAACTGGTGGGTTCAATTTATGAGCTGAGTGTGTGCCTGAGAACTTTTCCCAGAATCCCTTGCAATGTGTATGTTTCCTCAGCAGAAACATCAATATGGAAATGCCACAAATTTATCGAAAGCATGGAGGGCGTGCATTAGAATATGAATGCACCCGCTAGCTCTGGCCCCTCTGTCATCTCCATCTTTGGAAACATCCTCTTCCTCATGTAGCAGGGCTGAATGCTTAGAGTAGGGAGATGTTGTATTCATGTAGCCTCCATACAGAATTTAGAATCCTATGTGATTTAGACCTTCAGCCTTCCAACTTGTAGATGGTGATAAGTCCAGCAACAGGGAAGTGACACCTTGGCCTCATCTACACCAAGCAGGATTCAGCACTATGAAAGCGGCATATAAAAGGCAGGAGCCACACAACTGCTTTATAGTGGTGTTGAAGTGCACTGACAACAGTTGGGGCCCATTGACACATGCCATATACCGCTTTCATACTGCTATATCCTGCTTGGTGAGGCTCCTGACTTTTATATACCGCTTTCATACTGCTTTCATAGTGCAATATCGTGTTTGGTGTAAATGAGGCCCTTGTGTCAAATCATTATGAACGTGGAATAAAAAGCATGAAATAACTCTATGAAAGTAGTATATGGAATGTGGATTGTGCCCCAACAGTTGTCAGTTCACTTCAATGCTGCTATAAAGCAGTAGTGTAGATGTAGCCAGGATGAGAGATCAGCAAATGCAGTCTTGCTCTCCCCGCTCTTGTTATTGGGTTTGCATGAGGGGGAAAAAACATTGACGGCGCTTATGTTGCAAAGAGATGTATAAAACACAAGCAAACAAACAAAAAAACACCTTTGTAGTCTGATCAAATTGAATTAAAATGGTTGAAATGAATGTTTAGGTCTTGAAAATCTCATTTTGGATCCCTGTGGATTTAACCATGTTTGTCGCCCTGAATTCAGGTTACCATCTCAATTTGTTTGAAGGGCTCCTCATCTTTAATAGCTACATGCCAGACAGGGACAACATGGTCCTCTCTATGCTAGGAACAGCTGTCTGTGCAGATGGGTGAGATTTTTTGGTTCATTTTGTATAAGACCTTCCAAAACTGCACAAATGTTTTCATAACAAAAAACTTGATATTTATTTTTTTTTAAAAAAAGTTCAAATACGGGAGAAAACTGAGCTGATAGATGTGTCCATTTTTAGATATAGCCAACCATGTAGCATATGAAAGTAACTTCTTTTTAAAATACAAATGTGTAGTTCCCATGAGAAAATTTCATTAGATGTATTGAAACTCCCTGGCCTTTCTCAACATTTCTCCATTTTTTCCACCCCAAGCAGAACCTTTGTTTAAGGCACAATTTGGAGGCAATTTTACTTTTAATTGGGTTTTACTTCTAATCAAAATTTAAAACCCGTAAAGGTTTGATGTGTTTCCTTATATTTTTGTGTTCATGAAAACTGTTGAATCTTGTATATCTCTAAACATGGTAATGACTGTTTTGCCAAAGATTCAAATGGAACCAAGGATTGTTAAAATTGTTTAGTCCAGTTCACACAGCTCAGGCATATAGGATGTTTCTGCAGTAGGAGCTTGAGCTCATCAACAGGCATGAAACCTTCACTGTGAGCAAGAGCATATGTGGATAATTGATTATGTGAACAGCCCCCTTTTATGTGACCCATCTACCATGAAGAAGTGATATTTCACATTTGGTGTATGCAGGTGGCTATTAAGCCCTGGTTCACCTGAAGCATTCATTCTGCATGAGATAGAGTAAGAGCACAAGGCTTACTTCCATGTCCCACAACATGTGTATAACCTGCACACCAGGGCAATGTAGTAATTTGCCCTTTGGTTGATTTTGCTTGTGGGGGCTGGGAGGTCAGAGCATGCCATTCCAGTACTATATCAGTTGCACTAGTTGCCAGTACACTTCCCATTCAGAGTTCTGGTTTTGACCTTTAAAGCCCTCATCAGTTTGGGATCAGGTTACTTGAGGGACCTCTTGCAGCCATAAAAGTTGGTCTTGGCCTTGAGATTGCCCATGGATGCCCTGCTCACAGTCCTGCCAGTAGGATATGAGATGAGGCCCTTTGGGTGGCTTTCCATTTGTGGAACTCCTTGCCCCCTCTTTGTTTTCCTTCAAGTAGGCCCTGGACACATTTTTGTTTAAATACACTTTTGATGTGAAGTTGATTGAACTGTTCTTGACGTTGAGTAATTTGGTTTTGTGGCTAGTCAGACGTCTTGACGTTGGATGAAGTTCATGCTGATTTTTTTAAGCCATTAGGGTTATGAATGATTTAAAATGTGTTTTTAGTTATATTAATTGATTTGCTTTGTATTAGTGATTATAGTTTCTTGATTGCAAGCAACTTAGTTGTGAAAAATAACATTAAAATCTCTTAAATAAATAAATTAAATTAGAATCATCCAGTCAAACTTCTGTTCATTTTGTGCTACATTCTGTATTTTGCCAGCTTCTTTTTTACTTCCTTCTTCAACTATTACATGGCATTTCTTCACCATCTGCCTCTAAAGTACTTTAATTTCATTTCTCTCTCTTTCTGTCTTGAAAGTAATGTGAATCATATTGATCAGGTGTGATCTGAAGAAGGCTGGCAATAAAATGTGTCCAAATATCTTTCAAATTAAATCTTATTTTAAACATATGGACCTTTTTTTACTCATTTCTAAAAATATATTGTGTGAAAATACATTATTTTCTAAAATAATTTTAGTTGAAGATAGAATAAAGCAAGAAGTATTGAGTTGGAAAAACTACTTTGGAAGCAGAAGGTATGGTAATCTGACTGTCATTTTATAGAAATTATTGTTGCCACATAAAAGAGCAACTCATTTTAATTACACATATTTGCCAAATTAAACCAGCTTCAGTGTTCTACTGCATGTGAAGGTGTGTAGGGGTGTGTGTGTGTGTGGAATAGGCTGACCAGATACAATCCAGGTCAGGGCTCATGTAACTTTAACTGTTGTAGAGAAAAGGGAATTTCAGCCAGTGTCATTTGTATGCAATTAGTTCCTGTGAAATTCCCTCTTCATCACAACAGTTAAAGTTGCAGGGGCCCTGCCTTCTTTTGTATATGGTCACTCTAGTATAGTGCCTGTACCTTTAACTGTTGTGATGAAGAGGGAATTTCACCAGGAACTAATTGCATACAAATGACACTGGCTGAAATTCCCTTTTCTCTACAACTGTTAAAATTACATGAGCCCTGACCTGGATTTTATCTGGTCAGCCTAGTGTGGAACCTGCCCTCTGAGAAATTTCAGTAGTCCTATCAAAGCCCTTTTGACTGCAAAACCTGATGCTAACCTTAATTGCACAGATCCTTTCGAGCACACTGCTGCTATTCTTGTCTAAACTCTTCTAGCATCTCTCAAAATCTTTTAGGATGCAATACTATGCATGTTTAGACAGGAAAAATAGATAGTCCTACAATGCCCAGCATGGCCCAGCCAGCATTCCGCTGCCTGCCAGCATGGAATGCTGGGAGTTGTAGGAGTTTTTTTCTGTCTAAACATGCACCCTTAGTTGTTTTACCTAAGGAAGAACCCCCAAATTCATTCTGGATATAAATTTGGTGACAAAATGACTATGACATGTTTTTCTTACCCGGGCAGGCAAAAATTGATTTCTGCAATGACAAACAAAAATTGGTTGAGAGACCATGGGAATTATTATGTTTTTTTTCTAATCAAAATGTCACTCTATAATGCCAACAGAGAAGTAATTCAAAGATAAAGCCTGTATTCCTTATGTTCATCAGATCTTGCTGATAAGAGAGCAAGGTTAATCAACATGATTACTACATGGTTATTACATTTTAGACAACCATTGCTTCCTATACCCTCCATGATATCTCTACTCCATTATTGTTATTAGAAGCTTTTCTTTTTAAAAAAAGACTCAAAGTGATTGACAACAAAATTAAAACAAATTAAAACTGCTAAAAACAATCATCAATAAAATAACCATACCACAAATTAAAACATTTTAAAAAATGATCAATAAAATGCCATCTCCCCATAAAGTACTAAAACATGCGCAACACCATAAACAATTCAACTGAAGCATAAAGAAGCCATCAGATGTCTGAGAATAGAGAAAAAAGATGACTATGTTGGCACATGGTAGACCTTACTTCCAGGCATTGAAAAAGGCCCTCTCAGAATTCTGTCAGCCCAAATCCCAAGACATTTTGGGGATTCCTCATTGTACCTGTGGCTTGCATTCACTCTGAAGGAGCAGGTATGCAGCTCTGGATGCTTTTAGACCCATTACTTTCACTGGATGTACATCTGGTGACAGTTGCCTGGAGCACCGTCTGCCGATATCCCAAGTTTAGTTTTTCCTAGGGAAGACAGGCTTGATCTCAGCTCTCCAGTTACTTCCAGGCTTGACCATTGCAATGGCTTTACTTTTTAGATCAGTGCCAGAAGCCATGTTCTCTGTGGCATCTTCATTAGGCAAGTGAACACTAGGGCCAGTATCATTCATGTCAGTGGAGATCCCCACCAGGCCTCCTCTTTGAGGTTGTTCCATCATCAGTTAAAACCCTTTCTTTTTAAAACAAGTTTTAAATGTTTAATTGTAGTGCCACGTAACTACTGTGTTTCCGATGGGTGCTTATCGTTTAATTATTGTAATATTTTATTTTTTAATACTTATTTTTGTTCTTCATATTTATGTTGTGACACTACTCTGATTGCCCTTTAAGCAAAATATTGGGGCATAAATAAAGTGATCGATTGAATTCTCTCTCCCCTGAAACCATGGGGGGGGGGCACACCCCTGAGACCCACTGCTGTATTTGCTGTCAAAAATAGGCAGGGGAGCAAAGGCAAAGAAACAATGAAGCCAACAGATATCTTGGACAATTGGCAGTCTGTAAGGCAGACCCAACCCAATGTTTTGCATGAACCATTTCCAAGAAAATAGGTATCTGTACGTGCTTCAGCAATTTTCTTGCTTGAGCCCTTCCCAGGACACCACATGGAATGGAATGAAATAATGCACTAAATATTGAAAAAAATATTAAAATGGAAACAACATGAATGTGGCACATGATCAAGAAAAATCTGATAATATTTCCCATAATTTCTAATTAGTTGATTTAAATATGTGATTATTGTTCTCTCTCTTTTTCTTTCTCTCTCTCTCTCTCTCTCTCTCTCTCTCTCTCTCACACACACACACACACAAAGTTCTATGTTCTATGAAACACAACTTTCAGTGTGAAGATGGGAGTTGTTCCCCATTTTTGATCAGCACAATGATTTTAAAAAAAGAGAATTATTTAAGGGATTACAGAAGATAACCCTTTTACTGCAAATCTAGCAGTCAAATTTCTTTCTTGATGTCTTCCCTTCTTACCGAATGGCAGATGTCTTAGGGAATTTTGGCAGCTGAGGGAGATTTTTTTAAGGCATTCTCTAGGCTGAGACAGATATCAAATGCTGCCTTTGTTAGAAAAATAACAATGAGAAAATGAATTCAGCAAGTGGTATCACAGGATTTTATAAATTCTCACTGATCCAAGCTGCCCACCAAAGCAGGTTACATGGACCTTCTTTTTTTTCTTTGGCTCCACAATATATTTAAGACAGAATATATACGGAGGTCTCCCCCTTGTTGTGTAAGTATACAGCTACATAGCAACATGAAACCATCTGTTATTTTAAATCCAGTTTCACCTGATGATTTTCTAGTGTCTTGTGTCTATGGATAACACAGTGAATTACAGGAGATCTGAAGTATGGAGAATTAACAACTCTCTAATTAAAGCCACAGCATTTGTGCAACAAGACTATCTGAGAATAAATTAATAATAAAACCAAGGTGCTTAGATGGAAGCTGCCAAAGCGGTCATAAGGAGTAGAATAATTTCATTTTCTTGCTGCAGTAGCACACAAAAGTATATTTTGAGTAGCATTGTAAATTAGAAAAAAAACGTTAATGAGATGGAAAAGGCAACATGAAAAGCAGGTACCCTAGGACCCTCCGACACTTGATTAAACAGGAGGAAACTGAATGCTTTGTGATGGAAAACACAGACAGTGTGTTAATACCTAATGAACAAATGTACTATGAAAAGAGAAAGGAATCGGACAAATTATTTGCATATGATTGGAATGGAAGAGAAGAAGGAAACTTTCGTACTTCACTGAAAGAAAAGCTGGCATTAGGAAACCGGAATTCAAGTGCGGCAACAAGAGGTTTGCATGTTTCTATGAAACACGTTTATCTCCAACAAATGTGGGTCACACAGAGATCGTCTCCTTCTTATCTAAAATTCAATTGCCGTAGATTAAGCAAAGAAACAAGATGAGTCTGGGTTTCTTGGACGATCACAAGAATTACAAACAAACCATTAAAGACTCTTGGATTGTGAAAAACAATAAGGCCATATGGGAAGAGAGTTTATTAAAGGAATGAATTTGTTTATGTTTGCCTGACTGGAGGATCTTGCACTCATATATTTAAATAAAAGTGGTAGTACTTGAAATGGGGGAAGTGGAACAATACAGACCATTACTTGCATGTTTTAAGCAGTGAAAAGATGTAATCACAAGCTAAAAGCATTCTCTTCTTGATTTCAACGTTTGGGCAATGCAGGCTTTCATACTGATGTGTTTTAAAATATAAATAAACTCTAGCAATGTAATTAGAAAGTCTTTGAACATAAGTACAGAATACAATTCCTGTTGAATGACAGTCATTGTTTATTACCGCTGTAGAACATTAAAAAAACAGACTAGAATGAATGATAGAGGAATAAAAAACATAAACTATGAGAAAGTAATGGAGCAACAATATATAGTACTATTAAAGGCAGGCCCAATTTGCCCATTTATGCAGGTAACCATCTGGTTTTGTTTATTTTTTATGCTATGAATATATCTTTTTTAAAAATATATGTATTAAAATTATTATTTCATTAGCTATTTTATTTGAAAAAAAACATATTCCACCCTTCTGTTCCAAACAAACTCACAAGCTACTTCATGAAAGTTAAAATAAAACAGGTAGAAGCAAAAACAATAAAAATGATATAGTATTGTTAAAACAGTAGAGTTGCAGGTTGCAAATATCCAATATTAAAGCCAGAACTTTTTTTTTTGAAGATCTACAGGGCTCTGACAAATAAGGTCTTCACCTGGAGCTAAAAAGACATCAAACTGGGCATGAGAAGAACTTTCCTTGGATAACATGCCGAGGATGGAGTATAATAACTAAAAAGACTTTCGGTTGCCACCCACCTCAGTTCTGGTCAAGAGGGCAGGGCTCCTGCAGCTTTAACTGTTATGGTGAAGAGAGAATTTCACTAGGTTCTGCATATATACAAATGAAACCTGCTGAAATTCCCTTTTCTATGCAACTGTTAGAAACAGGAGCCCTGGCCTCCTTTTCATATGGTCATCCTGATCATAGGGCTGTTCAAGAAGGAGAGAAGGCTTCATATGTACCCCCTTGAAAAGTAGAAATCTTTGTTACCAAGTCAGAGGGTGACGCTAAATTATCACCCAGCCCCTGAGAACACCAGCATCTGAAGTTTTAGGCTAAGACAGAGTCCAGGCAAAGGAATGCCTCCTTGCAGAGGGGGGGCTCTTCATAAGTAAAGGCATCCTTGTGAGCAAGGTTCTCCTCATGAGTAGAACTTCTGTCAAAAGGACTGTGATGAACTGCAGCTGAGTGTTGGGTGGGGCTTTGGAAGCTCTGGTTACATAAGTCAGAGCTTGCCAAGTGTTGGAAACAATGTCATACTTTCAGCACTAGTGGGTCCTGTTTTCCTGACCATGTCTGGTGACTGAATCTCTATAGGTACCTCACGATGGACAGTATCCATCACTGTGGCTTCGGAATGGCTGCACTTGTGTTACATGATGCAACTGCCAATCCAAAGCCATCTAGGAGCAAAGGGGCTTTGCCGCAAACTTAAAAAGTCAGGCATTTAGTGTGACTTTTTTAGTTTAGGGCGAAGTGACAACGGCTTCTGCCGTTTGTCACTTTTTCTCAGCTGCTTCTGGGAGGCCTGCCCAGTCTAAAGCGACTACTGATTGGTCTCCATGGGCTGGGCAGGGAAGGGGGTGGAACAGCGAGCAATAAGCTCGCTGCACTACCTCTGCGTCTCGCTGGACCTACCCTCCCAGTTTACATATATATATATATATATATATATATATATATATATATAAAACTACCCTCCGCGCATCCCCAGACCTACCCCCCATTTTACAAAAAAAAGTTGCCGTGTCAGCAAGATAAAGTGCCCTGACGTTCCTTCCAGTGTAGCTGGCAGGAAGGAATGCAAATGTACGTTGCGCTGGCTGCCGCCGCTGGCACAACACAATAAAGGCACTGTGAAGATGAGGCCTATGTTGCTGGACTACTGCTTGATTCTCCATTTTAGATTATGTTTCTATTTGACTGCTCTCCCATTTTTGAACCTTGGCTGCACCTCAGATGTTTCTTTCAGAAACCACCTACTTGCCTGGCAATACTGTGCTTTGACTTCTGCCTGTATTCTGACTAGCCCTGTCTTAAACTGATTCCATACTAGACAGATACCTGTGTGCTTGTCTATTTGTATATCTATTGGCTAACCTGTTGGATTTCTCCCTGTATTTACTTAATACATTCCAAATCCAGATTGGGGCCATGGCACTTTCAGAGATAAGGGTTTAAGTTTCCCTCCCACCCACCCACCCCAATTCCTCCCTGAGGGGGTAGGTTAAAAAAAAGTATCTATTGGAATTCCACCTCCATTGTGGTGGAATTGCAAGGAAAATAAGTAGAGGGTAGCTTAAGCCCTCCTCTCCTGAAGTACCGTGATTGTGATCCAGATCAGGACCACATGGTTTTCCAATGCTCAACTTTAATCTATGAAATTCCACGTGTATGCATAGGACTCAGTTCCTGTGGAGGGGGCATTGGGGGTAGTCATTAGTTACTTTTGTTTCAGCTAGTACATTGATTCAGAAACTTATATCTCAACAAAGCACCTTTTAAAAGGACTGCAATAAGCAACTTTATTTAAATTTCATAGTCTAATAATCAAGTAATTATAAAGCAGGTGTTTTAATTGAAAACTTTTAAGTGAGCCATCAGCTTTTATTCTACACATGTATAGAAAACAAAAGCTTAAACAATGTTTTATTGTCTACAAGTCATCACTGAACGACCTAGTGGGAAGGGTGGTGTTAACAGCTCTTTCATATATATATATATATATATATATATATATAATCTCCTCAGATTGTGGCAGGATGTTCTTTCTCTCTTGACAAACTCATGATGTATGAAACATTTGATTAAGTGAGGTCATCTATTGGTAGGCAAGTGTTTAATTACATTGAAGATGCACCTGTTGACCCAATCATTTTGTCTTGAACATAGTAACACTATTAGCATAATTCCATGACAGATAATTTACACCTCTTTAGAAAATAACCATGGCCACTCTCATAGAGTGTTTACACTTCTGAATTTCTTTCCGACGTTGCAGATTCATTAACCTGGGGTGGGGTGAGGTGTGAGGTGGAAGCAATGATTTAAAAATAAATTACAGAAATATATCACTTTGAAAACAGGAACAACACCTGTTTGAATAGTACAAAATAATTCTAGCTATACTTAACTGTTTGTGAACTCTAGGCTGCTAACATTCTGGATGGGAGATACTGGAGCAAAAATAATTTGACTGTGCTTAAGTTACAAAAATGTCAAATAGAAGAGTGAGATGAGAATAAATTGTTAGGGCATGTAGATGTTGCATTCCATGATTAATATGCACAAGCACAAGCTGTGTTTTATCAGCTGTTAGTCATGGGGAAAACATTTACTTATATTTAAAAAAATATACATGTAACATCTTATTTTTTTAAGGGGAAACATTAAAGGTGCAATGTTGATATATTAGCAATTAATATGTTTACTTGCTGATACTATGCAGGAATTCAGATGCCCACAGGCTGGGTCATTATGACACTGGTTGTATAAAATGGCTACATGTCCGTGCATCCTTATCACAAACCAAGGGTGTGAGAAAATGTCCACAATGTTGAGATGGCCTTAGCTGACAAACTAAAATGTGCTGTTTTCCTTGACTGACCATTGTCCTTGACTGTCCATCCAAGGTCAGGGACAGTCTGGTTCTCCTTCACAAGCTTCAATCTTGAAGCTGGAGAACGGGCAGCAGTGATATAGTGGAGCCGGGGCTCACCAGGATGCATTGCTGGCATCTTTTTGTAAGTGGAATTCCCTGTGTCCCTCTGAGCTTAATGCAATCCTCACAGAAGCTGGTGGTGCAGTGGGGGGTGGGGATGAGTTTTCCCAGGAAAAATGTATTTTTCCCTGTTCTAATGCAAAGTATTTTGGGGTAGCTTGGTCTGGAATGGACAACAAAGACCCATTAGCTTTACAAAAGACCTGCTCCTGATAGAGATGGAAGTGGGGGCTAAGGGATTGTCATGAAGAGCATTTGCACTTGAACATTTTACCAGAACACCACTGTCCCTTTCTCATTCAGAAAATTGCTGTAGTGATGTTTCTCACCTTTGCAATTGTGCAGTAGTTGTTTTGGCAATTCATCACCTGTATCAGAGCACAGAAGCAAGGGGGAGTGTGGAGAGGGGCAGGAAACAAGCCCCTCTCATTCGCTGAGCAGGGTTGATGGGGATTGATGGTGTTCAATTCTACTCCATCCACCTGAACAGTGCTCTCATCTGAGCCATGAAAGTTGCAGTCTACTCTGCTTTTCTTGCTTCATGTATCCCTGGCGAACCAAAGCCAATATCATGAAAATCCAGTTAATACACTAAAGTAATTCTCATTCCGTTCTCATACAGACAGCCCCTTGGAGATCTTCAGCAGGTCAGAGTAGGTGCATGGGTGTTCCCCATCCAACTTTTCAGCTCCAAACTTAGAAGTCATTGCTGTCCATACCTGAGATGTCTCCTGCTAGGATTCAGGAACACTTTATGAAGTACTTGTCTGTTATCCTAAAATGTATCAATATTGTTATTGTTAAGTTTATGGGCCTGTTCAGAAGATACCTTAAACCCTGCTGCTGAAGGTTTTGATCTTTCATTGTACAAATATTTCTCTCACAGCCTGCAGCCTCCTTGGCTTCCCACCCTTCCCACCCAGGGGAAGGCATCATAAATTTATTCCTCTATAGGGCCTTTTTCAGATCAGGAAGTGCAGGTAACCTGGGAGACTGTAGAACAATGGTGAGATGTGTAATAGAAAGAAAAATACAGACAGTACCCTCAGCCAGTTCACAAACAAAAATGCCACCAACACACATTCAAAATGAAAAATAAAATGCCCTGAGAATGAAGCTGAAAAAAGGAAGCCTCATTCATGGGGGAAGAAAACTCATAAAATTGGAGGACAGATTTTGGCACAGCGTTAGCTACACTATTTTTCCAGAACTGGATGCCACACTGCCCCTCAGCACCTGCTCCAAGGCTTTCAGGGAAGGTGAGGTGTTGCCAGCACCTGCATTATCCACAATTACCCCTGAGTATCCACAATCCCCCCTCAGAAATGTAACATATGGAAGACCCTAGAAATAGTGCTGAATCTGTAAACTGCAGTATAGACATATAATAAAGAATAAATAACAATAGGGCTGAGCCAAAGTTTCTCAGAAAAAAAATAGATTTTCTTTCCTTTCCCCCTTGAAATAAAATGATACTTTGCAGAATTTTCTCCAAATTTTCTTCACCATTTATTTTTGTGGTGGCTGCATTCCCTTCCCCACCCCCTGCCATGCTGTAGCATGATGCTTGGTAGATGGGGTCTTGTGGAGGATGCAAAATGGGGGTCAAGCTGCCAACACAGTTGTTGCTGTTGCCACTTGCAGAGGTAGGGCAAAACCCCCCCAAAGCCTTTAGGAAAAGAAAGAAGCTGTTCTACAACCCCTACCAATGGTGATGCCTGCCTGTGAGAAATTATTGGAGAATTTCTCCTCCCCCTGGAGAAATTGCCCTGGAACCCGATTTCTCTGCCAACAAATAGGGTGGAGAGTGTTGAGAAGACACTTGCACAAAGCTCTTTTAAAAAAACAACAACAACACACCATTTAATTACATTTTCCTGATTTTTACCACTTACCCACTCATAAGCCTCCTCTCTCCCAACTCCATGTTTTGCAATTTACGTGTTTTCAAAAGGGAGAAAGGGTCAAAGTTAAGGGAGAAGAGTCAAATAAGCCAATGAAATGCATCCATTTTGGGTACCTTGTCTAATTTATCTGCTCTGAAGCAATCAGCAAATGGAGGTGAAGAGGCAAAACAAAGCAGCATATTCATTGCCTCTTTCCTCTCTGGGTGTGGCTTCTGTCTTCTGTTTGTACCTAAAGAAGGAAAAAAAGCTGCTGCCTCCACAAGCCATCTCAGACAAGATTAGAACAACCAAAAGGGATCTCCGACCTCCCCCAGGTCTTGCAGGCTGTCTGCAATATAGTTCAGCTGTATGCAGACAGTTCTGCTGTATGCAGATTCAAGGCCAAACAAACCTCGATGGAGTTTTCCACTATTCATAAGCATCCTTTCTAAGTGAATGAGATGAATCTTTTTATGTCTTTTTGTGCTATTGATCTGTATCACTTTTAATGGCTTCAATAAACTGTTTTATAAAATCCTTCTATTCTCCATTTTCCTGCTTCTGACTTCCCTTTAAATCAGGTTTGAGAACTTTATTGTGTGGGTTTTCTTTCTTTTGTGAGCGGAGAAGAAATCACACGAAATAAGACACAGACACCAGAGCTTGGGATAAACTAGGGCCTCTTTATTTAACATGGAGATTCTCCCCTCCATGGATCTGAGCATGAACGTGCGGGAATCTCGCTTATTAATCTCAGGCAACTAGCCTGCCAATCAGGGCGAGCCACTCCATTGAACCCAGGGGTCGGGTATACCCAGCCCCCTATTCAAACAACACTTGAGTGTTTGGTGAGCCCATCTGCATCATCCACAGCCTGGGCTGCACAGCTCGGGTAGATGAGACAAGCCGGTCCCCAAAGGCAAGCCATATCCTGTCACGGGAGCTGCACAGCCCCCGAGCAGCAGGGCCTCTGACTTGCCAATCACCTTAAAGGTGCCTGAGTGCTCACCATTCCTATCCTCATCCCCCCAAAATTCCCGCACCATCCGCCAAAGAAGGGAGTCAAGCCTCAGCTTTGGCAACCTACCCCCACCTGAACTGGAAGAATTCCAGCAGGGCCACACTCAGATCCTGCAGGAAAATGTCATTCCCTGCATCAGAGAGATGAACTCCGTCTGCCCTGTATAAATCCCCTCTGGCAATTAGAATATCCAGGTGTGGGATAGTTACTCCTCGCCGGTCACGAAAGAATAACCTAAATTCCCTAGTAACATTTTAACTGCCCTATTTACACAGTGGGCGTACCAACCTTCACGCCATTGAACTCTAGGGAGCATGTTCGACCACACTATCCAAGTGTCCAGCCACTGGCTCCATATGAACTCGAAATCTAGCTTAGCTTGTATAATCAGGGCCTTCCCCTTAGAAGGCCCAAGTCATTCCCACCCAAGTGTACACCAACACCTTGGGCACCACAGGCACATTACCAGATCAGAACAGCAGGTCGAGGAGGCCTCCCCAGCGCAAGCTGCGCCTCCCCAACCACTGGACAGAGGCTGATGGACCGAGACCCAGCTGTGTGCCAGCAGCTGCTCGCGTCACCCTACGGCTGGCCCAGAACACCCAATGTGTTCACTGGCGAGGACCTTTCAGGCGCTGGTCTCCTCCTATGCCCTGCAGAAGACAAATATCTGTTTACCATATACTCCTGAGTGCCCATTTCCAAACATAAGCCTTGAAGGCACCGGGCCGCCATCTCCCTATGGCGCGTATCTTAGCACTGCCCATCCCTATTGCGGCCACAGTAGATGCTGCAGCAATCGTAAATGAATGGATGCCAAATGGTAATTTCCCAAACCCAGTGCCCTTAATGCCTTCTTTGCCACCATCCAGAACTGATATGTAGTTAATGGGGACTTGTTTAAATGACGGGAGAGGAAGCCAGGCTCACTTCCCCTGAAAGCCAAGTAGCAGTTCAGGACTGCAACGGGGCAGAGCTCCCTAAGTGGGGCCTCCACCAACGGAATGAATGAGCCTCTGCCTCTCTGAACAGTCTTAGACCTTTGCAGCCCTAGGACTACCTTGTCCTCCAATCTCTGCACATTTCCCCACTGCAGTGCTCCGCCTGCTTGATCTGACTTGAGGCATGCGAGCAATTCCCCAATTCTAAACGCGGCAGAAAAAGCAGTAACAGCCAAGGCATGGAATAACGCCTGCTCAAATACTGAAAGCAGAGGGATACCCATTGTCTTTCAAACAATTAATAAGTCGGGGGGAATAGGCTGACGTGACTCAGGAGCAGGCAGGGCCAACCTAGCCCATCCCTCAAGCATCTTTCTTATGCGGAAGCCCTACGTGACGCCAGGCCACCCATATGCCTTTAACATAAATGAGAGTCCAGCCAGCTTACTTCTGATGTTATGAGTGGACAGGCCAGTGCGGTGTAAAACCACACAGAACTCTATCAAGTGCTCTATTGGAATAGGCCAGAGGACTGGAAGATGCCGCCTGGGCCTGAAAACACCAAACTCCCTACCTGCTCTCTCTTAAGCTGCACGTGTGCTGGGAGCCGCCGATCTCACAATGGCTTCCGCCACCTCACCTCTCCAAGACCCCATAGAAAACTGGGCATGGGATCTGGGTGCAATCTGGCTGTGGAATCTGGACATCCTGAACCATTGTGCTAGCAGCCGTAGCTGTTTCTGTCTCACGGACTTATGCTTCCGGCACTGGTTCCTTTGAAGTCATCACTTGCTCCACACGTGTTTCAAAATCCCCAACTGGGGCCATAGTTTCTCTCCTAGATCCCCAAGCACACTGGGCCAACTTCAGGAACCTGTATATCTGGCTACATGACCCGGTGTCACCGACTTCATTATCCAGCCCAGGAATATGGTGGCCAAAATAGAGATTGCTTGATGGCTACCAGGACTCATGGCCCTGTCAGTCCCATTCCTGAGGTTCCTTAGAGGACAAAGAAGGAACGACGTGAACAATGGCCAGCTGTCAGGCCAAAATGAACATAGGTTAATAACTTTGGTCCAAAACCCAATCACTACTGGAAAAGGAAAGATCTCTAGAAATAACCAATTTTGACATTGTAGCTTCTATAGTATGCCAACCAGTGCTAATACCCATAAGGAATAAGCATTAGGGGTGTGCATCGGATCGGATCCGATCCACGATCCGAATCCGATCCGCCCCAAAATCGGGAAAATCCGATCCGATCCGATCCGATCCGATCAACCTCCGATCCGATCCGATCCGATCCGACGAGGTCCGATCCGGATCGGACGCCATTTTGAATGCTTTTTCCCATAGCCAAGTATTGTTTTACAAAAACGCCTATAACTTTTTCATTTTTAAAGATAGAAGGATGAAACTTGGGCACATTATACACTGGTTAGGGATAGTTATCTGTGAGAAATTTCAGAAAGATTGGTGCATGCGTTTTGTGGCAATTAATTGTTTAATAAATACCCAGAAATGCCTATAACTTTGTCATTTTTAAAGTTACAAACATGAAACTTTGCCACATTGTAGGTGGTACCTTGGGACCTATCTGTGAGAAATTTCAGAAACTTAGGTGCTTGCCTTGTGTGGCAATTAATTTTAGAAAAATGGGTAGTAGTGGGGTAAATACATTTACGCCTCCCATTTTTTTATTTTTGAAGATACAAACAGGAAACTTGGGCACATTACAGGTACCACTTGCCTTGATATGTGTGTGAAATTTCAGAAACATAGGTGCTTGCCTTGTGTGGCAATTAATTTTTTAATAAATACCCAGGAATGCCTATAACTTTGTCATTTGTAAAGTTACACACATGAAACTTTGCCACATTGTAGGCGGTACCTTGGGACCCATGTGTGTAAAATTTCAGAAACGTAGGTGCTTGTATTGTGTGGCAATTAATTTTTGAAACAATGAGGGATTCATTGGACAGCACTTGCCCATAGGGATTCATTGGACAGTACTTGCCCATAGGGATTCATTGGACAGTACTTTCCTATAGGAAATCATTGGAAAGCACTTGCCCATAGAAAATCATTGGAAAGCACTTGCCCATTGAGAAATACAGTTATGCCTCCCACTTTTTTATTTTTGAAGATACAAACAGGAAACTTGGGCACATTGTAGACTGGTTAGGGATAGTTATCTGTCAGAAATTTCAGAAAGATTGGTGCATGCGTTTTGTGGCAATTAATTTTTTAATAAATACCCAGGAATGCCTATAACTTTGTCATTTTTAAAGTTACATACATGAAACTTTGCCACATTGTAGGTGGTACCTTGGGACCTATGTGTGTAAAATTTCAAAAACGTAGGTGCTTGCCTTGTATGGCAATTAATTTTAGAAAAATGGGTAGTAGTGGGGTAAATACATTTACGCCTCCCATTTTTTTATTTTTAAAGATACAAACAGGAAACATGGGCACATTACAGGGAACACTTCACTTGATATGTGTGTAAAATTTCAGAATGATAGGTCCAGGCATTTGGTGGCTACGAATTTTTTAGATTAAAAGTTATTAACCTTTTTTACACAGAGGCTGGGGCTGTCAATTGCACCCTCCCGCCTCCCGGGAAGAAGAAGGAAACACTTTCTCTCATCTCTTTGATCCTTGCACGCTTGGCTGCAACTGAGCTAGTATCCATTACAAAAGGAGAAACAAAGTAGCACTTGGCTCGTGTCTGCTTTGATACTTTCACTCAAGCAGAACGGCTGAGCCTAGGATCACTCTCTCTCGCTGGGATCGTTACAGGAGAAATTTTCTACAGTCTTCAAAGTGGTGTGTGCAGACACCTTGCCACCACATGCCTGGACCTATCATTCTGAAATTTTACACACATATCAAGTGAAGTGTTCCCTGTAATGTGCCCATGTTTCCTGTTTGTATCTTTAAAAATAAAAAAATGGGAGGCGTAAATGTATTTACCCCACTACTACCCATTTTTCTAAAATTAATTGCCATACAAGGCAAGCACCTACGTTTTTGAAATTTTACACACATAGATCCCAAGGTACCACCTACAATGTGGCAAAGTTTCATGTATGTAACTTAAAAATGACAAAGTTATAGGCATTCCTGGGTATTTATTAAAAAATTAATTGCCACAAAACGCATGCACCAATCTTTCTGAAATTTCTCACAGATAACTATCCCTAACCAGTCTACAATGTGCCCAAGTTTCCTGTTTGTATCTTCAAAAATAAAAAAGTGGGAGGCATAACTGTATTTCTCAATGGGCAAGTGCTTTCCAATGATTTTCTATGGGCAAGTGCTTTCCAATGATTTCCTATAGGAAAGTACTGTCCAATGAATCCCTATGGGCAAGTACTGTCCAATGAATCCCTATGGGCAAGTGCTGTCCAATGAATCCCTCATTGTTTCAAAAATTAATTGCCACACAATACAAGCACCTACGTTTCTGAAATTTTACACACATAGGTCCCAAGGTACCGCCTACAATGTGGCAAAGTTTCATGTGTGTAACTTTACAAATGACAAAGTTATAGGCATTCCTGGGTATTTATTAAAAAATTAATTGCCACACAAGGCAAGCACCTATGTTTCTGAAATTTCACACACATAGGTCCCAAGGTACCACCTACAATGTGGCAAAGTTTCATGTGTGTAACTTTAAAAATGACAAAGTTATAGGTGTTTCTTTCCTCATTGTTTCAAAAATTAATTGCCACACAAGGCAAGCTCCAATGTTTCTGAAATTTCACACACATATCAAGGCAAGTGGTACCTGTAATGTGCCCACGTTTCCTGTTTGTATCTTCAAAAATAAAAAAATGGGAGGCGTAAATGTATTTACCCCACTACTACCCATTTTTCTAAAATTAATTGCCACACAAGGCAAGCACCTAAGTTTCTGAAATTTCTCACAGATAGGTCCCAAGGTACCACCTACAATGTGGCAAAGTTTCATGTTTGTAACTTTAAAAATGACAAAGTTATAGGCATTTCTGGGTATTTATTAAACAATTAATTGCCACAAAACGCATGCACCAATCTTTCTGAAATTTCTCACAGATAACTATCCCTAACCAGTGTATAATGTGCCCAAGTTTCATCCTTCTATCTTTAAAAATGAAAAAGTTATAGGCGTTTTTGTAAAACAATACTTGGCTATGGGAAAAAGCATTCAAAATGGCGTCCGATCCGGATCGGACATCCGGTCCGATCCGATCCGACCATCCTCCGATCCGATCCGATCCGATCCGACCCCCCAGGTCCGATTCCGATCCGCTATCCGATCCGATCCGGGGGGTCAGTGCACATCCCTAATAAGCATGGCATCTTAATGGATTAAACCATGGGAACACTTTAAGATGTGCAAAGGGGGATAAGGGATAAGCCTAAAACATGGCTGGCCTTTACATCACTAACTTAGTTCTGGTCCCAATGCTCACTGGTTCTAGGCTAAACAGGTAGCACTAGGGCCCCTTAAGAAGGGCTTTAAACTATCAAAGAATGCCTTCCCTATACAGGTAATTGGCAGAAGGGCCAAGCTACGAATTTACCTATTGACTTTTGGCATTACTCTATGGGCATCCCTACCCTCACACTTCCAGCGCACAGGGAGCAAGTTATCTGGCTATCCCGATATCTCCCAAGTCTGCCCTAGCCTGTAAAGTTGAGGACTTCCGGTCTAGGGACCCTATGGGCACCATAGCTGCAGCGGGGCAGAAACCATTTATAGAGGAGATGCCACTACAGCATGCCTAGCTTGCCACCCCACCAGGATGGAGGCCAACTGACCAAGACCAAACTGTGAGACAACAGTTGTTCGTGTCATTCTCAAGCTGGCCCAGATGCCTTGCTGCCTCAACAGATTAGGATCCACATGGTCTGTAGTGTCCTTCACCAATCTCCCTTGTCTAGGACGGGCCATAAGGCCTAAAACTCCTCTCTTTAGTTCTGAAAAACTAAATTCCCTATCTACTCAGTGGTATGCCATCACAGGTCACATGGCTTGGATCATTGCTTGTTCCAGATCCCCAGGTACACCAGGCGTAGGAGCCTGGTACTGTCTGGCTGCAGGGGCCAACTATGTGAACATGGACGTCTGGCTGTTTGACAGGTGACGCCAACTTCAGAAACCTGCCCAAATATGACAGGCAAAATGGAGTGTAATTGAGGGCAACCAGGACTTATGGCCCTGACCAGCCCCATCCTGAAGTTCCCCAGGTGACACGGAGGCAACTACATGAGTCGTAACAAGCTGGCAGGCCAAGTTAAACCAAGGCTAATTATAATTTTTTGGCCTGAGCCCGATCACTACTTCAAAACGAAACAAATCTCAATATCACTGCTTCCAACCCAGATGGAGACCTAAATGTTTATGTAGCAATAAGGGTGTCTGGCCCCACTAAATGATACTCCTCCTCTCCACTTTATCCTCACAGCAGCCTTGTGAGATAAGATATGCAAAAAACAAAACAAAACCAGCAACTGGCCCAAAGCCAGGCAGTGAGCTTTATACATAGCAGTGTGGATACTAGAACGCAAATCTCCTGAGTCCCAATCTAATGATCTAACCGCTAACCAAACTGTCTGTTATTTATTATTGGGGGCAGCCTTATACTGAGTGAGACCAATGGTCCACCTGGCCCTTTTATAGTTAACACTGGAAGGAGCAGCTCATCATGGCCTCAGTCCCCCGAGGAAGCAGTCCCCAATCAAACATTCTAACCACTACACCACACTGTCCATTACTATGTTTTGTTTATTATTGGAAGGCAGCCTTATACTGAATTAGACCAATGGTCTGCCCAGCCCTTTTATTGTTAAGATTGTTTTGTTGTTAAGACTGAATTGCTAACACTGAAAAAATAAATAATAATAACAATAATAATAATAATAATAATAATAGGCAGTAGCTCATCATGGTCTCAGTCCACCCAAGCTAACATTCCAACCACTACACTCCGCTGTCTCTCATTTGCGGAGTGAAGGATGAGAAATGAAGAGGCGACACAGAGTTGGGATTTAAACAAGGGCCACTTTATTTATTTACAAGAAAAGCAAGCATAAAGGGGGGAGGTAACCTAAGCGGGCATTTTGCATGGCCAGCCAGGCCATTGAAGGGGTCGGGCGAGACATTCACAGCCCGGGAAGTGGCGCCTGCTTTTTCGCCGCCCCCCGAGCTTCCCCAATCTGAGGTGGGGGTGGCCTTCCGGTGTCGTCTCCACTCGTGCCGCAGGGCTCCGAGTAGACGAGATGGGTTGGCCCCAAAGGTAAGCCTTATCCCCCCAACTGATGCCGCAGGGCTCTCAGTGGTTGGCCCTCAGGCGTTACCAATCACTTGAATAGTGCCCGTGAATGCTCACCATTAAAAACATATCAAATGCCCGCTCCTACCGCCACAGGGGGAGACAAAACCATTACACAGTCTCCCCCCCCCTCCCCCCGGAAGCAGAACATTACGTAGCCCTTCCTGAATATCTGCTAAAAATAACTGGTTACCAGGCGGAGACAGGTGAACCCCGTCGCGCCTATAGAGCTCCCTCCGAAAACGGCTAATGTTAGGATGTTGAATACTAAAGTCCCCATGCTGCGCTAGGGCCTTAAACCTCTCAGTATTAACCCGCTTTCTTGCCTTTCCAATAGCAAGGGGATGACTGGACACCCGCCAGTTCATCCGAGGCAAGATGCAAATAGCAAGGGGATGACTGGACACCCGCCAGTTCATCCGAGGCAAGGTGCAAATAGCAAGGGGATGACTGGACACCCGCCAGTTCATCCGAGGCAAGGTGCAAATAGCAAGGGGATGACTGGACACCCGCCAGTTCACCCGAGGCAAGGTGCAAATAGCAAGGGGATGACTGGACACCCGCCAGTTCATCCGAAGCAAGATGCATGACCATATAATCCGTATGCCGGGCCAGCCTGTCATATATGCTGAAAATCAGCCAAAGCTTGCAAAATGAGGGCCTTGCCCTTCATTAAGCCCAAGTCGTTCCCCCCTAAATGAATAAGCAAGACCTGTGGGGGAAACCGAGCAGAATGCCGCTGCAGCAAGGTAGGGATGAGCTCATCCCACCGCATACCACGTTTCCCGAGCCAACGAATGGTTGCGTGCTGACTCAAGCCGAGCTGCGATCCAAAGCTGGAGTTGGCTGCATGCTTGCTGGCCCAGAAGACCATACTGTGGCCGCATACGGAAACCCGCACGGGTGCAGAAGCCACTGGCAGATCTAGAATAAACATGAAAGCATTAGCATCTGCTGCGTATAGCAAGCGTTTACGTGTCCCACGTAAGTTTTAAACGCCGAGGATCGCCATCTGCCTAGCGCCTGTATCTGTGGAGGAGAAAATCCCAAAGCTGCCGCTGTGGACGCCGCACCGATGCGAAATGAATGGGTACCAAACATAGCAGCGCGCAGACCCATTTGATCAAGGGCCCTCCTAGCAATTGCCCAAAATTGGTATTTTGTGAGGGGCGTGCATTGTGGCCGCATTGTGGCCACGCAGAGTTACAAAATCTGATAAAGCCTGCAGAGGGCATAAGTCAGCGTTGGTAGATGGAAATAAAGAAATCCAACGACCCAAACCTTCTGATCAGTTTTTGAGTATCGCAGAAGCAAACGGGCCTCTGTGCTCTTGAAATGCAAATCAGAGAATTGCAACGCCCGTAACGACGTATCCAGCTTAGATGAGGCCAAAACCTCAAATATCCGAAATGCCCCAAAAAGGTTGTTAATGCTGCTGTGTGGAATAAACCTGATTCATAACGGGAGTGGCAAAGTAGCGGCCACTGTGCCCGTAGCCCGAGTAAGATATCTGAGGATAATGGAAGCCTAGCATCAGGGGTACGAAGTGAAGTTTTTGCCCAGCCCCTAAGGGCCCTCCGTACCCGGAAATCCGAGGTACTATCCTCCATGCCACGGGCCTTTCCATAAAAGCTAAAGCTGCCAACTTATGAGAAATGGTGCGTGTTGACAAACCTTTACGTGTGGCATGTACACAAATTGAAGCACTTGCTCCACCGGGATGGGCCACAGAAGTTGCAGCTGATTTGCCGTGGAATGCCTGAAATTCCATACCTGCGTTTCGATAAGCAGCCCTGGTGCTAGGCGCCAAGGACAGCCCAAATAGCCTGCTCTCTCTCCTCCTTCCAAGGAGCCAAAGGGATGGAGGCATATTCTCCGGCCTTGGGAGGGCCCAGGAGCCAATTCCCGAAACCTCTGCACCTGATGTCGGGACACAGCATCTCCTATATCGTTATTCAGCCCCGGAATATGCTTTGCCCGAAAAAAAATGTCAAACTTAAGACAGTGAAGAGTAAAGGCTCTTACCAAGTTCATGACGCGGGGATTATGAGAGGAAAGGGAATTGATTACCTATACTGTGGCCTGGTTGTCACACCAGAACAATACAGTGGAGTTGGCTAAATCATGCACCCACACATGTGCTGCCACAACTATAGGGAATAATTCAAGGAATGTAAGGTGCCGGCATGTGCCGTCGGACCACCATTTTCCGGGCCATTATTCTGCACACCATCTCTTTCCCCAGATAACCCCAAAAACCCATGAACCTGATGCATCAAAATGTACCTGTAAGTCTGCCTTTACCAAAAGTTCTTGCTTCCAAAATGATACCCTGTTGAAATGTTCCAGAAAATCTAGCCATACAGCAATATCGGCTCGCATGGCCTGTGAAACCCTAATGCGATGATGCGGCTTGCGCAAGCCTGACATAGCCCAACAAAGGTGTCGTAAAAAGGCCCTTCCAGGGGCGATGACCCTGCAGGCGAAATTAAGATGACCCAGTACTTCTTACAATTTCCTCTACGACACCTTTTATTGCCTAAAATGTTCAGAAGTTTACTGCACAATATACCTAGTTTATCCATTGGCAAATGACAGCATTGCAAGTTAGGATCCAAATCGATGCCCAAAAAACTTAAGCACAGAAGATGGGCCCTCCGTGTTCCCATGAGCCAGAGGTACCCTAAACTCCTCGCATAATGTGTGGAATTTTGACATCATGTACTTGCAATGCGGACTTCCTGCCGGGCAGAAAACAGGAAGCCATCAAGATAATTAATGACATCTCGCGCTCCTGCCCTCCATTTGAGGGCCCACTCCAAAAGGAGCTGAACGCCTAAAACATTGCGCAGGAAAAGAGCATCCCATGGGTAGGGCACGATCCACATAGAATTGCCCTTGGAAGCAAAAAGCCTAATAAATTAAAAACTTCAGGGTGAATGGGCATAATGCGAAAGGCTGGCAGTAGGAATGCTTGGGGGAATGAGTGTGTGTGGTGACCAAAATGGCTGAGCTATGTTACCTGTTTGCATTCCCATGTTGGTGAACCATGGTGAGAAGCCCCATTGAGCGGGAACAAACCCTGCTGCATGCGACACCGGTGTGGTATAATGTGACTGCAGCTCACCTTGAGGCGTAGGCCCGGGTCCCAATAACAAATATCAACTGCTAAAACAAATAGCCCATAAAGCTGCTTTATCCAGTGCAGTCTCCCATCCAAAACCTGACCAGGGCTGACCCTGCTGAGCTATACAACAAGGCAGAGAACCCTGAGTCTCAGCCACTCCCCTGTATAGTTAACACTGCTCTAAATTCCCACTTAGAAAACAGGTATGTATGAGTAAATTAGGTATTATGAATAAGAACCAAAGGGGGGGGTCTCCAAACCCCCCTCCCCAAGGAAAATTTCCCGCCTGCTGTATTTCAGATGTTCCCCAGCAACGTTTAAATTGGCTAGGAACAGCCTATTAACGCCCCCCCCCAGCTACCCAAAACCTGAAAGGCACAGCCTGGGGGTGAAATAATCCGTAGCAGCCGCCTTCCGTTGCCGCTGTCCTGTCGCAGAAGGCTCTTATGGAGTTGCTCCTTCCTTCTTGCCGCCTGATTGCCCCTGTCTCCAGCCGGATTGCGCTGCCTTGTGCAGCTCCCAGCAGCAGGGCAAGCGCTTTGTTGCTGATCTCGCCGCCGCCGGGGTCCTCCTCTGCAGCCGGCTTCTTTTCAGGGCAGCCCTCCTGCTGATCTTCGGCAGTTCCCTGCCTCTAGCTGCAGCCGCGCTGTATGTGGAGGGGGCGGGATATCCGGTGGCTTCCTTCTCCGCGGACTCTTCGGCCGCTTCCAAGGCCCTGCACACATGCTGTGGTGCTGCTGGCGCCGTAGCAGCACCGCCGTCTCTCTAGCCGCCTCGAGCGGCCACCGCCGAGCGGCCACCGCCGAGCGACCAGCTGCCGCGAAAGCGCTGCGGGAAGCCTCTTCAAGCTGCTCCTTCCCGCTCGCTGTGTTGCCCAGCTGACTCCTCTTGAAGCCTCGAGATGCTTCTCTGGTAAGTCTCTCTTCTTCCTCCTCCGCTTCTCGTCAGTGCTGTTCAGCTCTGCTTCGCTGCGAGCTGCGCAGCACACAGCGGAGATTTGGAGGGGTCCTGGTCCCCCTTAAATAGCCACAGACCCCTCCTATCTCCGGTGGCACCACCCTGGGCCAGCCTATGGTGGCCCCCCACGTCACCTCTCCCCATCCTCGCCCGCAATCTCCTCTCCCCATCCCAGCGGGCAGGGTGGGGAAAGGTCTTTATTATTGACAAGCAGCCTTATACTGAGTCAGACCAACATTCCACCCAGCCCTTTTATTGTTAATACTAAAAAGTCAGTGGCTCATCATGGCCTGTCTACCCAATCTAACATTCCAACCACTACACTGCACTGTCTCTCATTTATTTATTATTAGGAAGCAGCCTTATACTGAGTCAGATCAATGATCCACACAGCCATTTTACTGTAAATGCTGCAGCTCTCTATAGCCCCAGTCCATGCAGAAATGCCTGGCCTACACTTGCTGACAAGCACAGGCTAGTGTGTCTTTGAGGGAGGTGGGGCCGCTGCAGAGACCCAGCCTCCCAGACCCTAAATGCAGCCCCACTTAAAATGGCTCCTGCCTACCAATATTCCTTTGCTCCACAAAATGGCTGCTAGGCCAACTGAGCCCATGCTGCGGCCTGCCACTCCCCAGGGCTGTTAAAGTGGGGCCTACTGAGTAGAGGCCTGGCTATAGCCCCGGCACTCCAGCAGATTCTGCCTCCCAGCCCCACACTGGACGTTGAGGGTAAGAAATTGGGAATGATCCAGCCGGATCACGCTTCCCCAAGCTGGCGCCCGCAGGCATCTCAGCAGCTTCTTGAGGGAGGGTGGAGGGGAGAAGGCATTCCAAGCATAGCAATCCAACCCACAAGAGGGGAGTGCAAAAGAAAGCCCCCCAGAAGCAATACTACTGCCTAGACCACTCCACCCGACCCCAGAGAAAACAGACGCTTGAGCAGCAGGTAATCCCAGCCATGCCTCTACTCATGAGTAACGAATACTACTGTAGTCTTTGTATGCGGCACCCTCAGCTCCACGGGGAGGGCTAAGGGCAGGCAAGCCGCTCTTTCAAAAAACCCATCCACCCAACTCCAAACCATTTGGGCGGGAAGCCTCCTAGCCCCAGCTCTCCCGATGAGTTTGCGCTTGCACCTCGTGGCTGCAAACTGTCTCATCGCTCCCCGAAGCAAAACAAAAACCTCCAAGCAGAAATTAGCATGTGGCTGTGAGTAAACGCCTCGTGGCCGCACGCTCCGTCCCTGCTCTGTCGCCACCCTCAGTGCAAGAACAGCAGAGGAATTACGAGGAGGGTGACTGAAAGGGTGGAAGCTCCTCCAACCCTGCCCTCCAATCTCCAAACCCTTAGGGCTGGGAAGCCACCCAGCCCCAGCTCTCCTGAAGAGTGTGCGGTCGCTGACAAGCCTCCTGGCCACACACTATCTCTTTCCAGCAACATCTCCCATCTCCTGGCCAGAAGAAAAAGAGGCCGGATGGCTGCGCGGGGCGAGGCTATATAGGCTTGGCTCCACCCCCACGCTAGGCTATATGCATGGCAAGCATGCGTATAGCCTTCTTTCGTCTCTTCCTCCCGCCCGCAAAATCCGACCCCTCCCAAGTCATTCTGGCTGGGTGGGGATCTGGCTTTCATGACTCCTGACCCAAGTTGGCAAGCTACCCAGGATGAACATGAAAGAATCTTAGAGGTGCTGCATCAAATGTAGATGCACAGCTAAAGAGTCACATCTAATTACCACATGTGACACTTCTGCACATGGAGTTTCCCCCCTATACAGAAGTGTTAGTGTCATAACTGTGTGATGTTCAAAGTGGAATCTCTGGTTAAGTTCTTAACTGTATCGAATACTATGGAGGATGCCTGGCTGTCACAGACAACAGTAGATTAGGGAGGTTCACACTCCCTCTCCAAAGCATTGAAAGAACACATCGGAGGTTGCAGGGCTGCACAGGCCCCCCAGCCTCTGTGATTCAAACTGCACATTTAACTAGTGAGCTCCATCACATCAGCAACTGAGTGCAGTCTTGCCATGCCTGATGTGCGGATTTGCAGCAGGGTACTCACATGACACCGTGCCGGTCCTGCTGACACCCCACCTCTTCCCCAGCCTTTCCTAGAATGTTAAAACTCTGGATTGTTTTCCCTAAGCGCATTTAGTGAACGCTAAATCTCCCTGTAGTTTTAAAGGAACTGGGTGCTTGAATGGATTGTATCAGGTCCTGGCAGGGAAAAGCGATCTCTCCCAGCAGCCGGCTCCAAGCCTCAATATAAAATCCAAACCTTGTATCCCAGTCTCGAAAGCATTTTTGAAAATTGTACAATGCCTGAATCTCTGCAGAGACAGGATTGTACTCCCTAGATGCCCCCAAAAACCAGACTAAAGGGTCATTCCATTTTTGCCCAGCAGAAAGGCAGCCTGGTTGAAGGACTCATCGAACAGGAGCTGACAGGAGGGAGAAAGAGAAGGGGAGGGGTGGAGTGGAGTGGAGTGGAGTGGAGCCAAGGAGCGAATGAGCAGCTATTCAGGTGAAAAGGATCATATATTTTGATGCGCTTCTGCCTCAGAGGTTAAAAAAATGTTGAGGCAAACCATGGGGGAAAATTAGGTGTGATGGAGGTCAATGTGGGAAAGGGTTATAGGTAGGGTGACCAGATAAAATCCAGGTCAGGGCTCATTTAACTTTAATAGTTGTAGAGAAAAGGGAATTTTAGCCAGTGTCATTTGTATGCAATTAGTTCCTGGTGAAATTCCCTCTTCATCACAACAGTTAAAGTTGCAGGGGCCCTGCCTTCTTTTGTATATGGTCCCTCTAGTATAGTGCATGTACCTTTAACTGTTGTGATGAACAGGAACTAATTGCATACAAATGACACTGGCTGAAATTCCCTTTTCTCTACAACTGTTAAAGTTACATGAGCCCTGACCTGGATTTTATCTGGTCAGCCTAGTTATAGGCATGTGCTAATATATGTCCTCTATGTGAGAAAGTTCCCTCCTCAAGTAGAGGGGAGTTGGGGGGTGCTTTTACCTTCCTTTTTTGGCAGATTGGGTCCATGCACTTCCTCTTCTTTTTTTTAAAAAAAATGGCAGCTACGATGTCCCTCTTCCCTTCCGGGACATTGCACTGCTATCTAGATACTGGGGGAGGATTGTGGAAGCAGGTAGGTCTGTGATCTTCCCCCTCTCCCTTCCTTTACACCCTTAGGTGTAGCTGAGCCCCAAGTTTCTTTACCAGTGAAGCAGGAACAGGGAGATGGGTGATGAAATAACTTGTTTTGTTTGGACATCGCAGGAGAGAGTAGGAGTTGGTAGCATTTTGGTAGCAGCTGCACATCTTCCATATTGTCTTCAGCTTCATGTTTAACTGAAGTGATCCCCACTGCAATCCTATCTCTCCTGCCCTTTGCTGAACGGGGAAGCAATGGTTCTCCTCCTCTGGATGAGGTTCTTTCAAATATTCAAAAATTCCCAGCATATTCCATTTTAATCTTGTTTTCATGATAGTAAATTATTCCAGCCTGTCCTAATTTAAGTTGCATTTCAGACCCTTTATCAGAGCTGAGGGTTTTGTCACCTATTTAGACAGAATTTGGTAAATCTCTAAAACCAATGCCACAATCCACTGGACGGTGATTAAGTTTTATTGGAATAAGTGTTAGCTGTGCAAGAATGCTTGTGTGTAGGATTGGCAGGTTTTAATTGAAAACAACAACAGCAACATTTGGTGCATGTGACCTGAGGATTTGAGCCAGACAATGGTCCCGTCCTGGAGTAGGAGGAGAGCTAATGGCGTTTGTTTTATTCTTAATAATGACTAGTACTGATAGGCATGAGTGGATTGTGTGGGTTCTAATGCAAAGAGAATATCTTAGCTCAACAGAGCCTGTAGGAGGTAGTTATGAAGGAAGCAAACACACATGTACTGATTTGTGTCTTGCACAGCAGCATGTGAAATGGGGCTGGATTTAACAATCCTGATGTGTGGGCTGCATATGAGATGTACATATTAACTCAAAAAGATGATGCTGACTCTCATTTAAAATATTCCCGCTTTGCCACGTATCTGCATATACCTCTTGATCTTTCATCAATAGCTGTTAACCAGACCAAACTTCTGGCTTTTGCATGAGAAATTCAGGCAAGACTCTTTTGGCCAAAGCTTACCTCTTGGTAAACATGATTCTCAGAATTATTTGTCCAGCATTACATAGCAACATTTGAAATTTTTGAAGTTTTATTTTATGATACACATTTTCTGAGAACTTTGCATCACCATCATTATTACTACTATTATTTACATTTTTATACCACCCTATAGCTGAAGCTATCTCGGTAGTTTACAAAGATTAAAGCACTAAAAAACGTATTCAAAACTTTAAAACATTAGGCCCTTTCTTCCCTTCTCCCTCTTAAGAGTGAAGTCCATGTATGCACTTCACCCAGATTCTGAGAAAACAGTGATATTAGGATAGGGTGCCCTTGAGCATGTTTACCCCACAAAGTCATACTGTTGTATTTAGTTACAATTTTTAAACCATGCAGAGAGGTAGAGAAGGCACTGCAAATGGATACAGCCCATTTATCTGGGTTGTTTCCATTTATGTGGAATTGGGCTGACTGCTCAAGACCAATGGTGGCAACCCATCCATGCATTCACAATGGCTGCCAAAGGCCAGTAAGTCTGGCCTCCCACACAAGGCATGCTGGGAGTTCCGCCTACGGCATGCTGGGAGTTGTTGGCATAAGCCTTGGGTTTTATTAAATTATTTAAAAATACTTTAAACCCAAAATTCTGTGTTTTTCGATGTTTCTGATACATTGCACAGCCAGACCTATCAGCATGCCAAATTTCAATCTTGTAAATCATCTGGAAGTGGGTAAACATTTCTGCACATACATTGCACACAAATACTTTCCACTTTACATATATATATATATATATATATATATATATTGTTGTGAGTATATAATTCACAACATTAATGGGAGACCAGAATGTACTGTACTTTTTAAAAATCTTCATTGACGAACTAATCAAACTGCAGATTTCATACATTTATCTGTTTTGTTTCCTATTTCTGCAAATGTTAAAGGAATGATTTTTACTTTCCTATTACAGACTTCTGATTATTGATCCATGTGACACAGAAAACTCATGTAATTATCGCTAGTAATTTACCTTATAATGATAAACAAAAGTATCATACACCTAACAGTTTTCTTGGTTTGGGTCTGGCTAAAACATGATACAAAAAAAAGGTAATGAAACCTAGATTCATGATTGTCATCTTGATTAACCCAGGCAATAAAATCAACTCTCTTGGAGGTCTAAAAATTGGTCCAACTCCCCCCCCCCCCCAAGTCATTTTAGTGTTGTTTCTGCAGGAGACCGTTTCAGGGAAACATTCCTCTCCCTCTCTCATCATCTTTATGAAGAACTACAGACATCAACATGAAAATTAATTTGTTTCTTGTGATATACTTTTAACTGTTAAACCTACTTTTCTGATTAATATCTGTATATTCTTTATGGGTAGATATGTGGTTTGGGCAGAAGTGATGAGGAAATATGCCAAACTGCTTAGGAGCTCTAATCAGTTAAGTGCAAAAGCTAATCCTTTCTGAAATTTGGGTATAGTATTTTTTTTTAATAGAAACCCCTTTAGCTAAAAAAGCCACATAAGCAGCCCTTCAGAATTTCCATATAGCTAAATCTTCTTGAGAACTCTTGGAGAGGCTATATTTGAAGAAATTTATATTAAGATTTAGTTTGAAAGCCCTCGGGAAATTTGCAGACAAAAATATTCATTAACCAAAAGTTGAGGTTGAGAGTACATATCAGCAATTGTAGGATGAAAAGAATCCTTATAGAAATAGTGTCAGTTACATGGGGTGGGGGTGGGCAGTTAAGTATGCCTGAACTCAGAATATACAGCCCTATGGCTAATAATTTATGAAAAAGGGAAGTTTAGAAATTAACAAGTGGAGAGAAAAACCTATACAATATTCCATTTCCACTATTGTTTTTATTATTTATACTGCACCATCAAAGTCCAGAGTATCATAGGCAAAAATACCCAATCTAATACTTAAAATCTAAAATAGACAATGGGGAAAACACTAGGGATGTGCACTGGATCGGACCCGATCCACGATCCGAGTCCGGTCCAGTGGGAAATCGGATAAATTATCCGATTTCCGATCCCGCAGCTGGATCGGCCGATCCAATCCGAACCGGTCCGAAAAAGCTCCGAACCGGTTCGGCGGATCGGCGGATCGGCGGGCGCCCACTGGCGCCCACCGCCGCTTCCATTGGCGGGCGCCAGCGGGCGCCCGCCGATGAAAGTGGACAGCGGGGGGGGGGGGGAGGAGGGGGGCACTTACCTTCTCGGCCCGGTGGCTCCCGTCCGGCGCCGGAGCCTACTACTACTAGCAGGCTCCGCGGCCTGCTCTAGGGTGGCGCGCCGGGTGATGTCATCACCCGGCGCGCTACTCTAGAGCAGGCCGCGGAGCCTGCTGGTAGTAGTAGGCGCCGGCGCCGGACGGGAGCCACCGGGCCGGGAAGGTAAGGAGGGGGTGCGTGGAGGGGAGGAGGGGGCGCGCGGAGGGGGGAGGGGGGCCCTTACCTTTCCGGCCCGGCGGCTCCCGTCCGGCGCCGGCGCCTACTATTCCCAGCAGGCTCCGCGGCCTGCTCTAGGATGGCGCGCCGGGTGATGTCATCACCCGGCGCGCTACTCTAGAGCAGGCCGCGGAGCCTGCTGGAAGTAGTAGGCGCCGGCGCCGGACGGGAGCCGCCGGGCCGGAAAGGTAAGGAGGGGGTGCGTGGAGGGGAGGAGGGGGCGCGCGGAGGGGGGAGGGGGGCCCTTACCTTTCCGGCCCGGCGGCTCCCGTCCGGCGCCGGCGCCTACTATTCCCAGCAGGCTCCGCGGCCTGCTCTAGGATGGCGCGCCGGGTGATGTCATCACCCGGCGCGCTACTCTAGAGCAGGCCGCGGAGCCTGCTGGAAGTAGTAGGCGCCGGCGCCGGACGGGAGCCGCCGGGCCGGAAAGGTAAGGAGGGGGTGCGTGGAGGGGAGGAGGGGGCGCGCGGAGGGGGGAGGGGGGCCCTTACCTTTCCGGCCCGGCGGCTCCCGTCCGGCGCCGGCGCCTACTACTCCCAGCAGGCTCCGCGGCCTGCTCTAGGATGGCGCGCCGGGTGATGTCATCACCCGGCGCGCTACTCTAGAGCAGGCCGCGGAGCCTGCTGGAAGTAGTAGGCGCCGGCGCCGGACGGGAGCCGCCGGGCCGGAAAGGTAAGGAGGGGGTGCGTGGAGGGGAGGAGGGGGCGCGCGGAGGGGGGAGGGGGGCCCTTACCTTTCCGGCCCGGCGGCTCCCGTCCGGCGCCGGCGCCTACTACTCCCAGCAGGCTCCGCGGCCTGCTCTAGGATGGCGCGCCGGGTGATGTCATCACCCGGCGCGCTACTCTAGAGCAGGCCGCGGAGCCTGCTGGAAGTAGTAGGCGCCGGCGCCGGACGGGAGCCGCCGGGCCGGAAAGGTAAGGAGGGGGTGCGTGGAGGGGAGGAGGGGGCGCGCGGAGGGGGGAGGGGGGAGGGGGGCCCTTACCTGCCCGGCCCGGCGGCTCCCGTCCGGCGCCGGCGCCTACTACTACCAGCAGGCTCCGCGGCCTGCTCCAGGGTGGCGCGCCGGGTGATGTCATCACCCGGCGCGCTACTTGAGAGTAGGCCGCGGAGCCCGCTGGTAGTAGCCGCCGGCGCCGGACGTGCCGAGAAGGTAAGTGGCGGGGAAGGGGGCTTACCCCCCCCCCCGGAGCCGTCCGCTTCTATCCGCTGGCGCCCGCGGGCGCCAGCGGATGGAAGCAGGCGGCCCCAGGGGGGGTAGGGAGCGCGGGGGAGGGGGTTTACCTGCCGGGGCCATCCACAGCGGACGGCCCCGGGGGGGGGAGGGAGTTAGGCCCCCCCTTACCCACCCGCCGCCATTTTTTCCTCATAGACTTGCATTGCAATGCAAGTCTATGGGGAAAAAAATGGCGGCCGATCCAAAAATGTACGATTTTTGGGTCGGGATCGGACTCGATCCGGTCCGGGGGGCCTCCGATTTTGTCCGAACCGGTCCGGGACAAAATTGGAGGTCCCGATCCGGGTCCCGATCCGATCCGGGGGGTCCGTGCACACCCCTAGAAAACACCAGGGGGGAATATGGAGGAAACATCCAAACAGCAGAGGGAGATTCATGGAGAGAAGTGGATGAAAGTGGGCAAATGCAGTTGCATATAGAATTATTACATCTGGGAATCAGGATTAAGGAATTAAGCAAAAACCTCACAAGAAAGTTGAGTTTTGAGCTAGGGATGCTTTAGGAAATCAATCTTTCTGAATTTTGATTTGAACTGATTTGATCCACACTGCTTGAGCTAATGTGGGATTAGATTTTAGCTATTGTGGGTTTATTTTTTTATTTATATTTATTACGTTTTATACTGCCAGATAGCTGAGGCTCTCTGAGCAGTTCTTAATTAAAACCATAAAATACAGCAAAGTCAGAACACAATAAAAAGCTTTTCTTGTTTCCTAAAAGTGCCAATGGAGATTTTTTGGATCAAAAAACAGATCACAATGTGTTTTAAGAAATTTTGGGAGAAAATATGTGGGAAAATGCATGCTTTGATAGAAAGTATTGTAAGAAATGATCTTTTGAAATATAATTGGGTTAGATTTATGTTTAAATGTAAATTTTCATTTGCTTTTTATTTCAGTTCTCCATGGATAGATGGCATCAAACACACCCTGACAGCACTGGAATATATATATATATATATATATATATATATATAATGAAACTTTGTGTCAGTTTTCTGTAACTCAGTGTTCCAGGTAGTCCTCAACCATGACATGTCTTTCAGTCTGCCCCTCCATAATTTAGTAATAAAATGGCACTTTATTTCAGAAAACCCATGCATGTTGAGTGCTGGTATTCAAAGTGACTTTGCAAATGCTAGTTGAAATTAGTACTTACTCATGATGTCTACATTTGCTTAGTCCAGAACCTATTTCATGTGAGAAAGGAGCATAGAAGGTGAAAAACATACACAATGTTGTCTGTTTTTATAATATACAAATTAAATTACACTTTCCTTAACATCACCACAAATGGTATAAGGGGTGAATTGTACCTGACAGGTTACAAAACCCTTCTTCAAACCTGCATTTATTTATCTTTAAAATTCCAGTTAGAACTTACCTTATTACATAGAAAAACTGTCCTGTCCCCCCACCACCACCATAGTTACTATCATTTTGCACAAAACACTTTAATCTGATTTTTAGGTAATATTGGCTTTAGCTGTGAGACTCTCACACAGTGCTTTGTATTATATAAGAATGGTACAGCTAATAAAGAATTAATGCCATTCAGGGGTAGGTGTCCAAACCCACAAAGTCTGGCACAAAATTCTGGCTCTTGAAAACATCAAAAGTTTATGATGCTGACATATATAAGTGGTAGCTGATCAATGAACGCCACATTTATGAAGTCCTATATGAACTATAATCACTGTTTGCCATTAGCTAGGGAACTGACTTTATTCCAAATTCAAATGAACAGGATTTATTTATTTATTTTTAAAATTTTTCTGGAATTAAAGTACACTTTATGCAGAACGGGGCTGGAAGATTTCCTCTGCTCTTTTCCTTCATTTTTCCACTGCACCCCTTTATATATATATATATATATATATATATAATTCTGTTTTAACTAGGAGATATTCTAAAGTTATTTCAAGAATGTCACAGCTTTCAGATTATTCAGATCATTGGCTTCTTTCCATCCTTTTTCACACTGAAATAAAGCAAACTTGATGTGATTGTGTTGTGCTTTGCTGATGTGTAAAGGCAATCTTGCACACTGGTAGAACATTGCAAAATGAATTTCAGCACAATGGTGTGTAAAATCTTTTTTCTTTTTTTCTTTTTCTTTTTTTCCTCAATGTGCACAAGTGGATACATACACTGGTAAAAGATTGGGAAAATGAACTTGATAAAAAAGTGAACACCAGGATTGCTTTTGTTTGATATTTAATCAAAGCATACAGGTCACACATATTTTTTTTCTTTCTGCATTTATAGGCTCACAAAATTTTGTGGCTCACAACTTGTTAAAACAATCAATGATAACTGATAGATTTTTTAATATTTTGATCTAAAACATTAGCACTTCAAAAATATTGTCTCAGCAGTAGCTAAAAATATCGGCGCAGTAAAACAATATAAAATATATAAATGATTTTAAAAAATCAGTTCTCCAAAACAAAACAAAAAAACCTAGTATCTACAGTTAAAACAGCAACTAACTACCAAACACAAATACCAGTTAACAACATTTTGGAATAAATAGGAATGCATATTTCTCAAAGAGAGATCAGTGTAGGGTGACCAGGTAAAATCCAGGTCAGGGCTCATGTAACTTTAACAGTTGTAGAGAAAAGGGAATTTCAGCCAGTGTCATTTGTATGCAATTAGTTCCTGGTGAAATTCCCTCTTCATCACATCAGTTAAAGTTGCAGGGGCCCTGCCTTCTTTTGTATATGGTCACTCTAGTATAGTGTCTGCACCTTTAACTGTTGTGATGAAGAGGGAATATCACCAGGAACTAATTGCATATAAATGACTCTGGCTGAAATTCCCTTTTCTCTACAACTGTTAAAGTGACATGAGCCCTGACCTGGATTTTATCTGGTCAGCCTATGTTAATCTATTACTGCTTGATGGTGGACTGATGAACAGGGCCTGAAAGGCCAAATTTAGGGCTCAGGTATGGTCATGCGGGTACAGGTAGTCTTTTAAATAACTTGGTCCCAAACAGTTTGAGGTTTTAAAAGGAACTACCAGTATGTTAAATTGAGCCTGAAATGAATTGGCAACCAAAGCACCTGAGACCCTATAAGGCATTCTAATTCTGTAGTTCATTCAACCCTAACACTGTGAACATGCAATTTACTACATTTCAACAAAAATGTATAAAGAGTGTATTTCCATGCACATGTTTCCAAATTCGCAACACAAACTAATGGCAGGAATTGAAAGCTGCAGCAACTGCACACACAGTGTTCTAAAAAAAAAAAAACAGAATTAAGGAACAGAAGAACTGTGACTTCCCAAGACATCAATTCCACTTCAGAATTAAGACATGTAATTCAGAACTCTAATTTCTAGGGGAAATTTTGTACGAGGACTATTTTGGAATCATCCCTAACATGGCGTTCATTCCTTCCCAGTCCGAATGTATGAGAAATTCATTTCAGTTTGTTTGGACCAGAATTTATCGTGTTTGCACCTGTTGGACCCAAATGTGGATGTGAACATAATCTGTGATCAAAGTAATGCAATTTGAAGGGGAAAACAATGAGTTTCAAAAAAGTAAATAAAAAAGTGCATGAAAAATATATGTTTTTGAAAAAATGTGCACAAATGCACTTTAATCTTGGGGAAAATGTGTAAGTTTCACAAATGTATGCACCAGTCATGTGCATTTGGACAAAATGTGCATGGAAATACACTCTTTATAAGTTCTTTGTTGGAATGTAGTGAATTGGATGTTAACAATGTTGGGGTTGAATGAACTGCAAAATTAGAATGATCCATATGGCCTAATGAATGGAAAGTTGCCTTAGCTTCCATACATACGACTTCTCTAGACTTAAAATTGAGATTGATTTTGCAAAAACTGATGTTTTGTGTATCTTGGACACCACCATAGTATCTTTTTAGATACTGAATGTTTAATTTCTGCTAATGTTATTGTGTGAAACAATACTGTTTCTATTTCTTATATGTTATATTTTATTTCTTTTTTTTCTGTTTACAAATCACAATGAGATTGAGCTGGAATTTGAACCCCGACAAATGTTTGCTGACTTGTATATCTTAGAGCCTATCTACACTACTGCTTTAAAACAGGTTATAACAGTTTTAAACCGGTCAATAACAGTTATTAACTGGTTTAAAACTCTTATAAACCGTTTAAAAGCAGTAGTGTAGATAGGTTCTTAGTCTCGTAATTTGTTTTCAATCCAGAACAGCATAAAGCAGGTTGTATCTGAGTAAAACAATGAACTCTAGGAGAAAGGCTGCTTAAACCTTTCCTCTCTTGTTTCTTTTCAGCTCAAACTCACCCAACCCTAGCCTCTTATTCCACCTGTGAAAGTAAGGTATCTGTTATCTTGTACCTTTCCCTCCATGGGTAGAATAGCAAAACCATTGTAAATATGATATAGATAAACTGGTGCTTGATTCTTTCTTCTATTTGAAATATTTCAGAAAGTACAGAGTTCATATTGAAGAGTGTGAAAAAGAAGGAAGGGCTTTATTAAAGGAGGTGGGTGGGAATTTTCATAGGTGTGATTTTGGGAGACTTTTGATATGTGATGGAGCAAATCTTCTTGAGCAGATTGGCATAAGAATCCCTTTGTTGCAATTTGTTTCAGGTTAAGCTGTTTACTGAGCCAGATTGTCTAGCCTATAAATTACAATTTAAATGAAGTATCTGGTACTGACCTTTTAAACACTTCCCAATACATGACTGGATGATGATAACTAGAGTGGTGGCTACTGTTATGCTTTCCCAACAGGGACTCAAGCCCTGCAGTCCCTGAAATTACTAAAACAAATTTCCATTTCAACACACAAGTAACCATATTAATTGTGAAACCATGAGTTTTTTTAGTCTTTGTGCAACTAATTTCTTTTAAAGGACCACCCTAATAGCGCAATCCTCTGAAGATTTAGACAGAAAAAAAGCCTGCAATTCCCTGCTTGGTCCAGCTAGCCTTGGCTGGCTGAGGCCTGCGGGGAGTAATAGGTTGTTTTTCTGTCTAAGCATGCATAGGATTGTGACCTAAATAACATAAACATCAGGCAATCCCCTGTGCTTGTAAAAATATTCTACAAATCTGATGATGGGGTCAAGAACAAGCCCCAAAGGACAGTGCAATCTGCTGGAGTGCAGGCAGTAGCTATGAAGGTGTATGATCCATGGCATCCAAGCACATTCCATTTCATGTATAGGTTTGGGGGTGCATGAATTGGGTAATTTTGTATAAAAATTCAGATTGAACAACTTTCTTCTCCATTCTAGACACCTGATACCTTGGATGTACCATGTTTTACTGTCCATATTCACTTTAATTGCACTTTCAGAGAGAACTTCATTATGATAATAATAAACTAAACACACAACTGAGATTGTGATGGAATACATGGAGCTTAGATATGACCATAAATGTATATGAGGGCCTACCAAAAATCACAATTTTCAGATAGAAAAAATAAAATATCATAATGGATATGAATATATAATAGCCATTTGATGAACATCACTCCATTTACTAAGTGGATGGTTCTGAGAAACACTCATACACAAGCCTCATTGAAAGGAATGGAACATACGCTCTTGGACTCTTTTTCTTTCGCCCGTTCCCTTTAATTTCAGAACCCAATTTTCTTAGTTGTGGCAACTTAAAAATCCAAATATTGTCAGTGAAACATGTATTTTTATTGTTGCTCCTACCTTCACTCACTGCATTTAACAAGTGGGTGTTCTGAGAAGCACTTGTACGCCAGCTTCATTGAAATAAATGGAACCCATGCTCTTTCACTGCTCTCATTCATTTCAATGGAGCTTGTATTGGAGAATTTCTTGGTATACTGCTTCCAACAGAAAGTATGCCATTTACAGATGTCTGCGTAAAAAACGATGTAACTGCTAACTACCAAAAAGTACCTGCTATGGATTAACACACATACACACACACACACACACAAATTGACACAAGGTATGCCTGCCTACTATTATTTCTAAGTGCTAGATTGGGGTGGCCAACATGTGACCCATGGGATTATCTGGATCTATTTCAGCTGGGGTTCAAGCTGGGTTTGGGTCAACCTGTATGATGACCTATGTCGGGAGAGAGACAGGGTGAGTGTGACCTTCTTGATACTCCTGAATATCTCAGCAGCTTTTGATACCACTGACCACAGAATCCTTCTGTGGCAACTGTTGGGAGTGGGTGTACTGTATTGCAGTGGTTCTGCTCATACTGATGTGGCTGGCTCCAGATGGTGGTGGTTGCAGAATATTGTTCAGCCCCGTGGATTCTCCAGCATGGGATTCCTCAGGTGCTGGTTTATCCTCCATGAAATTCAACATGTGCATGAAACCATTGAGTGAGATCATCTGGAGTTTTGGAGTGTGTTACCATCAATATGCTGGTGGTACACAACTCTGCTTTGCCTTCTTATTCTCATCATGTGCTAGATCAGTACCTAGCTGTGATAATGGACTGGATGAGGGCTAATAGATTGAAGCTCATTCCAGACAAACCTGAGATGCTGTTAGTGGGTGGTTCTCCTGACCAGATGGTGGGTGTTCAGCTTGTTCTGGATGGGGTTGCACTCCCCTTGAAGGAACAAGTTCATAGCTTAGGGTTTCTCCTGGAGTCGTCTTTATCACTTGAGGCTCAGGTAGTCTCTATGGCATGTAGTGCCTTCTACCAGCTTTGGCTAGGGAGCTCAGCTATGCCCCTGTCTGGTCGGGGATAGTAGTAGTAGTAGTAGTAGTAGTAATAATAATATTAATAATAAAATTTCTTAGCCTCCTCTCCCTCTGGATCGAGGTGGGGAACAACAATAAATATAAATACAAAGACCATAAAATAGATAAAACATTAAAACCAATAAAACTAATACATTATTAAAAACATCTTAAAATTCAACTAAGTAGGCCTGCCAGAAGAGATCAGTCTTCACGGCTCTCTTAAATTCAAGAAGACTGCTAAGTTGTTGAATCTCTCCCAGCAGGCCATTCCACAGTCTGGGAGTGGCAGAAGAGAAGGTCCTCTGGATAACACTCGTCAACCTAATTTTGGCTGACTGTAGTAAATTCTTCCCAGAGGACCTGAGTGTGTGCGGCAGATTATACGGGAGAAGGCGATCCAGCAGGTAACCTGGACCCAAACCATGTAGGGCTTTAAAGGTAATAACCAACACTTTATACTTCACCCAGAAACTAATTGGCAGCCAGTGGAGTGATTCTAAGATTGGTGTAACCTGGTTTCATTCATCTATGCTCTCGTAATCTCCAAATTAGATTACTGCAATGCACTGTACGTGGAGCTGCTCTTGAAGATTGTTCAGAAGCTGCAGCTTGTGCAAAATGTAGCAGCCAGATTAATAACTGGGACCAAAAGGTCTGAGGACATAAGACCAATTCTAGCCTGCTTGCATTGGCTACCTGTATACTTCTGAGCCTGATTCAAAGTGTTGGATTTAACCTATAAAGTATTACATGGCTCAGGACCACAATACCTTGTGTTGAACATCTTCCCAACCTGAACATATCCAGACACTACAATCAACATTAGGGGCTTCCTCTGTGGTAGGTTCGTGAGGTGGCAACAAGGGAGATGGCCTTCTCAGTGGTGACCCCCTGACTATGGAATGAACTCCCCACTGAGGTCCACCTTACGCAACACAGCCATCTTTTCAGTGCCATGTTAAGACTGCCCTTTACACCTAGGGATTTGATGGCATATGATGGGGCACTTGTGTCATCTGTCTTGAATAGGTCTGTTATTCAAATTGAATTGAAATTGTTTTAAACTTTTTAATTGTTTTAAATTTTGTATCTAAACTTTTACACCACTTTTTATGTTGTTCAATAATGTATTTTTAATGTATTTTTCAATGAATTGTCGTAAACCACCCAAAGAGCCTTAGCTATTGGGTAATATAGAAACAAAATAACTAATGCCCCCATTAGGCCACTTCAAAACCATCTTGAAATTTAAAAACGAGCTGAATTTTTCTTTTCTAAAGATCCATAGTGCTGATCATTTTGTTGCTGCCATATCACCGGAAGTGCAGTCTTTGTATTTAAGGCAGGGCAGGATGGTGGAAAGAAGGCCCAACATCCCCCAAAATTGCCCACCTCAGTGCTAGTACCAATACTTTGTGCTGCCTTCTATCTTTGTGTTGGGCAACTTTTTGTTTAAGGTGTGATACATTCTGGTTCTAGCATGGCTATATGATCTCCTCGCCCCCCCCCCCATCCTCAAATCAGTAATGTGAAACTTGCGCCACAGTTGTCCGAAGATTCTTAGGTCTTTTCGCAATATCTTTTTTACTCCATATAGCTGGTTGAACTGCCCTTTTCAAATACCACAATCAGATAAAAAAGAGATCATTTTCAAGGTTTGTCCCTCATCGTAGGACTTCCTTTAGACCAAATTAAACATTTCAAATTCTTCTGACGAAAGGAAAGGTTTTTTTTTCTTAAGACTCTGAACTGTAACTAAAAGATGTCAGCCTTTTGATGCTATTTCAGTAGTGGCCTTTCTAGAAAAGCAATTTTTCTCAAAAAGGAATCAATTCTCTTTTCTGTTCTGCCAGTTACAAATTAATGAACTATTGGTAAGCATTTCATGTACAGCAAGTATATATGGAAATATGTTGACAAAGTCCTATGATGCCATCGAGAAACAATATCTCAAGGGCAAGGTTCCCAACAACTCTCTTCGACAACTATTGGCCTGCTGCAGATAAATTTACTCTCCTTCATTGATGGGAAATCACCAGTATTTAATACAGTCTGAAAAGTGATTTCCTCCAAAGGAATGGCTTTTGCCACCAGCTTTGGGTGGGTGTCCCTTCCTCCTCTAGCAGTAGGCCTGTTATATTTTGAGAGCTGCAAAATGCTTCCAGATTCTTCTGGGATCAACCTGGAACTGTTTATTAACTATTTGGACAGCAACAGGTGGGAGGCCCATGCCCTTGAAGGAGCATCCAGAAATTGCCGTTGGTGCAAAACATGGCAGCTAATGGTGAGAACACAGCATTTTGTCTATGCTCTGTCAATTTTAATAGTGTTACATTGGCTGCACATTTGTTTTCAGGTTCAGTTCAAGGTGTTAGTGTTAATCTTTAAAGCCCGAAACGACTTGGATATGGGTCCCTTCAGGACCACCTTCTTTTATACATTATTCCCTGCATTTTCTGATCATAATCTGTGGCATAATCTGTGACCTTGTGAAGCTAAGTATGTAGCAACTACGTCTAGAGCAGAGGTGTCAAACCTCCTTTAGCCTGAGAACCAAACTTAATTTCAGACTCTCAGGGGTTGCATTCCAGTAATGGGCAGAACTGAAAGAAAAATGGGCAGCGCCCCAAATGCTCAAAATATCAACATATTTTATAGAGTTGAAAGCTTCAGCAATTGGTCAGTATAGATATGTAATAACTAAATAAACCAGCAATTTTCAAGCTCACCTAAATCCATATATATATATATATATATATATATATTAGGGATGTGCACTGACCCCCCGGATCGGATCGGATAGCGGATCGGAATTGGACCTGGGGGGTCGGATCGGATCAGATCGGAGGCTGGTCGGATCGGATCGGACCAGATGTCCGATCCGGATCGGACGCCATTTTGAATGCTTTTTCCCATAGCCAAGTATTGTTTTACAAAAACGCCTATAACTTTTTCATTTTTAAAGATAGAAGGATGAAACTTGGGCACATTGTAGACTGGTTAGGGGTAGTTATCTGTGAGAAATTTCAGAAAGATTGGTGCATGCATTTTGTGGCAATTAATTTTTTAATAAATACCCAGGAATGCCTATAACTTTGTCATTTTTAAAGTTACACACATGAAACTTTGCCACATTGTAGGGGGTACCTTGGGACCTATGTGTGTGAAATTTCAGAAACGTAGGTGCTTGTCTTGTGTGGCAATTAATTTTTAGAAAAATGGGTAGTAGTGGGGTAAATACAGTTACACCTCCCATTTTTTTATTTTTGAAGATACAAACAGGAAACTTGGGCACATTACAGGTACCACTTGCCTTGATATGTGTGTGAAATTTCAGAAACATTGGAGCTTTCCTTGTGTGGCAATTAATTTTTGAAACAATGAGGAAAGAAACACCTATAACTTTGTCATTTTTAAAGTTACACACATGAAACTTTGCCACATTGTAGGTGGTAACTTGAGACCCTTGTGTGTGAAATTTCGGAAACGTAGGTGCTTGCCTTGTGTGGCAATTAATTTTTTAATAAATACCCAGGAATGCCTATAACTTTGTCATTTTTAAAGTTACACACATGAAACTTTGCCACATTGTAGGCGGTACCTTGGGACCTATGTGTGTGAAATTTCGGAAACGTAGGTGCTTGCCTTGTGTGGCAATTAATTTTAGAAAAATGGGTAGTGGTGGGGTAAATACAGTTACGCCTCCCACTTTTTTATTTTTGAAGATACAAACAGGAAACATGGGCACATTACAGGTACCACTTGGCTTGATATGTGTGTAAAATTTCAGACAGCTGGGTCCAGGCATGTGGTGGCAAGGTATTTTTGAAACAATGAGGAAAGAAACGCCTATAACTTTTTTATTTTAAAAGTTAGAAGTCTGAACATTGCTCACTTTGTAGATGGGTTAGGGGTAGATATGTGTCAGAAATTTCAGAATTATAGGTCCAGGCATTTGATGGCTATGGAATTTTTAAATTACATGTTTCAAAAAAATTTCTACAGAGGCCAGGTCTTCCCCTCCCGCTTCCCGCGAAGAAAAGGAAACACTCTCTCGTCTCGATCCCTTTGATCCTTGCTAGTAGTATCCATTACAGGGCTCGTGTTTCCTTTCCTACTTTCACTTTTCAAGCAGAACTGCTGAGCCTAGCTGAGTTTTGCAGCCATGCGTGCAAGGAAGGATCACTCTGGTCTCGATCCCTTTGATCCTTGGTAGTATCCATTACAGGGCTCGTGTCTGCTTTCACTTTGTACTCAAGCAGACACGAGCCCTGTAATGGATACTACTAGCAAGGATCAAAGGGATCGAGACGAGAGAGTGTTTCCTTTTCTTCACGGGAAGCGGGAGGGGAAGACCTGGCCTCTGTAGAAATTTTTTTGAAACATGTAATTTAAAAATTCCATAGCCATCAAATGCCTGGACCTATAATTCTGAAATTTCTGACACATATCTACCCCTAACCCATCTACAAAGTGAGCAATGTTCAGACTTCTAACTTTTAAAATAAAAAAGTTATAGGCGTTTCTTTCCTCATTGTTTCAAAAATACCTTGCCACCACATGCCTGGACCCAGCTGTCTGAAATTTTACACACATATCAAGCCAAGTGGTACCTGTAATGTGCCCATGTTTCCTGTTTGTATCTTCAAAAATAAAAAAGTGGGAGGCGTAACTGTATTTACCCCACCACTACCCATTTTTCTAAAATTAATTGCCACAAAGGCAAGCACCTACGTTTCCGAAATTTCACACACATAGGTCCCAAGGTACCGCCTACAATGTGGCAAAGTTTCATGTGTGTAACTTTAAAAATGACAAAGTTATAGGCATTCCTGGGTATTTATTAAAAAATTAATTGCCACACAAGGCAAGCACCTACGTTTCCGAAATTTCACACACATGGGTCTCAAGTTACCACCTACAATGTGGCAAAGTTTCATGTGTGTAACTTTAAAAATGACAAAGTTATAGGTGTTTCTTTCCTCATTGTTTCAAAAATTAATTGCCACACAAGGAAAGCTCCAATGTTTCTGAAATTTCACACACATATCAAGGCAAGTAGTACCTGTAATGTGCCCAAGTTTCCTGTTTGTATCTTCAAAAATAAAAAAATGGGAGGTGTAACTGTATTTACCCCACTACTACCCATTTTTCTAAAAATTAATTGCCACACAAGACAAGCACCTACGTTTCTGAAATTTCACACACATAGGTCCCAAGGTACTCCCTACAATGTGGCAAAGTTTCATGTGTGTAACTTTAAAAATGACAAAGTTATAGGCATTCCTGGGTATTTATTAAAAAATTAATTGCCACAAAATGCATGCACCAATCTTTCTGAAATTTCTCACAGATAACTACCCCTAACCAGTCTACAATGTGCCCAAGTTTCATCCTTCTATCTTTAAAAATGAAAAAGTTATAGGCGTTTTTGTAAAACAATACTTGGCTATGGGAAAAAGCATTCAAAATGGCGTCCGATCCGGATCGGACCTCATCGGATCGGATCGGATCGGAGGTTGGCCGGATCGGATCGGATCGGATCGGATTTTCCCGATTTTGGGTCGGATCGGATTCGGATCGTGGATCGGATCTGATCCGATGCACACCCCTAATATATATATATATATATATTGAAGCTTGTTTCTGTTCACTCCCATTTTTCAACCTGTTCTTCAGCTTATTTTCATGGGGAAAATGTGCATTTCTATGCATATATTTCAGCATGAAAAAGAATATTTGGGGGTAAATATGCATTTCAAAGTGCACTTTTTATTTTCTTTCACATGATTGCAAATTTGAGAATTTGTGAACATTTATAATTTGTTTATTTTATTTCATTAAAAAAAAACTATTTCCCTCACATTTGGAATTTTGAACAGCACGTGTTCATATTATTTGCAAGGAGAAACAAAATGTTCCTACATTCCTAAGATTTTAGTTTAACACACTTAATGCCAGGCATTTCAACCATGAATTGAGCAACAACCAAATAATCAGCGTTTGTGGAGAAAACTTGGGAAGCACCTAGTGATGTGAGAAAAAGGGCTTGGTCTTCTGGGAACCCCAGCATGCCAGATTGGGATCCCAAGTGGGTCAGATATAGCCTACAAACCTGACATTCAATATCCCTGGTTGAGATCCTTCCCTGTGGTTGTGCCCACCCTTGCAGCATTTTTTTTTCTCAACACAGATTCATCAGGCCGCAACAGTGTCCTGCTCCAGGTGCTATGTAAAAAACTTGGCTCTTTAAGAAAGTATCTGCCTAAACTTTTATTAACACTTGGATGTTTTCCTAGATGTTATGGTCAATCGCTGCTTTTATAAACTATGTGTTAATTAGGGATATGCGCTGCCTTGGGGCTGAAACTGAACCAAAGCGGGGATTGCAAATATTATATTTTGGATGTTTGTAAACTAATGGAATTCTTGTACATCCCTACTCCAAGGACAAACCTATCAATAGTACCTTTTAGACGGTGGGTGGCATTGCCATAGTGCTTCCGCCAGGATCCCAAAGAAGGTGCAGTAGGGCTCACAAATGCTTCCTCCGCTCCACAATGCCTCTACAAATCCCAAGCATCCAAAGTAGTGATCAGCTGGCATACTAGACCTTACTATTTCATACTGAAAGCAGTGCCGTGGGTTTAAAACCGAAAGAGACTTTCTGAGAATAAGCAATACCCAAGCAAGAAAGAGCGATGTCACATACCTCTCATTCTGTCCCAATACCTCAGACGATAAAAATGACAAGAATACCGTGAGGACAGTGAAGTAATTTTAAACTAGGAGTGACTTACAATATCTTCTCGGCAGGATGGCTGGTAAATTGGGATCTAGCCACAGGGCTGCTGATGTGAGATGAGTGGCTTCACCAAAACAGCCTTCCAGCACAAGGGGCTAACGCAGAAAGCAAAGTGCCTTTCTTTCTCCCACATTGTAAGTGGAGGGGTGTCTCCTCTTTAGTTTCTGCTAAGAGCTGCTGAGGCTGTGAAAGAGACGATAGAAGAAGATGAAGCAAGTGCTTGTTTTTAGTACTTCAGGGGGAAAAATAGTCTGGTCTCCTACAATAAAAAGCAAAATACCTTTTATATTCTTCAGCACTGCCTTTATACACATTATAAGGGCTGGTGGTACAAGCTACATGCTACCTGATCCAGGTGAAAGTCATTTTCTACAGTGATTTTTTTCCAGTCTGCTTCTCAAGTGAAAATGGAGGGCCAAAGCAGACATTCCTTTAAAGATGGAGCAAGCTGCTACATTTCTTCTTTTTCTTCATTAGTCAGGCCCCTAGCAGGCAGGGGGTATTTAACCCTTTCCCCCTGTTATGGGTCTGATCCAAACCAAGTTCCCACAACTGCAATTTACATTGTGAAATAACTATTTGCTTTATGGATCACTCATTTACAATAGAAACAGTAGATGTGCATGGGGTGCGGCAGGCCCATAAATGTAGGGAAGGGTTAAATTCCCCTACCCTTCACCTGAGGATCAGGATTGGGCCATTATGCCCACTACAGAGTAAAAATGAAAAGATGTAGCAGCTAGCTATGTCTTTAACATAATGTTTGCTCTGGCCTTGAAAGTCCTAATGATGTGGACAGTTTCCAGACAAGACATTGATGTTTGAGGTGGAATCTGCTGCCCCCATTAGTGTGGTTACAGAAGGAGAGACAAGTCACTAGGGCTTAACAGGACAGCTGTTAAGGAGAAGAGGGCCTAGGCATGTTGTGCCTATCACCTCTTTTTGTTTTTCCCCAACCCAGACGGTTCCTGGTAGCCTTGTATGAATGCACTTGGATATAGAGGTGTGGTTGTTGAATTTTAGGGAGGGTCCAGGAGATGGGTTGCTGTGGTCTACAGGAATTCTAGTGCACTCTGTGCTTCCAGTCCATTTCAGTGCCAATCTCAAATGTTTGTATATTTTGTTGGGTACTTGGGACAAAGTGGGGATTCTGTTGGTGTACCACCCACTCCGCTGCCCACCAGTCACTGCCTGAGCTGACAGAGCTGGTCTCAGACTTGGCATTGAAAAGCCCCAAGACAATGGTTCTGGGGAAACTCAACTTCCATGCTAAACCCATCAGATCCAGGTGAGCTCAGGACTTCATGACCACCATGACATCCATGGGGCTGTCTCAACATGTTCTTGGCACAACACATGTAGGAGGATGCCTGCTTGATTTGGTTTTCTCAACTAGACCAGAGGGAGGTGATCTGAAAGTGGGGTAATGAACTTATATATCCCCTTGTCATGGTTGAATCATTTCCTATAGATTTAGTTTTTCAGCAGCCTTTCTCCTCTGCGCTGGTTTAGCTTCTGTTGAAGCCCTGGTCATTCTGTGGAATGCAAATATGACTTGGGTAGTTAACACAATCATGACCAAGAACTCCCTTGCTTTGAGCAGAGCCCAGGTAGTTCCTTGGCATACACCTGAGTTGAGGGCAAGGACACAGTTGGAACAGCAGTGGAGGAAGATTTATTTTGACTCTGATGTAACACCAAAAAATATAATCGTTTATCGTTATCGTCATTTCGGACCAAAAAAATTATCATGTTCATTCATATCGTAGGTGAACCGTATCATATTCACAATAATTATCATGAAAAAATGATATTTTTTACAGCCCTATTTTTAAATAAAAAAATGCCTATAACTTCTGTTTTTTTAAAAAAAATAGAGGCTTGAAACTAGGTCACAGTGCTTATGGGGTATGCCTAAGTATGTGTATGAAATTTGAGATCAATCCCGCCAACCCTCAATTTTATATGATTTTTTTAAAGATCGTTTCCGTTTTGACAGGTCTGAATGAACGCACATGGCAAGCTGTCATTCTGATCTGTCAGAACTGAAACGATCTTTAAAAAATTCATATAAAATCGAGGGTTGAAGGGATCAATCTCAAATTTCATACACATACTTAGGCATACCCCATAAGCACTGTGACCAAGTTTCAAGCCTCTAACTTTTAAAATACAGAAGTTATAGGTATATTTATATGGCAGTCCGATAAAACGATAAAATCACCCCAAAATTATCATCTCTGATGATTATCGTAGGTTTTTCTATCGTATCATCATCGTTAAATACATGCACAACAACGACCCTATCGTATTGTTATCGTACATTTTAACGATATGATACACATACCCATTTATACCTCATTATCAATAGGGGTGTGCACGGACCCCCTGGATTGGATCAGGACCCAGATTGGGACCTCCAATTTTGTCCCGGATCGGATCGGACAAAATCGGAGCCCCCCAGACCGGATCAGGTCTGATTCCGATCCAAAAATCGGACATCCGATTTTTGGATAGGCCGCCATTTTTGTTTTCCACATAGACTTGCATTGGGGGAAAGAAAGCTTTCCCCCAATGCAAGTCTATGAGGAAAAAATGGCAGCGGGTGGGTGAGGGGGGCCTAACTCCCTCCTCCCCCCCAGGGCTGTATGGTGTGGACGGCCCCGGCAGGTAAGCCACCTCCCCCGCGCTCCTTACCCCCCCGTGGCCATCCGCTTCCATCCGCTGGCACCCGCAGGCACCAGAGGATGGAAACGGATGGCCCCGGGGGGGGTAAGCCCCCTCCCCCTGCTTACCTTCCATGGCTGTCCAATCCCGTCCGCCGCTGGCTGCTACTGCAAGCAGGCTTCGCGGCTTGCCCCTAGGTAGCGCGCCAGTTGCGCTACCTAGGGGCAGGCCGCGAAGCCTCCTCGCAGTAACGGCCAGCGGTGGACGGGAGCGGATGGCCATGGAAGGTAAGCGGGACACGGCCCCCCCTCCCCCCTATTTACCTTTGGGGGACGTCCGCTCCCGTCCGCCACTGGCTGCTACTGCGAGGACGTGTCACGGCCTGCTCCTGAGTAGCGCACCAGGTGATGTCATCACCTGGTGTGCTACCTAGGGGCAGGCCGCGAAGCCTGCTCACAGTAGCAGCCAGCGGCGGATGGGAGCGGATGGCCATGGAAAGTAAATGGGTCACGGGGCCCCCTCCCCCCTCCCCCCACTTACCTTTGGGGGATGTCTGCTCCCGTCTGCCGCTGGCTGCTACTGCGAGGAGGCTTCATGGCCTGCTCCTGAGTAGCACGCCAGGTGATGTCATCACCTGGCATGCTACCTAGTGGCATGCCGCGAAGCCTGCTCACAGTAGCAGCCAGCGGCGGATGGGAGCGGATGGCCACAGAAGGTAAGCAGGCCGCGGGCCCCCCTCCCCCCTTCCCACCCACTTACCTTTGGGTGACGTCCACTCCTGTCTGCCGCTGGCTGCTACTGCAAGGAGGCTTCGTGGCCTGCTCCTGAGTAGCATGCCAGCGGCGGACAGGAGCGGACGCCCCCGGAAGGTAAGCCCCCTGCCCCCATTGTCAGCTTCCAGCGGCGGGCGCCCACCGATCCTCCGATCCATTTGATCTTGATTGGGACCTTTCCGCATCAGATCGGATTGGATCAAACAATCCGGCGGTGAGATCGGAAATTGGATAATTGTATCCGATTTCCCCTGGATCAGATCCGGATCGTGGATCGGACCCGATCCAGTGCACACCCCTAATTATCAAGCCTACGCTGTGGCAGTGATGATGGAAACAGGGCGTTCTTTTCCACCAGCATTGCATCTCACTGTTGTTCAGGGGAGCTTTTCTGAGTTGTTCATGGCATTCTACAATCTGGGCCTGAGAGAGTGATGGTGGAATCTATGGTAGCACACACTGTGACAAGTTTGTGTGACATTTCAAAGTAGAGGTGGATTTGAGGCCCAGTGAGAAATCACTGGCTTAGCCTCCCGGATGAGTTGGGCAAGCATGCAGCCACCAATCCCTAGACCAGCCACCATTTTGCATAAAAATGGTGACTCAGCTTTTTTCATAAAGGTCCTTTTGCGCAAATGGCATCCATAAAGGGGCCATTTACTCAGTATTACAGGTGTAAATGGACCTTTTCTGCTTGTAACCTTTATGGCCATTTGTGTGAATTGGCCTTACAAAAATGGCCAAGTCGCCATAGCTCAGTGAGGAATCCAGTGGCCACAGACTGCTAGGAAATGCCTCTAGAACTCAACACCTGCCACATTTCCTGTAATATTGTCCCCACATCTATGTTTGTCTATCTTTCAACTTTTTCTGGCTACTAGTCATGATGGCTGAATATTATCTCCAATAATGCCTCTGTATACCAGTTATTGGGAAATATGAGTAGGAATAGGAGAGACAGCACTCATGGGCTGAATTCGGACAACACGATAGTCAATGGTGGGGTAATAATCAACTTTACAGTTGTTCATCTGGGGGTACTCCCCACACAACATGGTAATAAATAATCAACTGTGGTGTGGATTAGGATCAGTGCTGAGTTGACTACGGCAGCATTCGGACGTCACGATAGTCAATACAACTGACGATTGTTTCCCCCCACCCAGTTGCTTATTGTGTCATCCGAATTCAGCCATGTTCTGCTTGTGGCTTCCCACAGACTGTTGGTTGTCCATTGTGTGAACAGGATGCTAGATTAGATAGGCCTTTGGTGTGCTTTAACAGCACTTTTCTTATGTCTTTATATTCTTTAAATGATTTTCCCATGGTACTCCCAATGCAGCTTGACCAATTCAATAATGGTTTCACTCTATTCTGCATTGTTCAGGCCACATCCAGAGTACTGCATACAGTTCTGGGTGCTGCATTTTAAGAAAGAAATTGACAGACCAGATGTGTTCAGAGGAGGGCAACCAGGATGATGAGAAGTCTAGAAATCAAGTCCTCTGGGAAATGGTTGAAAGTGCTGCATATGTTTAGCCTAGAGAAGAGAATATGAATAGGAGGCATGACAGCTGTATTCAAATATCTAAAAGGCTGTAAGGCACAGATGTGTTCTCTGTTGCTCCAGAGGGCGTGACTAGAACAAATAGGTGGGCATTGCAGGTAAGCAGTTTTTGACTAAACATAATGAGAAACTTGATAACAGTAACAGCGGGATTCACTGGAGATATTTAAGCAGAGGTTGGATTGCCATCTGTCAGGGATGATGCAGTTGCTTTTGCACTAAAGATCTTAACTGAGAAGGGATTGGGCTAGATGACCTCCCAAGCCCATTTCAACTCTTTGATTCTAATCAGTAGAAAGCGGAGAGGAAGGGGGAACTCGAGGAACCTGTACTGGAGAACTAGCATCATTTCAGCTGTGAGAAACCCACAAATGTATCTCTCCCCTAAAATCTGCATAATAGAATGCCACTTCTTTTTTTTTTAATTCGGGGGGGGGAACAACCCCTTTATAACATCAGAAATCATTGTAGCAGTCTTCACAATCATCTTGTCTCAGACCTATTTGTCTGTCTAGCAACAGGAGGTCAAAGAGGTGTTATCTTCATGAGTAACATTTTTCATTCTCTGCTTATTTTTTCCTTGTGTTTTTGTTTTTCAAGGACCGATGTGGTCTTTTGTGTCTTTTCTAGGTTTTTTATTTTTTGCTGTTTTAGGGAAATCAGTACAGTTGTTTAAAAAATAATTTGCTAGAGAATAAAATGAAATCTGCATTTTTCAGAGTGGCTGTAGGCAACCCTATAGTTCTATCAGGGCTGACATGAAGAGTAGGCGTAGTCAGGCACACTCCAACTCATTACCATCTGCTGCTTCTCTTCGCCATTGAATAGGGATGCCAAGAAATTTCTTTCACTTTTGGTTTGATAGGATTTACCCAGTTTGCACCTTCTGGACCAAATACAGACCTGGATACTATCTGTGATCTGGGTGATCTGGGTCTGTACATTTCTTAGCTTCCAGTGTGGTTCACGGACCAAAAACAAACAAACAAACAAAAATATTTTTGACAACATGTGTACATTTGAACATAGGGATGGGCAAAATCCCTGGTGTGGCACTCAATGGTTGCTCTCTCCCCCCGCCATTGATGCTGCCTGTTCCCACAAGCCGAGCTGCATGAGCCTCCACCGACAGCCACTGCCAAAATTGCGCACTGTCCCTTTCACATCAATGGTGGCCACTATTAGTGTGGAAGGGGGAAATGTGCAATTTCCAGAGCCTTGGGAAATCACACACTTCCTCCTTTCGTGCCAATAGCGGTCACCATTAATGCAGGGATGGAATTGTACAATGTTGGCAGGCAGGGTAGGTGGTTGCAAGGCACTCTTGGAGGCCTCGCAAGCACTCCACCGCTGGTCTGTGCTTGTGGTGAACTTGTCTGACTGGGGCCATGAGGGCTGGATGTGGGGGTGGGGGTGGGTCTGCCGCCCTCACAGACCTAGTCAGATGCTCGCAACAACCCCATTTGAAAAATGCACACGAAAGAATGTGTACTTCTGAAAAATGCATATCAATACACTTTAATCAATGGGAGAAGAATTTGTACATTTCAAAGATGCTCACAATTCAGGCATGAATTTGGGGAGATGCATATGAAAATAGGCGTGGATTTCCATGCAAAAAGAAAAAGAAAGCAATGCTTGCGATCTGTTGCAGACTTGAATCAGAATGAACTACAAGACGCAATTCAGAGAACTTTGGTGAGCTCACATTTTGCTGCTTCACATATGCCTACTATTTCAATATCCTTGTTTATCTGCTTCTCACTCCGGTCCATATCATGGTGGTGGTGAGAAGGAGGAGCAGTAGATGCCATTCCTACTTGCTCACTAGCTCTTTGCCTGTCAAGTAATCAAGTAGTAGCATTCATAAGAAAGAGGAGGGGGCGCAATAGCTGGCAACAATGGAGGTGAGAAGGAAGTCTCACTGAGGGAGGGGGCAATTGAGTGCACAAGGACCCTGGAGATAGCACAGAATCCCATTTAGTACCGTTTTGCTTTGTAGCAATTAGTATATGATAAGGTTTGGCCGAAATAAGTCTCACCTACCTATCACAGCAGGAGCAGGCCAGGCCAGCTGACAACTCTATCCTGAAGGGGGCTTACAAAGACATACCTCATAAATAATATTTAAATGAGACACATTTATTTACAGTGCAAAAAACCTAAAACGTTTTTAGCAGATTTAGAGGCTAAGGGCAATTGTTGCATTATTTAAAATATATGTGTTGTGGTTCCATGATTTTTAAAAATATGTGTGTGCCTGCCTGGAAAAGGTTAGAAATCCAGTAAAAATGAAAGAAGAATAGCATTTTCCTTCCCCCACCCCCTTCTAGTCTGTCTTCATCGGGTTTAGCAGAGGGAACAGCGGATGCTTCATAAGGCAGTTATAATGACATGCACTGTAAAACTCGGAAGAGTCTTTTGAAGATGCCTGTGTTCTGTAACAATGATATATTTATGGTCACAATCCTCTGGGATTTCCTTCTGTGCATGCCCCAGGAAAATAAATACTAGATGTTTCCAGTTTCACATATGTTCAAGTTCCCTTTTTTGCCACTGAAAGTAGTGCACAAAGGCACTGCATGACAGGCTGTGCAATTGCAATTATTACGTTCAGAGGAAAACTGTTATCTCAGTTCCCATTTTAAAATAAAAATCACAGAAACAAAACAATGCTATTTTCACTGGATGTGCGATAGCACGCACGAAGAATATCTGTTGTTAGCGTTTCAGAATTTGGGGATTTTCCCCATCTATACAGTTTAGTAATTTTGATAGTATGGCCCCATGGGGGTGGGGGGAAATCAGTTACTTTAGTTTAGTTTCACTTTCCATCCTGCTTGTTATTAGTTGTTAGTTATGCCTGGCCATGAATCAGAGGAAGCCTTGCCTTGGCTCTAATAATGTTCTCAGCTCCAATTCTTGTGGGTGTTGATAGAATTATTACAGACTGTTTCTACAACTCTTAAAATGTTCGATGTACACCAATTTTTGAAGGATTATAAATGTTATATTGGAGCTATGTTTAAATATTCTGAATTGCTATGATTACTTTGCTTAATTATATTTTAAAGCGTCAACTGCCAAATGCCTTTTTCCTTTCTCTAAATTAGGTTTTAACAACTTCAGACTCTCCAAAGCATATAGGTAATGCCTATAACTGTTGGGTCGCTCCATGAGGTTGGATACAGTTTGGGGTATTGTTTTAGAAAGCAGTCTGCAAATTTTACTTCAGATCTTTACTCTTGGGTTAACTATTTCTCTTACTATTCACTGACACTATTCTCTGCAAAGTTCTCCTATACATGGCCCAAGGAAATTAATGGGAGACCCAATGTGTTGCAAAAACTTGTGCGAAATAGCTGTCCAATGATTTATCGTACTACTCGTTAGGTGAAACTGCTGGCTGCATGAAAATAGAGGGGGAAAGGGCATCCCTGCCATTACTTCTAGGTGCAAGGAGTTATGGAGCGCTTCAGCCAGCGCTGTGGAAGTGCATGATTGCTGAGTGTATGTTTGTTACAGTGCAGGCTAGGGAGGTATGAGAAATTAGTTTCAGTTCATTTTTAAAATCAGGATTTACCTAGTTCACACCTTCCGGTCTGAACAAGGACTTGGACACAATCTGGGGTTGAGGCTGTACACTTCCAAGCTTGCGATGTGACGCGCAGGCCCCAAAAATGTGTTTGAGAGCCTAGGTCCATCTGGAAAACGTGTATGAAGAAATGCATACTTTTGGAAAATGCACACACAAATATGCTTCCGTCAATGGAAGAACACATTCGTTTCAAAGATGTGCACAACCATACGTTTGGAAAAAATACTCAAAAATGCATGCAGGAATGTTCATGTGAAAAGAGAAAAACGAATCTCGCAATCTGATATGGACTTGACTCGGAACAAGCCCTGAGATGGAATTTGGAGAACTTCGATGACTGCAAGTTTGCTGATTTGTATATCCCTAGAGCAGGCTCAGGTGTAGGCACATGATATCTATGGGGGATCATGATCCACTCAGCAACCATGTGCTTGTATGGTGGCACCCTGCACCTCCACTGTGATCTCCCTGGATAGAATTTAGAGAAGGTTTAGAGAACAGCCCTATATTCCCTGGGCAAGCATCTCAGGGACTATAAAATGGCTCAGATTTCACCTTCCAAGTTGGAGATGCTGCTCCAACCTCGGGAGGGGGAATTGGAGACACACACCCCATTGCCTTGCAGCTCGCCATTGGCGGTTCCCTGGGTGGCGCCACAAGGCGGGAAGGGCACTGGCCCCTATATAACAGGGGAGCAACCCTCCCGCCTTCTCTTTGGTTGTGCGGCTGCTAGCTGAGTCCAACCGGAGTCGGAGCTCAGTGAAGCATGTGGTATTGTGGGAGTTCACTTACCAGAGCCAGAGAGCGAGAGAGCCTAGAAGGAGGACGTCTTTTGGGCCGTTTGGCCCCAGGTTTGGAAGAGAGGACTGGCTGGTCCCTCCCGGTTTCTTTCTTCAGGTGCTCAGGTGCCTAGGTTGGAGGGCGCACGGCCTGGTTGCGGGGAGCGCGGGAGCACAAGAGGCGGCTGCCTCGTGGGGCTTATAGCCGGGCTTGCGTGCTGCTCTACCCGGTGGGCTGTAGTTCTGGGGCAGCAGTGGGGCGGCTGCCTTGTTGGGGCTTTCGAGGCTGGTGCCCGGAGGTGCCCGGCACAGACACGCTACTCCTTCTGCATGGTGCGCTTGCCTGTGAGTAGCGGGTGGGGTCTTTTCCGGGCCTCTAGCCGAGCTTGCGCTGCCAGCTGGTGCGCTGCTCAGCCCCGTGGGGCTACTGTTCTGTGTGCAGCAAGGGGAGCGGCTGCCTCGTTGAGGTTTGAAGGCTTGCTCTCGAGTAGCAGGTGGGGCAGCAGCCTTATTTATGCCTCATCTGTGGGTGTGGGTGCACCCAGCCTTGGGAGCCCATCTAGCTCCAGGGAATGCATTGCAGGGGGAAGCTAGGGAGGCTGCCAGTGTGGGCGGTTTCCTTGCAGCTCTAGAGGGTGTGTTTGTATTGGGCTGCGTGTAGCGTTGTGCAGTGCACAGCAGGAGGGTTGATTCCCTGTGCTGCAGTGGACTTGCTTGCTTCCAACCCTCTTTGGTATTTTCCTACTGTGCTCGCTCTGTAGCGCAGCCTGCCCACGAGGCATGTGGGTGCCACTGTGGTCATTGGGGGGCTTATAGGAGGGGTGCGATTCCAGGACTTTTGGTGACTTACGTGTAGACCTCAGTGGTGAACGATTAGACAGATACGCCTTATACATTTTACATTGGTTTAGGTAGTGTTTTGTGGTTTGTAGTTTTCAGTCTCGGTTTAGGGGATTAGCAGCACGCAGTTGTGCACCTTGGGTTTTTTCCCCTAGTGGTTAGAGTGTTGGATTGGGATTAGAATCCCAGACCTTCTTTCTACTGTTAAAGAAAATGCCACCAAAAAAAGGTGTGGGTGGACGAAAGGGCAAGGGCAAGGCACCTCGCCCTAGTAAACAACCTAGACTTAGATATGATCCTCGTATGGCAGCTTTGTTAGAAAGGCTACAAGCTATTGAGCAGGAAAAAGGTATCCCTCCGGAAGTACCTGTGGCAACTCAGGCCAAGACCTCGGGGAGGAGGGGACGTATGAGACTACAGGCACAGGATAAATTGCTACAATCTGTTTCATCCAGGCTCGATGCCATTGAGGGCTCATCCAGACAAGAATAGGACCAGCTGGCTGCACCAGTGCGGGAGCAGAGCGTATCAAGCCTCACTTTGGAATCTGCAGCTCAAAACATGGCACAGGCCACCCCCATAGCACCAATATCATCTGTCACCAGCCAAGGTACGTCACAAGGGACACACATTGAGGTTGGGTCTAACACAATTGCTGCTCAGCCTATGGGTATTTTTCCTCCTTGGGGATGGTGCCCATGGTTTTCAGGTACCTGGCCTTTAGCTGGCGCTGGTTCCCTGCCCAATGTGGTGCCACAGCCCAGTACTCTGCAATCACCAAATGAAGCAACCTCAGCAGTGATTCAAACAACAACAGCTAGGGTGGAGATGCCAGCACCTCCGACGATTGGAGTCAGTGCTGATACAGTAATAGCTAGTGCAGCAGCAACTGCACACACGCAGGCAACACAGGATAAGACGGGACTCTTGTAGTCTCCTGCAGGTACAGCCTGTGCTGCTGTGTGGCAAGGCTCTTCCGGGGCCTCAGATGGGGAAAAAATTGATTCTAGCACAACGATTAAGGACCCGTATGCGGGTGCTGATAGACAGGCCATACCAAGAGGGAGCACGTCTTCCCCTTTGGGTTATCATTTATTGCCAGCTACCAGGGAAAAAATCTTGAAGGGAGAGTATATTGATATATTCTTGCTGCTATTTAGGGAATTGGAAAGCAGTGAGAAAGACAGAGCGGGGGAAAAAGAGGTGGAGAGGCTTAGGAGGAAAAGAGTCGCAAGAACTTGGGCGAACTGGCTTCCAGGGTTTTTGATTTACATGGGCGTCATCCAACAGCGTTTCCCAGGGAGAGGTTATATCTTAACAAAGTATCTGGACATGATATATAGGGCATATTCAGAATACGAGGGAGGAGCCTGGTTGGCTTACGATGAATCGTTTCATCGTAAGGCGGCTTTTGATCATTCTTTGCAATGGGATTCAAAGGACAATGATTTACGGTTGCAATTTATGACACCAGCCAGACCAGGCTTTGGTGAAAGAGCTGACAGTGGCCATATTTTGGCCAAGACACAGCCCGCTACCTCATTTAGAGGGAGTGCGGGGTGGGGGGTTCAACCCCGCTCGCCCTGCTGGGAATATAGTTCATGAGGAACATGCTCCTGGATGCAGTGTAGGTACAGACATGACTGCCCCATTTGTAGCGGCCAACACACAGCAGCCAATTGCCCTTGGGCTAAGGGCGGCAGAGGGGCATATAGAGACGGTTCAGGAGGGAAAAATACAGGGGGACAGCAGCAACAACCTCCTCCCAAAGGGCCCCAGTCCAGTTAAGGTAGGGCCATTGAGGAAGCTCTGGCTTTGTATCCAAAGCGTCAGGAAGCGCAATATTTAGAAACAGGTTTCATAGAGGGATTTAGGATCCCATACCAAGGCCCTAGACAACCTTCTTTTTCAAAGAATCAAAGTTCTGTTCGTTTAAAAGCAGAGTTAGTGATGGATAAAATTAATAAGGAAGTTGCAGCTGGTAGAGTTTTGGGCCCGTTCGCTGTGCCCCCTATAGAGAACCTGCGGATTTCTCCGTTAGGAATCGTGCCCAAGACATCCCCGGGGGAGTACAGGTTGATTCATAACCTGTCATTTCCACATGGGGGTTCAGTGAATGATTACATTCCTGAACAGTTGAGCTCGGTACGGTACACATCGTTTGACACAGCGGTGAACATGGTTCACAGCTGTGGTCAAGGGGCTCTTATGGGAAAATGCGACATTAAGTCAGCTTTCCGCATCCTGCCCATCAACCCAGTAGACTTTAATTTGCTTGGGTTTTGTTTTAAAGACCAATTTTATGTGGACAGGGCCCTTCCCATGGGTTGTTCTATCTCGTGTGCCTTGTTCGAGAAGTTCAGCTCCTTCCTGCAATGGGCTTTAGAAGAAAAGATGGGGTTAAAGGCCTGTGTTCATTACCTGGATGATTTTTTGTTTATTGGGAGAGTGTCAAATGGTCAATGTTTGAACCTGATGCAAGAATTCCAAGTCCTAACGGAGGAGCTGGGTGTCCCGCTGGCACATGAGAAGGCCCAAGTAGCAAACTCATGTTCTTAGGAATCATTCTCGATTCTGAGAGGCAATGTAGTATGCTACCCAAGGACAAGTTAGTAGCTCTGCAGGATAGGTTACGGGTTGTGTTTAAGGCCAATAAAGTAACTTTGCGGCAATTACAAGAATTGGTTGGCCACCTCAATTTCGCCTGTGGGGTTATAGCCCCAGGATGTGCCTTTATGCGTCAATTTTGCGATGCCATGAAGGGACTTTCCCGGTCTTTTCATAGGGTTCGAGTAACTAAGGTTATGAGAGAGGACATTATCATATGGCTGAGATTTCTGAAGGATTATAATGGCATCTCCTTTGGAGACGGGACCTCCTATTGGAAGCCGAGATGCAAATACATCTGGTGCTGTGGGTTTTGGAATAATATGGGGCAATCATTGGTGTGCTGAACGGTGGCCGATGGATTGGCAGACGATGGGGATTTGTAAGGATTTGACATTCCTGGAGTTTTTTCCAATTTATGTAGCAGTACACATCTGGGTAGCAGACATGGAAGATACTGTAGTCCATTTCTGGTGTGATAATCAAGCTACAGTCCAGGTCATCAATACCTTGTCATCTCACAATCCATGGGTCATGGCGGTGCGTGCATTTACTTTGCAGTGCCTTAGCCACAATATTTTATTTCGCGCTCGCCGTATCCCTGGATTGAACAATTCTATTGCCGACGCTTTGTCCAGAGATTTTGCGATCTGGTGCCCAGGGCGAGGCTACAGCCAGAATTCATGTCAGCTATCCTGTGGGAGATTGGCGAGTTGAAATAGAGCACGCTATGTGGCAATCAGTGGCCCCTAGCATGACGACTGCATATTCCAAAACAGGTAGAGAGTTCCAGGCCTAAGGTTACAACAACAATGGCCCATACCGGTTGAGCACTTACTGCAATTTTGTGTGACCTTAAGAACAAAGGGCCTGGCAGTGCACTCCAATGAGGGTAAGTTAGCTGGTCTTGCATTTATAGCTAAGTCGCATGGCGTTCCTGATTACTCCAGAGATTTTAGAGTAAGAAGTACCCTTAAAGGTTGGGCTAGGGCAGCCCCACAAGTCTGGGATGACAGACAGCCATTTTCCCCTGACATTTTGTCGGGGTTGAAAGTGCAATGGCCAACATTGTGCCTCTCGTTGTATGAGGAGAGGCTATTCCATGCTGCCGCTCTGATTGCCTTTTTTGGAGGCATTTAGGGCATCTGAGTTGGTATTACTGTCAAAAAGTGATGTGTCCGGAAGATCCCTCCAATGTGGGGATGTTCAATTCACACCTCAGGGAGTGAGTATACGTCTACGGCAATCCAAAACGGATCAACTAGGCAGAGGCATAGATGTCCCCCTTTATCCAACCCCAATACAGGATTTATGCCCGGTTAAGGCGCTTAGAGAATTCATGGCTCTACGTGGGATGGAATCAGGCTTGTTATTTTGTCATCAAGACCATTCTCCCCTAACAAAATACCAATTTTGGACAGTCAGTAACCGGGCTCTTAGCCCAGCTTCAATCATTGGGGCTGGGCAATGTTAGATTTGGCACTCACTCTTTTCAAATCAGGGCGGCTTCCACCGCTGCATCCTAAGGTTTTTCCCCTTCGTAAATTCAGGTTGTTGGATGATGGCGGTCCAATGCATTCTGGACTTACATTATGGATGTACCAGCCTAATGCCTTCGTGTTTGTTGTAGATCACTGGAGAGGCCATGCCCCAGTACGAGTGATCATATGTAGCCATAGTATGATCTATTGGGCCAGCCGGAGGGCTTCCAATTCCAGCTTTGGAACCCAGCTTGGGATGAGCCGGTATGTGAACATGCAGTGGTTGGGCAGGCGTGGCCTGTGATGGGAGCGGTTACTCCCCATGCTGTTCCAGCGGAGTACAAGAGATGCACCCCCCGAGGTTCTCCTGTTACATCTAGGAGGAAATGATTTGGGGCTGCTGAAAGGAAAAGCACTCATCCTGCAAGTGATTGCCGATTTCCAGATCATACAGCAGAGGTGGCCTGGTGTGGTGATCATATGGTCCTATATGATCCCGAGGATTGACTGGCGAGTGGGCAAGGATCATCGTGCATTGGAAAAGGCATGAAAGAAAATCAATATCTCAATCTTCAGGGATCTAGTTAAACACGGGGACTTTAGTATTTTACATCCAGATATAGTTTTGGCGCGGAGGGAGCTATATAGGAAGGATGGGGCTCATTTGTCTGACCTCGATAATGATATATTTCTAGCAGATCTGCAGGGGGGATTAAGGAAAGTCATATTTTCTAGGTGGGGGGGAGCGACTAAGCGAGTGGCTTGTCGCACTCTATGGTGGAGATTTAGGGCATCCAGTGGGTTTTTGGGTTGGTGAGCATTCACAGGCACTGTTACGGTGATTGGTAACACCTGAGGCTTCCAGCTTTGAGCCTTGCGGCCTAGCTGGGAGATAAGAGTTACCTTTGGGGCCAACCTTCCTCGCCTACTTGTGCGGCCCAGGGGGAGGTGACACGGAAGGCCTCCCTACCCAAAATGGGAAGCCTGTGAGGTGGCGAATACAAGTGCCACTGCTCAGGCTATGAATGCTCGCCCGTTGTGGAATACGGCCTGTAATCGGCCTGACTGGATGCCCAGGTAGGAGGTTACCCCCTTGCAGATCTTAATAAAAAGTGGCCCAATTTTAAACCCATTTTCTTGTGTCGTCTCGTTATTTTCACCCTCCAATTCCCACAAACATTTTTTTTTAAATTGTCCCTGCAATCTGATTTTAACTTTTACTTGACAGTATTTTATTCTATGCTGTGCTGGTGCATTTATTATTTTTATGTTGTTGATTTTATTGCAATCTAATTCATATTATTATGTTTTTTGTAAAACATCTAGAGAAATTCATTTTATGTGGTACTGAAATAAATAAACAAAACATTCATTCACATATAAAAATATCTGGAAGATGGCTAGACTTGCTAGAACTTGCCTGCCTATCATATTAGTTTTTGCTGTGAAGAGACTACCTCACCTATAGTCTGTACAGCCCAGATACAGGTTTTCCATCTCAGGAAGAACTAGGCTAAAGGCACTTTAATTTCCTTTGGTAAGTTCACACACTTCAACTTTAATATTGTCCCCCCCCCCCCCAATTTCTCTGCACACAAATGGGTTGGAGAATTTTGAGAGTCCAGTTGCGCACAGATCTAGTTTATAGATCAAATTTATCATATAATATCAATGTATCTTTACTTATTCCTATCTATGGCAAGTCCAGTGTTCCCATTTTTCATCTCACTATAAGCTGGTTCTCATTTTCTTGATCTGTATGAATGACCTACATTACATTCATTAACTGCACTGGTCATGTTGAATGCCTGAATCTAACTAGAACAAGTTGATTATACGTTTCATGTAGGGTGAAAGAGAGAGGAAGAGAACAAACGTGGTGAGCTACTTGTGGAATAATGAAGGTGAAAATATCATGGATGTTAACTTAAAAAGCTGCACATTTGTGGTTGGAAGATGAAGAGGGATGCTGTCTTTTCGGGGGATGCATCATTTATCTTTCTTCTAATTTGAAGTTCAGTGTATGAAACTTTTTTTTTTTAAAAAAAAGCATCTCGAAAGAACAATTAGCTTTTGTATCGGACATTAAAGACATACACATGCTCAGAATAGAACATTAATAGATGAACCATAAAATGAGAGAGAATAGCATCTGCCAGGAAAATAAGATGGAACAATTGGTTTTAAAAAAAGGGGGGGGGGCTGGCCACTGTGCTTTGGATGCACAAACAACTGAATGCCCCCCCAGGCTACGCATAATATAGCCTGTGCATTTCATGCGTGCCTCTTTGATAGGATATGACTAGTTTGTGTAAAAGCCTCTAAACAGCAAGCCTTCCCCATTATTTCCTCAGTATATTGTATGGAGCTTCCCTGGGATAGGAGTTAATCGCACAGAGTTTTATTTTCTCTCTCAACAAGTGGTGATTTGCAAGGTGCCACTCTAAAAAGCTAAGTAAAATCAGATGGATCCATTGCTAAAGCCATTTTGCATTTATAACATTGGGTAAATGAGCCAACATTGTGGGGAGGAGGTTAATTTACAAGGATTGAATAAATTAATGGTCAACTCCAGAGTAGGCTGGTTTCTGAAGGCAAGTGTTGTATGGCTGCATCTCACCTTCTATTCGTTCCCCCACCCTCAGCTGTTCATGAGAGAAAAGAGGTAGAGAGAACTCAGTTTATGATAAGCATACTGTGACGGTGTCTTTACAATTGAATCTGACAGATGTCTGTAGCATTAGCCATCCCTGTCCACTCATGGCTGCCTCTCCTTGTCTGACTAGTGAAAATAGGGATGGATAAATGTCTGTTTTGGTTTCTGCAACATTCATTTTTTTAAAAAAATATATACAAGTTCATTTGGATTTAACAGTTAAAATGTTTTAAAGTGTTTTAATGACAACTGTTTTATGTTTATGGTTTTAAATGTTGTATATTATCTTTTTAATGCTCAATCTTTTTAATTTTTGTAAACCGCCCAGAGAGCTTCAGCTATGGGGCAGTATATAAGTGTAATTAATAATAATAATAATAATTCCAGTTTGTGATGAAGAGTAGAAATAAAATGTCAGCATGAGAATCCGTATACCTTTTCGGACACATTTTTGTACACAATTCTTCATAATGTGGTCATTTTCTGTAAGCAGGTTTCCTTATTACGAGCCTCTCTATATGCAGTTTCCCCTAATGGGCAATTTTTGTATGCATATTTTGCACTGCAAAATTTGGAGAATAATTGTGTTCTGGTTTGCCTATTCAAGAAGTGCAAATTAGGTCAGTTCATATTAAAATGTGAACCAAACATTTTTTTTTCTCCCATACCTTTGTAAAAACATTTTTTTAAAAAATACTATAGCAAAGTTCTGTGTGGATGGGTTCCTGAGACTAAGGGTGTTTGAGGAATTAAATCTCTGTGAATGCTAATACAAAATGAGCTGATCCGCACTTCCAGGTAAATGTGTGAATTGGAACTGAATCCATCTGATTCTGCACTTTCTCTTGATGTTGCAATTCAATTCCAAATTGCTTAAACACCAAAATAAATATTTAAAATATACATTTAAATATGTATGGATTCAGAGAGGATTTTTTTTTAAAAAAACTCATAGATTATTGTAGAAAAGTAAAAGAACAGAACTATGAGTGAAAACTAGTAATTAGTAAATGATCCTTTTGTAATTCTGAATTGGGCAGCTGATTTGTGACTTCAGCTATTAAAGCTGAAGGTCTCTTATATTCCAAACTTTCAAACTGTGGCTAAATTTTAGTACATGTGCATCACTGAAGTGCCCGTTGGAAATTGGATATGTATAGTTATGGGTGAGAAATTCATTCAGTTCTCATAACATATTTTTTCCCTAATTTTGGATTTGTTAACCACTATGCAAACTGAAACTCAGTAAACCTTTGAATTTTACATATCTCTGAATTTTGTAATGGAGTTCTCCAATCAAAACATGCATATATGGGGGAGAATAATATTAAAATTTATTATATTAGAAAAATTGCCCGCCAAAAAATTATATATTAAGAAAAAATGCATTCAAAATAGATGTGTTGGAGAAATGTGCACAATAATACTTTAGAATTTTCAGGCAAACTTTTTTTTAAAGAAAGTATTATAACAGCGTGGGTTTAAGATTGAATAAATGAACTGGGTTTAAGATGGTATAAATTCTCAATGTTCAAGATGAACTGAACATAAGACTGGAAAAAAATTGGAATTGAGAGTAAGGATTTATGAGAAATTGATTTCGGATCATTTTTTATCAAGGTGTTACCTGGTTCACACCTTCCAGATAGAACATGGACATGCAGTCTGTGGTTGAAGTCTGCACATTTCTGAACTTGCAAAGTGATATGTGAAAAAAAATTGTATTCAATAGCGTGGGTACATTTCAAAATTGTGCACAAAGACACTTTAATTATGGGAGAAAGATGCATGCATATCAAAAATGTCTGCATTTCAAAGATGCTCACAATTGATCTGTACAAAATATGCATTGATTTTCATGCAAACCCCTCCCCCCAAAAGCACGTAATGAGCTTCATCAAGAACTTCATCAAGCTCAGGTTTTGCTCATTTGTACATCCCTAATGTGGATTATTACCATCTGCTATTATCTCCCCCAGTTCCACTGTCAAAGGCCCAGTTCCCATGATCACGGGATTGTATGGGTGGAAAAGGTAAAACTAACAGGTGCATTTACGCCTGAAATGTTGCATTTACAGAGAAACATGAGTCACCATTTTTAAGACATTTCAGCAGCCATCCATCCCTTCATCCATTCACTGATAGGGCAGATGGCTGCTGGGGGTTCACGGACAGGTCCATTAAGAGCTGAGGGTTTGCAAGCAAGTCTGGGGGGAAGCAAGTGGGATGGGCTTGCTGGGCACCTGGAGAAACCCTACAGAGGTGAATCCATCCATCTGTAGTTCAGACTCCAAGGTGACCATGAAACTCAAGGCCATCACCAGCTTTCAGCACAACCTGTCTCACAAGGTTGTTGTGAAGATAAAATAGTGGGAGTCAGGGGACCATGTATGCCAACTTCAGTGATTCGGACAAATGTAATAACTAAATACTTAAAAAACTAGCTCCATACCTTTTTCCATCCCAGGCTTTTAGGTTGACTTCCAAGCTTAGCTTACTATCTGTGTTGCACCCAGCAGAGTATTCTTGGTTGACTCTCCTTCAGTTTTGGAATGCTATTTCCCTGAAGGCTAACCACTGCCCAAAGCCTGTGTGTAATTTTTCACATTAGTTTTTGGTGGCCGGGGCAAGGTAGATTGTCTGCATATCAATGTTTGGTCTGAACCTTAGGAACGGGGTAGGTCAAAGAACTAATAAAAATGAGTAAATTATAAATTCCTTCTCAGCTGCTCTGCACCACACAATTGGTATACGAAAAAGTGGCATTCTGGTATTATTTATTTGACCTGTACTCTATCTTCGTATCAAGAAAAATGGCATTCAGGTTGGCTTGATATACAGGGACATTATGTTAATACTGAACATGGGCTTCTGATGAGCCTATGACAGCTGAATGCCATTGGGGTAGGAAGGACTGAAAAGAGGGTTGAAGGCTGATTGACACATGCATGTTCATCATTACAATATCAAGAGTCACTTCCATGTGTGAATGGCCTATTAGGGATAAATCCTTAGTCTTACCCTGCCTTGAATTGCACCTGAAGCCACTGGAGCTTCCTTCCTTCCTTTTTTTTTTGTCTCTGGCTTCCCAGCAGATCTATAAACACAACCCTATAAAAGTTTTGAAGAGAACTGAAAACATCTCAGGGGATTCCACATGCAGGACTGACATCAAACATCGTCAGGCATCAGTAATGGTGCACTGGTGATCCCCAGAACCTCTGCACCTCCTCCTCTTTGCTGTCGTTTGCCTGTTCCCCTCCCCTCTCCAAGCACATCTGCAATGACAAGAACAAAGAGAAGGCCCAGCAGAATCCACTTGCTTTGCCCTCTTCTTATGGACAGGGGAGCCGATTTTAGCCCAGAGAGGGGATGTTAGCAAATGGAGGGTGATGACAGTGACAAGGAGTTGGCCCATTCAGGGAGGATGCCTCCTAATTGGCATCTTGTCCAGTTGTACCCAGAATAGGGTGAACATATTTTGGAAACTAAAAAGGAGGACAACAAATAATAATAATAATAATAATAATAATAATAATAATAATAATATTTATTTGTAACCCGCCTCTCCCTCCGGATCGAGGCAGGGAACAACAACAATATAAACTAGGGGTGTGCATCGGATCGGATCCGATCCACGATCCGAATCCGATCCGACCCAAAATCGGGAAAATCCGATCCGATCCGATCCGATCCGGACAACCTCCGATCCGGTCCGATCCGATCCGATGAGGTCCGATCCGGATCGGACGCCATTTTGAATGCTTTTTCCCATAGCCAAGTATTGTTTTACAAAAACGCCTATAACTTTTTCATTTTTAAAGATAGAAGGATGAAACTTGGGCACATTGTAGACTGGTTAGGGGTAGTTATCTGTGAGAAATTTCAGAAAGATTGGTGCATGCATTTTGTGGCAATTAATTTTTTAATAAATACCCAGGAATGCCTATAACTTTGTCATTTTTAAAGTTACACACATGAAACTTTGCCACATTGTAGGGGGTACCTTGGGACCTATGTGTGTGAAATTTCAGAAACGTAGGTGCTTGTCTTGTGTGGCAATTAATTTTTAGAAAAATGGGTAGTAGTGGGGTAAATACAGTTACGCCTCCCATTTTTTTATTTTTGAAGATACAAACAGGAAACTTGGGCACATTACAGGTACCACTTGCCTTGATATGTGTGTGAAATTTCAGAAACATTGGAGCTTTCCTTGTGTGGCAATTAATTTTTGAAACAATGAGGAAAGAAACACCTATAACTTTGTCATTTTTAAAGTTACACACATGAAACTTTGCCACATTGTAGGTGGTACCTTGGGACCCATGTGTGTGAAATTTCGGAAACGTAGGTGCTTGCCTTGTGTGGCAATTAATTTTAGAAAAATGGGTAGTGGTGGGGTAAATACAGTTACGCCTCCCACTTTTTTATTTTTGAAGATACAAACAGGAAACATGGGCACATTACAGGTACCACTTGGCTTGATATGTGTGTAAAATTTCAGACAGCTGGGTCCAGGCATGTGGTGGCAAGGTATTTTTGAAACAATGAGGAAAGAAACGCCTATAACTTTTTTATTTTAAAAGTTAGAAGTCTGAACATTGCTCACTTTGTAGATGGGTTAGGGGTAGATATGTGTCAGAAATTTCAGAATGATAGGTCCAGGCATTTGATGGCTATGGAATTTTTAAATTACATGTTTCAAAAAAATTTCTACAGAGGCCAGGTCTTCCCCTCCCGCTTCCCGCGAAGAAAAGGAAACACTCTCTCGTCTCGATCCCTTTGAAGTTGCTAGTAGTATCCATTACAGGGCTCGTGTTTCCTTTCCTCCTTTCACTTTTCAAGCAGAACGGCTGAGCCTAGCTGAGTTTTGCAGCCATGCGTGCAAGGAAGGATCACTCTGGTCTCGATCCCTTTGATCCTTGGTAGTATCCATTACAGGGCTCGTGTCTGCTTTCACTTTGTACTCAAGCAGACACGAGCCCTGTAATGGATACTACCAAGGATCAAAGGGATCGAGACGAGAGAGTGTTTCCTTTTCTTCGCGGGAAGCGGGAGGGGAAGACCTGGCCTCTGTAGAAATTTTTTTGAAACATGTAATTTAAAAATTCCATAGCCATCAAATGCCTGGACCTATCATTCTGAAATTTCTGACACATATCTACCCCTAACCCATCTACAAAGTGAGCAATGTTCAGACTTCTAACTTTTAAAATAAAAAAGTTATAGGCGTTTCTTTCCTCATTGTTTCAAAAATACCTTGCCACCACATGCCTGGACCCAGCTGTCTGAAATTTTACACACATATCAAGCCAAGTGGTACCTGTAATGTGCCCATGTTTCCTGTTTGTATCTTCAAAAATAAAAAAGTGGGAGGCGTAACTGTATTTACCCCACCACTACCCATTTTTCTAAAATTAATTGCCACACAAGGCAAGCACCTACGTTTCCGAAATTTCACACACATAGGTCCCAAGGTACCGCCTACAATGTGGCAAAGTTTCATGTGTGTAACTTTAAAAATGACAAAGTTATAGGCATTCCTGGGTATTTATTAAAAAATTAATTGCCACACAAGGCAAGCACCTACGTTTCCGAAATTTCACACACTTGGGTCCCAAGGTACCACCTACAATGTGGCAAAGTTTCATGTGTGTAACTTTAAAAATGACAAAGTTATAGGTGTTTCTTTCCTCATTGTTTCAAAAATTAATTGCCACACAAGGAAAGCTCCAATGTTTCTGATATTTCACACACATATCAAGGCAAGTGGTACCTGTAATGTGCCCAAGTTTCCTGTTTGTATCTTCAAAAATAAAAAAATGGGAGGCGTAACTGTATTTACCCCACTACTACCCATTTTTCTAAAAATTAATTGCCACACAAGACAAGCACCTACGTTTCTGAAATTTCACACACATAGGTCCCAAGGTACCCCCTACAATGTGGCAAAGTTTCATGTGTGTAACTTTAAAAATGACAAAGTTATAGGCATTCCTGGGTATTTATTAAAAAATTAATTGCCACAAAATGCATGCACCAATCTTTCTGAAATTTCTCACAGATAACTACCCCTAACCAGTCTACAATGTGCCCAAGTTTCATCCTTCTATCTTTAAAAATGAAAAAGTTATAGGCGTTTTTGTAAAACAATACTTGGCTATGGGAAAAAGCATTCAAAATGGCGTCCGATCCGGATCGGACATCTGGTCCGATCCGATCCGACCAGCCTCCGATCCGATCCGATCCGATCCGACCCCCCAGGTCCGATTCCGATCCGCTATCCGATCCGATCCGGGGGGTCAGTGCACATCCCTAATATAAACACAAAATTCACAACAGTTTAAAATTTTAAAAACAAGAGAACAACACAACATTAAAAATATCCTAAAATTCATCTGGATAGGCCTGTCGGAAGAGGACAGTCTTCATGACTCTCTTAAATTCATGAAGACTGTCAATTTGTCTAACCTCCTCCGACAGACCATTCCACAGTCTGGGAGCGATGGAAGAAAAGGTCCTCTGGGTAACACTCGCCAGCCTAGTTCTGGCTGGCTTGAGTAAGTTCTTCCCAGAGGACCTAGGTGTGCGGGGCGGATTGTACGGGAGAAGGCGATCCCGCAGGTACCCTGGACCCAAACCATGTAGGGCTTTAAAGGTAATAACCAACACTTTATACTTCGCCCGGAAACTAATTGGCAGCCAATGAAGCGATTTTAAAACTGGTGTAATGTGATCACCCCTAGGTGTACCGGTGACCAACCTGGCTGCCATATTTTGAACAAGTTGAAGTTTCCGGACTAGGCACAAAGGTAGCCCTATGTACAGCGCATTGCAGAAGTCGAGCCTTGAAGTTACCAGCGCGTGCACTACCGTCTTTAGGTCTTCCAACTCTAGGAAGGGGCGCAGCTGGCGTATCAGCCGAAGCTGATAGTAGGCACTCCTGGCCGTCGCATCAATCTGAGCTGTCATCTGGAGCGACGGATCCAAGAGTACCCCCAAGCTGCGAACACAATCTTTCAGGGGGGGTGTAACCCCATCCAGAACTGGTTGACACACCTCCAGACCCAGGTTGGGGCCTTTAACAGCAAGCACCTCCGTCTTGTCTGGATTCAGTTTCAGTTTGTTTTTCCTCATCCAGCCCATTACCGCCTCCAAGCATTCATTCAGAGGAGACACACTATCCTTAGCTGACGATGTTGTCGAAGGCATAGAGAAATATATTTGGGTGTCATCAGCGTATTGATAGCACCCCGCCCCATGCCTCCGGATGATCTCTCCCAGCAGTTTCATGTAAATGTTAAACAGCATTGGAGAAAGGATGGCACCTTGTGGTACACCACATAGCAGCTCCTTTTTTGAAGAGCAGCTATCCCCAAGCATCACCATCTGGAACCTGCCCGAGAGATAGGATCGGAACCACTGAAGCACAGTGCCCCCGATCCCCAATTCCCCCAGGCGCTCCAGAAGGATACCATGGTCGATGGTATCGAAAGCCGCTGAGAGGTCCAGAAGTACCAGCAGGGACACACTCCCCCTGTCGATACTAAGGCGTAGATCATCCACTAAGGCGACCAAAGCGGTCTCAACTCCGTATCCCGCCCTGAAGCCGGTTTGAAATGGGTCTAGAAAATCGGTGTCATCCAAGACTACCTGGAGTTGAAGAGCAACTGCCCTCTCGATCACCTTGCCCAAAAACGGAAGATTTGATACAGGCCTGTAGTTATTAAGGTCCAGGGGATCCAGGGAGGGCTTTTTTAGAAGCGGCCTTACCACCACCTCTTTTAAACATGATGGAAAACTCCCCTCCCTGAGAGATGCATTAATGATATGCTGTAGATGTGATCTAACTGCATCTCCTCCCTGGACGACCAGCCAGGAAGGACAGGGATCGAGAGGGCAAGTCTTCTTCCTCACACATCCAAGTACCTTGTCCACATCCTCGGTACTCACCAACTGAAACTGATCGAGTGTAATCCTACTCACGGAGTCACTGGACACTCCACTGTCAACCTCTGCTATAACAATGGCGTCTAAGTCGGCTCTTATACGAGAGATTTTATCTGAGAAATGATCGTTAAAGGCATCACAGCAAACTGCCGAAGGCTCTAAAATCGGATTCAGGGGAGAAGGAGCCTGAGTTAGACCCCTCACCACCCTGAACAGTTCTGCTGGATGTGAATTCGCAGACGCAATGCGTGCAGAGAAGAAAGCTTTCTTCGCTGCACGTATTGCCACTCCATAGAAACGAAGATGTTCTCTATGCCCCAAGGGGGCATCCCCACCAACATGTCCACCCCCAGGGGGCGTGGCCAGTATGTGAACATAGTCTTGGCCACATGTCTGATTTTACAGCACAAAATTAAAACAAATCTGTTCTACATAACATCACTGAAATAACAAGTGAGACATCCAATGTATCTGAAATTAACTTCACTCACTCCTACTTTTGTTGCTTTTGCTGTCCTTTGTTGCTATAGTCTGATTGATACATTCTCCCCTTCCCTCAAATAACTTTTCTGATTGCATCCTCACTCCACTGCAAGCTGCTGTTAACAGGGCTTGTTGTCGGCTGGTTGGCTGGCTGGCATTTTAATTTTATTTTTATTTTTAAAGTTCTATTTTGTTTTGAAACTTGCTAAAAATCAACAGGTGAATAGATCTGCTTGAAACTTGGCATGGCTAAAGCCCTACTTAAGAGCTATCATGATGCCAAGTTTCATCTCCTTATCTTTAAAAATCATGTTTTGTTTTGTTTTTTTTAAAAAAAAATTTTAAAAACTCAATTATTTTTTAAAAATCCTAAAAATTAACAGATGAACAAATCTGCTTGAAACTTGGCATGGCTAAAGCCCTACCTAAGGGTTATAATGGTGCCAAATTTCATTTCTTTATCTTTAAAACTGACAGAGCTGTAAACATTTTTGTTAATTCCCATTGACTATAAAGTAGAGCTGCCCTTTGGGTGGGGGGAGCATGAGAAAAAAACAGATTTTTCTTCAAATTTAATAATTCCCCCCCTTTCCAGATTTGTAACCAAAAATCCTGACATTGTCCTGACATATGGTCATCCTAACCCCGAAGACTAAAACCAGTTCTGTCCACATGCCCCTATTAGAATGTGCCTGGTGAAATTGGACATGAATGTACAAATATTCATTGGGAACTCTCAGAATTCCTCAGATGAACTTCTAAATTCTCCTACATATGTACCTTTTGGAGAAAAACTCAACAGGTTTCTAATAATTTCCAGTACAGATTTGGATGCATCCAGACCTGACAGTCTAGTAATGGTTAAAATAAATAATAATAAAAAAAATCAGTATCCTAGAATTTGCTCCATAGCATTAGACTAACAGAAAACTTCCCTTAAAAAAAACAAGAACTGGGAACTTCCAGTCTTGCAAAAACTACAGGCATCTTGAGATGTAGGTCTCTAAATATTTCATATCATGATGCAGGTTTGTGGCCTGCTAATCATAAAACCATTCCAACACCAATCACCCATGGTTAAAAATTAGGGTCCACTGATATTTTTTAACCTTTAAAGTGTTTAATGTTCTGAAAAAAGGGGGAGTAGTATATTCTTTCAATTCACTTGGAGAATATGAAGGAAGATATTGGCTGAATTTGGACAACACAATAAGCAACTGGGGGGGAACAATCGTCAGTTGTATTGACTATCGTGTCGTCCGAATGCTGCCATAGTCAACTCAGCACTGATCCTAATCCACACCACAGTTGATTATTTATTACCATGTTGTGTGGGGAGTACCCCCTAGATGAACAACTGTAAAGTTGATTATTACCCCACCATTGACTATCATGTAGTCCGAATTCAGCCATTGTGTCGTGAAGTAATGTAGCTAGAGAATTTTCAGCTGACTAAAGGCAGAGCTGGTATTTAGACATGCTTTTCAGTTTACATGTATAAATACTAGGGGTGTGCACGGACCCCCCGGATCGGATCGGGACCCGGATCGGGACCTCCAATTTTGTCACGGACTGGTTCGGACAAAATCGGAGGCCCCCCGGACCGGATCGAGTCCGATCCCGACCCAAAAATCGTAAATTTTTGGATCGGCCGCCATTTTTTTCCCCATAGAATAGCATTGCAATGCAAGTCTATGAGGAAAAAATGGCGGCGGGTGGGTGAGGGGGGGCCTAACTCCCTCCCCCCGGGGCCGTCCGCTGTGGACGGCCCCGGCAGGTAAGCCCCCTCCCCTGCGCTCCCTACCCCCCCTGGGGCCGTCCGCTTCCATCCGCTGGCGCCCGCGGGCGCCAGCGGATAGAAGCGGACAGCTCTGGGGGGGGTAAGCCCCCTTCCCCGCCACTGCTTACCTTCTCGGCCCATCCGCTCCCATCCGGCGCCGGCGGCTACTACCAGCGGGCTCCGCGGCCTGCTCTAGAGTAGCGCGCCGGGTGATGACATCACCCGGCGCGCCACCCTGGAGTAGGCCGCGGAGCCTGCTGGTAGTAGCCGCCGGCCCCGGACGGGAGCGAACGGGCCGGGAAGGTAAGGGCCCCCCTCCCCCCCTCCGCGCACCCCCTCCTCCCCTCCACGCACCCCCTGCTTACCTTCTCGGCCCGTCCGCTCCCTTCCGGGGCCGGCGGCTACTACCAGCGGGCTCCGCGGCCTGCTCTAGAGTAGCGCGCCAGGTGATGACATCACCCGGCGCGCCACCCTGGAGTAGGCCGCGGAGCCTGCTGGTAGTAGCCGCCAGCCCCGGACAGGAGCGAACGGGCCGGGAAGGTAAGGGCCCCCCTCCCCCCCTCCGCGCGCCCCCTCCTCCCCTCCACGCACCCCCTGCTTACCTTCTCGGCCAGTCCGCTCCCTTCCGGGGCCGGCGGCTACTACCAGTGGGCTCCGCGGCCTGCTCTAGAGTAGCGCGCCGGGTGATGACATCACCCGGCGCGCCACCCTGGAGTAGGCCGCGGAGCCCGCTGGTAGTAGCCGCCGGCCCCGGACGGGAGCGAACGGGCCGGGAAGGTAAGGGCCCCCCTCCTCCCCCCCCGCTGTCCACTTTCATGGAAGCGGCAGTGGGCGCCAGTGGGCGCCCGCCGATCCGCCGATCCGCCGAACCGGTTCGGAGCCTTTTCGGACTGGTTCGGATTGGATCGGCCGATCCAGCTGTCAGATCGGAAATCGGATAATTTATCCGATTTCCCACTGGACCGGACTCGGATCGTGGATCGGGTCCGATCCAGTGCACATCCCTAATAAATACCAACTCTTTCTTTGGCCAGCTGGGAATTCTTCAGCTACATTACTTAACAACACAGTATCTTTTTTCACAGGCAGTTGTGCAGTGTCAGAGATACGCACCCACAAATGTTTTATGTATTTGTTAGAGCTTCCGGAGGCTACATTTGCTGCAAGGTTACATTCAGCTTAAGTAGCACTCATAGATCATGTCTGCTGGTCTGGCGTTCAGGAATAGATTAGTTAGCAGATTCAGGCATTGATTTTCCCTGCACACCTCACTGTGTGTGAGCAAATGAGCAATCCCTGGCAGTCTGAAACCACCTTCTTTTCCAGCCCTTCCTCTGTCAGTTTCTGTTTCAGCTGCTGGCTGGAGGAGGCAAGGGAGCTCCTCATCTTCCTTGCTCTTCTGCACCAGCCATACAATCAACAACACTCAGCATCAATATTTAACACGGGCCCAGGAATTACTGGAGAGGAAAGGAATAGCCGTACAGTCTGATGAATATGTCACCTGAGAACCCACTGAAATTGCCACTAGGGTTTTCATTTTTAAAAAGAACAACAAGAACAACAACCATATCATGGATGTAGACTTGATTTAATGTGATAGGCAACTCCATAACAAATCCAATTTAATAAGGATGCATAAAAATATTCCGAGGAGCAGCTGGGATATTTTTTTGAATCACCACCGAATACATTGGACAAACTCTACGGAGATGCTATAGCCACATGCTCTGTTTCAGCTCCCTCCTATGTAATGGGACACCTGTCTCTCGATACAGATGCACTGCCCAAGCTGCTCAAATGCAAGTTTTTGCTGCATATGATATTTGAAGGTGTCTCATTCACTTAAAATATTTGATCCAGCTTATTGTGGCATGCCTTGTCGTCGTAACTATTTCAGAGAGTCTATGCTCATTCTTCAGGTGACAAGTATAAATTAAAAGAAAAGAGAATTTAATAAAAAGGATACACCAAATATCAAAAGTTTGACAATTCTGCTCCCTAAGGAGCATTTTATGTTGACAGCTTATTGCAATGTGACCAGAGGCGATTCATGGGATCGTCAGCAGTTGGATCTATCTGTCTCTATATTATCTATCTCTATATAAAAATATTTCCTGACATTCTGTCCTCTGACCAAGAAAAGCACCCAGAGTTGGGATATTGAAAGCAGAGCAGGCTTAATTCAGAATGGGCAGGAGGAAGGGAACAGACATTGTACTTGCCCCTTATCTTTCATCAAACCAAGTCAGGGATGTACAACCTGTAGAAAGTGGCCTGCATGCATCCCTAAAGGCCTGTTGTGTCACACACATACACACACACACACACCCCACCCGCAACCCCCTGCCCCCACCAAGAGTTATGTTTTTTAACAATTAAAAGTAGGGTGACCAGATTTTAAAAATCAAAATCCCGGTCCCCCCCTGCCCCCCCCAAAACAACCCCCCATCCCCCCCAAAAAACCAGCCTGGACCTACAGCCGGGTTCCTCTGCCGCCCGCGCGGGGTCCTCCTTCGCCGCCCGCGCGGCCGCACCGGGTCCTCCTTCACCGCCCGCGCGGCCGCACGGGGTCCTCCATCACCCATGTGGCCGCGCGGGGCCCTCCTTCGCCCGCGCGGCCGCGCAGGGTCGTCCGTCGCCGCCTGCGCGGAAGAGGCAGGAGAGGGCCGGATCCGGAAGTGACGTAACCGGCCCTCTCCCGTCTCTTCCGCGCGGCCTCTGGCCTTTCTGGGGCTCATCACGATGGCGACGAGCCCCGAGGAGCCCAGACGCCCGCGCGGAAGAGGCGGGCGCGGGCGTCCGGGCTCCTCAGGGCTCATCACCATCGCGATGAGCCCCAAGGAGGCCAGAGGCCATGCGGAAGAGGCGGGAGAGGGCTGGTTACGTCACTTCCAGATCCGGCCCTCTCCTGCCTCTTCCACGCGGCCTCTGGCCTTACGAGCCTGGCAGCGGCGGCAAAGGCGACGGAGGAGCCCGGGAAGTGGCCGCCCCAGCAGGTAAGTGCCCCCCTTCATGCTTACCTGCTGGGGCGGCCGCTTCCCGGGCTCCTCCGCCGCCGGGTCTACCGCCGCTCCTTGCTTGCTGCCACCGCTGCGTGACCCCCCGCCCCCCGGTTTGCCCCCCCACCCCCCAGTTGGGCCGGTTTGCCCCTGGATTCCTGGTTAGGACCAGGAAATCCCGAGCCACCTGGTCAGCCTAATTAAAAGACAATTTGCTGCTCCTGCACAATGTTTGTCTCTGTTAATGGCAATTATAAGCAGCCCCTATCACTTTTACTCTCCCCTCTCACTGCTGATCAACACCCCCTCCAACTTACCACTGCTGATTACCACCAGGTGTGTGTTTGTTTTTAATACATTTTGCAACTGCCAAGCAACCCTCAATTCTGCCACTGAGCAGCTCACAGCACCACTGCAGCGAAGGAGAGGATGTTACCCTATCCAGCCACTACTGCAGCCTCAGCCACCACCTCTCTCAGTTTACCTTCACCCCTCTCTGCCAATCTACACCCTTTTCCTCTTTCACCGGCTATCAGATTTACTGAGAAGTTTCTTGAACATGTGGGAGAAGCAGAAAGTATCGAGTCATCTGAGGGTGACGGCCCTTTCCACACCAGGCTTGTGGTGTGAGTCCAAATGAGGCACAGAGACTCCCGGGGGCGGGGGGGGGGAGACACAGGATTTTTCTGGGAGAACACAAACCAGAAAAATCCCGATTCTTCCACGATCCCAGGAAGGTGCGCCAGCCCATTCCAGGCGCAGCTGTGCTTACTTGCGACCTTGAAAAGTCTACAAATGCACACACACAAACACACACACGGAACTTACTGCTAAGCATTTTGCCAGGAACCACTTAAGAGCCACTTCCTGTGTAGAGATGTGAAGGCCCGGGAAAAACCCAGAAAAAAACATTTTTTTCCTGAAAATTTTGATTGTTTTCCAAAAATAAAAAACAGGAAGAAAAGGAAATTTTCAAAGGGGGGGGGGGGAATCCCAGTTTTTTCCTGTTTTTTTCTGGTTTTTTTCTGGGCCTTCACATCTCTATTCCTATGTCAACATATCATGTGACCAAGAGACAGAATCCAATATGGTTCCACAATGAGTAGGTGTCAGTCCATTCTGAGGTAATCAGGGACAGATATCAGTGTCCCCCCAAGCCTCCCTTTGCTTGCTCCTTGATACAAGAATAGCCCTATTCTTTCTTATTTGGAAACAAAAGTATCACATTTCGAGGCAAAATTAAGAAAGGAAAAGAAAGAAAAGAAAGAAAGAAAACTGGCTTTCTGTCCAAAACACTGTGTGGCTCAGCCACCACAAGTTGGGTCCCTGTGGAGGTACAATGTGTCTTTATAAAATGCTGTCATTCCACACACATCTTTTCTGTCATTGATGGCCATTTCTCTCTTTTGTAAAATGGAGATAACCCTTTACTTGTGGCTGGTTTTTGACTGACTGTTTGCTGGTGCTTGGCTGCCTGACTCAAGAGACCTACACGATAAGACACCCACGGCCACACATTTGTAAGGGCTGATTTTCCTAGAAAGTGAGAATCTCAGCTGTGTAAACAAATATAGACGTGAAAACTGATCCCTTTATGTCTGTGCATGCTGGCATGATATGTTTGGGATACTTACAAAACTGGATATATGTTGTTCAGAAAGCAGATTGGCATCTTTCTTGCACTTCACATGTGTATTGTTATCCACAATTGCTCATCAAGCTCCCCATTCAAAAGCACAGATGGTGCTACTACAGATCTGAATCCAAGTTGTGCCTCGCCTGTGAAATCAACATGTTGTTTTCCTTATACAGCACAGACAACTGTATATTACTGAGAAGGACTGAATAACTGTTGTGTAGAATTGGCTTAAATTAGGGTAGGGTGACCAGATAAAATCCAGGTCAGGGCTCCTGTAACTTTAACAGTTGTAGAGAAAAGGGAATTCCAGCCAATGTCATTTGTATGCAATTAGTTCCTGGTGAAATTCCCTCTTCATCACAACAGTTAAAATTGCAGGCACTATACTAGAGTGACCAGATACAAAAGAAGACAGGGCCCCTGCACTTTTAACTGTTGTGATGAAGAGGGAATTTCACCAGGAACTAATTGCATACAAATGATACTGGCTGAAATTCCCTTTTCTCTACAACTGTTAAAGTTACAGGAGCCCTGACCTGGATTTTATCTGGTCACCCTACTTAAACGTGCATCAGGTAGCACAAGTGAGCTCAGCCGCATTCCTATCTCTGCCTTGTACTTAGATTCTTGGACAAGTTCCTTTTTCTTTTTTAAAGCCTCACTAGTTTGATTTCTGGGGAATGAATATCTTCTGGCCAGCCATGCCCACCATAGCAGCCATTTTAAGAATGGGCAACCCCTCTGCCATGGCAACAATTTTGTGAGAGCACCCACAAAACACCTCAGAAATCCAAATGGCCCATCAACCCCAAAATGGTAGGGACCCCTGAATTAAACTATGGCTGCATCCGGACAACACATTAGTCAATGGTGGGTTGAGTAGCCAACTCACAGTTGGTTATTTTTTGGGTACTCCCCACACAACATATGCCTACACAATTGTGGGTGGTTGGGTCTGGTGGTGAGTGGACTAATAGTCAACCCAGCATTTTACTGACACAGCCCTTGCCCCGCTCCCCACCCTCCCTCCTCCCTCAGTTCTCCCAATTCTATCCCAGCAGCCTCTGCAAGTTGTGCCAGTTGTAGCAGAGTGGCAGCCGCCGCTTTGGTCACCCTTGCCACCTGCCTCTATGGGCTTGTGTTTTAACCCACTCACCACACGCCATTAGCACACTCATCCCTCCACACAACACTTTAAACAACTGGCTTTGAGTTAAACAACTTGCAAGCCAGTTGTTTCTCTCAGTTGCTTATTTGGGCAGAATAGCATACTGTCAGTAGTTTGTGAGCGGCGTGTTACCCTCCACACAACACAATAAGCAACACAACAGACGATTGTTCCCCCCCTCCACAGTTGCTTAATGTGTTGTCCGAATGCAGCAGTTATCTTTTTGTGGGTTTAGTTATCAATGTCTGCAAACCTGACACCTTTTTGGGATGCATAGACAACTGCAAATATGCGCCTCTGCCTTGAAGAACTGATATTGGTGGCAATCTGGGGGGTGGGATGGGGTGGGGTGGGGGGAGGCAATATGAAACAGTTTTCAAAACCAAAGCCCAATAATAATTAATTCCTTTTAGTGCTCTGAAGTTATGTATTTTCCTTATGTGATGATATAGATTATTTGGCTGATTAATGAACAACAACTTTTTTAGTAGTTCTTCCTCCTAAAGAAATACTATTCCCCAATTAATGGAAAATATAAAATAGGCTGGCTGTTAAAAAGAAAACTTGCATCAACAAAAACAGTTGATGACATATAGAAGTCAGCATAGCATAATTTCTCAAGGCAGTCAGAATCATTATAGAGTTGTTAGGTTGCTACTAGAGGAGGTATACTTTCAGAAATAGTAACTTCCAGTTTACATCATGATAATACCATCAATTATGCTTCACCATCTGTGGACATAATTAAGTTTACCCTCAAATTTGATTTTAGCAAAATGCCATTCACAGGTGACTCTTGTTTAGAAAACATGTTTGCAGTAAGGAGAAATGGGAAAGCTGTTTATGAATAACCTGGAAATAGATTTTCTGTAAGGCCTGAGGGCATGATGCTACAGAAACATTTGTAGACTATCAATTGCACACATGTCTCTTAATAGTCACAGCTTTATTTGTTTCAGCCTGCAAAACCCAAGTCCAGCACACCAGGGCACTGGAATAGGGACGTATCTCAGGAATAGTAGCGGTCTTTCTTGTCTGTATTCAGACTCCTGACTCTTAGGGTTCAAGCTTCATGAAAACAGGCATACAGAAAGACAGACACGGGCAAGGACCCTGCAAGTGAAGGTGCAAGGTTTAACTGACCTGGATTTGGTAAAAAGGTGAAATGCTCAGTGGATACACTGAAGCAATGTAAACCGTATTTTTTTACTTGAACAGATTTACTCTGACACAGGTATATACATTCATCTAGGACTTTTCATCCATACCTTTTTGTTGCATGCAAGCATATGCTTTTCTCTCTCATGAACAAGCAATTTTCACAATCACCATTTGAAGCTTGCCTCGCCTTGTTTCCTGCAAACGTTTGTGCGCTTTTTTGTATGCACATACAAACGTTGGTATTTAAGATTTCTAGTAAATATGTAAAAATCGTAGTAAATGTGTAAAACAGCTCTTCATGTGAGTGCCCCAAAGGCAAGCCTTTGCCATTCAACTAACTAGTCCCACAGAACTAATCCCATGTGAGGGTTAGGCATAGGGATAGACAGCTCTGTCACTTTGGCTTTCTTTTGGATTTATGGAGCAGTCCTATGCATGTTTAGACAGGAAAAAGCCGTAAAACTCCAGCATCCCCTGCAGCCAGCATTATTGTATAAACATGCATAAGACTGTGTCCTTAATTTTTTATTTTTATTTTTTAAAAATCCACCTCAAGTTCTTTCTGTCCCATAAATGCTGAATTTTTAAACAATAAAAAATGGACTGAAATAAAATTCTCGCCTATCCCTATGTAGACATTAGAGAAGCATCGGAATGAGCTCCAGCTATTTCCAGGCTCCTGCATATGGTTCTAACATTTGCAACAAAAACAGAACAAAAAATAGGGAAAAAGGTAGACTAATCCATTCCTATTTGGCAAACAGAGTTATAAAGACCCAGATGTAATAAAGACAAAATCTTACTTGAAGAAAATGTGTGCTAGGTCTACATGAGTGCTTTTTATCAGTATTGACGTGCATTGATAACTGTTGGGGGCATGTTATGCATTCTGCACACTGCTTCTCTAGCGTTATTTCCCACTTTTTATTCCGTGTTATCCAAAATGCCACAACGTATGTCACTGTGTCCTACGAGGTATACATTCGCAAGAGGGATACAGCCACGCCATAATGGGATCGTTTCAACATGGCATGGGGTGTAGATCTGCCTTTGGTCAAAGACAACCACGTTATCATCTTGCTGATTTCAGTAGCAGAGGCAAAGCCATAACCTTTAATGTTCCCCTGACCTCAATGATCTGCCCTTCTGTTGCGTTGGGGTAGCAGGAACACAGGTACAGCTCCTGTAGGCCTTCAAACACAACTGTCCTTTATTGCTACATAACCACATCTGGAAATAAACTTCCCTTAGGAGCTGGTGCAGCATACAAACTATAGGAGTTCAAGAGGCCCCAAAACCACTGAACCACCACCACCCTCAGCGTCTCTTTAGGCTGTAGTTTCATATAGATTCTGGTTGAACAGCAACTAAACCAGGGAAAACCAGATCAAGGCTTCACAAATTAATCGTTTTATTTAAGCATATTAGCATAGCACATTTAGCATTATTTGTTTAGGGTTTTTGTTTTCTGAATATTTTTTGTAAACCACCCAGATTGCTTCCAAAAAGGCAGTATAGGATGCAGCAAATCATTATGCAACAGTTGGAAAGCAGTTAGACAGTTCAGCCCTTTCTACACCATAGGGGTGTAGAGGGAGGGAGGGAGGGAGGGAGAGAGGGAGGGCAATCCTGGAAGTACCTAATACACACCATTGGCACACAGGAATCAGCCTGGGGCCATCCCAGGCAAACAGCCTGGTGTGGAAAGGGCTAGAGTTTGGTTTTCCTGCCCAGCACTAGAGAAAGGGTGCCTTTCTTTAGCCCTGGTCAGTTTCTTTCTCCATGCAGAGGGAGTCACAGAATGATTGTTCCATAGCTCTGTGTACACGGAGAAACAGCATGTGCCATTGCAGATGGGTTCATGGAGGATAGATCTGTTAGCTAACCATAGTAGAGATATAGAACCTCCAAATGTAGGAGCAGAACAGTTCTGACTAACATAGTTTGGGGACAAAGATCAAGGTGAGCTTTTGCACTCATTCTTGGCTTATTGGATTCCGGAACACATCTGGCTGGCTGCAGTTGAAAACAGGATGCTGGTCTTGGTGGATCTTCTGGTCTGATCAAGAAGGGAAGTCTTGGGGGAAGTCAGAAATGATGTTATTTAATTATAATAAGGAAGAGTTGGAAGAAGGTAAGGATAAGTTGGGTCTTAGACTTAAAAACATAGTACGTTATTTAGGTATTAACATTGATAGAGATTTAGATAGGCTTGAGGAACTTAATTTGGTAGCTTTAAAAAAAACAAGTAGGGGAGAAATTAGAAGTATATAAGAAATTAAAACATTCTTGGTTTGGTAGAATAGCAATTATTAAAATGAAGATTTTACCTAAGATTAATTTTTTGTTTAGAATGTTACCAATTAAAATATCAGATGTAGAGCTGAAAAGTTGGCAAAATATAATCAATGCATATTGTAATGGGGATAAGAAAGCCAGGATTAATAAAGGGTTATGGTATAAGGCTCAAAAGAAGGGAGGTTTAGGGCTTCCAAATGTTAAGTACTATTATATAGCTAATCAGTTAAGGTATGTTATAAGCTGTATTCTAGGGGAGGAAGATCTGGAGTGGTTGGAGACGCAAACTGGGGAAATAGATTATAAATTGAAAAATATTTTCTTTAAGAAAATTCAAAAGAAAGAATTAAAGGGACTGGACAACCCTTTGTTGGTAAATATAGTGGAGATCTGGGAGAAATTTAGGGGGAAGTTGATACCAGGAGATTCACCACTTGCCCCAGTGGTAGTAGTGGAGAATTTCCCAAGAGTGTTAAAAGTGGAGATTGAAGCGAGATTGAAAGATAAGGAAATAATCAAGTTAAGGAAGTGGATGGAAAATATGAAGGATAATGAACAAATTAAAGAGCTATTGATAGGTCATAAATTTGCATGGTTTAAATGTATACAACTAGGGAAATGGACTCAGGAATGGAAATTGAAAAATAAAAAGTGTAGAAACAATACAAGATTTGAAGAATTAGTAGAGTCAAAAGGCAGGAAAGAAGGAAAGGAAATTAAGAAAGGGTTGACTAGTGAGATATATAAATTATTGATAGAGGAAGAATTTCAAAATTCACTTAAAGTAATAAAAAAGGCTTGGGAAGAAGACGTAAATGGAGAAATTAAGGACTATAACTGGGAGAGGTTGTGGAACGCAAGAATGTTAAAATTGTTATCGATCAGAATTAAGGAGAATTTTTATAAGGTATTGTGGAGATGGTATCTAACTCCGGTTAGATTTCACCAGATTGATAAAAAAATATCTAAAAAGTGTTGGAGAGGATGCCAGGAGGTTGGAACTTATTACCATATGTGGTGGAGCTGTGAATATGTACAAAAATTTTGGAAAAGGGTATTTAAAGAAATAAGTGAAATAATTGGAAGTAAAGTGGAATTAGACCCGAAGCTCGCTCTACTAGCAATATGGGATAGAGGGGAAGAGGACAAAAACAAGAGGGAATTGATAAACAACCTCCTGACTCCTGTTAGACTAATGATTGCAAAAAATTGGAAAGGACAAGGAAGCTATACAATAGAAGAATGGTATAAAGAAATATGGGATATGGCTTTGAATGATATGCTAACTTGTAAAATGAAATTGAAAAGGGGAATGTCCGGTAAAAATGATTTTGGGGAAATATGGAGACCCCTTTTGGAATATGTATTAAGATCGGGGAAGGGACAAACACCTTCAAAAGAGTCGATAAACTTCTGGATAGAATAAGAGGTTAAGAGAAGGTCTCATGGTGGGGGGGTACACGGGGGGGGATTGTCAAGGGTTATGTATGTATTTTATGTTATCATTATGTTGAAAATAATAAAATTATTTACAAAAAAAAAAAAAAAAAAAGAAATGTCCACTTTACAGATGCTCCAGTTTGGAGTAATCATGTGCCCCTTATTAGAGTCAACCGCAGTTCATCTTTTCATCCTTTTCTCAATATTACCAAGACTAAGGATTTTGCAAGTTGAACTTAATTAAAGCTTCTGTTGATGGTGCATGATCTGTAATCAAATTCAGCTCCTGCCCTTGTCATTATGCTACCTTCAAGGTCTAAGAGGGGAAACCATGTTAAAAATTATTCATCAGGTTGAGACTCCACAGACAGACAGAAAAGGTAACTCAAGCATGAAGACCTCATTTTTCAAGAGATTTAACATTTGTACCTATAAACATACTTTCAGCTTTTGGTCTGGAACAGTATTATAATTCAGTCCTCTAAAAGGATCACTGGGCTGTATTGTAAAGTGGTAGAGTTTTCATTTCTTTACACAATAGGACCCCTTCTGATGTTGTTTATAGGGTGCTAGAGACTTTAGTGTGCACACTCCTTCTGCACTACAGGGCCATGTTGCAGATATTCATCTACAGTTCCTTGCCACAACAGCTGTTCAATACTGTAAATGTGCAGAGGCCATGGAGCTGCATGTCTAGACCCTAGTGTTGGGGTGAAAATCCACCTGGGCATGCGAGGGCAGCGGATGCTCTGTGTCTGGCCTTTATGGGTCTAAGCGGAGGCATTCAGCACCTGGACAGGCCTGCACCTGACTGCTATTGGGCTTTCAAGAGCAGTCAGGCATGGTTTGACCCAGACCGTGCCCCCTTCATCCTTTCCCCCCACTGCATTAACGGCAGCCACCATTAACGCAGAGAGGGTAAATATGCAATTTTTCCAAGTCTGGGGAAATCACACATTTTCTCCCTCCACTCTTTTGGAGGGAGAAAATACACAATTTCTCCAGACTTGGGGAAATCATGTTTCTCTTCCCCAACATGTCTATGGGGGCCTTAAAGGCTCTATTAACCTTGCTTTAAGAGGGCCTTCAAGCTCCCAATTGGGGAAGGGGTGGGAGAAACACAATGTCCAATTCTTGGGACATTGTGAATTTTCCCCTTCCTCTCTAATGGCAGCCTTGGGAAAATCATATCCCTCTGGTGCCAATTGGGGCCTTAAAATCCCTCCTATATTAAGAGGTCCTTTAAGGTCCCAATTGGCACAGGAAGAAAGCAAAGGGCACTTTCCAGAGACCCCAGGAAGTGCGCTGTGCTGAGCATTCATCCAGCCTGGCTTCTCGGAACAGGGCTGGACAAGCAGGGCTCAGCAAACTCACAAGGCGAGCCCTTGTGAGTTCTCAATTCCGTAGTTGACCCCACCCTGCCATTCCCTGATCTTCCCATATTGAGCAGGAAGGTCTGAAGGGAGATGGTGATCACGTTGGGTGGGATGCGGTTGTAGTCTTACACACCATCAGGAAGGTGATTGTGCAGGCTTCCTGATCCTGATCACACAGAGGACTGTCAATGAACCCAGCTCAACATGGTTACACTCTCCCTTCAGATCTTTCCGCTTAATATGGGAAGGTCAGGTGGTGGAGTGGGAGTGGATGGGTGGGTACTTACAACATTAGATGCTTACAATTTTGAATGCGTAAATAGAGCAAATGTTGCTCCAGGTTCTGGGATGGTTGATGGTGGAGTGGAAAGGAAACATGCTTTGAATTCCTCCCATGTGGTCTGGATTTTCTGATATTATCAGAGCAATATGATTCCCATGATGCAGCAGTTCCCATGTCCTCAAAGAGCCCATAGGTTTAGATTGGTCCTATGGAAGCTGGCATGGGAATACGCTGTACTTAAAATAGACAATACTAAGAGAGATAGAGCATTAGTCTGATTCAGTATTTGACAGCTTCTTATATTGTTGATCTTCTTCTTCTTCTTCTTCTTCTTCTTCTTCTTCTTCTTCATGTAGCACTATCATATTATTAGTATTTACAGAGTAAAGTAACAAGAAAGGAAAGAAAGGCAGATGTCAGTTCCTGCCTTGAAGAGCATACAATTCAAATTTATATATAAGGGGAAACAACAAGATGGGCATGTGTCCTACTAAGCAGAGAAAAGTCCTTTATTTGAAGGGCTGTCCTTTATTCTCTCTTTGAAGGGCTGTCCTGCGTAAGCCCAGTTTAAAGATAAAGTAAAGCCATAAGAAGCTGGGTGAGAAGGGTCCTTGAAATTGCCCATCAGTAGAACCTGGACATCACACTGAGCAGGCAGGCACAGAGGTCACCTGGTCACAGCCATCCGTGGGTGAGATATACTATGTTTCTATTGAAGTGACAGTCATTCTTTCCAAATGTATGTCTATGTATATCAATTTACACACACAAATTTTATGCAAATCAATATCTTTTGGTGGTGCATATTCTCTTTTTTGGAGATGTGTGAAGTGGCTAACCTAGGAGACCAATTGAAAGAAGAAGAGAAGGAAGAAAAGGGAAAGGGATGGCCCTGGTTCTTCTGGGGGGGGGGGGTGATCTCAGAGGGTGGTGCTGAGGGATTCCTGTTCGATGATGTGGCCATAGGGATGTTGCAGAAATCTGGGTTGAACTTGGCAAATTATTGCCGGATGCCAATCTGTGATGGCCATATTTGCTCGACTCTCTTGCAGTCACCCAACTAACCTCATTTGGTGGGGGAACCTGAAGGAAGGCCCCAGATAGGGTGACCAGATAAAATCCAGTTCAGGGCTCCTGTAACTTTAACAGTTGTAGAGAAAAGGGAATTTCAGCCAGTGTCATTTGTAGGCAATTAGTTCCTGGTGAAATTCCCTCTTCATCACAACAGTTAAAGTTGCAGAGGCCCTGCCTTCTTTTGTATATGGTCACTCTAGTGTAGTGCCTGCACCTTTAACTGTTGTGATGAAGAGGGAATATCACCAGGAACTAATTGCATACAAATGACACTGGCTGAAATTCCCTTTTCTCTACAACTGTTAAAGTTACAGGAGCCCTGACCTGGATTTTATCTGGTCAGCCTAGCCCCAGATGATGGTCTTAATGTCCGGGTAGGTAGCTAAGGGAGGAGACTTCCTTCGGGTATCCTGATCCCAAGCCATTTAGGGCTTTAAGGGTTAAAACCAGCACTTTGAATTGAGCCTGGAAATGGACTGTGTTCCTTTCATGTACTCTGAAGCAGAAGCCTGATCCTGCTTCCATACAGATTTTACATATGCATGCCTGTCAGACTTGATAGTACATGTTTTATATTTGTGCATCTATACTTAAGTATAAAATGTCCACCCCCTATCGATGGCTGTAATGCCAACTCGCCTCTTTTCAGTTGTTCAAGCAACTAGTAAAAAGCCTCAGCAGCGACTGTAAAGATATTAGCCAGAATCCTAAACACAACTTTGGGAAAATAAATGACATTCAAATCAATGGGTCTCACAAAATCTGTATTTTTACAGATATTATTATGGTCTGCATGCTGCAGAAACTGATCAGAGCTTCTGAATCTTTGCTCAGATAAACAATTAAGGAGAAAATCACCCATTCTATAACAGTCACCCACCAGAAGGCATTTGGAGTGGCAATGTGGCCTCCTGCAATTTCTGTTGCAAGGATCTTGTAAAATGGGGTTGTTTCTAGTAGTATTAGCTTGCAAAGCTTCTTTCATTTTTAACTAATAAAGGCTGAGAATCTGTACTACAAGCAGAAGAGCATTATTAAATGACTAAGGATGAAATCCTTGCACACATCTAGGATTAAGCATATGGGATTAGATCGTGCTGTTTATTATTTATTGTCAAGGCCAGGGTCCAGTGGGGGCTAGTGGCTTCGATATCAGTGGGGCAGTGAATCTGCTCCTGGTTTCAAACAGAACTCTAAAGGAGCTGTCCAAGTAGAGTTCTGACTTGCTCTGACTGAAACCTGGAATGGATTTACTGCCCCCCCCCCCCCCGGGAGCGGAGTCAGCGTCCACTGTCAAGGTCTGAATGACTAGGTATGCTCTGGAGTTTCATTTTCTATTCAGCACTTTCCTGCCCCTTGCATCCCATGTTCCAGACCATGTAAGAACCCGTTTAAAACCAAAGGTAGTTTCAGAAACAGTTTATTCAGGTGGTTTACTGTCTTCCTACCCTTCACCAACGATTCGAAATGGGAGAAACTCCAAAGCTTGATTCAGCTCCCTCCCCTTTTCGTTTGTGACCTTTCCTCCCCCCCCCCCCCAGTCCATTGACCAGGAAGAGAGTGGATTTTTCAAAAGTGCTCTTTTTTTAAAAAGGGCACATTTTTTAAAATTCAAACACCAATTTGGGAACAATTTTGGAGTCAATGCACTCCAGTTTGCCTTCGGCATCACAATCGAGGCATTTTTGAGGGCTTTGAGAACTCAAACAAAAATTTTGGATATCCCTAGCAACCATCCCTCTTTGTACTCCACAAGGATTTGGGCTCATCTAAAGTTAGCGTTTAGATACTGGCTAATATTTAGCACATGGACACATGCGTGTGCGCACACACACACACACACACACACACACCATAAGGACTCAGAGTAGATAATAGTAATGTAACTAAAATTGTTGCATATGTCATCTAGAGTACATTACTTAGAGAGGTGGAGGTTTTTGTTTTGTTTTATTAATAAAACATGTATTTGATTGTAAGTCTAATGAAAAAATCATATGTAATAAAGGGATGAGGAGGAGGAGGAGAGGAGGATATAATGTTTGAACATTGATTCAGTAGTCTGTTTCTTTCCCATCTCCCCATGTTTCCTGCCTCTGTTATATGTTTTCATGATCTGTGAGCAAACCTGCTAAATCAGCTCAGCAGCCATGTAGTTTGGCCAACCAGATGATTGATATAGCTCCTGTTTTACTACCTGTATGGGACTGTCCAGCATCTACAAATCTAAAACACATCGCTCAGCCTTCCCAACCTTGTACTCCCCCAATGTGTTGGAATACACATCCCATAATGCTGGCTGGTAATTATGGGAGTTGTGTCCAATACATCCAGAAGGCACCTGTCTGGGAAAGGCCGACAGAGCTGGTGGCCTCCTTGACTGCTCAAAGAAGATAAAAAGATTGCAGGGAGGCTGAATGAATTATTTGCATCTACCTTGCAAAGGGGATGCTTTGGCATTCCTGTCCTGGTGGCGGACTTCCCATTATCCACTGTGAAAATAGAATGCTGGACTAAAAAGGCCTTTGTTCCAGCATGGTTTTTCTTACCTCCTTATTGCTTTCACATATTGAAAAGTTCTGCCTGCCTTCAGCATTGCAATTGAGGCATTTCTGAGTGCTTTAAGAAGGGAAACAATATTCCCGGATATTCCTAGCAAGAATCCCTGGGTGTATTCCAGTTGAGCCTTGTACTCATACAAAGTTAGTGGTTAGGTAGTGGTTAATATTTAGCACACAGACACACATACACACACATGTACACACCATAAAGCCTCAGAGTAAATAGCAGTAACCTTACTAAAATTGTTATATAAGGTATCTAGAGTACATTACATGGAAAGGTGGAGGACTCTCATCTGGTTTTGAACAGGTCAATTGCCCACACTTTCTGTATGAACTAAATATATATTTCTCTTTAATCGATGATCCTGGGGACCAGCAGAAAGATGTGCACTCACTCCTGCTCTTACAGTGTCATAGGTTATGCAGCTGAGGGAAGAGTATATAAAATTTCAGATGAATTAACCCAGTGTTGAATGTGATCTTCTTTTCTTTGTATAGTAGCCAGTTGCAAATGCAGCCTGATTGATCCACATGTGGAAAACTTTTCTGTTCCTTCCATGGATTGGATTGGAGTGTGCAAGATGAAAACAGGGCAGATAAGAGTGGGGAAAACTTAAATCTTATTCAAGGATCTGTAACTATCCGAAACATTTGGAGAAAGTTTTGAGGCATTCTTTCTCATTTAGTAGAGCATAAAATGGGAGAACATATGGTCTATTGAATAATCACATATTTTGCAAATTACTTAGTAATTATATTTCGAGTTACCAAGTAGTTCAAAAGCAATTACCTTATAACGAGGTTTCAGATCCTGTAATAAGGAGTTCATATTAGAAGGGAAATAATGATATAATTGTTTTCTGCTTATATGATCATTAAACAATGGTTCCGATAATAATAGCCTTGTTCAAAAAAGAAGAGAGACCTGGTTAACAACCTCTCTGGCAACTTTCAGTCTTCTAATTAAAGGAGCTGAGTTATATGCTACAGATAAGAAAATGCCATTGTGCCTTTGGCTACAGTTAAACAGAGCAATGTTTTTATTAGTTGTTGGCAGGATGTGTAAGGGCCACTTCACACATTACATGTTAGATGCCCATCTAAGATGTTTTCAGTGTGCACCTAAAGATGGAAAGTGTGAATACAACACATACAGTGAGACACACACACATTCTCACATGTTTCCAAACATCTGCATCATATCAGACCTCCCATCAGGGAGCATGGATTAGCTTCAATTCCCTGCTGAATAGGGATTGGTAGATTTGTTCAATTCTGCCAATTTCTTCTCTTTCCCACCTCAAAGTCCATCCTATGCCAGCTCCATGCAGATATTTATGTTGTTGTTGTTGTATTGAAAAAAGGTTGCATGTATTTTTCCACACATTTTTCAAATGGACATACGAATAGATGCATGCCCCCATTTACTAAAATATGTTTGCATATTGTCACACATTTTTTCTTGCTTTCATAGAATGCATAGCAAACCCAGACATGCAGACATTTCTACCCACAAATTGTGTCCATTTCTGTGTTTAATTGCAGGAGGTGTAGATTGTATAAAACCATAACAACGACAACAACAACCCCTTGACAGAGTGACATTCTCAACCACCTGTATTTGGGACAATGTGTGAAGTGGCCCTTAGAGTTCATGACTGCTTACACAAATTCTAGTATCTGCTTACATGGATTCCCTTCATGTACATGAGCAATATATTCAGGCCTGACTCTAGACAGTGAGATGGTCCTTCCACAAATCTTTCAGAGCTCCACAGGGCTCTATATTCCCACAAAACTTCCCCCACTCTTGCATTATAGCTACATTTAGTTCAATCACGTAGACTACATTCTCGATAGACAGAGGGCTACTAGTTCAGAGCCTTCCACCTGTCCTATGCCCTGCTGGCAAGAACCAGGCAGGGCAAGAGGAGGACAAAGGAGATGTCACCCTCATTCTTCCATTTAAAATACAAAAAGCAGCAAGATGGGCCTCTGGAGCCCATCTAACTGATCTACCTTTTGGCAGGGAGGGGACTAGAGAGGTCATAGGATACTGCAACCTCCCCACTAACCAGCACATCCTCTTTGCTCCCTCTCCAACTTCTCTTAGGAGGTTGTAGCTGTGACCTCATAAGAGAAGCTTCCCATGGGGACTGGGAGGGAGGAGGGAATAGGCATGCTCAGATCTCCCTCATGCTCATAGGAGGAGATCTGCAGAATTTTGTGACACCCCAGTTGCTGTATGGAGTCCATAAGATTGCTCCATCATTTCTATGCATATAATGTCCAATATTTCCTGGGATTGCTGTTCTTTTCCAAGTCCCAACCTGGGTAATTCATTGCATCTCAAACATACTGGCCTCATAAGTCCCAGTGGACAGTGTTCTTCCTCTTATTATCATGACCACAGTAGACTCTAGAGTTATAGCTTTCCAAAAAAGCCCATAACATCTTGAGGAAGAACAAAACTTTTGCCAAGTTATCTAGGATTCTAGTAGGGGTGTGCATCGGATCAGATCCGATCCACGATCCGAATCCGATCCGCCCCAAAATCGGGAAAATCCAATCCGATCCGATCCGATCAACCTCCGATCCGATCCGATCCGACGAGGTCCGATCCGGATCGGACGCCATTTTGAATGCTTTTTCCCATAGCCAAGTATTGTTTTACAAAAACGCCTATAACTTTTTCATTTTTAAAGATAGAAGGATGAAACTTGGGCACATTATACACTGGTTAGGGACAGTTATCTGTGAGAAATTTCAGAAAGATTGGTGCATGCGTTTTGTGGCAATTAATTTTTTAATAAATACCCAGGAATGCCTATAACTTTGTCATTTTTAAAGTTACACACATGAAACTTTGCCACATTGTAGGTGGTACCTTGGGACCTATGTGTGTGAAATTTCAGAAACGTAGGTGCTTGTCTTGTGTGGCAATTAATTTTTAGAAAAATGGGTAGTAGTGGGGTAAATACATTTATGCCTCCCATTTTTTTATTTTTGAAGATACAAACAGGAAACTTGGGCACATTGTAGACTGGTTAGGGAGAGTTATCTGTGAGAAATTTCAGAAAGATTGGTGCATGCGTTTTGTGGCAATTAATTTTTTTAATAAATACCCAGGAATGCCTATAACTTTGTCATTTTTAAAGTTGCATACATGAAACTTTGCCACATTGTAGGTGGTACCTTGGGACCTATGTGTGTAAAATTTCAAAAACGTAGGTGCTTGCCTTGTATGGCAATTAATTTTAGAAAAATGGGTAGTAGTGGGGTAAATACATTTACGCCTCCCATTTTTTATTTTTAAAGATACAAACAGGAAACATGGGCACATTACAGGGAACACTTCACTTGATATGTGTGTAAAATTTCAGAATGATAGGTCCAGGCATGTGGTGGCAAGGTGTCTGCACACACCACTTTGAAGACTGTAGAAAATTTCTCCTGTAAGGATCCTAGCGAGAGAGAGTGATCCTAGGCTCAGCCGTTCTGCTTGAGTGAAAGTATCAAAGCAGACACGAGCCAAGTGCTACTTTGTTTCTCCTTTTGTAATGGATACTAGCTCAGTTGCAGCCAAGGGTGCAACGATCAAAGAGATGAGAGAAAGTGTTTCCTTCTTCTTCCTGGGAGGCGGGAGGGTGCAATTGACAGCCCCAGCCTCTGTGGAAAAACGTTTATAACTTTTAATCTAAAAAATTCGTAGCCACCACATGCCTGGACCTATCATTCTGAAATTTTACACACATATCAAGTGAAGTGTTCCCTGTAATGTGCCCATGTTTCCTGTTTGTATCTTTAAAAATAAAAAAATGGGAGGTGTAAATGTATTTACCCCACTACTACCCATTTTTCTAAAATTAATTGCCATACAAGGCAAGCACCTACATTTTTGAAATTTTACACACATCGGTCCCAAGGTACCACCTACAATGTGGCAAAGTTTCATGTATGCAACTTTAAAAATGACAAAGTTATAGGCATTCCTGGGTATTTATTAAAAAATTAATTGCCACAAAACGCATGCACCAATCTTTCTGAAATTTCTCACAGATAACTATCCCTAACCAGTCTACAATGTGCCCAAGTTTCCTGTTTGTATCTTCAAAAATAAAAAAGTGGGAGGCATAACTGTATTTCTCAATGGGAAAGTGCTTTCCAATGATTTCCTATGGGCAAGTGCTTTCCAATGATTTCCTATGGGCAAGTACTGTCCAATGATTCCCTATGGAAAAGTACTGTCCAATGAATCCCTATGGGCAAGTGCTGTCCAATGAATCCCTCATTGTTTCAAAAAATAATTGCCACACAATACAAGCACCTACGTTTCTGAAATTTCACACACATAGGTCCCAAGGTACAACCTACAATGTGGCAAAGTTTCATGTGTGTAACTTCACAAATGACAAAGTTATAGGCATTCCTGGGTATTTATTAAAAAATTAATTGCCACACAAGGAAAGCTCCAATGTTTCTGAAATTTCACACACATATCAAGGCAAGTGGTACCTGTAATGTGCCCATGTTTCCTGTTTGTATCTTCAAAAATAAAAAAATGGGAGGCATAAATGTATTTACCCCACTACTACCCATTTTTCTAAAAATTAATTGCCACACAAGACAAGCACCTACGTTTCTGAACTTTCACACACATAGGTCCCAAGGTACCACCTACAACGTGGCAAAGTTTCATGTGTGTAACTTTAAAAATGACAAAGTTATAGGCATTCCTGGGTATTTATTAAAAAATTAATTGCTACAAAACGCATGCACCAATCTTTCTGAAATTTCTCACATATAACTGTCCCTATCCAGTGTATAATGTGCCCAAGTTTCATCCTTCTATCTTTAAAAATGAAAAAGTTATAGGCGTTTTTGTAAAACAATACTTGGCTATGGGAAAAAGCATTCAAAATGGCGTCCGATCCGGATCGGACATCCGGTCCGATCCGATCCGACCATCCTCCGATCCGATCCGATCCGATCCGACCCCCCAGGTCCGATTCCGATCCGCTATCCGATCCGATCCGGGGGGTCAGTGCACATCCCTAGATTCTAGCATGGTAGAGTCTTCCCTAGCTGGGAACAAAGTAAGGAATAAGGCAGAAAGAATAGTAAATCAAGTTATTCAATGTGGGGGAAAGAACGTTTTTTTATTTTTTATTTAGAATTAATAACTTGAAAGAGCAATCCTATAGTCGCTGGAGAGCATTCTAGGGATCATAATATTCTTCAGAGTCCCCTCTCCAAGGGCGTAGACACAGCTACCACTTCATGAGGGGGACTCTGGAATCTGATCTGTCCCCAGCCTTGCCCCTTCATTGTCACTGGGCTCCAATATCTGTATTCAGAGGTCACAAAAGCAGCCTTGGTGGACCTTGGAGTGATTTGAAAGGGGGCATTGCAGTGGAGGGGAGGGGAGAGACGAGAATACAAGAAACCCTATGGTTTCTCCAGCAGGAAGCACCACCCCCACCAGCACGCTTCACTCAGAGGCCTGCTTATGGGCAGGGGGAGAAGAGGACAGAGGGATGAAAATTACCTCCCTCACTCCTCCTGCCTTGCCCGCAGCAGTCTGGCAGGTCATGGATACTTGGGAGCTTCTGCGATCAGAGGTTTCCATCAAACGAAAATGAAAGCCCTAAGATTACACCCTAAATGTTTAAAAGGGTGCATGCAACACCACTATGGGCATGGAAAAAGTGGTTCTTCTAACACAGCTGTATCTTCCACCAGCCCCCTCCCAACTTCCACCAGATAGCATTGCTCTCCCTTGCTCAGTGCTGGTTAGCTTTTTCAAGTGCAACTGGTGGTTTTAGTCTCTAGAGAGGAAGCAAAGATAAGGCATAGTTAAAAATAATAATAAAAAAGAGATCATTAAAATATCCCATCATCTTAGATAAGCTTGCAGAGAGAAATGGATAAAGGGAGCAGGGCAGAAGTGTTTGTGTGTGTGTGTGTGTGTGTGTGTGAGAGAGAGAGAGAGAGAGAGAGAGGGAGACTACACTACTGCTTTAAAATGGTTTAAAATGGTTTATAACAGTAGTGACAACTGTTGGGGCCCAGGACACTCAGAGCCTATCCACATTGCCCTTAAAATGACTTATATTCTGTTTAAAAACTTGTTTTTTTAAGTTGTTTCATTACGTGGTAGGACACACTGAGCAGTACTTACGTTTCATAGCAACTGCTTCCTCCGTTCTCAAAACGTTCACTGGCGTATCACAGGGTTATTTCTGTGTTTTATAGGCTGCTTGAGTTATGGAGACAGAAGTGGGTGGGTCAAGCAGCCTGCAAAACAAAAACTAAAGTAGAAGAGACCCAGAATTAGCCCTGTAATACACCAGTGAACATGGAGGAAGCAGTCACTATGAAACATAAGGACTGCTCAGTGTGTCCTACCACGTAATGAAACGACTTAAAAAACATGCTTTTAAACAGAATATAAGTCATTTTAAGGGCAATGTGGATAGGCACAGTCCATATACAGTTTTCAAAACATTTTCAAATGTTTTGTATCCTGCTTGTGTAGATAGGCTGAGAGAGAGAGAGAGAGATTTCAAAGAAGCAAAATCAGGACACAAATAGGCTTGTAGTGATGTGTTGAGAGCAAGAGCTAAAATAAAAGTTTTCAGCAAGAAATTAAATGTTTCTACATACTGTGACAGAAATGTTTATCCAGGAAGACAAGATGCAAGGAGAGGTAGTATTTATGTGTAAACAAATAAAAAGAGCTGAAACCTCTTTTAAAAAACTTTTTGAGAATCTAAAAGTTAGGCAGACTCATTTATTAATTTCTGTAATAAGTTTCTATCCTGCATCTCTATAAAATGTCTGAGGTGGTTTAAAGGAAATATAATACCTAGAGTATGTAGTAAAACACATCGCATTAAAAGCAAAGCATCAGAGCAGCAGGAATGAATAAGATTAACAAAAACCAAGACTATAGCAGCAATAAAACACTATCTTTTCATTCTGGAGTAAAAGGCTATGTGAATAGTAATGTCTGGCAGCAGAAGGAAACAAGTGAAGGTATAAAGATGTAAGGAAGGCATTTTCTCTAGTTCCTGTAAAGATACTTGAGAAATTCGAGACAGACTAAAACGAGTTTGGATTTCTAAGAATCCAGCGGTGGAATCTGCTGAGGACCAGCCTCCCCACATTTCTAGGTAAGCCTCAGTGGCAATGGTTCTGGGTTGGAGGGTGAAGGGGCAGTGTGGGGGTGGTGAGGGGGGAGCAGGGAGTCGGGAATCCAATGGACCCTGGTCAGTCTCGCTCCCAGCTTTCCTAGGTGCCTGCCACGTGGCCGGCACCCAGGATTCTCCAAGGCCAACCTGCTTTGAGGGGACCCAATCTCCCCTTGGCTTCAGTGCTGAGGCAAAGCCGGCACCCTCTGAAGCACCCCAAGTCAAATTGGGGCAATTTTAGAGGCTCTGAGGTGAGTCAGGGGGAGCTGTGCACAGCCCTAGTTTCTAATAATATTTTTTTCCTGTAATTTGTACTGTATTTTGATGTTTTAGTGTTTTAATCAATTTTAATTATTTTTATAAGTCATCTTGACTGTTCATTTTGGTAGAAAGGTAGGGTTCTAAATAAATAAACAAATAAACGCCTTTCAAAACTGTACAACAACTTGCAGTAGTCACAGGATAGCGTTAAAGTCTATCTATATCTATCTATCTATCTAATTGTATTTTTATCCTACTCCTCAGCCAAAAAAGGCTCTCAGAACAGCTTACAATCAATTAGCAAAGAAGACAGTCCCTGCCCTCAGGCTTACAATCTAAAAAAGACATGACACACAAGCAATATTAAGTTTGATGCCAGACTTGGGAAAAAATGCAAACACAGCAATAATAGCTATAACAGTAACAAAAAGCCAAAAGGGGTGGGGAGAAAAAGAGGAGGGTAAAGATTTAATACCAGCACTTTAAATTGTGCTCAGAAATACACAGGAGCCTGGTGTATAAGTTTTAACACTGGAAAGATGTGATCCCTGTAACCATCTGTGCCAGGCAGCTCAGCAGCTGCATTTTGAACCAATGAACATTTCTGAGAGGTCTTTGAGGCCATCTGCACATGAAACACACTACAGAAGTCAATGCTTGGTATTACCAGGGTATGGATAGCCATGGCCAACCTATTTCTATCTAAGTGTGGTTGCAGTTGGCAAATCAGGAAAACTCAAACTTGCTGAAGTTCTCCAAATTCCATTGAGAAACTTATTTTTTCACATGGAAATCGATGCATATTGTAGTATTGCTTTATTTTCCAAATGCACATATCAGTTCGGCAAGTCTTTGAAATGTATGCATTCTGCTCCCATTGTTTCAAGCATATTTGTGCACATTTTTCAATTTATGTATTTCCCCCCCAAATGTACACATGCTGTGAAACCCTTTTTTTTGGGGGGGGGGGTCCACAAATCCCATTGAAGTTCAGAAACATATAGACTCTGCATGCAGATTGCATCCAGAAGGTGTGAACTGGGTAAATCCTGATAAAAAACAAACTGAAACTAATTTCTCATACATCCCTAACTTTGTATCACCAACACAACTTGGGTGTTCAAAGTAAAAACTGGTTCTAACAGCAAGACTCTCCATATTGTCAGCATTGCTTTGATTTAGCTCTGTTCTGTGAATGGAAAAGAAAATAGGCAAAATAGTTTGCCCCATTCCGTTCTGCCATCCCCTTCCCTTTCTACTGACACCAGTTGGAAATCTCCCCCCCCCCCACCATCAAATCTGGCTACCTCCACCAAAACAGCCTTAAAAGTCTCTGAATGTATGGTGCCTACTTTAGGTAGCGTGGGGTTTGACTTTCACAGTTTGGTGGGTAACCCACAATGAAAAGAGACTCCAAATGATCAAACAATAGTGTTTTAATTTTATTTAAAAGAAATGATAATTGGAAAGTTTAAAATCTGAATAGATGCACACACAGAGAAAAGAATCCCATATGAGTAACAGAGTAATAAAGGAAATCACACAAATGGGAGATAAGCCCATGTAGCTAACCTAACTAGACTGGGCCCATATTTTATCCAGTTCTCTTACCCAAACAATATATTGTTATAGGTCCTGCTTTTTCTCAACCAGTCCTCTGTTCCAGCAGCTCTGACTTTTCTAGATTTCTTTATTTCCTTCCTTTTCTCTTCTTTCTCTTTCTCTCTCTGCTCATCCAGAGGCTTTTATATCTTAAAATTACTTATTTCCCCTCCCTAATTCCAGCCAATCTGGACAGCGTTTGTGGTGTAATTTCCTGATCTCCTGCCAAGTCCTCCTCCTCCTCCTCCTCCTCCTCCTCCTCCTCCTCCTCCTCCTCCTCCTTCTTCTTCTTCTTCTTCTTCTTCTTCTTCCTATAACTATCACTTGATCCTCCTTGCAAACCTTCGGCTTCCTGAGCAGACATTCTGACTCCTATAATCTAAATAAACTTTTGAGCTTTCGGCTGACCCACCTTTCCCCTGCTTCCTCTCACACACAAATTTAACTGCATAATATCAAAAACAAACAAACTAAATTCAAAAAATGCAAGACAGTTCTTTTCCATAGCAACCACAGTTCTTCACCTGGGTGAAGAACTAGCTTCTTCTAGTTTAACAAAAAATAGATGAAATGGCAGTAAAGTCACAAATTATAATATGCCATCTTTGTTTACTTTCTATAAGAAAGGTGCTCTTGTGGCTCAATACTAACTGGGACTCTGAGGACCATGCCATCTGCTCTGGCCAGCTTGCATCGTCATTCGAATGACCCAGGCCTTAGCATGGTGGATCATAAATTGCACTGAGGCAAGTGAGGCATTTGCTATGGAGTATATATAGGATTACAAACCAGAGGATCTGAGACCGGACTGATATGGTTTAGTGGTGAAAGAGCAAAAAGGGGACATTTTCAGAAGCACTTCTTAAATTCCAGAACTGTGCACTGTATCCTATGCACACTTGCAGAAAAAAATGGTGGCTGGGAGTTTTCCATAAAAGTAATGTTGCACAAATGGGACCTGTAATGGGGCTATTTATGCAACATTATAGAAAAAGCTAACAACTCCAACCAGTTACCATCTGCTGACAGTTACATAGCATCCTACATTTGAGAAAGTGCCACATTATTTCCCGAGCTTCCAGTAGGGATGCCAGAGAAACCTGCAACAGATTCAAATGATTTTGCATGTCTCTGAATTTGACCTGCAGATTCCACAGCTGACTGGCTTTTTCTGAGTCACGTGGACCAGCTTTTTACTCTTGGGGTGGATTTATACTAATTCGCATTAGCACCGATGTGAATTAGTGCAAGTAGAACAAAATTCTGGTTTTAAAAAAGCCAATGCCATCAATGAGCAGATGACAGAAAGAAAAACACCCGATGATCTGCAGAACCTGGACAGAACAGATTTAACAAAACCTGTACATTTATCAAAATAACTTTCAGGTATAATATTGAGAGGGGTTGTTTTGTTTGGTTTTATTCATAAATATGAAGAGATCAGTATAAGATGTCTGTGTCTAACCTTTTTGTCTGACCAAATGATTTGTCTGTTCCGAGCCATTGTTTCCTGCCTTATGTGCCTTTTCTGAACTCAATGCCAGTAAAAAAGAAAAAGAAAAAGGGAGGGAACTATATTAGTGGCTAATGGCCATTGCATAAAAACTCTTTGGCATGGATGACAGATTGACTTAGTCAAGTCTCCTCTTAACCTTAATGTTCTCAGCAATAAAATGGGAAAATAGAGATTAATGAAATAATATCCTCTGCCGTGCATATGGCTAAAGAATTCTTTGCCGTTGATGCACTCACAGTCTTAGGTTTCTCTGTTCCATGTTGGTGTTTTCCTTTTGCAAAATGTAACAAAGGTTTTCAGTAACATCTTTCCTTCTCAATTTCATAACAATATACTATTCTTGGCTCACCTTCTTAAGTTATCAGTTCGGCATGAAGTTTGTTAGCTTCTGCTTGTAGCCCAGACATTCGTTTTTTTGCCCCTCTGGACCCTGAAAATGGCTAGAAACAGTCATTTGACTAAACGTTAAAATTCAATATGTGCAGGGCTCTCACTTTGTAGTAGGGATGGCTTTGCTCTTGGCATGAAGGAACAGCAGCCACACCAAGGCCAGTTCTTCGAACAGAACAGAAACCAGCATGAAATAACTCGAAGGCTGAAGGTTGAGTCCTAAACATAAGGGCTGTGCAACCCATTTTGGTCTTTATTAGAACACGATGGTCCCCCAGTACATTTTTAAATGCACAAAGCAAAAATAAAACAGTGTTAAAAGCATAAAAATATCCACTTTTATAAAAAGGGAACATTTCCGTTTCAAAAGGGCACTGCATTTAAAAGCATCGATTGTAGTTAAGTTTCTAAATAAGAAAGCAGAAATATAAGCACTTCTGAGAAATCATCGCATGTGGGCAAAAAATCAAACATGCAATTTCAGGGTTGTTTTTACTTGTGTTTTGTTTTGGCATTCACATCAAGAGACAAAGGCTTGCCCTTGGATATTTAAGTTTGAATTATGGGGGCGGGGGATGATGTAATGGCTACTTTCCCCTCTGGCAATAAAGGCTGCAGCTAAATTTATTCATTTATTACATTTCTACACTGCCCAATAGCCAAGGCTGTCTATGGTGTCTGAAATAGTAGAGCATGTACCTCACATGCAGGAAGTCTCAGTTTCAATCCTAGGCATGCCTGGGCTATTATTTATTTTAAATATTTCTATAACACCCTTCATTGTGAACTAGCAGGGTGGTGTATAAAATTCAACAATTAAAATAAAATGCAAAGATAAAAAAGAGGTTAGGGCTAGGTTTGAAATCCTGGAGCTCCACCCCCAGTGCTAGCTCAACATGCTGAATTAGATGAACTAAGGGTCTTATTGGATAGAAGATAGCTTCTTTTGTTCTTATCGGTCGAGAGTGTGTGACAGGTTTACTGTCATGGGACACATGCCCTTGGGAGCAACCAAAGACAGATTTTTGGGGTGGGGGTCCACTCCTCTGTCTCTTTCTGCCATTCTTGTTCCCCTGCCGAATCTTTGAGGGGGGAATTGGTGGTGATGGCCACAATTTGGACAGCTTTAAAAGGGGGTTAGACAAATTCCTGAAGGGAAGGTCATCCATGGCTACTAGTCTGGATAGTTCTATGCTACTTTCAGTATCAGAAGCATTAAGTCCATATGCATCAGTTGCTGGGGAACATGATGGTGCTGTTGCACCCATGTCTTGCTTGTGGATTTTCCACCTCTCTCCAAAGACTAGGACGCAGGGCCATTCCGTGAAGCTCATGAGTGGGAGATTCAGAACAGATCAAAGGAATTATTTCTTCACACAACACGTAGTCTTGTGTTCTTTTCCCTCTCTCTACCTACTGCATCCAAGATTGCTATTGCAGGGCCAGCCAAAGCCATTTTGCTGCCTGAGGCCAAGCAACTAATAGCCCCCTGCCCCACCAACCAAGCGAAGATGTATAGCTATTGTACCTAAGGCCAGTTAAGTATTTCTGGCATTTGAGGGTAGAAAATCCCAAGAACAGCAAAAAATCAGTGATAATAAATTAACTAAGAGTTTGCTGCCCTTTCATAACACCCAAAATTAACTGCCTGAGGTGGCTGCCTCACTCTGCACAGCCGTGTGGAGGCCTGAAGTGTGGAATCTGACATTCCAGTGGGAATCAGCCAGTCGTAAACCTGGCAACTGATATTGTCCCTACCCATCCTGGACCAAACAGAGTGTGGCATTTTTAACAGCCCAACCAACAGCTCAAAGTTAATGCTCAGCTTGTCATAAGACCTGATGCCATCCAGTACTCCCACTGACCTCTTCTAGGTTCAAACTGTGCTAGGAATACTAGCTCCTGGTCTTCAAAGATGTGCCTGTATTTCTGAAATCTGTGTGGCAGGATGATGGAAGTCGTGGCATCGATTCTCTCCTTGTTGATGCTACTCTATCATGGCAGCCAGAGATATCTGCCATGCATCTCACACACTGGAACAGTTAATTAAACTCCAGAAGAGTAGGGATGCTGAATATCTGTGATTTCCCCTAGCATGCAACAGGTCTGAGAATAGTATCATAAGATCTTCAAAAAAGGTGGTTACTACCTGGCTGTATCAGCTGATATGCAATTAAGCTAATTGCAGATAACGGCACGCATGTGATGTGCAACAATAATTCGTCTCCAGGATATACCACTTCGGGAGATTTCCATGCCTTTGAACAGGGAACATTATTTCTAATTAAGTCCATGGCAGTTAATGTCATACAAAACAGTTACTCAGACCTGCATTATACTGCTTCAAAAGCTGTCTATGGCTTTGTATGTGGAATGTGATGTCTAGCTATTCTGAATTTGGATACTATGCATGCAATGTGAAACAATGACTTGGATCTGTATTGGCAAAATGGTGGATGTGTTTTTCTCCAGCCAAGTGGCTTAAATAAGATGCAGTGCCAGCGCATGAGAAGGCGGGGATATCTACAGAAATAGACAGATTTCGCACATCCTTCTGCAAGGTCAGGAGTTGGCCATTTCACTTTTCTGTTTGTTTCCTTGTGAGTGTGTGTGTGTGGGGGGGGGAAGGGGGCAGTTCACAACCCTTGATGACTGAAGTTTTACAACTGGAGCTATTTGCTTTTGTTTTGAGGTTTTGTTTGTGCTCACCTTTTTGCACGTGTGGACAAGTAAGATGAGGACAACAGTTTGAATGAAGGAACGAATGTGAGGAATCTATTTCAATAAATTCTTTCTTCCAGTTACACAGTAGGGGACAATTATGTTGGTACCTGCAGCAAAACATGCCCCCTGCATGGCAGCTGCCTGAGCCTAATCAAGCATGAGTCTTCACAATAATAATGAGATATGTGGGGCATGCCAAGTAATGGCATGCAATTCTACAGAGACCTCCGCATTTCTAAACTAGCAACTGCACACTAATAATATATCTGCATTTGAGTGTTTAGGGCACAACCCAGCCAAGGTTTAGCAGAAAACATCAGTTCTCCCACTGAACCAGCATGACTTAAAATACTTAACTTTCACTGGATGGCCTTCATAGGTTTTGATCTGAAATAAATAGTTTTGTTTTCCTTTTCGTAGGGACAGGTAGCTAGATGAATGGCCAAAAGAGCATAGCGATCATATACCTTTAATAGTTGTACAGAAGAGGGAATTTTAGCAGGCTTTCAACTTGTCGTGGAGCAGTAAGAAAAGCTGAACCTGCTGAAAATTCCTCTTCAACAAAGATAGAGAAACCCTTTGTGTCTGTAACCCTATGAAATGGTAGGGTTTTTCTTTTGATTTGTTTTGAAACCTTTTAGTTCAGTCTGGAAAAAAAAATATTACTCAGAAGTAAACCCTACTGAATTTGGTGGGGCTGACTTTCTATTAATTGATATTGGAATTACACCAATAGTGTATCGGTTCATTCCAATAAAAGGCCAACTGGCCATTTCACTGAAATCCTGACATTTCACAGGAATAAGTTTTCTCCAACCTTTAATGAATTGGCATTACTGAAAAGTAGCATGTTTGAATGATATAAAAGGCCTCCTATGTGTGGTGCTTAAAGGTGTTGGGAAGCCTGACATTCCCAAAAGGGTGTGCCTTCACATGGCATGTGAAAACCTGGCTTGTTAAGAAGGCCTTTGGACTTAATTGGCTCATGTAAATATCAGGAAATCAAATTGAACATGAACTGAAAACAAAAAACACCCATCCCGGAATGGATATTTATATTTTCTTGAATGAGAACAGAACCGGAATGTCTTGGCTGAACCAGAACTGTAACAGAACTTGGGTGGGAGGTGGGGGAATAACTTTGAAGGGAAAGGAGCTAAGGGACCTAATACTGAAAGGAAAGGAAAGGGGCCACCATTGCTGTGCACTGCAGAGTAACGTCACTGCTCAGCCTACTAAGGCCTCCAATGCTGATTTCAGAATGCTGGCAGATTAATAGGGTTGATGGTGGTCCTTCAAGAAAAACATGATATGAGCACCCTTAATGTATAAGGCCAGGTAGATCATCTATATCTGGAGTACAGAACCTAAGCCCTGAGGACTAAATCTGCCCCTCCTGGAATACCAACATGCTGCCTTCCAGTAAAGAACGATGCAGTGCAAACGCTTCCTGTTTTGACAGAATAGAACTTTATCACTGAATTATATTTTTCATTGCCAGATTTATTTATTTATTTATTTATTAAAAATGTTTATTTTATCATTTATTTAACTTCCAGAGAACCTAGCTACACTACTGCTTTAAAACGGTTTATAACAGTTTTAAACCACTTTAAAGCAGTAGTGTAGATAGGCTCTCATATAGTCTGAAATGTTTTTCCCCTTAAGAAAGTTACATCGTTTTCTGTTGTTTTTTTGTTTTATTATGGGCCTCAATTAATCATATTTCAAGGTCTCCAGAATCACATACTATTCAAATATGCAAGAAATCATAAGATCAAGAACATGAGGTAGTAATAGTCGATAAAGTTGGCGCTTTTCTCAAGGGATTTGGGAAGTATGTGTGCGGGGGTGGGAAGAGATCCTCAAAGTTTTAGTGGTCAGGATTCCTGTAGCATATAAAACAAGGAGAGACCAAGATTGATACAGAAGAAATATATTATCAACTTCTTAATCCACATTAATTCCTGGGCCTCATCAACCATACTGCACCATAAAAGTGTTTTCAGAGGAAATGAAAGCTGTAATGGTATCATCATAGCAATCAATTGGTAAATTGTTATATATCTATAGATATATAAAACCTATCTGTTTTTATAACTGACTCTTTCACACATATATGTATAGAATTTATAGGTGAAAACATATTCTAAGGCAGTCTGGGAAGCCCCGTTGGCTGGGAGGATGGTAGTTGTAGTCCAACACACCTGAAGGACACCAGATTGGGGAAGGTTGTTCTGAGATATGGAGTTGGATACAAAGAACCATAATTTAAGTAAAATAGCCAATAGTGCTTCTCTACAAAGTTATAGCGCTTGCACAAGCACTAAGGGAAGATGAGGATGGATGGACTTCCTTTGCCTCATCACAATTTCCACTCATTGTTGTGACCTTCCCTATCCATACACAGACACACACACACACATACACACTAAAGAAAACAAAAAACACTCTTTGGTCTTTTCAAACATTCATAAAGGACCACAGAAAGTAAGTTGATGGCATGATCTCCCTACTCCTCTGAACTCCTCTGATCTCCCCTATGAGGGAAGATGATAATAGCTGGGATTATTTAGCTTGGGAAAAAAAAGGAGGCTAAGAAGAATCATGATAGAGGTGTACAAAATTGTGCAAAGTGTGGAGAACGTGAATAGGGAGACATATTTCTCCCTCTCCCATAATACTAGAACCTGGAGTCATCCCATGAAGCTGATTCAGGACAGATAAAAGGAGGCACTTTTTTCACAAAGTGAATAGTTAAATTATGGAATTCACTACCACAAAATGAAGTGATGACCACCAGTATGGGTAGCTTTAAAAGAGGGTTGGATATATTTTTGAAGGAGAAAGCTATCAATGGGTACTAGTCCTGATGGCTATGTGCTACCTTCAGTTTCAGAGGCAGTAAGCCAATATACACCAGTTGCAGGGGAACATGGGTGGGAGAATGCTGTTGCACCTGTATCCTGCTTGTGGCTTCCCTGGTTGACAGCTGGCTGGCCACTGTGTGAACAGAATGCTGGACTAGATAGACCCTTGGCCTGATCCAGCATGGCTCTTCTTATGGTCATATGTTCCCAGCAATCCCCTATCCTTCTCCCAAATGCCCCATATGTTACTTATGGAGGTGGCTTACTTCCATCTTGTTTCCATTTAAATGTATTGATACTTGCTTAAGAACAGATGTCTACCTTTCCATAACCCTGAATATACCAAATTAAATTGTTTTATTTTAAATGCATTTATTGATTGATATATATATATATATATATATATATTAAATTGGCACTTGCACCCTACGTATTCCTCTTGACCTCTTTGCCTGCAGAAATGATGCCATTTCATAGATTGTGATGTTCAATTTACTCCTTTATAGACAAGGATAGGGCTAGGCAGAGGAGCAGCATCATGGCTGCTTTTTTATTTTTCCCAAGCTTTTTTATATGCACTTTTAGTCGTGCTGACTGTTTTATGTTGCTTTTAGGATTCTGTGGCTTTTAGTTTATTATAGGTTTTTTATTATTATTATTTGCATTTTAATTGTTTTATGCTTTGCGTAAGCTGTCCTGGGAACAGCATTGAAGGGTCGTATATAACTCCTTAACAATAAATGTGAATAGTGTGCTGGTGTAACATGTATTCAGATAACATTGTTAGAGCATGCACAGTGTTTCTTGATGAGTTTTAGATTTACCCATGCTGTTAACTCTCTTTCATGAACTCACAACGCAGCTGCTCATGCCAAGTTGTGATCCTGGGGCAAATGTATTGGGGGAATAAACTCAACTTTTTGAATTTCACATGAACGAAAGCACAATGGCTGCTTCAACCTTGACTGCTCCAAGAGAGAAGAAGGTCTCAATGGCATGTGGAGAATGGTCTACTGTGTTCTTCTTTCTGAGGCTGACTTAAAAGCTACTGAAGCTTCTCTAGTCAAAATGAATGCCTGGATTAGATTCACTGTGCGAACAAAGGTAGAGCTTTAAACAAGCTGCCAAATCAAATCTGCCAGGGAATTTGTATGCAGGGTGGGAGACTGAACTGCAGAGGTGGCCGGAGGTGTGTTGTGAGTCATCAAGACAGGAGCTTTGCACAGGTTGGCAAGCCATTGCGTGTCAGACGGAGAGACGCCTGCCATTCAGGCAGCCTGTCTCGCATCTGAGATGGCAGCTTCAAAGGGTTTAGCAGTAGGTAGAGAGTCTCAAAGAACTGGAGGATTATGGGCATCTTTCATGCTACTAGCTAGTGCTTTCACAGGGAGCAGCAAAGAATTACAAACACCAAACATTTACACATTTAGTCTCGCTCTCCGTATGACACATGATGCAGTGACAGCTTTGAAGGGGTTTTCACAAACACGGTGATGTTTCCTTTGTCAGGTTTGTCACCTGTCTTATACTGACCTCAGGGTGGATAACAAGCAGTCGTTTTTATTATTATTATTACTTTTTAAAGTGATTTTAAAATGACAGTGAGAAAACAGGAAATGAGACTGTAAAACTAAAGTAATTTTCTAGCTACTAAAGTCCTGGCATAATTAGATGGCTACAAATAAGTTTAAAAGATACACAGCCATGGATTAAAAACCTACCCTCAGAAGAAAGAAACTCCAGAGCCTGGCAGCAACAACTAGGAGAATCCCTACATATGCTTTTATCATGCTGTGTCAGAGCCAGCATGGTGTAGAGATGTTTTTGGAATCCAGCAGGTTCAGTTGCCAACATTGATATAGTAGTTCTGCTGGCGACAACAATTGCCCTATACTTTCTGTTGGGGAAAAAAGTATTGGCAGCTGGATATGCAAGTCTTGTTGAGAAGCTTAAAAATGGAAATGTGCATTCAGTTATGCAACCCAATGAAAGCAATGGACAACATCTGCATTCAGTGAAACATTCCAATGCACATCAACTTCAGATCTGCGGTTTCTAAAAGCAAAGATATCCAAGACCCTCTGTTGAGTTTCTGTGGATATCCAAGCCCATAGGGCAGGAATTTTGTGGCGTAGTTGATAGGAGTTGACTGAGGAGATGGGTTGCAAAGCTGGGTAATCTTCAGCCACTGTTTATCTAGCACAAGGCTGTTTTGAGGGGAAATGTATGGTTCCCTGAATGACTGGAAGAAAGACTGGGATACAACCATAATAAATAAATATCAAGACAAGGAGATGTTTTATAAGGGAATAGGTATGTAGCAGCCTGCTTGGAGCTTTCAACACCAACATTTTTAAGTGTGCTGGGAAAACAAAGCAATCATCATCATCATAGACAATAATATGCACCAATGTCGGGATGAACCAATGATTAATAATGACGGTTCCTTTCACTACTGTTCTAGTGAAAGGCAAATGATTCTGTTGTCAGAGAGCAAAAAAATGTATTTGTTTTTATCTGTTTTAACGGTTTATCTATTTTATGATTTTTATATTTATATTTAATGTTCTTCCTCGCCTCGATCTGGATGGAGAGGCAGGTTAGAAATAAAATAATAATAATAATAATAATAATAATAATAATAATAGGGTCCCCGCACATGGCTCAATGTCTGGGCCGGTTAGTTGGCAAAGCTTGATAAGTTATGGCAGGATGCATTTTGCAGGTGCCAGCAACACCCTCTAGAAAACAGTAGGTCCCAGTCCCTCTATTCACAGGCCTGGCAGCTCTGGGAGGCATGAACAAATCTCTATCCTGTTCCTAATTCAAGTCAAGATGAGTGCATATAATTTATCAATTGGCTATTGATAGCCCTTTCTTGTGGGACCTTTCAATTGCTACCAAAACACACACATTTAGAATCAAGCAACCCCCCTTTCCGAAAGAATGACGGTCATGTACCCTTCTGTTTGTGCAACTAGAAATTCTCCTTCCAGTTGCCACCCTAGTCTATAGTTAGATTTATCTTTCCAACACTATAATTAATCAGAGATCTCTGAAACCAGCGCGGTTTCAGCACAGCAGTCTTGCTGGCATAAACTCTTGAGACTCCAGGCCTTGGGTGCCTGGATTTCATTTTGAAAATGGTTTTAAAACAGTATAAGGAATGTGTCATGGCCTCCAACAGGTGGCAATATCGTTATAAACCGTGATAGAGCAGTAGAGCAGTAGTGAAGAGCCTGCCCCTGAAAAGCAACTTTCTTTTCAGATCCATCTTGATGCTAAAAACCTTCATGCCCTCTCCCTTTGATACATTTTAGAAAGATCCCAAAGAAAGAAAAGGCACAACCTGCACCTTCCCTATTTCTCTGTATCCTGCCAGTTTTCCATCCTCTACTCCTTTCCCTTCCCTGGATGCTGAAGCATCGCTATGTACCCTCTTTTGGTTTGTCACAGCCACACTTCTCATTTCCCCTCCCCTCCTTCTTTTTCTGGGACAGCCTTCATTCGTTCAATTGTTTCCCTCCCATCCCCACTACTTTCTCAATAAAACCCATTTTCTGAGAAAGCTCTGATAACATCTCTGTTGTTTTCTCCCTAGTACTTCACTAGGTCATTCCAAGACTAGACTAAAGTTACCCACACTGTGCCCCTCTGTATTTCAGTAAGCATGCTAATTTCTGGCCAGCTCCACTGATGCTAAAATGCTTTATTTCAAAGCCCAACACATGTCGGCCTGTGTTGTTTTTTAAGGCCTTCTTCCGGGGCTGTAATATTAAAAAATACATTAAATTATGTTTGCAGGGATAACACATAATATAGATATATAGATATATATGTTTAGAGGTTAGTTAGGCATATTGCCACAAAGGACTATGCCCATATGTAAGTTTATATATATATATATATATATATATATATATATTATTATTACAATATGAAGGCTCTGCAGCCTGTCCACATTACACATTAATAATAAAACTTGTATAAATCATATAGCAACATTTTTAAAAGAAGTATAATAAACAGATTCTTACTTGATAAGAGATGTCTGCAGAAATACTCTTAACAAGATGATAGTCTCCTACAATAATTACTGGTGACTGGGAAAAATAATCATTTCAAGGCCCTCCTTACATTCTAATTCATTTTTTTCCTAATTTTTGGGGCTCTGCCAGGGCCTACCACACAGCAGTGATAAGTGCAAGGTCTCAAAATACATCATTACTGCTATCCTTATTGCTATTATGTGGGAGTCACTGCAGGTAATTGCTGAGTCACAGGAGTGGCAAAAATTCAAGATCTAAATTCAAGCCACTGGGATTCAGAGTTTTTAACCTCAGGATCCATCCTATTTCCTTTGTTAATAACAGTTCATTGTCTTGTGTATTCAGTTTTTCCAGAGCCCAAAACTTTAAGTCTGCAAAAAAATGTTGAGCTGAAATGAGAAAAAAATGATTTTTATATGATTTATGCAAGTTTTTTTTTATTCATGTGTAATGTGGATAGGCCCCAGAGCCTTCATATTGTAATAACGTTTTTTTTCCCTTCTTTTTTTCCCTCTTTTTTTAAACAAAAGTTACATATGGGCATAGGCCTTTGTGGCAATGTGCCTAACTAACCTCTAAACATATATATTAATTTATCTGTTATGTGTTATCCCTGCAAACATAATTTAATGTATTTTTTAATATTACAGCCCCCTGAAGAAGGCCTTAAAAAACAACACAGGCCGACATGTGTTGGCCTTTGAAATAAAGCATTTTAGCATCCTGAGAACCTGTTTCTTCCTCTTTTTTGCCCTGATATGGATGCTCTTCTCCTTTGGGTTTTTTAGCTCTACTGAACCACCAGCAGGTTGTCCTTTGGCAGAAAACAAGTAGGGACACAGAGGGAAAAGGTTTTCCAACCTCTAGAGCAAAATTCCCCCAGTCATTTGTGTTCCAGAAGACCTTATTCCCTGAACATGAAAAAGCAGGTTTCAAATGGATATATGTAGAGAGATCCCAAGTGAATGTTGTAACAGCTCCAGCTATGACACTTGAACATGATCAAATCCCTGGGCCAGGCTTACAGGAAGATTTGTGTAGCATAGGCGTGAGCAAGTGGTGTGCTGGCTGTGCCTGGGCACACCCTAATTTCCAGGGGCCAATTCTGCTTTCCTGGACCCCCCCCCCCCCCAGGGCTGACCTCATTGCTGCTCAGGCCCGGCTCAAGGTTGGTTGCTGCCTGATGCACGTGTTGCCACCACTTCCCCCCCTGCCTACACTATGCACCTACTCCCCACACTGCCACCACCCACCAGCATTTTTCTCTTTCATGCATGTATGCATGCCCCACCTCTCCTGCAGATCTCAAGTATCATGAGACTTCTGGGATGAGAACTTCAGATATCTCATTCCAGAAATCTTGTGAGACTTGAGACTTCCGGGAGAGGCAGGAAAGCCAGTGAGGGGCCAGCTTCCCTGCCTCTCCCAGAAGGTACATGCACCTGCCACACAGTCTGGGTGGGTGGAAGGTGAGTGGGTGGTGGGTGGGGCCAAGATACTTGCTCAGATGCCTTCCTGCCACCAGGACTGCTTGTTTGGACAGGCAGCCTCTTTCTTCACTCACGGGAGGGGGAAGAGGAGGCCATAGGGGGCAGAGGATCATGTGGTTGACGGAGGAGAGTGGGGAGAAAGGTGATGCGGGTTTCTGCTTCAGGCAGCGATTTGCCATGGGCTGGGGCTGGTCCCCCTATTTCTATTCTGGGCTCCCTGTCCCCCTAGAGGAGCACCAAGGCATTGAGACTCCTGCCCATCTGCCTGCCTGCCCTTTCCCTCCACAGATTTGTCCAGGGGCAGCTGCTGGGAATAAAAAGGATGGGACAGAACAGGAGGCAGAAGGAGGGGACTCAATGAGGTGGAGGCAGCAGCAGCAGCAGCAGCAACGCCAGTGCAGGTTTGGTTTGGCATATCCCCTGATCCCTCTGCTCTGCGCGGACATCCCAGTCGCTGCCCCTGCATCTTAGAGCCACAACCCCTCAACCTCTCTGCCACAGTGGAAGTGGGGGCAGGAAATCACATGGTCCCCTCCTCACTTTTAAGGCTCTGATTGGAGCAGTGTGGGCAAGAAAGGGCATTTCCCCCTCCTCCACTTCAATTGGGGCCTTTAAGGTGCACAGCCGAATGAAATGAGCTGTGCATGTCTATGGTGTGTAGTCTGAAGGCCTTTCTGCAGGCTAATAGATGGTAGTAACTGGGGTTTTGTGCCCCTGGCATTGGCATTCAGCCCTCCAAGGTCAAGGCCACATTAATCTGAGGGTCCAAACTTCCTAGAGCTGTGCTCAAGTGACCTCTCAAAATTCTCCACCCCGTTTATGGGTAGAGAAATTGGGGTGGGGGGCGGTCAATTTCACTGAATATCTTCATGGGTGGTAGAATAGCATCTTTCTTTTTCCCCTAAAGTTTTTTTTTTGGGGGGAGGGGGTTGCAATGCCACTGCAAATGGAAACAGCATCATCTGCGTGGGCATTCTGATCCCCATTTTTCATCCTCCATATACCGAGGATCACCCCAGGGCATTGAGGGAAGGGAATGCAGCCATTACAAAAATAAAAAAATGATGGTGAAGAAAATGTGGAGAACATTCTGCAAAGTGGCCTTTTATTTCTAGGGGTAAGAAAAGGAAAAAAATCTCAGGAATTTCCTGAAAGTCTTCTTTCCCATGAAATGGGCCACCATTTTTCTGCCTCATTATCAGGACATTTTATAGTTCATTTTGGATGTGTGTTGGTGTTAACTGTCGACCTGAACTAATCTCTGTGAGGTAGCTGAGGAGAATGTCTCTATATTTCTTTCAATTACACACCTCACTACTGCTCTACAGCCTCCCAGGTTGCCATGCTCTTCTTGATCTGAAAAGGCCCTCTGGGAGAAAAAAAATTATGATGTCTTCTCTTGGGTGGAAAGTACGGGTAGCCAAGGATGAAAGGCAGGACACCCACACTCACACTCATGCAGTCATCTCATATGTAAAGTAAGCACTGAACTGAACCCATGAGAATTTCTCCAAAATTTCTTCTCCTTCGAATTTCTTTTCAAAAAGGAATTTCTTTTCTATCAAACTGAATGAGAACGGTTGAAATTTTCTTGGGAGAAATTGTCGGTGCAGCACTGAAACTTACGTGTCCGTGCCAAGCAGTTTCTCCACTCGTCCCATTGGGCAACCGCTGCCCTGTTCTCCACCTGCAGGCAAGCGCATCCAAGTCAACAGGGAATAACCAAAAGCTGGGGCATGGAGTTCCTTGTTCCCTCTGGCAAAATGCAATGAGGCACTGTGGCACGGTGCAGGTAGGTAAGCAGCATTTCTCCCCTTGCCCGGAATGGTGAGAAAGCTGGAAGAGGGAATTGCTTGCTACAGCTTTGAGAACTGGCAACTACTAGTAGTACAGGGTGGCTTCTTTTTACACAATGCCTTATTAAGGAATTAATACAGGAGGCAGCATAAAGAAGATGAAAATTACAAATACAGGTTTTTTATTTTTGTTTTATTTGGCCAATCACCTGTGCTGCGGTATTGCCATTCTACAAACAATGTAAAGTGTTGACCTTCTTTTCTCCCTTTTAAACATATCTAATCGAGTTCTTTATCCAAGTTCTACTTCAGTAACTGTGACAGCGGATAAGCCCATCATGATAATGTTTCGGAAAGCTGTAACACTGATAAATTGCATTTCTATTTGTTTTAGGATGATGCCTATGTAAATTGACTTTTAAAAAGCTGAACTTTAATTGGAAAAGTTAATGCTTTAATGAAACAGGAGATGAGTTTGTTCATTTGGTGTCCATTAATGCCGTCAGCGTTGAATACAGTTGAGCTGATACAGTCTTAAAACTTTTAATGCAATAAGAAAATGAAGTATACAGCTTGTAGGTATTACTATACCTCTAGTTATTGTTCAGAAGAAAATGTCATACTGGTCATTTTGGCCAGGCGAGGAGAAAGAAAATGTATATACGAAGGCAGTTTTCATCAGAGGTAGAATGAAGTCTTGGCACCAATCTTATCAAATCAGCAACATGAGATGACAGAATGCTGAATTTCTTACAGGCCATGCGAACATATGAAGTGAGCCCTAAAGAACAGGTCATGGGACTTTCCGTGATTTCTTCCTCTGAGTTTTACTACTTCATTCAAAGAAGCCCTGGGCAGGGTGCAAAAGTCAGACTGGAGAGAAGGCATTCAGAGAGAGGGAGCTAATCTCTTTACCTGTATTTCCCTACTGCGGGTGAAAAAGTGGTCTGGAAAGGATGAGTTTGAGCTGAAAAACGGCAGAAAACCAAGGTTTATTTAGAACATTTATAAACTACTTCTCAACACATAGTTATCAAAGTGGCTCTTAAGCATCCTTTCTCTATCCAACTTTCCACTGCTTACATGAAGCCAGGTGCTCTGCAGGTCAGTATTTGTTTTTAAAGTTCTTGTTGAAGAACAGATGATGGAGGTAATTCCCCTGCATATTCTGTACAATTTCAGAGTAGGGCTGTGTATGGATTTGGATCCAGATCCCACATTTGCCAGTCGCGGCTGGTGACGTCATCACCCAGCGCGAGTGGGAAAGCGGCCGGCTGACATCGAGGAGGCAGGAAGATGTGGAGGACGAAGGGGGATGACACAGAGGAGGCAGCAGGTAAGCAGGGAGAGTGGGGGAAGCAAGGGGGGAGCAAGGAGAGCAGGAGGGAGTGCTGTGCATGGATCCAGATCACATCGGATCGGGCCCAATCCAGACCTGACAGATCGGGATCCAGATCGGATCAAGGGGTCCTTGCACAGCCCTACATCAGAGTGCCCTGGTTCTGCACTTCCAATATTGTCTAAGCAATACTTAGAGATGGATGAGTCAGTGTATTTCCACTCCATGTCAGTTTTGCAAGCATAAAATCATCAGTCTATGTTATCCATTTTCTGCATCAATCTAGAAATTGAATGCATGCACTCACGCACACACACACGTACACGAACACACACAAACACAAACACACTGATTTATTTTTGCATGCAATTTCCCCTAACATACTTATTTTGGAGAGAACTTTCCCTAATATACACATTTTTGACCTAATTCTCCGTAATATGTGCATGGTTTTAGACATGTTTTGAGCTGAGAACTGCATCACAAAAGTTGGAGGAGCGTTCAGTCTTAAATATCAATGTGTTTTGATCTGCTTTTTAGTCCAAGAAGTGTGAATTAGGTTGGTTCCTTTAAAAAAGAGGAACAAACAAAATTATCCCCCATCTGTGCTCTTGCTGATGGTAGCAAACTTCTCAGTCCTGCTACCTGGGAGCCTTTTAGTTTGAAATGCTGGGTACAGGACCTGGGACCTTCTGTCTGGAAAGCATAGATTTGGGTCTACCCTTCTACCCTTCTATGCTTGTTGGTATAATTTGAGGCACCAACACCAGAGATCTCTGGCATGGTTTAGCTTGTCCTTTTTCTTAAACCTTTAATGGGCCTTTTTCTATGGTAGGATTCTTAGGACACAGAAGTCTTGGCCCCCACAGTGCTGCTATAACGTTTAATGAAACCATCGCTCCTGAGCCTTGCACTATTTTCAGTGGTGATAGCCTCGTGGGACATGTTAAGCTCCAGCTTGCAGGATAGAAAATAAAACTTGCCCAATTAGCTTGTCTCGTTTTATATGGGTGTCATTCAGAAATACTTTGGCCACTGGGGGGAGGGCCCAATGAAGAAATATGAAGTGTGCTGTTCTTGACCAATACAACGTGCCAAAGGTATGTACAATGAACAACGCAGTCTTATATATGTCTGCTTAGATCTATTGGGTTCAATACTTCCAGATGAGTGTGTATAGCAGAGGCGGGGAACTTTGGGAGGTCTAGTGGCCATTTCACCCCAAAATGGGTTGAAAAAAACAAGATGTCATCTGTAGCTATGACAGAGATCCAAAAGTGTCAAATTAGCTTATTTAGCTCTGGACACCATTTTGTTTGCAAAATGGGGGGGGGGGGATTGGTTTGCCTGAATTTGGGGGGGGGTAACGAGGGCTGCACTGGGGGTTGCAAGGGCTGCATGTCGCCCACCCTTGGTCTATAACTTTGCAGCTGTGCAGAACAATCCAACTTCTGTTCAATGAGCTCTGGGGGTGGAGCCTTCAAGGTATCCAAAACCCTGTTTATGTGAGCCCAGCATGGTGGGAGAAGAAGGAGCAATGTTTCTCCACCTCCTCCTCCTCCTCCTCCTTTGATCCTTCAGATCAGAAGCCTATCATGCCTAATTCACCTTTGTTTTTCTTCTCTCAGACATCAGAGGTAAGGGTTGCAGAGGTTTCTGCAGGAGCTGGGGTGGGGGTTCTGGGATCAGATCTCCTACATGGTTTGGGTCCAAGTTACCTGCGGGATCGCCTTCTCCCGTACAATCCGCCCCACACACTTAGGTCCTCTGGGAAGAACTTACTCAAATCAGCCAGAACTAGGCTGGCAAGTGTTACCCAGAGGACCTTCTCTTCCATCGCTCCCAGACTGTGGAATGGTCTGCCAGAGGAGATTAGACAAATTAGCAGTCTTCATGAATTTAAGAGAGTCATGAAGACTGCTCTCTTCTGGCAGGCCTATCCGGATGAATTTTACGATGTTTTAATGATGTATTTTTTTCTTGTTTTTAATCACTGTTTTGTGATTCTTGTGTTTTATATTGTTGTTGTTCCCTGCCTCGATCCGGAGGGAGAGGCGGGTTATAAATAATAATAATAATTATTATTAATATTATTATTGAACATGTCTGTCTACTTCTGAAGAGGGAGATCTGATTTATCTTGTGGCTTCTGGGATGCCCTCCCAGGGACCATACAACCTTAAATGCCCTAATAGTTGTCTTATGTTGACTCTGTTGGCCCTTGTGCATAATTAGTTAAGAGAGTGAATGCGATTTTTGTCTGCCTAGTTATAGTGACATCTTACTTTCATCCACGTTCCAAACTAGACCAGTGGCGGTCAGTGAAGTATCGGCTACTTTGATTCTTATTTCCAGTTCACAGCTGTATGCAGTTAACCATGCACAGGGGAAGACAAACACCCTCCCAGTTTTAAAAGAATGTTCATTACTGATAGCTGTCCTAAGTGCTATGCTGTATGTACGAGAGGTGTCAGTTCATTTTAGAGGGAGTCTTCTACCGGGAGGATTTCAACGATTGCTAAGCCTACCACTAGTTCAAGAGTGGAACGCTGAAACATTTGTATGTGGAAAGCCAAAAGGAGAGCGATGCGACACAGGAAGACTCTCGGTGGAACCTACTTTAATTTCCTGCTAATTCATTTCAATTAACACCATTGCTCTGTGAGAATGCAAATGACTATAATTTCCTCATAAAGTAATTTGCTGCTTGGTGCATGGAGTTTGAGCTTCCAACTGCTCTGCTTTCTGTTGTCGTTCAAGCCTTGGTAGCAACAAACAAAACTTGATTTGTCAAAGCCTCCTTTGTTTATAGAATTGGAAAACGGAACACCAAAGGGAAATTAGGACCGGGTGTAGGCTGGAAAGTCATGCTTATGAAGAATAAGACAGAAGGCCATTTTCATGATGAAAAAAAAAAGAAAAGAATAAACCTTCCTAACCCTTCTGTTGCAACTTTTTCAGTGTGATTTTTGATACCTGCATAGCAGTAACCCTGCACAAAGTTGCCACTGAACCCTTCAAGTGGTAGTTAAAGTTCCTACAGCACTGCATGTCCAGATGTTCTGTTGGTGGTGGGTTGGTGAAGCTCCTTATGTAGAGCGATGTCAATGTTCAGTCTTCATGTGCAGTGTGGCTGCCGTGACAACCATGCACCTGTCTCAATTAGTATCTGGCCCCATGCATTTCTCAGGAATGGGTGAACATCCAATGTTCAAGTTTGATGAGGTTCTCTGAATTCTTCCTTGAAGCTCATTTTTCCTCATTTGCATCCTTTTTTTCCTATCAGGAAAAAAATGTACATTTTCCCTCATAGGCTACAGTGTGAAAATGCAAATAGGGGTGTGTGTGGAAATGTGTGCATGCACATTTTCAGAAATGCGCATTTGTGCAAGCATGCACTTTGGAATGTGAACACAAGTTTGGGGAATTGTGAACATTTCCCGAGAACTGCGTTTATGCTGTTGTTATGGCACTATAGAGACTAAATAAATAAATAAACAAATTCCTGCACATGACTTGCAAACAGGAACAAAGTGTTTGTACATCCTTAATTGGAATGTGTTTGTGCTTAGGTTCATAGTTTGGGAGTGCTTCTGGAGCATTGTAGTGGTGGTGAGGAGTGTGTTTGCGCAATTATCTCTAGTGTGCCAGCTGTGTGACCGTTCTTGAATCAGTCTAATCTTGCAACATCTGTTACTAACCCTTAGTAACATTACAGTTGGACTATTGCAATGTGCTCCATGTGCGGCTACATTTGAAAAGTGTCCAGGAGTTTCAGTTGTTACAAAATAGAACAGTTAGGCTGCTAACCAATACACAGTATCATGATCACATTGCCCCAATATTTAAATATCTGCACTCTGCTTTCTTTGCTAAGTTTAAGGTGTTAGTTTTAACCTTTAAAGCACTAAATGGCTCAGGGCCTGGCTATCTGAAGGACACTACTTACCTTGGTATGAATCTGCTCAATAATTATGATCCGCAGAAGAGACCATTTTGAAGACATCCTCACTGGCAGAGGCCTGTTTATTGATAGGCTGACCATCTGAAAAGGAGGACAGGGCTCCTGTAACTTTAACAGTTGTAGAGAAAAGGGAATTTCAGCCAGTGTCATTTGTATGCAATTAGTTCCTGGTGAAATTCCCTCTTCATCACAACAGTTAAAGGTGCAGGCACTATACTAGAGTGACCATATACAAAAGAAGGCAGGGCCCCTGCACCTTTAACTGTTGTGATGAAGAGGGAATTTCACCAGGAACTAATTGCATACAAATGACACTGGCTGAAATTCCCTTTTCTCTACAACTGTTAAAGTTACAGGAGCCCTGTCCTCCTTTTCAGATGGTCAGCCTATTATTGAGCATATGGGAAAGTGCTTTCTTCTCTGTTGCTCCAAACTCTTTGGAGTTGTGTCTGGTCACCACTTTTTCTGCATTCAGGAAGAGGGTCAAGGTAGCTCTTTTGAATTTGGCTTTTGCAATCTTCTTTGTGGCTTTTAAGGACCCAGCTACCACCCAGATAAGCCATATCAACTGTGGTAGCAGTTCTGGTGGTGGCCTCTCCTGGGGCTCAGGCTTTTCCTCCTCCCAAGCCAGATGCAGGCATTAGGCCTGAATGGAGGTTGCTACTCAAGCTTTACATGGGTATTATTGCTAGCAATAGATATTCTTCTGGATGTCTGGAGCTGGTGAAGAAACTCTTTCCCTCAGTGAGCAGAGTTGTTATGGCCTGGAACTAGAATTGCTACTTATTTTTACCTAAAGAGGATTTTTAACATAAGTCTGGATATTCATTTTGGGAAGAGGCATCTAAAGAATTTCATGAAACAGAAAGAGTTATCATCATCATCATCATCATCATCATCATCATCATCATATATTATTCTTATTAGCAGCAGCATCCTCACTGTCATCAACAACAACCAGGTAGGTCTCACATGTACCTAGTTCTGTAATTAGTTTTCTTTGCCCTGCAGTAGCTGTGTGGTGGTTCTGTGTCGTTTATACAATGCAGTCGCCGATTCATTTCCAACACAGGGCTTTTCCTCGACGCCGTGCCTTAAAAAAGTTTGAGACTTACTCCCCCCCATCTTTTTCTGTTGAAGCAAGGTCACGACGGCCCTTCCACCATGTGACCTTGCTTCAGTGTCGTGCCAGGGGTGACCGGGGTGGATGGTGACCACTGATTGTGCCCCCCCATCCCCATCGCCAACTGTTTTTGAGCACCTAGTAACTATTTGAAAAGTCTCCACATTTCCTTTCCCTCTTCCAAATCCATCTTTATTTAGGCTAGCAATACAAAACTAGCATCTTGGGAAATCCAGAGGTTGTATCCACATTCTGCTTAATTTGGTTACAGTTCTCTGGTGGGATTGGGAACCTTAACTGGGAAGGGCTCCTGATGGTGTGGAGGACTGCAGCCACATTCAGAAGAACAGAGTTGCAGCCTCTACAGACCTCTGCTTGCAGGAAGATGGAGGTGGTAGAAGTGGGCTAGTGGGCACATCCCTGTGGCCCCTCCAACATTAGAATTTTGAACACCTAAAGAGGGCTAGAGTCAATATTTGAGTTGCAAAATTGAAATATGCCTTTCTTTCTTTTTTTCATACTCTGCTCCTAAAGATTGACTGAATGCTCTATTCTAGCTGAGAGTGGTTAGGCTTCTGGAAATATTGTTTTTATAATGAGCTAAGAAAAGGCAGAAAGTAAACATTAGCTTGAACCCTAATGAGAGGTACACACAAATGAAAGGCAGTATAGATGAAATATAAGCCTAGGTCACCCCAAGAGAGTTGGTACTTAGATAACAAGAAGAGGAAAATCCTGGGGGGTGGGGGGGAGGTGGAAAGATCAATGAAAAAAACATTCTGGAGATGTCAGTAAATTGCTGAAAGAGATTTGGCTTTCTACTGAGAATTCAAAAAGCCCAGAAACATTTCTACACTCATTTTTTAACCTACACCCCTCTGCTCTACAGGAATTTTCAGCTATTAAGCCTGGGGCTTGGTAGGAGAAACACAAACTGGGATTTTATCTACCTTGTGCTTGTGAAGATTTTACCTTAACTGGGCTTAGTTTCAAAATCCACATAAAATAAAAATAAAAATAAAAGCCCATTTACTCCTCCTCCCTGCTTTTCCTCTCAGAAACCATCTCCCTTTACCACCTATAATAAAATATTTATTTCACAGGGTTTTAAAGATGCAGAGTTTTCTTTAGGTTTTCAAAAAAAAATCATAATTAAACATATGATCTATATGCATTCAGTGGAAAAAGGGATATTTTATGTGGTGCAGCTACATAACTTGCAGATAACAAGATCTCAACACTGTGCAGAGATCACCTTAGAATGATCTATGCAACAAGAAGCGCTGGGCTGAAAACAACAGAATGAAATTTAATAGGGGTAAATGCCAAGTTCTACACCTAGGTTCCTGCATTGAGCAGGGGGTTGGACTTGATGGCCTTATAGGCCCCTTCCAAATCTACTATTCTATGATTCTATGATTGAAAACAGAAGAGGAAAACATCATTCATTTATTTTACCTAAAGTAATTGTCATGTCAATCAGTCAGGTTATTGATCCAGGCCAGAGACCTCACAATAAAACCTATGCAACAATTAACATACATAACATACAAAGCATTAATTAATTAATTAATTTTACTTACTTACTTTCTACCCTTTCCCTTGATTTAAAAAGGTTTCATCCAAAGTGGCTTGCATAAAATATTAAAAGACCATGAATACCTGTTGACGATACCTTATGAATGCATACACCGTGTGTTCGAATGGCTAAGGCCACAACCCACAACTCTGTGAGAGAGAGGGAAGGGGAAACTCCACTTCAATATATACTGTTCCCTCGTCACACTGTCTTATTTCTCTCTGCTCAATGATGGTGCTTGACAGTGGCCTTCTGTCACAGCCAAGCAAGCTGGACATGAATCTTGGCTTGGAGGGCTTCAGTGAGTAGCTGAAGAATCTAAAGCCTGAAAGGCAGCATGCAGAAAGTACTCTTCTGTTGACAAAGCAAAGGGAGAAGGCAAGGCTCCTAATAGTTATATCAGGCAATGCAAATCCAGAGATTCATACTGGCTGCTAGGGATGTGCATCGTATTCAGATGAAGCCCAAGCTTTTGAATTTCTTCAGTCCAGTTCCCAGTTGGTTTCCCAAGGCCAACTGAGCTTCCCTCCAAAGCCTCATTCCATAATGAGTTATTGTAAAACAACTCATGTTTTGAAGATCCACAAACTTCATGTCTCCTCCAAACAGTGCCTTTAGGTTTTGCTTCTCTAAACCAGAGGTGCACAATGCCAGGACCAGGGGCCAAATCCAGTGCTCTGGGATTCCCAACTTGGTCCGGTACATAGTCAAAGTGGATGAACTCCAAACCAGTATGAGCCAGATCTGACCATTTTCCAAAGTGCTGAATGGAGTTGAAGTTGGGGTCGGTGCACAACTTCACTGCCAGCCAATCAGAGGGCCTGATGTAGCATACCTCCACTCCTGGCTGAGTCTGAAAATGATGGAACTATATGGAAAACAATTTACACATCCCTAGCACAGTCCTTATTTCTCCTCGTTTGGGTCAATATTTTCAGTTTCATGTATTTCTTTATATCTCAGAGAGTCCCTCAAATATACATAGTTCTGGGGGACTTCAAAGTTATGCCAAGCCTATGTTGTCAGGCCTGGTCCAGGACTTCATGGGCATCATGATGCCTTACAAAGCCACAAGACCCCAATGTTCATTGTGCAAAGATGAAATTACAGCATTCTCCCAGCCAAACTTACATAAGCAAATGTTCCTAACAGGTAAATGTTATTCAGTACTTGTTGTTGTTGATGATGGAAATTACTCCTGTCTAAAAATTAGCTTTACAGTGGTGGGAGGGAAGACACCTCCCACCCTCGTCTATGTGCTAGCAATAGTAAGGACATCAGTGTCATAAACATGTATTTTTTAAAAAAAATCAAAATGTTCCATAAAAGAACACTGATGGCTCTGGTAAACATAGTTTTAGTCCATCATTAAGAAACAATATAATAATAATAATAATAATTTAATAATAATAATAATAATAATAATAATAATAATAATTTATAACCTGCCTCTCCCTCTGGATCAAGGCGGGGAACAACAATAAATATAAACACAAGAACCACAAAATAGATGAAATATTAAAACAAATTAAAACTAATACATCATTAAAAACATCTTAAAATTCAACTGGGTAGACCTGCTGGAAGAGATCAGTCTTCACGGCTCTCTTAAATTCATGAAGACTGCTAATTCATCAAGACTCCTCCGGCAGGCCATTCCACAGTCTGGGAGCGGCAGAAGAGAAGGTCCTCTGGGTAACACTCATCAGCCTGGTTCTGGCTGATTGGAGTAAATTCTTCCCAGAGGACCTGAGCGTGTGGGTGGATTGTATGGGAGAAGGTGATCCCGCAGGTAACCTGGACCCAAAGTGTTGGTTTGTACTTTGCCCTGAAACTGATTGGCAGTTATCTATGTCTAATGACTAAATTAGACAAGTGAAACAATATAGGGCATCTACTAGCACAGGTAATAGATTTTGAGAATGCCTGCATTGATTATCTACAATTGATAATCTTAATGGATGTATTTACTTCCCCTTCTTTTAATGAAAAGTTAATAGTTTTATTATGCCTGAAGAGGGTATAGGAATGTGTGTTAGAGACATGTGTGTTAGAGCTGTGGGTGTCAGTTCCATCCCCAATGTTCTCTCCCCCTTTCTCCAACCCCCCATGTTTAGTGGGGCAATCTGAAGAGTACTTCTGCTCAAGGTTTTCCTTTCTTCCAGGATTTCAATCCCAAATACTAAGACCTTTAAGGATGATGATGATGATGATGATGATGAGGAGGAGGAGGAGGATCAAAAGCAAACTGAAACAAAACTCTCAACTACCTGATCAGGCCAAATTCAAGAGGTACAGCTATTCCCATGGAGAGGAAAATGTTGTGCATGCCTGCCTTATTGCTATTAAAGATAAGGAACTTGTTGAGAGAGACAGAGACAGAGACAGAGACAGAGAGACAGAGATGACACCCCCAATAAATCACTAATATGGGTGAATACACAAGCATTCAAACCTAGTACTTTAAGAGCTAAGCATCCTTGGGGCTGGATGGAAGTGTCTGTCTCTTTCAGTTTCTCCCATATTCATTTTTAACATCTAATATTCTTTCCATCTGAATACAATGAAACTTGTGGATTTCAGTAAGTTCTTTTCAAAAATGAATTGAAGAAATTCTTACCCATCCTTATCTTGACCATGAGAAGAATCCTTTGAGAGAACAAGAACCCTGATAAAACAAGGATCCCAGTCAATCAATCAACCTTTATTGACAGTCAATAGACCATTAGAAGACAAGTAACAGTATAACATTAATAAATGTAATAGTATCACTCCACACCCATCTGTGACCTGCAACCAATTATTCTGTTAAGGAATTTAGCTACTTGTCTGGTAATATAATCATTTGTACCTTCGAGGAGACAAATTAACAGGGACTCTTTAGAGTACCCTTGGCAATCCTGGAAAAGAGGTCTCAATATTTCTTCCCTAACTTGGTTGTAATAAATACAGGAAAACAATACATGTTCAATGCTGTCAACTTCAGAGCCATTACATGGACAACATCTATTGGCTACAGGGATTTTTTTATACTTGCCTTCCAACAGTTTTGATGGAAGTACATTAAATCGTGCCATAGTAAAGGTCTTTCTATATTTAGGAACAGTAAGCCACATGGAGGCTTTTAGTTGCATTCAAATGAACAAGAGTAGAAGTCCCTTCAGACTCTCAAAGGGATGGATTTGAGGGATCTATGAGTATGTGAAAGGAAACCAATTTAGGAGCTGATGGGGATGTGAGATGGGGTGTACCAAATTCAGATTATTTTAGAAATTAAGCAAACTATTTCCTAATTATGGCAGGATAGATCAATGCATTTCTGAGCCTTGTCTTACTTGCTTTATCATTTGACCTCACATGGTAAGCTCTCTAATGCAGGGATCTGTTGAGCCGTATATTCATAGCATTAAGTTACATGTATTTTACTGTTTAGCTAGCACATACTTAATCTGAGGTGTTATATCCAGTTATCAGGAAATACCATTCCTTTTTCTTAGCTTCACAATTTCCAATAATGAAGCAATTCTTGCCGTTTTTAGAATTCTGCAGAATCCAGAGAAGCAGGCCAGTATCAAGGGCTGCTGTTCTCACAAACACCCTACATTAGCCCAGCTTCAGCACAGCAGCTACCTTAGCCCCAGTTGAAGCACATCCAAGATGCTGTTGGATTCTAACTCTGCTTAGCCACAGCCAGTATTGCCAGTGGCCAGGGATAATAGGAGTTGTAGTCCCAACAAAACCTGCAAGATCACAGGTCGCCCAGCCCTGCCCTATCAGAATAACTTTCCTGCCTTCCCAACAGTTTCTTGATGTAAATGTCTATGGAACTGGTCTGTACGGAGTGCAATAATGTCATTATCCCCTTTGCACAAAATAGGAAGAGCTAATTAGCCTTTTTTATTCATGTATTTTATTAAACAAAATGTAATAGGTGGAGAATTAAATGGCTGCCAGGTTTAACATACCTCCCCGAAAAAAAAGTATTTTGGTTGGAGTGTGTGAAAGTGTGTTGATAATAATGTAATGTGAAATGGGTTTCATGCATGTAGTTTTTAAGTATGATTCATCATCACAGTTTGTTTTCCTGATTCTGTTTGGAAGGTGCTGAATTTGAATATATGAAGTCGTATGCATGTATACATAAATATATGACAAAGAAAGCCATTATGAATTATTTCTTTTCCTCCCTTAAACAAGAAAAGTAAGGCAATTTGACATAATCAGCCTGCAGATCTTTCAGTGATTAAGGCAAAATGCCTTTATAGAGGAACTAAATTATTTTCCTTTTAAGTTGAACAAAAAACACAGTCTCTCTCTCTCTCTCCCCCCCCCCCTTTACTTCAGCATAAGAATTAAGATTTCACAGCATGATCCTAGTACACACAGAGCAGGTCAAGAACTCTTTCAAACTATTCAAACACAAATTAACTTCTCAAGATGCTGTAATTATCTGTAGATAATAATACAAAAAAATGAATGAAAACAAAATATTGATTTCAAAAGGCATTGCTTTATGAACATTAACTAAGTAGCTTCAGTGGTGGTTTAAAAGTAAAGAGCTTGGATCTAACATCTGCCTTCCATGAAAGGAAGGGACCTTCTGCAAGTGGAAGGCTCTGCTTGTATATTTGAGCTTTCTGTATATTGTTTGTAGCCAATGGCCATTACAATACAAGCACAAAGCACACAAATATAGAGCAAAACATTTGGTACAATAAAACAATAATACTTGTAGAAGTCCCTCCACCTCATTTTGGGGGATCCACCCATCCCCACACCAAACTCACCCTATTCAACACCGACTCCTGACACTCTCTGTAGTATTTTCAGGATGATGGGCAGGAGGAAGTGGGGAAGTCCACTCCCATCAGCACCAGTGATCCAACGTGAATCTGGATCCAACCCAAAGTTTTTAAGTTTTAAAGCGCAAGCCAATACACATCTACTTATTAGGAAGACCCATTGAATGCAGTGGGGTTTACTCCCAGGTAATGGGGTATAGTATTACATTTGCAGCCCCAGTGTGTTGGAGGAAACCTCCAAGGACTGATAGCCAGACAATTTGCAGAGTCTTCAGGAAAGAGGCTCTTTGAGCTTTTCTGGGGCTCTGAGACATCAGCATCAGTCTGAGAATGCTAACCCTTGATGGAGCACCAAATGCTGCCTCAGACCAGGGATGCTTGAGGAATTTGATATTCATGCCTTCTGGTGCCAACTACCCTGATCTGCAGCTCTTTGACTAATATGTGGATCAGAATGTATACATCCTTCAACTCTGACACCACTCAAAATCCAACAATGCAAAACGGATTGAAATGCTGTATTTTAGGATGAAATTTTAGGATGAAATACGTTTCAGAATGCTTACATTGAGATAAAATATGTTTAGAAATGTGAGAAAATGTTTCAAATGTGTGTATTTTAATTAGGGTGACCAGATAAAATCCAGGTCAGAGCTCATGTAACTTTAACAGTTGTGGAGAAAAGGGAATTTCAGCCAGTGTCATTTGTATGCAATTAGTTCCTGGTGAAATTCCCTCTTCATCACAACAGTTAAAGGTGCAGGGACCCTGCCTTCTTTTGTATATGGTCACTGTAGTATAGTGCATGCACCTTTAACAGTTGTGTTGAAGAGGGAATTTCACCAGGAACTAATTGCATACAAATGACACTGGCTGAAATTCCCTTTTCTCTACAACTGTTAAAGTTACATGAGCCCTGACCTGGATTTTATCTGGTCAGCCTAATTTTAATGGAAATTTCCATGCAGATTTATTTAAAGAAAAAGAAACATTCTCAGCTTAATGGGATGCATTCCTTTATTACGTTTCTATACTGCCCAATATCAAAGCACTCTGGGCAGTTCAGAGAATAAACAATAATACAAAACCTCTAACATTAAAAAATGGGTTGAAAACAAATTTAAAACAATGAACCTGGACCTGATCAACTAGTACCTGAGAAAATCAGGGCTTGATTAAAAATAAACAACCCCCCACCCTAAAATGTTTCCTCGTATGCTGTCAAATGGAATGAAATGGAACGTCTTATGAACGCGAACATACGAAGTTGACGCGGACCAGAAATGAACTGACCCATTCCTCTCTACTTCAGACCCAATCTACCCAATGGATAGAAGGGTCATCTATCAGTGCAAGAGTCCTAAAGAGGGATTATAGAGTGATGAGGGAGGTTGGATAAGTTAGGCAGGTTCATCTTAACCATAGGGAAGGAATGGAGAGTGGTATTGGACCAATCTGACCCTGTGTTTGAGGGTGAGCTTTCTACATCTTGCTTTTGTTTTGCCCTTTCTGTATGCAGCCTGGCAATGGAAGTGAGATACAGTAAGAGTTAGTGATAATACCAAAGTTTGTAATTAACTGTTTCGGTGAATGAATTCATCTAGTTCAAACTGCTATCAATGGACGCTTGTCCCTATATGCTATCTCAAGTATCAGAGGCAATATGCCTATGCACACCTGTTGCTGGGTGGGAGGGGGCTGTTGCACTCATGTCCTGCTTATGGATTTCCTGTTGACAGCTGTTCAACCACTGTGTGAACAGGATGCTGGACTGGATGGGCCATTGGTCTGATCCAGCAGGGCTCTTCTTATGTTCTTATGCTTAGCTGTATTACAAATCAAGCACTATCCCCCTAGAAATGCCTGTGAACTTAAAACATCATATCAGTAAGCATTTCAATTCCATACCTTACTGCACTACTTCAGAAAGCGATATCCTAACAATCCATTCAATAAATACTTTCCAGGTAAAATATCAAATGCCCAGCAGACGAATACAAAATGACATAATAACAAGATCCCTGGTGATCTGGTTTCCTAGATATATCTCCTTATAAATTAGAAGCAGATTATGATCAGCATCTTCTAAACCAATCCACCACTCCTGAGCAACTGCAATAAAATGTACCAAATCCCTTCACAATATTCATCTCACTAACAAGTTCAGGGAGAGGAGTTTTCACACCACCAATCTGATTTTACAAACTCATCTGCCTCAGATCATCCCCCACCTTGGACAAACTTACGCACCATGCCCTATCTCACACCAGGAGCATTCTAAGAGTATAAACTAGAGCTGTTCACAAATGGCCTCTTGAAATTCTCCACCCTGTTCGTTGGCATTCAACCTGAGGGGGGAATTTCACCAGTTTTCTCCAGGTGGAGGAGAAATTCTCCAGTAGTTTAATGTACATAGGGCTCACCATTGGCAGAGCTTGTAGCACACCTTCTAGGGGCTGTTTTTTTCCCTACTGTCACTGCAAGTGGCAACAGCATCAAAATATGGCAGCCAGGTTGGTCACTGGTACATCTAAGGGTGACCACATTACACCAGTTTTAAAATCGCTTCATTTGCTGCCAATCAGTTTCTGGGCGAAGTATAAAGTGTTGGTTATATTACCTTTAAAGCCCTACAAGGTTTGGGTCCAGGTTACCTGCGGGATTGCCTTCTCCCATATAATCCACCCTGCACACTCAGGTCCTCTGAGAAGAACTTACTCAAATCAGCCGGAACTAGGCTGACAAGTGTTACCCAGAGGACCTTCTCTTCTACCGCTCCCAGACTGTGGAATGGTCTGCCGGAGGAGATTAGACAAATTAGCAGTCTTCATGAATTTAAGAGAGTCATGAAGACTGCTCTCTTCTGGCAGGCCTATCCAGTTGAATTTTAAGATGTTTTTAATGATGTATTGGTTTTTATTTGTTTTTAATATCTCAACTATTTTGTGATTTTTGTGTTTTATATTTGTTGTTGTTCCCCGCCTCGATCCAGAGGGAGAGGCGGGTTATAAATTATTATCATCATTATTATTATTATTATTATTATTATTATTATTATTATTATTAACTGTGTTGGCAGAGTAGCCCCCATTTTACATCCTCTACATACAATGCATGTGTGTAAGGGGGGGCATTATTGTGTCAAACTCCAGGGAAGAGGTGGAACTAATGCTGCCCAAAAATCTGTCCTCAGATTTCCTGAAAGTTTTCTTCCCCCATGAGAGACGCTTCAGTTTTACTGCCTCAGTCTGAGGGAGATTACATTTTGTCTTACAATCCATGGAATGGATTCCGCTTGCCCAAACTTCAGCTCTTCCTGGTGAATCCTACAGCAGTCATGAAAATGAGCACTTTGGTCATGTGGCCCAAAACAGAGCACTGCACAGATGTTTCCTTGAAACTCTCTATTTATGAGTGGAGAATTTGTGAGTGTATGGGGGAGATTTCACTAACGTTCACCAGAAGCAGTAGAAACTTTGCAGCGGTTTCTTGGGTGGGTGGGAGTCATCAGCAGTGGCAGTTGTATAGGGGTTTTTTCCCCCTCCCTCAGATTTTTGTGGCAGCTGCTTCCACTGCACTTGTCAGGTAGAGCAAATGTTGGGCCAACCATCATTTTTCATCCCACACGATACCTCAGACTAAGCTTTGTGGGTGGGTGTGGGTGGGTAAATAATAGCTGCCCTATGCGAACCGGGGAGAATAGTAGATAACGTTCTGCAAAGTGGTCTTTTTTCTGTGAGGCTCAGAGAAGAAGAAAAATCAGAAATTTTCTCATTTTTTTTTTTAAAAAAAGAGGGGGAAAAAAGCCACCAGAGAAACTTCAATTCAGCTCTAGATTTCAAAATCTCTCTCCAGACCTCAAGGCAAGAGGTGCAAAACCTCAGCCCCCCAAGGCCAAATCCACGGGTATTGTCGTGATGCAAGCTCACCCCCAGGCTTCTGCTCACGAACTTTAGGCAAACTGACACACTCCAAAAACAGTGAGACTTCTTTTATTGTAAAATTACACAGAATTCAAGGCATAACGGTTTCATTTCTGCATACAAACACTTGAAGCTGAAGACGGACCAGATAGCTTTCAGTTACAATGGCTTAATGCGAACAGCAAATCACTCAGGGGGAGACATTTAGTGTTAGCCCCTGTCCCATGTGAACAGGAGTGGCCACACACACTGACTCATCAGGAACACAGGGAAACTCAAAGGAGAAACCCCACCACAGGAGTTTGTGAGATCTGACAGTAGACAAGATCATCTTGAACCAAATCAAACTAAGCCTGTCAGGGAACACTTTGCTGATCACGTAAGCAAGATGCCAGGGGACGAACCTCTTCGACCTAGGAAGCCTTCCCTGCTCGTAGCTTTGGCTCTGAGGAAGGCTCTCTCGCAGGTCACACACACACACACAATTCCAGAACAGCAACGATCAGCCTCTGAGTTCCCCTGTGCCCGTACTTGGGCTCCATGCAGAGAAAAACAAGCTATAGAACATGAATCCAGAACAGTAATCTGCAAGTCCAAATCTATGAAAAGCCACAGAGCACTTTTCATGGCATAGTTCTTAGAAATTCCAAGTCCAAATAGCAACAGAACATGTACAGAGTGCAACCCACATCTCCAAACCAGATTGAATCCCAAACACGAGTTTCTTGGCAAGCGTAGAACAGATGACAGGCAAACAAATGATTCCTAACAAAGAGCCTCCCCCTTTTGCTTGTAGCTATATACGATGGAGGCTGGCTAATTCCAAACTACTTTGACAGACAGGGCTTCAGGCCTGTAATCCAAACTCATGTGCCAACAAGGCGGCACGGTTCAACCTCTTCTTGATGACGACACTATGTGAGAGACATCTTGCAAGATAGCCCCAACCTTTTCAAAACATACTTTTGTTCCCAAGGAACATTCAAGGCCTCGGCCAGCAGCTACAGATAAAGACAAAACAGAGACAGACTTTCTCACAACAATTGCCAAGCCTTCAATAGCCAGCCTACTGAATTGTTTATGAAGCACCTGACATCCAACAGGTATTTTGACCCTGCCCACTTTGTCTTTGGATTCACTATGTTTCCTCTTTGCCCTCGCCTTCCACTGGAATATGGCTCCCGAGAGTTTCACTGAAACTGAATTTGTCCCTGGGCGTAAAAAAATTCAACACCTCTGTCTCAAAGTATACCTGTCACTATTGCTTATTTACCACTCCTGCATACGCATTTCTGAAACCATATAAGACCCAAGGGTATTCCCCTTCTCCCAGAAATGGGGGAGTTTTTCCAAACAGTCACTGAGAAAATATGTAAATAACAAGCCAAGTGTAAAATGAGATGGGGGCTCTTGCCCATCATTAATAGGGCTAATCCTTGTTTTATCATATCATGGGTAAAAGTGTGTCTCTGAAACATTTTAACAGGGATTCAGAAGGGTGAGTTCATGTTTTCTTGCAATTCCTACACCTAAGTAACTACATTCCGAAGTACATATAGATGGAAATAATCCTTGCAAAGCTTTAGGCTCCCTTTCCATATAGGCTCATCAATGTCTCAGACTAAATGCGTTCTGAAAGACTCTTTGGTTTGGGTTGATGTTTAATAACCAGCTTTAAGCAGAAGGAAGGTGAACTTCTTTTTATTTAATATTTATCTGATGTTCTGCACTGTGCTGTTTTCTTAAACGGTTGTTATCTGTCCTGAGCTCCAGAGATGGGGCAGGATAGAAATTGAAATAAATAGATTCCCAGTTCTATCTGTTGCAGTTTTTTTCTTTTGAGACTCTTGCCACGCAAAATGGAATGTGCCATCCATCAGTCGTGGTGTATGCTATTACGAAGATGGCATTTTGGCTGGTCTGTGTTGACAATATACTCTTTAAAGGCATAAAAATTCACTTTGCAGCAGAAATTGATTTTCTATTCCTTTTAGCATTCTTTTCAAAGATAGCTTCTCCTATTTGATCTATGCTGTGCATTACTTAGAACTTCAACTTCAGTTGTTTTGGCACATTATGGCAATTTCTTATGAAACAAAAATAAAACAAAACCTATCCCTATTCTGTTTTTTCTTGGTGGACTGCTCCACCTGTCCCCCTCCCTTGGAGGGATATATAAGCTGGCTGTCTGAGGGGGTCTGGGAGAACCACCACTTGCAGGCTTAACAGTTTAAAATGTTTTAAATGTCAGTTGTTTTATGTTTATGGTTTTAAATTTTGTATATTGTCTTTTTAGTGTTCAATATTTTAATTTTTGTAAACCGCCCAGAGAGCTTCGGCTATGGGGTGGTATATAATGTAAATAATAATAATAATAATAATAATAATAATAATAATATATTAGGCCTATCCTGATGCTGAAAGCAGAAGTCATCCCCACACACCCAAATCATGAAGAATTGATTTTGAAGGAAAGTAAACAGAGTGGCCATGTGCCCTCTTCAGTCCTCTATTTGGTGGGGTCCTCTATTTGAGGCAGTGGCAACCAGGGTCAGGGAGGCTGCAATACAGTAGTGGGCAAGGGTGGTAGAACGATACAGCAAAGGGAAGGAGATGGGGTGGGGGCATGACAAAGTGATGGGAAGTGGGAGGGGTGAGAGTGCAGCATGGTAGGGGGATGGGGGTGGCAGAGGGTGGCAGGAAAAGGGAAGGGTGCATCGGCATGACACAGGAAGGGGTGTGACTACTGGGGCAGATCTACACGTTGTCCTCGATACGGCCTCCCTGTGGACCGAGCCGCTCTCGGAGCACTGCACCCAGCCCAGTGTGGACCAAGCTCTGCTCGCACCCTCGCTGCAGCCACCGCCCTTTCATCCCAGCCAGTCCCGGGGAGGGAGGAGGGAGGGGGAGGGTTGTAAACAAAAGCTAGCAATCTGGAGAGGGATTTCCCAATCGCTGGCTTTTGTTTACAACCCTCCCCCCTCCCTCTCCGGGACCAGCTGGGATGAAAGGGCTGCTGCTGCGGTGAGGGTGCAGGCAGAGCCTCCGAGGCTTGGTCCACACTGGGCAGGGTGCAGCGCTCCCAGAGTGGCTCGGGGTGCAGGGAGGGCGCATCGAGGACTACGTGTAGTTCTGCCCCTAGTGATTGTGCTCTCTTGCTTCAGGCAGTGGTGCCAGGGTGGGTAAGAATTGTTGCCCTTTAACACTTCTTAGCGCCTGGACTAAACAGGCAGGGACATAGGTGCTGCCTGTTTGCTATGGCGAGATGCACTGTATTTCTATGTAAATTATAATAACTATTTCTAAATTTGCCAGGGTTCAGCCACTCGTACTGGCATGCTGAAAGAAAAGTGTTGCATGAGTGCAAGACTTCTATGTGGAAAGAGTACAAGGGTTCTGATGTTAAAGAATCAAATTCTGCTGCCTGCTCAGGATGTGAAAGCTGTTTTGCTTGTTGGCTTGCCTCATTACTACAGTTATTTCCATTATGAAAGACCTCTGTTGTTTCATCATTCATTCATAAAAGTTGCATTTGTGTCCTTACTCATGTCTGTTTTCCTTTTTCCTTGCCTGAACTGTTTGGCCCTGTTCTCTGCCTTAGCGGTGCTGATTTTGGCAGTGGCTCCTGGTGACTGCCCTTTTAGTTTCCCAGAATGCTCCAGGCATTGCATCAATTTGGAAAATTTGGGAGGGAAACAGCAGCTATCATACAAAAAATGGTGGCAACTGGTAGCCAGCACCTCCTCGCAGAGTAGTGTGATTCCAAGCCCTCTGCTGAAATGTGAAATAATGAAGAGGTCTGTTGTGCAATTTGCAAAGTTTTAATCAGTAAATAGAGATCTTTTCACACCTGCAGGGAATATGAAGGCTAGGAGCTAACCTCTAAGCTTAATAGCCTAACAAAGCAAGGCAATTGCCTATGAACTAAATGGACAGTTTCCCACAGTGCCCAAAAGGCTTTTACCAAACCGCTCCTTCAGGGAGGGTCTTCAAGTTGTATCCTCTGGCAAGTTGCTAGCCTAATTGACTGACTCCCATCTCCTCTCAAATCAACACTGCGGGGGACTCTGGGATCTGTCAATTCTGATGATCCCTCCTGTCCTCACAATGACTGAGTTCCCCAGGGTGGAGAGGATCATCTCTGTCCCTTGGCTTCCTGTCTGATAAGCACATGAGAATATTCCTCCTTGACTTCTGGAGAGACTTTGAGAAATTCTCCCCCACTTCCTGTCTTGCTCTTCTTCTTCTTCTTCTTCTTCTTCTTCTTCTTCTTCTTCTTCTTCTTCTTCTGGCTCTGAAGAGACTGGGCCTCATCCTGACACTGAGTATTGATGAATGCTGTAAAGCACAGGGCATCCTGGGCAATTAAAATTGCAACTTGCAAAAGCTACCACTGAAATCAATAGTGCCCACACCACCAGAGAAAAGTAACCCTGCCTTTCCCCAATGAGCAACAAGTGTCAAGCGAATAATAATAAGAACTCCAAAACCAATATCCATTTATTACTAGGAATGGGCAAACCCTTCCATTTCACTTTCTCACACATTCAATTCTTTTTTAAAAATATCAAGCTCTTTGTCTCCTGAATATGAAGTTTGTAATTTTGGTACATTCTTATAAAAACTTACCAAACTAAATTCTCAGCCAAATTCTCCAGCCAAGAGGCACAGGTATTCCCAGCATGGAGAGTACCGTGTTGTACCTGACTGCCATATAGCTGTTAGAGATGAGGAGCCTGTCAGAAAAAAAAAGTAGTGACAATCCTAACTAACCACTAACATGGCTGAATACACAAGGAATCAAACCCAGACTTTTATGAACTAAGAACTCACAGCCCTGGGCCTGGATGGAAAAATCTGAATGTTTTGATAACTCTTCAATTTTTTTTTAAAAAAACAATCAATTCTATTTGTCCCAAATATGAAGAACATTAATTTTGGTACGTTGCATTTTGAATGAAAATCTCATCAATCCCTATTCATTACTCATTGCATTTATTTCAGAACAAACGGCAATTGAGCTGAATGTGCCTCCATTTGGTTCTATTTACATTGATGATAAAATGTATACATTCACCTGTACCCTGCCCTATGTCTTTCCTGACTCATCGTAGTATGAGCAAAATCAATACAATTTGGAAAGATTTTATTATGGCAGAGCACTTCCTGTAGCAAATGTTGGTATTTGGGGCAACAGCTGCTCTGATGCTAGAAATAGCATGTGACTTGCAAATACCATTGTTTAGAGTGGAGCATAAGATTGTATATCGTTGTTTTTTTTTTAAGAGACTGAAAGAAAAAATGACCAGTTTTTTTAAAAAAAAAAATGGAAGAAGTCATTCTATATTTCTGGACTGCACGAAGTTTGAAGGCAATAACTAAGCCCTTTCCTTCTAATGGGCAATAAACGTGTATTTTATAAAGATTGTGGCGAAATTCTCAATTTCTAACTTATAGTAGTTTGTAGGGTTGCTCATAATATATCTTAGACAAATAATTGCTTCATATGGCTGCAAAGGAGTCGACACTGCGAGCTTTTAACACAAAGGTCACTATTTGTTATATAAAGATATTGTCATAAAGTTTTGGTAATTCTTCCCTCAGAGTGCGCTAGTAAAATTACATTACCTGGTATAAAGAGAAATATGGTGTAATTGGGTTATCCAAGATTAAAATCAGGAAAAGGAAATGGATATATAAATTTATAAGGGCAGAGAGTTTAAAAGAGAAAACATTTAGTGAAAAAAGAGGTTTATAGAGTTACCTCTTTGTGCTACATCCACCCCAACTCTAGCTGAATTCGGACAACACGATATAGTCAATGGTGGCGTAATAATCAACTTTACAGTTGTTCATCTAGGAGGTACTCCCCACACAACATGGTAATAAATAATCAACTGTGGTGTGGAATAGGATCAGTGTCGAGTTGACTATGGCAGCATTCGGATGACACAATAGTCAATACAACTGATTGTGTCATCCAAATTCAGCCTCTGAGTGGGATTCCCCCCCCCCCCTTCACAGCACAGGAGCTGAGTGGAGTGTACTATAATTTCCTTGGAATTGCGAGCACCAGATTATTGTGTGTGTGTGTGTGTGTATATATATATTAGGGGTGTGCATGGACCCCCCCGATCGGATCGGGACCCAGATCGGGACCTCCGATTTTGTCCTGGATCAGATTGGACAAAATCGGAGGCCCCCCCGGATCGGGTCCAATCCCGATCCAAAAATCAGATATCCGAATTTTGGATCGGCCGCCATTTCCCCCCCCCCCCATAGACTTGCATTGGGGGAAAGAAAGCTTTCCCCCAATGTAAGTCTATGGGGAAAAAATGGCAGTGGGTGGGTGAGGGGGGTCCTAACTCCCTCCTCCCTCCCGGGGCCATCCGCTTTGGACGGCCCCAGAAGGTGAGCCCCCTCCCCCGCGCTACTTACCCCCCTGGGGCCATCTGCTTCCATCCGCTGGCGCCCGCGGGTGCCAGCGGATGGCCCTGGGGGGGTAAGCCCCCTGCCCGGTGCTCCTTACCCCCCTCCCCCTGCTTACCTTCGGAGGCAGTCCGCTCCCCTGCGCTGCTGGTCGCTACTGCGTGCAGGCTTCGCGGCCGGCCCCTAGGTAGCGCGATAGGTGATCACCTGGCACGCTACCTAGGGGCCGGCTGCGAAGCCTGCGTGTAGTAGCAGCCAGCGGTGAAGGGGAGCGGATGGCCCCTGAAGGTAAGTGGGCCACGGGCCATGGGTCCCCTGCCCCCCTACCTCCCCCCTGCTTACCTTCGGGGCACGTCCACTTCCGGCCGCCGCTGGCCGCTACTGCAAGGAGGCTTCGCGGCCTGCTCCTCAGTAGCGCGCCAGTTGATATCATCTGGCGCACTACCTAGGGGCAGGCCGCGAAGCCTCCTCGCAGTAGCAGCCGGCGGTGGACGGGAGCGGATGGGCCCAGAAGGTAAGTGGGCCGTGGGCTGTGGGTCCCCCTCCTCCCTCCCTCCCCCCTCCCCCTCCCCCCATTTACCTTAGGGGCCCATCCGCTCCCGTCTGCCACCAGCTGCTACTGTGAGGAGGCTTCACGACCTGCTCCTGAGTAGCGCGCCAGGTGATGTCATCACCTGGCGCGCTACCTAGGGGCCGGCTGTGAAGCCTGCACACAGTAGCGGCCAGCGGCAGAGGGGTGCGGACGTCCCCTGAAAGTAAGCCCCCGCCCCCATTGTCCGCTTCCATCGGCGGGTGCCCACTGGCGCCTGCCGATGGAAGCGGACAGCCCCACCAGGGAAGCCCCCCCCACTTCCATTGGTGGGTGCCCGCTGGCGCCCACCAATGGAAGCGGCGGCGGGTGCCGGCAGGCACCCGCCGATCCTCCGATCCACTCGATCTGGATCGGACCTCGCCGGATCAGATCCGATCCTTCCGATTTTGAGGGGATCGGATTTGGATCGTGGCTCGGGTCCGATCCGATGCACATCCCATATATATATATATATATATATATAGTATTTTAGTTGTGGCATATCATATGTTCCATGCATTTCTAGACCAAGATATAAAAGATAACATGAAACGCAGCTTTACATATTTCCTTTGAAGAGGAGATTCCTGACATGTCCAAATGCCAGTATAACCCATATAAAGGTATATTCAAGAAGATGTTTTCCAGAAATTTGTTGGAAAGTAACACATGTTTGGTTTTTGTTCAGCTTTCTTACCTATTCCTCCTCCCCCTCTTTCCTACCCTCCAGACATTCAAACCGTTTGATAACATCTACATATTCAATTCCATGCATGTTTAGATGGAAAAGAGTCCTACAACTCCCAGCATGGTTTTTTTCTGTCTAAATATGCACAGGATTGTACCCTAAAATGGGGGGGGGGGGAAGCACTAAAAGCTTGCACAGTGTGTCTGTGTGTGGTGTTGGGGTTGGGGTTGGGGATTATGCCAGAGATTTAAAGGCTCAGAAAACACAAACAGCCTTTGCCTGGGACCTAAATACCACGAATGTAGTCTCCAGGCAAGCCTTCCCAGTCGCATTTTGAGAGGTTTTTTTGATTTTAATAATGTATTAATTTTATATGATTTTAATTAGTGTTATGTATTTTATATTGTTTGTACTGATGTTGTTCCCCGCCTCGATCCGGAGGGAGAGGCAGGTAATAAATAAATTTATTATTATTATTAATTATTATCATTATTATTATTATTCCGGGGGACAGAGAGTTGCTATGAAACACTTGCTAGAGGAGATGCCTACTAATAACTAGTCCTGTGCAACCTCCAGTAACAGAGGCAGTAAGCCAGTATACACTAGTTGTTGGGGAACATGGGTGGGAGAGTTCTGTTGCTCCATGTTCTGTTTGTGGCTCCCTGATTGACAGCTGGTTGGCCACTGTGTGAGCAAAGTGCTGGACTAGATGGGCCCTTGGTCTAATCCAGCAGGGCTCTTCTTATGTTCTTATGCGCTCCACTTCAGAAGGCAACATGTCTCTACTAAACTTTCCTTACTCTCCCATGTTTATGATCATATCAGTCTTCAATTTAAAATTAAAATAAAATCACTGGCGTCCTGTCTCTGAATCCACGTCCACGGTCTCTGCAAGGAGCCTGGGCCTAATCCTGGCATTCCCCCAAAATTCAAAGTAGAAACCTTTCAGCTTAATGTGATTAAATAGCATTTCCGTAGCATTTATTTCATTCCAACTCAAATATTTCTGTAATAAAAGGATGTAACTTCATGTACCTGCATGTAACCAAAATCCAGTTACTCAGTTCCTAGCAAATAAAGCTTTGGAACGGAGAAACAGAGATGGTGGTGCTGGTGATGCTGGAGACGCTTAACCTTTTCTCTATCCACCATTTGCCTTCCCCAAATCTGTCACATATGCTCCCCCATGGGGGCCGAAAAGTGTGTTTCTGCAGCCAAAGCATTGGTAAAAGAAATTGAAGAGTTCAGTTACCAAGATTTGTGTGTCACATGTGGTTAAGCCCGACGGAAGCAGAATAACAAAACAAAAGTCCGAGCAAACCTGAATTAGCTTTGTATGTTTTTGGAGACAAAGTGCAAAACAGGTTATGCTTTGAAAAGATTATAACTGCAATGCATTTGGGAAAAGACTTGAGCAGGACTTTCTTTTGTTGCAGTAACAGTTTTGTTGATAAGCCCAAATCCCTTGGACACAGCCTTGCTCTCGATTCTGAATGGTACGGATTTTCAGGGTATAATCTTCTTGTTTGCTATAAAATCATTGGCAAGATTCTTTTGTGTACACCAACTAGTTAGTTAGGTGTATAGAAAGAATTGACAGAGCACTCAGGAGAATGTACAAGGGCTAGCTTTGTAATGAACAAGATTACCTTGGGGGAAATTCATATATATATATATATATATATATATATATAGATTCGTTGTAGGAGAACCAGAGTAACTTTGTACAGTTTATCCAAGTTTTTATCTTGAGCTAATGCCTGAGCAAGGCCTGCACACAACTTGCAAAGCCCAAAGGCAAAGGTAAAACCTTCCCTCTTTTTTGCTACCTGTCATGTCAAAAGGGTTGTTACAAATTGTGCAGGGTTCATCTAAATATACCAACATGACTACGAATGAGGTTGACTCCAAAATATAATCAATATCCAAACTTATTTCCTCTATATTTCATCATTGACATCATTTTAAAATGCCAGAATATAAAGCTCCCGTGTTGTATTTTAGAGTGATCTTGTTCAGGATGTTTGAACTAGGGAACCCATTGTAGACTTACAATGTCTCTATGCTCCCTCCCCACAACCTAACACGGTCATCTATTCCGAACCTGATATGCAGTAATTCTCATATTCAATTTCCACACAGCCCACTCCATTGGCCCATCTTGCTCAATATTACCTACACTGATAGGTGTAAACGTGAGTAGGATTGCACCCTAAATTGATTATGAAATATCTGGGGGGAACAATTTATTCTAGATCACAGGTGTGCTCATCACACTGTCTCTTTAATGTTTCAAGGTGTTCCCTCCCAGTTTCCTGTCTAGAGTGTGGAATATACATGGTGGAAAGCCTCCCATGCAGTGGAGGCTATTTTGGGGGTATGAACATACCTAGGCTGACCATATGAAAAGGAGGACAAGGCTCCTGTAACTTTAACAGTTGTAGAGAAAAGGGAATTTCAGCCAGTGTCGTTTGTATGCAATTAGTTCCTGGTGAAATTCCCTCTTCATCACAACAGTTAAAGTTGCAGGGGCCCTGCCTTCTTTCGTATATGGTCACTCTAGTATAGTGCCTGCAACTTTAACTGTTGTGATGAAGAGGGAATAGCACCAGGAACTAACTGCATACAAATGACACTGGCTGAAATTCCATTTTCTCTACAGCTGTTAAAGTTACACGGGCCCTGTGCTCCTTTTCATATGGTCAGCCTAAACACACCTATGAATCACAGAAGTATATGGCTGTAAGGCCCTTATACTGTAGGTCACATAGTCAAATACTGTTGCATCCCATATTCACATTGTAACCCTCCAAGTCAAACGTAGTCCACCAACCATTAATGGTAGCCAACCAAAGCCTCAGTGGGCTTCTAGACTCTGGTGGGCATGTTCAAAAGACAGCTTAAACCCTGCTGGTTAAGGCTTTTGGTTATGCAACAGGGTTTAAGGTGTCTTGTGTGATGCGTTTTGCTAAACCCTGCTCACTCACTCACCACAGTCTGACTGTCTGCAGCAGGGTTAGTGGCTCTAACCATAGCTTACAGTGTTGTATGTGACAGCATGGTTTGTGATTAGTGCTAACCCCAGAGAACCATAGTTTTGCTAACCACAGAGCCTGAAGTGTTGTCTGAACAGGCCCAGTGTCTTCTTAGCCCTATTTAATTATACTGACAGTGAGCCTCTATCATCATTTCTGTCAAACTCAGCAAGTGAATGGCAACTTTCTACATGTGGGAGCTTCATCTATCCATGGAAACTGTCCACATGATTTTGAACACTGATTTCCCAGCATTCAAAATCCAACTAGAGAGGAGTTTCTTCCCTTCAGGAAGTTGGCCTTAATGTTTGGAGGCTGATGAAATTGGATAAAGAAGGGGCATGACTAATATGTTTCTCCTCCTCACGTCTCTTACTCAGTTTCAGAATGCCTTGGATAAAGAAAGCCAGGGTGATTTTTCATGGGACTGTCATGGCAGATGGACTGGCTAACTGGGTTCTTCTCAGGTCTACGAATTGGATAGATGGACTGTTCTGGCTGGGGTAGTACTTCTCCTGAAGGAGCAGGTTGCTGCATGGAAGTACTCCTGAATTCTAAGCTGTTACTGGAGACAGTGGCCTCAGTAGCGAGGAGTGTTTATGCCCAGCTCCAGCAAATTCAAATATATGACCAGTCCTGGGCCAAGATAGCCTCACCCCAGTAATTCGTGCTTTGATAACCTTTCAGATTAAGCATGGCGATTGAACAAACAAGTTAAATTGCCCTAACAAAAAGTTTCAGAATTTTCTTCTGGGATTTTTTTAAAAAATAGTGGACTCATCACCTATGTCACTGAGGCAGAGAAAGCATTCCAAGAATTGTTTCTTTAACATGCCAAAGATGGCACTTTGAAAAAAGGCAGATGCATCTTCCAAATTCTATTATGATGTGGTGACACCATCATCTTTTCTTAATAAAACAGTTTATCTTGCATTGTTATGATCAAGAAGGTTATGCTAATGAACAAAATGTCAGGCATATGGGTACTGAGAAAATGGCAGAATACACTTTGGCAGGTCAGGATGAAGCAATCCATCCCAGGATAATTAAATAAGGAAGTGATTACTGTTTGCTGAAGACTGGGCTCATCTGTGGCCACGTTAAATTTATGGGTTTAATTTACCTTTAAGTTAAAATATAACTTCCCAAGTTTTAATACATCACTTGTCTTTAATAAATCTGCCATGATTATGTGTTGGCCTTATATGATTTTTCAAAAGTAATCTAAGAGTCTAAGGAAAACCAGAGTAAATCACCTGTCTTAATGTTTGCAATATACATAAAATATAATCCACTTCATATTTCAGTTTGTGGTCTCAGCCCTGCATTGAATGGGGTACACAAATATCACTACATTAATGCTTTGGACTAGATAAAGCCATATGGCCTTTAAAATATTCGTCATTAACATTTGCCGTAGTAGGCTCACGTGGGAGGAAACCAGCAGTAACAAGAAATTAATCATCACAATCCAAGAAAACTGTTAAATGCACTAAAGATTGTGAGGTTCTCAGCTAAACACAGAAGCAGACTGGAGTGGGTGGGGAACAACATGAGATAAGAACTCAAAACTAAGGGCCAATTCCTACTTCATTTTTATTTATTTATTTATTTATTTATTTATTTTATTTTTTGGAAATCTGATGGATTTATGTGCCCCATCAAGTGTGAGGCATGTCAAATTAAGCATGCCTCTCTTAAAAACATAGAAGTGGCAATTGGGAATGGCCTGTCCTGACACCTCTTAGTTTTTCTTAAATACAAGGCTTTAATCCTATACCCAATTACCTGGGAATAAGGCCTGATGAACTCAATTAAAGTTACATCTGAGTAGGCATATATAGCACTGTGCTGTAATTTAATCTGGATACAACCATCTTACTTGATGGGACACTCATGTATTTGGCACAGATTTTGTATCAGAATACAAAAATCTCAAGTGAGACACATGCAGGATAAAACACTTTGAAAATGATTTGAAAACTGTATATGGAGTGTGTCCTGGGCCCCAACAGTTCTCAAAACTGTTTTTTAAACCGTTTTAAACCATTTTAAAGCAGTAGTGTAGATAGGCTCTAAGTCTTTAGTCTCGGATACTTATCCTTCCAAATCTATCACCATCTCTTAGGGTGGCCAGATGCAAAAGAGAACAGGGCTTCTGTTGGGAATGTATGGATTTTGTTAAATCTGTTCCTTCTGGGTTTCATGGATTATCAAGACTCTTTCATTCTGTTGTCCACTCATCGGTGGAATCTATTATTATTATTATTGTTATTATTATTACTATTATTATTATTATTATTTTACCAGAATTTTGTTGTACTTGCACAAATTCAACTTAGCTGTAATTTGCATTAGCAGAAGTGTGCATTAGCACTAATGCATATTTGTGCAAATGTGGTAATGTGCATTATTGCTGAATCGAATTAGTACAAAACCTCACCAAAGTGAAAAACTAGTCTGTGGAACACACGTGGCTTGATAAACGCTGGTTCTTTGAGTCTGTTGCAGATTCCTCCAACATCCCTATTAGGGATGAACAGTAGGGGTGTGCACGCCAAAAAATATCATCATTTATCATTATCGTCATTTTGGACCAAAAAAAAATATTGTCTTCATTCATATCGTAGGTGAACCGTATCATCTTCACGATAATTTTTGTGAAAAAACAATATTTTTTGCAGCCCTATTTTTAAAGGAAATAATGCCTATAACTTCTGTATTTTAAAAGTTAGAGGCTACACATATGTGCCAAATTTGAGATCGATCCCACCAACCCTTGATTTTATATGAATTTATTAAAAATCATTTCAGTTCTGACAGATCAGAATGACAGCTCGCTACATGCGTTCATTCAGAACTGTCAGAACAGAAACAGTCTTTAAAAAAATCATATAAAATCAAGGGTTGGAGGGATCGATCCTAAATTTCATACACATACTTAGGCATACCCCATAAGCACTGTGACCAAGTTTCAAGCCTCTAACTTTTAAAATATGGAAGTTATAGGTATATTAATATGGCAGTCCGATAAAATTGCCCGAAAATTATTGTCTGATTATTGTAGGTTTTTCTATCGTATCGTCATCATTAAACACATGCACGATAATGACCTTTTTGTATCATTATCATACATTTTAATGATATGATACACATCCCTAATGAGCAGACTTACCCATGCCTGCGTTCAGCAGGAGCAGGTGTGGAGTTATCTCTGCTTCTCGCCCCCACTTGCAAGGCTGCATGAGCCTCTGGAGAGTTCCGAGCATAGTCTGGGATCACCCTTGGTACTCGCTGCCATTTTTACGCAAGATGGAGGCTGCGTAATTTTCACGTCTTTAATGATGCACAACATGGTTGCTGGCCATTTCCACAATATTAGAGGGGCAGAGGGGCCGCTTTACACTTCCAACATTGCAAAAATGACCCTTCTCAGCCACCGTTTTGTGCGACATTAAATATACGGATGTTACGGAGCCCCCATCTTGCATAAAAATGGCGGCTCACATCATGGAGTGAGTAGCTGCATGGCACACCTGGACCATGTGATGCTTGATGAGGGTGCCTGTGAGCACCCAATGGCTCAATGAGTGAGGGCCAGGGGAGCAGTTGCAAGGGAGCCCACTGGACTCCCACACCCAGTTGGGTGCTTGCGACATGCCATTCCTGGCTCCTGCACTCCTACACCTGCTGAAATCCCCTCTTCTACATAACTATGCAGCCCTCTTTGCTTCTGGTCACCCTATGTTCAGCTGAGAACAATGTCAGGGGCACAGCCTATGTTGTAAACCCGTAAAATCCAGCTTCATAATTTGATGCATGTCTTTGGGTACTTCCAAAGTGTTGGGGTATTTCCACTTAGAAACCCGAAGTGTTGCATATGCATAAAGTGCCATCCGGATTATGCATGCCTACTCAGATGTAAGGCTCACAATGTTCGATGGGGCTTACTCTCAGGTAAGTGTGCACAGGGTTACAGACAAAGGCATTCTAATAAGTAGATCAAATAGAAAAGGGAACAAGCAAAACAAAACAAAGGTTGTGGGATTTCTGTGGCTGTTGTACACACTGAATCAGCAAGGTGGTGGAACTTGTATCTGTGCCTCAAGCATGCCAGCTGAATCTACTAGTATCTTAAAAGTCCTCATTTCTAATTGTTTGGTATCTCATTCTTTAGAAATGTTGGCAAATCAAAACAGCTTCCACGTTTACAAAAGCTTTCTCTATACCACAAACCACTGCACAAGAGCAGTCCGGTTGTTCATGCTGCATTGTTGGAATTATGCACTGACTACTCAGAATCATCTCAGAGGGAGGAGAGGAAGGGGGGCAATGCAATATTAATTTGCAGACTCTTTTACACATGACATCCTTTCCCATGAACTTGTCAATAACAAACGTTTAAACAAAGAAACAATTCCAAACATATTAGTATTGGATGCCTGCCCAGACAATTGATCTCAGTGGAACTGCACATGATTAGGTGGTTTAAAAATTGCACTGACAAAATTAATTGTTGCTCATCCTCATTTTTTTTTTTTTTGGCAGGATTTTCACCACTAAGTCTGAATATATGCCCAGAAGGCCCCGTATTCCCGGAACTTCCCAGCAAGTAAACTTATATGCTCGCTCCTCCCCTGTCTCTCTTTCCCTTCTCAAAACCCACATTTTCTGTGAAAATTACTGCTCCCCCTTAATGTTCTGTGCATTTTCACATATTCATGGTATCTTTGCCTCTCCTCCATCAAACTGCGTGGTATTTTACAGAACAGCAAAACAAAGGCAGAGCTCTGCTCTCAGGAGCATACATTTTGCACATGGCCCAGATACACACGGACCAGATTCATAGAGGGAGAAAAAGGTACGTGGCTTATTTCACTCCCCCCCCACCCTGTGCATGTGTGAACTCCCAATGACTCATTCTCTCAACAGCCAGTGCCCATCCCTGCACTCATTCTGTGCATCCTCCACACCTGAGAAGGCAGAGGTTTGAAGCCCCTGTCCATCCATCCCCACTCTCCCCCCACACACTATATGTTGTGGGCCCACTGGTTCCCTCTATTTCCAGGGTGTATAAGTGAGTGCCAGGGGCAATGTACCCAAGCACCACCATTCACAGACATGCGGGAGGGGGAACAGCAGGCTCTGGAAAACACCCAAAGATCACAGAAGTACAAAGAAATATATCTTTAGGGGGCGGAAACAAAGGGGAGGGGAGGAGGGGAAACTCCAGAACAGCGCTATGGCCATGGAATGTTGACTGCCTGGCTGTTGGAGTGGGGCAATGGAAAACTAGGTGCGAGGAAGAATGGAATGGAGTATTGTGGAAGCGGGCATGGCTGGTGGACTGGAACAGCATGTTACACTAGAATGTTTTGTTGCAGGCTGCACTGGTATCCCATTTTTAATGAAGCTATATCAACTGAGGCCCTTTCTATGCCATAGGGGTGTAGAAAGAGGGAGGGAGGGAGGGCGATCCCAGAAGTACCTAATACACACCATCAGCACACAGGGACCAGCCGGGGGCCATCACAGGCAAAATGCCTGGTGTGGAAAGGGCCTGTTAAGACATTTCCTTTCTAACTTATCAGGTTTATTTCCTTGTGAAATAGTGATCAAACCAATAATGAACAGTAGCAATGCAACACAATAATAATTCATAATCACTGGGCACAATCCAGGCATATATATATATATATATATATATATATAGTTTTCAAGTCCCTGTGCTTTTAGTAGAGGAGATTTAACACCATTAAAGCCAGGCTTAAAAATGTCAGATTTGGCTGGAATGTGCATTGCAATAAAGTGGTGGATATCAGGAACCCTGGGGTTCCTTAATGAGGAGATTAGTAATGGCAGACAAATACCCCCAAAGACTGTTTACTTTGTACTGCTGAACTTCCTTTGCAATGTGTGGTCTCAAGAGAATGCTTAGCACATTCTAAGCTAGTTTCTCAGGTTGTTTAAGTAATGGCAACATACTAGTAACAAAGTGTCCTTAGCACCTTAGCACCTTAAAGATGAAAATAGTGTAATGGTATAAGCTTTCGTGGACTACAGTCCACTTAATCAGACACAGGCAGTGTTATCCTCACTTGAAAGATATATATACACATGGGTGAAGAACAGAGAGAAAAAACAGTAAAAGGTGGGGTTGTGGGGATGAAATGCAACCCCCCCAAAAAATTGCAATGAAACTCCAATTAGAGCTTAAAGGCATGCAGAATAAGTACAGTGACCCTTCACATCATCAGTTATTGGTGATAGGTCAGCCAAGATGGCCTGGTCAGAGATCTTCTAAATCCATGTGTTCCCTGAAAGTCAAAAGTTTGAAAACAACTGCAGTAAAGCTGTTAGGTACAGTTGGCTTGACAATGTGTGGACAACTGACCTTTTCATCAGTACACCAAATATTCCATAGCCCTGAACAGAATCTTTCAGTGTGTGTTTTCCCCTAGCCCAAATGTCATCTTGTCTATTCCCCAAGCCATCTACAGTATAGAAAAAGGGGAGAAAGTTTCAAAGGATCAGTAACCTTTGAAAATATCTAAGCTTTGCTAAGAGCTGTAAGCTATCACTAAAATTGTACAATTTTCTATGAATACTACATTTTCCCCCTTAGCTGCTGATGAAAAATAGAAAGACATCTTTTCCCCACAACTTAAGCAAGGGCAGCCTGAAAAGTGTATTTATCTTCGTTCCTGATATTTCTAGAGTCAACTATATGTTGGTGCACTATCTTGTCTTGCATACGTGTTATTATGAATTGTGGAATTGTTTCTGAGTACCATTGTGTTTGGCTGATTGGGGGCCAGTTAATTGATATATGCTGTTACAGTCTGAAGTTATAGAAATGAAATCTGATGTACCGTTTTGAATGAACATGATCAGTTGTTTTCAAAGTCCTTGACCCAAAGGACCATTAAGTTTTGGGGGCTTTGGGACCCCCTTTCAAAAGCAATTCCTTGCCTTGAGTATTGAGAGGACTTCGGTTTCCACTGCACCATGATGCTGAACTCTTTGGATCATGTCAATGACTGTGGAATTGCTTGTCTACTCCCTTCTTTCCAATTGCTTCTCCCCATACTAGGTCCTATGGTATTTTCCCCTTGTCCCTATTTCTCCTTTTGACCTCCCTTTCCCCAACTCCATGCTGCCTTTGTCCCTCTGGTCTCTTGTCCCTTCATTCCTCTGCAAACAGCATACAGCCATTGTTCATTGTGCTTGTAATATCAAATAGTCTTCTCCCACTTCAATACCATATACAGAAGATCTTTCTTGAAATGTACTAAGGAGCAGATGGCAGATCAGACTTGAATTGTTGTTGTATTATGCTCCTAGCAGCTGCTGCCAACTAACTTGTTGACACTTACTTTCTATATCAACTGTAGCTTCCAAATGGATTCCCATTATATTTGACTTCAACCAGCATGGAGCTTCACTGTGGGTTTATGAAACCATAGAATTGCCTGTTAGTTCTTGTAATTTTAATTGTTCTTTTGTGAATGCATAATTTGTTCAAAGCACTATTATACCTTTACCAACATTGGCTACTCTTCCAGTTTTTATTATTATTATTATTATTATTATTATTATTATTATTATTATTATTTTGTCTTTACAATCTACAATCTACAAATGTGTGGCCAAAGTAACAGTTATTGCATTGTGGAATACACATCTGTGCTTATCTAGGAACAATTTATTTATTATAAAACTCTCTGGAAGATCCAAAGCAAAAATTAAGACTAAATTAAAACAAAACAAAAGGTTTGCTCTTCTTTCGTCTTTACTCACTCCTGTGTCCTTGAGAGAATGATGTGCCAAGTAACTACTGCCTGAACACGGTGCATTTATTAACTGAATCTAAGTGTTGCAAAACTGCTTGAACTCAGAATTGCTAGCATGAAGCATTCTGCCATAAAGTATTACTGCTGAAAAATGCATTAAGGCACAGGGAGCAGTCACATCTTGCTACAAAGAGCTCTCAATTCTGTGCCTTCAGCAAGCAAAATCTACCAAGGGCACTGTCATAGCTTTAATGACAGAGTGCTTTCTCAGTGAGCTGAAAAGCTGCAACTCTTCCAAGCCCTTGAAATTTCCTTCCCAGTTGTCTCCTTCAAAGTATTTCTCACTTCTCTTATGCCTTATCCCTTTCACAGTACAGCTCTCCTCAATCTGAAACCACTTCAGCCTTCAACAAAACTCCTACACCAGACTTCTTGAGGTTCTCACACGACAAATTCGCATGAGAACCTTTTGAATGATATTTATGGAAAATCTTGTAATATCCCAACCAAGAACCATTGTCTGACATTAGAGATGAAAACATGTCTCTATCTGCTATTATTCTGTTTCATTCCATGCATAGGCATGGGTGAGAGTTTCAGTTCTGTTTAGTTTTGATAAGAATTTACCAAAATTTGTAAAGTTCTCCATATTTGGGACAAAAAGATGTTGAGATTCATCCGTTCAGGCTCAGAATTTTGTATGCTGATATTCCACATAGATGCACCCAAAGTAGCTCACAAAACAAGAGCAGCAGTACAATAACAGGAAATATATATTAAACCAAGACATTTTTATAGTTGATTAGTAGAATTATTTTATTGTCGTATTTTGGAGTTGAAATTGTTATGTTCATTGCTTGATAATTTTGTTGGGAAATAGCATACAATGTTAAACAATTGAAGTAAAGCATAATTACAACAAGAATCTACCACCAATTCATTTCACAACGTAACATAGCAATCCAGCTAAACAAGATCTTTTTGGCAGAGGGGCATGAAGAATTATGGTTTGATGGTGCATGTTCCAACATAGCACCAGACAACTGGGCCAGCTAAGTCATATTTAACCCCCCCCCCCATAAGCTAGGCTGAGGCTAGGGAATAGAAGACCCTGTAGCTGGAAAGTCATAAGTACATAAGAAGAGCCCTGCTGGATCAGATCAAGGGTCCATCCAGTCCAACATTCTGTTCACAGGAGATCCAAAGTAGGACATGAGAGCCACAGTATCCTCCTACCCATGTTCAAGAGCAACTGGTGTATATAGGCTTATTGCCTCTGATACTGATCACTCCTTGCAAAGCACGCGCGACAAAAAGTAAATAAGCTACCAGCTTGCCACCAGGTCAAAGCCAAGCTGGAAGGGGAATGGGTGGATAAATCATCGCCTGTAGGGAACCACTACCTGTCTAAATATACCAAATACAGGCACTAGGCCTATGCCCAACATTCCTAAGCAATATCAGATACCAACTTATTTGGGAGAGGTTACACCTCTGTCCTCATTTTCACACTGCAATTTGCAGGGCTGGAATTTTGCCTAGTCATGCCGTGCCTTATTGCTCATCCTATATATATATATATATATATATATACATAAACTGTCCACGTATAAGACAGAGAAGTCTAGCTTATATTTGACAAATGAAGCTGGAAAACACTAATACCCTTAGGAGGTACTTCAGTGGCGACCGAAGGATAAAACGCTTGATTACATAGTAATGCAATACTTGGATAAGATACTGAATGTGGCACCATCATCAAAAGGGAAGCCATCTGGCAATCCAGATGGCTCTATAGGGAAGTACTTGCATACTTAAGAATTATACTGCTAAAAATGAAAAGGAGAAATGCTTTGACTAATAGAAAACCTTTGAGCAACTTAGAAGAAAAATGAGACTGAAGTGCAGTATTCATAGCTAGAGGTTTGCTGCACCAAATAGTCCACTGTTGAAGGCTGTATTTAAGATAGAGAAACAGTATGCCATTTAATTAAGGGAGGCACGGCAGTGCCTCCCTTGTTAAGGGCCGTCAGTATAAAACACGTTCCACCATGTTAAAGTGATAATTGGGGGGGGTCATTCTAACTGTCATAAAATCGACAATGTTTCACCAATCTTTCTGAAATTTACAGGTGCCAGAAAGTAATGTTTGTTTTACATTACCTGAAAATTTCAAGAAGATTGGTGAAAGATTGAGGGAAGGAGCGCAGTTTAAAGTAAAAAGAGTAAAGAATCCCCTGAATCCGAAACTGAAAATTGAACTGAGGGTTTGTGAGTATTTTTGCGCAGCTCTCCTTACCTTCTGGGAGCCTTATTAATCAATCCAATGGCAGGATCTATTTCCTACCATTCTGGTGTAGGTGGAACTGCTTTTCTTTTTAAAAAATTCGCTTAAGTCAATTTTATTAAATTAAAACTGTGCCTCTTTAAAAATCCGGTGGCCATTTTGATTAAGGCACATGCTCAGTAGAGTCTCACTCCCCCTCACTCCTGCTTCAGCTACAATAGCTGCTTCCTCTAGCAAATACATTGCTGTAGTATCTTCTCAGAAGTAAGTTCCATTGACTGAATGTAATGGTCTGACTCCCAGGTAAGTGTGTAGAAGATTGTAGCCTTTATTTTTAAAAAAAGGAAGGCAGAGAGGGAGAGAAGTGAATGAGAATTCCCTCTCCTTTACAGCACAATAACTCTACACTTAACAACTTGCTTCCATGCTTTGCATGTGTGTATGTTCATTTGATTTTGGCTGCTGATGATTAATTTTCATATTGATTCAATCCAAGGCATGTCTACTCAGAAGTAAGTTCTACTGAGTGCAATGAGTCTCATTCTCCATGCACTAGCTTGAAAGGTTGTGTGGATTTGGTTGTACTTCTCTCTGGGAGCTCTGTGTATTTAGGGACCAACTCATGTGTGCAAAAAATAGATCTATCCTGATGTTTTGGACATCAACTCGCAGCATTCCTGATCACTGCCCATTCTGGTAGGGGCTTTTATGAGTTGAATTCCAAAACATCTGGAGATCTACATTCTACCTGCCCTTGTTCTAGAACAGCATACCCCAACTTGGTGCCCGTCAGATGTGTTGGGTTGCAACTCTCAACATGAGGAGATGCTCTTAAAAAAGAGAAGTAGCTGGTCCTAAGTTGTTCATCATTATTTTCCACAACCCCACAGTCACCTCTGCATATCATATTGCATATCGAGATGTTTGAGATGACAAGTCCCAGCATTCCTGACCATGGGACATACTGACTTGTAATGATGGGAGTTGTAGTCCAACACCTTTGGAGGGCACCAGGTTGGGGAAGGGCTGCTCTAAACAAAAAAAGAGAAGTAGGTGGCCCTAAGTTGTTCGTCATCAGTTTTCCACAACCCCACAGTCACCTCTGCATATCATATTCTCCATCCTGTCCTCATGGTTTATCTGTTTTGGGAGAATGAGAATTTCACTTGCACTTTCTGCCTCCTTAGGGAGGATGTGGTGTTAAGGTTTGTGAGCCTTAACTCCCAATTTCCCTGCTTTTTGGTGCTTGGTTGGAAACTGTAGTGCCTTAACGTTGTTTTTGTAAACCGTAGTTTTTTTGTTTAATGAATATAGGCTGACCATATGAAAAGGAGGACAGGGCTCATGTATCTTTAACAGTTGTATAGAAAAGGGAATTTCAGCCAGTGTCATTTACATGCAATTTGTACCTGGTGAAATTCCCTCTTCATCACAGCAGTTAAAGTTGCAGGCACTATACTAGAGTGACCATATACAAAAGAAGGCAGGGCCCCTGCAACTTTAACTGTTGTGATGAAGAGGGAATTTCACCAGGAACTAATTGCATACAAATGACACTGGCTGAAATTCCCTATTCTCTACAACTGTTAAAGTTACATGAGCCCTGTCCTTCTTTTCATATGGTCAGCCTAATTTAATAATATATTTATTTCTTATTTTATTTAATTATTTAATTCCCCTTAAAGAACCAAAGAAAATCTCAAAGCTGTGTTGCATTAAAAGAAAAAGAAGAAACAACTCTGAAATCTAAAATAACCTAAAAATTAAAATATCACATGTAATGCTTAGAAGACATCTAAAATAACCTAGTTGGGTGAAATGAGAGGCCTGGTTCTCACGAAGAAGCAGATGAAGTGGTTAATTTGTGTTCAGATAGAGTACCCTTCAAAGAGTTCATGGTGCAGCATGCCAAATAGGGATACCCCATGGGTTGGATCTGCCCTGTGGGCCACCAGTTCCATTCACAGGCCATGCACACAGGTCAACAGCATATTTTAGCCAGTATGAAGTCAGGAAAGCATCCTGTTAAATTAAGTATTAGGCATGCCATATGATCAAGTGGAAAAGCACAGCAATGCTGGTAATGTATTTGTTCCAAAAGGCAGGATTTGTTTGCCGACAGAACTATAGAAAAACACAAGATGCATTTATGCATTGCACATTAAACGTGCTTAGATTGTTTTTTAAATACACACACACACATACACACACACACACACACACACACCTAAACAGTGAGAAAAGACCAAATACATTAGGGTGACCAGATAAAATCCAGGTCAGGGCTCATGTAACTTTAGCAGTTGTAGAGAAAAGGGAATTTCGTCAGTGTCATTTGTATGCAATTAGTTCCTGGTGATATTCCCTCTTCATCACAACAGTTAAAGTTGCAGGGGCCCTGCCTTCTTTTGTATATGGTCACTCTAGTATAGTGCTTGCAACTCTAACTGTTGTGATGAAGAGGGAATTTCACCAGGAACTAATTGCATACAAATGACACTGGCTGAAATTCCCTTTTCTCTACAACTGTTAAAGTTACATGAGCCCTGACCTGGATTTTATCTGGTCACCCTAAAATACATGGTCTTGTATGGTTTGGTTTGGTTTGGTTTGGTTTGGAATAGCAGTGTTCAAGCACAAAGCAGGAACTGGGGAAAGACAGCTGCGAGTGCCAGTTTGTCTCCTAGCCTCACAAACCCTAGTTTGGGGAAAGGCACCAAAACGTAAGAGAAAGGGGCCATGGCTCAGTGGTAGAGTCCATGCTTTGCACGTAGAACATCCCAAGTTCAATCCCTGATATCGCTAGTAGGGCTAGGGTAAAAATCCTGCTTCAAACCCTGGTTCGTTGCTGTCAGTCAGTGGTACCTAGAGTTATGCACGTCCCCCTGATTTGCCTCGGAGGCCAATTTGAAGCTCCAAATCAGTCTGATTGGACTTGGGGCACCTCAGAACTGTACCATCCCACTTCAGGTTTCATGTCGAATCTGACACGGGAGCGGCTGTGGTTGTTTCCTTGGCACCCATGGGCACCCGGGAAAGCCAGGTATGACACTAACCAGGAGTTCATAGGACTCCCCTCACTTCTCACTCCCCCCACCCATCCCACTTGTTCCCAAACCCAGTGAGCTGATGTCCTGTGGGACTTACCTGAAGCCTCTACTCATACCGGCAAGCCCCCAGTCCTCCAGGAGGACCACTCTGGCTTGTTGTAGTTTACAACACTAGACATAAGGCAGCTCTCTTGGAGGACGGCCGGCTCACTAGTAGGAGCGGAAACTTCAGGTTAGTCCTTGCATTCAGGGGCTGTCCCTTGGGCCAAATCAGCTCAAAGTGCTTCGGCTGCTTTGGGTTGAGGTGGCCCAATCTGGTCCTAAACCAGATTGGCGTAAAAGTGGCCCGAATCAGCCTGCTTCAACTCAGATTCGGGATTTGGGACTGCGGTGAAGCACATCCCTAGTGTTAATAATACTGAGCTAAATGGCCCAATGTTCCTCTCTTTTAACATGACTGGGTTCTCTTGAGATTGAATTTCTGGAGCTTTAAAATTATATTTTAATGGATGTAGGCAATGAATCTATAACAATTTCTCACAGGTAGGATTCACCATGGGCAGGGTTTGTAGTAAAACTTATTTCTTTTTTCCTCCTAGAGGTTGTTTGTGGGTTTGCACTGTCACTGCTAATGGCAACAGCATTTATTGTGCTGGCAACTTGGCCTCCATTTTGCATCCTGCACAATACCCCTTTACCTAACACCATTCAAAGACATGGGGTGGGTGGGTAAGGAGAATCCAGCCACCACAATATATATATATATATATCGATGGGGAAAAATCTGAAAAGTAGGCTTTTATTTGATGGGGGTGGGGCATAAAAATGAAAATAAAATGTCTTCTGAGAAATTTTGGTTCACCTCTAGATGTCATTCTTCAAGCTTCAGCAAGGGTCTCCCATGTTCTGTTTCTGAGGGGTGATCGTGATACATCTTGTTTCTTATGCAGGTGCTGGTTATACTGCTCCTTCCCTGAAAGCCATGTAGTGGGTATGTATGTGTGTGTGTGTGTGTTGTGTCCAGCTGTAGGGAAGAGGTGGGGCTACTCCTGTGCCAAAGTTTGACCTCCAATTTCCTGAAAGTTTTCTTTCCCATTCTCCCTTCCATTTTTCTGCCTCATTCTCAGTGCAATTTATAATTTATTTGGGATTTATTGTGCTGGTGTTTTTGACTATACCTAATCGTAGTGAGGTGGACGAGGGAATTGTATGTGTGTGTATTTCTTTACATTGAACATCTGTCCTTTGCTCTGCAACCTCCCAAGCGGCCTGTACTTCCTGATCTGAAAAAGCCCTATATTGGCTTCCCCAGGTAGGAAATGCAGAAAGTGGAGAAGACCACAAGCTGACAGAGAGATGATTGTACGATGAAAGACGGAACGCACATGCACACTCCTTGGCCACCTCATAAGTAAGTTAAGCAAAAGATCCCTCTTCTCCTTTGATTTAGTTTTCCAAAAGCAATTTCTTTTCTATTAAATTAAGAAGAATGGTTGAAAAATATGTGGGGAAAATGTTCGGCACAGCACTAGCGAGAACCATGTATGCCAGTATGCCACCTAGGGATGTCGGAGGAATCCACTATGGAACAAAATGAGTTTGTTTTTTTATGAATCCGACTCATGAACTCCACAGCAGACTGGCTTTTCCCCTTTTTTGCAGATTCCGTGGGCTTGTGGACCATTTTTCTTACCTTTGGGGTTTTGCACAACTTTTATCATAGAAAAATATGCAAAACCTTTTAAAAAACAACAACAACTGAAATTGTGTATTTCCCCTTTAGGCTAAAGCAAGAAAATTAGTGCTGGGCTGAAAATTTTGACAATTCCATTTTTGGCATTTCATGGAGGGTGGGAGAAAAACAAAAATTCATGTAAAAGAAGCTGGGAGAGGCGAGAAGTTCAGAGAATTTTCTCCTTGGGGAGGTGACAGGGTTTCCACACACCTTTTTAAATGTAGCCAGTCATTGAGGGGTCTTCTTTCTCTCTTTTTATTTTTTTCAAAACACCCCCGGCATTTTCAGGAGCCCAGGAATTCTTCTGGAATGCTTATTGGAGAGAATGAGGTCACATGGTCTCCAGTAGGCATTAATTTAGAACTGATGGGCTCCTCCAAATGCTGAGGGAAAGGGTGTGTGTTGTTTTTAGTAGGAAGGCCTCCCAGCAACTGGCTACACTTAAGAAAGGTTTGTGAAAACCCTGGCCCTTTCCCCAAAGGGAAAATTCTCTAAATTTCCCCCTCTCTGTGAAAGAAGTGGAATAAACAATGCCTCTTTCTCAAGGAGAAAGAAAGTTCCCGAAAATGGGGGCCAGATTCGTTCCAGTACTAGTGAAAATGCACGTGATGGGGAATTTGTGCATTTGGGGGGAAATTGTTGATTTCTACACATGTGAATTTGTGTAAATTTTCATTTGTGAATATGTACATATGCACAAATTTGAAAACTAGAAAATATTGGGTGGGCGATGGAACATCTGGCACCTGGCAATCTGCAAAACACAAATGAAACAGAATTTACACAATCCATACATCCCTAATGTCACCCTAAACTTGGAGCAAGAATGGAAGAAAAAATGTTGTTGTTGTTGTTGTTGTTTTTAAATGGGGCTATGTGAGTTGGGTGTATATATATATATATTTGAATCTTGTCTTATCTCCTACCCATTCCTGAAAGCAGGGATATGTCAGAAACCCTGCATTTTGTCCCATTTAGAAGTGATATAACTACTTACACACTGCCTATGCCATATGCACATAAACTATTTTGCTGATCAGAATGAGAGTGCTGAAGCAGAAAGGCTAACTTGTACACAATCCTTTTGATTTTTCATCTTCTTTGTATTTGCACCAGTGGAATATTAGAACAGTTCCCCCCTCCCAATATGTTGTGCTTTTGTCAGAGGTAGGTTCAAAATATATGGAGGCTGCTGTCACATCCTGTAAAATTTGGCTCAAGGAGAAGTTCTGCAATGAAGCTCCTGCTTACCAATTGGGTTGATTTACATTCAGTAAAAGTCATAGAAAACCCCTCCAACCATAACAACTTTCACATTTTGAACAGAGCATATTACCTTCAAGTCACTGGATATAATATTGGTGAACAACCTAACTATGACACTGTGTGTATTTAAGTCCCTAAACATGTTACCCTTTTCTCCTTCCTTTTTTGAAAAGGAAAACAGTTTAGTATATTTTACAATTTGAGGCTACAGTCAATAAAATAAATATGGAAATATCCATTAAAACAAAACCCCCATTAAACCAAAATCCATGATAACTATTATGGAGATTGGTTTGTTATTTTTGTGACCAAGAAAGCAATCCTGTGGCCCCTAGACAGTGTCGGGGAGTGCATAGGAAATGGCTCTGAGCTGGAGACAGGGCTACCACCTTGGAGCCGGAAAATCAAACCCCCCCACCCACCCACCCATTGCTCGCACAGAGAGAACCATGGCTGCAGTACAGAGGCGACAGTCGATTTCGGAGGGTGCTGACTATCAACACAGGATTGCACCCTTAGACAATATGTTACCTTCAGGGTAGTTCAATTTTCAATACATGTCACAACGAGTGCTGTGCTGAAAATTTTGATAATTCCATTTTTGGCATTTTATGTGAGGTGGGCTGGAAATGAAAACTCTGGCGAAAGAGGTTGGGAGAGATGAGAATTTTGGAGAATGTTGTCCTTGAGGAGGGGGACAGGTATTTTCCACATACCTTTTTAAGTGTGGGCAATTTTTTGGGGGGTGTCTTCTTTCTCTGTGTGTGTTTTTAAAAAAATAAAAATACCCCCAGCATTTACAGGTTCCCTGAATGCTTCCCGAATGCCTATTGGTGAGGCATTCTTGTATGATGGTCTAGCTCAGAAGTGGACAACAATTTTTCCTCAGGGATGCAAAAAGAGAACATATTCTAAAAATGTGCCAACAAAACCCTTTTTCATTGATCCCAGAGCATTTCATTCCTTTAACAAGGGCATAAGAAAGAGAGCCACCATTTTTGAAAGCTGGCTGTGTTTCGTAAGGTGTTTATTTTAATATATTTGAGTTTATACTCCTAGTTTTGAATGGTATAACTGTCCTTTTGTGCCAATGTTTGTATTTTTACATGTGTTTAAAATTGTGGTTTGACTCTTTTAAGATCTTAAAATGTAAATGTTTTATTTATTTATTTAATAATAACATAAATTATTAAATAAATTGCTTGAGCTATTCAGTAGTATAGAAATGTAATACATAAATAAATGTAAAAGGTCTTGTAAAGCTTTTATTTAGTGATTTTTTAAAAAAGTTATGCTGAATGGTTCCAAAACATGTTGGATTCAATAATAATAAAAAAAGCTTTTCATTGCCACTTTTGAGAATACTTTCTCTTTTAACATTCTGTCCTGTTTTAATAAATAATAAGAATAATAAATTTATTTCTTACCCGCCTTTCCCTTTAGATCGAGATGGGGAACAACATTTGTACAATAACAATATAGATCAAATACATAAATTAATTAAAAGAGCATATAAAACAATCAACACATTTTAAAATTCTTGATTTAAAGTTCATTTGGGTAAGCCTGCTGGAAGAGGCTAGTTGTTGTAGCTGCCTTAAACTCAGAGAGAGTGTTAAACTGACAAATTTCCTCCGGCAGGCCATTCCAGAGTCTGAGGGTGACAGAATGAAAGATCCTCTGGGTAACAGTTGCCAGCCTAGTTTTGGCTGACTGAAGTAAGTTCTCCCCAGAGGAATTGAGTGTGTGGGGCGGATTGTATGGAAGAAGGCGCCTCCACTCAGGATTGGTCAGCATGAATCTAGAAAATTTTTATCTTTTAGGATTTCTGGAAGATTTGAAGTGGGAACACCTCACAGATTAACCTGAAGCTGAGATAAGGGTCATCTACAGTCTTCAAATATACTGGTCCAGGTGATGGCATGCTGTAGTGATGGGGCATTGTTTCCTGATAAGGCAGTGGAGGGGAAGATGGAAATTGGGAAATGAAGGTTGCTGCCAAATGACAATGTCCCCATTGGCTCCTTGAGGCCCAGGCTGACACAGGAGGCAGATGGTGGAGGCAAGCTCAACTTCCTTCCTTCTCACATAAGGCCATTGTCAGAGTGACCCCTTAATCCATACTGGATAAGTCTCCACACTGTCAGAGTTTAATGAGAAAAATGTGGCACAAAGATGTTGGGAGTAGAGCATCAGTTTACAGAAATCGCAATGGATGATCACAGACAAAGATGGATGAATCAATCCATGTCACTTTTTCATGACGACAAAAAACTTGTATATTTATATATTAATTTTCTCTCAAAACATGTGTTTTTAATGTATTTTGGTATGTTTTTTGAGTTGAGAACTTTGGAAGTTCCAATTCAAACACTCATCTAGGAGGTTTAGATCAGGTCAGTTATCTGAATTTACAAAGCTCATATTCCTCAAGCATCCTTACAAACAAAACACAAACGTGTTACAATTGGTTTTGCATTATGCTTACGAAATGCAGGTTTCTAAACAAGACATCTTGATCCAGATAATATATATTTGGGTACATCCATGTGCATTTTAGATTTCTGCTTGAGGACATTTTCCTAACCATAGCTATGTTTCAAGGCAACAGCAAGGTTTTACTTAATTGGATTGATTTTAAATATGATAAAATCATTTGAATACATCTTGCTTTATGTATCTCTCATTCTCTCACTCCCAATATACCCCTCACGCATCTCGCCAATTTTCCACTCTGTGAATGCAAGCTTGTTGTAGCATAGAACTGGAAAATAAATACAAATCTTAAAAAAATGGGTTTTAATCATACAAACAGCCAGTGTGTGATAGTTTAATAAGGCTCTTTAAGTGAGAAAGTGGGACTGCTTTTCATGTTGATGACCCATGGAGTATATAAAAGGGAAGAACAACAATGTTATTCCAATAGTATTGTCCTTGCCTTGGTCTCCAGCTGTTGTGAAAGCTTGCATCAGAGAAGCTAGCCTGAAAGCTAGGTTGCTTGATGGCAGGCTGTCAAAAGGCATTAATGTTCAGAAAATAACAGGAAATGCTCTAGAATCAGTAAAATTGCTTTGTAGTTTCAATTCATAGGACCAGACCATTTTGATCGGGTAGGTGTAATGTCACTTCCTAATGTCATGATTTTATAAACAGAGGGTACAACCAACTTCAAAGTCAAGGACTTCTACATCCCATTGATTTTATTTAGGAATGTATGAATCAGCAAAACCCAAAGTCTTTGAGGTTCTAAAATTTCCACCTCAAAGCTTGTTCTGATTCATGTCAATATTGGTTTGCAAGCTTTGGGGATTATTCACATGAAAATTCATGCATATTTTGTGTGCATGTTTTCAAATGTATATGTCAATTGCACACATTTTAAACTGCATGCATATTTCTCCCATTAATTGAAGCATGCTTTTATGCATTTCATAAATGTATGTGCTTTTCACGTACATTTTTGCATGAACCATATCGCAAGCTCAGAAATGTCCAAATATTAGCTGCAAATTGCATTCAGGTCCACATTAAGGGTCCAGGAGGTGCAAATTTTCTAATTCTGGTCAAAAATAAATTTAAAAGAATTTCTCATACATCCCTTATATATTATGCCTGTTCCAAATATATGTGCTCTGAATTGAACTATTTCATCCTCTGACATTTCAATTCATAGTTTCTGTTACAAGTTTCTAAGACTCACTATGAACTGCAGCTATGAACCTGTGAGAAGGAGTTGTTGGTAATGGAACCTTCTCATTATTTAACTGCCCTTTGTACACCAAGTGACATTTTTGAAACCATTATACATGTACTCCTATTATCCAGTAGCCCATGAAATGTTACAGTCCTATTTGACATGGATTACTAGGGCAACAACTTATTTTGCATTAGTGCAGCAAAATGCAGAGCGATATTGTCAAAGGATCTCAATTATTGCTAACTCTGAAATAAAGAACCATGGCAATTTGCTGTAATTACTGCCTTCCAGTATAATTGGTTGTATTGCTTATTTTTATTGTGTTACGTCTATCTATTCTGTTTTGTATTACGTAGTTTTGCTTTCTTATATGCCCTTTGACTAACACAATTAATAAGCAAATCTAAAAGCTTCAGTTGGACTTCCAGGTCACTAACAGTGGAGAACTAAGTTGTTATATTGTACTACTATTTAGAAATAACCATGCAAGCTAACTGAAGGAGAACAGAGTAAGACAGAACTTTTTTAAAAATAGAAGTTTTAGGAAAAAAAACTGGGAATTGCAGCAAAATGTTGCAATGTATACTTAAGTCTTCTAGAAGTGCTCCAGAGTTCCTGCTATGCTGTTCTCCTGAAAGCCATTACACACACTCCATTTTCTGCTTTATTTTGCAATTGACTTTCAATATTCTGTGGCTGCTGGTATCCTCAGTTTGTATCGGAATATTTGGGATGTGTCTTAGGGTTTGGGTTTATTTTTAGATAGTTCATATTGCAGCAAACCTTAGGGTTCCCTGGACTATGATGTTATTTTTCTTTTATTTCCCAGTGGCTCTATTTGCCATCTTTTCCATTGGTACTCAACATCTGAGTTTGCTATTAGAGGGAATGATTAGTTGTATGTTTTGTGAAATACTGAATTCTGGTTTTGTCATTGGTTGGGATCCAAAGAGCTTCTTCATGTGCTCTGAGGGCTTACATATAGTTGGTGTGTGTGTCTTTTTGTTCGAATGCCAATTCCAAACTGTTTATGAAACTTTCCCAAGTCTTAAGTGATTTGCCATGGGGGTTGTGGCGGAGGTGATTTCAAGAATTTGTTACTTCACACTTTGCCTAATTTCAATGTGAATTTGAAGGTCCCACTCAAGTGAACTGTTCAAGAAATTTGTATGAGGACTAGCTTTAGTGAGAGGTTGCACAAATTTCTCAGAAAGATTGCACAAGTCCTTAGTAAACTGAGTCAGAGGGGGGAAGGATCTGCCTTATTAAGGTTTCCAATTCTGATAATTAGACAGGTTTATGTAAACACAGAAAAGTGGTGTCACCCATAAGAACTGCCATAATACTAAAACTATTTCCTGGGATAACAAATTGTTATGGGAATAAAATAAATAAATAAACACACGAAAAGCTTTATGGTCGTTGCATATTAGCTGGAAAATTACCCTGTTTGTGTGGAAAGGGCACAGTTTTGGAAAGAGTCAGAATTGATGCTCCTTTGATTTCCCAGGAAACCTTGAAAGGTCAGATGAAAGAGAAGAGGATCTATTAATTCTTCTTAGATTGTGTTTCTAATGCAAGAATAGAGCTTGGCTATTTGCTTAAGCTATGTCAATAAAATGTGATGGGTATTCAACAGGATTTGCAAATATTGCTATTAATTATCCTCTCCAAAAAAATAAAACAGCCAATGATATATCTCAATGTTTCTGCCTTTTATTTCTTTTTTTCCATTTTGAATATTGCAGTATCCAAGACAGATGGTCCTGTATCCACAGATAGCCCCATATCCCTATGTCATTACTGTCCCCAAAGACAGGATCTTGTAGCATTATTGTATGCTTTATTTAGGGCCATTTTGCACATTAGACTCAACAAGCAACTTCAGCCAATCGCTACATCCCTATATGACATGACATGTGGTTACTTAAAATGGCATAGTTTATACACCTATATATAAAGTGTGAGTTGATCTATTAATTGTACTATTGATGTGTATGTCTCTGCCTATTCTTAATGTGGAAGAAAAAAGCAGAGGAGAAGTGCTGAATTACAAATAAGCAATGTGTTGTTTTTTTACATTCACTTTAACAACCAGCTAAAGCCCCTCATGTGTGAAAATGCCCTAACTCACAGTCTCTAGAATCAAATGGTAGTACAGGCTTTTAAAGCAGAGCGTGATATACGGGAATAAGAAAGTCAAAGGGTGGCCAGGCATTCAGAATTGGCCAGCACCACACAGAAATTGACTGTCTTGTCAAGTAACCATGACAACCTTGAACTGTAGTGCTCTCCTGCAGCTCCCATTCATTTCAATGGACTTATGAAGGACGCCATGCAATCCCCAGTAAAGTGTAAGAGGAACAGAATGAATTTATTTCCTATCTCCATCCTTCCTACTAAGCTGTCTGCTTCAGTTTAAAACAAAAGCCCCATTTTGTGAAGGAGATGGGACTGTCCTACCAACCCTGCTGCTAAGCGCACGCACTCGGACAGCCTACCCTGACAGCCTACAGAGAGCCTACCAGAAGATGGAGCTCTTTCCCTCTTCCATGTGTTTGACCTATGCATGGAGAACACACGTAGGTTTAACTGGGCCATGGGCAGCATTGAAGAGTGGCCCTTGTCAGAGGCAGGAGCAGGTATGAGCTGTGAGACAGCGCACATCAGAACCACCTGAGGGCCAAGCCAACAGATGAGAAACCAGAATTAGAAGCCAAACAGGAGCTGGTCTGAGGCTAAAACCAGAAGTCAAGATCAGAGCAGGAGCGTTGATCTGGACACTACAAATAAAAAATGGAAAACTATTGACCCCATCAAGTTCCCAGGGATCGTTGGCCCCCTTATGCAGTTTCCTGAAAGATGTGCTGATCAAAGATTATCAAATTCTCAAGATGTGGCTTGCTTGGGAATAGAAAGAATGAGATCTGAAGTCCACTATAGCCTTATTCAGGTGTTCCTTAACTAGAGACACTTTTCTATCCATGGAAGTGCTCAACACCATCTGGAATACTGGAAAACCACACTTGACAAACAGGCATTTTTGTTGCTGGTTCTGCTTGTTTTCATTCTGCAGCTGCTGTATTTGCCTGTGGCTCCATGTTGATCTACTATTGTAAACAAGACACTTGTGATAACAGTCAACCAGAGAAGGAGCCGTCGGGATAAATGATGTCATCATGCATAGGTCAGAAAAGAACACCATATTATACACACCACACTGACAAGGTGCACTTTAGTGATGCATTGGTGGTGATATAGATTAGGGGTGTGCTTTGGATTCAGCCAAATCCAGAACAAAATTAGGCCAATTCAGGCAGATCTGGGGAACCTCCAAATCAAAGTACGGCTAAACCAAAGTATAACAAATCCAAATTTCCTCAAGTTTGGGGATTTGGAGGGACACTGAGACATAGGTAGGATTTACACTACTGTTTTACAGTGGTATTGAAGTGCACTGACAACTGTTGGGGCCCATGACACATCTACACCAAGCAGAATATAACACTACGAAAGCAGTATGAAAGCAGTATATGGCATGTGTCTATGGGCCCCAAAAGTTGTCAGTGCACTTCGATACCACTATAAAGCAGTAGTGCAGATCCTGCCTCCATATACCGCTTTCATACCACTTTCATAGTGCTATATCCTGCTTGGTGTAGATCTTGCCTTAGACAGTGGCTTGGTTCATACAACACAGCAACTCACACTCAAGGCAGAGTGTGGGTTGTTGTTGAGCTGTGGGTTATTGTTGAAACATGGTTCATTGTGTTGTGTAAACCCAGCCATGCTAACAAACAACCCACAGTTCACAACCAAACAATAAAACATGGGTTGTTAATGTTTAATAAACCATCATTTGCAAGCACAGCTGGACCTGGTTGAAAGGGTATTTGGTAAGAGTGTGCAAAGAGGGTCTTCTTTGCCTCGAAATTTGAGCCAGAGCTCCGTTGAGGCAATTCGCTGCCCTGAGTTTGGAGTAGCTTCTCCTTACTCTGCCCCGTCAGATTATGCATCGGAGAACCACCTGTTTTCAAATAACCGCTCTAGTCAATGGAAGTTAATCAAATACTTACAGCTCCCTTATTTTTACAGCTAAAGAAATGAAACTTGGCAGAGTGATAGCACTTAGGTAGGTCTTCAGACATGCCAAATTTGGAGCAGATCGCTGCAAGCCTTGATTTTTCAGGGATTTTTAAAAAAAGTTTGAGAGGGTTTTTTTAAAAAAATGCTATCATTTTTAAAGACAAAGAGGTGTAACTTGGTATGATGATAGATCCTAAGTAGGGCTTTAGGCATGTCAAGTTTGTAGCAGATCTATTCATGCCTTGATTTTTTAGGGATTTTTAAATATTTTCCCTTTAAACAGACACACATATAAATACACACGCATTAACACACACACACATTTATGGAGGGAGCTTTTATCCTTTGCTGATGCAGAGCTGAGAACTCCACTGCTGCTGGTGGAAGTTTCTACTCCAGCCTTCTCCAACCTGGAGCCCTCTAGATCTATTGGACAGGGGGGGGGGGGGAACCCTGCACTGGAAGCTCAGCCAGCCAATAGGAGTAATAGTCTAACTGAAATAATGAACCTGCAACTCAGCTTACTCACTCAAGATGTCAGCCAGCAGCACTTTCACACTGTGGATGATTGACTTCTATGAGTCCGAGCAGAAACGTGCTCCCTCTCCCCTCCCCCCACTGCCAGAACCAGCACCCAATTAGTGTTTCTCACTCCCCCGAACACTGCGGTTGGAGGAGAACAAGGTCACAGGCAGCACTGTGGCAATTCCTAATTGGTTAAGCCACCCTTCACCTCACTCAATGTCTTCCAGATATGGAGACTGACACATGCACACACATACTCGCCCACCATGGATGCCTGAAAAACAGTAGAATAATTTTGGAGACTTTAGAAGCTCAGATTGGACATGCCTCCGCTCTGAAATTAATCAATGGGTGTAGACACGGCCAATCTCCATTCTGGAAGATCAAATGCTCTGTGGGTATTTGCGGTTACCAGAAAACTCCGAGGCGGTGAGCACACCCCTAGTATTTGGCTGAGATAGATGTTTGGGGACTTTGGCCAGAGGTAAAAGTCATTAGCTTTGTGGCAATAACAGTGTCTCTTGAGTCCTTAAGACGTTTCAGTGAGTGGTCTTTCGAAAACCCCAATTAAATATCAGTAATACCTTATGTACAAAATATCCGTTTAATAAACCAACTTGTTTAATAGTTCACCTTGTTTCTCCTGTTAGTGCTCATCTCAAGTAGGAGGTTTTGAAGTATTCTAAGAGAACAGTTAGCAGTAGATAAAGGCCAGCTTGTGGAACTCTGAGTTATAGTGGCAGAGAGTTCCTTAGGCACTGAAATGTTATGCTATAAATAACACACCCCATAGGTGGGATTGCCCAGTGAAGGAGCAAATCCCCCCCAAAGGTGGTGAAAGTGCTGAGGAGAGGTAATCCACCACACCCCCCTTTAAAGCTATTATTTAAGCTGTGGTTATCACTGGACCTTGTGGTAGCAATCCTAAACATTTATTTTGCATTGTACAAAGAAATACAATTTTATTTGTCCCAAATTTCTTTATGATTAGTTTTCTTTAAAGATCTGCTAATTCTAGTGTCATGAAAGAGAGAGAGAACTTTTATCTATCCACTTTCTCTCTACGACATTCAATTTTGTATAAACCTTCCTCATGGCCCCCACCTGCTCCACCTATGAGCTACAGTCCTGTACGTACTTAGCTGGGAGTAAGTCCTGTTGATCTCAATGGGGCTTACTTTTGAGTAGAAATGTTCAGGATTGTTCTGCACTTCAATTTTGTGTAGACTGCAAAGTTCCAAATGATGTAGCTTTCCTTGTAAGGAGGTGCTCCAGCCCCAGGAAATTTTGGTTGCCCTTTTCCAGCTCTACAATATGCCTCTTGAGCTACGGTGACCAGAACTCTTAGGGTGACCATCCACCCGGATTTGTCCGGACATGCCCGGGAAATGGGGAGCAAATCTGCATCTGGGGGGAAAAACTGTTTTGGGGGGACAAATCCGGAAATTTAGCCCCCCAAAAGGGTGACCAGATGGCTCTGGGGCGATCCGGGCCAACCGGGGGGTGGCGGGGGCAAACTGGGGCAGCGGCAGGTCACACGGCAGTGGCGGGAGGCGGGCAGCGCGAGGCACTTACCTGCTGGGGTGTCATCACCCGGCACGCTACTGAGAGACAGGCCAGGAAGCCTGTTTCTCAGTAGATTCCGAGCACCGGAGGGAAGTGGACGCCCCAGCAGGTAAGGAGCGTGGGGCGGGCGGCGCGGGGCAGGCGGGCGGGCAGCGCGGGGCGGGTGGGCAGGCGGCGCGGGGGCGGGTGGCGCGGCGTGGGGGGCAGGGCGGCGCAGCACGGGTGGGAGGGGCGGCGGGGCACGGAGGGGTGCGGGGGCGGCACGGCGCAGGGGGGTGATGCAGGGCAGGCGGGGCGGGGCGGGTGTGCGGGGGGGTTGTTTTGGGTGGGTGGGGTGGTGGTGGGGGTCCGGGATTTTGATTCTCAAAATCTGGTCACCCTAAGAACTCTATACATTATTTCAGTTGCCAGCACCATAGGTTTCTGTGATGGTGTTATGATACTGGTCTAGAATTTCTCTGCCAGATGATCTGTTATGGTCTGGGCTACATCTGAAGTACTTTAAATCTGAATTTTCTAGATAAACTTTTGACTTTATTCTATGTGATATAAAGAGAATAGGGTGACCAGATAAAATCCAGGTCAGGACTCATGTAACTTTAACAGTTGTAGAGAATAGGGAATTTCAGCCAGTGTCGTTTGTATGCAATTAGTTCCTGGTGAAATTCCCTCTTCATCACAACAGTTAAAGTTGCAGGAGCCCTGCCTTCTTTTGTATATGGTCACTGTAGTATAGTGCCTGCACCTTTAACTGTTGTGATGAAGAGGGAATTTCACCAGGAACTAAATGCATACAAATGACACTGGCTGAAATTCCCTATTCTCTACAACTGTTAAAGTTACATGAGTCCTGACCTGGATTTTATTTGGTCACCCTACAAGAGATTAATGTGAGCCATTTTTTCCCCTCAGAAACCACTGGAAAAACAGTAAGGTTGGGGGAGAGAACAAAAAATATAATAAAAACTCTCTTTGCCCTTAATTTGCTTCCTGCCAGAATAAAAGCAGCAACAATAATATTAATCATCATTATGGTGACATCAAACAGGATTAGAATCATAAAAATAAATACATGCTAACATTCTAAAATGAGAACATAAGAAGGGGGAAACACATCAATGTGGTTTATTTTACAATACTCTTGTTTATGTTGCAGCTCAGACTTCACTAATAATAAAGGATCCAAAAGATTCCATTTCCCACATCTTGGATGCTATTCATTGTTTGTGTATGTGTTACATTTTAAAAACTAGGCCATATCCTAAATTGCTAAGCTGTTATTCACTCCAGTCCTTATTTTTCCAACAGTATTGGATTGTTATTTTCTTTTATGCTGCATTTCTTATTAATTTGCACTTTTTGTGTACATGTTTCCAAATGTATGCATTTGTGTGTGTATTATTACAAATGTATGCATTTCTACCAGTTGAATAAAACATATATGTGCACATTTTTTGCATATATACAGATTTTGTGCATATCTTTAAAGGTATGTGTTTTTTTACACTCTTGGTGGTGTTGTTGTTTTTTTAAACTCCATCCCAATGTCGGAAACATATGGATTTCAACAGCAAACTTTGTTCCACTTTGTGTTCAGATTCAGTAAAGTGTGAATTTGGCAAGTTTGCATTGAAATGTAAAAGGAACAAATTCTCACCTATCCCTACCCTGAACACTGCCAGCACCCTAGTAACCCTGGCAGTGACTTTTAAGAGTCTCAGGAACAGGCCTTCTGCCTTGCACACGTGTAGTGGGAGATTCTAGGGAATGGCCCTGAATGCAGTGCTCTACCATGAGTTATGAAGCCTCCTTCTTTTAAAATAGCACTAGAATGCACTGGGACAGTAACACACGTTTTACTTCTGATGATATGCAACTGCCCAGTAAAAAAACAAAATGCAGTGGATGGAATATAATTTTGTGGTTGCGATAATAGGATGATTGGGTTTAATCAGGATTTACTCATATGTCGAGTAGACACAATAACATTAATGGGACTTAAGTTAGTCATCACTAACATCCCACTGGTTTCAGTGGGTCTATTCAAAGTATGATTAAGACTGATCCAATCCATAGGGAGACAGGAAATGCTGGAATGACATTGGCATAACTTTCAAAAAGGGACTAGCAAGGCAAAAAACGTATAGCCTATAACCTTCCAATACCAGCTTCAGAATTTTAGGGATGCTTAGGCAAAGCACTGTCTGTGAACTCCCATAATATGGAAAGCAAATATTCTCTCATAATGCCTCTGGCTTCTTGAGTGCTCTGTGTGGCATGGCAATGCCAGCTTCGTGTGAGGATGATCACCTAGCCAGTCTTGGGGCCCCAGCGAATCCCCATCCTTGGCTACCCTTTGGAGCCAGCTCTGCAACTTTCAACCAATACCATTCAGGACCATGGGCACTTATGAGAAAATATTGTGACACTATAGGATCTTGAAAGCAAGGATGCAGCCATGTTCCTGGCATCAGGGCTTGCATCTGGTGGTATGAAAAGTTCCAGTTATTTTACTACAGTTGAGTTTACTATAGTTGAGTTAGGTATGAAAAACGGTGTCCAAGCTAAGCACTACTAAATGTAGTCGGGAAAGCAGTGTAGCATTGTCCTTCTAAGCAGACAATTATGTGTTTAAATCTTCCTAGAATCTGGAAGTTTTGGATTAAATAATCATCTCTTCCCCTGTGAGAAGATGGCTGTGGCCAGAATCCCTGTCTGCCACCTTTAACACTTTCATGAATTGTTGGACCACATTGAGTTATTGTTGTGCCCCCAAGCTATTCTCTCTCTCTCCCTCCCTCCCTCCCTCCCTCCCTCCCTCGCTTATTAAGTCCTTCCTCTGAATTAAAACAAAAAAGGGTGGGGATACAGTTTTACTAATGCAACCTGAATCCACTCAATTCCTGCTTTATGTATGAAGTGGTAAGAAGAATGTCGAGAGATGCACCCAGAGAATATCAATTTAATGCTACTGTAGCAGGAGGCATTGCTATGGTAATGGACATAATTTCACTTGTGTTGTCCAATTAAGTTGTCACTTGCAGTGGTTTCATGCTTGCAGCACAGACAGAACGCCTTCCCTAAGCAAACATGTTTTCAAGGAATGCCAAAATCAAAGACTGATTAATTTTCTATCATCATCATCATCATCATCATCATCATCATCAATATGCCTTAGGGGAGATAAAGAACTTGCTACAGGAGAGATGTCAAAGATATTCAAAGATATTCAACCCACTGCTTTAGCTGTGTAAAGAACTAAATAACAGGGGTGTATAGGGTGGGTCTTCTCTGTCCTGAAATTCAGGGTGGAGCTCTGTTGAGGCATTTCTCCATCCCGATTTCTGGAGCAGGTCCTTCTCTCCACTCTGCCAGATAGTTTGGTCAAAAACCACCCCGTGTGGGGGTAAGTGGTACATTCTCATCAATGGGGATGAACAGAAATGCACACCGCTCCCTCATTTTTAAAGATAAAAAACATGAAAAGTGGCATTGTGGTGCTTTTAAAGCAGACTTTGGGCTTCCCAAGTTTGGAGCAGTGATTTATAGGGAATTTTTAAAATCTGAACACAAATATCCTCTCAGGAACCTCTCATGCCTCAATTTGTATGGCGAGGGACAGGGAAACAAAGCAGCGGAATAAAAGTCGAATAATTTCGGAGAGGTTAGAAGCTCCATTTGGGCGTGTCTCTGCTCTGAAATAATTCTATCAGTTTAGAAGCAGCCAGTCTCCACTCTGGAAGATCAAATGCCCTGCAGATGTTCGTGGTTATCAGATAATTCCAGGGTGGAGCGCACACCCCTGCTAAATAGCATAGCGATGCAACAGGGTTTTGTGAGCGCTCACAAAATGTGAGAAAGGAAGAACACCCCCTTCCTCCCCAAGATCCTTTAACAATGTGGGTATTATTTTTCCTTCCTCAAATATGTTATTTGTTAGTAAATGTGCCACAGACGAATCTGCTGATTAAACACTTATCAGGAACAGAAACACAGAGACCCATTTCTCTACAGCCTGCCAAGCATTAGGGTAGAGTGAATTGCCAAAATGTAACACCACCATCACTAGACCAATTCCTAAGTTTTTGTCATGCTTTGTTTGATATGAGCAAGAAACAGGATCTAGGACAGAGTGGGATGTGGAGAAGTGGATGTGGCTGTGTTAGTTTTTAGTGGCTCCCATTTTATTTATTGAAAATATTTTACCCCTCCTTCCATCATATAGTCTTCATTGAGTTTTAGAGGGCAAATGAACAGGCTGCACTTTGGGATATAGTGAAGAGGAAGTAAACCCTCCAGACATTATAAGAGTCGGTATCAGGAGAAAAAAAAATGCTGCCCTGCTAGTGTTACCACAGTGTTATCCAACATTGTTAACCTTCTTGTGTCAGGCAAAAACATGTTTTTTTAATTGTCCCAGCCTTTAAAATGCATTTTAATGTATGAATGATTATTTTCCTTAAAAAACAGTTTATGTTAAAAAAAAAGAAACATATTTGAGATATGTATATATTGCTAAACATAATAAAATGCCTAAGCAGTTCACATATAAATATTAAAATCACATTCAAAATACAAGATTAAAAACACAACATTAAAAACAATTCCCATTATAATAAAAGCAATACAAGGAGCAGTAAGATGGAGAAGCATGATTCATTTAATTACAGTCCAGGGAAAGCTTGGGCGAACAAGAGTGTTTTCAGGAGGCGTTTGAAAGATGTCGCATTTTCTGCCTCCCAAGTGGCATGAGGGAGAGTTTTCCACAGGGTGGGTGCCACTTGGGAGGCAGAAAACGTGACATCTTTCAGACGCCTCCTGAAAACACCCATTGGGTTACTACATGGCGACATTCCCTAAGCAGTTCACATATACAATACAATACAATACTTTATTACGGTTAAAAAACCAGCATAGCAAAGAGAACAAATCATACATGTAAAAATATTAACACAATTACAATGACAATGAGATCAATACATATACTTGCTTTTGTATTTGTATTTTATCTTGGTTTTGTAGATGTCTGTAGACAATCTAGTGAAGGGCAATATAGAAGGGGTGGCACAGCACTTCTAGAAAAGATGCAGCACAGCACTATGGAAATAAATGAATGAATAAATGAATATTGTACCACCAAACTGACTCTGGCTGTTCCAGGTACCAACCATAGGAACCCCATGGAAGAAATAAAGCCCCTCATTCTCCCCACAGGCTGCTAAAAGGTTATGGGCAGGGGCAACATGCTCCCAGTGACTCCACAAAAATATGAGATACATTTTTGGTGTGGTTTGGGAGAAGGAGGAGAGCAGAGTCTGGGAGTGTATGGGGAATATATTTCCATACAACCTTCACAGGATATGGAGGTCATTGGCAATTTGTTAGAACAACTAGGGATGAACAGATCTGTCAGTCTCAGCCTCACCAAGACTGGTGGATTTTTAAGACCTAGCTCATTAAATCCCATTTTCATCCAAGCACGTGCTTTTTGTTTTAAAATCAAATCTACATTTTTCCTAATATACACATTTTGTATACATTTTTAAGCCTACACATTTCCCCAGGTACTTCAGATTGCTGAAATATAGTTTTGCGCACACTTCGTTTTCCAAATGTATGCATTTCGTGTGCACATTCCCCTAATGTTAATAGTTTTGGGCATTTTTTTCCTGATATGATCTCCATCAGAAAGTTTGTAAAAATACTCAATGAAAAGCTCAGGAGGTGTGAATATGTATAGTCATTGTTTAAAAAAAGCCTCAAAAAACAAATTCCTCACCCAATATCCTTAAGAAAAACATATGTTCCAACTGATCCTGTTTACTAACTCTAGGACCTCGTTACAGGTCCCTAATTAATTGCCATCCACTCTTTGTGGTTCCTTGATTAAATTTCATTAGTGCAAGTTGCTAAGTATGGGTAGAGAGCAGATTTAGGGAAGGAACTGATATAACCTTGTCTTTTTTCAGGGTTTACCCACACACACACACGCACCTGAAATCTCTAAATTTAAATTACTAAGTGGATGCATCTTACTTCTAGTGCACATGAATGCTAAGGCACCACAACGTCCACAGGCTGCTATTCACACCCTGTAGCTGCTGAGATATTTTTGACCCTTGATGATACTATTGTAGGACAATTATGTGGCTTTTCTTTTTTAAAAAAAGTATATCCTGAAGCAAAAGATCAATCACCCTGTTAGGATAGAACTAGACATGATATTAATTGCAGAAATGCAATTGATGTGCAAGAGTTTTGTTGTGTAAATAGTATTCCAGGGGACTTCAGAGCAGCCTTGGGACTCTGAAAAGTCAGGCATTTAACTCTTTCTCTCCCTACCAAAATCCCAAGAAAAAAACATCTCTCTCAAGTTGCTACTTGCTTTTGAAAGAAATCTCATGGGTGCAAAAAGTAACTTCCCCTCAAGCCTCCCATCAAATGCTGTTGACACAACCTTAATGTTCAAAGCAGTGGAAGGACAGGGTTAGGATGGGCAAATCTGGCATTTTCACTTTCTCCTGCATTCAGATGTTTTAAATTTCAAGTTCTTTCTCTCCCAAATATGAAGAAATTTGTGAAACGATGTTTAAACAATTCATATAAAATCAAGGGTTGGAGGGATTGATCTAAAATTTAATACACATTCTTAGGCATACCCCATAAGCACTGTGACCAAGTTTCAAGTCTGTAACTTTAATGGCGGTCTGATAATCCGATAAAATCCGATATTATCGGATCAAATAAATTTCAGATCAGATAATTTCGGAGGGATTTGTATCATATCATTATCATTAATCAGATGTCCGATAATGCCATTATTGTATTGTTATCAGACATCGAAACGATACGATACACATCCCTAGTTCAAACCCAGACTTTTAAGAGCAATGCACTCAAACCCTTCTGCCTGGATGGATGAATCTCTCCCTTCCAGTTCCTCTCACGTTCATTTTGTTGAAAACAACAACAGCAACACTCAAGTTCTTTCCTTCCCAAATGTGAAGGAATGTGAGCCCTGAGTTTACAACCACAAAGAAAAAAAAAGAAGGCTTTATGACAGCTTGCGCACAGGAGAACTGCTGGAGCACCCCTTTTGCCAACATATTGTAACATTCATGAATGACTCTACACAAAAGTTTTCTTCTAGCTGCAGACTTCCAGAATGTCATTGTCCTCAGGGTCACTGGAGAGTGAGAGTCAAGCTGTAATTGTTGCTGGTTGGCTTAGAACCTTGCACCTGACACGCCAGCTTCCTCTGTGCAGAACATTAAAAAAAAATCAGGAAAACATACAAACAAACAACTTCCCCTTGCTACCCACAGACCAAAGCGGTACAGTCCAGCAAAAGAAAAAAAAATCATGGGTCTGCTGGTTAAGAAGCTTTGTTCTTATGCCTTTGCAGAATATGTTTGACTCATGTATATTGGCACAGCAATAATGCTTCCCCTCATGTCGGGGGCAGGAGATGGTCTTTCAGAATCAGCTCTTATTCCACGAACATTGCATTCCAGGATGCTATTGTGCAGCCAATGTTACAAATGTGTCAACTTTGCATATGAGACACATCCATTCTCCTTCAGCAAGGAGCTATGCTTTAGAGGGGTCCCATTATATCATTTTTTATTTTGCCAAGGGGCATTCAATTGACCCCAAGTAATTTCCTTGGTACGTCTGGTTTCAGCAAGTTCAGCTGGCATCTCATTTTCAATATATTGCCATGATATTTGTTCATTCCAAGTAGTTCCACTGATGCATGTTAAGTTATGCTGCATGACAAGCCCTCTGGCCCTGACACCTTTGAAGGTACTCTATGCAAAGCCAATCAAGTATCTGCAAACATCTCTCCATGGCTCATTTTAATACAATCTGCAAGAAAAAAAAACCCACAAGTGTTTGTGTGATTGCACACAGCCATATCTATTTAGAGGGGTGCTTTAATTTAAAAGGCTCTTTCCCCTTACCCAATTTGAAAAGACATATTAATATCTGGGGTTGTACATGAAATTCTGATCAGATGAATGGATAGAGTTAGGATATAAATAACAGGGTTTTTTATCATTGTTTGGGATTTTATGAGTTATATCTGATTATTCAAATTGGAAGAAGAGTAATAGATATTGGCTGAATTCGGACAACACGATAGTCAATGGTGGGGTAATAATCAACTTTACAGTTGTTCATCTAGGGGGTACTTCCCACACAGCATGGGAATAAATAATCAACTGTGGTGTGGATTAGGATCAGCACTGAGTTGACTATGGCAGTATTCGGACGACACGATAGTCAATACAACTGACAATTGTTTCCCCACCACAGTTGCTTTTTGTGTCATCCGAATTCAGCCATTGACTTAAATGCAGAACACCCAAGGTTCAATCTTCAGGCAAAGCAGGAAAGAGTCTTGTCTAGAAGTCTAGAGAGCTACCGCCAGTTAGTGTTGTCAAGAGTGAGCTGGATGGACCTCTGTCAAACGTTTTGGACATTAGAACATGATGATGATGAAATAAAATAATAGAATTGTATGATAAAATCAGCTGCCTCCAAAGTGACCCTGACACTGTTCTTGTGGCAGAGCTAACTGAGATGTCCAATGCTGCATTCGGCCTCGTTCTTTGGGATCAGTTTCAGTTGATATGGTCTGAGGACATGGGCAAAGGGATTGCAGGAATGCTCATTTGATCCTTGCTCCTCACTGTTGATTAAAACTAGATGAAAGAGTATGGCCAGGTTGGTCCAGACTCCTGCTGAATGCTCCTTTAAGTGGGGGAGTGGTAGCTGCCGCTTTTAAGGAGGCAGCGGTACAGCCACTCCTAAAGAAATCCTCCCTGCACCAAGTGATTATTTATCGCCAAATATTGCCCAGTTGCAAAAGCCTTCTTTTGTGAAGGCTCTGGGAAGAATTGTGGGGGTTCAACTGCAGCTTCTTTTAGATGATGCCAATTATCTGAACTCATTTCAGTCTGTGTTCAGGCCTGCATTTGGGACTTAATTGGCCTTGGTCACCTTTATTGAGAGAGGAACAGGAGAGTGTGATCCTGTGTGATCTGAATCGGGTGTGGCTGTGAAGGTCCTGGAGCAGTGTGTGGATTCAATGGTGAACTGGATGAGAGGCAATAGACTGAAATGGAATCCTGGAATCCTGAGATGGAATCCTGGAGGCTTTGTGGGTGAATGGTTTCCAGGCCCAGAAGATAAGGAGGTTACCTGTCCTGGATGGGATAACACTTCTTCTGAAAGATCAGGTTCACAGTCTAGGGGCACTTCTGAATTCATCTTTGTCATTAGAGGCCCAATTAGCTTCAGTGACCTGGAGTGCCTTTTATCTGCTTTGGCTGTTCTTGGGCCAGGATACCTTGGCCATGGTGGTACCCTCAGAATTGGATTACTGCAATGTATGTTATGTGGGGTTGATCTGGAAGATACAGCAAGTGCAGAATGCTTCAGCTAGGTTGTTTAGTGGAGAGATCTAACATAAGAACATAAGAAGTGCCATGCTGGATCAGATTGAGGATCCATCTAGTGACCAATCAGCTGTCAACCAGGGACCAATAAAGCAGCACATGGTGCAATGGTACCCTCCCAGTGATGTTCCCCAGCAACTGGTACACACAGCCTTACTGCCTCGGATACTGGAGGTAGCACATAACCATCAGGGCTAGTAGCCATTGATGGCCTTCTCCTCCAGGAATTTATCCAAGCCCCTTTTAAATCCATCTATCAGCAGCATATTAAACCTGAGCTGACTATTTGCTAACAGGCCAGATTTAAAGAAATGTTTTTAGTCTATCAAGCCCTAAATAACTTAGAGGCCACCTTCTCCCCTATAGATCCATTTGATCCTTCACAGATCACAGTCATTCAGAGCAGGGCAGTTAGTGTAGTGATGACCACTATGTCGAATAATCTTTGCCCTGACATTAGACATGTGCCAACACTTTTTAAATTTTCAGCAGATGTTGAAAACCTATCTGTTTATGCAAGACTTCCCTTTCTAGTGCAGTCTACCATCTTACGCAGATATTGTATATTTGATGCTTCACTCTTTCTTTTTTATATTTATATGAATTGTATGCATCTTTAGATGTAAATGTTTCATATATACTAATCAATCAATCAATCAATCAATCAATCAACATTGCACCTAGACTTTGTGAATGGTTGGGTTACACACAGTGGCTGACACATTTAATTATTTCCACTTCTGCACAGAGCACTTTGATGAGGAAAATACAGATATGTCTAACACCCTCAGTCTGGATGGAAAAAAAACATATTGAAAATTGGAGCAAGGCAGAACTAGGTAAGTATACAAATTCGGTGTAAAATCCAAATTTTGGACCAAAGCAGACCAGGAACCAGAGGCTGTGTCCTTGCTTCTTCTAGGAGAACTTAACCCTGGGTTATTGAGAACACAACCCACTAACCATCAGCACTATTGCACTGCCTGGATTCAGCTCATTTTGTGAACCGTCATAACAGTAGTCAAGCATAGACTGCTCCTAGATCTCATATAACTGAAAAGCAGTATAGGGTGTCACCAGCATATTGATAGAATAATGTGTCACAACACTTGAGGAAACATGTATTTAAGCCAACTGGTAATTGGGGAAAATGTTCTTGTTGTTCATCAGCTTTGGGCTTGAACTCTTGCTTGGTTTGGAGTTGCTTACAGAATGCCACACTCTAAGGTAATTTCAGGTGATTTTATATCAGCCAGGAGCATGGAAAGGAAGATTTTCCATGTACATGATTGAGGGGGTAGGGGGCTGTCTTCCGTATGTGCTACCTGCTATAAGTCACATACACAATGGACAGACCTCATCTAGAACATTCTACGGGAAGACTCCAATAGAATCTCCCAATATAATAGATGGGGATAATTTCCCATATAAATTGTAGACTGGAATGGCATTCTTTGAGAAGATCCATTGTCTGTGAGAATTCTAGCAAGGCACTTGAAACGTTACTCAGGTGCAAACCAGGTGACATTGGAAGTCCCCATTTGAAGAAGAAAACTGGAGCTCTCCTGGCCAGCAGATTTACCTATGAGAAAGTAAGTCAGCATTTTATATCAGAAATGAGGCTGGGGTCCTCATAAGTAACTTTTTTGTTCTTTAGAGGTGTAGACTTCATAGTTGTGAGGAGCACCAGCAAAATATTCTGGAGATAAAAGAAATTACTAGCTATTTTTTTCTCTTCCTGTTAGAATAATGTATGGAACCACCCTCCAGAAATTCCATCCATCTTATAAAACAAAATACATTGTTTACCCTTGAAATTCCTGTTATATTTTGCTTTAGGAGGAATGTTCAAAATTCACTTTGTATTTCACAGTAGGCGAAGTCTAGTGACAACTTGGAGATCTGCAAAGACCCCATCTCCAAAAATAATTTAATGTCTTCCCAAAACTCTTTGGGTTTTTCTCACAAGTTCTCACTTGCTTCTAATGTCGCTTTGTGCAAAAATGTTGATGGCCTTTTTACATAAAACAAAACTTTATCCTCAGCTTAGGAGAAGTTCATTAACATTAGAAGAACACATCCAGGCTATGACTGGGTTCCGCATTCTATAATCATACCATGCGTTTAAAGAAATATGGTGGTATAACTAGCGATTCAAAACAGAAAAGAGATTGCAGTTTATCCTATGACTGTATAGCAGAATGTCACCTAAGAAGAAAATAGCAGAGTGTACCGTACCACAGTTCAGTCTGTCATGAAAATGAACAATTCAGAGGTAAACGTTGCTTGATCCCAGCTTTTGAAGTGTTCAGTTTCACTGAAGCTGTGAAGTAAGCTGACAGGCTGAATTGCCTGAGTCATGGATCCCTGACAGAATTCCAGCAATGATAGACAACATGCACAGCAGTGAACTGAAGCAGTGAACACAGACAAAACTGCCCCAGTACCGGAGAGTAACAAAAGTGAGAAGATATTGGGAAAGGAAGCTTTTATTATTTATATATATATATATATATATATATGCAGAGAGAGAGAGAGAGAGAGGAGAGAGAGAGAGGAAAATGATAGAGAGCAGACTGAAACTTTCCACTATGTTCATGGCCATGTGGACCCAATGTCAGGGCAGGGGGATGCATATATATATAGAGAGAGAGTGACCAGACGTCCGGATCCCCCCGGACCTGTCAGGAATTTGGGGGGCAAAATGGCATCCGGGGGGATTTTTCTTGAATTCCCATTATGTCCGGGCCTGAGAGGATGATTTCGGGCCTCTGCCGCCTCTTCCGTGCTGGGTCTGGGCTCCCCGGTGCTTGTCGCCATTGCGACGACTCACGAGGAGCCCAGATCCAGTGCAGAAGAGGCGGCAGAGGCCCGAACCCGGAAGTGAGCAAATCCGCCTCTCCCGCCCTGCCCAGCACTTACCCGGCCTCCCTGTGGGCTGTCGCAATGGCAACAAGCCCCGAGGAGCCCGGCTGTCCAGGTGGAAGAGGCGGGAGAGGCGGATTTGCTCACTTCCGGGTTCGGGCCTCTGCCGCCTCTTCTGCGCTGGATCCGGGCTCCTCGTGAGTCGTCGTAATGGTGACAAGCACCGGGGAGCCCAGACCCAGCACGGAAGAGGCGGCAGAGGCCCGAAACCGGAAGTGCCCAAATCCGCAGTCTGATGTTGAGTCCATCTAAGGGTTAAAGAGAACGAGTGTGCTGCTCCTAGAGAGGCCCTGGAAGAGCCAAGGCTGATTGAATGCCCTTCACTTCCTCCTCCTCCCCCCCCATGGGAAGTGCCCAAATCCGCCTCTCCCGCCCTGCCCAGCACTTACCCGGCCTCCCCGTGGGCTGTCGCAATGGCAACAAGCCCTGAAGAGCCCAGATGTCCAGGCAGAAGAGGCGGGAGAGGCGGATTTGCTCACTTTCAGTTTTGAGCCTCTGCCGCCTCTTCCGTGCTGGGTCTGGGCTCCCTGGTGTTTGTTTGCGACGAGGAGGGAAGCGGCGGCAGAGGAGAGGAGACCAGAGAAGAGGAGACCAGAGGAGAGGAGACCGGAGGAGAACCGGTGGTGGTGGCAGCAGCAGCGGGGAGCCCAGACCCAGGTGGTGGAGAAGCAGCAGAATTGTAAGTAGATAGCGTGGGGGGTGGGGGGGGGGGTTGGGCAGCTCGGGTGGGCGGCTGGGTGCATGTGCGGTCGACGGTGTGTGTGTGCGGGTGCTGTGTTGCGCATTCGGTGGGCTGGTGCTGCGGACAGGTGATTGGCAGTGGGGGCGGGTGGCGCATTGCAGGTAGAAACGTGTGCCCGGCTCACTTCCCCCCCCCCCCATTGATGCCTGAAGCTTCAAGAATCAACTGGCTGTGGGGGAGGGGGGGAGCCGAGCCAAGCACACGTTTGCCTGGCCTCTCTGTTCTGGAAATCTCAAGTCTCGTGAGGCTTTCATCACCCGAGACTTGAGAGTTCTGGAAGAGATGGGGCGGGCGTATGCGCACCAAAGAAGAAAAAGCAGAAGGCGGCAGCAGCAACACGAGCCCAAAGCACAAGCGGCAGGTGAGGCATGATATGAGAGGCAGGTGAGAGGCGAGGCAGGAGCAGAGGGAGCCAGCCAGCAACAGCAGCGGTGGCGCAGACCCTGGGGCAACCCACATTGAGCTGGGCCTTGCTCCCAAGGAGAATCTTCTTTGCTGCTCCAGCTGTTGCAGGTGACCATGCAAGCTGCAGGTGTGCCCAAGCTGCAGTGTGTGTTCCAATCTGGAACTGGGACCACAGTGGAGAGAGGGACAAAGGTTTAAAGCCTCCCTGCCCTATATACTAGGCTCATATCCTGCCTCCCACCTTACTGCTAGCTACATCTTTAAAATAATGTGTAGTTTGATCCTCGTTCTGCTGCAAATGTAGATCCAGGAGTCAAGCTACTCATTATATTATTCATGTAGCAAGTAGCCCTTCTCTGCTTGCATAGAAGACAGATTCTCAAAACATTTGCCAGTGAGAAATCTTAGATCAACTCTAGTGTGCCTCCATTGTAGCTTTGAGCAGGGATAGCTAGAAAATTGAATTAGTTTCAGGACTGTCTGATTCTGATTACTTTTAAATTTATAGAAATTTGAACCATGGAGCCCTTGAAAAATATTCTATTTAGGGGGACAGTGTGTGTAGGGGGGGCACACACGCGTGTCTAGTGGATGTACTGCTTATAATTAGGATTTTTACTTATGTGTATTTAAAATGCTTTAAAATGTTTTAAATATTTTAAAATTGTACTATGTTTAATTATATTTTTAATTTTTGTATATCGCTATTTGTTTTAACTGTACATGTTTTAATTTGTAAGCCGCCTTGAGTCCCATTATTGGGAAAAAGGCGGGATGTAAATAAATATAATAATATAATTTACATTTCTCCTCTTCTGATGAAACATATTTGCATTATATAGGCTTTCAAAAATATGCTTTGCTCAGTTAATGAAGGGATGTTGTCTTAATTTGCAATCTAATCACTTGTCGCCTTGTACAAACAGTGTAGTCTGACTACTGTGGTAAGGATAAGTAACTGCTGTTCTGTTGTTTGTTTCCAAGCTTTCCAACTGAATTTAAAAAATCATTTTTGCATTGTGACAAGTAGAGAGCCTAAAAAATTAATCTATTGATGTGCTCAGTAGTGCTATTTTGCATGTGCATAGTCTTCTCAGAATAGTAAGGTTAAGGCCTCATTCTCACCAAGGTAGCAAACCTTTGTCTGGGCTGTGTTGGCACTTTAGACCTGCCTCCCCCAACTGGATGCCCTCACAATGTGTTGAATGGCAACTCCCATCATCGCCAATCAACATGGGAGTGATGGCTGGGACTGATGGGGAGTGTAGTCCACATTTGTGAGGCACCAGGTTGGAGAAGTTTGTTCTAGATTGCCAATACAGATTTGGATCATTGAATGTGTTTTGGGTAGAAAGGTTATAGTATAGCCTTCTTCGTGATATCTAGTATTCTATGTAGAATGAATTATTTTGTAGGAAGCAGCATTCAGTCATGTGAACCCCCACCTGAAGTCCAGTTCAGGCACAGGCTTACGACCACAGTGAGGACTAGAGCAAAACTGCTTGTTCTGGGAGAATTCAATCTCCTTTTTTAATCCTTTCGAAGGTTGGTCATACTGCAAATTCTGGATAGCTTTTTAAGAAGTATTGGGGTGAGGGATGTGTGGCTACTTTTGCTTTACTCTCAAACTTCAACAAACTGTTTGTAAACTGAAAAGATGTAGCTACATATAAAGAGTAATTAAGTGTTAGGTATTCCAATTTAACTCAATTAAACATGTTGATTCAAAGTTAAATTTTCTAACACGGTAATCCTAACCATGTTGGTCAGAAGTCAGTCCCATTGAGCTCAATAGGGCTTACTCCCTACTACGTCTGTTTAGGAGCAGAGCCTTATGACTTGTTTTAACTGGGTTTTTGCTTAGGCTGGGATTGTCCTTATATACCCCTGCATTGCCAAAACTGCTAGAACGTATGCAACAGAGTCACATATATGATCTCACTACAGGACAAGGAGGTAGACTGCCAAAAGAACATTGTACTCTGCTCTTATTGTGACAAGGGAGTTTGAACTTCACTTTCCTAACAGCAAATCCTTGTGACGTAAGTTTTTGTTCAACTTTTTCATTTTCTCTTCAAATTCTTATCGATAAATTGCTTGAGGAGAAGGCTATCAATGGCTACTACCCATGATGTTTATGTGCTACCTCCAGTATCTGAAGCAGTAAGCCTGTGTGCACCAGTTGTTGGGAAACATGGGTGGGAGGGTGCCATTGCACCATGTCCTGTTCTGTTGGTCCCTGGCTGATGGCTGGTTGGCCACTTTTGTGAACAGAGTGCTAGACTAGATGGACCCTCGGTCTATCCAGCATGGCACTTCTTATGTTCTTTTGCTTAATTCTATTTGGGCCATTTCTCCCCACCCTACCCTATGTGCACATGAAATTAATTGCTCGACCATTCCAAAGGGTTCTATCCTTAAAAGCAGTCTAAAAATAATTTAAAATAAAAATAAATTTTAAAAAGGAGAGGAAGGGCAGGTGGATGTGGGAGAGCATAGCACTTAATTAACTTGTCAGGGATGGAAAACCTACAGAAGGATACCAGTAACTCTGGAATCTACTTCTAGGTGTCTGAGAGTGCAACCATTGAGTTCCCCATTGTGCCTTGGGGCCTTGAAGCTATAATTGTGCTTACCAGTCCACATTATTGGCAGGGACTGCTTAGAGAAGTTCACAGCCTTTGCCATCTGTAAGTATGTGCTGGGTGGACATGGGACATGGGAAGGTTGCCAGCTGCCATGTGATCAAAAGAGTTGAATGTGAAATGGGGGGGTGCGGGATCAATCTCCTGTTTTAGGCCGTTATTCTTTGTTAATTTTCATGGTAAATTGATACAGTGCATGCATAGTTACTAAGGCTACAAAATCCCATATACACTGTCCTGGGAGTAAGTCCCATTGAATTCACTGGGTTTTACTTGCAAGTAGGCATTGCACTGTAAGTTGCTATAGAGTTCTCTCTCCCTCACTGTATGGCTACCTCCATATGTACATGGGAGGGGAGATGGCTTCTCCCACTACAATACAATTACCTTGAAAACAACAATATCCTACAGCTGCTACCTCTTTTTGTGAATGGGAGAGAATTTTTATCTTGTGCAGTAGGTCACACCCTTTCTAGTTGTTGAAAGGAGCTTTAAACTGTTAAAGGAAAAATGTGTGTGTGGGGGGGTGAGGAGCGCCTTTGGCTACCTTACCAGTTGTGGAGTAGGGCAGGACCTTGTAGGAAAAGTTCAGGGGCCCACAGAAAGGAGCAGATAATGTGGAAGTGTCAAACAGGTTTCGGTACAGTGCTGGCAGGAGAATGCGGGGGGTGGGGGGCATATTTTATTTATTTTCTTTTTAAAACAAACTCAAACGTTTTATAGCCAGGGGGCAGCCATGCAGCCATGTGAATGGTACAGAGGCACACTGTTGTTGTTTTTTTAATTTCAAACTATATTACCCTTTTCTACAACAAAATTGTGCTTAGTCCTATGTAAATGTGTTCATTCCATTTTGTTACTGTACTCGTGATGGTATTATGATTTCAGTTAGTTTAAGCAGCTGTAAAGCATAGAATGGCACAACTGATGGCATCTCTAGCATTAATTCATATCCCTCTCATAAAACGACAAGGATTGTTCAGCATACTGAAGCTGTGATCCAAATCACAGAACCACTCTGAATTTTCCTAAGATTTTCCGATGAATTCACTGATCTTCTGGATCTAGCTATTAGCTGTTGCGGCAATGGGCATGGAGGGGTGGGGTAGGAGAAGGGATTTTCACATTAGCTAAAAATAAATGTTAATTTCTGATACACTGACTGTCTCACTTGTTCCTTATTTCAGTGAATTTAACATTAACGTATTATGTAGAACATATTTGTCTTAATTGTGAGGTGTCAAATTAGACATGTGACCAAGGCCACGCCCCCTTGGGGGCGGTCATCTCAAGTTGGGCCCGCCTTAGGGGCTGGGCATGTTCGGTGGGCACACCTCCTTGAGGGCGGCCATCTTGTCCTCCTTTTTGGTTTCCAATATATGGTCACCCTATATTCCAAGCTATATATATATAGCTTGGAATATATATATATATTCCAAGCTACAAAATTTAATTCAGAAGAGATCAGGTGTGAGGTGTCTGCTCATCTCATTATGTAGAGCATGACCAGCTGTAAAATTCATAGGCTTATTTGGATTCCACTTCTCGCAGTGCAAATGAGGAATAACACCAAAGGGTATGGAGTTACACAAGAGTGAGATAAAATGGGGGCAAGGGAGGGAATGAAGGCCTCCAGTGGAAATCAGGATCGGATTTCTAATTCTTGGACAATTAATTAGAGGAAAGTCACAGTTCATGATTTTGCTCAAGGTACATTTAGCCACCTCAAAACAGAGTTATAGGCTGAATTCGGACAACACAATAAGCAACTGGGGGGGGGGACAATTGTCAGTTGTATTGACTAGAGTGTCATCCGAATGCTGCCATAGTCAACTCAGCACTGCTCCTAATCCACACCACGGTTGATTATTTATTACCATGTTGTGTGGGGAGTACCCCCTAGATGAACAACTGTAAAGTTGATTATTACCCCACCATTGACTATCGTGTTGTCCGAATTCAGCCATAGATTTTGTTTTTAAGAAGAAATACAAGTAGAAGTATTGGGTAAAATCCAGTCTTTATAATGCACTTTAGAATCCTATTGCTTTCAATTGGACATATAAGTGCTTTGACACTTTTGTCACATCTGGCAGAATTGGGTCTGGCCTCTAGAGGTGCCAGGTGTTGAATCAGTAATTTCATGCATACAAAGCATGCATGAAATTACTGACTCAACACCTGTCACCTCCAGATTTAGTTCTTTAAATGGGGTGGGGAACATGTGGATCTTCAGATGTTGTTGAACAGTTGTTGTTGATGACCATTGGCCATACCTGCTAGGGCTGATGGGAGTTGCAGTCCAACAGCATTTAGAGAGTCACACATTCCCCATCCCTGTTTTAAAAGATCTGAGGCATATCTCCAACAGTTGGGGAAGCAAAAAAGATAAATCTCCTCCAAGAATTTTGGGTGGAGTTGATACTGGATGAAACTTCGGCCCTTTCTGCACCATAGGGGCAGAGAGGGCGGGAAGCGGAGAAACCTGGAAGTGCTTACTTCCAGGTTCGGCGTGATGAGACCGCACCAGAAAGCAGCGGCCCAGGCTTCTCCTGGGCTGTCGCGAGTCATACCGGCCATTTTTTTTAAAAAAAAAGTTCCATGGAGGAGCTCATGAATGCTCCTGCGCAAATGTAAGTACCCTTAAAAAAAAAAAAACCATGTGCGATCCAGGCACCTTCCCCCCCTGCCATCCTGGGGATGGCAATTTCACTGTCTCCCCTCCTGATGGCCTCGGAGCTGTGCAGTGCGGCTCCTTGGCCATCGGTGCAGCCACACTTACTCTTACTCACGGGTAAGCATGGCTGCGCCTGGGATGGGCTGCGCCACACCAGTCGCCCATTTCGCTGCCCCCTCCCCCGGGAGCAGGGAACAATCCAGGATAATAGCGTTCCCTGAACTCCCAGGAAAATGGAGGGCTGGCCCTTGCCTGCTTGCAGGAAGTTCTGTGTGTTATATGGACTCTCTGCAAGCAGGCAGGGGCAGCCCCTCAAAAAATGGCTGGTGCAGAAAGGGCCTTCATTGTTAGTTGGTACTGGTGGGTGAAAGGAATCAATAGGTCGAGATAAGACGACTGGAGAGAATATAGGCCAAGACTCCACAGGAACCTGAATCTGGAAGCTTCAGCAGGTGCAGAACCCTGCTGTCTGTCTCCTAACCAGTACTGGGAAGCATGCACATATTCAAGGATCAATTCTATTGGTTGCCACTTTGCTTCAGAGTGCTGGAGCATGAGGCACACTTGACACAGAGGGGCTAGGATAGACAGCTAGACCATGGGCAGATTGGCAGTCAAGGCTGCCACAGCTATTCCTCAACTATGTTCAGATCTACATCTTGTGCCAAATCATTATGAATGTGAAATAAAAAGCAGGAAATAACATTATTAAAGTGGTATGCAGAATGTGTCCTGCGCCTCAAAAGTTATCAGTGCACTTCAATACCACTATAAAGCAATAGTGCAGATCTAGCCCATGTTCAAAGCAGTTAATGGCACCCAAAGTTTACTTTACAATGGAGGCCCAATGGGAATATTTCAGCTTGAATTCCTCATTGACCATGGGAAGGACGTCTTGTTGGCTTATGCTGTACTGTTGAGTGGACAGGTTATAATTATTTGGTCTGTTTGGCTCTGAGCTCTGTGCCATATAAATAAGTCACAGTTGGCAAGTATAGTGGAGATTTAAGGGGAAATAGAGAAATATGGTACACTGGTGAGCACCTAAAAGAATTAGAATGGTGAAGAAAAGCTTGTTCAAACTAACCAGTCATGGCTTACTGGCTCAAGGATACTGGGCACAGTACCCACCAGTCAGCTTCTAATAGCATTGGTGACCCCAAGACTCAATGGCTGGGCAAATGAGGATGTCCGCAGGTCACCTCAGCACACTGTGGCATATGCCCTTCAGTGGTTCTCTCAAAAAATGTAGGCAACCCTGGGCTAACTGTTTATACTTTTTTTTATCCATCACACAACAAGATGTCAACTTAGAGTAAGATTAAAGTCTTTGCTCTAGATCTAGACTGAAGAGACATTTTCTATTTCCAGAAATCACTCTCCTAGGCCAGATCTACACCAAGTAGGATATAACATTATGAAAGTGGTTTGAAAATGGTATATGGAATGTGTCATGGACCCCAATAGTTGTCAGTGCACTTCAATACCATTCTAAAGCAGTAGTGTAGTTCCTGCCTCAGACAACATCTGTCTTTTATTTCGTTACTACAGAAATATGAGGCTAATCATACTAAACACAAGACATATACATGCAAAATTTGAACACATGACACATTCAACTCCATCTTAAGTCACGGCTCCTCATCTGAACAACAACAACAACAACAACAACAACACAATCTTAGTTTTCTTTAATTGGTTTACCTGCAATAGGGTGACCAGATAAAATCCAGGTCAGGGCTCATGTAACTTTAACAGTTGTAGAGAAAAGGGAATTTCAGCCAGTGTCATTTGTATGCAATTAGTTCCTGGTGAAATTCCCTCTTCATCACAACAGTTAAAGGTGCAGGCACTATACTAGAGTGACCATATACAAAAGAAGGCAGGGCCCCTGCAACTTTAACTGTTGTGATGAAGAGGGCATTTCACCAGGAACTAATTGCATACAAATGACACTGGCTGAAATTCCCTTTTCTCCACAACTGTTAAATTTACATGAGCCCTGACCTGGATTTTATCTGATCACCCTAACCTGCAACACCTTCAACATAGCTAATCCAAAAGGATAGCTCCCGGAGTTGTGTGTTGTGTGTGAGTATACAAGATTTTTCATATATACACTTTAGAGGCTATAAAACACGTCTAACTTATTTTTATTTCACGTGTTGATGTAATCTTAAAATACTTTGTGTGTGTGTGTGTGTTTTACACAAGAATTATTTATTTCAGTCCATCCTGTCTTATGAGTATGTGTTCTCAAAATGCATCTCTTGCACTTCCATTCTGGGGAGCTGCCTCCTGGCTGTTACCTTATCAGATCACATTGCTGGTTTCATGCTTTGCTTATCCTATTTATGATTCTGTCACTATAAATCTAATATGGGCACTGACCCCAGGCTCAGTGTGCTCCAAGTGCAAAGCCCAGCACCTATTGTTTGGATTCCTTATTAGGAAACAGTAGGCGGATTTCTAATTGACTTGCTCTTCTGTCTTCCATCTGGGAAGACTTAAATACAAGATGATTTTAATTACTCGTGTACTAAGAGACTGAGTTGTGTTGCATTAGCCTTCACAATCACATTTAATAATCCAGAATGCTCTTGGAGGCAACTAATTATTGAATTTTGTAATTTTACAGTGGGGGCAAGGTGATGCAAATATGGAAGATTTGTCTAATTGAAGATACACAACTGTAGAGAAGAAGAAGAAAAGACCAATTTATTGCTGATCCAATAGTTGGATCTTGAGCAAGGATGGTATCGGGAAATGACACCTACTAGCTGTCACTGAGGGCAACACATATACCCACATTGAACTAGGGGGAAACTGGCCATTAAACCTAGGGGTGACCACATTACACCAGCTTTGAAATCTCTCCACTGGCTGCCAATTAGTTTCTGGGCGAAGTACAAAGTGTTGGTCATTACCTTTAAAGCCCTACATGGGTTGGGTCCAGGTTACCTGCGGGATCGCCTTCTCCCATACAATCCGCCCCGCACGCTTAGGTCCTCTGGGAAGAATTTATTACAGTCAACAAAAACTTGACTGACAACCATTACCCAGAGTACTTTCTCTTCTGCCGCTCCTAGATTGTGGAATGACCTGCCGGGAGAGATCCATCCACTCACCAGTCTTCAGGAATTTAAAAGCTCTATAAAGACAGAGCTCTTCCGGCAGGCCTACTCAGATGAATTTTAAGTGTTTTATTGGTGTTTTATTGGTATTTTAATGATGTACTGGTTTTATGTATTTTTAATCAGTTTTGTGTGTTTTGTGATGATGTTGTTCCCCTCCTCGATCTGGAGGGAGAGGTGGGTAATAAATAAATTTATTATTATTATTATTATTATTATTATTATTATTATGTACATTGCTGGTCAGTCATGTAAGTAAATAAAGTTGTGGATCATAGTTAAGCACATTCACTGTGTCTTGCTGGGGTGTAGAGGAGACAGCAATCCCATTGTCATTCACAGAACTACAGGACTAATGATCTTGGTTGGCGGATTCTCGTCACTTGGGCATGAGAAGCAGGATTGATTTCATGATCTCTAACTTATTGTTAAAAACAGATATCAAGGCCTATGATTGAACAGCTCTACTAAAAGCAATTCTGCCTCATCTTTTGACAACTTCTTTCATAGTCCAAATATCATTTAGGGCTTTCTTAAAATCATTATTATGTGAAATTACATTTCCCTTCTGTAGTTTAAGCATAGTACTTCTTGTTCTGTCCTTACCAACTAGGGGAATAATTGCTCCCCATTGACTTTAAAACAGCCATCTACAGATCTGAGGACAATCTTCTCTCCTTTCAATTTTCTCTGGCCTGTGAAAATTCACATGCCAGTTCACTTAACCTTTTCTTCCCCATGTGTCTTGGTTTGAAACCTTTTAATATAATCTCTCATTTTTTTTAAAGTAATGCTCAAGCATGAAGATAAAATTTTAATTCAGGCCTTGCTACTTTTTGACCAGTGCATAATACTTCATTTTCTTAGCTCCTATGGAATGCTCTAATGGCCATGACCTGGAAAAAAAAAGATTATTAAAAAGATTATTAAAAAAGAGCACCTCTTAATACTTTTCAGTGCCACCTATATGAGAGGTACCACATCCTAGAAGAGATTTAATATACAGTGGTATTGATAATAGCACTTTCATGCATCCATATCACTTGATTACTGTAAACATTTAATGATTTTTTTTTATTGAATGTGTGAACTCACTTCACTGATGTGTGTAAAGTTACGCAAAAGTCCTAACTCTGGTGTTATAGGCCTTATGATCAATTTAGGGATGGACGAACTGGTCTTAATTGATCTTGTTTCCTTTTTGCATGTGTTCATACCTAAGTTTGTTCCATGCAATTTCTGCATTAAATGTGCTGATTTTGGGAGTGCAGCGGGGAGGAGGGATCCACACAAATTTAGCATTTTATGACATACTTACAAGGTTCAAAATGCAGCCCTCTAATGGACTACCTCATGGGGTTTGAGAAAGGTGTGGCTTCTGAAGTGGGCCACCTTCTGATCCACACATTAATCTGAGAGGTATGGATTAGGTGAGTCTCCTTTGGGATACAGATCCAACAAATTCCTTCCCCTCCCCTTCCCCTCCCTCCCTCTCTCTCTCTCTCTGACTTCTCTCTTTCTCCTTTTTTAGGATCATACTCCCACACTGCTTATCTTTCTTTCTCTCCAATAGAAAGTGTGGAAAGATGATAATTAGGGCTGTGCACACGCACCCCAATTTGCCTCAGAGACCAACTCAGACCTGCCAAATCAGCCCCCAATTTGACTAAGTATGCCTTGGTACCACCTGGCCTGTTGCAGTTTCCTGGGCACCCAGGAAACAGTCAGCCATAAGTGTCCCCTCGCACACCTCCTCCCATTCCACTTCCCCCCCCCCAAAACCCAGTGAGATGCTGCTCCTTTTCTGGCCACTGTAATTTACAACAGTTGGTATACAGCAGGTCAGAATGGCTCTTCTGGAGGATGGGTGGTTCCCCAGCATGAGCGGAGGCAATGGTTGACCATCAGCCCGAATCATCCAAAAGTGCTTCAGCTGCTTTGGGCCTACATGTGTCCTATGACTGTGGGGCAGCTGGACTGCAGAGAAAAAAAATACTGCTATTAACAGTCTTTGCCTCTGTACTTGTTCCAGTATCTCCTATCCTTCTGTATACTTCATAGGTCTGATTAAAGAGTTCCCATTGTATTCGGACAGTTGTTAAAGAAATGTTTCTATCAAAGCAAGAGTTAACTGCAGCAGCACTGGGCGCAGATCTCCCCCAACCCTTCCCCCCACATCTGACACAGACCCACACATCAGTACTTTCTGCATTTGAACTCACTCGTAGTCAAATATCTACCTAACACATCGCAAGTGCTTGCCTTTAATCCCCCTTTCTTCCATTTCTTTTGTGCACTGATCCGAATGAAGAGTCTTATTATCAAAGCCAAGATACACCTCTGAAAGTGCTCTGCTTGGCCTTGAACTAAGAAATAATGAGAACTTTTGCAATATTTGTCCTCCTTTCCCCTATCATTTTCTAATTATAATTTGCATGGAGAATCCACGGAGTATTGCAACAATTTCCTACCCCCTCTTCCTGAGCTTGTCCCACGAGCCCAAAAGGATAAATGGCCTCATTAAGTGGGAGCAGAGGTTGGTTTACTCTCGGCCAAAGCACATGTTTTCTTTACAGGTGCAGTAAGCAGCTATGCTCTATTTTTCTATTTCACCCTGGTGCAGGGATGGGAACCACTGGCCCACAGAGGTTCTCCATCTGGCCCATGGAGCTTGGATAGGCTGACCATCTGAAAAGGAGGACAGGGCTCATATAACTTTAACAGTTGTAGAGAAAAGGGAATTTCAGCAGGTGTCATTTGTATGCAATTAGTTCCTGGTGAAATTCCCTCTTCATCACAACAGTTAAAGGTGCAGGCACTATACTAGAGTGACCATATACAAAAGAAGGCAGGGCTCTGCAACTTTAACTGTTGTGATGAAGAGGGAATATCACCAGGAACTAATTGCATACAAATGACACTGGCTGAAATTTCCTTTTCTCTACAACTGTTAAAGTTACATGAGCCCTGTCCTCCTTTTCAGATGGTCAGCCTAAGCTTAGACTCTCCCCGCAAACCTCCCCAAGCCCTGCCCTGTGGCCTGGACTCTACTGGACTCTTGGGGAAGAGGCAGGGACCTTTCCACACCATGGGGTGGAGAGGGTGGGAAGCGGGCAAACCCAGAAGTAGCCACTCCCAAGTTAGGCACGCTGAAGCTGCATCAGGCATGTGACAGCTCAGGCTTCTCCTGGGCTGGCGCAAGTTGCGGAGGCCATTTTTTCAAAGATCCACAGAATTGCGCACAAGCGCTCCTCCACAACTGTAAGTATATATATAAAAAATCCCTGCACGCGATCGCGCTCCCTCCCCCAGCCATCCTGGGGATGGCAAAATCTGGTCCCTCCCTTTTCTGATGGCCTCAGAGCCGCATGGTGTGGCTCCGAGGCTATCAGTGCAGCCACGCTTACTCGTAAGTAAGCATGGCTGCGCTGGGATGGGCGGCCACATGAGCCGCCCATCTCGCCATTGTCCCGAGAACAGGGGGGAAATCAGGATAATAACGTTCCCTGAACTCCTTGGGAAAATGGAGGGCTGGCCCCTGCCTGCTTGCAGGATGCTCTCTGCATCATGTGGCCTCTCCGCGAGCAGGTAGGGGCAGCCCTGGGAAAAATGGCTGGTGCAGAAAGGGCCAGGGAGAGGAATCCCTCCATTATCTCCAATAGATCAAATATAACAAAGGGATTCCCCTCTGTGCCACTCCCCCTGCCAATGGGAGGCATTAGCCTGGCTTGGCTTCATCTACCCCGTGACCTCACCTGATGGGACCAGGAATGGCTTCATCTGGAGGATCATCCATCTGGAATGTCACCCGGGAAAGCTTTGCTGCATGCAGGCCTTTCCCATTGAGCCAAATCCCAGCCAAAGCACCATGTGAATGATACACCTGGTATGTTGGCCAGAAACCAAATGACATCAGAGGATTTGGTCCCACCTGAGATGGCACAATGCATGGCTATGCATGGTCATTTGGTTCATAGAGGACTGGAGAGGGGTCATCTAGCCCTCCACCTGAAATTAGTTCCCTACCCCTTGTCTACAGTAAGGGCAGCAGGGCTGATCCAGATCTGGAATCTTGCATGGTGGGTAGGGGTCCTTTAACCTTCTGTGGTCCTGTTACAGACTGCAATTGCTACCACTACCCATGCCTCCAATACATAATGTTCCAAATGATAGAGACATATCTTAAAGGCAGAGGGTATGAATTTAATAATAACTAAAAGCCATGAGCTGGTTTTCGTGACAGGTCCCTTGAGTCCAAGTTCACCTCTGATATATGCAATGGGGCTGGAAAAAGTAGAAAAGCACCTCATCTAAGGTAAGACAATTGGAATATAATTATTAGGGGTGTGCACGGACCCCCCGGATCGGATCGGGACCCGGATCGGGACCTCCAATTTTGTCCCGGACCGGTTCGGACAAAATCGGAGGCCCCCCGGACCGGATCGAGTCCGATCCCGACCCAAAAATCGTACATTTTTGGATCGGCCGCCATTTTTTTCCCCATAGACTTGCATTGCAATGCAAGTCTATGAGGAAAAAATGGCGGCGGGTGGGTGAGGGGGGGCCTAACTCCCTCCCCCCCCCGGGGCCGTCCGCTGTGGACGGCCCCGGCAGGTAAGCCCCCTCCCCCGCGCTCCCTACCCCCCCTGGGGCTGTCCGCTTCCATCCGCTGGCGCCCGCGGGCGCCAGCGGATAGAAGCGGACGGCTCCGGGGGGGGTAAGCCCCCTTCCCCGCCACTGCTTACCTTCTCGGCCCGTCCGCTCCCATCCGGCGCCGGCGGCTACTACCAGCGGGCTCCGCGGCCTACTCTCGAGTAGCGCGCCGGGTGATGACATCACCCGGCGCGCCACCCTAGAGCAGGCCGCGGAGCCTGCTGGTAGTAGCAGTCGCCGGCGCCGGACGGGAGCGGCCGGGCCGGGAAGGTAAGGGCCCCCCTCCCCCCTCCCCCCTCCGCGCGCCCCCGGAAGGTAAGTGCCCCCCTCCCCCCTCCCCCCTCCACGCGCCCCCTCCTCCCCTCCACGCACCCCCTGCTTACCTTGCCGGCCCGGCCGCTCCTGTCCGGGGCCGGCGGCTACCACCAGCCGGCTCCGCGGCCTGCTCTAGAGTAGCGCGCCGGGTGATGACATCACCCGGCGCGCCACCCTAGAGCAGGCCGCGGAGCCTACTGGTAGTAGTAGTCACCGGCGCCGGACGGGAGCGGCCGGGCCGGGAAGGTAAGGGCCCCCCTCCCCCCTCCGCGCGCCCCCTCCTCCCCTCCACGCACCCCCTGCTTACCTTGCCGGCCCGGCCGCTCCCATCCGGGGCCGGCGGCTACCACCAGCAGGCTCCGCGGCCTGCTCTAGAGTAGCGCGCCGGGTGATGACATCACCCGGCGCGCCACCCTAGAGCAGGCCGCGGAGCCTGCTGGTAGTAGTTGCTAGTGCCGGACGGGAGCGGACGGGCCGAGAAGGTAAGCGCCCCCCTCCTCCCCCCCCTGCTGTCCACTTTTATCGGCGGGCGCCCGCTGGCGCCCGCCAATGCAAGTGGCGGTGGGCGCCAGTGGGCGCCCGCCGATCCGCCGATCCGCCAATCCGCCGAACCGGTTCGGAGCCTTTTCGGACCGGTTCGGATTGGATCGGCCGATCCAGCTGCGGGATCGGAAATCGGATAATTTATCCGATTTCCCACTGGACCGGACTCAGATCGTGGATCGGGTCCGATCCAGTGCACATCCCTAATAATTATGTTTATTGTTTTGGTGTTTATACTGTGCCATCAGAGTACATGTTGCTTTAGAGCAGCCTTTTCCCAACCCTGTGGTCTTCAGATGTTGTGGACTTTTCTTCTGAGGCAGCACAGCCAGTGATAAAGAATGCTGGGAGTTGTAGTCTAAAACATCTGGAGGACACTAGGTTGGAAAAGGCCGCTTTAAAGAATTGCAAAAGCAATAATAATAATAATAATAATAATAAGGAAGATGGCTCCTTGTTTCCATATACTTACAGTCTAACTTATTAAAGCACCAAAACTGATAATGGCAAATATAGTTTTCCTCTGGAGTGAAATCTTCTTAGGATGGAACTCACGGACGAATATGAGAAAATAAGATCGGATGCAGAGCAGATTTTCTCAACCTTTTGATTGTTTTGAAGTTGTGTTTGGCTTTATTATTTTAGCAATCAGACCCAAGGCTGCATGCTGCATGTGAAGATGGGAGAGGTCTGGGGAAATAGATGTTTGAACTTGCTGTTCTGGATGTTGAAAGAAGATGCTTAAAAGCAGCTGCCTGCTAGGCTCTGAACTTGCTAGACTTCTGCAGTATGGGAATGAATAGTAAGGTTAGGGTGGGGTAGGTAGGTGCACTAACCCCTCAACCATTACAGACAGTTCTAGTCCCAAAGCAGAATCAATGAAAACCACAGGGACTAGAACTGTCTGCTCTGGGACTAGACCTGTCTGAAATGGCTGAGGGGTTGGTTCACCTAGGCTGACCAGATAAAATCCAGGTCAGGGCTCCTGTAACTTTAACAGTTGTAGAGAAAAGGGAATTTCAGCCAGTGTCATTTGTATGCAATTAGTTCCTGGTGAAATTCCCTCTTCATCACAGCAGTTAAAGTTGCAGGAGCCCTGCCTTCTTTTGTATATGGCCACTCTAGTATAGTGCCTGCAACTTTAACTGTTGGGATGAAGAGGGAATATTACCAGGAACTAATTGCATACAAATGACACTGGCTGAAATTCCCTTTTCTCTACAACTGTTAAAGTTACAGGAGCCCTGACCTGGATTTTATCTGGTCACCCTAGGTTCACCCACCTACCCCACCACAATCTTACTATTCATTCCTATACTGCAGAAGTATGAATAAATGAACTTTGCAGAGGAATTAGGAATATCTAGAATAGCTTTTGCCAAGCTGGTTCCCTCCAGATGTTTAGGACTATAATTCCCAGTGTCCCCAGCCAACCATAGGAGTTGTATTCCAACACAACTGGAGGGAGCCAAGTTGGGGAAGGCATATCTAGTGCATTTTCCACTAATCCTTCATAAGTGGCTCACCTGGGAAATCAACCAATGGTTTCCTATATCAGAGGTTATATACTAGGGCAATGCAAACACTGGGCTCATCTACACCTAGAGCCCTTTCGAGGGTAGGGAGGGATGATCATGAAGTTTTCTGCTTCAGCAATCATCCCTCATGGGGTACATGCCAGCGAGTTTGCCCGCAATTTAAGGAGAGCTGTTCCAGGGCATTATTATTTTTTACGACTCCTGACTCTTGCCCAAGAGCAGAGTTGCAATCCTGCATGAAGATGAGATTTTTTAAAAAACACACATACACACACACGGTGCTGAAAGTCCCCAAGACCCATCCAGAACATGTCAACAATGTTCTCCCCCTCATCCCCGATGCCCATGGGCTCACTCCGTGTGTTCGCTGAGCCCCACTACTCATGAGGAACAGGAACAGCTTTGCAAGGGGAGGGCACACCAGCTGCGCACCTTGGGATTTTTGCGAGAGCAGGGGGGAAACAGGACAAAAGCTGTCAGCGATATCCTGGGAAACCTGAGGGGTCGTCCCTAGATTGCCACTGGATCAGCTGTGCATCGTATGGCCTGGTAGGGATCACCTCGATATTATCCTGAAATAAACGGCTGGTGTGGATAAGGCCACTGTTTGTACAATAAAGTATGTACAGTGCCTACTGCCATACACTACCATTTCTGGGTCCTTAACTGATTTTATCCTCCATTCAGTTCCTTAGGAAACTCATGAAAACCTCAATGCAGGCAAAAGGCCAGTTAGTTCAAGCAAAAGGCAAATGCTTCTTTGGCTTAGGGGTATGGGCTGTCTATCATAGCCACATTCAGAATAATAAACCTCTGAAGAAATCAAGTCTCCATAAAGGTCCAGAGTAAAAACAGAAATGCACACTGCATAGTGACTATCCAAAGGATGGCTATGCTATGCTCTGGAGACTGATGTATATATAGCCTTCTTGTACTCAGCTTATAACAATTCCTTAAACAAAATCATGCATTCTAAAAACATAACAAACACATAACATTTTCAATAGCATATTCCTAATTTGTTCCTCTGGACATTCACTATTTCATCAGGCAAACATTGCAATTTCTTTAAAAAGTCATCAGAGATCTGTTTTCATTAATCATTTCCTCCAGGAATATATCCTACAACCCTGGAGTGCTTACCAAAGGAAAAAAAAAACCAACCCTGTTCATTGACAAGGTTTGTCTAACTTCCTGCAGTTACAGCACATGGAGCAATGCAAATAACACAGGAGAGAAGATTCCTAAATACGAACAAGACAAAAATATCAATTATGAAACAGATATAATTACAAATATAATGCACTCGTAGTAAGATTAATGGCTACAGTTATTTTGGTTTGTGGAATTATGTTAGTAGCTTATTGACAAATCTCCAGTACATGAGAGAGGGCTCTTTTTTGGCCATGACAGCACATCAGGGGTTTACCAGATCCCATTAATGCAGGCTTTTAGGAAGCCCCCCTTTTTTTCAGGAAAGCCCTGAAGACTTACTTGTTTACTCTGACCTTCTGACAATGTATGTCTTATTGGACTGTTCTGGTGTGTAGCTGCAGGTATGCTGTAAGTTTTCTCTTATGCTGTTGTTGTTCTGAATGCTTGCTGTTTTTATCATATGAATATTATTGTTGTAAGTTACCCTGGGAGGGCTCCTGCCCTGAAAGATAGACTTGAAACATTTTATACAAATAAATAATAATATTAATAATGTCAGTTCATTGCTTCAATTTCATCGAAACCAAAATATTCCTCCATTGAGACAACATTTCCCATTCATGGATGGATGCTGTTATTATCTTCTGGCCTCAGATATACCTCTTCCAAACTATCCACTGTGCGTCTTCCAAAACCTTTACCCAAATAATTTTGCAAAGTTGTGTTTTTTTTTTTTTTTTTAGTCACCCAAAAAAAGTTGCAACGGGAAATACACTTTCAACTTTCCACTTTTATATGCTGTTCTCAATATAAAACTATTTGTGTTTATGCGTGATTGTAACCTTTAATATAGAAGACAAACCAACAAATGGTAGGTCAAGTCTCCCGCTCATCAAATGTGGCAGAGAGTAGAGGCCTTCCATGATGAGATTGAGCTGCTCATGCATGTTACAAGGATAAAATGCTGCAGCACATACTTTTAGGGTGCAATCCTATCTAGATAGTCAGCAGCCTCCAAACTTGGAGGTTGCCCAGTATCCAATTCGGGGGGGGGGGGCGTGTAGAAGCTCCGAGCTCCAGTTGCCCTGCATTTCTGTTAGATGGGTGATTTCACCCATCTAGCAGTGGGAGGGAAGGGGGCTTGGGCAGCCATCGGAAACAGAATACCACAGTCACCCTGGTCTCCTCCCCTCCCTGACCCTGGGAATGGCCCCTTTTCCCAGTGTCCACACTCCACTTTCTGAGCATGGAAAGGTAGCTGGTTACATGAGAAATGAGAAATGAGAAGGAGGTGGGGAGCACAGTTTCCTGGCTCTGAGCTTAGAGTTCTGTCTGAGCTCAGAGCCAGGAGACTGAACTATCCTATGCCGCGCCCCAAGTCTGGTGGGCAGAGGATTGCTCTCTTAGAGGCAAGAAGGACTCTCACAGAAAGCATGTAACAATGAGCTTGGCCTTCTCTTGTCATCACAACAAACAGTGATCTGGTTAATAAGGCAGCCCAAAACTAGGGATGTTGGAGAAATCCGCAATGGAATCAAATGCCTTAGAATTTTATAAATGTGACCTGCGGATTCCACAGCAGACTAGGGCAGGATCTACACTACTGCTTTAAAATGCTTTATAACAGTAGTGACTACTCTTTGGGCCCAGGATACACTCCATGTACAGTTTTCAAACCGTTTTCAAAGTGTAAGTCTGGCCTGGCTTTTCTCTTGTCAAGCAGAGTCTATGGACATGCGGACCATTCCATAACCTTTGGGAATTGTGCACAAATATTTTCATAGAAAAATCTGCAAAAATCAAAAATGGCCAAAGTGTGCATTTTTCCCATAAGCTAAGGAGTGAAAAAGCACATTTGGAGGTAATTTATGCAAGTGCGGGATTTATACAAATTCACATTTGCACAAATTCAGAAACTGCCAAAAAATTCAGTCTGTCAATGGGTGGATGATAAAACAAAAGGCATTTTTTAATACAAGAAACAAAGAGCCGATCTACACTCCTGCTTTAAAATGGTTTAAAATGGCTGATAACAGTTTTGAGAACCGTTGGGGCCCAGGACACACTCCATATACAGTTTTCAAAACGTTTTCAACGTGTTTTATCCTGCGTGTGTAGATAGGCTCAGTGTAATAGATCTGTACATGAATCACCCAAATTCGAACACACACACACACACACACATGGATTTAAATAGTTACAAAACACAGATAATTCCATTCTGTTGTTTAATCCTATAGGGAGCATGAAATGGGGTTTGTATATCCAAAATACTTTGTCTTGAGCTTTAACAGATCCAAAGGTAGTTTTTAACACAAACCCATGTGAGAGGAGAATATCAAGTGGGAACGTGGGGAAAGGTTTAACCCTACCCTCCTGGAGCGCAGTGGGGCCACATGTGCTTACACTAGCATCAGGAAAAAAGGCACACTTCAGCAACATGTTGCACAAGAAGCATAATGTGTAGTTTGGCCTATGGTTACTAGGGATGTGTATCGTATTGTTAAAATGTACAATAACAATACGATAGGGTCGTTATTGTGTATGTGTTTAACAATGATGATACGATACAAAACCTACGATAATCATCGGAGACGATAATTTTCAGGTGATTTTATCATTTTATCGGACTGCCTTATAAATATACCTATAACTTCTGTATTTTAAAAGTTAGAGGCTTGAAACTTGGTCACAGTGCTTATGGGGTATGCCTAAGTATGTGTATGAAATTTGAGATTGATCCCTCCAACCCTCGATTTTATATGAATTTTTTAAAGATCGTTTCCATTCTGACAGGCCTGAATGAACGCACATGGCGAGCTGTCATTCTGATCTGTCAGACCTGAAACGATCTTTAATAAATTCATATAAAATCGAGGGTTGGAGGGATCGATCTCAAATTTCATACACATACTTAGGCATACTCCATGAGCACTGTGACCAAGTTTCAAGCCTCTCACTTTTAAAATATAGAAGTTATAGGCATTATTTTTCTTTAAAAATAGGGCTGCAAAAAATATCATTTTTTCATGATAATTATCGTGAAGACAATACGGTTCAGCCTACGATATGAATGAAGACGATAATGTTTTTGGTCTGAAATGATGATAATGATAAACGACAATATTTTTTGGCATGCACACCCCTAATGGTTACCTTGTGGGGTACCAGATTAAAAGACAGTGGTAAGGTCTCTCTGAAGCACCCTGGGCTATGTCACAGCTATGTAGCCAAACTGGCAAGCTAATCAAGACTACTACCTTGAGTTTCTGTCTCTACATGTTTACTTTTTTGGTGTGCCCTCAAATTTAAAACAAATTAATAACTTCAGTGAAACAAAAAGAGGGGGGAAAAGAGAGTCATGTCTGGATGCCAGTTATGTCACTGTGGATCCCTCAACAAAATTATACATCTCAGCTTCATATAAAATTATGACTTGAACTGTAGATTAACATTTGCTGAATACTGAAATAACAGTTTTTTTATATTTCTCTCAACTCTGCAGTCTTCTGGTCATTTTTAGGTTTATTCTTTTCAACAATCTAATTTCTCATACCAAGGCACGTGAGTTGTCCATATCTTAAATGCATTTGGGCAAACCTAAATAGGATCCTTCCGCATTAGAGGAAGTGCATGGCAAAATATGAAACTCCTGCCTTTGATTCCGACGTGCGAGCCAAACAGAAGATACATATACCATTTGATTACAAGCTAAAAAGCTGGCACTGAGCTGTGCTCAAAGTTCTCTAATTTAGATATATTCCTCAAAATTAACACATTTTCCACAGCTGAACAAATCACTGAAGAAAATGTTCAGCTCTTCATTCATGTGACTTCAATGTTTGTTTGTTTTTTCATCTCCCTTGCTAGTACTTGTACTCAAAGTCTACACTACATCAAATACTTAGTGTGCTGCTTCAAATGCGTCTTCTTTTTTACTCTTTACTACAAAATAAGTACAATGGGGCCAGATTTGCATTGGAATGCTGTGGTTAGCACTGTGCTTGAATCCTTCCTTCCCCAGTCATGACCCCCTCCCTTGATTCACTTCCCCAGTATGGCAGAGATTGTTTTTAATCCCGCCATAGGCACCAGTGGGAGATCTTTTGTACTATTAGAAGGATTTATTAAATTGGAGGCAAGAATTAACTCTTCCATTGCTTTGTGCTGCAATCCAGATTGGAATGGGTGCACACAAGATGGCTGACTCTCAGTGGTATTTCTCTGTTGCTTCTTTACCCAGTTTTCCTCAACCTCAACTCTTGTTTGGTCCATCTGGCTGTGATTTTGCTTAAGGGAATCCATGACATCATGATGTAGATGTAGCATCATGACAAGTTCAACGAGATCACATGAGTCTCCCAGCCAATCAAGTTAAATAGGAGGAAGAACAAAGGCAAAGAACATGGAAAGAGTACAAGTCTGCCCGTATGAGTGTTGCAAAGCCACCTGAAATAGAGGTAATATTCAACACTCATGAAAAGGAACAGGAAATGAGGCAAGTAGTTCCAACTCAGTTTTAATTATAACTGGCCTTTCCCTGATATAAATCAGTTACTGACTTTTGCTTGTTTGTTTTATTCCAAATGAGCACATCCTGGTAAGAGTCATATATAGCAGCAACGCTATACATAGATAAGCTCTAATCTTTTCAAGTGTTATCTGATGTTTACACTACTAGACTCATTAGGAAGTTCATTCCTGGAAGAGAGAGCTCTCTATCAAGCATCACACCGCAAATAACTATAAACAGGGTGGCTAATCAGTCAATCAGATCTTTTGTTTCCCAGCTTTTGTAAAGCATGGCTGTTCTGTACCCTAAGCAAGTTAGCTGCAAACCACATTGACATTTACTGGTCTTTTGGTATTGTTAGAGGCTCCTCCAAATGCTCAGCCCTGCAAGGGAATTCATTGCCCTCTAAATAAGTCACAACCTCTCCAACAGCATTGGCCAAAAGGACATTTCACTAAGGGAGAAGTCTTTCATCAAAATAAAGGGCTTGTTTCCCTTCAAAAAATGATGTTATTGACATATCCTAAAACATGTAAAATGAACAGCTGATCCTGGGAGTAGCGATTTTCTCATTAAAAATCCTTACTGCACTAAAGCAAATGCTATTTTGTTGCTTTTGTTTACTTAGGTGGTATAACTTAATCTAATCAATGGCTATTGTTTAATAACCGTCATGCAGAACCTTTAAAAATACGCACAAATATATTTGTGGGGGCATTTTACTACCCCCAAGCCATTTCCTTGGGATAATAAAATGCTTGTGTGTCTGTGGTGTTGCTGAGAACTCTGCCGCATTTGCAGAAGCACAAAATCCAGTTGATATCAATGTTCTGGTCCACACATAAGTCAAAGTGGTGCATGCAGGTCAAGTCATTTTGAATAGAAATTTGTGAAGATTGAATTCCTCAAGGACCTCAACTCTATGATCAATTGTGCTCTTGGTTCATTGGGGGCACTCAGACTTGGACACCCAACAATAGAGACATTATTCCAAATTATAGGATATTTAAAATATGAATACCACCACAAGCTCACATTACAGCCTTGGACATAAAAACATGGGTGTTGTCAAGCTCTTGGTAGGCCACAATATGTGGCTTGGTAGGTGACAGGTCTCTTACATACTGGCTATTTAATAATAATAATAATAATAATAATAATAATAATAATAATTTATTTCTTACCCGCCTCTCCATTTGGATCGAGGCGGGGAACAACAATATAATAAAATACATAAAACTGATTAAACCATGACACACATTATTAAAACTGCATTAAAGCATCCTAAAACATCCTAAAAACATCCTAAAAACATTCTAAAATTCCACTGGATATGCCCGTTGGAAGAGAACAGTCTTTATGGCTTTCTTAAATTCTAAAAAACTGTTAAGTTGACGAGTCTCCTCCAGCAGGTCATTCCACAGTCTTGAAGCGGCAGAAGAGAAGGTCCTCTGGGTAACGGTTGTCAGCCTAGTCTTGGCCGACTGTAGTAAGTTCTTCCCAGAGGACCTGAGTGTGCGGGGCGGATTGTATGGGAGAAGGCGATCCCATAGGTAACCTGGACCCAAACCATGTAGGGCTTTAAAGGTAATAACCAAGACTTTATACTTCGCCCGGAAACTAATTGGCAGCCAGTGGAGCGATTTTAAAGCTGGTGTAATATGGTCACCCCTAGGTGTACCGGTAACCAACCTGGCTGCCATATTTTGAACTAGTTGAAGTTTCCGGACTAGGCCAGAGGTAGCCCCATGTACAGCACATTGCAGAAGTTGAGCCTCGAAGTTACCGTCTTTTGGTCTTCCAACTCTAGGAAGGGGTGCAGCTGGCGAATCAGCCAAAGCTGATAATAGGCACTCCTGGCTGTCGCATCTTTCTGGGCTGTCATTTGGAGCAACAGATCCAGGAGCACCCCAAAGCTGCGAACACAGTCTTACGGGGGGGGGGGGGGTAACCACATCCAGAACTGGTTGACACACCTCCAAACCCAGGTTGCAGCCTTTGCCAGCAAGCACCTCCGTCTTGTCTGGATTCAGCTTCAGTTTGTTTTTCCTCATCCAGCCCATTACCGTCTCCAAGCATTCATACAGAGGAGACACACTATCCTTAGCTGACGCTGTTAGCGAAGGCATAGAGAAATATGTATGCATGCACCCCAGTAATAGGCCTAAGACAGTGTTTAAAATATGGCTCAAGGTTCTTCAAGCCAACATCAACCATAAGGAACCATCACATTCAAATAGAAAGGTCCAGGGAGGCATAAAATAAAGAATAATAAACAGGTATCCAAATATACACTCCAGTTGAACTGAGACATAAACAACAAAGGCTTCAATCTGACATTTTGGCCTGCTGACTGCATAGGACTTCACTGTGTGAAAACCAGCCTCTGGATTGTAGTTTAATTGGGCTGCAATTGGATTTGGTGACTGAAATGGAAGAACCTGCTTCCAGGGGTGCAAGAGGAATTCAGCATCTGTGAATTCCTACACAAAATGCTCTGATCCACAGTTTCCAGGCATGTGTGTCGGCACGTAGCTGATCACTGGAGTTTTCACTTCTCCGAGCATTGTGAAACAGCACCAAAAACGCATCAAAATGTGTTGAAATGTATATTTTGAGAGGAGATATGTTAGAAAATGTTATTTTTTGAAGAAAAAGATACATTTCAAAATGCATATTTTGAAAGAAAATATGTTTAAAACAGATTTTTTTTAAAAAAGCACAGATTAGCGCATAAATGGGATGAAACAGATTTAGGAGTAAACCACAAATGTGGAAGTGATACAGGCCAGAAAGAGTGTGAGCCATCCATCCCTACCCATATCAGAGGACAACAAATTTATCATTTCCCATCTTTAAGTAGTCAGACAAGATGTTGACCAGAACATGATGTTTAGAGTTGTATTAAAACATTCCCTTGAGATGTTCTGCCTTGCCTCTCACCACCTCTCATGACCATAGACAATATTTTGATTAAAATTTTTATGAGAATTCACCCAAGCCAGTTGTGGCTTTATTGCATATAATGTCAATTATATATGAGTTGGCCTGCTTGAAAACCAAGTGACATCCATCAAAATGCTTCCAATTATTTAACAGAAATTAATTTATTCTATCCTCTCTGTTTTTGATTATTTTTTTTAAAAAAAATCCTGATTTTGGAAATGCCTCCATTCCTTATACATGCTCAAAAATTGGCTCATCAAAGGATCTTCGGTCCACAGCTTAGCAACACCAGATTGTTAAAATGCCCTCTCGGCGGTGCTTTGCCAGCAGAAATTTGTTCGAAAGGAAAAGGCTTGTGCCGACGGAGTTGGTCTAAAGGCTGCAGCCTTCATTTCCCCATTCTTATGTTGTGTAGCTGATCAACTGCAACACTTGTAATAGTTGGAGTACTGAAGTGCCGTTTGAACAAGAGCTTATGGTTCAAGTGGAATTCAAAATCCCATCGTATTTAAATTCGAGAGGGAATCAATATGTGGTTAGGCTAGGCCCTACTGGCATCTGTCAGCCTCTCATGTGACAAAGCAGACCCAGCTGCTACTGTATAAGTCTGTCATCTGACTACAACAGAATAGTGCCCTGAACCCAGTTTCTTGACATTTTACTGATAATTCACATAAGAGCATCAGTATTGGCTATTCTTCACCCACTGTATTTGGATCAATTGCTCTGAAGGACAGTTGGCTAGCAACAGTGAGAGGACATGGCATTGGTGTGAGGTGTTTTTGGAAGCTGTTGGATGTAGTTCAAATTCAGGTGTCTCAGAAGAGAAATCTTGTGAAAAATGAGAAATGGTGTGTCAAAAGGATGCATGAACAAGAAGGTCAAGAGACACAGCAACACTCAGTAATTTGGAGTTCTGAATACCATTCCTGATGTTATGCCAAATATTTTCATTTTTCCAGTCATTTGTTGTCAAAGGCCTTTCTACCTTAGAGCCTATCTGCGCTACTGCTTTAAAATGGTTCATAATAGTTTTAAACTGGTTAATAACTGTTATTGACCGGTTTAAAACTGTTATAAACTGTTTCAAAGCAGTAGTGTAGATAGGCTCTTCATCTTGGGGGAGGATTTTGTTTCAGTTTGGGTTTGATAAAATTATAAACTTTTGAACATTTCTTGATATTTGGCACAAAAAGGACTTGAAAATTATCAAAGCTTGAATAGGGGAGAAACCAAACTGACCAATTCATCCATCCAGCCCCAGGGCTTTGAGTGCCTGGTGTTTAAAAGTCTGGGTTTGAATCCCAGTGTATTCAACCATGTTATTGCTGAATTAGTGCTTTTTGTTGATGAGCACCTCATCTTTAATGGTTATATGGCAGGCAGGCAGGCAGGCAGATCATGGTGCTCTCTCTGCTAGGAATGGCTGCACCGATTGAATTTGGCTGACGTAGATGGGTGACCATTCCATTCTCAACGTTCTTCATATTTGGGGCAGACAGAACCTGAGACTTTAACATTTCAAATTTGGGAGAAAGTGAAACAGCATGGTGGCTAAGAGACTGTGCTACAAACCAAAAAAGTCCCCATTGTGAATCTGGCTTCTGCTATTATGTTTATGATTATTTCCTGCCTTTTCCCCAATACTGGGACTCAAGGCGGCTTCACAAATGAAAACATGTACAGTTAAAGCATAGATAGATAGATAGATAGATAGATAGATATAATTAAACATGCTACAATATTAAAACTTTTAAAAACATATAAATACATTTTTAAAATAAAAAATCCAATATATAAACAACTCATAAGCAGAGGTCCAGATTACTCACAAAGGCCTGCCAGAACAGAAAAAAAGTTTTAGCCTGCCTCCGGAAGCACACCAGGGAGGGAGGGAGCCAGTCTAGCTTCCCTGGGAAGGGAGTTCCAGAGCCCAGGAACTCTACTATGGACTCTGACCTTAGGTAAGCCCCCTAATAATAATAATAATAATAATAATAATAATAACAATTTATTTCTTACCCGCCTCTCCGTCTGGATCGAGGTGGGGAACAACAACATGATAAAATACATAAAACTGATTAAAACATAACACATATTATTAAAACTGCATAAAAAATCCTAAAACATCCTAAAAACACCCTTCAAACATTCTAAAATTCCACTGGATATGCCTGCCGGAAGAGAACAGTCTTTATAGCTTTCTTAAATTCTAAAAGACTGTTAAGTTGACGAGTCTCCTCCGGCAGGTCATTCCACAGTCTGGGAGCGGCAGAAGAGAAGGTCCTCTGGGTAACGGTTGTCAGCCTAGTCTTGGCCGAATGCAGTAAGTTCTTCCCAGAGGACCTGAGCGTGCAGGGTGGATTGTATGGGAGAAGGCGATCCCGCAGGTAACCTGGACCCAAACCATGTAGGGCTTTAAAGGTAATAACCAACACTTTGTACTTCGCCCGGAAACTAATTGGCAGCCAGTGGAGTGATTTTAAAGCTGGCGTAATATGGTCACCCCTAGATGTACCGGTGACCAACCTGGCTGCCATATTTTGAACTAGTTGAAATTTCTGGACTAGGCACAAAGGTAGCCCTATGTACAGCGCATTGCAGAAGTCGAGCCTCGAAGTTACCAGCGCATGCACCACCATCTTTAGGTCTTCCAACTCTAGGAAGGGGCGCAGCTGGCGTATCAGCCGAAGCTGATAGTAGGCACTCCTGGCCGTCGCATCTATCTGGGCTGTCATTTGGAGCGACGGATCCAGGAGCACCCCCAAGCTGTGAACACAGTCTTTCAGGGGGAGTGTAACCCCATCCAGAACCGGTTGACACACCTCCAAACCCAGGTTGCGGCCTTTGACAGCAAGCACCTCCGTCTTGTCTGGATTCAGCTTCAGTTTGTTTTTCCTCATCCAGCCCATTACCGCCTCCAAGCATTCATTCAGAGGAGACACACTATCCTTAGCTGGCGCTGTTACCGAAGGCATAGAGAAATATATTTGGGTGTCATCAGCATACTGATAGCACCCCGCCCCATGCCTCCGGATGATCTCTCCCAACGGTTTCATATAAATGTTAAACAGCATTGGGGAAAGGATGGCACCTTGCGGTACGCCACACAGCAGCTCCTTCTTTGCAGAGCAGTTATCCCCAAGCATCACCATCTGGAACCTGCCCGAGAGGTAGGACCGGAACCACTGAAGCACAGTGCCCCCGATTCCCAATCCCCTCAGGTGTTCCAGAAGGCTACCATGGTCGATGGTATCGAAAGCCGCTGAGAGGTCCAGAAGTACCAACAGGGACACACTCCCCCTGTCAATACTAAGGCGTAGATCATCCACTAAGGCGACCATAGCAGTCTGAACTCCGTATCCCGCCCTGAAGCCAGTTTGAAATGGGTCTAGAAAATCAGTGTCATCCAAGACTACTTGGAGTTGAAAGGCAACCGCCCTCTCGATCACCTTGCCCAAGAATGGAAGGTTTGATACCTGTCTGTAGTTATTAAAGTCCAGGGGATCCAGGGAGGGCTTCTTTAGAAGCGGCTGTACCACCGCTTCTTTTAAACATGATGGGAAAGTCCCCTCCCTGAGAGATGCATTAATAATATATTGTAATTGCGATCTAACCGCATCTCCTCCCTGGGTGACCAGCCACGAAGGACAGGGATCGAGAGGGCAAGTCGTTGTCCTCACTCGTCCAAGCAGCTTGTCCACGTCCTTGGTACTCACCAACTGAAACCGATCCAGTGTAATTCTACACACCATTAATAGTGCCAGATTTCTAGAAGGATCAATATCATAATGCATGTGATGCACTTTGAATATTTGGAAGTGCTATGTAAATGCTAAGTATGACTGACTATGACCTTTGTGGGTAGTTTTTCATGTTGGAAGAGCTACTTATAGGTGATCATCTTGTGCTTGATTGCAACATGCTGTGATGGGTCTGGTGGATGTTTCTGAGGTATCAATAGGCTGGGGCTAGACTGGTGGTGGACAAGGCTAGTGCTGTCAACCTCCTCTGCACTTCTGCCTCTTGTTCTCATGTGCAAAGACTTCTCCCACTTATTACCATGCATACACATGTGCAAACATATATACATACACACACAGCCTCCAACTTCTCCCCCCTCAAACACCAATTCTCACACAAGGAACCTTCCCTCCACTCACTCTCTCCCTCACAGACACCTACCTTTTTCCCACAACCAATCAAATTCACACATGGACAGACACACTTTCCCCTCATCTCAGCTTCTGGGGTTGGGAAGTTTAAATCTGCATAGTGACATTTTCATTTTTTTTCTCTACCACGCAATAGCTGAAGCTCTCTGAATGGGTTACAAAGATCAAAACCTGAAAAATACATTATAAAAGCTATTTACATACAAATACATAAACACATGCCACACACAGAGACACACATATATCAAAAACAATTTTAAACAATCAACAATAAGAAAAATCCAGGACTTGGATAAAACCTCATCATATGCTGCCAAACACCTCAGAGAAGGCACTGAAAACATAACAATGTTGGCACCAGGCAGGCCTCATCTTGGAGATAATTCCAAAATTGGGGAGGCACATGGAGAAGGCCCTCTCCCTCGTGATTGCCTTCCAAGCCTCTTTCGGAGGAGACACCCGGAGGAGGGCCTTAGATGATGAATGCAATATATGGGTAGGTTCGTTCTAGGAGAGGTGCTCCCTCAGGTATTGTGGTCCTAGCCATGTAAGGCTTTATAGGTCAAAAAACCAGCACCTTGAATCAGTCTCAAAAACATACGGGCAGCAAGGGTAAATGGGTCAGAATTCATCTGGTGTGTTCAGGCTTTCTTGCCCCTTTTTCATTCTGATTGCGGCATTTTGCGCGAGCTGCAGCTTCTAAACCATCTTAAATGGCAGTAAACTAACTTGGAGGTTACCAGAGCTTAGGCAACTGAAGCCTGGTTATCCAGATAGGGATATAGTTGGGCTACTAACCAAAGTTGGTCGAAGGCACTTTGTTCCTCAAGTGACAAAGATGCCTCCAGGAAATCCCATCGCACCTCCACCCAATCAGTTGATCAGTGCACTCCACAGATTTTTCCAATCAGCTGGGTGGTGGAGGGGAAGGTCATGATTTAAATGTGGAGGAGAGTTTATGGCTGACCCTCCCCATGTGCTGTCTTCCCTGATTAAATCATGCTCACACACCCTGCCAAAGATGTGTTGGGCAGGCTGTGGGGAGCACAAATGTGAGTCTTCTCTGTGCACCCATTTAAATTGGTCTCTTCTCAGCCAACCAACAACTGAAGCTAGCAAGGTGCATAATTTACATGGGGACAGTGGAATGTAGGAATGACTTCCCCACATGCCATTGTTCCTACATAAATTGTGCTCCTTAACCACCAGCGGAGAGGAAAAGAATCAATACTGAACGTGTGTGTGTGTGTGTGGAGGGGGAGAATTCAATAGTTGTGCTGAAGGCCTCCAAGGGTCACATGCAGGCAGTGGACTGTGTGATGCCTACATGTGCATTACATGCTCAGCTTGGGAGGAGAGGAGAAAACGCACAAGCCAGGAAATATAAGAACAGCATAAAAATGGGAGATACGCCCAAGAGTTCCAGGAAACACTTCCAGTGCTCTCCAATCAGAGGCCAAGCTGGTGATGACATCATATGCCACCTACCCAGAGAAAAAGCCAGCCCATGCAGGCAGTGCCAAGGATGGGGCTATACCTACGCATTGCAATGCCCGAGCACAAGAAATTCAGAAAGCTGGGTAGGCGCAGCAGCCACAGCCATGGGACCTCTACGACATGCTTTGGTAAAGCAGAAACATACACATGCTTCATGAGTGCCTGCAGGTTGTGGATGGAGAATTGCTCCAGACCACACCACTTGGCTAGTGCCATTATTTCACATCAAGGCCCCAGAAGTGTCCTGGGCAACTCAGTTCAAAGAGCCCAGAGGTGCAGAAACCAGCAAGGCAGGGCATGTACAGGAAAGAAGAGTCAAGGCAAGTCTCACATCAGGTCACATCAAGTCAAGTCAGGTCACATCCAATCAGGTAAAGTCTCATCAGGTCAAGTTAGGTCAAGACCCCATTGCATCAGATCAGGTCAGGTTTGCTGAATAACAAGCCAAGATTAGGCAAGGCAAAGTCTTTCAGGACCTTAGACAGCTCCACATTAGCTGAGACTCGGTCAAGGAGAGCTGTTCACCGCAGGACTAGAGATGCTTGCCTTTACATGGCCTTCTGAAGTCTTATAAAGGCCAGCATCTCTAGACTTGTAGTTAATCTTACCCTCTCAGAGATCGGGGTTGGGGCTCAGGGCTCAGCAATTTCTTGCCGGCAAGGTTGCCCTCGATGCCGAGTTGGGCAAGCACAGGGATCCTTGCTTATCCACAAGCTGCTATTTTGCATAGCACCGGTGACTCAGTTATTTATGTAAATTGTCATTTGTGTAAAATGGCAGCTGTAAATGGCTTCTAATTAAAACATTTACGTCTGTAATTTTACATATATGGGGCTATTTACGGGTGGCATTTTACATAAATGGCAGTTTACATAAATAGCTGAGCTTCCTGTCTTATACAAAATGGTGGCTCACAGGATTGGGGGATGCTACTCACTGCTCACCTGCAGACTGTCCGATGGCTCACACCTCATGCAGAACAGGGATGGGTGGGTGTGCCACCACACCACCTATATATTAGGCCCGGTTGTGAGCACCCCTTCTCAAGACAAGCGCCACCACTTGCATAAGCCTGAGGGTAGGGCAAAATAACACTACCTTTTCCCTCTCTGTGAGGGAACAAGGCGAAGACTTGGGGAATATGTTCTGCTTGTGAATATACTGGGCAAAAGGATTAATATAATTTGTGTATTTAGGAACCAATAGGGCTGGTGGCAAAGCCAAGCTGATGCGTGGTTTATGGTAGCAAAATAAAGAAAATGTTTATTGTCGTTTACAGTTCTTAGTTTCTTCAAATTCAATTTAAATCCTGCCTATTCTTAATAATTGGAGTAATAACAATCTTAATACTAATAATCCTAAATCTCTACAGACTGACTCCCAACCCCCTGACAGACTGACTGCCCACAGACTAACTGACCAACTCCCCCCCCCACTCCCTTATCTAGCATCCCTAACCACACCCACTCAGTCTAACATTTCGAGCTCTCTAAACATACTCATCTGACATACCTAAGGGAACAGAAATGTGGGAGTATCACCACAATGGGCAACAAGTGTTCCACAATCGGTGTGTGAGGCAGGCTCCAGTGAGTTCGCCCATCCCAACTTAGAGAAACCGTTCGTTTCTTAAAGGGCTATTGCCTGATTTTGTAGCCACTGGCTCCTATGAGATATGCATTACTACAAGTGTTTATTTGCATTAATGCACGTTAGCACTAGGGCAAATTTGTGGAAGTCCACCCCCAAAGTAAAAATCAGGCTCACAAGTCCACGCAAACCAGAAAAAGCCAGACCACTGCCAAATTTGCAGGTCAAATCCACAGAAATCTAAACTCACTTGAATCTATTGAGGATTTCTCTGCCATTGTAATTGGACATGTTGCACCAGGTATCAGATGCTACTCCCAGATCTTTGTAGCCCCTCAGCTGGCAGTTCTACAGTTTAGGATTGCAGCCTAAAACGTGTTTTTATTTCTCTCAAAATTCTTTGAATGTGCCACCTCTTCAGGACCCTCCACATTCACCTAAAACATTTACTTTAGGCAAATATCTCTGTTTCAATTTGCTTTTAATAGCAATGAATGCAGGGAGAACCCTCTCATTAGGCAGAATGAGGCCATCACCTCATTCAGAAGGCATTGGAAGGTGGTAGGAACTCGTTAGAGGAGCAAGGTGTGGACCATGAAGCTTGCCCTTTGCTCCTAAGCTGACCTGCTTCCCTCAGGTGCAGTGGAGAATGCTGTCCAACTGCCAATATTGAAGAACAAAAATCCTGCCAGTCCACTCAGCTTTTTTACATGGAGGGGCACCATCTTGTCCTTCACCTCAGGAAGCAAAATGTTTTAGGCTGGCCATTGATGACTGAGAATTTTGTTTCAGTTTGGTTTTGATAAGGATTTTCTGAAATGCCTGCAGAACACTATGATCTTCTGGGGAGGACTTGCTGTCTGTGCTATACCCTGCAGAGTTCCATCTAGCAGCAACATGACACTGGGCCTTCTCTGTGGGGGCACCCTCCCTCTGAAATGACCTCCTCCCCCATCATACATCAGGCACTAACCATCATTTGCTTTCGATGATTATTAAACTATAACTTGCTTAATCTGGCTTTTCTCAACCATTAACTCATCTGAATGTTGTTATGATTTTAATGATGTATGATTTTGTAATATGTTATCAACTGCTTTGGAATTCTTAAAAGGGGAAATGGTACAGAAATGTTCTAAAATAAATAAATAAATAAATAAATTTGAAATGTACTCCATATTTGTTTCAAAATCAACTTGAGAGTAAAACAACTACATGCGGGAGATACCGAAATTGACAAGTGGTTCCATACAGGCCCAATCACTTTAATTATATTGCTGGCTTTAATCCCTTAGTATTCAACTGACTCAGCACCGAATCAGACTTGCCACTCCTATTTTCAGATAGGCTCCTCCTTTTCAACAGCTATACGGCAGGCAGGCTGATCATGGTACTGTCCAGGTTGGAAATAGCTGTATCTATTGAATTCGGCTGATGTAGATGGTAAGAAATTTGTTTCAGTTCATTTTGGATAATCATTTACCAAAATCTGCAGTGTGTGCAGCCATTAGAGAAAGTACTTGTGATTTAAAAACATTGTAATATGGTAGAAAGTGAAACCCACAGATTTGTCCATCTGTAGATTTCAACAGTGTTTGGTTTCAGCAAAATGGGGGATGTTCCATTTATTAAACCTGAAATAGTACCTGAATTGTTTATTATCAGGATATAGATACAGCAGGTGTGATATGTTCTGCACACAGATAAGAGAAAATCTGGCAATCTTTTTTTTTTCTTTTTTCTAGAAAGAAAATGTATATTGGAATACAAATCATCAAATGTTCAGAATTCTTTGTGTTATTCGCTTCCCCTCCACCAATCCCTCCCCTTTTGGAGATGCAATCCCAGTATTTCTTTCAGGACAAATAACACGACCTTTGGCTCTTAGCTACTCTCAAGCTGATTTCAGAGTTCTGCCATCAGAACTTAATCATGCCGCCTGGTGCTGGGTCATGGGGATTCTGCTCTGCAGCTTCACGTCACAAAGTGAAACATAGCTTAAGCTCTTCATCATCAAACTATTATGATCCTGTAGGCTGGAAATTAGAACAAATATAAATTGGGAGAAAGTGGCACAGAACTAATCCTTATCTCTAATCAATGGCTTTATGGAGAGAGTGTTAGTGTGGATTTGGCAGCATCTGTTACAAATGTAACCTTATTGGAAATCAGACCCACAAGCTGCCTCTACATTTAAGTGTGGTTATTGTAAATCTTCTGGGATTGACAAAAACAACTGTTCTGCCAACTCTTTTGTAGGTTTACCAGGCACTGTTCATATAATGAAATCTACCATTCTTCATTCAATTGCTAGGGTTAGAGGGGATCATGTTCCTGCAGCTCATAGTGTAACAGGATTGTATGGCTGAAATGGACCAGAAAATAATCATTTTTGCTGTCCTTTACTGAGACCTGTTTCATACATTCCTACACAAGTTTAGGAACTACTCCCCCATGGCTCAGACTAAGGCCACCTTGTGTTTACAGATTGTCTTTATGGAGGAATCATGTAAGCAGAATTTTTTCGTTGCAATACAGAGAAGCCTGGACACTCACCAAATCATGTCAACCACAAGTTCCAAAGGTGTGAAGTTATTTTATTTTGTTAACCCTTTCAGCACTAAGATATTCCTTCCAAATAGGGAAAGAAAGGAAACAACAATGAAAATAAATATAATAAAAGTTTGCTTCCTTATATGCTCATTTGTTCTCTGAGTTGAGCCATTTCCCCCCTTTATGTGGCACGATTGTCTCTAGTGAACTTTGAGAGCTATGAAATCACTTGCATCTTTGCATGATCCTTGCCTTCTGTAACAGCTTGCTTCTGCTATAAATCATGTATTCTTTCCTGTCAGTGGTACCAGTCCCAAATACGCACATCTTACTAGAAGGCTTAAGTTGTAGATGGGAGAAAAGCAATGGTTAGATAGCATCTGGCAGCCCTTTCCCTGTAAAATCCCCCCTGGCATCTATCTAATCTTTGTAAAGTATTATCTGATACCTGCACAACTCAGCAGGCCTGGGCTCATTAGAAAGTTCATTTCAGAGAGTGAGAGCTCTGGTCCTTCTTTATCAAGCAACACATTGTAAACAACAGCTAATCAGTCAATCAGATCTTTAGCTTTTCAAAAGTTGTACACTTCTTGAAAAGCCATAAGTTTTAAGAAACTTGAGCAAGCTATCTTCCCACTGCATTGATACTGACATGTCTTTCGGTATTCTTGGAGTTAGTATTTAAGTTGTTCAAGCTATAGAGGAATTCACTGGACACTGAATAAGCCACAAGGACCCAGTGGCATTGCTTAGATGGCATTTTCTGAGATGGGTGCATTAGTCCATGTCTGGTCTGTGTTAATTTCACATGTTTAAAGTCATAGCTACATTATATCTCATTTCTGCATCAATTTGTAAATTATTATTTTTTTGTAAATGAATGAACAAATTTTCCTTAAAATAGGCATTTTGTATGCATTTCCTCTAACGTATCCACTATATGCATTTCAGATGAGAAAAGTTCTGAATCACAATATTCAGAAAATTATGCAGCAGCAATGATATTAGTGGATAAACTTAAGATACTGAAATCCTCCTGTCAATGTCCAGCATATGACCAATCACTCAACGTTGGGCAATGGGATAAGACACATGTTCCCCTTCACATGTTTTAACTGTCTTGGGGTTCTAGAAGGAGCTAGGAACACATTTATGCTTGCAAATTGCAAAATGCATTTACTAGTATATTTTTATCTTGGCTCAGTTCAGTTAAATATAAAAATGGTGGACCGGTCCACAAATTTGCAGAAAATCAAAGAGCAACTGGGTAGTGATAACATAGGAAGCTGCCTTATCCTAGGTGACAACATTGGGTCATTATTGGTTCAGGACCTCTCTAGGGTTCCACAGAGGAGTTTTTCCAGCTCTAGCTGGAGATTCCAGGGATTGAACATGGGAACTTCTGCATGCAGAGCTACAGGACCTCTGTAGTCCATGCTGATCCTACAGACATTTTGCATAAAGTTCAAAAGGTGTGTATTAAACATGCAATATTTAATCTGATTCTCTGGTCACATGCATGGAGGCCCTGGTATGGGTATAGAGTAGGTGGGAAGAATCCTGGGTGCTTTGCCTTTTAGACCTAAAATGCTTGTTCTGAAACGGGGAATAGGTTATACTCATAATCCTTCATAAAGCCATAGTCCAAAGTTGCAGCTTCCAGGCTTACGATGGAAAAACCTATTCAATCTAGACAGGAACTGGTCATGTTCTGTAATAAATTTGGTGCCATCTAGTGGTCAGGGCTTCCCTGTTAAGGAATACATATCCTTAGATCATTGCATGCATAATTGAAAGAGATGAAACATTTAAATGTGGACTATCTTTATTTATTGTATCTTGAGAATATTTTCCCCTTCATGACCGAGAGTGTGGGCAACTGTTTAACCACAGTCTAATTAAACTTCATTAGCCTTTGAATTAGCCATCCATGCCTCCTCCCACACAACGTCTGCAGCTCTTTTAGCCACGTATGTTCCCCTTCTTCCTACTCTCATGATGAAGTTGTGTCTCTTTTTTACAGTCAACTGATGATAAAGCTTTCTATTCCTTTGCATAATGGAAGTTGTCATTCTAATAGCATCTAGGATAGGAGAAATATTACCAAGGTGTGACCTGCTCTGAATCTCCAACCCCCCTAACATGACCTCAACATATTCAGAGGTTTCCAGGTGACTGCAACAGCTATTGGTTCCAATATAGCTACCATCAAAGAGTTTCCTTCCAGGACTGGCACACTCACTCTTGCTTCATCTTTCTACAGCTGAGAAGAAAAAGAAAGTCACAAAGTAAGGGAAGTGGATATGAGTGGGGGGGGGGAGAGGACTGAGAGAAGGCTGGAAGGGGGTTCTGAGTGGTGGCTGTAGCAGCTGTCAGAACTATTGAACATCTCCAGTCAGTTGGAGAGTCCTGAAGACATGGAATCTTGTTTGCAGGATCATGAATAAACTGGCCCTAAGTGTGAAGCATATTTGAATACATGAACACTCCACTGCTGGCCCTGAGAAGGAATTGGGCGCTTCTAACATTCCATGTGAACTCCTGAAAACCCCTGAGGATGCGGCATTTTGAAAGTCTTGGCAGGAGCATGGGGGAATCAATCTCCATGATCCCTGGTGGAAAAAAGGGACACAATTAGTGGTTCTTCACTATCCATCAATCTACACAATCACTTGAAACGTTTTAAAATCCTTCTTTTACGTATTTAATTACTGCGTTTTTTAAACATGTTTGGCCACATTGTCTAGTACTTACGTTTCAGTAGATCCTTTTCCCCAACTTTACTAGGTTTTGTTAGGTCTCACTTACTCTTCCTTGAGCCTTTTTCTGTGTCGTTCCTTCCTCGTACGGTCTTTTCCATGCCCACTTCCTCCTAACCCTCACTTCCTTTCCCTTGATTTCATTGTATCAATCACTGCTGAAGCGAAACAGGAAGTATTTGGGCGCCTGAAGTGAAAGCACTGCCCACACTTCTGTGATTGAATATTACCTCCTCAGATATGGTAATGAAAGACACATTACTCTATTTATAATGATTTATAAAACTAAAATAACGTAACACAAAGTATTAGATTGTTATAATTAAATACTGCAATAAATCATTACAGTTAGAGTGTCATGTGGCCAAAGCCATGAGCATTCAGACTCAGATCTGTCAAAGTTAAATAATGTTTTGAATATTCATATAAAATACAGGGGTGGAGGGATTGTTCTGAAATTTAATACACATACTTAGGCATATCCCATAAGCACTGTGGGCAAGTTTCAAGTCTCAAACTTATAAAATACAGGAGTTATAGGTTTATTTAAATGACAGTCTGATAATCTGATAAAATCCGATATTATGGGACCGAAAATTATCGGATCCAATAATATTGGAGAGGACCAGTATCGTATCGTTATCATTAATTGGATGTCCGATAACGCCATTATCGTATTATTATCAGACATCGGAACGATACTATACACATCCCTAGTAGAGTCCCTCTTTATGAATAGTTGCAAGGGAAGGAGGAAAAGTGTAGCAGACTTCTTTCATCTTCAATGGAGCTGCTTGCTCTCTTGTCTTGGTTTTCAACATGAGTTCCCTACCCTCTGCCTTTGCGGATGGGACAAGGTAGCAGTGTGGAAGAAGAACAGAGGCTAGGAGAACTCAAAGCAGGCTGAAGGCTGGGAGAAGTGGCCTTTTTGGAAACTGGCTGTTCCTATTTAGGGCCAGTTCACCCATACCTGTTAATCAAAGAATCAAGATAATTCAAAGAAACACATCTCAAGGTGAAGAGGGAAACTGTGACATTTGGACAGCTTCACAATTGTTGGATTCTTATATAGGCACAGTTACTAGCTTATTTCGTAATGGGAAGGCTGAGAGTGATATTAACTATATGCATCCAGATTGGAAAAAAAAAATGCAGGGAAGAGACACAGCAAAACAAATCAGCTAAACAACTGGGACCTTTTGCAAAGCAGCTTTCAGCAATATGTGGGCTGTGTGGTCCACTGAGTAAACAAGAACATCCCCTAAATCCATTTTGTTTGCTTGCTTTAAAACACACACACACCAGACAAACCAACAACAATCCAGACAAAACTAATTTGTTGATGGAATGTTTTGACCACAGAGGGTGGCAAGGGAGAAGTAAACAAAGAAAAGCAGAGAGTGGGAAAGGCACATTTGATGGCATATTGGGATACTAAGTGTAGCAGGCTTTCCCAACCTGGTGCCTCCCATATGCTTTGGACTGCAACTCCCAGCATTACTGACCATTGGCTATGCTTGCTGGGGTGACTGCAACTGAAGTTCAAAACATCTGGAAGTCACAAGCTTGGGGAAGGCTGAATTAGAATGCATGGAAAGATTCCCAACACAATCATATCACCACCACTCACCACAGAAGACTAGACTACCAGGACATCATATTTGGATGGATGGTAAGACCCGGATTCACACCACCTACACTAGGGTGACCAGATAAAATCCAGGTCAGGGCTCATGTAACTTTAACAGTTGTAGAGAAAAGGGAATTTCAGCCACTGTCATCTGTATGCAATTAGTTCCTGGTGAAATACCCTCTTCATCACAGCAGTTAAAGGTGCAGGCACTATACTAGAGTGACCATATACAAAAGAAGGCAGGGCCCCTGCAACTTTAATTGTTGTGATGAAGAGGGAATTTTACCAGGAACTAATTGCATACAAATGACACTGGCTGAAATTCCCTTTTCTCTACAACTGTTAAAGTTACATGAGCTCTGACCTGGATTTTATCTGGTCACCCTAACCTACACGGCTTGAAACTACTTTGAATCTATTGATGTGAAGTGATTGTGGCAAGTAATAACACGATTCAAATAATAATGGTGTGAGAGTTGATTTGCAATGGTGTGAGGCTAATTCATATATTATATTCAGAAGGTAAATGTACATTTACTTAGATATGGGATATTCAGTCTATTTAGTATCTGCAGGGGAAGGACAGACCATCATCTGGGAAAGAGAGGGAGTGCCTATGGCTGTTGCCACCACCACTACCATCTCTGCTTTTGGACCGCTGCCTGGCAGACTGCTGCTCCCTGCAGGACCAGGTCCCCTAGGCACTGAGCCAGCCATTGCTGATAGCCTCCACCTGCCCCCTCTTCGGAAGGAGATATATAAGCTGGCTGGCTGAGGTGGTGGGCCTGCCACCTGGTGGGGATACCTCTGAAGGGGGTGACACCAAAGGGCCCTACCCCTTGTCTTAGACATCTCCCCCTCCCGCTCTTTCTCTGTATGCGCTAATGAATGTTCTGTGTGTACGAGTTATCCTAGGGTGAGAGACTGGCCATAGCCTGGATGATAGCCTTGTGTGATGGTGTGGAATTTTGCTTGAGGAGGGTGATATAATAAGCCTGTTTGAACCTGAGGTTGGTGCTTCACTCTTCTACTGGCCTGGCTTCCCGGCCTGACTCTACTGGCTTTTGTTTTGTTTTTTTATTGTTCACTGTTACTTGTTGGAACCCTACGAGCACATTATAAGGCCAAGAATTTGAGTGGATTTGGTGGTTTATAGATGGGTACCATCTACCATAATACTGTTACAACCAGCTGACCGTGGGAGTGACAGCTGTAAGACCAGGCAGTGGTGACAGCACAGCATGTTGCCGTCTAGTTGGCTTTACAACTTCACCTTAGTGTGAGTAAGGTTATGCCGGACTCGCCAGCTTATCAGTTCTACAAGCCCAGTATGTAAAAATTTAGAACCAAACATCTTCACTGTTTGGGTGATTGTCAAAATTGAGTTAATTAATTGTTAAATGTCATTGTTAATTGTGTATTTTTGTATTTTGATAATTTGCTGTTGTGGGTATTGCTTTAGTGGGGTGTTGGACAGCATAATGTGTAAGGGAAAGGAGGTGTCAGTAGAGTTGTGCAGGGCAGAGGGAGATATGGTGATGGCAGGGTGAAGTGTCATTACAGGGGAAGGAGAGATAGATATTTAATACCTAACTTACCTTCTGGTCGCCCTGCCATCCCGGAGATCTTGGAGAACGAACCAGGCCACCCACAGAACCTCTCCTTGTTCCTATGCAATGCCAGGTTTGGTTAAAAACAAAATAAATATCATCTATGACCTCCTTACAGGTGAGGAGGCCAACCTGGCATGCTTCACAGAGACCTGGATGGGAGCTGACAGTGGCCCCTATATGGGACCATGCCCTCCCATCTGGGTTCTGTGTTAGCGAACAGGCGAGGGAAAGTGGGTGGGTGGTGGGCGGAGTAGCTGTGGTCTACAAAGACAATCTTAACCTGACCAGACTTCCTGTCCAGGAATTGAATCACATCGTGTGTGTGTACCTGAGTCTGAAGACCAGGGATAGACTGGGGATTCTGTTAGTGTACCGGCCAGCTTGCAACCAATCGGACTCCCTGGCCGAGCTCACGGAACTGGTCTCGGAGCTGGTGTTGGAGTCGCCCAGGCTCTTGGTCCTGGGTGACTTCAACATTAGGGTGACCAGATAAAATCCAGGTCAGGGCTCATGTAACTTTAACAGTTGTAGAAAAAAGGGAATTTCAGCCAGTGTCATTTGTATGCAATAAGTTCCTGGTGAAATTCCTTTTTCATCACAACAGTTAAAGTTGCAGGCACTATACTAGAGTGACCATATACAAAAGAAGGCAGGGCCCCTGCAACTTTAACTGTTGTGATGAAGAGGGAATTTTACCAGGAACTAATTGCATACAAATGACACTGGCTGAAATTCCCTTTTCTCTACAACTGTTAAAGTTACATGAGCCCTGACCTGGATTTTATCTGGTCAGCCTATTCAACATCCCATTCAAGGCCAGTTTGTCAGGTGCAGCTTGGGCATTCATGGCATCCATGACAAACATGTGCCTATCCAAGCTGGTCTCTTGACCCACACATTAAACTATTAAATTCTAAGTCTGAGGAAAGGCAGTCAGGAATTAGAAAGACGACACCAGAAAAAAAGTATATCTACCACCTCCACCACACCTAGTTCTTCACATATTGAAAGCAACTATCCAGGTGCAAGGGAAACTGAAGTTATTCTTTCTTTTTATGAAACTCACAAGTAGTTACAATCCCTCCTCTAAAGCCTAGTGATTGAAGATCTCCTAGTAAAATGTGCCCCATGATTAGAAGGTGGACCTATCAGTCAACCACCTCTGCCCCCCTCCCCTATTCATGCTCAGTGTTAAGAGAAACAAAATCAAAAGACACTATTTTTGGAGATACACGCTCTGCCTTTATGAAGCTCAAAGCCTGACCGATGCCACATTTAGGGTCCACGGTTAGTTCTGGTCACTTAAGAAAAAAGCCCACTTCAGCTCCGGAAGTTTAAAGGGCACCAATTTGGCTTGGGCTTTGGGTGAATTTGATGCACATCTCTATAAACATAACTTGAGAAGAGTGAATCTACTCAATTTGCTTTCCTTGTTTAGCTTTCTTACTTTGCAGCTGCTTCCTAGATGGATGAATTGTGAAAACTATATCTGTTAAATGATTAATAGAAGGTCTGTAGCCTGCAGGTGTGGAAGGTTTGTGTGTGCATACATCATGTTGCTGAACAGAGTGGCCTAGAAACCAGAGTAGGTTATGCCATTCTGCTTCACAGTAGCATCATTTTCTATATAATAAATAAATACAACACACTAGTCTTTTTGTATATAGAGTGGGCATTTTATTAATGAATAAATAAAAGAACTGTATTGGCTTGTAGGGGGGCATACCATGAGTTTTGTCACAAATATGTCCTCTTCACAAAGCATTTGCACAACACAGAGGTAGAAATGGAAACATTATCTAATTAGGTTTAAAACAAATGTCATAGACTTAAATTTGCCATATAAAGGTTAAATAAATTTTGCTGGATCTGTGACCGCATAATAAAATGATGATGGTGAAGGTTAAATAAAGTGAACCACAAACAAATCTGTTGATTCTTCCTTACACAAAACAATCTGAGGAATTTTGAGGAAAATTAAAAAAAAAAATCCAGTGAGGCTAACTATATATGATGGATTTTTAAAATCTCTGTAACCTTACATCTCTATCCCAATTGCCAAATATATATGAACAAAGAGGACCATATTATTGAATACGTCCACATAACATAAATTCCCTGCCCACAGAAAGTAAGTGTATAAAGGAAAAGGGTTTTCATGTAACCTTGCAGGGGGAAAACTTAAAACGAGAATAGCATATATACACATGATCTTACCTCCATTCTGGCCTTTTCTACATGGCATTGTTAACTGCTGCATCTACTTTTGGTTTCATTACAGAATTGAGATCCAAGCACTACATGGGGAACATTTCCTTTCCTGCTTTTCCACTACATAACCACTAGGTGGCACTGTGGCATGGTGCAATAACACAAATATACAAGTAGAAAAGGTGTTTTCTTTCTGCTCTAAAAAAAAACCTGGCCAAAAGTACTGTTTTCAAACAGAAGTGAAACTGGAAGGACTCTTATGATGCATCATTAAGTGATAGGGAAAACTAGTTCTAACTTTGCAGCTAAAGCCACTGGTAGGACTGGACTATAATACATAAGGATTTGTATTCATTCATTTGAATTCATTTATATGCCACCTTTCACACCCACCCACACCCACACACCGGCATAATAATACAACTATTTCAATAAAACCATAAAACACAGACTTAAAAACAGAAGATAAAGACTTACAGATGTAAGCCTGGGTAAATACAAAGATGTTTTTTGTTTTGGTTTGGTGCACCCAAAAGATAATAATAATGGTGCAAGTCCTTGCCCTATGTGTTTGCCAAGCCCTGCTCGGCCAGCCCTGTTCCAGGGAGCCAACCCGGATGAGTGCTCAATGAAGGGCAATTTCTGGGGCCTCCGGGAAGTGCGCAATTCCCTCGGCATGCCATTAGTATGGCTGGGGGAATTGTGCACTTTCTGGAGGCCCCAGAAAGTGTGCTTTGCCTTCCCTCCCTGCACTAATCATGGCCTTAAATGCCCTCTGAAAACCTTGCATTAAAAGGCCTTTAAGGCCCCAATAGATATGGGGGGGGGGCAAAGTGGGCTTTCTGTGGCCTTCAGAAATTACACAGTTCCCCTGGCCACGCTAATGGTGTGCCATCATTAACACAGCAGGGGGAAAGGAAAAAGGGGAACTGCAGCATTGAGGAGGCAAAGATTGGCCAGGCATATTCTTCTGGGCCCGTGCGGGCCGGATGCGGGGGGAGGGGGGCACTGCCATCGCAGGCCCAGGCAGATTTTTAACCCAACGCTACCTGGAAAGGGAATTCCATAACCTAGTTCAGGAGCGGGAAATTGACAGCAGCTCTGGCAGGGCCTCCCTGTGCAGGGGTAGAAGAACACTTTGAAAGCATGGATCCCGTCAGATCTGTGCTTTCAAAAAGTGTACCTGTCCAGGTGGGGAGTGCACAAGCTACTCCTCACCTCAGCCGGGAAAGAAGATCACTTTGGAGGCACAGATCTGGTTGGATCCATGGTTTTGAAAGGTCCCTGTGTGTGTGTGTGTGTGTGTGTGTGTGAGAGAGAGAGAGAGAGAGAGAGAGAGAGTCATGCTTATACATTTTACATAACTGTACCAAGTTATCTGTGGCTTCTGAAGTATTATTAGCACTTAAGGATTTGAGTGGGCAATCTTTTACTTCACTAGTCTGTAGTTGTCACCGAACCATCCCCTGCACATGTTTTAAAATTAGATTTGGGGACTCTGATTGTAAAAGAAAGACTGTTATTGCTGAGACCATCCCCTCATGGGAGAATGTTGGGCCACTTTGGATCAATCAATTCTTTTCTGCCCACCATGATAGCTGGAGTCAAAAGTACTGTTAACGTTTTACCCTGGTGGTGTGTGTGTGTACATGTGTCTGTATGCATGTATGAGAGAGAGAGAGAGAGAGAGAGAGAGAGAGAGAGAGAGAGAGCTACCAAGATAAGGTGGGGGGACTTTTAAAACACAAGCCCCTTCTCCTTGAACAACCTGTTTAAATACTCTGAACATGAAATACCTTTAAAATTTGAAAATAGTTAAAGAGCAGGGTATATGTTAATGTTTTCAGTCTGATCTGAGGTAGGAAGCCTCTCCCTCTTAGTGGCCCCAATCAGGATCACTGCCCCAGCACTGCTAATAGGGTTCTTTCTTTTCTCTGTAGTCCAGCTGCCCCACAGTCATGGGCCACAGGCAGGCTGCAGGATGTGCATCCCTGTTTAGAATATAGCCTTCAAGGAGGAAAAGGTTGCCCACTCCAGTTCTGACGTAGTTGATGTCTCCTGACCTCATCATCTGCTAAGGAAGAGGCACTCAGAGAAAGGCCTCAGGGCATGTTTTTAAACAACTTGTCATGGGAGTAGGCACTCCTTCAGGTACCTGGGTCCCAAACCATTTAGGGCTTTGAATTGGGCTTTGAAACTATGAGGAAGATATGAGGAATGAGATGAATATGTTGTGCTAATCAAAATTCTGGCAGTGGAACCCTACACTGATAGAAGCTTCTGAACCATTTTCTAGGGCAGAAATCTAACTGGGGTGGGTGGTGGTCTAGAGAGTAAATAACCATGGCCAGATTATCCCTGTCCAGGAATGGTCACAGGTCACAGTCCAAGTCAGGTAGGAATCATCCGCCCACAGGTACGGTAGCCACTTGTAAATTACCAAAAAGTAAGACCTGCACCACCAACAAAGAGAGCAAAAGAGGATACTCATTTGCACAAAAATAATGTATTTTAATTTTACATAGAGATGCAAATTCAGAAAATATTATTGTAATTTAAATAGAAATAGAGACCATCGCACCATTGTGTGGAAGACTGACCAGATAACCTGTGTGCCTGCTTGCTCAGACTGCTGTCCAGGTATAAACCATTGATGGGCAATTTCAAGACCCAACTCTTCCTTCTGATGGTTCTTTCAACTGCACTTGGACTGGACAGCCCTTCAAACAGAGGATGGTTTCAAAATAGAGTACAGTCCTCTAGCATTCTTTCAAATTGAGATCTGTCATCTGTAAAAGAAGACACATGACCACTCTAGGACTTCCTCAGCCTTGTCAGGTTTCAGGTTGAGTTAATACGTACAGATAATTTTCTTTCTATATTTGCATATAGATGTCCATTTTTTCCTGGTAATAATATACACTAAGATTTTCACTCTCATTAAACACTTCAAAGAGCCTGCAGTCCTCAAACATTGTAGTCCACAGTGTCCTCTGGGAGTTCATCATTCTAGTTGTGGTTTAAATAGCTGGAGAATTCCAGGATTAGCGTAAACATTTTAATCCACCATACCAGAAACGTGTTTTAATAGTCAGTGAACCCAACATTTTAAATTATTTCTGTGCACAAGTCTCATTATGATTGACATGATAAAGGTCTTAGGTTTTTAATTTAGCAGCACAACTTTTTCTCCACAACAAATATGTGGTTGTAATTAATTAACTTGCTACTATCTTTATGTCAAAACAGTGAAGCAAAGCATATGTCTTCTTTTGAATATTTTCAGAGTTTATAAATAAGGTGGATGCATGGAACAAATTTTACAGTATATGTCACTGCATTGCTATGTAGCAGTTCTGGGAGAGTGCTTTCATTCTATTTTTTTAAAAAAAATAAGACAGATTTCATATTTTCAGAGCACCTTGAAAACCGTTTTCTATGGCTTTATGCTTTGCAAATGCTAAATAGATCTGTTTGTATTTCAGGACTGAACAATTTATTTATAGGGCTTATTCCAAGCAATTTATTCATGAAATAATTCATTGCCACAAATATTATTAGTACTTGATTTCAAGCTGATCATTTTGTTCACGGTATGAAAGAAGGAGCGTAGGTTGGTTTGGGGGAGAGGATTAAATAGAACATACAGGATAGTTTATACACAGCCCCAAGATGTATGTTCCACTCATAGTGGGATATGGGGTGGAGGCCTGGGCTTGCACACATTAATTTCGCTGTGGATAGAATATTTTGTATGAACTAGGTATTATTCATGGCTTTCCATACTTGTGTAAGAGTGTACAGGAAACCTTGAAACATTCACCAGATTTAATGAAACTTGTTTGGCTTCTTATGGAATTCCTTTCAGGGCTCATTAAGAAAGACCTTCCAGAATTTCAATTTTCCAGGGGCCTTTTGATCTTCTAGCAGCCATATGGAAGATACTTATATGTGATCAGTTCCCACATGGCAAAAAAAAAAAAAAAAAAAACTTAAATGGCCCAGCCTTCTCAGTAGAGGCTGATCACTAAGGCATACCTCACTCCTGGCAATAGTTAGCAGATGTGTGGAATCAGCCTGAGAAATCCCACAGTGTGCATCCCAATGTCCACCAGAGAAGAAATCCCCAGATTCTCTTCAGTTTTCACTCTGGGATACATTTTGGTGGTAATTTCATATATGAATGCTCATGAGTTCCATCTGATATTCAACTCTGGCAGGGTGGGAATTTATGGCATCCTTATCTTTTCATTGCTTCCTTGGTGCAAAAGTATATAAATGGTCATGGCCCTCAATATACTCGATTCTTGTTATTTTTCAGCTTTATCAATACTTATATTTCCAATATTGTGCAGCATTTCATTCATCCCATCACTTATCCTCTGTTAAAGTATATCTTTCCTCTCTCTCTCTCTCTCTCTCTCTCTCTCCATGTACTAGCATATGTGTGATTAATGTAGTCTTTTAACTGATACATCCCCATAATTGGCAAAGCTAGCAGCTATTCCTCAGGGCCCAGTGGAATGGTTCTTTCAGGGATGATTTGTACTTCTGCTTCTGAAATTGCTTAATCGCTGGGCATTCCTACCATACGTGCATAAAACAATCTCTTATAGTACTGTTTCTTCAGCGGAGAGCCCTCACCTTTTCAAAACAGAAAAGCTGGTCTGAATTATTTCTGCTTTTGGGCTACTATTCACTTGGATGGCATAATCCTTCAGAAAGTTTTGCCTTTTTGTGTTCTTAAGAGACAGGTACACATGGGGATAACAAGCTGTGAAGGTACCTAATCGACTCTGAATTGGTAGGAAAACTGAGTTGATACATATATACATAAAATCCTTAGTTTCTGTAAGGGGCCAAACTACATGTTACACTTTTGTGTATTATTCTTATTTTTAAAAAAATTCTTATTAATTACATGCACTGTGTGTTTGTTGGGGGAGCTCTTTCTTTTAACACAGCACAAGTTAAGGGGAAGCTGATCTCTCTACTCCCAAGCTATGTGCCTACCAAAAATTATTTGCTCCATTTGGCTTTGAACTTTAGGAAAAAGGTTGCCATTGGGCCCTCATACTCTACCATCACAACAAGAAATGTTTTTCCCACAGGCAGCTGGTTGATCACTACTTGAACAGCATGCTGGACTAAATGAACCCTTGGTCTGACCCAGCATGAAATGAAAGCCAGAGCAGGTTTATGCAAAGAGAGAGGCATAGCTATACCAATTGGACCTTACTTAGTTCTTAATGCCTCCCACTGAATTCTCTGTGGCAAAGAAAATGGGCTGCCATTTGGGGCACTAACCCTCACACTGGGGTCACGAGAAAAGGTGAGCTTCCATTCAGTAGCACAGATAAGTGCACCCCTTCACTTTCTCTCATGTCAGTGAATAACTGCCATTCACTTCCTAAGGAAAATAAAATAAAATGCTATACCATTGCAGCAGAAGCCCATCATGGCCATGCTCAATAGAGATCTAGCCTCTTCCAACAGAGTGACCCCATGGGGAAAGTAATGGCACTCTTCCAGACAATTTTAAATATTGTTTCAAAGTTATGCACATTCCTACCTTCCTTTTAAAACATGTTATATTAATAATGAGACAGATCTCATTATGTCTAGGGGATTCCAGGAATACCGAATGTGGGAATAAGAGCAAACAAAATGCACACACACTACAGTAATACTAATGATTGGGTGTTAATAATTTTAGTGGAAATAATAATCATAATCATAATAATCATAAAAAGCTAAAAGAGTGATCTATTGATGTAGGCCTGAGTTACAAGAAAATCCAAAATTCAATGGTGGGACCATTAAATGGTTTTAACACTAGATTCTGTGTTTTTTTAAACCTTCAAATGCTTCTGAAGAGACCTATTAGAATGGAAGTCATAATTGAAATATATATCTTTCCAGATCCCTTTTTTCCCCCCAGTCCCCTATGCTTGGTTTTACTTTTCTGTTCAAGTACTTCTACAGATCCATGACATTGAAGAAATAAGAAAAGAGTGTCATGTTGAATTGAACTTTTTCTAAACCTCAATCAGACTGGGTGAATTACAATGCAAGTATTGGTAGTACAGTTAAGAGGATTTCTTCCTCTCCAGAATCTAGTTAACAGTGTCACAAATTGACACAAATTGTGCAGACCTGTAGGAGTCGCAAGTAAGTCTTTTGATTTACAATAGCCAGTATATATAAGGAAATATCCAATAAAAGGTTCAACATTCCCACTACATTAACTATATAGCATGCAGCTCCATAGGTGGTGGTGGGTTTTTAAACTTAAAAGCAAGTGCAAAGAACAATTTGTATTGAGACCACAGCACATAGGGAAAGAAGATTGAATCCTGAAGAAAAAATCACTGCCCTTGAATGGCAATTAGCCTTGGTGAGGGCGAGTGGGAGGGAATTTCCCATTTTCACCATATAGCCTCTTCCACTGTAGCTTGAGGTTTGGAACTGGAACTGGAAGCAGTCAGACTGAGTATCTTCTCAGCAAGGCAAGGCTAAGACTCTCTAAGAAAAAAAATCAGAGTCATGTACAGTTCCCAATCAGCTCTAAAAATTGAACTGTAGAGAGATGTCTCAGCAGCAAGCTGAAGCCATCTGAGGGCTTCCATATGTAGGCTGACAAGAACTGTACTGTACTGGCCTTTACCTTCCTAGAGAAGCTGGCTGTAGTCCCAGATTTAGAACATAGTCAGAAGCTATCTGAGACATCTTATTTGGCCATTTGAGTCACCTGACCTAAGATAAAATGGCATCTTCAGTTTCAGCCTCTGACAATCTGTTGTGATGACTCTCTAGTACAATAGAAATAGACCAGGAGGTGATCCCTTCTTTGGCAAGCTGCCATTGTGGTAAAGAGTCCATAGTTCAACCCCCCCCCCCCCCGGCAATTTACAAAATGAAGCTATCCCCACAAACTCAACTGAATTCCACATTTTGATTTGATACTGTCAGTTCCAGGTTTTTGAGTGGCATTGAGCCAGACATACTCAATGGTCCTCCCTCCCTCAGTGTGTCTACCTTCTTACCACATTGCCACCAGGTTCTATTGCTTCTCAGCCTCTTTCTCATCATTGTTACTACCTGCTTGCTTTACAGCTAGAGAGCCAGTGAGCAGGCAGTCTGTGGCATCTACCACTCCTCCTTCTCACCATTACTGTTGTTTCAGCCAGACTGAGAGGCAGGTAAAGAAGTATGTTGCAATAGTGAGGAAGAGGAGCAACTCCAGGCAGGGGGTTCTTCTCCATGTGCCCCTGGAGTGTGGGCCCTTGGCAGGTGCCTAACTGTGTACCTTTGACACTGGCCCTGCTTTAGTATATACATTTGCAGATAAATGAGGTTTTGTACAACATACAATGTGTATGTTCATTGTTTTCTGTGGCTATTTTGAATCACACATTTTTCCATTTATTAACATAGTTTACTCTGTTTCTTTTGCTGTGATTTATAGTGTTCTATAGGTTCTAAATTAGCATGTGAGTTCCTTTATTGTTTGTTATTCCTTGGGAGGGGGGCTTGGCTGTCTACAGGGCTCTTCAGTTATATTTCTAATAAAGTGATTCAGTTGTAAGCAATGAAAATGTGCTTTGGGGGTGATCAGCGGAGTCAGTACACTAATCAGATTTCTTGGTAGTGCTTGGCCTTCTCTCTCTCTCTCTCTCTCTCTCTCTCTCTCTCTCTCTGTGTATGTTACCAGTCACAATATCCATTTTTTCAATACATATAAAATATACTAGAAAATGAACTTTCAAAGAGTTTTAAATTTTTAATAAAGATACATGCTTTTTATAGAGCATTACATTAATTTATGTGTGTCTGTGTGCGCACACACACATGTGGGGGTGGTTTGGCACTGGTAATTTTTTTTCTTTAGATTTATATGCTATCCTATACTTAGGGGAAAGGTAGAAGAATATTATGAGTGCAGTCCAATGGGTGTTTAGACAGGAAGTAAATCCTCCTACAACTCCCAGCGATTAAAAAGTATGGTCTTCTCTACTGGAAACCAACAACCTGAAACAAATACACAAATACACAAAAAGATCAAGGAGGATCAAAGAACAGAAAGATGGAAAGACTTGTCATATCATGTCCTACTAAAATGTCTTTCTGCTTTTAAAGGTCACTTCTGGTGTGGGGGGGACGTAAGCAGTAAATATTATTGGTGTGCAGGTAACTGCTGAGTAAGCTGCTTCTCTGGATGGGTACAGATGGCCATTTACCAAATGTTCAACTACACACCTCTGCTACCGACGTTTGGTGAAATTCTCATTACCATATGGCAGGAAGATATAGACAATCAAGCTACCCTGGAGGAAGGTGTTCATGCAGGGCAGCTGGGTTTTCATGTTGTATGGCATGGGTAGGCAGCATGGAGCTGACAGATTGATGTAGACCCTTGCCTCTAGAGTGGCCCTTGCCCATAAATTTGATTGGGCAGAAAAGAACTGGTCTGCTATCAAATTTCAGCAACAAACTGTGGGAGAGACTTCAGACTCCCCTTTCCAGACTCCCCTTTGTTTTTGCTTTAGCTGGGACAGCAGCAGGAGTGTGGCCTGTGGAGGTGTCCAGGGTGGAAAGTGCACCCCCCCACACACACACAGAGTTATCCAGTCCCACTGCTTCCCTTTCCTCCAAATTTCTGATCAAGCAACTTAGTGTGGTATTAACACTGGATGGGATGATACAGAGGTCTGGTGTACCCACTGATTGATTATATGCACACAATGGTAACCTACCCTACTCAGGGTAGAACAAATGTAATTTTAAGTACAATCTACAGTTCATTAATAGGAATGTCAAAAGTTTATAAAATTAAAAACAGACATGTTTGATAATGTTCAAATATTAACTCAGTGCTCCTTCAGAGATTAAAATGTGTTAGATGCCTTTCAAATCCAATTTTTGTGTGTGTGTGTTGGGGAGGAGGCAGCATAATAGCTAACTATTCATTGTGCAACATTTTTGTGATTCAACATACTCAGAGCTGGTTATAGGTTTAGGGCTTCTTTCTGACCTCGGTATGTGTCTTTCTACAAGCAGATTACATACATCTCTCATTCAGCGATGGGGCAAAATCTGGTGACAGGTGATGGTTGAGGCTTCTGCTGAGTGTTTTGTGGCCCCAGTGGGGAACAAGAGTTACCGTAAGGCCACCTCACCTCAGTCCAGAGAGCTGATACAGGAAGGCCTCCCCTCCCCGAAGGGGTAGTACTGAAGATGGCGTTCTTACAGACACTACCCATCAGGCATTCACCCGCAAGACATGCCACCTGGATTCAGGTGACACAATAAGCAACAGCCAGGTGGTGATTATGCAAATCACACCTAGCATGCGCCAGCATGTGCTGCAGCTCACAACAAGTCAATATTGTAATCATGCAAACCAGCCCAATGGGTGTGTGTCTTCAAAAATGCATTTTTAAAAAATGCATATAAAAGAAGAATGCATTAATGTATGCTTTCCAAAAAAAAGTGTATAAGCTTCAATAATGATTTTTTAAAAAAATGAATAAAAATAAATCACAAGCTCATGCAAAAATGGGATGGAATGAGTTTGACCTCAAAAAAACCGCAATCTCAATCCATCCATCCCTAATCTAGATATTCAAAACCATTTTTGTAGGCCACAGTGAGCCTATCTACACTACTGCTTTAAAATGGTTTAAAACGGTTTAAAACAGTTTAAAACAGTTTGAGAACTGTTAGGGCCCAGAACACACTCCATATACATTTTTCAAAACGTTTTCAAAGTGTTTTATCCTGCGTGTGTAGATAGGCTGTCTCAAGAACTTTCTTCCACATTTCATTTTCTCATCTTGACAGAACATTAATTTTACAGAGCAAAACACCCTTCAGTTGTTTTATTTTGTCTTCCTCTCTAGTTGTATAGTTATTGTTTCGAAAAGATTTTGATGTACCAATATGCAGTTAACTATGGATAGATTTTTAGTATCAGGAATTATTTTTACACTCTATCTCTTCATTTCTTTTCATTTGGTTGTTTTATACTGTCTAGACCAAGATTTCTTTTTATTTAATACATTTGGGGCTATCCCAATTCTTGCTTCAATAATTTGGAGGTGTGGGGGACAGGTCATCCCAGGTATGTGTGTATAAAATGTTTCATGGAACGCCTTTGCTTACCTTTTTAAAGCTTTTTTGGCAATTGTTCGCAGGTTCTTCACCCCCATATCTCCTCTACAGGTTTGGCACTTTTTTTAAAAAAAAAAATGAGAGCAATGTCTACTGCTCTCATTCAGAATGGGCAAACATTTTCAGCTAGTTTTATAGACACCTCTCTCTGAAAGGGGGATACATTTGAGTGGGTGGCTGAAGTATTTCATGAAACTCACCCCCACCCCCAATTTCAGCAACATTTGGTGGAAATACAGTAAGAAATGAAGTCTTTCTATTAAAAGTATGATGGAAAACATCAGTGAGGTTTAGCAATATTACGACAAATCCTGCCTGTAGTGTAAACAAATTTTATACAAATACTTCTTAATTGATAAAGTAATTGAGACTGTCATTCTTTGGCAACTTTCTTGGGAGCACATCCCATTGAGCAGATTTCTATACAAACATGCATAGGATTGGACAGCCTGTCATCTGATCAAGACAGGGATCTGACTTTCTGTACTTTTAATCGTCCTGTTATAAACTTATATAAGGTATGCATATAAAGTTATAGCATATTCTGTTTATTAACGTGGCCTAGTAATCATTCGACTCTTTTAAAAGTCTTGGGCACATTCAGATCTCACTGTTTTCAGAGAATTCACACTTTCATCTCATAGGATCAAACTCTGCATTTGTACCCACAATCTATATTGAGCTAAAATTTCTCAATACGTCTTTTTCCTGAGGAAGACAATTTTTCTCTGAACTGCTTGATACAATTTCATTTGATGTGTCCTTCCCCACTACACTCCATTTGATCAATTCTTTGTTAATTCCCCCCCCCCCCCAGCTCTTTTTCCCGTAGTGATGCTGCTAGATGAATAAAATTAACCTCTGGCTACTACTTTTTCGACATCCCCAAAGCGTCAGTTTGGTTGATGTGGTCAAGTCAAAGGACAGTGAAATCAATGGCTGCTGCTCTACATTCAGAGGAGCTTTATTGACAGGTGAATGTGGAACTGGGCAGATTGTTCAATTTCCAACTGCAATTACCTGAAGTACCTGGAAGATTTTTTTTCACAATAGTTTAATGGAGGAAAGAAGTGCTGATCATGTAGAAAACTGTTGGGATTATTTTTCCCCTCAAGGTAGCAAATATATAGTAGTTGGTTGAGTTGGGATAATTGGCTAAAATTGCCAAAGCAAAGTGACAGAGTAGCATCCTAAATTTTGGTTAGATACCTCATAAAAACATATGCCACATGGTTTATTACAAGATCTAAATACTATATAGATGTTAACTGCTTATAAAATTCATTTCAAAAAGCTTGAATTTTTCATATACATCTTTGTCTATTAAATTCAACACAGCTCACACAAATAATAAACAATATAATCATCATGACATAAAGATAAAATATCATGAAGATAATAAAATAATTGTGTAACAAATAGTAAAATATCATAGCTGTTGTTGCTATAAAAAGATAGGACTGCAAGCACAACTAATTTAATTCAAAATATTAATTAACTAAAGCTTTAGATTAAGAGGAGAAGGAAAATTTATGAGGGTAAATTTTAATTGACGAAGTTAATAATTAAGACCACACTTGCTTACCTTTAAGAAATACTTAGCTAAAATGAAAAAGAACATTTTGTGAACATTTTTGTCCCATTCAAACCTGTGAGAGTAAGATGGCGGCGTAACCGGTAGCTTTTATTCAGGGCTCCGTAATGTTTTTGCATTTTTGCTAGCTAGGCTAGGCTAAGCTAAAATGAACGTATTTTACCAGTTGTTTTGCTTTTTTCTTTTTCTTATAACTTTCTCTGATTGCTGGTGTTTGAAAGTGAGGGTGTTTGTTTGTGACTTCTTCACTGGACTTTATTGTTCTACGATTGCCACTTCATCACCTTTATCTTTATCCTGTTTGGAGTACAGGATTGTTGCAATTAGCCGAGGATGGTATAAAGAAAGCCTGCACATTTTTACCATTATTTACCTTGTTATTTGTGGCTTTCTTTTTGGCTTTTCCATCTAGGCCCTGAGCCTGGGCTGAAGACAACTATTTTTGTTTTACTACTACTACTACTTCATTTGCTGGGCTTCTTATTTGCTTCCTGGGCTGATCATTACTGATCATATGTGGGCTTAGAACGATTTGAAAGAAAAAATGTCAACATCACTTGGAACTGTGTGGCGCTCAGCACAGTTGTTCGGATTTCTACACAGCGGCAACTACTGTGGAGTCGGTCCTTTCCGCCCCCCCCCCCCCCCCCGTCTGTGGTGGACTGCACTGCTTTTGCTTGCCGATCCTTGTAGTAATTATACAGATAGTGTGGAATCACTGGGCTGAAATTACTGATTATATCCTGGATAGAATGATCTGAAAGGAACATTTCAACATCAACATTGCTTGGGGCTGTTTGGAGCTTAATACAGCTGTTGGATTTCAGCACAGCTACAACTATGGTGGATGGTGTTGTTTTCACCTAATTGAGCTTCGTGGCCATCATTACAGATAGTGCGGGATTCAGAGTGAAGAAAGCGGAAGAGACGGAGGCTTGAAGAAACAAACACTTTTACTTGAGGCTAGTTTAAGGGCTCCCACCCCAAGGTGACCTATCTTAAGACTCTGTTTATCGTCTGATTTTGGTTCTCTTCTCTGACCTCTTGACTGACTTTATATGCTCCTGTCTCTTTTCAGAGGTGGGTCTGTAGGTCTACTATTGGGTGTTAGAACCCCAGCGTTGGGCCTGTGGTCATTGCTACTTTCTGATACTGGACATGATTTTCTGGATTATTTGGCTATAATTCAGCTCTGAGACTGTTTTCACAGATCCTAGTTGTTTGATTCCTTCTGTGTCTGGTCTCTTGTTCTTGTTTTGCGATCAGTCGCAGCTGGTGGTGGCTGGGATAGCGCTGGTTAACGCTGTTGTGCTCTGCTTGTTTCATTTTTCTGGCTTCATGCTATTTCTTTCTCCTCATTTTCCTTATTTCTTTCTATCCTTGTCTTATGCCTTATTCTCATTTCGTTACTCCTAATTTAGTTCCTATTCGGTGCCTCCCCTCTTCTCAGCGCCCTTTCTCTAGTTCCTTACGGAACGGCCAGTCTATTCCTTCGAAGGCTGTTGTCATTCCCGACCTATTTATCTCTAGATCTCTGCACCTCTGAAACCTGGCTTCCTGCCCATGATGCCACCATTTCAGCTGCCCTCTCGTTTGAAGGATGCTTTTTCTCATACTAGGCGTTCGGAGGAGGGGGGCGGTGGCATGGGTCTTTTATTATCTAGCTTGTGACAGTTCCAGCCTCTTCCTATTCCACCTTCACATTGTTTTTCTTCTTTTGAGGTACATGGGTGAGGCTTTTCATTCCACTGTGGCAGCAGTTTGCTGTTGTTTATTGCCCCCCCAGGCCCGCTTTTGAAATTCATCTCTGATTTTGATTCATGGCTGAACTCTTTCCTCTCTGATAATTCTCCTGCTCTTATCTTGGGTGATTTTAATATCCACGTGGATGACCCTCAAGATTCTGCAGCTTCATGTTTTCTCTCGTTATCATCCTCTTTTGATCCTAAGCTTTGGTCTGACTCTTCCACACATTCCCTCGGATGGTGTCTGGATCTTGTCTTCACTAGGAATTGCTCAATCTCTGACCTTTCTGCTGTTGACTTTCCTTTGTCAGATCATACATCTAGTTTCCTTTATGATTACTCATAATCCTCCTTCCTTACATTCTGTTTCTCGCTCTTGTCGCGATTTGCAGTCTATTAATTATGAGACCTTTTTCTCAATCATTGTCCTCCTCTCTTCCTTCTGTTATTTCTGCCTTCTCCTTGGACTCTGCTGTCTCTTTCTTTAATTCTTCTTTATCCTCAACCCTTGACAATTTTGCTCCATCTTTGACATGGATGGGTCGTCCTTCACAACCCCAACCTTGGCTCACCTCTTTCATCCCCCGTCTTCATTGTTGTATCAGGGCAGCTGAATGCCATTGGCATAGGACCAGGGACTGGGTGGAATTTGTCCATTACAAATTTGTTCTTTCGTCTTTCTCTTCTGCTATTCCCTTGGCCAAACAGCAGTATTACTCATTGCTAATCCAGTCGAATGCTAAGCATCCTCAGCGGCTCTTCACATCTTTCAATTCTCTTCTGAAACCTAGTCCACCATCTCTTCCCCCCCCCCCATCCTGTCTGCTAACGACTTTGCCTCTTTCTTCAATGCCAAAATTCAAACTATTCACTCTGATCTCACCATCTCTGGCCCTCTTCCAGTTTCTGTTCCTCAAATGTCACTTTCTCCTGCAACTTTTTCTGTGTTCTGTTGGGTCTCAGCTGATGAATGGTCTAGAATATTGCGTTCCTCGAAGCCTTCCACATCCCATCCCTTCTCGTGTCTTTATCAATATTATTCCTGTTATCCTCCCTTCCTTGCTTCATATTGTTAATATTTCTTTGTCCTCTGGTTCATTTCCTTCTGCTTTTAAGCATGCTACGGTCTCTCCTGTTCTTCAAAAGCCTTTTCTCGATGTGCTTTCTCTCTCTAACGACCATCCTGTTTCCTTGTTGCCATTTGTTTCAAAGGCCCTGGAGTGGGTGGTTTACTCCCATTGCCTCAGTTTTCTTTCTAGAAACTCTGCTCTGGAGCCTTTTCAATCTGGCGTCCGTCCTTTGCATTCCACTGAGACAGCCCTTACAAAGATTGCCAATGATCTTTTTATTGTCAAGTCTAAATGCCTTTATTCTGTTCTTATTCTCCTGGGTCTTACTGCAGCTTTTGACACGGTTGATCATGATCTTCTGTTGGATTCCCATTGTGACCTTGGATTTCATGACTCTGTCTATGACTGGTTTGCTTCTTACCTATCAGATTGTTCATTCAACATGTTGGCTAATGACCACACGTCTTCTTCCTTTCCCCTTTTAGTTGGGATTCCACATGTCGCAGTGCTTGGCCCGTTGTTGTTTTCTTCATGTATGTTGTCCTTGAGTAATCTTATTTGATCTCATGGCCTCCAATATCTTCTGTATGCTGATAATACACAATTATACCTTTCATCTCCAGAACTTTCGCCTGATGTTCAGAATCGTATCTCGGCATGTCTTTCAGATATCTCAGCTTGGATGTGTCATTGTTGTTTGAAACTCAAAATGGCAAAGACAGAATTGCTTGTTTTCCTCCCAGACCTTCTCCTCATCTTTCATTCTCTATTACTGTTAATAATTTTACACTTAATCTAGTTGAGGAAGCTCATCATCTTGGTTTTATATTCGACTCCTCACTTTCCTTTACTCCTCATGTTGAGGCAGTAGCTAAGTCCTGCCTCTGTATATATATATATATATATATATATATATATTGCCCTCAGTTACAAAACAGGTTTGCTGTGTTGTTACTGGGAGGGTATCCTTTTTAAGAAGCACAAATTCAAATCTCAGATATTCAGATAGTTGTTTGCATTTGGCTTGATGAGCTACAGGTTGCGCATCCCTGCTCTAACAGCATCTCAACAGAGTGCTCCATGTTGCAGCTGCAACACTTGCAAATTACATCCATGTGGCATATGATCTTCTGTTGGATTCCCTTCGTGACCTTGGATTTTGCGACGCTGTCTATGACTTGTTTGCTTCTTACCTATTGGGTTGTTCGTTCAAGATGTTCTCATGGCCTCCAATATAATAATAATGATAATAACAATAATAATAATAATAATAATAATAATTTATTTCTTACCCGCCTCTCCATTTGGATTGAGGCGGGGAACAACAATATGACAAAATACATAAAACTGACCATCATCTGTATGGTGATGATACACAATTATACCTTTCATCTCCAGAACTTTTTCCTGATGTTCAGGATTGTATCTCGGCATGTCTTTCAGATATCTCAACTTGGATGCTTCATCGTCGTTTGAAACGTAATATGGCAAAGACAGAATTGATTGTTTTTCCTCCCAGAACTTCTCCCCATCTTTCATTCTCTATTACTGTTAATAATGTTACAGTTAATCCAGTTGAGGAAGCTCATAATCTCAGTTTTATATTCGACTCCTCACTTTCCTTTACTCCTCATGTTGAGTCAGTAGCTAAGTCCTTTTGTTTTTTCATATATAATATTGCCAGGATCCGATTGTTTTTATCTGTCTCTTCTGTTCACGCTTTAGTCATTTCTTGGCTGGACGTTCCTTCTTCTCACATTAGTTCATTGGTTTCTATTCATCTATTCATCATTCTTCTTGGCTTATCGCTTTGATCATGTTACTTGACTCCTGAAATCCATTCATTGGCTTCCAATTCACCTCAGAATCCAATATAAGCTTCTCCTGCTGAGTTTGCAAGCTTGTCAACAGTCTAGCTCCTTCCTATCTTTCTTCTCTTAGTTCACATTATTGCCCCATTCATGCTCTTTGCTCATCGAATGTTATGTTTCTTACCCACCCAAGGGTCTCTATTTCTCTTGCTCGGCTTCGTCCATTTTCTCTCGCTGCCCCAATGTCTGGAATGCTCTTCCAGAGCATTTGCGGACCACGAGTTCAATGACAGTCTTTAAAGCTTAATCGAAAACGTTTCTTTTTTCTAAAGCTTTTAGAACTTGATTTTGATCTTACTTTTATACTTTAGTTTTATTGTCCCCTATGGCTCTTTGGTGCATTCCCTTCCCTTTCTCATTGTTTTATTGTGATTTTATCAGAATGTAAACCTATGTGGCAGGACCTTGCTTGTTTATTGTTTTACTATGTACAGCACCATGACCATTGATGGTGCTATATAAATAAATAAATAAATAATCATAATCTTGGCAATTTTTTGCATTCCTTACAAATGAATAGGTGGGGGGTGGTGAGGGGAACAGGAAAAATGTCCTACTGCTGAGAGAAGTGGGTGAAGGCTCCCTCATATTAAGATGTTCAGCCAAATTTGTATTCTACTGAAAAAAATGCAGGGCAGAGGAATGAAAGCTTCATTGAAGTGTGTATCCAATTGTACTTCCCAGTGTGCAGGAGTATAGGCCCAGTTGCCTCAGCAACAGTGATCAGGGTCAAACTCCCCCCAAAAAACTAGTTAGGGGAGCAAAGGGTGGCAGAGAACATTATTAGGAGAGTCAGGATTTCATCCATAATATACTGCAACTGAAAGCTGGAGAAGTGAATGGGGTAGCAGGAAATATTGGGGGGGCACCCATTGCCCCTCGCTACCTGTTGGAGTTATCACTGACAAGAAATCACACAGAGATACACTGTCCTGCAATCCGGGGAAACAATGGTTGCAAACAGACATAAACAAAGCTCCAAGAGTCGAAGGGTGTTGGTGAACTTTTTGTAATCCCTTCCCTTAATAATAACATCTGAATTTTAAAAAAGGAATATCACTAACATTTTATGTATTTTCTATTTTTTAGAGTACTTTTTTTCTGATATGATAACGTGACAGGGAATTTAAAGAGAAAGAGGAGACAATATATATATATATATATACACACACACACACACACACACACACACTTCAGTAATCTTAGAAAATTCACCTATGCACATGTAAATAAATAAATAAATAATCTATTGACTGATTAAATAGCAGATGATTAATCAACTACAGCTGCAAACCTATACACCAGACTTCATGAATATGGTATTTTCCAGATGTTATGTACCTCAGTTCCAATCAGCCCCAGCCAGCATAGCCAATGGTCAGGAATTCTGAGAGTTGGAATTCTGAACATCTGGTGGGCATCAGGTTGGTGAAGACTGTTACGCACACTTACCTAGTAGTAAAGCCAAGTGAATTAAATAGGTCTTCACTCTGAGTAGACACTCTGAGTAGACATGCAATTTTTTTAAAAAAATTAGAGCCCAAAGAAAAAGCAATATTCACATAAAAACAGAGGCAGAAGATCATTCAGATAGGACAGAGATGGTCAACCTGTGGCCCTCCAAATGTTTTGGCCTACAACTCCCATCAGCCCTAGCCAACATAGCCAATGGTGAGGAATCATGGGAGTTGTTGGCCAAAATATCTGGAGGGCCACGAATTGCCCACTACTGCTATAGAGTCATGCACTGGTATACAAAGTTAGGAAGCTTGTTGCACCAATAACCAAGAAGAAAGATGCAGGTATTGGGTGAATGAAAGCCACAAATTTATTTAATGCAACTTTAAAGATCTACAGCAAGACCTAACAGCTTTATGGCCCTCAGTCAAGGCATGGATTATGTTGCTGCCTCCTCCTTTACCGTTGGTGAGCCTAATCCTGCCCCAGACACAAGCAGTACCAAGTGGCCCAAAAGTAGGTATACAGTATACTCTTCCCAACTGTCATTCTGACTCCACTCATCAACATTCTAAACAACTGTATACCTACTTTTGGGCCACCTGGTATATTCTCATTTCTTGCTTGGGAGAGGCCATCCGATCTCACTAACCTTCCAAGACACTGGATGTGTACTGGGGTCAAGCTCAGAGGGGATCTTTTCCCTGTCCCACAATCTCATTTTAGAACAAGTCTAGTGAAACCCCTTTCACTGCAAAGGTATCTCTGGGGGGCTTACCAGTGCTGACTTGCTGATTTTATTGCCTGCGCTACCGTGCTGTTGCAACTGACCTATTTAATTTGGCATGAACTCAACCAATACCCATCCCTTTGGATCAGCGTAGAGAAGGCCAAAAAAAGACCAATGAGCCGAGGTCACTCAGGATAACAGGGTGTTTTTTTTGTGTGTTTTTTTTAATCTATTCAGCACCAAAGCAAGTGGTAACAGCTACGGTGAATTCCTTAGGGCTCCATTTCCCCCACCCTGAATGTTGGCTCTATCAGCAGCAAAGTGGTGCCATTGTGCCAGTGTGTACATAACCATGCCAATAAATAAATAAATAAATAAATGATCCCATCTGAATATATTTTGGCATTAGAATCCAGACCAGTTAAGAACATAAGAAGAACCATACTGGTCAGACCAAGGGTCCATCTAGTCCAGCATCCTGTTCACACGGTGGCCAGGCAGCTGCCCAGGACATGAGTGCAAGAGCAACCACCCACCCACGTTTTCCAGCAACTAGTGTACATAGGCAAACTGCCTCTGATACTGGAAGAGGCATATATCAATCAGGACTAGAAGCCATTGACAGCTTCTTCTCCATGAATTTGTTCTATCTCTTTTAAAGCCATCCAAAATGGTGGTCATTACTACAGTTATTCAATATAAAGATGTGCCATAAGACTGTATAATGCACAGGAAAGAAAGAGTAAAATAGCTCCAGATATTGTATGAAAATACACATTCTTGTGTACCCTGACAGACTGATGGGATACATTTTCCCCCCATTGGTGTTATGCTGGTGCAATGGGATTGCATTGGTTTGGATGCTCAATAGGTCCTTGTAGTTCTGAAGCAAGAATCATGTGTGTACTTGGAGTACCTGCATTCACTACTAGGGATGTGCACTGACCCCCTGGATCGGATCGGATAGCGGATCGGAATCAGACCTGGGGGGGGGTCAGATTGGATCGGATAGGATCGGAGGATGGTCGGATTGGATCCGATCCGATCCCGATCCGCGAATCGGATGTCCGATCCAGATTGGACACCATTTTGAATGCTTTTTCCCATAGCAAAGTATTGTTTTACAAAAATGCCTATTTCAGAAAGATTGGTGCATGCGTTTTGTGGCAATTAATTTTTTAATAAATAACCAGGAATGCCTATAACTTTGTCATTTTTAAAGTTACACACATGAAACTTTGCCACATTGTAGATGGTACCTTGGGACCTATGTTTGTCAAATTTCAAAAACATAGGTGCTTGCCTTGTGTGGCAATTAATTTTAGAAAAATGGGTAGTAGGGGGGTAAATAAAGTTATGCCTCCCACTTTTTTATTTTTAAAGATACAAACAGTAAACTTGGGCACATTACAGGTTACACTTGGGTTGATATGTGTGTGAAATTTCAGAAACATAGGTGCTTGCCTTGTGTGGCAATTAATTTTTGAAACAATGAGAAAAGAAACACCTATAACCTTTTCATTTTTAAAGTTACACACATGAAACTTGCTCACTTTGTAGATGGATTAGGGGTAGTTGTCTGTCAGAAATTTCAGAAAGTTAGGTCCAGGCATTTGGTGGCTACGAATTTTTTAGATTAAAAGTTATAAAAGTTTTTCCACAGAGGCTTTGGCTGTCAATTGCACCCCCCTCTTCCGCCTCCCCCTCCCTTTTTTATCTGTCAAAACTCCGAGTTGTTGTAACTTTTAATCTAAAAAAATCGTAGCCACCAAATGCCTGGACCTATCATTCTGAAATTTCTGACAGACAACTACCCCTAATCCATCTACAAAGTGAGCAACTTTCAAACTTCTAACTTTTAAAATAAAAAAGTTATAGGCGTTTCGGATCGGATCGGATTTTTCCAATTTTGGGGTGGATCGGATTTGGATCGTGGTTCGGATCCGATCCGATGCACACCCCTATTCACTACCATATAGATTTGACTTATGTGCACAAAGGTGTATTTGTCAATCTACCTTTTTGTTTACCTACATGGTTTGGGCCCAGGTTACCTGTGGGTTCGCCTTCTCCCATACAATTTGCCCTACATGCTCAGGTCCTCTGGGAATAATTTAGTACAGTCGGCCAAGACTAGGCTGACAACTGTTACCCAGAGAACCTTCTCTTCTGCCGCTCCCAGACTGTGGAATGACTTGCTGGGAGAGATCTGCCAACTTACCAGTCTTCAAGAATTTAAGAGAGCTATGCAGACTGATCTCTTCCAGCAGGCCTACCCAGTTGAATTTTAAGACTTTGTTTATTTTAATAATGTATTAATTTTATATGCTTTTAATTAGTTTACGTATTGTATATTGTATTTTATATTGTTGGTACTGATGTTGTTCCCCGCCTCGATCTGGAGGGAGAGGTGGGGAACAATAAAAATAAATTATTATTGTTATTACTATTATTATTATTATTATTCTAGCCCAAGATGAGTCTTTGCCCCTTTGTGAGTATGAAGCACTGCTCCAAATAGCAAAGGCTTCTATTACATTTCTAAGCTAACTGCTGGATTGAAGCAAAGAAGCAAAGTCCCATTGCGCAGCTACATTGTAGTCCATAAACACACACACACATTTGCAACACCTGTTTTGAGGGATGTTCATATTTTGCTTCCCTGTTCAAACGAAACGAAAGCTATACAAAATGGCTTGCTGTGCAAAGTGGGTTGCAATATTGAAAAAAAATATTTTTTAAAGTCTCACTCTGTGCCTCGTTGTGAAATGATGAGCTCACACCCTATGAACCAATGGAGGTATTTTAAAGGTTACTGTTTGCTTCCTTTTCTAAGAAATGCAACACAGTTTTAAAAATGTGGATATTGAATATTCTGGGAATAATCAAACAACGAGTCGCATAGCACAGTAATTCTGTTTTTCCCGTCAAACTCCTTTATTGTCCTTTCAGTTCTCCAAACTTTAGCACCATTCCCCAGGAGAAAGCATGCAGCAAAGCAGAGACACTTCAGAGCAGAGCTAGGTACAGGGTATGAGAATTACAAAACTGTCAAAATTGTCAGAATCTATTGTAATCAGCAGCCCAGTAGCAGTGCTTGGAAAGCAGCCATTTATTCTAAAGGAACTTCTTTATGGTCCGATAAATTGCGTTAATTTTAAACAAAATACTAATGACATTTTGTGCAAAATAATATTTTAATAATTGCAGATGCTGCCAGGATTGTGACATCTTGTATTTTCCTCTCCCCCATCCCACCGCTTCTCTCCCTGCTCTTCTCCTCGGATGGACTGCATTGCACTGGAGAAACTTAAAAATATACCTCTGCCTAGAAATGCCCCGATTCAGATATCTGTTTTGTTGTATTTTAGAAGAATGAGAAATCCTCTTGTCAGAGGATACATATCTCACAGGCGCTCTAAGGCAGGGATTCCCAATTGTCCAATATTCTTCAAAGCTTTTAGAAGTCCATGATTCCTCCCCACTTTACTTTGGGAGTAAAGCCACCTTCATACTAGTATTTAATCGACCATGGCTAACTTATAATTAGTGGCGCCACAAGAGTCACATCATACGGAGCAGGTCTATAGCCCCACAATCTATCTATCTATCTATCTATCTATCTATCTATCTATCTATCTATCTATCTATCTATTTCCCCTTGGTAACTTTGAGTAGCAGTGAACTGAACCAATCAGACCATGACAGCTCCATATCGTTGAAGGTGTACCATTGAAGGTAAACTATTTCTATTTCCTATTTTTGAAATCGTTTTTGCCTGTTTCTTACTAGTGACGTTGTGAGCACCCCTTGAACCACTCCATGATGAAATCACCTGTTTTATAGATGGGGGCCTAGTTCTCACTGAGGTGATGAACACATATGAGAACTTTTCCATAGCAGACTACAGGTTGGAGGTTCCCAGTATTAAATACTCTCAGAAAAAAGATCCCTGCACATAGAAAACTAGCATGTCAGGGAGACGTATGGGCTAGCTAGAACTATTCTCAGTGGCATATACCTTTCCATGTATGAGAGGTGGGGATTGTATGTAGGGCTTATTTAGTGTTTGAATCCCCAACTGCAATATAAAAGTGGTGCAACCCATAATGTGGTTTAGATCCTGGGTGACAACAAGGCCATTCATTGTTATTCTGTTTCTTATAGTTCCTTCCTATCACCCTTGCCAGTCTCCCCCACAGTTCAATCTCCCATTTTTGCCATTGACTTCATCCATTTCTTCTGCACTTTTTTTTTTTTTTGACACTTGAGCACAGGTAATATGTGTATAGCAAACACTACACACCCCAAGGAGCAAAGTAGTATTCTGTCCTTATCACTCATTGCTAAACTCCACATGCAGATGCAACATATTACCACATTAGACCAGTTAAAGAGGTTCTAAATTAGATTTGTGACTGAAAGTTTGAATAAGAAAAGTAATAGAACACAAAATGAAACAGAAGGGAAATTGGATTAATTATCTATAGCACTCAGAGAGAATGGTTGCTGGTGTGTTTGTGTGTTTTTGTTGTAGGAGTTGCCCTGCTTTGCATTAAGCTTTTTGAATGACCTGGTTTGCACGTAATGGACAATTGTGGGTTAATTAACCTATGAATTGCTAGGCACAAGTGGGCACAAGACAGCATGCCACTTCCAGTGCTGTCATCACAACCTATGATCACCCTATTCATAGGTTGTTAGCATGACATCCAAACTCTGGATTGTTTGGGGGTGAAACAACCCAAAGGTAACTCAATAACAAATTTTAGGTTAACTCTGAATTGTTTAATCCAAGAATGTTTGGGTTTGGACATCGCACTAACAACCTACAAATGGGCTAAGGTAGAGTGTAAATGAAAGCAATAGTAATGAGCAAGTTGGAGGCAGTGCGTTCTCTTGTCCCACTCATGCCCAACAACTCCTGTGTTAATTAGCCCACAATTAATTATATTATACCATTGTGCGAACTGGCCCAATGATATAGTAGAATAGAGCAAATATGCCATTTACAACATCCTAGTATATTTTAGAGGGTTTTCTCCTGTTGTTGAGGGAGGTTGCTTTGCTTAGAATTTTCTGTGTCGTATTTTTCTTGTTAACATTTTCAGTTGCAGACAAACCAGGAGAAAATATGGCTCCTATTTTTGAATCCAGCTTCACAAAAACCGTTCAGTGTGATGCAGAAGCAGGGCTCTATGGCATTTTAGTATGCATTTTCACTGATAACGTTGCTGTGTTAGAAGCAAACAAAATAGCCAATTCTGTACATGCGGGTTCTGTTATTCTGCATAAGGCACTAAACATTAAAGGCAAAACTGCCCCTTTTCCCTCCTTTCATTCTCATTCTTACACATCTCCAACTTCTCTCTCTCACACACTCAATAAAACTAAATGGCAAAGGAAAACAGAGGGAATGACAATGCTATTCTATCAACACCACAGCAAACGTTAAGGTCTCTTGCTTCATTTCTAAACCCATTTCGCAGTGATTTAGGTAATTCAGATGGACTGAGCCAATTCACTACCAAAGAGCATTCAGTTTGAGTACCATAAATTCTTATGTTGTTGGTTTACCTGGTTTCACTCACTCTTTTCAAAGATTTTTGCCACTAATAAATGCATTTATTTCTTTGTGTTATTTTAGAACTCTTATAAAATATATACAATTTTCATAAACATCAGACCCGCAAGATAAATATATTCAATATACAACTCTTACATAATTCTCAAAACCATTACAATGCTCGTTTTTGCTTATTTTACAACATAATCCGCAAATGTAGACCTGTCATGCTTTGCTGTGGGTCAGCATCCTAACTGCTATTACAGTCATTGGCTAGGGATACTGGAGAAATCTGAAACAGATTCAAATGCCTTCTCATATATATATATATATATATATATGAATTCAACCAGCGGATTCTGCAATGGATCAGCATCTTCTGAGATGTGCAGATTCCATGGACTTGTTTTCTTGCTTTCTGAAATTGTTCACAAGTTGAACAGTATAAAAAGTTACTGGAAAAATATGTTAATATGCACACATCATTTTATACGTCTCTGATCTCTCTTAACCCTCTGCTGTGTGTAACGCTCTTTTCTATGCACTCTGCTCATTGATTGTAAGAAAAAAAATACAATATATTATGTGCCAGGAAGTATTTTGTAAATTGTGGCAAACTTTCTTGTGTTCTTTTCTGAAGGGTGAACAATTTGATTCCATCAATGAGCGGACACTGGAAAGAAAGACGCCTGACTATCCATAAAACACAGATGGAACAGATTAAACAAAATCCATACAAAAGAACAGAAGAACAGAAGGAGAAATATTCTGGATCAGACCAAGAGTCCATCTAGTCTAGCACTCGGTTCACACAGGGGCCAACTGGCTATCAACCAGGGACCCACAAGCAGGACATGGTGCAACAGCGCCCTCCCACCCATGTTCTCCAGCAACCAGTATATATAGGCTTATTGCCTCTGATACTGGATGTAGCACATAGCCATCATGTCTAGGAGCCATTGATAGCCTTCTCCAGGAATTTATCCAAACCCCTTTTAAAGCCATTGAAATTGGTGGCCATTACCACATCTTTTTGTGGTGAATTTCATAGTTTACCTATGTGCTGTATAAAGAAATACTTCCTTTTATCTGCCCTGAATCTCCTACCAATCAGCTTAATGGGATGACCCCAGGTTCTAGTATTTTGGGAGAAGGAGAAAAATGTCTTCCTATCAACATTCTCAACACCATGCATAATTTTGTACACCTCTGTCACGTATCCCCATAGGTTCCTTTTTTCCAGGCTAAACAATCCCAGCTGTTATAATCTTCCCTCATAGAGAAGATGCTCCAGTCCCTTGATCATTTTAGTTGCCCTTTTCTGCACGTCTTCCAGCACTACAATATCTTTTTTTATGAATCTTGCAAGGTGTCCAGAGCACAGCCTTGTCCTATTTTCTTGGATGAGTTTCAGTTGATACAGCTTGAGGATGTTGACAAGGTGCTTAGACAGGTTCATGCAACCATCTCTGTATTGGATCCTTGCCCCTCTTGGCTAATAAAAGCTAGATGGGATGGAACAGCCGGCTGGGCCAGAGAAGTGATTAATGCCTCTCTACGAGAGGGAGTGGTCCCAGGCCATTTGAAGGAGGCTATAGTGAGACCACTCCTGAAGAAATCTTCCCTAGACCTCAAAAATCTCAATAACTATAGACTGGTGGCAAATGTTCCATTCCTGATTATCTGGATCCATTTCAGTCTGGCTTCAGGCCTGGCTTTGGCACGGAAACAACCTTGGTTGTCCTGTATGATGACCTAAGTCGGGAAAAAGACAGGGGGAGTGAGACTCTGTTGATTCTCTATGATTTTTCAGCGGCTTTCGATACCATCAACCATGGTATCCTTCTGGGATGACTGGCTGAGTTGGGAGTGGGAGGCCCTGCACTGCAGTGGTTCCACTCCTAATTGGTGGAGTGGCTCCAGAAGGTGGTGCTTGGGGGACATTACTCAGCCGCATGGATTCTCCAGTATGGGGTCCCACAGGGGTCAGTCTTGTCCCCCATGCTGTTCAACAATTACATGAAACCGTTGGGTGCGGTCATCCAGAGTTTTGGAGTGTGTTGTCATCAGTACGCTGATGACACACAACTCTATTTCTCCTTTTCATCTTCAGCAGGCTCAGGCTGTGGATGTACTGAACCAGTGCCTGGCTGTGACAATGGACTGGATCAGGGCTAACAAACTGAAACTCAATCCAGACAAGACTGAGATGCTGTTAGTGGGTGGTTCTGCTGACCGGATGGAGGGTGTTCAACCTGTTCTGGATGGGGTTGCACTCCCCCTGAAGGAGCAGGTTCATAGCTTGCGGGTTCTCCTAGAACCATCTCTGTCACTTGAGGCTCAGGTGGCCTCGGTGGCACGGAGTGCCTTCTACCAACTTCAGCTGGTGGCCCAGCTATGCCCCTATCTGGACAGGGATAACCTGGCTTCAGTTGTCTACGCTCTGGTAATCTCTAAATTGGATTACTGCGATGCACTCTACGTGGGGCTGCCTTTGAAGACAGCTCAGAAGCTGAAGCTTGTGCAAAATGCAGCAGCCAGATTGATAACAGGAACCAGAAGGTTCGAGCATATAAAACCTACTCTGGCCCACTTGCATTGGCTTCCTATATGTTTCCGAACCCGATTCAAGTGCTGGTTCTAACCTATAAAGCCTTACACTGCTTGAGACCACAATACCTGATGGAACGCCTCTCCTGATATGAGCCTACCTGTACAGTACGATCCACATCTAAAGTCCTCCTCCAGTTGCCTACTCCGAGGGAAGCACAGAGGGTGGCAACAAGGGAGAGGGCCTTTTCAGTGGTGGCCCCCCAATTATGGAATGATCTCCCCAACGAGGCTCGCCTGGTGCCAACATTGTTATCTTTTCGGCACCAGGTCAAGACTTTCCTCTTCTCCCAGGCATTTAACAGCATATGTTGAGGGTTTTGTGTTGTTGTTGTGCTTTGATCCAGAATTGTTGTTTTTAAAGGATATTGTAATTATAACTTGTTTTTATGCCTTTTATGGTTTAAAATTTTGTATATCAGTGTTTTTTTTAATGTTCAATATTTTTAATTTTTGTAAACTGCCCAGAGAGCTTTGGCTATGGGGCAGTATATAAATTGTAATAATAATAATAATAATAATAATAATAATATAATAATAATAATAATTCTAGGTGTGCTGACCAGAACTGTACACAGTATTGTAATTGTGGTCACACCATATATTTGTATAAAGGCATTATGATACTGGCAGTTTGATTCTCAATTCCCTAGTTAGGGCTCCCAATTTCAGGCAGCGAAGCCTGTTTCTCAGTAGAAGGGACCAGTGGGCAGCAGCAGATGGAAGTGGATGGCCCTGGCAGGTAAGTGGGAACCTTCCTCTCCCTCCCCCCCCACTCGCACTCCTTACCTGCTGGCGTCCCACTGTGCCGTCCGCTGCTTCTGTACTACTGATAAGCAGGTCTTGCGGCCTGTTTATCAGTAGTCCGGAAGCAGCGGACGGCAGCGGGGGATGCCGGCAGGTAACAGGGGACCTCCCCTTCCCTCCCCCTCCCCCCACTTACGCTCCTTACCTGCTGCCTCCTCACTGCCATCCACTGCCGCCCGCTGCTTCAGTACTACTGAGAAACAGGCCTTGCGGCCTGTTCCATAGTAAAGAGAGGGCGCGCCAAGTGATGACATCACCTGGCATGCCAGCGCTTTATTGTGGAACAGGCTGCAAGGCCTGTTTCAAAGTAGTATGGAAGCAGTGGGCGGCAGCGGATGGCAGCGTGGAGGCAGCAGGTAAGGAGTATGAGTGGGGGGAGGGGGAGAAGGTGCGATCCTCCAATTTTTTCCGAGCCGAATAGGGTCCTTTCGGATCGGATCAGATCAGATCGGACAATCCAGATGATTAGGATCGGAATAGGAAACTTACTTTTTTGCTGGACCGCAGGAGCATTTTTCCTCAAAGAAAAAACAAAAACAAAATGCCGGGCTTGACGTCCGATGAGCTGCGATGTCGCACCCATGATGTGGTTTGAGCGCAGCGATCCTGGAAGTGGCTACTTCCAGGATCACTTGTGCTGGGCCCTCTACACCCCTGTGGTGTAGAAGGGCCAAGGACTACTAGTCCTAATGGCTATGTGCTACCTCCTGTATCAGAGGCAATAAGGCTATTTACACCAGTTGCTGGGGAACATGGATGGGATGTTGCACCTTGTCCTGCTTGTTGGTCCTGGCTGGTCAAAAGCTGTTTGACTAGTGTGTAAACAAAGTGCTCAACCAGATGGACCCTAGATCTAATCCAGCATGGCTCTGCATCCTGCAATACCCCTTCTAATAACTTCTAGTACAGAGTTTGTTTAAGACATGTCAATGGATGGAGGGTCTTCAACCTGTTCTGGATGGGGCTGAACTCCCCTTGAAGGAGCAGTTTCATAGCTTGGGAGATCTCCTAGAACCATCTCTGTCACTTGAGGCTCAGGTGGCCTCGGTGGCATGGATTGTCTTCTACTAACTTCAGTTGGTGGCCCAGCTATGCCCTTATCTGGACAGGGATCACTTGGCTTCAGTTGTCTATGCTCTGGTACCCTCCAAATTATATTACTGCAATGCACTCTATGTGGGGCTGCCTTTGAAGACGGTTCGGAAGCTGCAGCTTGTGCAAAATGCAGTGGCCAGATTGATAACAGGGACCAGAAGATTCGAACATATAAGACCTACTCTGGCCTGCCTGCATTGGCTGCCTATATGTTTTGGAGCCCGATTCAAGGTGCTGGTTTTAACCTATAAAGCCTTACTCGGCTTTGGACCACAATACCTGACAGAACGCCTCTCCCAACATGAACTTACCCATACACTTCGTTCAATATCTAAGGTCCTCCTCCGAGTGCTTACTCTGAGGGAAGCTCAGAGGTTGGCAACAAGGGAGAGGGACTTCTCTATGATGGCCCCCACATTGTGGAACAATCTCCCCAATAAGGCCTGCCTGGCACCAACATTGTTATCTTTTTGGCGCCAGCTCAAGAGTGTCCTCTTCTCACAGGCATTTAGCAATATCTGATGAGCCTGGGTCTGTTTTTGTTTTTTTAGGCTCATAGCTTTTTAAGTTATCATAATGGTTTAAAATGCATTTATATATTGTGTGTATTGCAGTTTAAAGTTTTGTATATTGTTTTTAAATGTTTTAATCTTATATTTAACCACCCAGATAGCTACGGCTATGAGGCAGTATACAAATGCAATAAAAAAATAAAAAAAAACATTCTCTCTCTCTCTCTCTCTCTCTCTCTCTCTCTCAAAAATGTAGAATCACAAAGGATTTTCCTGCAATGGAGATCTCAGATGGAGAAGTCACTGCAAAGTACTGTGCCAAAGGGGTCTGTGTTTGTGTGTATATATGTGTGTGTGTGTGTGTGTGAGAGAGAGAGAGAGAGAGAGAGAGAGAGAGACAGACAGACAGACAGACAGACAGATGCAGAGACACAGACACAGACAGAGAGAAAAATCCTGCAAAAGATTCCATGGAGATAGTCTTTTATCAAAAAGGAGTAGTACTTCTAGTATTCCTCTCACAGACAGGCACACCATAATGTTTCCTTATTGTATATTTGTGTGTGTATATTTTACTCCCCAGAAACTCTGGTTACAAAGAAGACATGATGGGATGTATTCACTTGGGTGAATCTGTCCATAAATGAGAGCATGTGAGATGACAAAATGACTTTGAAAACATACAGAGAGGTGTGTTGTTGTTTTTTGTACTGGGAGCCATTTGCATTACAAAGAACTTTTCTTTTTTTCTTTTTTTTGGAAAAGGAAAAAAGAGTTATTAAAACACACACAAAAAAAATAGACAGGGGACACTGAATAGACTTACTGAGGCAAAGATGGAGAACAAAATCAGAAAGTCACTTATTTAATATTTATTGGTTCTCCAGAAATATTGCAGAAGCAGATGAAAACAACATTTTCTGAGAAGTGCCATCAACTAGTACTGTTATGTTAAAGCACCAGTTCCCTTGTGCAATATTGTAGCATTCACTTCCCTATAGTGTATTTGTGCATAATAATGTATAGGAGGTGGGAATATTCATCTTCCTTCCCCCCCTTTTCTATTTCTGAATTCTACAGATGATAGTGACAGGCAGTCTTAAATATTCAGTTTCCTGTATTGCTATGTATTGCTCATGAACATAATTTCGGGAACAACCCTATGGCTCCTAGACAGCATCTCAGGGGGCCATAGTATGCTGCAGTCCTCACCCTCCAAGGCCGCAGAAAGAGATCCAAACTCAGAGGGAGAGATCGAATTATAGATTCTCCATCCACCCTGGAGCTGCCACAGAAAGCTCAGTGGCAGATCCTTCTCCTGGGGTTGGATTTCTGGCCTTGGGGATGGGGAGGGAAGGTTTGGGGGGCATGCCCGTGGATGGTAAGGGGAAGACCATGAAACTGTTGGACCCAATTGCCATTCTGCCCCCAAACTCAGCTATCCCCTGGATATTGCACTTTTATGAATATTGTAATTAAGGATATACAAAGTTTGTAAAAAAAAAACAAAAAAAAAAACATTCTGTCTCTATTTTGCAAATTGTCAGTTGACTTTCATTCTGTCATCTGATCATTGATGGAATCAGAATTTTTTTCTTATTTCCCAAATTTGCACACATTCACATTTCCACAAATATACACTTGCGCAAATCCATCCTCCCAAAATGTACAAATCTCAGTCCAAATGTGCAAATCCCCCAAAGGCACATTTTCATGCTTTAGCCAATGGGAAAATGGGCATTTTTGGCTGGTGTTTTTTTTCCTTTTCTGTTTTACGTATGATTCTACAACTAAACTCTGCAGAATCCATACAACTCAGAAAAAAACACGTTTGCTGTGGAATCCATGGCTCAGATTCATAGAAATCCAAGTTCCTTTGGTTCCTTTGTGGATTTCTCTGACAGCCCTAGTTCTTGGCAGTTAAAATGCATAACATACACACAAGTATGTATTTTGAGAGAGAGAAAGTGTATTTAAATACATCTTAAGATATATATTTAACTGTGTGTGGGGGGGGGCATGTAGATATATCCGATAAATGCAGAAACGGAATGAATGGAATTGTGTAGGGGGGGGAGAGAGAGTAATGAAAAAAATGACGCAGACCATAAATTGATTTAGCTATCCTTATTTAAGCAAGGCACTATCCTCTTATTCTATCCTCTCACTTGCGATATGGGGATAAGCACACTAGGCTACCTGAATGGAGCGGGCTGATGCTTATGCTGGTATGGCACTCTCTGGAGTGGGAATCAGAGCAGAAAATAGTGGGTGTGGGGACAACATCTGGTGTTAAGTCCTTATGCTGATGGCACAATCCAGGTGAAATTAAGCGACTTGGATCACTATCCAACAGTGTAATTCCGCAAACTCCTATAACACGAATGGATCTGCACAGAATCGTTTTATTGCACAAGCAATTGCCCATAACGTCTGCACAACTGGCTGCTCAATGGGTTGCACAAGAGTTACCCACAAGTGGTTGCACAAGCATAACACACAACTACTTGCCCAAGCATAACGCACAACCACTTGCACAAATGCAAATGGAACTTTAGTTGAATTTTTCTCTTGGGCATCATTCAGAATCCAGCCTCCGCTAGGACAACGACATTCATGCGAATGACATGATTAGGTACTGCCCAGTAATCCCACTGATTTCAGTAGCTGAGAATTAGACGTCTTCAGCTGGGAGTAGGTTTTACTGCGTCCATTGGTGTTTACTCACGAGTGTGCTTCTACATGCCTACATGCCTACAAGTACTGTAGGTCTTTGGAACATATGTGATGCTTCATAGTTCTTGGCTTTACCTTTTAATGTAATTGGGCATTGGGAAACAATTTCTCAGTATCAAAATAATAATAATAATAATAATAATAATAATAATAATAATAATATCCTGCAACTAGGTATTTCTTTTTCTTTTGGTCTGGTGAATAACATCTCATGAATAAATAACACAGACATTTTGCCCCCAGCATTACCTGCTGCGCAAGAGGCCGGCCTTGTACTTCCTGGGCTGTCACTCCTGCTGAGCCTAACACTGGCTGTGTGTCATCTAAGTTCCATTCAGGCTCCCTGGTCCTCCAGACAAGACTCGCCTGTCACTGTGAATCCATTATCTGATCTTCTACTCCCATAACTGGCTGACAACACTTAATGTATTCTCTTGTTTTCCTCTGCCTAATGCTGATGCATATTGCTCACATTGATATGCAGAATGTCCATAAAAGGTAGATAGCCAAGACTCAAGACTGAAGACATTTCACATGATGTTATGAAGAATGCCCCAAATGTGGCAAAGAACTTGACAAACTCAAATGACTTTTGTGGATGCCCAAACTATATATCTATTACTCTGCTTTGGGGAGATATACACATGAACTCTGACAATCCAGGCTATGTAATTGTCAGCATTCATGGGTGTATTGTTTTAACTTCTCAGACATTCACAATGTTAGTCTGGTATTGCTAACATTTACACATAAAGACTGACATTTATCCAATTTCAGGCATTCACTATAAGGTGTACACATGTGCATTCATAATCACCCCCACTTCTGTATATTAAACAAATCACAACATTATTCTATATTTCTCAATTTTTCACTCCTGGAATGCAATTACATTCTTTCAAAAGCACTTTGAAATCCCATTGATTTGAAAAGGAGAATCCAAGGGGGTGCTTAAATCTGCCAAAAGCTGGAGTTTGCTTAGCATAGCCAATATCATGCCCCATGTTTCTTCAAAAAGCTCTTTGGTCAGAAAGCATTCTAACAATACTAAATAATATTTGGCATGTCTGTCTGCTGCATAAGTATTGCATTGGTTCCTGTAATTCAGTCCACTGGAATGTGTGGAAGCTGGTAGACAGTGCACAAGTAAGGGATGAAGAATGAATGAGAAGGAAGGTTGAAATGGAAGAAAGTTGGCTGGCCAGGATGATTTCTGTTTCTTCCAGCCCTCTCCCACTTCACCTCTCTGTCACCATCCACCCAGTTATGACACTTGATGGATGTGGTCTTTTCCTGGGCATGCACAACAACTCAAGCCCACATGCCTACTACGTTAAATGTATGTGCATTTATTTGGAGTTGGTGGAACAGGCTTTAAGCTTGTAATTTTGTGCTCACTTAATACTTGAAGGGAATCCTTGACTTTTATTACTAACTTTATTCAGTGAATGTTACTTTTCCAGTCTGCCAAAGCATCTGTTCCCCATCTGCCAATCAGTGTCAGCAGCTGATCTCATCAAAGTGACTGGACTCTTATGTCAGAAAATTAATTTATACTCCAAGAGCCATTATTGATCATGACAGGCAGTAGTGTGTGGTTGCTAACTGGATTACTTCCAACATATGGTAAAGCCCCCATCAATGAAAGCTGAAAAAAGCCGTTACCCTGGTTAAAAGGTGTCATCAAGAGCTGCTTAAAGTTTTAAAGACTGGAATAATACAAATCTTGGCGTGTCATTATTCAAAACAGAATTTAGGTGTTTAATTGTGGATATCCCTATGGTACATCAAAAGGCATTATGTGGAGAAATTCTTAAGTGAACTCAATTAGAATGCTTAATATTCTATTACAAGGAAATCTTACAAAACAGGAGAGAGAGGGATATCAAAGATTTTGGATGCTTACCTCTCCATTCTCCCATTGCAAGGTTTGTTTTTTTTTAACTTTAGTGGTTTGACCTGGGAAATATAGTAAGTGGAAAGCTGAGTCTAACACAACTCTGAGTTCTTTCTTGTCTTCGTTAATTTCTGTCAATGCCTTAATATCTTTTCAGTTTCCTTTTATGAATGCTACTATTAATGATAGACTGACATTGAATTACCTGACCTGCTGACTTTCTGAGGAGTTCTATAGCAGGGGCTTAAAAATGCCTGTAAGGTATGGGGTCCAAGCATGAATATGGTTTGAAATTATTGCCCTTAATTTGACATTGCTAGTTGATTAGATCTATGTGTATTAGACACTGTTCACTAATTTTCAATGTCTACCTTTAAGCTACAGGAAGCTAACTTAATTTGCAATGTTCTCTTACTGTTTTCCACTGAGCGACAGCATGTATATCTGAATATCCTAGCCACTAAATTTCACACATTGTTAGTGCTACTTATATTGCAGGCAGAGAATATTCAGAAATCCTCATTCCATCAACTACCAGAAGCCCAATAGTTTTGTCTCTTAGTAGCAATGATCAATGCCTTCTCTGGCAAAATAAGTTTCATGAAATGTTGAGGAGGCATCTCAGCTTTGAATAAACTATAGGCCAAAAGGCTTTCAAGCCAAGTTTCAAGGTTCTTCGTAAGTTTGTCAAGGGCTCCTCAATAAAAAGATCTGTAATTGTGGAAATGCTTCCCTGAAAGTCAGCTTGCACGACTAACCTTGTGCTGAAATATGCAGACATAGCCATGCTTGGTGTGTTCTGAGATGCATCCTCAGTTGAGATAGGTGTCATGATCCCCCAGGCCTCAGCCCTTCAGAGCATGACACAGGATGCTGATGATGAAGAGTCACAAGCTCTTTCCTCACTGGTGGCTTATTCAGGCTCTCCCATCCAGAGGATACATCCCTGCCATTGTTCTCTGGGTCATGAGACAAGTCCCCAGCAGGAACCCCATCTCCCCAGCATTGCAGAAGGCTTAGCCTGCAAAAACAGGCAAGGACATTTTCAGTCAGCTCCTTCAGGAGAGGAGATGACCACACTACAGGTCTTGTTAGCCTACCTAAATCTACAGTCAGCTTTAGCCCACTGCTGAGACAATGGCTGAATTCAGACAACACATGATAGTCAATGGTGGGGTAATAATCAACTTTACAGTTGTTCATCTAGGGAGTACTCCCCACAAAACATGGTAATAAATAATTAACTGTGGTGTGGATTAGGATCAGTGCTGAGTTGACTATGGCAGCATTTGGACGTCACAATAGTCAATACAACTGACGATTGTTCCCCCCCCCCAGTTGCTTATTGTGTTGTCCGAATTCAGCCATTGTTTTCCTGTTTCTCCAGTAGGAGAGAGTTCCAGCCAGCAGAACCCAAATGGAGCTATCAACAAGGAGCTATTTCTTTCCTACTTTGATCTGATTGCCACTGGATGCTACAAGCCCAGCTTCCCTTATGAGGTTCAAGGAACTAGGTGACAGTGAGATTGAACTATGAACTGAATGTATACCCTAGAATATAACCCAGAATCTTCTGCAGTGCACATGGTTTCTGTAACAAATATGCAGGGATCCTCAGAGCGCAAATTAACAAGGACAGGAAACCTTTAAAAGAGAAGGTTTAAAAAGCACTAGCTATGTTAAATAAGAAACAAGAGCATAAGGGTTGGGGACATGGGGTACAATTTTAGTATATTTTAGTTAATACTGATTTATTTATTTGCCTAAGTCAACATTCAGTACAAATTTGGAGGTTCCTGTTTAGTCAAAATATCTGTTCAAGTGAAGGTGAAAAAAAAATTCAATGAGTAGAAAAATTCCTCAGGAGACTCTCACCATCCCCAAGTTTACTACACTTTTCCCACTCAGGTGCAATTCAGTGTGAATTTGGAGACTTCTACTTGTGTCAAACGTACTAGCAATTTTGAAGGGGATTTTGGTTAGACAAGCTAAATTTCTCAATATGGTTTTCCTCATCCCATTTGTGTGTGTGTGTGTGTGTGTGTGATAAAATAAGGAATAAGGAACTAAAGACTCTAACTTGTTTCCCACTCTGAGACAAAGACATGTTTGAATTGAGTAGTAAGTGTGGCAATGGGTCTTGCCGGTAGTCTACTTGGCAGCTAGGGAGAGAGCCTGACCCTCTATCCATTTTCTCCTCAGAGTTGCACTTCCATAAAACAAATTGTTGTTCCAGAACTATAATTGCTACATAATTTGTTGAGGTAAAGATAAATTTATATTTTGCAATTACAAAAAATTGTACTGTGGTTAAAGATTTAAATGCACTCAACTTTATATATGCCTAGCAGCTACATTCACTGGGCACATTTGATTGCCTGGATGAATAAAGGCAACTGCATAGGGGAACCACAGGAGCCAAATGTACAACCTCAACACCACGCCTGCAAGCCAAACACACGGGTGTGAAAGCACAGATGGATCTTAGACAAGCGTGCTGACCTTGTATCATTTGATTACCAAAGAGCACAGCATGTGGTGTTAGATCATTTTAGTTTAGCATGGCTTTTTATATCGTGTCTAAAGGAATGGAACTTGAAAGACTATTTGCTATTAAAAGGGGCTGGAGCAATGCTCATTTTTCAGCTGAAGATGAAAGGAACATAACAAAACGTCAGTCATCACTGGCAACACTAAGAATTTGGAGAAGGGTGAAAACAGACAACCTCATCCTACAGCTAGCAAGATTTCATCTCACTGAGGTAGTCAGAGCTATATATTATATATAGGGACGTGTGAGGAAAACGCCACGTTGAGTTTTTCCAATGGGTTTCCGCAATCCAGACTACCCAGAAATGGATGCAGAGGCAACTGTCCGTTTATGTTTCTGGACTTGCAGGCAATTCCGCAGAACAGGAATGATGAGTCTGATAAAATGTCAACATGTCAACAGTGTGCAAAGAATAAACGCATTCCAAATTGTGTACAAACACACTTCAGTCAATAAGAGGATGCAATGCGCAAATGTGTACAAGTTGAAACATGTGCTGAGAAATGTGCACTTTTTAAAGAACATGTACGCATTTTTTTAAAAAAATGTATAGCCCACCCCCACCCCTCCACACATACCTCTGCATGGAAACAACACAGAACAGACTGGAGGCAGTAGGGGGGAGGAATTCAGTGGAATCAGACTTGACAGATCTGCCCACCCCCAATTAGATGAGCTACACAAGTCACCATTAGTGCTCGATCATCACTTTCAGAATATAGTTTTGCAATTGTGGTTCTGGCTTTAGTACATTTAGGGAGGAATCTTAGCAGTTGCATCCTCAATGATCAGAAGCCCCCAAACATGGAGGCTTTGGATCATCCAAAGCAGGGCTGGAGGAGTAGTGGAGATTATCCTCACCTCCCTATCTTCCCACCCTGCATCTTTTGCTAGATGGGCTTTTTAGCAATGGGACTTTGGAGAGGGAGGGAAAGAGTGTGGAAGAGGCTCAGGATAACTTCTATCTTGGCCTGTCCAATCTCCTGCCCTCTGCACCCACAAGAAAGCCCCCTTCCCCCTCTCTGAGGTCAATTTTACAACTCAGAGGGCAGCCGGTTACAAGGGGGTGGAGAGAGGGGTCAGATCTCCAACTCCCCTTCCGAGGTCAGAGCACTGTCTCCTATTTTGAAGGGGGGAATGCCCATTATCTTAGGTCCCCTCAGGAATGTCTGGGAGCCATAGGATTGTTGATTAATCAGTAGATTAATCAACCATTAATCAACCATTCACTGACCTTTCTGTGGGTCATGGCTCTCAATTGAGCTAAAATCTAAAATATCCCCTTTTGGGGGAAATCTACCTGGAGCATGATCTAATCTATTATGGATGGAGTGGCTCCTCATGGGTTTTCTCCACAGACTCAGTAGAGCCCTGTTCCTCTGCTCCTCTTCCTATGTAAGTGCATAAGTGCATGCATAGGCAAAGCACTGACCAGTTCTGAAAAAAAATGGGAGGCCTGTGATTGCCTCTCATATCCCCATCTAGCCCCCCTCTGGTCTTGATGCTAGTTACTTCTGGTCCAGTGCAAGAGTCACTTGAACAAGGGCTTTTTGATGATAGAGACCATTTTCCTTGAACCTTTAGCCTTCCATTGATTTTTTTTTTTAAAAAAAGAAGAAAATTATGGCTGCAATCATATACACAATTTGGGAATAAATCCCATTGAGATCAATGGGACTTACTTTTAAGTAGGCATATATACAATTGCACACTAAGGGTTGTAATCTTCTCTCTTCCTTATGTGACAGTTGTTAATAGCTTTGTTCATTTCCTTCATCAACTCCTGATGTATCTTCCCATTTGAGTGATCCAAACTGTGCTCACCCTCAAGAAATGAAGGCTCAATTGATTTACATCAGGATATGAAGCAATTTTCAGTCATTTATCTTATGTTTCCTAATAATAACTGTCCTAATAATATCTAATTGCTTGCATGTTTTGTAGCAGTTCCTTATGATTGTAAGATCCCCCTCCCTCTTTTTATTTATTTATTTCAAATCATATAAAGCAAAGCAAATGAACACATACCACACTATAAAACACTAAGAGTCATGGATCACAGAATTACAACAGGTCTAATGGTATTGTATTGAAAATCTACAAAATAATTTCCCCATCTCCACTCTGTGATAGGATTTAAGAGAGAGAGAGAGAGAGAGAGAGAGAGATTTAGCTATTGAGCAGTATAGAAATGCAAGAGAGAGAGAGAGAGAGAGAGAGAGAGATGGCCTAGACAGGGACTGCACCTCAGTGGCAAATTTGAAGACGGTGTCAAGTTTGCCCCTTTATTTCAGTGGATATTTCTGTTTTTCTGCCTCTCTGGTCTTGAATATCCACAGAAACTCTGCAGAAGGTTTCAGTTACCTGTGCTTTGAAGCGATGGGCTAAACTGAATGAATAGGCACATGCACATTCATACTGCTTTCAATGTAATGAAGGGCCTTCAATGCAGCTGCTTCCAGGCAGGTTGTGGAACACACAGCCAATGGAGGATAGGTTGGCTCCCTCTCTGCTGTCCTTTCACTGGCAGGCAGATAGGTTTGTATTCAGGAAGACGTTTGCTGTGTAGGCTGGTCTGCTAGGTTGGTGCTGTTTGTATTCTGTTACTGTTATGTTTTTAATGTATCTGTTTTATTCCTTTTTTTAAAATCAAGATTTTATTTAATTCAGTTCCTATGATTGCAAGCAACCCTGGGTGCCATTTTCTTGGTGGAAAGGCAGGGTACAAATCAAATCAATCAATAAATGATCTGCACGCCCATTCTAAACTCCTCTGAAACGTTTGTCCATGCATTTGTACATCCAGCTGCTGATATTGTTCTCCCACAAGTTACCAAATTGGGCCCTTTCCACACCATAGGGGTGGAAAGGGCGGGGAGCAGGTGATCCTGGAAGTAGCCACTTTGGGGTTGGTGCTTTCAAGCCAAATCTAACAGGTGTGATGGCCCGGGCTGCTCCCAGGCTGTCAGACATCGTGGCCACCATTTTTTTTTTAACAGAGGAGGGTGCTCCTGTGTTCCAGCACAAAAATAAGTTTTTAAAAATGTGGCGCGTGATTGGCCCCCTCCCCCCGTCACCCTGGGGATGGCGATTTTACTTTCCCCCTCTCCTGATGGCCTTGGAGCTGCACAGTCCAGCTCCATGACCATTGGTGCAGCCACGCTTACTTGCTAGTAAGCGTGGCTGCACTGGGCTGGTCGGGCACATTCCTCCGTGGTCCCAGGAACTTCCCGAGACCGTGGAAGAATTGGGATTTTTCTGGTTCCTGAGAACCAGGAAAAATCCCGTGCCTGCCCCTCCCACCTCTGCTATTCCCTGTGCATCATGCGGACTCACAGAGAGCAGCCGGGGTCCATTCCAGGCATTTTGCCTGGTGTGGAAAGGGCCTTTGGATAAAATTAAGCAGAAGGTGATTTGGGTAATGGTCCACATAAGCAGAAGTACAACATTTGCTTTACTGTGGCATCCTCACAGAACCACACTGGGCCTGTTCAGGCAACATGTGAATCAATGGTTAGACACTAACCCTTTTGCAGCAAATGGTTAGTGAGCATGTTTAAATTGTGGTATGTAGCCATCATGGTTAGGAATGGTTCACACAACATGCTAAGTCATGGTTCAGATGGCATGCTAAGCCATATTTTTATCTCAAAATGTTTAACCACCATGGATAAGCATGTCACCTGAACAGGGTCTCTGGCTTCTACCATCAGCTAGGAGAACAAGATCCACCTGCTATTTCACATGAATAATATCAAGGCAAAGGGGAGACTAACGGGGCCTCATCCATCAGCCAGAGAAGGAGCAGCTGCAGGGAGCTCACTTCCCCCCTCCCTGCCAGAAAGAACATTCAGCTTCAACTTCCTGAGAGGGCAGAAGCAAAGGGAAGCTACACTCTGGCCACATCCATTCACCAACAAGGGCCACCAATTTCTATTCAAGCAAGAACACCAGCAGGGGAAGAGCATTCGGGACCAACCTGGATATTCAGGCACACCTGTAAATGGATATAATGGCCAAAATGCACAATGCATTGTTCTGGCCTTGGAGAACTGATCTACCTTTTTCTTCCATTCTCCTTGTCTTTGTGACTTGTCTTTTTAGTTTGTAAGGCTCATGGCATGGCCTGCCTCTCTCTCTCTCTCTCTCTGTGTGTGTGTGTGTGTGTGGGTATTATTATTATTATTAAACTGAGCTGATTTGGTAGATAACAACAGTCTGAAAAGCATATAAAAATACAACAGCAGCAACAGCAATGAATTTGCAACCAATGAGAATATACTTCCCATTACAAATAGCAGGAGTGCAGTGAGCAATTCTGATTGGGGCTGCCAAGAGCTTAAAGGACTAACGCCTTCCTCCCACACCATAACTCCAACTTTGCATGGTCTCCCCCACATTGGCTAGTTATTTAAAAACAAATACAAAACAACAAAAACCCACAAGGCAAATTACGTAACAAACTCTGTGTCTAGTTAAGCCCTTAGATAAGAAAGAGGAAAACATTACAATAATCAAGACATGAAATTATTAAAGTCTGAACCAGCTATGTTTATATTCCCCACCTTTTTTTCTTTCAGAAATAATATTTTGCCTTTTTCCTTTCTTTCCAGAGATTGTTCTATAGAACTTCACCAAGGGAACATGTGTGAAAAGTCTAATGTACAAGTCTGTTGCAGCAATAATGTAATTTGGGGTTATTCCTTTCCCGAAGTGCAGAAGTGTGGATAGGTTGTTTTGATATCACAAAATCAATTCAGTGCCTCTTTCTGCTTCGCTAGTACTTGTGAATTTGATTTATTGTGAATTTTTTGCCATTTCACAGCAAAGTGATGTTTGGGGGTGTATGAAATGGCAAGATTCCAGCTCCCCAAAAGTGCCTTTCATTTGTATGGAAACCAGCAGAACATTTGAAGTGAGACCAATATAGTAGATTTATTTTATTTTACCTTTGCCAGCAACAAACATTTCCCCTTAAGCCTTTTCCCCCTCAAACCTCCAGAGGGTGGATGAAGCCAAAACGTGGAGGGAAACCTGGGGGGGGGGATAGGTGTGATGGAGCCCCCCTCACACACTATAACTATGTAATTGATTTGGCTGCACATACATGAGGAATGGGGGCAGGAAGTGGAGAGGAAGAATGTGAAGCTAGAAATGCCCTTCATAGAGAAAAGGTTCCCCACTGCTGATCAGGATTCAAACATCTGTGGAAGCTTGTTTATGGAACCTTTGCAGTTCCTCCTTCCAGCAGGCTGCCTATGCCTCAAGCCTTGCTAGAGGCAGCACCCCATGAGGAAATAATGTCTTGTTTCCCCTTCTACACACAAAAGCATTTTCCTCTTCTTGATGAGGGGAAGGTGGGGTAGGATCTCAACTATAATCCGCATCTAAAGCCCTTTCGCTTTGATTTAAAAATGCTTGCCTACAGCCATGGACAACAGCTGGAGGTCCATAGCAAGTGCTCAGATTCATTCATTCATGAATGTATTTTTTACATTTATTTATTACATTGCTTTTATTCATTGTATTTATATCCTGTCTTTCCTCCAAGGAACTGAAGGGAGTGTACTTCCCCCCTCCCATTTTATCCTCAGAACACCCCTGTGAGGTAGGCTAGGCTGAGAGATAGTGACTGGCAGAAGATCACCCAGTGAAGTTCATAGCTGAGTTGGAATTCAAACCTGGGTCTCGCCAATCCTAGTCCAAGACTCTAACCAGTACACAATGCTGCTTCCATTATTTTGTTTGGGGTTGGTAAATGAGACTGTTGGGCAAAATAAAGGAGGAAGACCAGTTCCTATGAAGGACCTAGACAGGGTGGTCTCCTCCACCACACACGCACACGGCATTTGACCTCCATCATGGCCCCATTCATTTGTTCGGGGCTGCGGTGATCTGAGAGAGGCCAATTCCTGGAGGAGGACCCATGCAAGGTGGCCTTACATCACCTTTGATTTTGCCCCTGCAGGATCTTAATTTGCCCCGTTGAATAATATAATGGAGAACATAGCTACATGACATGAAATAGAGGAGCATTCAGATATTGCATGGGTAAAATGTGGGGATGGGGTGGGAATCCAATTCCTTGCAGGTTCTCGGTGGACTCTCCCCCACACATGTACACACACACATACACATGTGTTCCTCCCCATTATTTCCCCTCTGTTAGATATAATGGACCCACATGGCTCCATTCAATTTGGTATGGGGGCATCTAGAGGTCAGGGGAGTTGGCAATCCTTTTCCCATTTGAATTTTATTAGGATTGGAAGAAGAATCTCTGGAGTTCTAAAGCATGCCTCCCTGTGTGCCAAAAGTCCTTTCTTGATGCAGGCTTTACCTCATAGTCCTTTTTTCGCATTTTGTTTTTCTTGGGAAAACTTCACTGGCAGCTCTGTTTAGTTCTCTGTTCTTTAAAGCCACTTTTGCATGGTGACTCTTAGGCCATTATCACACGCGCGGTTTTAAGCACACTCACAGTGACTTTGATCTATTTCTTCAGCTGGGGACTCGCATGACGTCGTCCCCCTCACACTGTTCTCGCGCCCTGAGTGCTCCATTTTTAGTTTCTGTTTCGATTTAACCCTGAATGGGCAAAGTCCATTTCGGGCAAGTTCAGGCAAGTTCAACAGGCTGATTTGAGGTATCGGAGCAAAACCGACCACGTGTGATCCAAAACGCTAGACTCGCATAGGAAATAGAGGGGGAACCCGCAGAAGCAATCTGGGGGAAAATGGTATGTGTGGTAAAGCCATTAGATTTTGCTATTGCCGATGGAAATAGCACAACAGTCATCCCTTCAGAGCTTCAATTCTCACAGCACAAATGAAAGTATGTATACAACTGATTTCTGAAATTTTAAAGTTTTACTTTTTATATAGAAAGTCATGTAACTAATTGTTTGCAGATCTACTGCATAATTTCCATTCCTTAAAAAAGATAATGGGAAGGGCAATAACTAATTTGAAGCACAGAAAGGAAATTATGAGAAATTAAAGGAATAGAAAAACACCAGTATTTTTTTCCTGTTTCTTTTCTCCTCTCTTGTCAAGAAGAGGTTCTGCAGTGTCATATTTTAATTACAAACATGTGAGCTGATTAGAAATTTAGCACTTAAAAAAAAAGAAACATTGAGAAAGTAATTACTTGTTCAAAATGCTTACTGTAAATAAATCAGAATATTAATCCAATTAAAATTATGTGGCTCTGACGCTAACTTTGTAAATAAGTGAGAGCCGATCAAGATGCTGGATAGGGAATCAATTCTCTTCTTCATTTTCTTCTACCTCCCTGAAGACTTGAGCAGCAGAAGGAAGGAAGAGAAGCACTAGATTACATATAATTCAATATAACTGAAATGCATACAAACACACACACACACAAATTACATATTCAGCATTCCTCCAACAACCCTCTGCAGCAGCATTTGTGTGTGTGTGTGTGTGTGTGTGTGTGTATATTCCTTTTCTTCACTGGCAAAGGAGGACACCATCCAGAGATGGTGCAATCAATCAATCAATCAATCAATCTTCTGATTTTCTTTCTTTCTGCTTTCTTTCTTGCAAAGCCTGTCTAGGAGAAACATATTTATGGCTGGGAAATGTGCTTAACCCTCCGCATCCCATCAATTCTCCATGCTAAATTGTTTTTGGATATTATTATTATTATTATTATTATTATTATTATTATTTACTCCACAGGGCAGTTGAAACCCAACAGAGGGTTTGAAACCCAATATTGGCAGGGGACTGCTTGGATGACTATTAGGAGAAACAATAGTTGGGAAAGGGATACACATACATGCATACGCACACACACCACACACGCTGCTTCTTGTACTCCAAATCCTTTCCACGTGAAGTGGCTTTTCCAGGGAGCAGCAAGTAACTGTGAGACCATGCCTTGGCTGCAGCACCTTTTTTATTCCCAGGGCCGAATTCCATTGCAGAGAACCTTTGGGGGGCTGCATTCCAGGGGAGACTGGAGCCAGTGTCAAAAGTGGGATGGGCCAAAGGGGTGGGGTCAAAATACCTTAAAATGCCAGCTGAATTTAGCCCAAAGCTCCCACTGTAGGGTGACCAGATTATGACAATCAAAATCCCGGACCCCCCCGCCACCCCCCCACCCAAAACAACCCCCCCACCGCGCGCCCGCGCCACCCCCTCCCACGCCGCGCTGCCCTGCACTCCTTACCTGGGCATCCACTTCCCTCCGGTGCTCAGAATCTACTGAGAAACAGGCTTCCTGGCCTGTCTCTCAGTACGCAGGCCGCGAAGCCTGTTTCTCAGTAGATTCCGAGCACCGGAGGGAAGCGGACGCTCCAGCAAGTAAGTGCCTCGCGCTGCCCGCCTCCTGCCACCGCTGCATGACCCCCCGCCACCCCGGATTTCCCCCACTGCCCCCCGGTTGCCCCGGTTCGGCCTAGGTTTCCAGGTTAGGACCGGGAAACCCCAGGCCATCTGGACACCCTATCTCACTGGCAGTAGCTAAGCCATAGGAGACACCTTTTAGAATGGGGCTAAAACATGGACAAAAGATGGGAAATCAGCAAACAACTGGTGGTTGGTGGGAAGGGTTGGGGCAAAATAAAGGGGTTGTGGCCTCCTGGGGTACTCCAGAGGGCTGGAATTGACCTCCAGGCTTGCTACTCTGCACCCTTGTTATATGTATTTGCATATAACCTTAAACTTTCTCCAAAACAGTCAGAGCCGCATACATGTAGTCCCAGGCATCTCTCAACCAGGCAGCTTACAGGGTGAGTCCTATGAAGCTTCAGTGATGCAGCTGCATCTTGAACCTTGAGATCATTTTCCCAAGCGAGGACTTAAATGGCTTATTAGTAGTATGCAGCAATGTTTGTATCCATATATTCTTACTTGCAGCCATAACCCTAACCCTTTCACTTCCCCTTATTTTAGGCTCTCCTTAGTAACTGTATTGGATTGGGGAGAAGAGAGCTTGTGATTTTCAGATGAAAAAGCACTCCCAGGTCACTCCTACATAGCGCTGGAGTGTTACATACCGAAGCCATCACTCTTAGAATTGGCTATGTGTATACTCAAAACACTAAGCCATGATAGCTTATTATCTGGTGGAACCATGATGGGCTTGTAGGATGTTTCTGCCACCCATGACTGGTTAATCTGCCCCAAACTCTGAGAATTCAGAGAATGGGCATAGTAGGTTGTTTGCATAATTTACAATGCACAGTAGTTAGCAACCCATCATGGCTTAGCATTACATGTGAAGCCAGCCATACAAATGTCTTCAAGAACAAAATGTACCCCTTGTACTGAAGTTAAAGAGTTATTGGAGAAAACTTTATGCTTATATGATTACATCATCACCCGGCGCACTACTGAGGGACAGGCCACGAAGCCTGCTCCTCAATAGATCGACGCATCGGAGGGAAGCTGACGCCCCGGCAGGTAAGAGCGTGAGGGGGGAGGCGGGAGGCCCCCCCACGTACCTGGTGGAGTGGCAGCTTCCCTCTGGTGCGTCAGTCTACTGAGAAACAGGCTTCGCGGCCTGTCCCTCAGTAGCACGCCAGGTGATGATGTCATCACCCGGCGCGCTACTGAGGGACAGGCCGCGAAGCCTGTTCCTCAGTAGATCGATGCACCGGAGGGAAGCCGCCGCCCTGGCAGATAAGAGCCCGAGGGGGGAGGCAGGAGGGACAGGGAGGGGGGAGTTAGGCCCCCACTCACCCCAACCATAGGGTTGCATTTGGGGAAAGCTTTCTTTCCCCCAATGCAAGCCTATGGCCGATCCGAAAATCGGACTTCCGATTTTCGGATCGGGATCGGGTCCAATCTGATCCAAGGGACCTCCGATTTTGTCCTGAACGATCCAGGACAATCTTGGAGGTCCCAATCCGGGTCCCGATCCGATCCGGGGGGTCCCTGCACATCCCTAAAGAGCCTTAATGTTGGTTTTGTAAACCGTAGGTTTTTTGTTTAATGAATAAATCTACACACAGACATGCACGCACCCAAGGCAAAATAATAATAATAATAATAATAATCCACACACACACCAATGCAAAAAACAACCAACCAAACTCCCATACACACTCAACCAAGGCTAAAAATAAAATGCAAACACACACACCAACATACTCACCCATGGCAAAACTAAAAATTGTTTTAAAACACACCCAAGGCAATCCTCCTCCCTACATACACCCACCCAATTAATTCATCAAAATCAGTATGCAAAGAATGTATAGAAAATCAGTGACAACTGATTTCATCAATGCAACCAGAGATGAACTCCAATCTACCCCCACCTCACTCGATTGCATCTAGAGACAGTTCATTTGGCCTTCAATTACTTTAATACCCCCCCCACACACACACACACACAGACACACACACACGAGAGCAGCAATTTCCAATTGGGCATAGAGCCAGAAGTGCAGTGAAACATGCCAGTCCTTCAATGGAAAAAGGGGGAGATTAATTCTAGATAAAATAGTCAGTTCAAATCAAATTGTATTACCAGGTGGTTAGAGGGGATGCACCCTAGTGGCAAGCCCCTCTCTAGGTAGCAGAAAAATAAAATACCATCAGCCACCCCATCCCCACGTGCCAGGCCATGGCTAAACAAAAGGGGGGATTGCGCTGGCCCAGGTGGGAGCAAGCCCAGGCAAACAAAACAAGCCACGTGTGGCATGGCTACACAAAGAGGGTGACTGCGTTGGCTCGGGCAGCAAAATGAGTCACATGCAGAGGATGCAGCGTCTGAACAAAGAGGGCTGCGTTGGCCTGGGTGGAAGCAAGCCACAACCGGTGGCACCAGCCTCCTCCTCCTCACCTTCCTTCTTCATCCGTGGGCTCCCGCCCAGGCCAGCACTACCCCCTCTTCACTCGGCAGCATCATGTGCCTCACACAGCTTGCACAGGCCTGCATGGCTGAGCAAAGAGGGCGCGGCACTGGCCCGGGCAACAAATCAAGCCGTGTGTGGAATGCACTGCAGCTGAACAAGAGGGGCGCTCTGGCCCGGGTGGAAGCAAGTCACGAATGGTGGTGCCGGCCTCTACCTCCTCACCTTCCTTCTTCTTTGTCTTCTTCTTTGTCTCCTTCTTCTTCCCGCCTTGGCTAGCTCCTCCACTGTGCTGGCCCTAGTGGGAGGGAGCAGGCCCGGGCAGCAAATTAAGCCGCGTGCTTAAAGTTTGAAGTTTTAATTTTTTTTAAAAAAAAACTGTCATTTTTAAAGATTGAGAGATGAAACTTGGCACTATGATAGATCTTAAATAGGCCTTTAGCCATGCCAAGTTTGAAGCAGATCTGTTCATCTGTTGATTTTTAGGAATTTATTAAAATGTGAAGTTTTAATTTTTTTTTAAAAAAAATCATTGTTAAAAATAAAGAGATGAAACTTGGCACCATGATAGATCTTAAATAGGTCTTTAGATCTTAAGTAGGACTTCAGACATGCCAAGTTTGAGGCAGATCTCTTCATCTGGTGCTGGCAGGCAACGCAGGGCATTAGAAAGAGGGTCTCAGAGTTGTGTGTTTGTGCAGGAAGTAGACAGGAGGTCAAAGTCTGGATGTGTGAAGTGGTGCCAATACACAAGCCTTGAGAAGCTGGTGTATATAAGTGAGAAGTAAGAAGTGTGAATGGGCGAAGTATTGTCTGCTGCCCACAACACCCACCCTAATGTTAGAGTAGAGAAACTTGTGACAATCAGACACAAGGTTAAAAAAATATTCACCTTTAAAAATAAAAAGCCAGCTGGTAGCAAGCCCTTGCAGTGGAATGAGGATACAATCAGAAAAGATATTTAAAGGAAGGGGAGAATGTATCACACAGAGTTTAGCAACAAAGTACAGCAAATGCTACAAAAGTAGGAGTGAGTGAAGTTAATTTCAGACACATTGGATGTCTCACTTGTTGTTTCAGTGATTTGAACATTAAGATGTGATGTAGAAGAGATTTGTCTTAATGGTGTGCTGTAATTTTTAGATGGGCACCCCTCCTGGACATGCCCCCTGGGGGTGGACATGTTGGTGGGGACACCCCCTTGGGGGCAAACCATGTTGTCCTCCTTTTTGGTTTCCAAAATATGGTCACTCTAGGTAGAGCCCCCAACTTCCTTATGCATGTCATCTGTTCACGCTCATTTCCTTATAGCTTGGTTTGCATGTGGGAGGGATCAGCTGGGGTGCTTTTGGATAGCTGAGGTGAAGTATTCCTATAGAGGGGTGGAGAAAGGTATTAGACTTCTTTGCCTATGTCTGGTAATATGCCCAGGGGACCTTTTGCCAGACAGGGATTCTGGGATATGTAGCCTTTTCCCAATCCTGAGCATACCTCATTGAAAAGAGCAAGAACTACACCAAATGGTCCTTCTTTGTCAATTCCCCTGGCAGATTATGCCCCTGGGAAAGATCCAGCTTTTCCCTCTCTGTTGCTTTTCATGGTACTCAAATCCATTGCTTATGGTGGCTGTCTCATTTTGCCTCATGGTAGGCTTGCCTCTAACACATGCAGAAGTAAGCCAGAAACAGTATCACAGACTTTTCAGTCCTGGCGCATTTCAGAATATAGTCTCTATTTAAAGCCAGTTACTGTCCAATATACCAGGTCAATTGAAAAGCTGCCCTGTGTAAGTTTATTGCCATTCACCATTTTAAGTTCATATATACATACATATAAATCAGCAGACAACAGGCAGTTTTCATCTCAGCCTCTTCAAGGTATAGGCAGCATCCCAAGGAATCATTTGAGGTCAGCCAGGCTTGGCATCCCTCTGTGTGCCCATGAAGGTGATACCTTCGACAGTGTTTGAACATCCTTAAATGGGCCAGTGCCAATTTGCAGCCAATTAATCTGGAGTCGTAAGTGCGGAGGTGGAAGGCAATCAATGATATTTTACCTTTCTTTAATCCCTCCTGAGAACCTTGAGAGAGCCAAAATGTTTTGCTGAGCTTTAATATGAATAATAAAGCTTGAGTCCGGGTAACGATGGCAATCGTTTTACCACCTAATGGAAAAAGTTCCATTTATGGCCTGCATTAAGAGTAGCCAACGAAGCATGGAAAATGTGTAATTTGTGCAGAAAATGGGAGTGAGGCAATTTTGGTTGGCATAAACAATGCAGTGACTGCTTGGAAATCACCATGCACATTCATGACTAGTTTCCATTATAAGTGCCCCATTCCTTCCACTTGATCTTTCTTTGTTGGGGCAGAACAAGGAAAAGAATGTTCCCACTTCACCTCAAAGCTAAGCATTTTAACCCAAATGGATTAACAGCTACTGACAGTATATCTCCCATCTTCTGGCTAAAGAGCACTCATGTAACAATGATGGCTTACTATATCTGTAGCCAATTAGACACTTTTCTATGATGTGATGCATATTTATATACCTTTGATTTCAAGACACCTGTGAAGAGGGCATTATATTGCTATCTTTGAGCTGGGCTGCTGATTCCACCGATCTGATTAAGCTTTAGTTATAGCGTTTAAAAATATAAGTGATTAAATAAAGGGCACAAGGTACAGCAGCAGCTGTAGCCACTAATTTCTCCACCACTTAGAGAGGGTGGAGAAAAGAGTTTAGTTTGCATATAAATGAGAACCTTACCTAATTTGCACTCCTTGGAACCATATGAGAATCAAAATGCTTTGGCCTCTGCAATTCTCCGAATTTTGCACTGCAGTTCTCCATTCTAAAAAAAAAAAATGAGAATAAAGATGCACGCATTAGGAAAACGTGCACACCAACATCCTCATTCTGGTGAAAATAATGTTCCCAAATGCATTGTATTCTGAGAAATTGCTTGCAAGATGTATGCATTAGGCAAAATCGTATAGAAAAATGGATATAAGGTGGGAGAATTTTTTTTATCAAAATGGAAGAATTAGGAGAAAAGGGCACAAAAATGTGTGTGTTTTTGTGCAAACTTGCATATTAAAAATAATTGTCACATGATGAGGAAACGAGATGGAATGAAAAAAGGAGAAATTGAGAAAACCCCAAATTGACTAAGCCCTCCTCTTCATGGTGCCTCTTCTGCCGCACGGCAGCAGACGCTGTGCCCTGCATTGATGCTCCTTCCCCCCATCGACAGCAGAAGGAGCGCCATGGCGGCTTTTCCTGCCACCGCATTGTGCCTGCCCAGTGGCAGCTGGAGGGGTGGCTGGGAGCATCCCCCCCACTCCAAGGTAAGTGGGTTTTCTTATTTTTATTTTTTTAATGGGGGGAAGGACTGTGGAGGCGTTGCAGCGAGTTTATGGATTGTAGTCCACCCCCTTCCCTGCCCAGCCCGCTCCAAGCTAAAAAAAAGTTGGGGTAAATGCCTGACTTTTTTAGAGCGGAGCTTTGGGGCTTTTCCCTGCAGTAGCTTCGGAGTGGCGGCAGCGTCATGTGATCCACCTGCCGCCACTCCGAAGCTACTGCGGGGAAAAGCGACCATTTAGAGGTATCCTAATTCATCCATCCCCGTCAGCAATAGCTATGAATGACTCTGTTCAGATGACACTCAAAGCTAGTGTCATGTGAACCATGACTTAGTGTGTCATGTGGACCATTCCTAACCATGGTGACTACATAACCATGGTTTAAACATGCTCACTAACTGTTAGTTGCAAAAGGGTTAGCGGCCTAGCCATGGCTTCGTGTGTTGTCTGAACAGGCCCACTGAAAGGGCTGTTCCTGCAATAATGGCCCTGTTCAGAAGACACCTTAAACCTTAACTACTATGGTTTAAAGTGTCTTCTGAACAGGGCCAATGTCCTTTTGAGTGTTCCCCATCTCCACCCCAAACCCATCTGCTTTGTTTTAGGAGGGCACAGAAGAGAAGGATAGTTTGCTTGAAGGGTTACTGACAAGTTTGCTAAGGGCAGTGGACATGACAATGTCTGAATTCAGATGACACAATAACCAACTGGGGGGGGAAACAATCGTCAGTTGTATTGACCATCGTGTCGTCCGAATGCTGCCATAGTCAACTCAGCGCTGATCCTAATCCACACCACAGTTGATTATTTATTACCTTGTTGTGTTGGGAGTTCCCCCTAGATGAACAACTGTAAAGTTGATTATTACCCCACCATTGACTATTGTATTGTCTGAATTCAGCCAATATCTCTGGGTTGTTCAGTAGGCCCTTAACAACATTCTGCATGGAAAGCTGAAGCTTGATCTACAAGGAGCAAACAGATTCAGGGCATGGGGAAGGAACAGGTTGGAAATAGTAAACAGCATTGGAAGCTCTTGCGATAGAAGCCATGTCTTACTTAAAGAAATATTATTAGAGACCCAGCAGGACCAGTACTTAGAAGTTTTGCTGTATGGGATTTTTCTTCTCTATTATTATTTATAAAACATGAGGAGAAACTATAGTCTGGTTACATTTCCTGATGACAAGAACAAAGGATGCTGAATGAAGGCTGCACAGCCAGGAACACTTTAAAAGGATGTGGATTTGATTTGTAAATGGGCTGTCACACAGGGACCGATGTGAAATGTAATATTGACAAATGCAAAGCAATAAAAAATAGCATTTAAAAACCTTTTGAACTCCAGCACAAAGCCAGTTGAATTAAATTTTACAAAGCCAAACCATTTAAGACAAAAGCAAAACTAAACAAACAGGCAAGCTAATAACAATGACCTTGCAGTGATGATGAATTCTTTGATAAATGGGATAAACAAAGGATGTCTGTTTCCCCAAAATATATGACATCCCCTTAGGACAGGCCTACAAAAGCTGTGACCTACCAAGGTAACTGCAGCCCTGCAGCCATGGCATACAGAGTACTGATCGCAGCCAAGTTCTCCCAAGCCAGGCTCAGAAAAGAAGTTTGAGAGCTTGTAAAAACCTGCCTCAAAAAGAGAGAAGCTTTACAAGCTCCGGAATTCTTCTCTGAGTCAGGGAACAATTGCTGGTTTCATTGACTGGCTGTTTTGCACAGCCAGGAGAGAAATCCCTCCTAGCTGAGCAATGCCTTCATCATTGGGACACCATGGAGGATTTGGCCAGTGAAGATCCAACTGTGACTAGGCCTGTGCACCAATGGCCTCTCAAAATTATCCACCAGGTTTGTGAGTAGAGAAATTGGGGATGGGGGGGGGCAATTTCACCGAATTTCTCCAGGGGGAGGAGAAATTCTCCAATAATTTCCCACAAGTGGGCATCACCTTTGGCAACAGTTGTAGAACAGCTCCTTCCTTTTCTTCCTAAGATGGTTGTTGTTGTTGTTGTTGTTGTTGTTGTTATTGTTATTATTATTATTTGCCCTGCCACTACAAGTGGTAAGAGCATCAACTGTGTGGTTAGCCTGGACCTCATTTTGCATCCTCCACAATGCTCCAGATATCTTGCATCACCCCAGGGCACTGAGGGGAGGGAATGCAGCCACCACACAAATAATAATAGTGAGGAAAACATGGAGAAAGTTCTGAAACACATCATTTTATTTCTAGGAGGTAAGAAAAGAAAAATCTCAGGAATTACCTGATTTGTTTTATTTCCCCATGAAAGGGACTTCCATTTGTCTGCCTCATTTTCAGGGCATTTTATAATGTATTTGCAATGTGTGCTGGTGTTTTTACCTTAACTAATCACTGTGAGGTGGCTGAGGGTACTGTCCATATTTTTTTTTCTACTGCACATCTCACTATTTGTCTTCATTTCCCCTGGCTGCTTGTACTTCCTGATCAGAAAAGGCCCTGTGAGAGGTCTATATTTAGGCTGACCATATGAAAAGGAGGTCAGGGCTCATGTAACTTTAACAATTGTAGAGAAAAGGGAATTTCAGCCAGTGTCATTTGTATGCAATTAGTTCCTGGTGAAATTCCCTCATCATCACAACAGTTAAAGTTGCAGGGGCCCTGCCTTCTTTTGTATATGGTCACTCTAGTATAGTGCCTGCACCTTTAACTGTTGTGATGAAGAGGGAATTTCACCAGGAACTAAGTGCATACAAATAACACTGGCTGAAATTCCCTTTTCTCTACAACTGTTAAAGTTACATGAGCCCTGTCCTCCTTTTCAGATGGTCAGCCTATCTATATTTATCATGGCTCCCCCTGAGAGGGAAGTGCAGGAAGCCAAAGAGGCTATAGGCTGCCAGAGAGAAGCCTTTACAATGAAAGACAGGACATTCATACACACTCCTCAGTCATCTCATAAGTAAGTTAAGCACAAGTATCCCGAATCAAATCCATAAGAATTTCTCCGAAATTTCTTCTCCTCTGAATTTCTTTTTGAAGGCAATTTCTTTCCTTTCATATTGAATGAGAATGTATATTTGTGGGAGAAATTACGGCACAGCACTAACTATAAAGCCCCTTAATTTGACACTATTCAGTGTAACAGAGGGACACTGGCTGAATTCGGACGACACAATAAGCAACTGGGGGAGGGGAACAATCGTCAGTTGTAATGGCCATTGTGTCATCCGAATGTTGCCATAGTCACCTCAGCTAGGGTGACCAGATAAAATCCAGGTCAGGGCTCATGTAACTTTAACAGTTGTAGAGAAAAGGGAATTTCAGCCAGTGTCATTTGTATGCAATTAGTTCCTGGTGAAATTCCCTCTTTATCTCAACAGTTAAAGTTGCAAGCACTATACTAGAGTGACCATATACAAAAGAAGGCAGGGCCCCTGCAACTTTGACTGTTGTGATGAAGACGGAATTTCACCAGGAACTAACTGCATACAAATGACACTGGCTGAAATTCCCTTTTCTCTACAACTGTTAAAGTTACATGAGCCCTGACCTGGATTTTATCTGGTCACCCTAACCTCAGCGCTGATCCTAATCCACACCATAGTTGATTATTTATTACCATGTTGTGTGGGGAGTACCCCCTAGATGAACAACTGTAAAGTTGATTATTACCCCACCATTGACTATCATGTTGTTCGAATTCAGCCACTGCCTCAGTACATATTAAAGTACCAGAACACAGAGTGAAGGGGAAAAACTGAGTGTGGGGGAGTACAGCCCATCTGTGCAGATGATCTGTGGGGGGGTTGACTCCCCACTTTGGATTTAGCTCCTGCACCTCTTTATTCTAACCCATTCTGATGTATTCTAATAGCTTCATGTCAATATATTTTCCTGGCCCGAGACATTGCATGGGAATGGGGGGGGGGGGTGTAGAAGGGCATTTTTTCTGAGCCATGTGATAGTACTCTACTGGGATGTATGGAGTGTGGGGGAGTGGGGGAGCTCAGGTAATTTTTGAGTTCATCTGATAGGAGTTTCCTTGACCTTACTGATATCTAGTACAGGAGGCTTCCCAGAAGCTTGAGAACAACCCCCTTGATGGGACTCAAAAAACAAGAAGGCCACAAACCATGGCTAGTGACCTGCGCTTGAGTTGGGGAGATGTACTAAGCTGCCCAAGGAACACAATGGCTCAATTTGGACGACACGATAGTCAATGGTGGGTTGACTAACCCTAACCCTCACGCTAACCCTAGGGGGCACTCCCCACACAACATGGTAATAAATAATCAACTGTGGTGTGGATGAGGATCAGCACTGAGTTGACTATGGCAGCATTCAGATGACACAATAGTCAAAACAACTGACGACTGTTTCCCCCACACCAGTTGTTTATTGTGTTGTCCGAATTGAGCCAATGTCTACAGTTTGGTGGTTTTCGCTTATGGGTTTCAGCATCTATGCTTGACAGAATCTTATTTCGATGAAGTGCCTACATAAGAAGCATGAGCCTTTTTCATTAAAATGCTAACTATAAAAGTGGGATGCAAAGAAAGAAGCTGTTATTTATTTTACTTTCTTTTACATTATGGTTGCTAAGTTTTACTAGTCATCACTTGGCCATGGTTCTTTAACAGCCACTTGACATAAAGCCATTAGCAGGTAATACACCATTTATTTTTTACTCCATGAAAAACAGGAATTAGCAGAACAAGCAGCTCCTGAATGTACAGGAACAGGCCATGCAATTTTTTTCAGGTCAGTTGGCAGCCCCTTGTATCATAAAAAAAAAAGATAATGGCATTAGATTCACAAAGCATTACAAAAATATGAAGCAAGAGCTTAATTGCACCATCCTGACACAGAGGTTATTTCAGTTTGTTGGTTTGAGATAACCTTTGCTTATACATGCAATTCCAGGAAATTTCAAATACATCCTCTTTCTGACTTGTTTAGTTCATTCCTGGGCCACAGCCTTTCTCTGCGGATCTGTGAATTGTAGCCCCCAGGGATAAGAATTAAGTTCTTGTATACATAATAATGTATTCCAGGATGAAAAGAATCCTGTGCCAAGAGCCCCTGAATCTGTTGCTTCTCATTCATTCTTGTTCACTCTTTGAATGTATAACACGTCAGCTCTCAAGGTGAGTTTGATGAAACATTTCCTCCCATATCTACCTGCCTGGACCCATCACACCACCCTGCCAGACCCTGTAATTTTGGGCCCCTGCCTTCTATGTTTGAATTGACAGCTGCATATCTCAGTTAGGGATGGGTGAGAATTTTGTTTCAGTTCAGTTGTTGTTGTTATTTTGATTTTAAAAAAATCACCCCCCCCCCATATTTGGGGCAAATTGAAATGGATGTGGGAGGAACCAAAACTGTCAGATTTGTCCAACTGGCCCAGGGTTTTGAGTGCATTTTTCTAAAAACTTAATCAGCACTTAATTAGCATTTAATTAGCACTTAATCAGTGTTACCACTCCATTTTCTGACAGGCTCCTGATCTTTAAAAACTACATGATAAGAAGGTATATAGTGGTCCTCTCCATGCTGGGAATAGCTGTACGTATTAACTTCGGCTAGTCCAAATGGGTGAGGATTTCATTTCAGTTTGGTTTTTAAAAAAGCATTTACCAAAAATTAGGGCATTCTCCATATTTGGGAGAGAAAGAAGTTGAGACTTTAAAAAAATTGAATGTGGAAGGAAGCAAAACTGCAAGATTGACCCATCCCTAATTCCAATATTAAATTCCCTATGCTCTAAGCCTTACTATGTCATTCTTATTACAAAACATTTCATGTCTTCTCAACTGCTTATTTATTATTTTGTGTGTTTATCCTCTTTGTTGGAAAGCTTAGAGTGGCTTAACAGAGGCTAGCAGTGCTTTCCTATTCAGACACCAGACACATCTACACCTGCTTAGCTTCAAGTATACTGCTTTTACTGGGCTTCACTTTTGCTTACTCATCCAACTGCTAAAAAACCAATCGCTAAGATTGGCAGTTGGCAGCCTTTTTTGGCTGTGGGCTCATTTGTCAATTTTAGAAACTGTCCCAGGCACTACCATACAATGGTTGCATGACAAAGGACAAGTAACCTGCCCATATGATTGAATACAAAGCAGAGATGGGGTCTAAGCCGCAACATACTACACAACTCCTTTGAACCCATAGCTTTAATCACCAACAGAAACTTATTTCGCATCAATCCATTGCCAGTAAGAAAATGTGTTAGTTTTGGTTTCGTGTTTTTTTTCTAAGTGAGAGGAATGGGGCACCTTGCTGGGCACCTACCATGTTCCCCAGTCTTGACCCATGCTCTGGCTCCAAAGAGGACTTAGATGCAGAGGAGACTCCATCTATTAATAAAACTCCTTCTAAAGCCAGGGCCTTCCAGGCCAGAAAATGTGCCTGTACTTGGTTCCTCAGACGAAGAGGACACTTTCCCATTACAGCCTTCACCACCTGCACCCTATAGGAGTCAGTGACTACAAATTAGGCAGTAGCCTTTTAAGAAACAAACTGCTTCTCTGAGGGGGTGAAGCTAAGTACAGGACTTAAGCTGCTGGCCTTTATGAGGCTTCAGAAAGCCTTTGATTGTTGCTGAGTGAAGAGCTTACCATGACTTTTTCCAAGGGTCATGACTGTGTGTTTAAATGACGCACATCCCGGGGGCAACCAGGGATGAACAAGGGATGACCCCGGGAAAACCCCAGGATTGTGGAAACCAGGGATATCCCAATTTTTCCACCATCCTGGGTCCTAAAATGGGGTGGCTCCATGCCCGTGGGGGAGGAAAGTAATTTTGCTATCCCCAGGATGGGGGTGTGCATGTGGGGGGTGTCTTACCTTCTCCGGCACACTCCCCTGGCTCTCTTAAAGAAAATGGTGGGCACGATGTCTATTTCCTCCTGGGATATCACGTTTCCTGTTTAGGTGGGGGATGATCCCGGAAGCAGGTAAGTCTGGGATTGGGGCCCCCTCTACATCCTTAGGTGTAGAAAGGTCCTTTATCTTAGCTAACTAGGAGCTAGCTAAGGTCCTGAAACACCTTGCCATTCAGTACACCACACCAAACCTAACCTGATGTCATGAAACTTGACCCTACTTGACCTGATCTGATTAGAGACCTATCTTGTCCTGATGGGGGGTCTTGTGTTGATCCTCTTTTCTTATATGTGCCTTGCTGGTTTCAGCAGCTCTGGGTGCCTTGAACCAAGTTGGATAGGACAGTACCAAGAATGGTGGCAAGTGGTGTATTGGTGCCCATGGTCACCATGTTTTCTTCCCCTGCCCTTGATCTATATCTGCAGTCACTTACTCCTTAACTTCATACTGTCTAGCACTTGACGAAGGAAAATAGGCACTTTTAAAAACGCTAATAAGAAATTACTGGTTCAGTGTCATGCAATCCACTATGTATTAGGGCCTAAGAGGAGCTCTGAAAAAATCCAATTCATGTCTATCTACAGCTGCTATAACAAAAGTTGTCAGTCACTAAGCAGAATTTCTCAGCACATGGCTGGTGTTGCCTTGGGAGCTTGTTTAGATGTTTAGATGTTCTCTAGAAAAATAGGGAGGGAAAGAATTGTCACACCTACCTGTCCACCACAGTGTGTGTGTGTGTGTTTTAAGAACATCTGAAATGCCTGCATCAACCCCTGTATTCATAGAAGACTCTCTCTACATGATTGGAAACCTTGTGGCAGAAGGAACAATCACATGATGAGAGACCTCACTGTGTATAGTACTATGGGTGAAGGCTCCTTTGAACCTTACAACCAATGAGTGGAGGCTAGACAGTGATCCCCTCTCCCCTCCATGCATTCAAAACATGTCTGAACATGGCTACAAGGCTATAAAGTAAAACCTCCTTCAGCCCAAGGATCTGAAGTACAATTTTAGAGAAGCTCTTTGGGGCCACATTCCTGTGATGGGTAGGCATGAAGGCAAAAGTGGGCAGGGCCAAAGGAAAAAGGGGCAGGCCCCTAATAACAACAATTTATCATAAAGCTTCTCTTAGCACTAAATAAACCCAAGGAGAAGGTGTTCAACCTTTCAGAATGGGGAAAAAACATGCAAAAGCCAGGAAACCACAGATGATTGGCCATCAGGAGGAAGCACATAGGACCAGGGAAAACCTAAGGCTGGATTAAACAGGTGGGTCTAAGTTCTGACACTTCTGAAAAGCACATGTGCAGAGGTTTTCTATAGCAGGGGTGGGAAACACAGCCTCTGCTCCACATGTAGCTCCACCACCACCTTTTTTACAGCTCGCATTGCCGCACAAGTTGTCACCACTAATAAATTGCTCCTGGATTTCAGTGGTGGTGGTGGTGGCAGCAAAGCAGTAGCCATGTGCATTAAAACAAGACACATGGGGAGCACACTTCTCATTTTAATGCAAATCCACACTGCCCCACCCCTTGTTTTTAAGTGGAAATGCACCTTTTTTCATTTTTGTTGTTGCTGCCACTGACTTTCTGCCAAAATTTGGCTGCAATTCAGCAGCAGCAATGGGTGGGTGGGCGTGTTCCAGCCTCTGATGGATTCTAGGGGTCAGACACCCGCCCCACAGGACCCTGTGATTCATGCACCCCTGTTCTAAAGTATGCTGTTGCCCAATCAAGCTCTGCTTGAATCAGGATCTGCTTGATTCATCAAGATCCCCACCATTGTCCTAGGAATTTTTCATGGAAAGGCAATTCACCTCAAAAAAATGGTTTCATGGAAATGGCCTTCTGCACAGCCTCTCACACCTGTTTTCTTTGGTCACAGGGGCATGAGTCAAACAGTAGTTGTGAGACTACCGAAATGGTATATGGAATGCCTAATGTGAAATAAAGAGTGGGAAATAGAACTAAAGAAATGGTATACGGAATGCCTAATGGGTCCCAACAGTTATCAGTGCACTTCAATTCTGCTAAAAAGCATAGTATAGCTGTAGCCTTGGTGTACAGCAGCTTCTTGGGTTCCCAGACTTCAATAAAATATGAACAAGTATCCCATACAGAACACTCAAGAGGGCTTGACAGGAGGACCATATGAATCATCCTGCCTGCCCTTCACTCATTCTTGCAATTGCTTCCCCTAAAAAATACACCTTAACAGATTTACGCCACAACTTCTCTTTTGTGATTAACTGCACCTCTTTTCCTGCTCACCCGCAGCACCCGTGGTGGCCTTCAAAAGCACTCCCATTCCTCATTAATGCCATTTGTATGATTCCACTTATTTAAGTGGAGGGGGGCACCCGTATTGGCAGCCGTGAATCAAATCCCCACCACCACCACCTCTGGCATCTTCTCAGGAAATATTATCTTGGAATTACTACATTTCATTCACTGATGTGGTTTAAAAAGAAACCTACTTATTCTGACAATTTTATCTAACACTAGCAGATTCTATGCACCGAGCTCATAAAAATAACTTCCTGGCAAATAATGCTGCAAAGTACATTTTAGTATCTGTCATCTCGAAGGGTCCTATTGACACGCGGAACATGTAATTCTTCTAGTAGCTGATGGATGTAAAACCAGCTTCACTTCAGGGATCTATGCCTTTATATTCATATTTAATCATTTAAAACTGAAGATATAGGAAGTAGTGCTGAAGTTAAATTTTGCATACATCTGAAATTTATTTATTCTTCCAGATGTAAGCCACCAAGTCCTAACATAAATGGAGCTTCTCTGTTGTTTGATAAGGAAGGATTCTGCTGTTTAATTTGCCAGTATGGGTTGCAGCCTTTATTAGGGGCTTCCTTAAATAGTCAGACCCATTGGTCCATCTAACCTAGTACAGTCTTCTCTGATTAGCAAAGGTTCTCCAGGGTCACAGACAAAGTTTTTTTCCCCCATTACTGAGAGCTTCTCTACACAGGGGTGGGTGGGAAATGCACCCTTACCAGGGATTTTGTCCTCTGAAGTCTTCCCACCATGGTGGTGCGGTCCTTTACACATAACCATGTGATTTTGAATTGAAAACTTCCCTTCTTGGAAAAGCTCCATTGTGTTTAATGAAACAGCACCATCTGGTGGTGGAATTATAGAGCAACACCAAGTTTACATACTGGGAAATCCCACAATTTTCCAGATACCACAGTATCTCTGTTTATTTTAAAAGAGAGATTCCTAGGAAATAGTGAAGGAGATGACCTGGATGTTGACAACATCGTGTAATGGACCCTCAATCATGGGCATGCAATAAATTGCTTATTTAGAAGCTCTGAGATGCTTTCACAGGATATGCCAGGGATTAAACTTCGGGCCTTCTGCACACAAGGCTGGTGCTGTATTGTTAAACCCTGGGCCTTCAAAAGGTGGATTTTGAGGTTTTGCTTCTGTCTTGTTCCATCAGTAGAAGTGACTTGCACACACACTGATTGGGGAAAGGAAAAGGAAAATGTAAAACATCCTCAAACATATGTCACCAGAAGCTGACCAGGGTTGCTATTTCAGAAAATTATAGAGCTATAAACTTTGCATTGTGACGTTTTCAAGAGAGGGACACTGTCTGACTCCATCTTTTCCTGTTAGGCCAGAAGAAAACAAGTTAGAAGAGAGGAAACAAAGGATTAAAGAAAGAAGAGAAACATGTAATGGAAAGAGTGAATGAGAGAGAGAGAGAGATGGCAAGGAGATTTAGTGGACGGCCTCATCTAGGTCCTTCCTCAGCACATCACCTGGGTGGAAGAGAAGGGGACACAATTATATAAGAACATTTGATTTAAGAAATAGTAGGGAAGAGGGCTGACAGTAATAGTAGTAATAGCGATTGATGTCTTTTTTCATCCCTCCCTTCCTCCAAGAAGCTCAGAGTGGTGCACATGGTTCTCTCCACACCTGTTTTATCTTCCCAACTACCCGTGAAAGATACTAACTGCTTCAGGGCCTCCCAAGGTGTTTTGTGGCGGAGTGGGGGTTTGAACCTGGTCCGTCTGGTCCTAGTTCAGTTCCAGGGATATTGGAGAAATCTGGTTTGAGGCTTGAGATAGGAAGGTTGTTGCCAGATTGGCCCCCCAGATGCCAGGTTGTGGAATCCAAGTCAGGCAAGTGCCAAGTCAGGCAAGCTTGTAGTTTCCCGCAAGCCACCAGTTTATGCAAAATATTGGTAAGCTTTTTAGACCATTTATGGCTGCGATTTTGCATAAATTGTGCTATTTGCAGCAGCTATCGCATAAAATGGCGGCTTGTGGGAAAGTGGGAAACTGTGGGCTGCTTGCCAGGCACTCCGGGGCCTTTTGGCAGCTTGTTCCATGCACCCACTAGGGTCAGGGAAGTGGAGGGGGAGGCAGTGAGAAGCATGCTCTGCTGGCTCAGGGTAGATGCTAACATTGGAATAGCCAAGGCTCTCGGTTGTTCACAACAATTATCAAAAACATACCAAAACTGTAACATTATAAACATTATAATGCGGCATTATAAGAAACATGGTCTAAACAAATGTACGGTACAAAATTTAAAACAATAGCTAAAAACAATTTCAGTACACCATTTCAATAACAAACCTGTTCAAGCCAGGTGACATAAGTGCCCCCATCATATGCCATTAAATGCACATAAATGCCTGAGAGTAGAGGGCAGTCTTAACCTGACTGAAAAAGATGCCAGTGTTGGTGCCAGACGGGCCTCAGGAGGTAGCTCACTCCATAATCAGGGGGTGGGGCAAGCCATGTAAGGCTTTATAGGCTAAAACCAACACTTTGAATTGGCCTCGGAAGCATATAGCAGCCAATGCAAGCAGACCAAGACTGGGTTTATGTGCACAGTCCTTCTGGTCCCAGTTATTAATCTGGCTGCCGCATATTGCACAAGCTTGCAGGGCCTTTTTCTGAAAGGACCATGGCCAGTATCCATCTGTAAAAATATAGGAAGCTGTCTTACAACGCTCTGGGCAAGACACACCTTCCATGAACCTCTTCCCTCAGTGTGTCTACCATCTCACCACCATGGTCACCAGCTGCTCCTGCTCCTCATTCCCTTTCTCAGTATTGCTATCACTTGCTTCCGTGAGAGACAGAAAACCTGTGAGCAAGCAGGCAGTGGTGTCTGCTCTTCCTCCTTCTCATAACACTGTCTGGGCAAGAGCAAGAAGCAGATTGCAATGGTGAAGAGGAGGACCAATTTCATGGGGCTCTTGATGGTGGGCCCCTTCTGGGATGTGGGTCTCAGGAAATGCCCAATCAGCTTGACCCTTGATGCTGACCCTCATTCCTGTGAGGAATGCTGTCACATCCGTTCCAGTTTACTTACCTTTCTGGTGGAGGACTAGCTGATTCAGATGAATAATGTCCTCCCTGGCCTGATGGCAGATGGCTTTCCTGTGGTCATTAATGCACGTAGAGAGCTGTGCAACATGGTGACCCATATGCAGGAGTTAGCAGGTGTTCTTGTGGGAAGGACAATAAGAGAAATCTTAATCTACATTGAGCTGTCAGGTCTTCCCACTCTCAATGAACATCTGCATTCCCAAAGTGGACAGTCCCAAGTCAGAAACCTATCCTTCTGTCTGCTTTTGGAAAGGGACTGTGAGAGGATAAACCTAGGGGGGCTACAAACATATTGGCAGAAGAGCGAGTCCCTCATGGAACAACTGAAAAAGGAAGCTCTAGACTATATCACCTCTGTTATAAGAAATTTCAATGCATTCCTTAGAGCAAAGGAAAACAGCAATGACAGTTTAGGCCCAGTTCTCTAGGTATTCTTATTTTCCAGCCCAGAGTCTGCAGTCTTTTAGAGCCAAACGATGTATCAGCATGTGTGATACTTACAGCAACTGTGGCATAAGAATAGCATAACATAGCAGGGCCACGCTATTTCTAAGGGCCATGGCTCTTCCCATTGCATCACTGGAAAGCATCCAAAGGCTGTTGTGTGTAAGGAAAAACAACACCTCAGAAATATTTTACTGGGCTAACATATTATGCAGCTCTCTTGCTGTGCTACTGGCAGCTGTGTGCCCCTGAAATCAATTTGTTCCTTAGTCTATACAGATAGATCTTAGTTGCTTTTGCAAACAATTCTAAATTATTGCTTCTCTTGTTGGGCTACTGTTTTTGTCCTAATATTGCCCCATTGAGCTGGGTATCCAGACAGGCCAGTCCTGGCCACACTAAAGACATGTCTTTAAAGGATGGAACACTCTTCCCCATAGCCAGAATATGAGGTCTAATTTAAACATTTTGAAAAATCAAGATTGCACCATTTCACCCTTTAAAGCGGGGGGCTGTGTAAATATTTCCAGATTTGGGGGGGCAGGGAGGAACCTTCTCAGCACATAAACATAGGAAGCATGTTAGGATCAATCTAAATTGAACTCTTCCGTGTCCAAGTATATTTTTTATATTATACGGGAGCATTAGGGGCCGCCCTAATGCATTCCCTGCCTCAGGCGGAGGAAGTGATGTGTCATCGTTTCCCCCCAACTCTAGGGTGACCAGATAAAATCCAGGTCAGGGCTCATGTAACTTTAACAGTTGTAGAGAAAAGGGAATTTCAGCCAGAGTCATTTGTATGCAATCAGTTCCTGGTGATATTCCCTCTTCATCACAACTGTTAAAGTTGCAGGCACTATACTAGAGTGACCATATACAAAAGAAGGCAGGGCCCCTGCAACTTTAACTTCTTCCTTTTGTTTCTTTTTAATCTTTGTCTTTGTTCAATCACTTATTCATGGGCCTGTGCATCATGCTTAATGCTACTCCACAACATGTTGTGACTAATGTTCCAGCACATTCTTTTCTTTTCTCCCAATAGAGGAAGAACCACAATGGTGCAAGATGGGTAATTCTGCTGACCAGATGTGGCCTAGGTGGAAATCACTCCCTACCAGGGTTTCTTTTGCCACCATCATCTCTTCCTGTGCAGGGCTGCCCTACCATTAGACATTGTTTGTATACCTAAAAGAGAATACACAGTATCACACATCTATGGCTGGAGTTCATCAGTCCTGAGCGTTATCTTTTAAAAGTACCCTGGAGAGGAAAGCCCCCCCCCAGGAATGTGCTGGATAATGATTAACCCAGAATGCAGAAGCCACTAAGAAATTCTTCTTACATTTTCTCGGTTTCCCTCCCTAGCAATTATGGAATGGACAAAATGCAAGATAAAACAATGATGCTTCCTCACTCTCTGCGCATTCCTGCCCTTCTGGCTTGGGCAATTGAGGGACTGGTCACCAGCTGGGGCCCATGTCACAGTGGAATGCAGATGTGTCACAATGGCCTTCATAACCTAGCACCCACAGGCATTGTTGCTGTTCAGAGGCACCATGCCTGGAATGGCTATTCGTCCATATCAAGCCTTTTACTGTTACATATGTGTGTTTGTGCTTGATTCAGGGCAGATTTGAACACGTGCTTAATAAGAATAGCATTGTGATTGTTTCTTGTAAAATATCATTGATGTTCCCATGTCCTGTCATTTCTGGGAATGCACATGGAGATTCAATAGGTTTAAAATACATTATCTCATTGCAATCTGAACTTTCTGGGAAGTATTATGGGAAGCATATAATCTACCTCTAGCCCGATGACAATTGTACTTGCAGGTCTGACAGGTTTGCCCAGAAAACCCGTCCCACCAGCAAGAGCTATTTGTGTTTTGATAGAAGTAGTTTACGCTGGCACAATGTCATTTACCTTAGCAGTAGGTGTCACGTTGGATATTTCCCCATATAATCTAACCCATGCTCATGTTATTTCTCACAGTCCTAACATTGCAAGGGATATTCTTTCTAAATCCTTATTCTGCAGATAAATGAAGCTAAAATTACTAATATAAAACTCGCTTATCTTCATGAATCTCAACCAAATATCAATCTAACTTTACCCTCATTGCTTCACGTTACATACTTGTACAGCTTAATTCAATTCATCATTAAATCAAACAAAATATGAATCTTAAATACTTTCACCCATATTGGAAAATAGTCCATTCAACATTCTATATTCATTATATACTAGCGGATATACCTGGCGTTTCTCGGGCCCCCTAAGTTATATGTCTGCGAGGTAATCATCTCAAAGTAGTACACCGGTGCTAGGCCTGTGAGTTAACTTTTAAATGAATTAAATTGCCCAGGGCATGCTGGGAGTTGTAGGCATCAGCTGAAGCTGGAATGGAATGGTGAGCGGGCTTAGTGGCAGTTGGAGAAAGTCAGGTAGAAGGAGAACAAAGACAGTTAGTGAGGGGTCAGGAAAGTGGGAGCGGAGTTAGGTTTGAGAGATAGTGGCCTGGTTTGCTAACCCTTGCTTTATTTAAAATCAGCCATCCTACATACCAGTACTACACCTCCCAACATGCCTTCGCAGCCCTCAGGTGCCCGCATCCTCTGAGAGGTGCTTCCCCCCTCCCACTCATTGCTGATGCTGCTCCTTGATAGAGCATCGAGGAGGAGGCACTGCAAATGGATGCAGTGGGTTGTTTCCTTTTATGTAGAATTGGGTTAATTATTCGAGACCGGCCTTCGGAGTCTGGATTGTGAAAGACATGCAGCAGCCACCTGTCTGTGCACTCACAATGGGCATCAAGGGCTGGTAAGTCTGGCCTCCCACCCATTAAGGGCTTCTGAGGATGACCTTAATGTTTGGGTAGGTATATATTAGCTTGCACCAGGTTATCCTTCAGGTCACCTGGCCCAGGCTCTTTAGGGTTTAGTATGTTAATACCAGCACTTTGAGTTGCACTAGGAAATGGACTGGCAGCCAGTGCAGATCATGAAACACTGGTATATTATGTTGATATTCCTGTTAACTATCTCGCTGCCCTATTCTGGGCCAGCTAAATTTTCCAGACTGTTTTCAAAGGCAGCCCTATGTATAATATATTGCAGTAATCCAGACAAGAGGTTACTCAAGTGTGAATAACTATAGCAAGGCTGTCTCTGTCCAGATATGATTGTAGTTGGTGTATCAGCCTAAGCTACACCTGGGCAGAAGAATCACCCAATCACCTCTTTCTTACATTAATTGGGTCTCAGTTTATAGGCCCTCATCCAGATCTTTATTGTACCCAAGCACTGATTCAGAACATCAACTGCCTCACCTGGATTTTATGAAAAGGACAGATAAAACAGGAAGTGATCCATATTTTGGTAACATCTCAATCCATATCTCTGGATAATCTCCTCCAGACAGCACTATCATGTAGATGTTGAACTGCATAGGGCATAAAATAAAACCTTGTATCACCCTATGGTACAACCACCAAGGGATAGAGAGCAGTAATCTCCCAGCACCACCTTCTGGAATTGGCCCCCCAAGTAGAAGCAGAACCACTTCAGTACATTAACTTATCTAGAAGTATATCCTCTTTCCTTTCAACTGCCTTCTCTTGAAGAAGGATCGTCTTTGACAGCGCTATGTGGTGCTACTGTACTTTATACTCATTTATGATTTTATTGTTCTTACTAGGCTGAATTCTGTTTATGAATAGTATTCTTCCTGCTTTTTGTTGTTGTTTTTTCAGTTGTATTTTTATGAAGTTCTGTCCTTTTAAACTTGTATTGATTTTGTATTGTGAATGCATATGTCAGAATCCGCCTTGGGTGAGATTTGTAGGCAGCCTACAAATATTTTAAACAAATGAATGAAATAATACCATATATATTATAGAAAGCTACATCATGAAAAATGGAACTACAATTTCTTATTTTTTAGTCTGGTGGTGTAGTTTATATTGGTTTTAATTCTAGTTACCCATTACAAGTTACCCATTACACTACGTTCAACATCTAAGGCCCTCCTCCGAGTGCCTACTCCGAGGGAAGCTTGGAGGTCAGCAACAAGGGAGAGGGCCTTCTCTGTGGTGGCCCCCCAATTGTGGAACAATCTCCCTGACGAGGCCCGCCTGGCACCAACATTGTTATCTTTTCGGCGCCAGGTCAAGACTTTCCTCTTCTCTTAGGCATTTGGCAATATCTGAGGAGCCTGGGTTTGTTTTTATTTTTGTAGCTTTTGGGGGCTGTTGTAGCGGTTTTAAATGTATGTGTGTATTGTGTGTATGTTGTATGTTTTTGCTGTTTTAATTTTTGTATATTGTTTTTAATTGTTTTAATCCTATGTAAACCGCCCAAAGAGCGGTATACAAATGTAATAAATTAATAAATACAAGTTTTGACAGATATCATTCCATTTATATTGTTGTGAGCCACCCTGAGAACCCACTTGGCTATTAAGCGAGATATACAGTTAATAAGTGAAATGACTTTCAGTCACTGAAACCAGAAGAAAATGTTGTTCCATTTTCCTTTCACTAAATATTTTGTGCTTTAAAAAGAAAAGAAAGGAGGGGAAAGCCACTTAGATCATTTCCATGCAAATTACCCCCTTTCCAGGATTCATTAAATGCTTTTTGCTAAGTTCATAACTGGACTCACTCCTTTTAAATTGCACAGGCTGGATATTGAAAGGGTCACAAATGGTGCAGAATTCAACTTTATTTCAGGGAAGAGGAATGAAGATCATTGGATTGTTCCTCTCTTATTTCTGCAATAAGGGTTGGAAGCCAGAAAAGGAGGATGGCTGAAAAGGGTGCTAGCCCTGTGTGTGAAATGATAATTAGAATTAGAAATGTTACAAATTCAGGTAGCCTAATTTCAGACTTTGTGTTATAATTCCATAGCTCTTTTCTGATGCTCTGCTCTAACTTAGGTGCATTTACATTGCATCATTGAATACCAAGAAGCAGATATGTGACTGTAAGTGCATGATTCGGTCCAATTTAAAATCTCTCTCTCTCTCTCTCTGGATAAGGATCCCATTGTATGAATTCAAAGCAGGTGCTCTGTTTGAAATGATTTTTCGCCTTTTAAGATTTGAATACATTTAAGGCATTGTAGAATATGTTCTATTATGTTAAAATTTCTCAGCCAGAGGCTGGGGGGTGGGGATAGGGGGAGAAAACCCACAGTACCTCCCCTACCCCATCAGTAGAGATTCAGTAATTACTCCATTTGATTTATTGTCAAAATCAATGTTTATAACAATTGCACTAGAAACTTTAAACAAGCATTAGCAAGCATCTCCATGACAGTCATATTGTAATACAACTTTTTATTATTATTGCAACGTAACTACCAAATAAGCTGTTAGTGCAATTCTGCGTAGATGTATTCAGAAGTAAGTCTCATTAAGTTCAATGACACTTACTCCCAGGAGTGTAGGTATAGGGATTCAGCCTAAAGCATTATTGTAAATCTTTCTCCTTTCTCTTTGTCTGCTGGGAGCAAAACAATTTTTAAAGACTTTGTTGTGTCCTAGTACTAAAAGTGACAGAAGTGGAGCATGAAGGTGCTCTGCCTTTCTCTGATTTCAAAGATTATCAAGAAATGAGAAATATGAATTATTACTGAATTGTATTTCAGTACCATCGGCCATGGTATCCTGCTGGATAGGTTGTCAGGGTTGGGAGATGGAATCACTGCAATGCAGTGGTTCCACTCCTACTTGGATGGCCGATTCCAGAAGGTGGTGCTGGGGGATTATTGCTCTGTGCCATGGCACCTAGGCCATGGGGTTCCATAGGGCTTTATTGTATCCCCTATGCTGCTCAACACCTACATGAAACCACTGGGAGAGATTATCCGGAAGTGTGGGCTTAGGTGTCATCAAAATGTGGATCACTCAACACCCAGCTCTACCTTTCTTTGTCATCAAACCTAGGTGAGGCAGCAACTGTTCTGAATCAGTGCCTGGACCTGTAATGACTGTATAAGGGCCAACAAACTGAGACTCAATCCAGACAAGATGAGAGTACTGATGGTGGATGGTCCGTCTGCCAGGCTAGGTGATGTTCAACGTGTTCTGGAGGGAGTTGCACTACTAAAGGATCAGGTTTGTAGTCTGCATTGCTCTTGGTCCCAGAACTGTCACTTGAGGCACAGGTAGATTCAGTTACAAGGAACACATTTTATCAGTTTAGGTTGATATACCAACTATACCCTTACCTGGACAGAGAGAACTTAGCTACAGTTATCCATCCTCTGATAACCGTTCCTCTGGATTACTGCAATGTGTTATACATGGGGCTGCCTTTGAAAATGGTCCGGAAATTTCAGCTGGTTCAAACTAGGTCAGCAAGTTTGTTAACAGAGACTGGCCAATGAGTCCACATTATGCCAGTACTTTTCCAGCTGCACTGGCTGCCAGGCTATATCTAGGCCTGATTCAAAGTGCTGATGTTAACATTCAAAGACCTAAACAGCTTGGGGCGAAGTTACCTGAAGGATCATCTCCTCCCATACCTACCTACCTTGACCCTAAGATCACCTTCAGGAGTCCTTCTCTGTGAGCCCCTGCCAAAGAAAGTGAGGCAGGTGGCACTCCAGCTGTAGAATGAGCTCTCTAGAGAGGTTCACCTGGCACCCACTGTACTGCTTTCAGTGGGATAGAAATGAAATAAATACATTTCTTCTAATCATGTTTTTAGGTGCCCAGTTTAAAGGGTATGTTATCTCTACAGAATCTATGCAGAGTGAACTGCACCTGCTCTTCCACAAGTGTTTCAAGTATTGAACTATTTCCATATATCCCAACATGCATAGGCTCATGCCATGCAAACAATATGCTCCCAAATCGCAAGCAGCAAATTGTGTAGATCAGGATGAAGCGTGCTAGGCAGTAGTTGGGTAGGCCATGTCCAAAATGTTAACAAAGAATCTGACAGTCCAAGGCTAAAGGAGGTAACCACCAATGGGCCAGTTCAGTCAACATGCTAAGCCATGGTCACTAACCCTTTTGCAATATAGGGTTAGTGAGCATGTTAAACCATGGATATGTAGCCATCATGGTTAGGAATGGTTCGCACATGACATGCTAAGTCATAATGTTTAGCTCAAAATAATTAACCACCATGGCTTAGTGTGTCATCTGAACAGGGCCACTGTGTAAAACATATAGTTAATTTTCAATGAGATTTAAGCAAACATAATTATTGTCAACCCATGGAAGTGTAAATACATTTTTCATAATTAGCATAATTTATTTGACCCATGGGATTCATATTTAATTGTAGCATTATATATATATATATATATATATATATATATATAGTGCACAATTCAGAAACAAAATGACTCCCTATCCTACCTGTATACCTTAGAAGATATTTTAATTTCAGCAAGACTAGCAATGTACAGGCCTGGAGTGAAAAAAGGATATAAAGCAGACCCCATGTAAAAGGCTGGAGAATTTCTGACAAATGTAGGACATCACCAACAATCTCCAGTGGTTTTTAGTCACCACTGACCCTGACTAGATTTGAACTGGTAACTCCTGAGTGAAATGTTTTCTGAAGAAATAGCAACCCCTTCGGCCATCCAGCCTCCTCTTGGTTTTATTTTTAATAGTATTTTTTTTAAAAAAAGCAGAAAAAGAGAGCAGTTTGTTATGGATGAACATGATAATTGACATAATAGAACCTAACGGCTACTTTGGAGCATAATAGACCATGACAGATTCACTGAAGCTTATTTGAAGGCTTAAAACAAGGTTTTGATAGATTTAATGTAAACACATATTTGCTTGTCTTGCTTTTTTATTGTGTTAGGTTTAGAATAAGTTAAACAAAATATTAATGAGAAATAATGTAGTTGAAGTCTTTTCCCATTAATGTAATCACTGTGATTGGTGTTTTCATCAAATAATTAATTCAAATATCTGTGTGTGTGTGTGTGTGTGTATCATCAAACGATGCATAAAACATTTGTTACCAAACTTTGCATAAAATGAAATTTTTGAGGTTTTCACTCAGGCAAGAAATTTAAAGGGAAGAAATAAAAAATATGTTAATGGTAAAAGAATGGTAGGCCCCACTACAAGGTGCAATATTTTAATGATCTTTCTCCTTTCAGTTTGCCTGCTAGGAGAAAAAAAAAATATTTTTACTCTCTCTGTTGTGTCCCAGTGTAAGATGGAGGCTAGGTTGTCTACTTGCTTTCTGAGAATAGACAAAATATTTTTATTCATGTAGACCTTGGCCATGTAAGCCAAAAGTTTGCCTGTTGCTGGTAGGAGGGTTAAATTGCTTGCATGTTGTTCCTTTTATTGTGTGCTTTTAATTGTTTTGTGTGTTTTAATTAAGATTTCCATTGTAATCTCTATTTTATTGTTAACTGCACTGAGCACCATTTTTTTTGCAAGAAAAGCAGAATATAAATGAATAAATGAGGTCAAAACTTTATTCAATTTGAACTTTACAACTGTAATGAATCACTGTGGAAAGGAGTTGTTTAACTCCTAATTCCATGGCCAATGAAGCTGTCCTGGCTGTTCTGCCACAATCCCATGGGCCTCTAGGCTCAGTCCTGAGCCAATTCCTATCAGCAACCCTCTCATATACTTTGGGAACTTTGAAGCCTTCTTGCAAACATAATTGTGGGACCCACCCGAAAATGGCTCCCCACAGGCTTAAAGAAAGCCTGCAATAAACCATTGCAGGCTTTTCAAAATTCTATTAACATCATGGGGGCGATTTTTCAAGGAAGCTGTAGTGTACCTGGATGGTAGGGGTAGCCCTTCTAACCCCAGCAGCAATGTTACCACGCAGCGATTAAGCTATTTAAAAGGTTGTATTGGCACTCTACCTCTGACATAGAGGTAGAGTGCCTCTATGCCCAGCAGCCTCCAGCACTGCTGTGACTCCTCTTAGTAAGAGACCACTTCAGAATTATAATTATTCATTAGATGTCTTTCTAAAAAGGGGAGGGCTAGAGGTGTCTTACAACGACATTAAAACATAGATTTAGTAAACAATTGTTTACTCAAATGCCACCAGTCGATAAAACAACTACAATAGTAGTGGCAATCAAACAATTCAACTAATACAATAAAAAAACCATCATATGCCATGGGAAATGAGGAAAGTCATAACCTGGCACAAAAAAAGATGTCAAGATTGGTGCTAGGTGGGCCTTGCTGGGGAGACCATTCCATAATTCAGGGGCCACCACTGCAAAGACATCCACACACCTTGTTGTCATTATCCAAACCTCCCTTAAAGAGGGACCTCAGATGTCCAGCAGGGGTTTAATTTATTCCCTCATTTAATTTACATGCCATCCCCCCCCCCCCCCCCGTGAAAGAGTGCTTCCTGCTGCTGCAAATTTGTGACAAAATGAAAAACACAATTAGATCTCTCTGTGTAAAACCACTGAGCCTAAATACAGCACTCTGGAGGAGGGGGGGACACCCAGACCAATGAGGAAAGGTACGGGGAAAAAATCCTTCTCAGACCCCCATAAATGGCCAGATAAGCACAAGTCTGCTCAATGGTGTAGTATTTGGTTGGGTTGTGCTGTCTACGAATTGGACTAAATGGTTGAAATAAGGATGACAATGAGGGTTGTTTTATTTTGGATAAGGACTGGAATCAGGATGGATAATAGTATACAAAACACTCCCATCCTCTTTAAATGCCTTCAACTAATCAAGATCAGAGATCAGAACTGAACACAGCATTATATAGGAGTTAATATCTCTAACTCAAAGGGGTTGTCCAAATCCAAAGTACATCCCTTAACTGGATGCAATCCTTTGTTGCTCATTCAGCTTGCAGATATTCTCACCATATATATGCAGGCCAGTGCCTGTTTACAAGCACATCCTATGGACGTCTATTCGGATCATGATTGAGTTCAATGGACTTTATTTCTAGGCAAACGTGGATAGGATTGCGCCTTGAATTGCACATTAATCCATTAATCTCTCACTTTAGATCCTTACTGGATTACAATATATGTCATCTTTCCCTTTGGAACTAGAAAACAACAGGAGGTCACACCCTAGTTCCCCATGGATAATAAGGTTACATTCTCCAGTTAGGCTAGCAAGCACCTTTGATATTAAGAGCTTCATTCAGATGAGTTTGCAATTCCATCTATTAGTATTACTTAGTTATCTACAAACATTTTTGGATTGATAGACGTTAAATCTTTCCATCCCTGGGGTTATTATTAATTAACGTAGAAGTAGCAAATATTGAAACCAGAAGTTGGCAGAACATGTATTACCCCTCTATAATTTAATTTGTAGTGATTTTAGGTAGCTCAACAATAGAGCCCAACAATTACAATAATCAAAGCTTTCCTGCTTTAAAACGAAAAGAATCAAACACCACAACACACTCACACACACACATCTGAATTATGAGTAATAATTAGTGTATTTAGAATTTATAGTGATGATTAGTTAGGACAAAAGGCTTTTCAGTAATATATTAAAAGTGTTTTAAATATGGTACTTTGCCCTTCCTTTTCTCACTTTACTAGAAACTATCATGGAGTGCTAAAAAAATAGAGTGTTAAAAATAATAAATAAATAAAAATAAAGATTAATGGATGTTAAAGTTAGTTTAAATTGCACAATGTTGCTTCTCTTTCAATTTCTGGTTTGCTATCTCTGTCTGTGCTGGTTTGTTATCTCTGAGATAACATCATGCTGGGCTATAATAACCATTGTTTAAACATCACGCCTAATGGCTTAAATAAAGAACAACTTTTCAAAGGTTACAAAAACCACAGGAAGGAGCCTTGCACAATTCAATTCCACACACCCTCCCCTCTCTGGCTGTTGGATCAGGATGCTTATGGGGTTTCTTGTAAGGTTTGAGATGACAGTAGATACTGCTGAAGCATTCACAGGTGAGGTAACTTAGATAAAACCAATGCAAACCAAATTCCCACAGCCAGAAGTGATTTTGCATAGCAAAAAAAGGTCCTAATTCTTTCATCAGGTATTTCTAATAAGTTGGTGTTGGGGTTAAAGATATAACATCATTACACAGAATTAGGCTGACCATCTGAAAAGGAGTACAGGGCTCATATAACTTTAACAGTTGTAGAGAAAAGGGAATTTCAGCAGGTGTCATTTGTATGCAATTAGTTCCTGGTGAAATTCCCTCTTCATCACAACTGTTAAAGGTGCAGGCACTATACTAGTGTGACCATATACAAAAGAAGGCAGGGCTCTGCAACTTTAACTGTTGTGATGAAGAGGGAATATCACTAGGAACTAATTGCATACAAATGACAGTGGTTGAAATTCCCTTTTCTCTACAACTGTTAAAGTTATATGAGCCCTGTCCTCCTTTTCAGATGGTCAGCCTACACAGAATGGCATCTGGCACAGTTCCACAATATAAAAACGATGCCTACCCTGTTGCATTATCGTTAATCGGATGTCTGATAAAGACCCTATCGTATTGTTATCGGACATTTTAACGATACGATACACATCCCTAATGAAGACCACCCAAACACAAAATAGGCACCAAAGCTCTTGATATACTTGATTGAATGTGAGCAGTAACCCACTGAGCAGAAAGGGAACCCATATATATTTGCATAGTCCAAGCTAAATATGTATTGCAAGCTGGGTACCGTCTTGGAGCTGAACCCCAAATCTGAGCTGAAGCAGTTCAATTTCGCCCACTTCGGTCTGATGAGAGCTGCCATTTTCATAGAAGTACCTACAGTTTGCGACCTTAGATGTTGGAAACTACAGAGCCCCCACCTTCCTTTAAAATGGTGACTCTCATTGAGGATGTGCGGCTGCAGGACAGCTCAGGTAAGTCCCATAGGTGAGCAGGGATGGGGAGTCCAATGGATTCCTGGCTGGCCGCACACTCAGCTTTTCTGGGTGCCCACTGAGCAGCTGCATCCCGTTCACCCAGGAACCTGCAATATCTGACCCGCTTCAGGCTATCAGGATCTCACTTTGGATCCAGATCCAAAGCAGGTTGGTCCAGGCCCAAAGCACCCTGAGTTGAAGTGGGGCCTATCTGGAAGCTCCGAATCAGTCTCTGAAGCAAATATTGAACATAAATGCCATCTGTAGTTCATATGTTCACAAAATTCACATTCCCTAGGGAAGGTTTGGGCCTAGCCAGCAACACAAGCTGGAGCTACCAAACAACACCATACAATTATTTAAAATAGCTAGGGCTGTTGCCCAGTTGTCAAATTGAATTACATCAGATCATTGTGAATACCCTACCCTCCTCCATGGAGGAATTTTGGGGGAGTGGAAACAATCAAAACAGTTCTGGCAGGAGGAAAGAAGATGGTGAATTTTGTTTACACTAATTTATGGAGAATGGCAAATTGTGGGTTCGTATTGACCCTTTCTTGTCAGGGAGAGGAAATGTACTGTGCTAGCCCAGCCAACTAGCAAGAGGTTTGCTAGTGAACATGCGCCACTGTTGGGCCAGCAGCTGCCATTTCCATGCTGTCCCCAAGAAACTGTACAGAATGTCATAGTTTTGGGAGCAGCAGGCAAATGGTGGCTGATGGTTCTTGATGGCTGACTGAGCTACCTACATCACTCCGCTCTACTGCCAGATAAGAAAGTCGGATAGGAAGCCATGCTGCTTAAATAAAGTAAACCAAATGTGCAGCCCTTCCTCCCCAATCCCAAACATTGGCAAAATGGCCACCTGCCATTTGTGGACTACAAATAGGGTGGTGAATTTGGGGGGGGGGGAATTGTAACTGCTGCAGTGCTCTCTCAAGGAAATGCTAAAAGATCAAAGCCAATTAAAAAGAAGACACTTCCTATAACAACATACCTTGAGAAAGTGATTAATTCAGCAATGATTATATCTCATTTCCAAAGTTATTTATGTATTTTTGATGAAAGATGAGTGTATTTTATTTTATTTTCTACTTTTCTACAATCTTGCATTTCAATACAAGCATTTGATTAGTGTCTGATTATAATCACATTTACCAAGTCTTTAAGTACAGTAAATAATTTACACCCCTGAAGATTGATTGCTATGCATAAGTGACTGTGCCTCTTTGTTCTTAGCTTTCCCCCCATTTTTCTCCTAGAATGTTCTCTTTGAAATCTGTGAAAATTATGAAAATGAAAAAAGTCCCAAGATGCATAAAAAAACATTAATATCTGCCTTTGTGTGATGCATTTGTCTAAAGTGCTGCATAGCATGGAGATAGGTTCTTCTGGGATGTGCAGTAGCTGTTTTCATTTTCATCTCAGTAGGAATTTTGCTTGTAAGATACGTGAGTAGAATAGGGGTTAAAATAACCAACTTCCATTTTGTTCACCTCGCCAATCTCTCTCTCTCTCTCTCAGTTTTGTTGATGGAAAACAAATGTTCATTCAAATGGCTTTCGAGTACTTTTAATTTACTTGAAGCTAACCTTGAGTTTATGAGTAAGAATTAGCTTTGAAAAGAGAGATGTGGATGACCAACTTAGTTAAGAACTAGGGTGCTTTTGTCAGGTCATTTCTCACCATCTAAATAAAACAGCTCTCAAATAAGAAGAAAGGTGATGGGAGGAAGTCAGTAAATGCAAATTAGTAGGACTCTACCTAAAGCAATCCCTAAAATACCATTGAATTCAGTGGAGTAATTTAAGCTTCTTTCCCATGCCATTAAGCACAAGCTCTTGTTCATACCTCCAAGTAGGGGTGTGCATGCCAAAAAATATTGTCATTTATCGTTAACATCATTTCGGACCAAAAAATTTATCATATCATTCATATCGTAGGTGAACTGTATCGTCTTCACAATAATCATCGAGAAAAAATGATATTTTTGCAGCCCTATTTTTAAAGGACAAAATGCCTATAACTTCTGTATTTTGAAAGTTAGAGGCTTCAAACTTGGTCACAGTGCTTATGGGGTATGCCTAAGCATGTGTATGAAATTTGAGATCGATCCCTCCAGCCCTCGATTTTATATGAATTTTTAAAGATTGTTTCTGTTCTAACAGGTCTGAATGAACGCATGTAGCGAGCTGTCATTCTGATCTGTCAGAACTGAAACGATCTTTAATTAATTCATATAAAATCGAGGGTTGGAGGGATCGATCTCAAATTTGGCACATATGTGTAGCACATGTTACTACACATATGTGCCAAATTTGAGATCAATCCCTCCAACCCTCGATTTTATATGAATTTATTAAAGATCGTTTCAGTTCTGACAGATCAGAATGACAGCTCGCCACGTGCGTTCATTCAGATGTGTCAGAACAGAAACGATCTTTTTTAAAAAATATATAAAATCGAGGGTTGGAAGGATTGATCTCAAATTTCATACACATACTTAGGCATACCCCATAAGCACTGTGACCAAGTTTCAAGCCTCTAACTTTTAAAATACAGAAGTTATAGGAATATTTATATGGCAGTCCGATAAAACGATAAAATCGCCCAAAATTATCATCTCTGATGATTATCGTAGGTTCTTCTATCGTATCATCATCGTTAAACACATGTACGATAATGATCTTACCATATCATTATCGTACATTTTAACAATACGATACACATCCCTACCTCCAAGCCCTCTATGGCCTTCCCCCATATCTCTTATTCCTTATACTTTTGTGGATTGGAACACAAATATATAGCATTTATTGAAGACCAGGGGCCAGCCAGATGCCCCTATCCAACAAGGAAGATATATGTGCAGGCAAACTTGAGTGCACTCAGCTGATGTGGATCTACGTTTGGATGCACATTGTAATCATGATCTGAAGTAGCTGCACTAATCTCAGTAGCTGCCCACAAAAAAAGTGCATTCAGATGTGCCAGTTATTACAAATGATTAAAACTGAATTGGAACCACAACATTTTCTCTACAAGGAGATAATCTTAATGTAGGAGAAAATAGCACCCATTGCTACCAAGACAGCCTCAAAATATGGATTTTAAACTGGCTTCATCCAGAGCTGTCCTCTGAGCGAAGGCGTGGCTGTAGACTTTAATTTTGTTATGTTCAGGTGATACATTTCCGATTATTTTTCCAACAAAAGAGTGGTTCAATAGTGGGGGAATGGCAGGGCTGTCTTTGAGATATTGCCGTGATTTCAGTTGAAGAAGTTTCCATTGAAGGCAGCAGACAAAGAAGTAATTCCATTTGTGAAAAATGGTCTCCCTTTTATAACATTCTGGAAGGTGACAAATAGAATAGAAGCGACTACAAGAAATCCCTTTTCTCTGACATGAATAGGCAAAATTGTTCTTGCACTGGCTCGAATGAGATGCTTTGTATACAGTCTAAATCTGTTTATAATGTATACCTTACTGCAACTATGTGTGTACATCCCATGATGACGAGCTACCCTGATTCAGATGCACCCTGCTGGCCTCAGCCTTTGCATCAGAAGTGAAGTTACTGTTCTGTGGGTTCCACAAGGTTCCCCACAGAGGGGGGAAATCATATTTTTTTAAGAAAAGCTTTTTAAACTTCTACATGAAACCACTGTGGGGTTGATTGAGGGTTTGGAGGAGTGCATTGTAACACTGATGACATTCAGTTCTATTTTTCCTTTCCGCCTTCATCAGCTGTAGTAGTGGCATCCTCATGAATTACAGCATCAAATCAGTAATGGACTGGAAAATGAAGCTGAATACATTACCGCTGAATCCAGGTACCATGCCTTCACCCAGGAGGGAACATCACACTCTCCACTTTCTCTGGTCAACTACGAGGGCTAGCAAACTGAGGCTTAAGCCAGACAAGACAGAGGAACTGCTAGTAGACCGTTGCTCAGTCCAGACTTTATGGAAACCTATGACATCTCAGCTTTTGTCCAAAACAGGCATAGGATATATATGATTATTCTTTTTTATCGGTTAAGTTCAAATTCCTGATTTCAACCTGATTGCAAACTTCCTAGGTCCAAAACACCCTAGGCCTAGGGAATGCCTTCTCCAATAAGGATACCCATCTCTGAATTAAGATAATCAGCAGGACTATCCTTTTCTGGGCCTCCCTACCTTTTGAGTTCAGGCATGTGGCAACTGGAGAAAGTCAACTCCACCTCTATGGAGCTGCCATTATTTACTTATTGAATTTAATTTATCTACTACCCAATAGCTGAAGCTCTCTGGGCAGTTCACAGCCATTCACAAGGTGAAAAATCCAGCATAAAAATTTAAATATACAAAAATTGAAAACAATGTTAACAGCTAAAAACAATTTCAGTAGAATACTATCCCCCATCATATGCCATTACATGCCCAGGAGTTAGAGGACAGGTGATAGTGTTGGCTTGGGGGGGGGGGGGTTACTCTGTGATGGGCTCTTCAGGTTGGCTCACCTGGTGTTTAGTTTGATGAGTTTCAATCACCAGGCTAAAACCATTTTATTTGCTCAGACTTTTCATCTTCATTCAATTTGATGCAGCAGTACAAGGCCTTATTTATTATTCATCGTTTTGAAACGACTACTTTTTCTGCTCTGTTTGTGGCTTGTATTTTTTTTCCTGCTGGGGCCACCTCCTAGCATGACAGGAGGTAAGGGGCAGCTTTGCCAGCACCCTCTAAGAGGAAGCAAACTGCAGGAAGCCCAAGAGACAGGAAGGCCAGTTGGGAACAGACAGGCTTGCAGGTTGGGCAATATGAACCTTGTGTTGACAGGCCGAAAAAGGCCACTATTGGCACTTACCTTCTAGCTGTATGTGCAGCACATCTCTACGGCACTATGGGGCTAGCTGGCTCTCTCTGGGCAGGGTGGCCACTTATGACTTCTGCTGACAATTTACCTCTGGGTTGTTGCTGTTGCTGTTGCTGTTGCTGTTTTACTCTTAGCCACCTTGAGTGCCTTTTTAGTGGAAAAGTTGGATATAAACAGCACCAAATAAACAGCACTCTAATCAAAGATCTAATTTTGTATCTAGGATGTTGGCATCTCCATGAGGAGCATATAGGGCCTTGGATGATTGTGAATTGCTTGCCTTCCTCTATCGACCTTTTATCTATTGGTTTCTATTTTTATTTTTTATATATGTATTTTTGTAATACTTGGATAAGAAAAACTATGAAATGTATGTTCAGGAAAGTATAGTACAAGCAAAAAGTTCAACCTGTTGTTTGTGATTTGATTAAGCCAGCGATGTAAACTGGCTCACTCCTCTCTTGGTTCAGCAAAGTGTGTCCTTGCCGAAGGCTAGGAGCCAGGAAAAGGACTGTGGAATAGCTGTCCCCAGCTGGAAAGCTAGTCATGCAAATGCAGTACACTTTCCCACAAAGAAAAAGTAAATAACCGGTTGTGAGTGATACAAATCATCGCGTAATTGCAAGCCTAGCCAACCGAGCCACAAGAAAATCAATTTGAAAGTACAGTATTTTGCACAAAGCATCATTTTCTACATAATGATTCCATCATTTTATTATAAGGAGCACTCGGCCTCCTGTATGATAGGACACAAAATGCTAATCTAGGAGCATCATCAGACTGTGGTGGTGGTGGTGGGGAGAATCGTGTTTACTTACTGCTGCTTTCCCCCGGATTCTGGCCCGCAATACTTCCTCTTTCTTCACACGGGGGAAGAAAGAGGAAGTAAACAATGAGCACATGGCCCATTACGTGGCATTTTTATCGTGCTGCTTTTCCTGCACATAGTAGGAAATGGTGGCATGTTTCACTTTAAAAAAAAATCATATTTACCAAGGTCTTATTTGTTGTGGAAAGAAGACCAGAAGGAGATGCGTGGGAGGTGAACGTCGTCGTCAAAAGGACTCATGAAAAACCATGTGGGCAGTAATGAATGAGTGTGTGATAAAATGCTCATCTGATGACCCTCTAGAAGATTTTAGAATCAGGGAGGGGGGAATTTCCACTTCAGTTGTATTCTGGCTATATCTTTATCCAAGTCAAGAACAGCTATTAGACCTAGGCTAAAAAATATAAAAAACAATATTTTCGACCATTTGTTTGTAGGGGCAGGGGGTGGGTTGAATCAGTTGAGCACCTGTGCAGCCTCACCTGACTCAGATGAAGAAGAGAAACAGCTAAGGGAGTGGCAGGGAAAACCAAAATCTCTTGGTTGGGGGAAGTACCAGATGGTTTCTGACTACTTAGCACTGAAACCGACCCTATTCAGATATTTTTCACAACGTTTTCCGATGTACAGTGGTGAAGTAAGATTGGTATATCCAATGGGCAGGGTGAGGGATGTGATCTTGTTCCCACACACACAAATAGGGAGAAAGTGGGGGAGATCATGGTCTGAACTGGGCCACTGATTTTTTTTTTTGGGGGGGGGGAGGGAATGTTTTTTTTTCATGTACCTGAAACTGGGAGTGTTTGTGAATGACTTTGTTCTTGATCTAAGAATGGTTTGAAAAATGAAATAGTACAATACCTTTTATTAGTGTGTTCTGATTTTGGAAAAGAAATATTAACATTAGATAGGCAGACATCTGTAGAGCCTCTGATATTGTGGCTGCTTGTATGTATGCGCTGAACAAAAGGTTTAAAGAGCAAGAGAGGGGGAAATGTGCATGTGGATGTTTAGAATTTATGAAGGTCATTAGTAGGGTATGAAATCAAGATAAAACAGCTGTAATGACAGTAATTAGGAATACTGAAACACCCTCATGAGTTTCTATAATTGCTTGTGCCAGCCTGAAGTTTAGGCATTTTTAAATTACCTTCCTGAACTCTGTTAAAAAAAACAAAAAACCTTGATGCCATTTTATAACAGGGATTGCAGAGATTGTGCAAATAGATTCACATTTTCCCCTTGTTAATTTCTCACCATTACTAATGCAAAATGTGTCCTGATTTAGACAAGAATATAAAAGTCTTTGCTATTGGGGCCTTCATTAACAACCGTTACATCCCTATTAAAACAGCACACTTTTCTGTGGTAATTAAATATACTAAGCATGTTTCCTTCCTATTTCAGATTTATGGAATATCACAGATATAGGGGCAAATGTTAATACCAAAAAACAACACACACACACACACACACACACACACACAAAATGATGGCACTGACTCGCGTTATGTTGGAACTTGAATTGGGGTCCTTCTAACCAGAAAAAAATAACAATGAATCCAGCATTTTCTAGACATTAATGCTATAGAACCAGAATTTGGTTCATACACTTCTTAATCCTCTTTTTCAAAGAGGCTCACAGAGAAACAATGACCCACACAGTGACCACATTCAGATGACATGCCCACTGCCTCTGTAGCCTGGAGAAACTATGAACAAACCACAGTTTTGGGTTCACACATAAGTACACCCCATGGTTTAAACAACCCAGAATTCACAACCCAGCGACAAACCATGGATTCTCTTTCTAGGCTGTCTGTGGTTAAAAAACCAGGAGTTGTTAGTGCAACCACATTCACACATTACAACAACTGCGTTAAATAAACCAGGGGTTAGAGTTATGTGTGAACCAGGCCAATGGAACTTATAGGCTTGCTTCTTCGAGGTTGATGCAACCAGTTTGCCACCATAAATAACTGGATGTATATTTTATTTGTTTGTTTGTTTATTTATTTATTTAAAAGTTTCCAACCCGACCCATATCAATGGATCTCATACTGGGATAGAATCAATTAAAAACATCCACCCCACACCCCAACTTAAAATAATTACCCACAATCCAGATATAAAATAAGCCATTCTAAATTAGAACCAAGCTATAGACCCAAAGCTTGGGGAAATAGACAAATCATAGCTTGGTGCTGAAATGACATCAGTGTTAGTGCCAGCTGGGCCTCCAGGGTGGTGGTCTACTCTGATTAAGACAACACAGCTGAGAAGGCCCTCTCTTGTGTCTCCATGTGATGTACAGAGGAGACCCCACCATGCTGCTAAATTTGACACTGAAATTTGGTGACGTGGCAGTGGAGGGGAAGATTCCCATCTCTCTTTAACATCAGGTGTGTGCAGAGCACTTGTCTTGTTTTAAAGGGAAAAAAATCACGCTCCCTGGATGCTTCCGGGAATGAGATTTTCCTTTAAAATGAGGTGTGTGCTCACTGCTCATATTTGGGGTTTCGATTTTTGTGAACCATCCAGGTAACCTTGGCTATTGTGCATTCTAAAAATAAAATAAGTGTGTGTGTGTTTGTGTGTGGGATCCCTGTTTTAAAGGCAAATCGGTGTTTTCCTCCCAGCTGTTTTGTGCTGCCAAATTTCAGCAGTAGTGCGCTACAAAATCATTTGGAGGCAGGGAGGCTCATGTTTCCCACAGGCTGCATATTGCCCACCTGTGGCTTAAGCAAATTCATGGATGGTATGAAAGGCTCTTCGCTAAATAGAACCCTCCATGCTCAGAGCCAGTTTACCTCTTAATACTGGGTTCTGGGGCAAAAACAATGGTAAGGGCTTTTACCTCTCTGCCCTGCTTGTGGGCTTCCTGTAGTCTTTGGCTGTCTTCTGCTGGATCCATTTCAAACAAGTCTAATCCACCAAGGCTCTTCCTATGCATGCATCCCAGATGTCACTATGGAACTCACATAGAATTCACATGAAGTACAGATAATCCCATAAGCAGACCAGGGCCAGCCTTCCATTTTCGCGGGGGAGCCGGGAACGCTATTTTCCAGGTTTGTTCCCTGCTCCCAGGAGGGCAGTGAGATGGGCGGTTGGTGTGGCCACCCATCCCGGGTGCAGCCGCATTTACCAGCGAGTAAGCGTGGCTGCACCAATAGCCATGGAGCCGCACCGCACAGTTCCGAGGCCATCAGGAGAACCTGATTTCACCATCCCCAGGATGGTGGGGGGAGGGGGAGGGCATTTTTTTTAAATACCCACAGTTGCAGAGGAGCACTCGTGCCCTCTTCCGTGGATCTTTGGGGGAAAAATGGCTGCCACGACTTGTGACGGCCCAGGAGAAACCAGGGCCATCGCATTCGTGATGTGGCTTCAGCAGAAGTGGCTACGTCCAGGTTTGCCCGCTTTCCGCCCTCTTCCACCCCTATCATCAAAATATTTTAATTAATACAGAACTAGTAGGAACAAAGGAATGCACTGGAACTGTGGTATCCTTGAAAGGCAAAAAAAAAAATCCCTACAGATCTGTATTTGAGCAACAATAAAAATAACTATTTTGACTGAATCTCTTGCAGCAACAACATAAGACAATATTATTTCATACAGAAATTCTCGAATGCCTCTATTCTCCAAACAGGAGATAAATTACATGACAGCGGTAGTGGGCCTGTCATCATTTTTATACCAAAGGTGTTTTCTTGCAATAAACACTTCAATATTTGATTGTGCCTGCTATCAGTTCATTTCTTTTTGTATTCATGATTATTTTTAGATCGCGCCAGTAAACACAGACAAAAAAAGTGGCAACTGGTGCCAGAGGAAATAGGATGCATCTCAGGTTAGTCTTTGTGCTTTTGCAGTAGGCTACAACTACTATGTTTTTTACAGCATTAGTCTTTGTCAAGCCAGAAAAATCAAGTGGCATCTAAATTTAGTCTGGAACATCTCTGAAGAGCGAGTTGCAGATAATTTGGTGTGGTGTAAGGCACATCATCCACTCTCCACAGTATACACCCGTAAAAATTTTGAGGTCCAGAAATTTTCTCTGCTGATATGTGATCTTGAGGTGTTGGATTAACATGATAATTTGGGTAGACAGTCTGATTCTTGTGCGAAACTTTTTAGGTGCTATTTTCAAAATGGTGGACAATTTTCTTTAGGTTACTAGCTTTTAGGGATGTGTATCGTATAGTTAAAATGTACAATAATGATACGATATGCTCTTTATCATGCATGCATTTAACGATAACGGTAGGAAAGCCTACGATAATTATCGGAGACAATAAAAAATCCTAAAATAGTTATCGTATGTTATCATTTTATCAGAAGGCTCTTTCTCTTTTGCTGCCACATGGACGGAGCTAGAAGGTGGGGTGTGCTTGCTGAGACAGTGACCAATCGTGCAGCAAGGATTCCAGCAGGCTCCAATCACAATGTTGGAAGAGGGCTAAGGATATTCCCGCATAGAACCCCCACACTTGGTGTTTCAGCTCTGTTTGGAGTTAGGCGTTGAGGGGAGAAGGGTGGATTTTGTTGGAGCTCTGTCCTGGCACCTGGGTCTTATAGTCACTTGGTGGTGAATTGTTGGAGATTCATTGTAGTCTTGCATCTTTCTGTTCCCTTCTGTATCTCAGGTTTGTTTGGCTGTTCGTTGCTTGTTTGTTTGAATTTTAATTTTTATATGCTTTCTGTTTGGTTTGATTGAAGGGTTAGGTTAGCATGAGTGGGGGTACTGTGACTGAGTGAGTGTGTTTTGTCCCCTTCCCTGTTTAACTTTCTTTAAAAAACTATATATATATATATATATATATATATATCCCTCTCTCTCTGTGGGTGGGTGTGTTTGCTTGATTGACTGTGAGTGTGCTGGTGTGTCCTGTAGCCTGCTACACAGAATAACACTACACAATCTGTGGTCAAAGCAGCACACAAACTGTTTGCAAAGGATTGTTATTAATATAAATAATTTCATTTTCAATCACTTTGTAGCAGTATGAAACACGGCTCTAAGGCGCCCCTTGGGCGAGGTGACTCTGGGTCTAGGAGAGATGCAGTTGCTGCTGGGGGAGTTCTGGGATGGCTGTCTCTTCCTCTCTCACATTTTATTTCTTTATTAAAGACACTGCTCCAGCCAATGTTTCCAGTCTGGAGGGACTGCTTTAGTGAGCCTTGAGAGATTCCTATATTATTATTTTTCATCACTACGTCCCTGGGTCTGCTCCTCATGGAGTCTGTTACTGAGGGACTGCAGAAGCATCCCCCTCACGCATTTTTTTTTTTTTTTAGACTTTGGTCCAGGTAATGTGCCTACCTCTACCCCAAACGTGACTTTTATTTGGCAGTGTGCCCACCTCTACCCTGAACGTGACTTTTTATTTGGCAATGTGCCTACATCTACCCCGAACGTGACTTTTTATTTGGCAATGTGCCTACTTCTACCCCAAACGTGATTTTTTACTTGGCAATGTGCCAACTTCTATCCCGAATGTGACTTTTTATTTGGCAATGTGCCTACTTCTACCCTGAATGTAACTTTTTATTTGGCAATGTGCCTACTTCTACCCCAAACGTGACTTTTTATTTGGCAATGTGCCTACTTCTACCCTGAATGTAACTTTTTATTTGGCAATGTGCCTACTTCTACCCCAAACGTGACTTTTTATTTGGCAATGTGCCTACCTCTACCCTGAATGTGACTATTCCCTCTGCTCCAGCCAATGTGCCCATCTCTACCCAGAATGTGACTTATATTAATTTGCCAATGTGCCTACCCAGAACGTGACTTTTATTTGCCACTGCTCCAGCCAATGTGTGCAGCTCTGGCATGAAGAACTGCCCACCTGCCTGCACTGAGATGGCAGGCAGACTGGGTCATTTTTCAAGCACGATGAGGTCAAGGCGGTGCATGAGGGTTGTTTTGATGGGATCCTCCAGGTTTCCTCGCTACCTGGGGTATCTCTTGGCCCAATGAGGCCCTGCCTGCTAAGGCTGGCTCTAAAATAACTGTGCAAAGAACAAAACAAAGTGCTATCCTTAACCAAACAAAACACAGTATTTCCAAAAAAGTTAAGGTGTACAACAAATATTTTAAAAAATATATTTTATATAAATATATACACATGCAATTTGTGCAATTTGCTGAACACATAAGGATTTCTCTATAATATTATTAAAGCAAATTGCTCCACCAATTTATAAAAAGAGGCAGGCCAGACGCGTATCGACGATGTCGGTCTTCCTCAGTGGCCTTTAAATTCTAAAACAAATATACAAACACTAATGAAAAGTTACACTAACAGATTACAGGACACACATATACAGGATACAGAATGTATATATAAACGAGGATAAATAAAAGATATTTTTACCGGGCACCAGCTGCTCATTAGTAGAATTGTTTTTAAGTCTGAACACGGGGCTGCCTGACCATATCAAGAAAAGAAATACGAATTTCAACACTCCCCCAGATCAGCGAAAGCCTGCAAGTAATAATTTTAATATTTATCACTCTACTGGATCTTTCCCAGTCACAAAGTAAAAAACCCTTAGAATATAAGATATTTTTAACTACATACCAACAGCTAGTGCTCTCGAAATACTCCTAACCTCCGTTTTTCAATGCAGCGATCTCATTCATATATTGTAATGAAGGTTTTATATATTCCTGCTGCATGAGCTGATATAAATTGACCTCAGCTGCTAACTATCCTGTATGTTGCCCATGCTTATAGGTAATTGTCAATCAAATAAGTAGATCCTGTAATCAAGAGTATAGTCTGCAGCAAATGCTCACAGACTATAACAGTCTCTGTTTCTCAAGCCAAAAATCACTATCACTTGAGAAACGGAGGCTGCTATAGTCTGAGCATTTGCTGCAGGTTTCGTTGTCTTGGGGGAGTGATACAAACTGCCCTATTCTAGTGATATTGATAGTCAGCCCCAGGTTCAAGATATTTGTTCTTTTATATATCAAGTCGACTATATCAGCTTGTGCCAGAGGCCACTGAAGAAAATGAAGTGTCGAAACGCGTTTGGCCTACCTTCTCTTTCATCTATACAGAGCTAATTGTCTTAACAATTGTTGAAGGAATATTTACTCAGCATTTTTATCATTCTGTAAATTCAATTGCTCTGTTTAAATGTTTTAATATATCTGCTTGAAATAACTGTTGTGTTTTGGAAACCTTAACTTTTTGGTGATTTTGTACTGCCTAGGTTTATCCACAGGTTTTGAAAGTTCATTGTATTCATAAAAATATACCTATAAGTCTCAGCAGCAGCAGCAGCAGCAGCAGCATGGAGTGCATTACCGGAAACAGTGCATGTTGTTGAGAGCTTACTTCTGAGTAACGCCTGCAGCAGTGGGTCTGAAATTGGGCACAGATGAGTCCCCTCAAGGCCATCTGTGAGATGCCCATGAGTACTGGACGACAACGTCTCTTGAAAAAGGACCACATTTCAGCCACCAGAAACAGTGTATTTGAAAGCTTACTTCCGAGTAATGCTTGCACCAATTGTTCTAAAATTTGGCACACAAGACTAGCAACATTCATTCTGCACTGTGACCAAGTTTCAAACCTGTAACTTGGAAAATTAAGAAGTTTTAGGCCTGTCTGTCTCAAAAATAAACTCTAGAGTCTCTAGGGCAAAATGAAAATACAATATAATATCGGGAATACGATACGATATGATACAGTTCACCTACGATATAATCGGAGATGATAATTTTTTTGGTCTGAAATTCCAATAACGATACGATACGATATTTTTGGGCATGCACATCCCTACTAGCTTTCATCAACCACAGAAGTTAATAGCTTGTGTTTAGTATGAAATTATAGGTTTTTGGGGTCCAGCAGTTTAAAGAATATGTTATTTTAATTGTCAGAGTACTCCTTCCACCATTTCCAAAGATGGCGCTGAAATATTGTCTCATTTCCTTGACAAATCAACATACAAATGTGATTTTGGCTTTAAACTATAGGGTTTTTTTTGCATCAAGGAGATCAACAGTGGCATTAATTATGATGGAATGGCTGTCCTTCCACCATTTTTTAAAATGACATCCAAACATTTATTATAATTATATATAAACTAGGATAATAGTGTTCCCTGCTCCCCTGTGAAAATGGAGGGCTGGCCCTGACCTGCTTACAGGATGCTCTGTACGTCATTTGAACTCTCCGCGAGCAGGACCCCAAAAAAGTATAATTTGATACCAAACACAAGATAGTAACTTCTGTGGTTGACAACCTAAAGAAAATTGTCCTCCATTTTGAAAATAGCACCTAAAATGATTCACACAAGAATCAGACTGTCTACCAAACTATTATGTTAATCCAATACTTCAAGATCACATATCTGCAGAGAAAATCTCTGGATCTCAAAATTTTTATGGGGGTATATTGTGGGGACAGGATTAAAAGTGGAAATTCAGGTGTGGAATCAACCTTCTTCAATTTGACATGAAATAGCATTTTCCAACAACATCAAGATAAAACACTTCCGATCTGTCTTATATTGAACATACACTTGGTTTAATTAAAGCACTTTGTTCTTGCAGTAACCTCACTTTGGATCGCTATGATGTCCAGCATAATGCCAGCAATCTTTACACAATAGTAGGATTCATTGATTTCAATAGGATTTACACTCAAGTAGATGTTTATAGGATTGCAGCCTTACAGCACAATCTTATGTATGTCTATTCACACATAAACTCCATTGAGTTCAATGGGGTTTACTCCAGGTAAGTGTGTATAAGATTGAAATCTCAAGTTACAATCTTTTACATACTTACCTGGGGATAAGACTCATTTAACACAGCACAGTTTATTTCCAAGTAGGCATGCAAAGAACTATGGTTGGATATCTGAGTTCCCACATACAACCCTAGAATATTCTTATAAACTGAAATCCAGTGAGAGGTTCCTTCTTTACACTCTATAAATGTTTATAACTGTGGTACCAAATAATATTTTACACCGTAGAGATAAATACATTAATATAGCTTGGAAGTAATGGAATGGAGTGCATCACTTCAGATCAGCTTTCAGCATTCAGCAATTCACAGTAAACAAGTTATGTAAGCTACCAAGCACTGGAGATGAGAGAGAGGTGTTTTTTCCCCACAGTTTCATATTCCCAATAGGAACTATGGGAATGACCCTTATTTTAGGAATTTATTTAATATTGGTCATTTTTCAAGTAAAATACTCAGAATCTTACTTTTAAAAAAGAATGCCATCTAGAAATGATTAAAAACATTCATTGCCAAATGCCCTTTTATAACATTTAAAATTTGTGAAAACTGGGGGGTGGGGAGGGGCATCATCATCATCACTGCCAATAGATGTAGAAAACATTTTGCATATAAAATTGTTTTCTTCACCTGTCAGCAAGAGGAGAACAATGAAGCAGATAAACTGGGGCAGGGTTTGTCCCACACTCTAAACAATCTTATGGCCAATGGAGGCTTGTGGCTCCAATTTTGTTGGGGCTGTGAGTCCATTCTGGGTTTCAGACAGAACCAGGTACAACTTTAAAGCAGCTATCCAAGGTGCTGAAACTAGTTTGGGTGGGGATCAGGACCTTGGATAGCTCCTTTAGAGTTCTGGCTGGTTCTAACTAAAGACTAGAATAGATTCACAGCATCACCAAAATTGGAGTCGCTAATTTCCACTGCTTATGGCTTAACCATGGTACGTTAAATACGAAGCATGCAACTGATCCTCACTATTTTGTTTATAATGGTGTAAGTATGTGGGGCCTGGCCTGGCTTGGGATCACAGTATGCTGGTTGGGAAGCTTTAAATATTTCCAATCAGCTGCCATGAGGATTAAAGTGTGTGTGTGTGTGTGTGTGTGTGTGAGAGAGAGAGAGAGAGAGAACCTCCATTGGTGCCAATAGAGGTTCTTTCCTTCTTTTTTTAGGTCCCATGGGGGGTGAATTCAGGGAAGGGGTGCATGGATGAATGGGGCCATTTAAACCTCCCCTACCTATACTCTGTGGTCCTGTTCTGGATTGGGACCCCACACACTTACACCAAAATAAAGAAACTGATGCTGCTGAGCTCCACAAGGGAACAAGTGCAAGGCTTGCAATTCTGAAGAGATGATACTAACATTATGAGAAGCTGCACTTGGTCTCAGGGGGCTCAGACCTGGCAGTTGCATTTGAAAAGTCCTGGCACCTACTAAAGCCAGTGGACTTCCAGAGGGCCTCTACCTCTCACCTGAAACACTCTGGCAATGTTCTGTTTCTTAGTGGGAGATGATTTGCAGCAGCAGAAATAAACAATGGAAGAAAGAGGGGGTTTTTTTTATTTCCTCTGCCGCCATCAGGCACCTCTTCCAGTGGGAAGTGGGAGATAAATTCAGAGGCCTCTGAGCTGATGGTTGGGAAGACGGAGTTAGAAACCATCTTACAGTTATGCCCTGGTGCCTGATGGCTCAAAAAAACCTATACTGCTCAGCTTTGAGGGTTATAATTGGCACCTAAACCTGATTTGGAAGCAAACCAGAAACTCATGCTAAAGTTCTAAAACTTGTATGATTTACTTTTAGCTCTTAATCTCATCTGAACTGCACAAACTGAGCTTCAGAGAACGCATGTGGGCTCGAACTAGGGGTGTGCAACGGATCGGGTCCTATCCACAATCCAGACCCAATCCGGCCAAAATAGGATAAAATTATCCAATTATGATCCCCGCATCTGGATCATCCAATCTCATCCGATCCGATCTGAAAGGTCCCGATCCGGATTGGAAGAGATTGGAGGATCAGACCTCCTCCCCCCACTCGCACTCCTTACCTGCCAGGGCCATCCGCTGCTGTCTGCTGCTGTCCGCTGGTACCTTCTACTGAGAAACAGGCTTCGTGGCCTGCTTCTCAGTAGTGCACCGGGTGATGATGTTACCCAGTGCACTACTGAGAGGCAGGCCGCGAAGCTTGTTTCTCAGTAGATGGGACCAGCAGATGGAAGCGGACAGAAGCGGGTGCCCCGGCAGGTAAGGAGTGCGAGTGGGGGGAGGGGGAGGGCCCCACTTATCTGCTGGGGCACCCGCTTCCTTCCGCTTCTGTCTGCTGGTCCTGTCTACTGAGAAACAGGCTTCGCGGCCTAGTTCTCAGTAGAGCACCAGAAGTTGACATCATCCAGTGCGCTACTGAGAGGCAGGCCGCAAAGCCTGTTTCTCAGTAGACAGGACCAGTGGACAGCAGTGGATGGCAGTGAACTGCCCCAGCAGGTAAGGAGTGCAAATAGGGGGGAGGGACAAGGAGGGGGGAGTCAAGCCCCCACTCACCCGCCCCCATGTTTTCCGCATAGGCTTGCATTGGGGGATAGCTTTCTTTCCCCCAATGCAGGCCTATGGCAAAAACACCTAAAATGGTGTCCAATCCGAAAACCGGACTACCAATTTTCGGATCAGGATTGGGTCCGATCTGATCTGGAAAGCCTCCAATCCGATCCGACACGCCAACCCCCATTCTGATCCCAGTTCCAATCTGATCCGGGGGGTCCGTGCACATCCCTAACTCGAACAGATTGTGTTTGATTCTGGTGAGAGTGTCAATACATTTTGTTTGTATCCACTGATTGATCAGGAGGTGGCAGAGTAGAACAGGTATAGCAGATATGTGAACATGTCTTGTTCGTAATCCTGAACGTGAACACAAGCAGGAGCACTTTTTTCCAAGAAATGTTTGCAAATTTCCAAATTTTCAACCGCATTTGAAAAATGTGTGTGTACTGTATTTACTTTTTCAAAAATGTGTACATTCTCTATTCAAACAAGCCAAAAAAGATGTTGGAAACAAAAGCAGGAGCGAGCCAAAATGAGCTTTGAAGGGATTTTTGGAGACTTTAGGCAAGTTCAAAAATTGCTGTTGGACCCACCCTAAGTTCAAAAATTGCTGTTGGACCCACCCTTACTAGGCTTGCCATAAATATCCATGATTTTCTGATTTTATTGTGAAACCCACATAGCCAGTTCTACACCAAGTAGGATATGACACTTTGAAAACATTTTGAAAACTGTGTCCTGGGCCCCAACAGTTGTCACGACTATTATAAACCATTTTAAAACAGTCATGTAGATCCTGCCATACCTGCTTTTACAGAGAAGTGTCCAAAACAGCCAGCAGGTTTGATAATGTTATTCTAGTATCCAGGAATAAAATGGTGTATTTGGTCTTCCCCATAGGTATTTGGATGCATAGGGTGGGAAGCAGAATGCTGGACCAAAAGAGGCCTTTAGTCCTCTTCTGTTCTTAATGAACAAGCTAATATGCAATGAGGGAAGTTGACAATGAACATATGCAACACAAATTCACTGGGCTGCTTAGAAAAATGTCTATCCTTTTGAATGGGGTACATGGTGCACAGTTAAGGTAACTGCGAATATTCACTAATATGCAATCATAATATTATGATTGACTATGACTTTTTGCAAAAACAATATATTCACTTTGCAGATAAAAATCATATCATGCCAGGATGTGCATGAAGGTGTAAATATCACTAGAAATTAAGCAATGAGTTACATGAGTCCTTCCTACATGGACTGATGTTTCACATGTTCCCAATGTTTAGTCTGGGAACATTTATTTGTACTAGGAAAAAAAATCTATTATAGTAAAAAAATATTTTTGTTTCATACAGATGTTGTAAAATTAAGTAACTATAATTACCATGATTAGTATGTTCATGTACAATGACTTGCTGATATTCACCATAAAATCATTTTTAAATATTATCTACATGACTGAGGTGTAAATGTCCAAGCCGCTTATTTCAAAATACTCCTGGAATAGTCCAATTCATTTTAATGGATGTACTTCAAATTAAGTGGTCCAGTCATTGCAAACTGAATCATTCAAAGGAGGTCCTTCATTTTCTGTATTTAGTATCCAGATGTACTAAATGTATTCTCAGGGGAAGTTGGTGGCTTCGAAGTCAGTGTGGCAGTGAATCCACTCCGGGTTTCACTCAGAATCAGTCAGAACTGTAAAAGATCAATCCAGGGTTGGATGGCTCCTTTCACGTTCTGAATGAAACCCACAGCAGATCCCCCACTGATATCAGAGTCACCAGCCTCCGCTGTATATACTGCAAACATGGACACATGCAAATCTAGCCATTAAAATATGACATAAAATAAAACAGTTATTTATTTCAGGTATGTTGTGAATTTAAATTACCTTCCTGTTGTTGTTGTTGTTGTTTTGTGTTTTGGTTGGTTGATTTTGTTTGTTTGATTTTGCCCCAGAACGCTTTGGTAAGTGTTGCAGGGAATCCCCTTTCAAGAAATCAACTTGCCAGATGCCGTCTGTCATTTTCCATCTGAAGGGTTGATATTTTGCTATTAGAGGCACAAGAAGCAAATCAAAATGAACACGCTGCATTCAAAAGGTTCATTAACAGAGTGGTGCAAAACTGCAATAAGACAACTAGAATGGTGTAAGTGTAGCTAAAGGTAAGTTCAATCTAATTAAATGGTCATAATTGAGGAGCACTCATGGGGATGAAGGGTCTTACCCCCATGAAAATTCAGACATATCCCCTCAGTTTCTATTTCTGGGGAAACCACCGGTGAGTGTAGCAAATCAGTTCGCCAAACTTTTTTTCCTTCTTTGATTGAGTTGAAAATGTGACCGATTTAGGAACAAAAGGCAGAGAGGGTTTCAGCTGAAAAGCCACCATCCAGACCAGCTTCAGACAAAAGAGGGAAGTGCAGGGAGACTGGCTATACCAGCCAGGGAAGCCTGTTCACGTGAATAGGCCATAGTGGGACAGGTAATACTAGGGGTGTGCAAGGCCACGAAAATTGTATGGGAATCAGAATCGGGACTTCTGATTTTGACCTGAATCGTATTGGGTAAAATCGGACTTCCCTCGAATACTTCGGATCCGATTCCGATATGAAAAACCGGACCTCCAATTTTAGAATCGGACACCATTTTGAATGATTTTCCCCAAAGCCTAGTATTTTGTTAAAAAATGCCTATAACTTTTTAAAATTATTTTTAAAGATAGAAGCTTGAAACTTGGGCACATTGCAGATGGGTTTGAGGTACTTATGTGTGAGAAATTCCAAAACATAGGTGTAGGCATTTTGTGGCTATGAATTTTTTTACTTTAAATGTTCCAAAAGTTCCAAAACAAAGGGTTTGACAGCTGTCAAACAGCCCCCCCTCCCCTGCCTTCTCCCCCCTCCCCCGCCTTCTCTCCCCTCCATTTTGGAACTTTTGGAACTTTTAAAGTAAAAAAATCATAGCCACAAAACGCCTGCATCTATGTTTCTGAAATTTTTCACACATAAATACCTCAAACCCATCTGCAATGTGGCCAATTTTCATGCTTCTATCTTTTAAAATAAAACAGTAATAGGCGTTTCTTTCCTCATTTTTCCAAAAATACCTTGCCACTACACACTTAACCTATGTTTCTGAAATTTCTCACACATGAGTACCAACATACCATCTGCAATGTGGCCAAGTTTCATACGTGCATCTTTAAAAATAAAAAAGTTATAGCCATTCCTGGTTCATTTTTCAAAACATCATAGCCACAAAACGCCTGCACCTATGTTTCTGAAAATTCTCACCCATAAGTACCTCAAACCCATCTGAAACGTCACCATGTTTCATGCTTCTATCTTTAAAAATAAAAAAGTTATAGGCATTTTTGTACCACAATACTAGGCTATGGGGGAAAATCATTTAAAATGGCATCCGATTCTCCTATTTTATCCAATTAAAATTGGACCGAAAAAAATCAGATAAAATCGGAGCTCTTTGAAACAACATCAGAATTGGAAATCCAATGTCTGATTTTGCTTGAATTGTATTGGAATCGGACATCGGATCCGATTCATACATCCCTTGGTAATACCCCCCCTCCCCCCAGCTTCCTAATCAATGTTCCTCACTGGTCTGACTAAGATTTACTTTTGCTGACTACATACACCTTAGCTTCACAGGAACTGGGTCATCAACTCCATGAATTAAAATTACATTTAAGCTGCATTCAGTGTGAGTTTGATATGGCAAGAGCTGTAAGTGTGGGCAGCTTTGGCCTTTTGGAAAAGTGAGGCAGGGGGGAGTGTTACTGCCCCGTATTTCTCTTTTCCCATGCTTTTCTATAATAGCACTTTGACAGTTCGTGGTTATATGTGCAGGCTGTCCCCTCATCCAGAACTTGTGAACATCAGTAGGAAGGTGGGTTATGAACGTTTTATCTCAAATTCGATGAAGAAGTATGGGAAGCAGGAAATACAGCATGCTGGCTAGTTGCAACTCTTCATGCATTCCATTAGGAAATATGGTTTAAATTTAATCTAAAAATGTGAAGTGTGAGTGCAACAAACATGTGTTTGCAAATGCATGACTCACACAAGGACAATAATCAATGAGCAGGGATTGCTTGTCATTTTCTATTGAGTGCTACAGAATGTGTGAAATAGCTATTGGCAAAGAACACTGTTTCACCTGTGTTTTAGGTCTCCACCGTATCAGCACGGTTCAAAATATTCCATTTTGTCTGGAAATATTAGCTGGCAAAAACTGGGGTGGGGGGAATAGAACAGGGTGCATTTGTAGATGAAACAGCCGTCTATACGCTGACCTGGAAACTCTTGAAGACATGAAAGCCAAATCTCTCTTCTCCCCCCCCCCCATTTCTAATTCATTAAAAAGCACACACCATCACGTAATTGATCAATTCGCGACTGAGAGCCCTGAGTCCTTGTGTGATATTTGAGTAAGACAATAAAGAGTTAACACAACTGTATGGATTGAAAATTGGGCCACATTTATTAAATCTGATCCACAAAGGGGGATCCCTGGATTCCACTATGCAGGGACCAGCTGGTCAATGTAATGAGGTGAAACGTTCTTTGCCTGCCGTTTATAGAATTGGCACCCAGAATTTCCCTATTTGGGGAAAAGGGGACATCCCCCGTCACATCTCACCAGGGCTGCGAAACACCAGGTATGTGAGGTCAGGTGTCCCCACAGGCAATCCTTATCCCCCACTGTGGCCTCAAGACCCTTAGCGGGAGGCCTCAGGCATTACCTGTCACCACCAATGCTGCCCCAGAGTGATCACCATCCCTACCCAGACAAACATAGTCCACCCAGACCAACTTACCTAGGGGAATGTGACCAATTGAACCAAAAGAAAACCTACCAATTCAACCTAAGACTCTCTCACCCCACTTAAAATGGGAAGCAGGCAACAAGACACAGCAAGCCAATTGGGCAGTGTGCCAAAAATTCTTGTTCGGCCCTCAAAAGAGTGACCAGTTAAACCCTCACAATGCATACAGGGAAGGAGGGAGGGAGATGTGCTTCAAAGAGGCAGGTGGGAAGGCTCCACAGGCTAGTATCACCTGGTAAGCCCCTCCTCCAGCCAGTGGCATACCGAGCCCTGCCAATGCTGGGGCTTGCCAGCCCATCCCTTCATTTCCCCTCCACACTTGCAATGGATCCCACATGGTCAGGCAAGATGGATGTGGGGTAGGACATTTCAAACTAAAGCACACCCACCTAGAGTCAAGCACCCCCCTTTTTCTAGAAGGATAGTCCCTTTTACGTACACGGAAAACTTCCTTACAGTTGCCACCCTGGTCTTTTGTCAGTTTTTTTTTTCCTGAGCTTCCTGATTTGAGGAAAGCAGTCTTGCAGGGATATATTCAACCTGACAGATTCCTGGACTGCCTAGCATCATGTCCCTGTATTCATTCACACTAGTGCTGTGCCAAAAATTTATCCCATGAGAATTTTGAATATACTCATTCAGTTTGATAGAAAAGAAATTGCTTTCGAAAAGAAATTCAAAGGAAAAGAAATTTCAGAGAAATTCTCATAGGTCTGGTTCAGGGTTCTTGTGCTTACCTTAATCATGAGGTGACTCTGGAGTTTGTGTGTGTTTCCTGTCTTTCAATATACAGTCACCTCTCTGACAGAGCCTATAGCACTTCCTGCCCAGGGGAAGGTATCATAAATTTATTCCTCCCAAAGGACCTTTTCAGATCAGGAAGTTCAGGCAGCCTGGGAGACTGTAGCGCAATGGTGAGATGTGTAATAGGTCCCCTCTACAAGATTTCAGTTTGAAGCCTGGTTAACTGATTAAGCGCATAATTACCTAATCGCTTTTACGCCTAATCCCCATACACGGGAGGCAGTGAAGCACATTACCGGTTGTATGAAAGACGCGTTAAAGTTGTTTCATGTGCAGCATCACTTGTTTACATGGTCATAAGACACTTTAACTCCCATGGTAAATTAAAACTCGCTATTTAACATGCATTTGATAATGCGCATAATCGGACAGAAAAAGCTCCTCAGCCCCTGATTTGCGCCCCGTTCATGTGGAGGTAAAATCAGGAAAGCGCTTTGAAAGAGCTTTAAATCGCTGTTGTAGAGGCACCCACAGAAAGAAAATATAGACAGTACCCTCAGCCTCCTTACAATGATAAAGTACGGTCAAAAACACCAACACACATTCAACATAAATTATAAAATGCCATGAGAATGAGGCAGAAAAATGGAAGCCTCTGTTGGGGGCGGGGACTTTCAGAAAATCCCTGTGGTTTTACTTTTCTTACCTCCTAAAACTAAAAGGGCACTTCTCAGAGTTTTCTCCACATTCTCTTCTCCATTATTTTTGTGGGGGCTGCAGTCCCTCCCCTTAATGCCAGGTATATTGGACATCCTGGAGGATGCAAAGTGAGGGAGGGGCAGGCTGTCCACCCAGTTGATGCTGTTGCTATTTGCAGTGATAGTGCAAAACAACAACAACCAAAAACCTTTAGGAAAAGAAAGAAAGAAAGAAAGAAAGAAGCTGTCCTACAACCCTTGCCAATAGTGAGCCCTACTGATGAGAACTTGTTGGGGGATTTCTCCTCTCCCTGGAGAAATTTGGTGAAATTTCCCTCCCCCACCTTTCTCTATCCACAAATAGGGTGGAGATTTTTGAGAGTTCTAGTTCACACACCATTCAGTGAGCCCTGGCTGGCAAGCCTTTCCATGGTCATGTATTCTTATTGGAACTGGTAGAGTACATTGGTAACATTGAGCCTTAAATCTTATTAAATATCATTATCTGTAAAAAAGTAAATATAATCATATTTCTTTCAACTTTTTAAAAATAAATCTCCATTAATGTTGAACACATGCCTATCTATAGCCTATAACCCCACTACTGCGTTGAGAAGATAAGTTTTTATGGTGGCAATGGAAATTTAAGGGGGGGGGGGAAGAACTAAAGTATATTTATTAAATGTTTTATGAGGTAGGATTGGTGAGCCACATCTTCAGTATATTACTGTATTTTAAATTATTGCATTGTTGCTAGGTATTATTTGGTCATTAGTTTTATTTTTATACTGTGTACCTTTACATTTTTAAACTTTTGTATTATATTTAATTGTGTTGTATTTTATGGCTTTAATTTTTGTGAACCTCCCAGAAAGCATCAGCTATTGGACGGGATAGAAATGAAATAAATGAACACATCTGTAATGATTTCAGTGGAATATAATCCCCCAGTTGTCAACAGTTTGGTAGCACAGCAGTGTGTGTTTAAGTCATAATCTATCACAGATACACAGAATTCTGCCTGACTGATCTCAGCATCAGCAGTAATGGGCTAATATAGACAAGTAGGGAGGATTCAGGAAAAATCTCTCTCTCTCTCTCTCTCTCTCTCTCTCTCTCTCTCTCTCTCTCTTGCTGAATTCGGACAACACATTAAGCAACTGAGGGAGGGAACAATCGTCAGTTGTGTTGCTTATTGTGTTGTGTGGAGGGTAACACACCGCTCACAAACTACTGACGGTATGCTATTCCGCCCAAATAAGCAACTGAGAGAAACAACTGGCTTGCAAGTTGTTTAGCTCAAAGCCACTTGTTTGAAGTGTTGTGTGGAGGGGTGAGTGTGTTAATAGCGTGTGGTGAGTGGGTTAAAACACAAGCCCATAGAGGCAAGCGACAGGGAGGGTAGAGAGAGGGGCGAGGACTGTGTCAGTCAAATGCTGGGTTGACTATTAGTCCACTCAACACCCGCCCCAACCACCCACAGTTGTGTCGGAACATGTTGTGTGGGGAGTACCCACAAAATAACCAACTGTGAGTTGGCTACTCAACCCACCATTGACTAATGTGTTGTCCAAATTCAGCCTCTCTCTATCTAACTCTATCTCTTCATTTGAAGATGGTGAATTTTTTTTCCAGTTCTGTAGACCCCCCCCCCCCCTTGATGAAACCTAACGAGGAAGGGCATCGGAAATAATGGATGCAGGTGTTAATGCAAGCCATGATCCAGAAAAAGAAGGCCTGCTTTGTCAGGAATGGCTGTACAGACACTTGGGCTTACAAAACAACAACTATATAGTGTCTTTGATAGTCAAATAAAGAAACATACATGGAATCCATCACAGTTCTGACGCTGCTCTGATAATATACTTGATTGTGATCTAATCCAATTGGTTCTCCCTTCTTATTGCCAGAGCCAGATTATTTAAAAGAGATTATTATTAGTTTTTATTATATTTCATTCATTATGCATCCAGTGCCTACATTCTTCTGTCTCAATCATACGCACTGCATCTCTGTTCTTGATCTAGTAAAATTAGATGACTCCTGGTTGCCAGTAAATCAAGGTTCCATTATTCTTTTAACGGCCTGTTTATAAAAGCCAAACCTGAAAAAGATTAAAATTTTAGGTTGCCGTTCGAGTATGATTACTATTTCATTAAACTATTATTGTTCCACTTTTCACATTAAGAATGATGGGATCAAATAATTTCATCTTGATTGCAGTGGCGATTTTCTTCTCTGCTGTCAATGGGATTCCCCCCCCCCCTTTTTTTACTGCAATGCTCTTGGCACATCATTTCTGAATCCTTGACATATAATTTTGTTCTGGTTTATAATACTCTCTCTCTCTCTCTCTGACAGTTGATTAGGCTGCATCACAAGGATATGACATTGTTTGATGGTGTCACATACCCAGCCTTTTATTGATGCCTGTGGCGTGTATATGACATTTTCTGGGATCACTAGCCTCTGCATTGTGGTAAGCACTGGAAAACTAAATGCTAGAACATCTGACAAGAACCCACCCATAGATATGAAAAGAGAAGTTCTCAGAAGTGTTCACATCAAAAGTTGAACACTGTGCAATTCTTCTCTTCATCCGGTGTGAAAAGTTAGGGTAATAGTGGTGGCTAGTGAGAGAGTGCTTGCAGGGCACTTAATAGAAAAGGAAAGGCTGCCCTTACTAGCAAGCAACGGGAGTTGGCTAATGGAGGCATGGGTGCTCTTAATCCACACCATAACACATGGTTGCTAATGAGTGAGCAACCTCTGCTGTTGTCATGAATTTGTGATTGAGCTGTGGATCCTTTGAGCATACAATAGCGTACCAAATATGTACACCAACTTTCATTCTAATATGACAATTTTCAAGGCAGATGCCACTTTACAATGTGTTTAACAACGTATGGACTAGTAGAAGATAGTTCAAGCCCTCCTTGAACTCCAGTGTATTAGACAATTACCAACCAGTCTCCAATATCCCATTTCTGGGCAAGGTATTGGAGCGTGTGGTGGCCTCCCAACTGCAGGGACTCCTAGAAGAGATGGAGTATCTAGATCCATTTCAATCTGGCTTCAGACCTGGTTATGGGACAGAAACAGCTTTGGTCACCTGGGTGGATGACCTATGCCAGGAACTGGACAGGGGGAGTGTGTCCCAGTTAGTTCTGCTGGACTACTTAGCGGCATTCAATAGCATCGATCATGGTATCCTCCAGGGCCGCCTCGCTAGGATGGGACTTGGAGGCACTGTTTTACAGTGGCTCTATTCCTTCCTGGAGGGGCGGATCCAGAAGGTGGTGCAGGGGGCCTTCTGTTTGACTTCTTGGCCATTGGTCTGTGGAGTCCCTCAGGGTTCCGTGTTGTCCTCCATGCTACTTTAACATAAACATGAAACAGTTGAGAGAGATTATCTGAAGTTTTGAGGTGCGGTGCCACCAATATGCTGATGACACCCAACTCCACTTCTCCTTTCTACCCGATTCCAAGGAAGCTGTTTTGGTCCTAAACCAGTGTCTGTCAGCAGTAACGGACTGGATGAGGGTAAACAAATTGAAGCTTAATCCAGACAAGACAGAGGTGCTCCTGGTCAGTCGAAAGGCAGATCAGGGAATAGGGATTGAGCTTGTGTTGGATGGGGTTACACTCCCCCTGAAGACACAGGTTCACAACTTGGGTGTACTCTTGGATTCAGCCCTGAGCCTGGATGCTCAGGTTTCAGCGGTGGCCAGGAGTGCATTTGCACAGTTAAAGCTTGTGCGCCATCTGCACCCGTTCCTTGAGATGTCGGAACAGGCCACGGTGACACATGACTTAGTTATATCCCATTTGGATTACTGTAATGCGCTCTATGTGGGGCTGCCTTTAAAGAGCGCTAAAAAACTTCAGCTGGTTCAAAGAGCTGCAACCAGATTGTTGACCGGGGCTGGTTACAGGGAGCATACAACTCCCCTGTTAAACCAGCTCCACTGGCTCTCAGTCTGTTTCCGGGCACAATTCAAAGTGCTGGTTATGACCTACAAAGCCCTATATAGCTTGGGTCCAGGATATTTGAAAGACAGTATTCTCCCTTAAGAGCCTGCCCATCCCCTGAGGTCTTCAGAGGAGGCCCTTCTATCGGTCCCACCACCATCACAGGCATGCCTGGTGGGAACGCGGGCGAGGGCCTTCTCAGTGGCTGCCCCGGGGCTCTGGAACTCCCTTCCCAGGGAAGCTAGACTGGCTCCCTCATAGGTGTGCTTTTGGAGGTAGGCTAAAACTTTTCTGTTTCAGCAGGCCTTTGGGGAGTAATTGAGACCTTTGTGGATGTACTGTGTATAGTTTGGATTTTTCAATTGTGTGTACTTAAAATGTTTTTAAATGTTTTACATATTTTAAAACTGTACTATGTTTAATCATTTTTTTTAAAAAAAAATTGTATATCCCTATTTGTTTTAACTGTACATGTTTTAATTTGTAAGCTACCTTTGGTCCCAGGATTCGGAAAAAGGCGGGATATAAATAAATATAATAATAATAATTGCATATATTCCCATATGCGTTGCTGCTATAATAAATGAACATAACATTAGATGGCATTGGGATGCACAATTTTTTTTCTAGTATTAGTAGGATATCTTTAGCTCCCCCACCCCCTTAAATTACTTATCCATTTTGAGCAGCATGTTTTTAAACCATGGATATTGAATATTGTGGTTGCCAAAGTGTTGGCAGGTGTTAGAAAATTGAAAATATGGAGGGAACACACTGGCCATGTCCCATCCACACTGACCTCCCAATGTTGATGAAGTTCTGAAAAGAGGCTGTTCAGCTAAGTACAGTTACAGACTTCCATGTGATTGGGGACCCTGCACAGTCAGGGGTGAAATGAAGTGGAATGTTGTTGCGCTATGAAGTTGCTGAGGAAGGACTCCTTTGCACACATGCCAGGGAGGGAGGCACTCCCTTGATTCAACTGTGTCTGCCACTTAAAGGAGCCCTGGGAAGCAACAGGATATTTTGCCTTGCACCCCTCCACCTGTGTAATCCAAGTCATATCAATAGCACCAAAGAACTAGGAAGCACAACAGCACCAGGTAAACAATGGGATCTCCCTTAATGTAGAGATGCTTTAAATCTGCCTCAGATCCAAAATCCTGTCCTCTTTTGTTTCTGGTCACTCTTGCATAGCTCCTGCAGTTTTAACTGTTGTGATGAAGAGGGAATTTCACCAGGTGCTGCATGCATACATATGACACCTGCTGAAATGTCCTTTTCAATACAACTGTTAAAGATACAGGAGCCCTGTCTTCCTTTTCATATACTCACCCCAGATTTGCCTTGCAGGTAAGGGTACGTGTTGAAAGAGACATTTTAGGGGAAGCTGGAAATGGTGGACAAATTCTTAGCTCTGGCCAATTCTCAATCTCCTAGGTATTTCATATTTTACCACTATTCTTGAATGAAAAGTGTAGATTGCTGTCAGCAGTAGCCAAGTATATATTTGGAGGAGGACTCGTAATACTCCTAGCAGGATTGCTGGATATATATATATATATATATATTAAGGATTTTTTTTTTTCTTTTCCCCCCAATGATCTAAGCAATCCATCTTTTTCACAACCCACCTATCTTGGCGTTAGATTATGTTGAAAAAGTATGCAAAGTCTCTTGTTAGGTTTATAACAGAGAGTGAAGTGATGCCAGTTAAATGCTGCTCTATGTTTCTTTTAGCAGAGGAAGGAAACTTTACAACGCTCTACACTGCAGGAAATGAATAATAACCTAGGGCCGCATCTCCAACTTATAGATAGTCAATTACATTGGAAACGGGGGAAATGAAAAAACAGTACGCACTGCGAAGGAATAGATTTAACAACAATAAATAGCATTCAACTGAGTTGTGGTTGTACAGCAATGAAGCAGCATTTTCAAAGCCTCATTTTTATTCTCGCTTAATTATCATTCTTCCCAGATATGAAGTTTATAGGCTGCTGAAGTCAGTTTCTACAGCAGTCCTGCTGCTGCTACCAGCACACATTATATTGCCTGCCAGTCATTTTATTAAGCACCGACCACCTTGGGTTTCATCACAGTATGTAATATATGAATGGATTGGGGGGGGGGGACATTCAAAACATTATATTATTCATTTTTATAGTTCCAAATCAGCATGGTAGCCAAACACTAAATTTAAACAAAAATTAAAATCATATAAAAAGTAGCACTTGAAAGAGGAAATATAAATAAGGGTAAATATTACAGCCACTACAATTGTCGTTACTAGAAGATCAAGTGTGAGGATGACACAAATCTAAGAAATGCTGCTAGCAAAATCAATAAGCATTGCATCTCCCAGCCCATCAACGGCCACCCAATCTTGATGGACCACCAAGATGATCATATCTGAAAGGCTGAAGGAAGTCTCAGGGAATATAAATTCCAGTGGGACAGCCATCTTAGTCCAGTGCAGCAAAAACTTTAAGGGCTGTTGTGGTACCTTAAAGTCAAGCAGATTTATTATGGCAGGATATTTCATCAAACGTATGAACTGTTATCCTCACCTGGAATATATATCAATTGGTAGTATGTCCCATTGAGCACGATTCTATGCCTGGGTAGATAGGCATAGGATTGCACTGTAAATTGATTTTATAAGCCACTGCTGAGATGGTCAGGCAAGATTTAAATGTTCATAATAAATACATCCTGCACCAATAAGCGTACAAGATATAAACAGTAGGTATGGCAGCAAAGCTATCACAATGGAAAGATGTAAGGGGTGCTGAGGACTTTTACTGTGGCCAGTACTTTTTAATTTGTTCATAAATGATCTGGATATGGAGCTGAGCAGCAGTCAGATGCCCATGTTTACAGAGGATGCCAAATTATTTAGGGTGGTTAAACCATACAGGGATAACCGGTCTCCAGAAAGGAAGGGTCATTGTAGCCTTTCAGAAATCTCCTCCATAGCTAAGTAGCTGCCCTTGCCTCCCAGATGGACATGCAAGCAGTGGTGTGTCACCCTTCCTTCCATCATGGCATCATAGAGGCATTGCAAGGATGCTCACTCAGGTGCCACCAGTTAAGGTGTCCCCACCAGCTTCTGCAATCCTCACAGCATCACTCTACAGCTTGTCAGCTGGAAGCCTACAGAGCTAGTGCTCCATGTCAATTTCAGTTCCCAAGGATGTGAGCCTTCCTGTTCCTGACTCTATTACTCTTTGACAGCAACCCCCTTCGCTATCACACCAAAGAGCATTTAGTAAAGAGGTGATGTCCACCATAGATGGAACACTGCTAAACTCCCAGCAGACCAGTTGGTGTTGAACATGCTGCCTTATAGGGATAGGGCCCAAACACCCCCCTGGGTCAGTAACTGTCCACTATCACACAGCCCACTGTTGGTCTTATGGAGGGGGGGGGGGGTAATGCATTACATCCATAGCTTCAGCTCTTGCTCATCCAACTTAAAACTGAGGTTAATGGCTACCCACATACAGAAATTCTTATCATATTGCAAATGTATGGACCCTATATCTTCAATGTAAGTCCTGTGTATAATGGCCAAACACTGGACAAGGGTGGGGTGGGGCCTGCATCAAAACTCCCAAGTATATAAGGAATCTGGAAGCCAGTTGGCCCATGTCCTATCTATGTTCTGCTTCCTAAAACACCTCTTCTCTTCATTCTTGGCTTTGCTATTCTTTCCCCATAAATAACAGAAAGAATAAATTGACATACTCCCCTCTCAATTTTTCCTTCCGATGAGGAAGGAGATGGCTGCCCAAGGGCACTGATGACCCCCTGTAGGGGAGGGCCTGTGTGGGGATTGTGTACATCCCTCGGGCGCAAGGGCATGGACCAAAATACCACACCACATCTGCCCACACGTTGCAATCTGTGGGCCCTGTTGCCATAGTAGCAGAAGCACAGGCCATTAGCCTCTTGGCCTTGCACTTGCAGAAGTAAGAAGAGACAAATTGATCTCTGTGGTGGTACCATCTTAGACTTCACTCTTATGTTAGAATATGTCTTCATCTGCATGTGTAAATGGCATGTTCAAGTATTTCAATCCTTGGCTAGCATGCACATATACTAGGGTGACCAGATAAAATCCAGGTCAGGGCTCATGTAACTTTAACAGTTGTAGAGAAAAGGGAATTTCAGCCAGTGTCATTTGTATGCAATTAGTTCCTGGTGAAATTCCCTCTTCATCATAGCAGTTAAAGTTGCAGAGGCCCTGGCTTCTTTTGTATATGGTCACTCTAGTATAGTGCCTGCACCTTTAACTGTTGTGATGAAGAGGGAATTTCACCAGGAACTAATTGCATACAAATGACACTGGCTGAAATTCCCTTTTCTCTACAACTGTTAAAGTTATTTGAGCCCTGACCTGGATTTTATCTGGTCATCCTAACATATACCCAAACAACACCTGTTGTGATTTGAAATCCAATGTCAGCCTGCAGTATGGCTGGAATTGGTGCCCTCAGGTCAGAAATGAGCAAAGAGACAACCAGTGATGGAAATACTTGTACATACCATTTATTCCCGAAAAAGGTAGGATAATGATATGAACAGCATTCAGCTGGACTGGTGATTATATTTAAATTGTTTTATTTTATTGCATTGCTCCACACTTTCAAGCAGAAGAAAAGTGTACATAAATAAATATACAAAGTGAAAGAATATTGAGGATAGTTGTTCCCAGTTCTAATATTTACTGGAGAACTCATCAGAAATAATATGCCACAAAGGTTTCTTACATTTGCAATGCATTATTGAAACAAAAACAACTAAAAGCACCACACACGTTACATGCAACATGTCTTGTACACAAGGTAGGGAAAGGAAAAATCAAGCACAACAAATCTTCTTGGAATGCACATTTTGTTTTCATTTTTAAACTTTTAAATTCCATATCTGAAACAAAAAAATAAAACCCTATGTCTGTACATAGAAAAGTAACATGATAAGAAGGGACGCAAGGCTAGAACTCTTTTGCGAGCGGAGAAGAAATCACACGAAATAAGACACAGACACCAGAGCTTGGGATAAACTAGGGCCTCTTTATTTAACATGGAGATTCTCCCCTCCATGGATCTGAGCATGAACGTGCGGGAATCTCGCTTATTAATCTCAGGCAACTAGCCTGCCAATCAGGGCGAGCCACTCCATTGAACCCAGGGGTCGGGTATACCCGGCCCCCTATTCAAAAAACACTTGAGTGTTTGGTGAGACCATCTGCGTCATCCACAGCCCGGGCTGCACAGCTCGGGTACATGAGACAAGCTGGTCCCCAAAGGCAAGCCATATCCTGACACGGGAGCTGCACAGCCCCCGAGGAGCAGGGCCTCTGACTTGCCAATCACCTTAAAGGTGCTTGAGTGCTCACCATTCCTATCCTCATCCCCCCAAAATTCCCGCACCATCTGCCAAAGAAGGGAGTCAAGCCTCAGCTTTGGCAACCTACCCCCACCTGGACTGGAAGAATTCCAGCAAGGCCACACTCAGATCCTGCAGGAAAATGTCATTCCCTGCATCGGAGAGATGAACTCCGTCTGCCCTGTATAAATCCCCTCTGGCAATTAGAATATCCGGGTGTGGGATAGTTACTCCTCACCGGTCATGAAAGAATAACCTAAATTCCCTAGTAACATTTTAACTGCCCTATTTACACAGTGGGCGTTCCAACCTTCACGCCATTGAACTCTAGGGAGCATGTTCGACCACACTATCCAAGTGTCCAGCCACTGGCTCCATATGAACTCGAAATCTAACTTAGCTTGCATAATCAGGGCCTTCCCCTTAGAAGGCCCAAGTCATTCCCACCCAAGTGTACACCAAAACCTTGGTCACCACGGGCACATTACCAGATCTGAACAGCAGGTGGAGGAGACCTCCCCAGCGCAAGCTGCGCCTCCCCAACCACTGGACGGAGGCTGATGGACCGAGACCCAGCTGTGTGCCGGCAGCTGCTCGCGTCACCCTACGGCTGGCCCAGAACAACCATTGTGTTCACTGGCGAGGACCTTCCAGGCGCTGGTCTCCTCCTATGCCCTGCAGAAGACAAATATCTGTTTACCATATACTCCTGAGTGCCCATTTCCAAACATAAGCCTTGAAGGCACCGGGCCGCCATCTCCTTATGGCGCGTATCTTAGCACTGCCCATCCCTATTGCGGCCACAGTAGATGCTGCAGCAATCGTAAATGAATGGATGCCAAATGGTAATTTCCCAAACCCAGTGCCCTTAATGCCTTCTTTGCCACCATCCAGAACTGATATGTAGTTAATGGGGACTTGTTTAAATGACGGGAGAGGAAGCCAGGCTCGCTTCCCCTGAAAGCCAAGCAGCAGTTCAGGACTGCAACAGGGCAGAGCTCCCTAATTGGGGCCTCCGCCAACGGAATGAATGAGCCTCTGCCTCCCTGAACAGTCTTAGACCTTTGCAGCCCTAGGACTACCTTGTCCTCCAATCTCTGCACATTTCCCCACTGCAGTGCTCCGCCTGCTTGATCTGACTTGGAGCATGCGAGAAATCCCCCAATTCTAAACGCGTCAGAAAAGGCAGTAACAGCCAAAGCATGGAATAACGCCTGTTCAAATACTGAAAGCAGAGGGATACCCATTGCCTTTCAATCAATTAATAAGTCGGGGGGAATAGGCTGACGTGACTCAGGAGCAGGCAGGGCCAACCTAGCCCATCCCTCAAGCATCTTTCTTATGCGGAAGCCCTACATGACGCCAGGCCACCCATATGCCTTTAACATAAATGAGAGTCCAGCCAGCTGATGTTATGAGTGGACAGGCCAGTGCGGTGTAAAACCACACAGAACTCTATCAAGTGCTCTATTGGAATAGGCCAGAGGACTGGAAGATGCCGCCTGGGCCTGAAAACACCAAACTTCCTATCTGCTCTCTCTTAAGCTGTACGTGTGCTGGGAGCCGCCAATCTCACAATGGCTTCCGCCACCTCACCTCTCCAAGACCCCATAGAAAACTGGGCATGGGATCTGGGTGCAACCTGGCTGTGGAATCTGGACATCCTGAACCATTGTGCTAGCAGCCGTAGCTGTTTTTGTCTCACGGACTTATGCTTCCGGCACTGGTTCCTTTGAAGTCATCACTTGCTCCACATGTGTTTCAAAATCCCCAATTGGGGCCATAGTTTCTCTCCTAGATCCCCAAGCACACTGGGCCAACTTCAGGAACCTGTATATCTGGCTACATGACCCGGTGTCGCCGACTTCATTATCCAACCCAGGAATATGGTGGCCAAAATAGAGATTGCTTGATGGCTACCAGGACTCATGGCCCTGTCAGTCCCATTCCTGAGGTTCCTTAGAGGACAAAGAAGGAACGACGTGAACAATGGCCAGCTGTCAGGCCAAAATGAACATAGGTTAATAACTTTGGTCCAAAACCCAATCACTACTGCAAAAGGAAAGATCTCTAGGAATAACCAATCTTGTCATTGTAGCTTCTATAGTATGCCAACCAGTGCTAATACCCATAAGGAATAAGCATGGCATCTTAATGGATTAAACCTTGGGAACACTTTAAGATGTGCAAAGGGGGATAAGGGATAAGCCTAAAACATGGCTGGCCTTTACATCACTAACTTAGTTCTGGTCCCAATGCTCACTGGTTCTAGGCTAAACAGGTAGCACTAGGGCCCCTTAAGAAGGGCTCTAAACTATCAAAGAATGCCTTCCCTATACAGGTAATTGGCAGAAGGGCCAAGCTACGAATTTACCTATTGACTTTTGGCATTACTCTATGGGCATCCCTACCCTCACACTTCCAGCACACAGGGAGCAAGTTATCTGGCTATTCAGATATCTCCCAAGTCTGCCCTAGCCTGTAAAGTTGAGGACTTCCGGTCTAGGGACCCTATGGGCACCATAGCTGTAGCGGGGCAGAAACCATTTATAGAGGAGATGCCACTACAGCATGCCTAGCTTGCCACCCCACCAGGATGGAGGCCAACTGACCAAGACCAAACTGTGAGACAACAGTGGCTCGTGTCATTCTCAAGCTGGCCCAGATGCCTTGCTGCCTCAGCAGATTAGGATCCACATGGTCTGTAGTGTCCTTCACCAATCTCCCTTGACTAGGACGGGCCATAAGGCCTAAAACTCCTCTCTTTAGTTCTGAAAAACTAAATTCCCTATCTACTCGGTGGTATGCCATCACGGGTCACATGGCTTGGGTCATTGCTTGTCCCAGATCCCCAGGCACACCAGGCGTAGGATCCTGGTACTGTCTGGCCGCAAGGGCCAACTATGTGAACGTGGACGTCTGGCTGTTTGACAGGTGACGCCAACTTCAGAAACCTGCCCAAATCAGACAGGCAAAATGGAGTGTAACTGAGGGCAACCAGGACTTATGGCCCTGACCAGCCCCATCCTGAAGTTCCCCAGGTGACACGGAGGCAACTACATGAGTCGTAGCAAGCTGGCAGGCCAAGTTAAACAAAGGCTAATTATAATTTTTTTTTGGCCTGAGCCCGATCACTACTGCAAAACGAAACAAATCTCAATATCACTGCTTCCAACCCAGGTGGAGACCTAAATGTTTATGTAGCAATAAGGGTGTCTGGCCCCACAAAATTATACTCCTCCTCTCCACTTTATCCTCACAGCAGCCTTGTGAGATAAGATATGCAAAAAACAAAACAAAACCAGCAACTGGCCCAAAGCCAGGCAGTGAGCTTTATACATAGCAGTGTGGATACTAGAACGCAAATCTCCTGAGTCCCAATCTAATGATCTAACCGCTAACCAAACTGTCTGTTATTTATTATTGGGGGCAGCCTTATACTGAGTGAGACCAATGGTCCACCTGGCCCTTTATAGTTAACACTGGAAGGAGCAGCTCATCATGGCCTCAGTCCCCCGAGGAAGCAGTCCCCAATCAAACATTCTAACCACTACACCACACTGTCCATTACTATGTTTTGTTTATTATTGGAAGGCAGCCTTATACTGAGTTAGACCAATGGTCTGCCCAGCCCTTTTATTGTTAAGATTGTTTTGTTGTTAAGACTGAATTGCTAACACTGAAAAAATAAATAAATAATAATAATAATAATAATAATAATAATAATAATAATAATAGGCAGTAGCTCATCATGGTCTCAGTCCACCCAAGCTAACATTCCAACCACTCCACTCCACTGTCTCTCATTTATTATTGAGAAGCAGCCTTATACTGAGTCAGACCAACATTCCACCCAGCCCTTTTATTGTTAATACTAAAAAGTCAGTGGCTCATCATGGCCTGTCTACCCAATCTAACATTCCAACCACTACACCGCACTGTCTCTCATTTATTTATTATTAGGAAGCAGCCTTATACTGAGTCAGATCAATGATCCACACAGCCATTTTACTGTAATTGCTGCAGCTCTCTATAGCCCCAGTCCATGCAGAAATGCCTGGCCTACACTTGCTGACAAGCACAGGCTAGTGTGTCTTTGAGGGAGGTGGGGCTGCTGCAGAGACCCAGCCTCCCAGACCCTAAATGCAGCCCCACTTAAAATGACTCCTGCCTACCAATATCCCTTTGCTCCACAAAATGGCTGCTAGGCCAACTGAGCCCATGCTGCGGCCTGCCAATCCCCAGGGCTGTTAAAGTGGGGCCTACTGAGTAGAGGCCTGGCTATAGCCCCGGCACTCCAGCAGATTCTGCCTCCCAGCCCCACACTGGACGTTGAGGGTAAGAAATTGGGAATGATCCAGCCGGATCATGCTTCCCCAAGCTGGCACCCGCAGGCATCTCAGCAGCTTCTTGAGGGAGGGTGGGGGGGAGAAGGCACTCCAAGCATAGCAATCCAACCCACAAGAGGGGAGTGCAAAAGAAAGCCCCCCAGAAGCAATACTACCGCCTAGACCACTCCACCCGATCCCAGAGAAAACTGACGCTTAAGCAGCAGGTAATCCCAGCCATGCCCCTACTCATGAGTAACGAATACTACTGTAGTCTTTGTATGAGGCACCCTCTGCTCCACGGGGAGGGCTAAGGGCAGGCAAGCCACTCTTTCAAAAACCCATCCCCCCAACTCCAAACCGTTTGGGCGGGAAGCCACCCAGCCCCAGCTCTCCTGAAGAGTGTGCAGTCGCTGACAAGCCTCCTGGCCACACACTATCTCTTTCCAGCAACATCTCCTGTCTCCTGGCCAGAAGAAAAAGAGGCCAGATGGCTGTGCAGGGCAAGGCTATATAGGCTTGGCTCCGCCCCCACACTAGGCTATACGCATGGCAAGCATGTGTATAGTCTTCTTTTGTCTCTTCCTCCCGCCCGCAAAATCCAACCCCCCCCAAGCCATTCTGGCTGGGTGGGGATCGGGCTTCCTGGAAAACTAGGTTTCTATATGCATATATATATATATATATATATATATATATATGTGTATGTCATGTGAGCCTCCACCTTCATTCTAAACTGCTACTGCCCAGAGAGAGATTGACCACCTCAGGGATAACTAGGTATAAAACTGCTTTAGATCATTAGCAAGCAACTCTACTGATGCAAAAGTAGTACAGTTTTTTTAAAAAACAAAACATATACAGATATGTCTATTTCCGTAAGTTACGTTGTGATTTTGAACGGTTACTGTGTCAATCTTTGAGTATGGTCCAGTTATTGTTGTATTTTCTGTTGTTTTATTTTGATGAGGATTATTCCCCCGAAATGTTTTTTTTTTTTTGTATGTTTGATCATCATCAGCAACACTGATTATATTAGTGCAATAAGTATGATCCCATTAGATTTGTTGCTCCTTTAAAGAAGCCAAATCAGAGGCAAGGTTATCGGCACAACAATAACAATACAGGCACAAGTATTCATCTATTCCCATGGTTGAACATGTCACAAACCATCAGTGCCATCATCAGCAACAACAGACAAGGTGCAGTGACTTTCTGAGTGGCTTATTCAACAGTGCTACATTCTTCCAGAAGAATGAACGGGTGTCCAAAGGGACCGGAAGGCTGGTGTAGATTTGGTGTGAACTCCCTACTAAGTCAAGCAGGGCTGGCTTTAAACAAATTTGTTCTTATTGTAACATTCAAAACGTTAGTCATTTTTGGCAAAAGACAATTATTGCATGACATTTGTTTTGTTTTTATTACCTAGCCTGCCAAGTAGATTTGAGAAAGTACAGAAAAAAATCAGAAAAGGAAAAATGCATTCCCCACCCCCCAAAACGTCTTTACAAGCATACACAAGAGAGCAGCAAGTCAGCAGAATTTAGTGGGATCCATGCTGTGCTGAGTCTTATTACTGCTATTTCAAAACCACAGCAGCTAATAAGTACAGAGCTTCATTTTATGGCAATGAGGACTGCTTTTTAGCTTTTTGTGACAAGCACTAGTGAGGACAGGAGAAGATGGGGGTGGTGGGGGTGGAATCATAGGCACAAGTTGGATTTTGAGTGGAGACCAAATCATTCCAAGAATGAACTCTGGGAGGAATAGCTTCTTATTTTAAAAGCAAAAGAAGGCTATTTAGGAGATGTTCTAATGTGATTCTCTTGCCTATTGAAGGCAGACAAGAGAACAGAGGAAATAATGACTCAGACACCAGAGCATGGGTGAACTAGGTCCTCTTTATTTAAACCAGGAAATTCTTCCCTCACAAGATCTGCATGTGCAAGTGAAGGCATGTGACTAAGTGAACCTGCAGGCTGCTAGCCCACCATGTCAGATGAGCCACTATGTCTGTTGAAGAAGCAGGAGCTGTCCCACCCCTTCCCCTAGGCTATGCATGTGTGTAAGGGTGGCCTCCCTGAGTCATCTCTACTTGGTGTCTCATAACTCCAAGTAGGTGCATCAGGTTGGTTCCAAAGGCAAACTGTATTCCAGCTCCTTGGCCACACAGCATCTGAGTGGTGGGCCTCCAGACTTGCTGATCAGCCTAAAATTGCCTCTGATTTTGAATGCCCAATAAATCCTATTTAACTGCCAATTCCCACACATACCTGCCAATGCAGGGGGCAAATCTCAACTTTAGGCCCCTACCCCCATCTGGCCAGGATGAAATCCCACAGTTCCACATGCAGATGGTGGTGCCCTGAGGTGCACAACAACAGCTCCCAAAGGCATGAAGTGGAGACACTCACCTCAGGTTCAGATCCAGCCAGGAGTTCCCACCTGGGCTATAGGACCCTAGGCCCTTCTCCCCTCAAAAAGGCCAGTCTGCAAATGGGGGGGGACACCAGAGGGAGACCTGACAAAGCATGGACACTTTTCTCCCACATGCTCCAAAACTGCTACGAGTGATTTGGCTGCACTACAAGAGGCCCAACAGCCACCTTCACATGTTCCTTCCTTCCATCTTCACATGTTCCTTCCTTCCCAAGTGTTCCCACCAAGCTGCAACTCTCTATCAGGAGTGCCGAAGGGACTGAACAGTGGCCTGAATTTCTCCCCCACAACATGTTCTGTTGGCTGCTACTGGCCCCATCCCAAGCACTGGAGAAGCCAACCTATGCCCAGTGTCCTCACTTCCCACCTTCTCCAAACTGCTGCAGGTTCTGTTGGCTGCTGAAAAGGGAAAGAGGCTGGGTTTTGGGCAGAGTCAACTTTTAAGGCCTTGACCTCTGCCCAATAATAGTTTGAACATGTGTCTGCATGATCACCAGCAAGTTGCCTCCTCCTCCTCCTCCTTTCCCAACCATAAATTCCAACCTACCCACCCTGCCTTACCCGAGCCATTCTGGCCTGAAGGGGAATGAGCTTGGTCTGGTCTTGTCATCACAACAGAAAGTGATCTGGTTAAACTAGGGATGTTGGAGAAATCCGCAATGGAACTAAATGCCTTAGAATTTTATATATGTGACCTGCAGGATCTACACTACTGCTTTAAAATGGTTTATAACAGTAGTGACAACTGTTCGGGTCCAGGATGCACTCCATATACAGTTTTCAAACCATTTTCAAAGTGTTTTATCCTGCTTGGTGTAGATCTGGCCTGGCTTTTCCCTTGTCAGGCAGAGTCTATGGACATGCGGACCATTTTCATAACCTTTGGGAATTTTGCACAAATTTTGTCATAGAAAATCTGCATTTGTCATAGAAAATCTGCATTTCTCCCATAAGCTAAGGAGTGAAAATGCACATTTGGAGGTAATTTACACAAGTGCAGATTTACACAAATTCATATTTGCACAAATTCAGAAACTGCCAAAAAAATCAATCCTGTCAATGGGTGGATGATAGAACGAAAGGCATTTGTTAATACATGAAACAAAGAGCTGATCTACACTACTGCTTTAAAATGGTTTAAAAAGGTTTATAACCGTTTTGAGGACTGTTGGGGCCCAGGACACACTCCATATACAGTTTTCAAAACGTTTTCAAAGTGTTTTATCCTGCGTGTGAATTCACAGATTCTTTCCATCCCTACCCAAAATTGCATATATAATGGTATCATATTTTGAAAGAACCTCTGAACCAGGGCATATGCCATAGCTGGCACAATGCATAACATGAAAACTGTTTCATAAAGAATTTTTGACTAAGCGTTATACAATATCTTGTACCGATTATCACAACCATCTCAAGTTAAACTAGTGTCTATGAGGAGATGGGTTTTTGTGTCCATTGGTTCCATTTTGTGCAACATTCCCCCAAGGAAAGCTCCCTACATCAATGATCTCATATATTTCATAGCCACTAGATATTGCCTAGAGGGGCATAGGAATTTTCAGTTTCTGGGATCCAAGCTTGAAATCAGAGCTCCGAAACGGAATGCGGAGACAGAGGAAAAGGGGAGGTCCCAGAGGCAGAGAAGGGAGGAGACTTCAGAAGCCGTGTTATGCAGCATCCTATGTGCACTCTGGCCTCCTTTCCTCTCCTCCCCAAAGCCACGGTTAGACAGGCAAAATTAAACAACTAGCCAAAAATGCAGGGTGGCTGAGCATGGAGGCAAGGGGCGCCTCAGTGCTCCAGCCACCCTGCATTGGGTAGTGGTCAGCCTCCAAGTTTGGATTCCACCCTAAGCCATTTGTTTATTTCAAAACAATTTTCAATGAGTTGGCTACTTGGAGGTTTTGACGTTATGCCAGGTTTTAGAGATCTTACTGCCAACTCTTGTGAATTGTATAGGTTTGTTTTAGTATTGTGGTTTAAAATGTTTTCCCACAATTTATTTGTTGTTTCTAATAGAAGGCTCACAGTTTTATGCCGTAGTATGATTGTGAATTGCTTTACAAGCCAAAAGGTGGGGTATAAATTTAATGAATTAATAAATTTAATGAATTAATAAAGAGAGAGGAGTTCCTCCTTAAAGCAAAGTTTTAATGCAGTTTGCCTACAGCAAAACTGGAGGTGGGGAAAATAATTTTGACAAGATTAGCAGAAGTTATTTATTCTTTCCCATTTTAAAATGAATTGCATATATTTGCACAATATTTAAATATGCTGTATAACAACAGATTAGCATTGTTATGCAGGTGAGAAGTTAAAACAGTAAAGAGAGAGAAGGAGAGCTGATTAGCAAAATGTATCAGTCAGGGTCTCTGCATGTTGTTAATAGGGTGCATTCATTTCCAGTCAATGCAGTGTGAGTAGCTTGGCAATCCATCCTTTGTTAAGTTAGTTGACAGTTATAAGGAGCAATAATGCAACATTTTATTCACATGCTCTTCTGCTTTGCTAGACTCTCTCCTTGTCATCATCTTTGTCCTTGTATCACCCTGCATGTGACCTGGATAGCAAATTGAATCTTGCCACTTAAGCTCCTCTCAAATAAGGCCTTGCTTACTTATGGATGCTTACCACTTAAAAAAGTTAATTGTAACCTCTGCACAAACGCATTTTACTATGGCTGGGCAGGGGGAAAGAGAAGGAAGAAATTTCTTTGAGTAATAGGTTAAAAAGCATCTAAACAAACACATTTTAAGTAAACCATATCAATCAGTGCCGCCACCCTCCAATCCATAATGCCAGACATCTATATGTACCACAGTATTAGACATTGATATTTGTCGATGACTTTATGGGCACATAATCAGTTAGGTCAGATCAATAATTCCAGCAGAATGCTTAGGAATGCTTAAACCTGAGATTAGCATAAAGTATCTAATAATTTAGCTTCTACTAATAAGGAAATCCAAGCACAACACTTCAGGCAATTCATCTTATTTAGTTAAGTGTTATCTGAAGAAATATTTCCTACATTTTCCTATTAAATATGATCATTGGCCAGATTCATCAGACTGGCGTCTTACTAGCTCATATTAGAGGCAAACTGACTTCCTCCTTGCCTTAGGACTACAAACTCTCATTCTTTGAGAAAGAACAGTGTCATTTATTTAGGAGTGATTGTCTCCCTCCAGCTTTGAAATCTAGCCTTCTAACACAATCTGTTTCCTGTTCCTCACTACACATGAGATAGTGTTTCCCATGTTCTCATACATTTTGTTTTCATAGAGGCATTCTCAGCAAGTAAGATCCCAGAGAGAGAGAGAGAGAGAGAGAGAGAGAGAGAGAGAGAGAGAAGTTTGCTATAGCAAAAATTTTGCTGCTCTGTTGCAAATGTTGAAGCAGACATGACAAGCAAGGTCTTTTCTCAAGATTTCTCAAAGTCTTTTCTGAAGATCTGTGCATTTAAGCAGCTCAGGTTTTGCAAGTCTTATTTAGGAATACTTCACAGTTCAGTTATTTGCAGGCAACTAATCAAGAGCTGAGCGACAAAGCAAATTGTTAAATAATTACTATACTTGGTGAAGAGCAAAGCAATTATACCAAGTGTTAAGCTTTGATCTTACATATTCAGACTTTGGTATATAAAAACATTGAATCTAAATGCTTTTTGGATATCAGCAATTGCTGGGAATGTAAATATCTCAAAAAGGGATCTTTCCAAGCTTGGAGAGTGGGCATTCAAATGGCAGATGTGGTTCAGTGTAAGCAAGTGTAAGTTGATGCATGTTGGAGGCAAAAACAACAACAACAACAACTTCAAGTATAACAGGATGGGATCTGAGCTGGCAGTGACCAAACAAGAAAGAGATCTTGGGGTTGTTGTAGACAGCTTGATGAAAATGTCAACCCTGTGTGTGGCAGCTGTTAAGAAGACAAACTCCATGCTGGGCATTACAAGAAAAAAAATTGAGAATAAAACTGCCAGTATCATACTGCCTTTATACAAATCTATGGTGCAACCACATTTAGAATTCTGTGTACAGTTCTGGTCACCATACCTAAAAAATTTTTTATAGAGCTGGAAAAAGTGCAGAAAAGGGCAACTAAAATGATTAAGGGGCTGGGGCATCTCCCCTATGAGGAAATATTACAACAGGTAGGATTAGCTTGGAAAAAAAGGAGGCCAAGGGAAGACATGATAGAGGTGTACAAAATTATGCATGGTGTGGAGAATGTGGATAGGGAGACATTTTTCTGCCTCTCTCAAAATACTAGAAACCAGGGTCATCCCATGAAGCTGATTGGTGGGAGATTCAGGACAAATAAAAGGAAGTACTTCTCTACACAGCGTGTAGTTAAAATATGGAATTCACTACCACAAGATGTAGTGATGGGCACCAGTTTGGATGGTTTTAAAAGGGGGGTTGGATAAATTCCTGGAAGAGAAGGGTATCAATGGCTATTAGCCCTGATGGTTATGTGCTACCTTTAGTATCTGAGGCAGTAAGCCTGTGTGCACCAGTTGTTGGAGAACATGGGTGGGAGGGTAGGGTGACCAGATAAAATCCAGGTCAGGGCCCATGTAACTTTAACAGTTGTAGAGAAAAGGGAATTTCAGACAGAGTAATTTGTATGCAATTAGTTCCTGGTGAAATTCCCTCTTCATCACAACAGTTAAAGTTGCAGGCACTATACTAGAGTGACCATATACAAAAGAAGGCAGGGCCCCTGCACCTTTAACTGTTGTGATGAAGAGGGAATTTCACCAGGAACTAATTGCATACAAATGACACTGGCTGAAATTCCCTTTTTTCTACAACTGTTAAAGTTACATGAGCCCTGACCTGGATTTTATCTGGTCACCCTATGGGAGGGTGCTGTTGCACCATGTCCTGCTTTGTTGTTCCTTGGTCAACAGCTGGTTGGCCACTGTGTGAACAGAGTGCTGGACTAGATGGACCTTCGGTCTGACCTTCTTATGTTCTTATTACTCTCTCTCACTCACCTGGTCTTAGTTTGGCCAATGTCATCAGGATTTGCATGTACCTTTATTTCTTTTGCCTTTATCATGCTACCTTTAGGTACTTCCAAGTTTTACCTTCTTATATTTTGAAAACTGTGGATTGAGATCCATCTAATTTAATATCCCTCTATGCTGAGCAAGGATGTAGAAACGGTTAACATTTTTGGCCAGAAAAAAAGATGTAGAGAGACATGAAAAGCCAGGTCTATATTGCACACTCAAGTAGACCAATGACTCCTACCACATAATGGCTGTACCTGAGATTCCCCCCCCCCCGCCCCACAACCTAAATATAACTCTTTTGAGCTGAATAGTCACAGTGTCCAATGACCAGCAATAACAAGTCATAAAAAAAATGAAATGCTATTCAAGGTAATTTGTTAAAGGGAACAAAAATCCATCGGCAAAGATGAACCCTGTTTGAAAGGTGACACCCTCTTATTCACCTCTTTTTCCAAGCAAAGTTGGCTGCCTATTGTTGCTTATTATACTTTTTTATTATTTATAATGAAGTTTGCAATAAATTGGAATGTGAAGCAGGTTGAAAGGAGAAATGAACGCCTAGAGATGTGCTTCTATTAGAGAAAGAGCTGCTATTGTCCACCACCATGTCTTTTCTTCTCTTTTGTTATCAAAGCTGAAGTGAATGTAATGCTTTGCTTCTGAAGGGCCAGGCTGTCAGTCCTGAAGCGGTCAATTTCCTGTATGGACAAACAGCCCTGTAGAGCAGAGCCAGCACCAGCTTTCCCAGTGCAGCTCACAAATAGGCCTTGACCTCCTTATAGAATCTCTTACAGGGATGAAACAGTCATTTACTATATTCATGGTTAAAATGACAATGCTCTCTAATGCCTGGACGATTGCTTTGAAAGAAAAGAATAATGCAGCACGGTGGGTGGAAAACACGTTTTATTTATAATTCATATGGGGACAAAGGAACACTGCTAGATTAGATCAAAGGTCTATCTAATCAGCATCCTGTTTCTCACAGTGGTCAGCCAGATGCCTCTAGGAGGCCCACATGCAGAACATGAAGAGAAGAGCCTTCTCTTGCTGGATCTCCCCTCCAAGTGGAGGCATACTGCCTATGAATTGTACATATGTATATGTACGTATTCATAGATTCATGGATGGATGTCATGACTGTTACCAAGTAGCTCTCTTGTGAGTGAGCAGTACTGACTCCATTTTGAAGTAGCCAAAAAGCCAAGGTGTTTTCATTCCCCACAAAAGCAAAAAAATGGGGCTAAGAGCCATCACGTAAGGTGAGATCAGGCAATTCAGTTCCTAATAGACCTCCTAAAATGCATTCCCCAGAGGCAAAGGTGGGAAGATAATTGAGCTGAATATGAATGCTGGATGGCAAAAGTAATATCTGGTCCTGCACCTGGTCCTGCACATGCTAATGTGGTCCTATTGTTGAACTCCAGCCTGGACACCTGTCTTTAAGACAGTCATTAATATCTATGGTCACCTTTTGTTAAAAGAACGTTTCTGGCAAGTACAGCCATCATCCCCAAATACCCTCTTTTGTTATGTGTTTCCCCCATAGCAACCTCACTTCCAATACTTATGAGCAGTGACATTACTGTTTTCTCTAGATTGTATAAAAATAGGCTGACCATATGAAAAGGAGGACAGGGCTCATGTAACTTTAACAGTTGTAGACAAAAGGGAATTTCAGCCAGTGTCATTTGTATGCAATTAGTCCCTGGTGAAATTCCCTCTTCATCACAACAGTTAAACTTGCAGGCACTATACTAGAGTGACCATATACAAAAGAAGGCAGGGCCCCTGCAACTTTAACTGTTGTGATGAAGAGGGAATTTCACCAGGAACTAATTGCATACAAATGACCCTGGCTGAAATTCCCTTTTCTCTACAACTGTTAAAGTTACATGAGCCCTGTCCTCCTTTTCATATGGTCAGCCTAATAAAAACCCTCAGGTTTTGAGTCAGGGCCCCACCTATCCCTTCTTAGAAGCATGGGGCCATGCTGCTGAAATTGCTGAGTCTCTCCTCCCAGAGGAAAGGCTCCTGCTCCTTCCTTCCTCTGCACTGAGACCAAGGCCTCCTCCACACGGGGCGTTTAATGAGCCTTGAAGGCTCATTATAAATTTTACCTACACACGAGCGGAGCGCAAAACGGGCGTACAGGCGCGTTATCTCCCCGATAATGCGCATTTTCGAACGCGCGTTAAATAGCGACTTTTATTTTGCTCCGGCAGTTAAAGCGCATTTTCGCTGTGTGAACAAGCGATTATGCGCATTAACTACCTGGAAAGCGCTTTTTGGGCATCTTTTAATGCGCTTCGCCGCTTCCCGCCGCCTCCCGTGCAGAGGGATTGTGAGTAAATGCGCCTCCGCGATAATGCGCATAATCGCGGAACCAGGCGCAAAGGCGCATTCTTGTGGAGGGGGCCCAAGAGATGCTTTCCTGAAGACACCCTAGTTGCTGTCTTCAGGAAAGGTCTTCAGTCCAGGGAAAGGTATATTGCTTTTAGAGATTCCCTCCCTTCTTTCCCCTGCTGTTTGTGAGCCTATCTACACTACTGCTTTAAAACGGTTTATAACAGTTTTAAACTGGTTAATAACTGTTATTAATGGGTTTAAAACTGTTATAAACCATTTTAAAGCAGTAGTGTAGATAGGCTCTGTGTGTGTATGCTCTAAGTCTTAAGAAGTCTCCTTTCACAGTCCTGAAACTACTTTTAAGCCTCCATTTACTCAGCTAATTTCCCCCAAAACTAGCTTGTGCATTTGAATGTGTTTATATCTCAATAAATGTACCATTGTGATGTTAGCCTCTTCTATAGTGTGGATTTCTTTTGGTAAGAATCACCTTACTTAGCCACAGACACTCTATTGGTAATGTCTAAGGATTCCTTAGAAGTGAGTGTGTAGGTCTCATTAGAATGTGTGCAAGTTTGTACACTTCGGAATCTGTTGAGTTTGAGTGATTCACTAACTTCAACTCCGTTTCCAATGAACAGGGTAGAACATCTCTTTGAGTTCAAAAGAGCTCTGAATTAAGACAGCCACGTTATCCAGCTCATAGGAGCCTCAACCCCAATTAGTCATCATGGTGAAGATGTAGGAAGCAGCTTTTCCATCCTCCCCCACCCCATTGTAATCCCTATCCCTATAGACCCCCCACACTGGCCATTTATAGTGCCAAAGAGTGATCCATTGCAGCGACTTACACATGAATAAAAAAAGAATACAAAACATAATTGCTTTCTACATCTTTAAAATCATAATGTCTGCTTTAGCCCTCAGCCGTAGAAGCCAAAAGGTAAAGCATTTTTCACTTTTAAGTCACATCTGCAAAGCTGAAGATCCCATTGTTTTGGCTTCTGGGGTATACATTACTCTGATCAAAGTAAGAGGGATAGATATCCTGTCAGCAAACGGCATCTTGGCTTTGCATCTGGCACTTCACTGGGGGAAAGGTGTTTGGTGGGGTAACGGCAGGGGAAAAGTTAAGCATCATTTCTCCAGCTTAATGCTTCCTCCCTCCAACCACTGCTTTCCAGGAGAGAAATGGAGTAGGGATTTCTGAAAGCACGTTGGCCACAGAAAACATGGTTCTTCCAGCCTTTGCTACTTGGTAGGCAATTAAAACATGCCAGAAGCTACCACTGGGAATATCCACCATCATTATTACCCAGCTGCAGAAAGTCACAGACCAACTCCCAGTAGGGAAAAGAACAGAGAAGCGAGAGAACATGCCAGTATGGGAAACAGAAAATATGCCTGTTACTCCCCTGAGAGTTCAAACAATGAAGTGTTGGCAGGGGGGACCTCTTCCTGCTGAACAACAAAAGGCTTTAGCAAAGGACTGGTCCTTTCCTTAGGCAGAGCAAGGCACCTGCCTCAGGCAGCTTGATTTGGGATGTCATGTCAGGGCAGAAAATGGTTGGTTATTTCATTTATTATTATTGTATTGTTACTGCCAGGGAGGGGACAAGGCGATTTATGGGACTTCCTGCCTCAGGGGCTAAAATAACTGGCCTGACCTTGGGTACTGTGTGCACCATGACTTCTTGAGAATATCTATCATTCACAACTTTCCCAAACAATGTTCTTATGAGTGAAAATGAAGGGAAATATTTACCTTGATTAAAAGTCAAGGGACTACGTAAAATTGCTTTGTGGCCAAAGGTGTTGATCCAAGGAACAACAGTGGTCTACCTCAGCTCTAGAGCAATATAGCCCAAAGTCAACAGCTTGGAAATATATATAGTATTTATGCATTACCAACGACAAGCTGAGAAGAAAGGATGATCCCTATATACAGTTAATGATTTCTAGTAGGGTGACCAGATAAAATCCAGGTCAGGGCTGATGCAACTTTAACAGTTGTAGAGAAAATGGAATTTCAGCCAGTGTCATTTGTATGCAATTAGTTCCTGATGAAATTCCCTCTTCATCACAACAGTTAAAGTTGCAGGCACTATACTAGAGTGACCATATACAAAAGAAGGCAGGGCCCCTGCAACTTTAACAGTTGTGATGAAGAGGGAATATCACCAGGAATTAATTACATACAAATGACACTGGCTGAAATTCCCTTTTCTCTACAACTGTTAAAGTTACATGAGCCCTGACCTGGATTTTATCTGGTCACCCTAATTTCTAGGGATCAGTGAATCAGTCAAGCTAGATCCTGTCATGGGACATAGCACATCTGGGGTTGATTTTGCATCTGCACTTACATGCTATGAATAATGATAGCAACTCAGCATAACATTCCATTGCAATGGAAAAAGAGCTGATAAACTTCAACTCAGACTTTTAAAAGTTCATCTGTTATGAAGTGAGGGTGCCTCTACAAGAGCGATTTAAAGCTCTTTCAAGGCACATTACAAATTTTACCTCTACAAGAGCGGAGCACAAATCGGGGGTTGAGGCGCTTTTTATCTCTGCTTATGCGCATTTTCAAAGGTGCGTTAAATAGTGACTTTTAATTTGCCGCGGGAGTTCAAGCGCATGGCCATGTAAACATGCGATTCTCCGCATGTCAACAACTTTAAAGCACGTTTCATATAGACCGTAATGCGCTTCACCACCTCTCATGAATAGGTATTAGGAGTAAATGTGCTTCTCTGTATATGCGCTTAATCAGGCAACCGGGCGTCAAACCGAAATCTTGTAGAGGGGACCTGAAACACATACAGTGCATTAAGCTCACAAATATGTTCATTATACAGTAATCAGATAGCTTCATTCAGGTCCTTTTTAAAAGCAGAAAGTATCATCAGCCAAATATGATGCCTATAATATAATTCCCCACGAAAGAAGCAAATCTGAATATACACTATACGGAGAGCAGTGAAACAGAACAGAAAAGAAACAAGCTGAAAGGTTATGCACAACTTAACTTGAAAAACTGCAAAGACTTGATTGGTTGCAACATCCACATGATTATTCAGTATGAAGCTAATCACTCCAAACCACAGATGTATTCCCTTAAAGCCCCCTCAAATCCAACATAATATAGGTGTACTTAATGATGGGCTAGGCAGTGCCTATACTCATTTCTTCAAAGCAACTCCAAAACAGTTCAAGTAAAGAATAACTTTTATTACTAAAGCAGTGTTCTCTTCTCTTACTCATACTTGCAGTTTCTGTTACTATGTCTTAGTTCACACCACTGCTTTTCAAAAATACTTGCCTGAGGGAATCCATTTCATAGAAACTTGCCTGCCATTGAACTCATGCCTGTTGCAGAAGGTTCTGGAAAATGTGCAGAATGGACACTCAGACCAGCCTGTTGGGCCCCACCGCCCTTCCACAGAAACTGAAAATCAAGCCTAGGGCACATTAAACATTCTCCTGTGCCAACGGAAGATTGGTACTGCTGGTACCAAATAGAAAATAATCTTTCAGAGAAGTTTGTCTTGTCCACCATTACTGATCTCCTCATTTTGGAAGTCCTAAGAACCTTCTGAGTAACCCCGGGTTCTTTGGGACATTATTTGAAAATCACTGGCAGTTAAACTATTAGAATCTAGAACCGCCGGAGAATCCCCCACTATGCCCAGCCTATTAGAGGCAAATATTCAAGGATGTGACATATAACTGTTACTCTGTAGAGCAGCCTTCCCAACCTGGTATCCTCCAGATATTTTGGATGCCAGCTGTCCCAGGCAAGTGAAACTTCTTGTATGCATCCACAAATAGGACTTGTAGATTCGTATCTAGCTGCCCTCTGATTAACAGTTAGACTAGGAGTAAATTCTAAACTCGTTTTATTTTCACTGCAGGAAACAAAGGCAGAAAAAAGCCTTGATCACCTGTTGATCAGAGTTCTTATACGGAATTCAAAAAGACATACGTCATCAGCACAAACATAACCCAGTTCATTTCCATGGGAGACTACACCCTTGCTACGTTACAGGTAGACTAGTTTTTCTTTAGCCCCGCCTAGAAAGGAAATGGCCTGGTTTCAGCATCTTAAACAGCCACGCTATTCTTTTCTCCTATCTCTGCTGATTGCGTATTGTCCTTCAGGCGCAGTTGCAAAAGAATTGAAGGATTGGCCATTAACTTGAATGCCTAAACTTGTCTGGCGGGCTCTGATTACTCAATGACTTCAGAACCGAAAGGAAGGGGGGAGGAAAGAGTGAATTCACCTTAGCCCTACACTTATGGAAGGAATCAGAGCATTAGTTTCATATTTAAACTCCCGCTTCTGATCAGAACAACTTAAAAATAATCTTACTTATGATAAACTGAATGTTGATTTTTCTGTGGAATATTTTCCCCCACCCCATATTCTCAGAAGAAAACCGATTGTGGTACTTAAATCTTCCTACACCAGATTAATAGATCAGATGGACTAAACTCATTTTAAAAGAAAAAACAAAGAGCTCCATCAGATGAGTGTTTTATTGCATGCTCGTTACTAGACACTCACAGATTTCCATGGGTCCCTCTCACGTCATCATCTGTCTCCCGAGCACCTCCCGTCCCTTCTTCGTGTCACACACACACACACAAAACCCGAATTAAAATGAAGGTGGACATTGCCACTATCTCCTGCTGTGTGCAGGAGAAGCAGCGTGACCAGAACTGCCGATTGAATGGGCCATGAGCACGTTGTTTACTTCCTCTTTCAAAAGAGGAAGCAACCAGCAATGAAAGTGGGGGCAGAGAAGTGACGGGTAGGGAAGTGTGATTTCCCTCTGTCTGATGGAACTCAAAGTCTCTTCATACTGCACAAGTTAAGATAGTGTTCCTCCCCTTAATTATTGGATGAATAAAAACTATTACATTTTAAAATGTTACCAGAAATCTAAACTAGGACACACACACATTTAGCCATTGCAAATGTTCAAGGCAGACCTCTTCCGCAATACTGAAATATATGAGTCTATCAGAAGTGCAGATATATGGGGCAGCAGGAGGATGTGTACATATAAAATTATGAAGATAAGCACACAGTTCTTTCACTGGGTCAATAAACCTGCCAAGGATATATAGTTCCTCAGTACCAACTCCAGAAATATTTCTTTCATAGCAAACTCTACTATGGTCTCCAAGGTTGACTCTTTAGAATTAAACAGAATGACATTTATATATAGCATCCAATACCTCCCTGAGTAAGCTTCTCCTTTTTTTCTGGGGGGGGGGGAAGAGTTGATTCTCATGATCAAACAATTCTAAATTGCTATTTATTGTGAATTACTTTTTTTTTTATCTTTACTCAGTTAAATCCATCTAAGCCTTCACTGAGCATGAGACATTCACAAATGTTTTATGACTTCACTTCAGAAAAGTGTTTGGGATTTCACCAAGCTTATCCATGTACAATCTGTGAAATGAAATAGGCATAGGATCCAAACTCAGAGTACAACCACTGAAATCACTGGGACTTAAGTCAATCATGAATAACCTAAGTCATTTCAATGGGCCTACTCTAAGTATGACTAAGTCTGAATCCAACTCATAGAACTTCTATGTAAAAATGACACTAACTGTACAATCCTTTCTGTGTCAACTCAGATCTAAGTCCAATTCAATTCATTTCAATGGGATTTACTCCCAGGTACATGGGTATAGGATTGCAGCCTAACAGCACTTGGGGTTTCAGTCAGCCAACAGACAACTATGCACTAAACCCTATTTTGATGTAGAAAAACCATGAACAGGATCACACTCTTTTTCAAAAATGCACTTAATTGCTGGTATTCATATGGGTACTTGTACATTTTGCCCTGTGGAGCAATTAGCACCTTCAAGGAAGGGTAATTTTAATTTATAAAATGATGCCGAAGAAAAGAACAATACCCCTGCCACAACTGTAGCACCATTCAAATTCTCTCAACCTTTAGTCACTCTTGATGTTTAAACAACAACAGCCCAAAACTGCAGAATATACTGGCTTGAATCTGAAGGTGATTTGCACAAAAGGAAAGACGATTCCACTTGTGAAAGATGCACCCATTTCTGCTGTGGTCATGCCCATTGTGGAAAGTTCCCCTAAGCTACAGAGCAGCTTTTAGGTGGTGAAGAGGAGCTACATGAGAAGAAGGGGAAGAAAAGGCTCATTAGACCGACAGAATTCTGCTCACAGTTTGTTGACTTCACGCCCCTGATCACAAATATTCTACACCGTAGCCTCAAGATCAGTGTGGAAAAAAAAGAACTCAGTACTCTATGGATATACAGTAGAACCATCCCTTTATGGAATACCCTGCCAAAGAGGTTCATGAGACACTGGCATTCTTTACTGAACCCCTTCATTTTCCAAAGTTTTAAATTGGCTAACATGTGTTCTCATTGTTTTAAACTGCTTTCTTCTGTTTGTATGCACTTTTATCTGCTTTTATTGATTTTATTGTCAGATGTAAGAATATCACAGAGGATGAATATGATAATTATCTGGGAACCAAGCCAACTTGGGAAACGAATCTAAATATTAGTATAACAGAAGAATCATGGGCAAGAATATGGTATTCATTAGGGATGTGCACTGACCCCCCGGATCGGATCAGATAGCGGATCGGAATCGGACCTGGGGGGTCGGATCGGATCGGATCGGAGGCTGGTCGGATCGGATCGGACCAGATGTCCGATCCGGATCGGACGCCATTTTGAATGCTTTTTCTCATAGCCAAGTATTGTTTTACAAAAACGCCTATAACTTTTTCATTTTTAAAGATAGAAGGATGAAACTTGGGCACATTGTAGACTGGTTAGGGATAGTTATCTGTGAGAAATTTCAGAAAGATTGGTGCATGCATTTTGTGGCAATTAATTTTTTAATAAATACCCAGGAATGCTTATAACTTTGTCATTTTTAAAGTTACAAACATGAAACTTTGCCACATTGTAGGAGGTACCTTGGGACCTATGTGTGTGAAATTTCAGAAACATAGGTGCTTGCCTTGTGTGGCAATTAATTTTAGAAAAATGGGTAGTAGTGGGGTAAATACAGTTACGCCTCCCATTTTTTTATTTTTAAAGATACAAACAGGAAACCTGGGCACATTACAGGTACCAATGCCTTGATAAGTGAGTGAAATTTCAGAAACATTGGAGCTTGCCTTGTGTGGCAATTAAGTTTTGAAACAATGAGGAAAGAAACACCTATAACTTTGTCATTTTTAAAGTTACACACATGAAACTTTGCCACATTGTAGGTGGTACCTTGGGACCTATGTGTGTGAAATTTCAGAAACATAGGTGCTTGCCTTGTGTGGCAATTAATTTTAGAAAAATGGGTAGTAGTGGGGTAAATACAGTTATGCCTCCCATTTTTTTAGTTTTGAAGATACAAACAGGAAACTTGGGCACATTACAGGGAACACTTCACTTGATATGTGTGTAAAATTTCAGAAACATTGGTGCTTGCCTGGTGTGGCAATTAATTTTTGAAACAATGAGGGATTCATTGGACAGCACTTGCCCATAGGGATTCATTGGAGAGTACTTGTCCATAGGGAATCATTGGAAAGCACTTTCCCATAGGGAATCATTGCATTGCACTTTCCCACTGAGAAATGCAGTTATGCCTCCCACATTTTTATTTTTGAAGATACAAACAGGAAACTTGGGCACATTGTAGACTGGTTAGGGATAGTTATCTGTGAGAAATTTCAGAAAGATTGGTGCATGCATTTTGTGGCAATTAATTTTTTAATAAATACGCAGGAATGCCTATAACTTTGTCATTTTTAAAGTTACACACATGAAACTTTGCCACATTGTAGGTGGTACCATGGGACCTAAGTGTGTGAAATTTCAAAAACGTAGGTGCTTGCCTTGTATGGCAATTAATTTTAGAAAAATGGGTAGTAGTGGGGTAAATACAGTTACGCCTCCCATTTTTTTATTTTTTAAGATACAAACAGGAAACATGGGCACATTACAGGGAACACTTCACTTGATATGTGTGTAAAATTTCAGAAACATTGGAGCTTGCCTTGTGTGGCAATTAATTTTTGAAACAATGAGGAAAGAAACGCCTATAACCTTTTTATTTTAAAAGTTAGAAGTCTGAACATTGCTCACTTTGTAGATGGGTTAGGGGTAGATATGTGTCAGAAATTTCAGAATGATAGGTCCAGGCATTTGATGGCTATGGAATTTTTAGATAAAATGTTTCAAAAAATTTTCCACAGAGGCCCGGTCTTCCCCTCTTCCCCCTCCCGCTTCCCGCGAAGAAAAGGAAACACTCTCTCGTCTCGATCCCTTTGATCCTGTTGCTAGTATCCATTACAGGGCTCGTGTCTGCTTTCACTTTTTACTCAAGCAGAATGGCTGAGCCTAGCTGAGTTTTGCAGCCATGCGTGCAAGGAAGGATCTCTCTCATCTCGATCCCTTTGATCCTGTTGCTAGTATCCATTACAGGGCTCGTGTCTGCTTTCACTTTTTACTCAAGCAGAACGGCTGAACCTAGCTCAGTTTTGCAGCCATGTGTGCAAGGAAGGATCACTCTCTCTCGATCTCTTTGATCCTTTGTTCCTCCCCTTCTCCTCCCCCTCGCCGGCGTTGTGTGTGCGCCCCGCCGGTGCCCTCGCGTGCGGGCCGGTTCCTGGGCAGCAGAGGCTCTGCCTGGCTGCTGTGAGGCTCCTGAAGGGCTTGCCTAATGCGGGCTGTTGTGCTCCGCTGGGCCGCGGGGGTAGGTTGATGATGAAGAGGATGATGGGGAGGGCGTACAATGGCCCCTCCGCTCACCAACTGACAGCGCGTGCTCCGCTCCAGACACCCGGCCTCGGCAGCCAGGAGGATACGCTGCCAAGCCCGCCGCCGCCGCCCGCGCGCGCACACACACCACCCGTCCATTATCATTTGGGCAGCCCTAATTAAGGAGCGCTCAAAAAATGGCAAAAACCCCTCTCCTTTTTTCTTAATTCCTTGCAGCTCCCACGATTTAACCCTTTCCTATCAGCTACAATTAATTAATAGTAGGATGACCAGTACCAGGAGACTGGTGTGTACAAATGTTTTTTTTTTTTTAGGCTTGAGATCATAAAGAGGCAAATATTCTACCTACCGTATTGGAAGCAGTATGTATTATTACTTTTTTTAAAAATGTAATTAATAGGATGACCATATGAAAAGGAATACAGGGCTTTAACAGTGGAATAGAAAAGGGAATTTCAGCAGGTGTCATTTGTATCCATGCGGCACCTGGTGAAATTCCCTCTTCATCACAAAAGTTAAAATTGCAAGAGCTCTGCTCTCTTTTGTATCTGGTCACTCTAGTATAGCTCCTGCAGCTTTAACTGTCATATGGTCACCCTTGTTTCCCAACATACTGCTTCCAATACTGTAGGTAGAATATTTGCCTCTTTATGATCTCAAGCCTAAAAAAAAAAAAAATTGTACACACCAGTCTCCTGGTACTGGTCATCCTACTATTAATTAATGGTAGCTGATAGGAAAGGGTTAAATCGTGGGAGCTGCAAGGAATTAAGAAAAAAGGAGAGGGGGTTTTGCCATTTTTTGAGCGCTCCTTAATTAGGGCTGCCCAAATGATAATGGACGGGTGGTGTGTGTGCGCGCGCGGGCGGCGGCGGCGGGCTTGGCAGTGTATCCTCCTGGCTGCCGAGGCCGGGTGTCTGGAGCGGAGCACGCGCTGTCAGTTGGTGAGCGGAGGGGCCATTGAACGCCCTCCCCATCATCCTCTTCATCATCAACCTACCCCCGCGGCCCAGCGGAGCACAACAGCCCGCATTAGGCAAGCCCTTCAGGAGCCTCACAGCAGCCAGGCAGAGCCTCTGCTGCCCAGGAACCGGCCCGCACGCGAGGGCACCGGCGGGGCGCACACACAACGCCGGCGAGGGGGAGGAGAAGGGGAGGAACAAAGGATCAAAGAGATCGAGAGAGAGTGATCCTTCCTTGCATGCATGGCTGCAAAACTGAGCTAGGTTCAGCCGTTCTGCTTGAGTAAAAAGTGAAAGCAGACACGAGCCCTGTAATGGATACTAGCAACAGGATCAAAGGGATCGAGATGAGAGAGATCCTTCCTTGCACGCATGGCTGCAAAACTCAGCTAGGCTCAGCCATTCTGCTTGAGTAAAAAGTGAAAGCAGACACGAGCCCTGTAATGGATACTAGCAACAGGATCAAAGGGATCGAGACGAGAGAGTGTTTCCTTTTCTTCGCGGGAAGCGGGAGGGGGAAGAGGGGAAGACCGGGCCTCTGTGGAAAATTTTTTGAAACATTTTATCTAAAAATTCCATAGCCATCAAATGCCTGGACCTATCATTCTGAAATTTCTGACGCATATCTACCCCTAACCCATCTACAAAGTGAGCAATGTTCAGACTTCTAACTTTTAAAATAAAAAGGTTATAGGCATTTCTTTCCTCATTGTTTCAAAAATTAATTGCCACACAAGGCAAGCTCCAATGTTTCTGAAATTTTACACACATATCAAGTGAAGTGTTCCCTGTAATGTGCCCATGTTTCCTGTTTGTATCTTAAAAAATAAAAAAATGGGAGGCGTAACTGTATTTACCCCACTACTACCCATTTTTCTAAAATTAATTGCCATACAAGGCAAGCACCTACGTTTTTGAAATTTCACACACTTAGGTCCCAAGGTACCACCTACAATGTGGCAAAGTTTCATGTGTGTAACTTTAAAAATGACAAGGTTATAGGCATTCCTGCGTATTTATTAAAAAATTAATTGCCACAAAATGCATGCACCAATCTTTCTGAAATTTCTCACAGATAACTATCCCTAACCAGTCTACAATGTGCCCAAGTTTCCTGTTTGTATCTTCAAAAATAAAAATGTGGGAGGCATAACTGCATTTCTCAGTGGGAAAGTGCAATGCAATGATTCCCTATGGGAAAGTGCTTTCCAATGATTCCCTATGGACAAGTACTCTCCAATGAATCCCTATGGGCAAGTGCTGTCCAATGAATCCCTCATTGTTTCAAAAATTAATTGCCACACCAGGCAAGCACCAATGTTTCTGAAATTTTACACACATATCAAGTGAAGTGTTCCCTGTAATGTGCCCAAGTTTCCTGTTTGTATCTTCAAAACTAAAAAAATGGGAGGCATAACTGTATTTACCCCACTACTACCCATTTTTCTAAAATTAATTGCCACACAAGGCAAGCACCTATGTTTCTGAAATTTCACACACATAGGTCCCAAGGTACCACCTACAATGTGGCAAAGTTTCATGTGTGTAACTTTAAAAATGACAAAGTTATAGGTGTTTACTCAAGCAGAATGGCTGAGCCTAGCTGAGTTTTGCAGCCATGCGTGCAAGGAAGGATCTCTCTCATCTCGATCCCTTTGATCCTGTTGCTAGTATCCATTACAGGGCTCGTGTCTGCTTTCACTTTTTACTCAAGCAGAACGGCTGAACCTAGCTCAGTTTTGCAGCCATGCATGCAAGGAAGGATCACTCTCTCTCGATCTCTTTGATCCTTTGTTCCTCCCCTTCTCCTCCCCCTCGCTGGCGTTGTGTGTGCGCCCCGCCGGTGCCCTCGCGTGCAGGCCGGTTCCTGGGCAGCAGAGGCTCTGCCCAGGTTTCCTGTTTGTATCTTTAAAAATAAAAAAATGGGAGGCGTAACTGTATTTACCCCACTACTACCCATTTTTCTAAAATTAATTGCCACACAAGGCAAGCACCTATGTTTCTGAAATTTCACACACATAGGTCCCAAGGTTCCTCCTACAATCTGGCAAAGTTTCATGTTTGTAACTTTAAAAATGACAAAGTTATAAGCATTCCTGGGTATTTATTAAAAAATTAATTGCCACAAAACGCATGCACCAATCTTTCTGAAATTTCTCACAGATAACTATCCCTAACCAGTCTACAATGTGCCCAAGTTTCATCCTTTTATCTTTAAAAATGAAAAAGTTATAGGCGTTTTTGTAAAACAATACTTGGCTATGGGAAAAAGCATTCAAAATGGCGTCCGATCCGGATCGGACCTCGTCGGATCGGATCGGATCGGATCGGAGGTTGTTCGGATCGGATCGGATCGGATTTTCCCAATTTTGGGTCGGATCGGATTCGGATCGTGGATCGGATCCGATCCGATGCACACCCCTAGTATTCATATCCCTATAAGTCTATCGGCCAGGTCTAAAGAAATGGTATTAAAAGCAGTTCATAGATGGCATTTGTGTCCCACAAAGTTACATAAAATCAATAATGAGTTATCGGACATGTGTTGGAGAAATTGTGGCTTAAGGGGAACACTAGAACATATGTGGATCTTCTGTCCAAAGATCAGACTGTCCTGGCAGAAAGTAATGGAGTGGCTGAGTAATGTAACAGGACAAAGGGTAATTCCAAATGTAACCTTATTCCTATTTTCATTGTTAACTGGAGAGAATGAGGGACTGTGCCATAAAGAATTGGTGGTGGTGCTCGTAGGAGCCGTGAGAACCAAGATTGCTAGAGTCTGGAAAAATGCCAAAGGTCTTTCACTCCAGAGATATTATGATAGAACATAGTTGGTTGTGCTGGCAGAGAAACTAACCAGTTGCTTCCGTATGGCTAGAGGAGAAGTAACGGAGGGTAATATTTTGTCACAACTTGGCATCCATTCTTAATGTTTAGTTTAGAACTGAATACAGAAGATGAGCCTCCACTTGAATTCACCAATTGGATTTTTGGCATAGTAGATTCTAGTTTGGTAGACGAATGTACTAATTCACATACAATTAAGAAGAGATTAAAAAAAAAAATCAGATGTTGTGAGCCACTGGTAGGTCACCGAGGTGCAAGGCTCCCCCACTCGAGCAGGGCTATGGGCTTATAGGCCTAGGGGTTAGCATTTCCCAGCATGAAGCAGTCCATGCTGTATCTGCCTGCTACATAGCTATTTAAAAGGAGGAGCCTGTCGGAATACAAGTGGTGACAGTCCTCATTCAGCACCACAAACATAGTTGAATACACAAGGATTCAAAGCCAGATTTTTAAATGTTAAGCCCTCCAAGCCCTCATGGATGAGCCTGTAAGTTTTGGTTTTTCCCACATGAGCCCTACCCTGCCCCTGGTATGCCTGGGCATGGGGGCCCCATTGTGAATGGGGATGAGATGATGTAGGAGCATGGTGCCACTAAGGGAGGGAGGGGTATCAGAAGGGCTTTTAGCTGGCGGCACCCCTCCCTTCCACCTCTTTTCCACACGGTTCCCTCCCTTCCTCCCTGGATTCAGTGTGGGCTCCATTTGGGGGGCAAATAGGATTTTTTTGGCTCATAGTCTCACTGGCCTAGGCTATGTGTCTTTTCGCCTACTCCACACTGTAATTGGGTAGGGAATATTGATTAGGCAGATCTGGACTGATTGTTCAGTTAATTTGGTCCCATTTGGCAGAAAGCAAAGCCTTGTTTACACCATGCTTTTATCTCGGGGTCATCTTTGGGTCATCCCTGTGCATTCAAATGATGCACAGGGGATCCCGGGGTGGGCAGGGATGATCCCTCCATTTTCCTGGGATAACTGGTTCCCCTCTTATCCTGATTTTCTCTTCAATCCCGGGTCCATCCCACCTCCTCATGAGTAGCACATTAGTAGCTGTATGGGGAGGTTCCGTGCTCATGGGGGGGGGTGAGGGAAAGCAATTTTGCCATCCCTGGGATGATGGGGGGGTTGGGCGCATTTTGTTTACCTTTTTCCACACGGGGCCCCATGGCTCCACTTCTTTTTTTAAAAAAATTGTGGCCGCGACGGAAGCAGGTAAGTCCCCAATCCTCCCCCTCCCCCCCTCTGCACTCTTAGGTATAGATGAGCCCCAGGTATGAGCAGACATCATTAGAGGGAATAGGGTTGGTGAGCATTCAAAGGAACTGTTGATTGGTAATGCCTGAGGCTCTCAGCAAAGGGTGTGCGGCCCCAGCTGGGAGATAAGGTTTACCTTCGAGGCCAGCTCTCCTCACCTACAGGGGTGGTGACAGGGGAAGGCCTCCCTTCCCCCAAAGGAGCAAGCCTATGGGGTGGCTATCTCACAGGTGCCGCTCAATAGGCATGGAATGTCTCACCTGATTCATGGCACAGCAAGATGCCAGCCTAGATGGGATGCCCAATTTAAATCCCGTATCTGTGTCACGTCTCATTATTTCTCATCCTCCACTTTCTCACAATCAGTTTTTTCCATCTCAAATACGAAGAAATATGCAAATTCTGGTAAGTTCTTATCAAAACAAACTGAAACAAAATGCTCACCGTACCTACTCAAAATCAGTCATAGCTGAGCTTGGTAAAACAAGACCCATTATCTTCAACAGTCTGGTTGGAGGAGGAAAAGGCAATGCTTGCCAAACAGATTTGTCTGGGAACATCATAATGAAGACTTTACATAATATTTGTTTGAGTGCTTTTGAGAAACTGATAAGGAAAGGATGAAATTAACACTGTTGTCACATCAAGAGAGTTCAGGGTTAACTTTGCAGAGATCCAGATGGAAATAATTGTTGCAAAATGCATGGCGGTACAAGTCAGTATTGCTTTAATGAGCCCTGAACCACATCACATTTCAGCTTTTTCATGCATTAATGTGTCCGTGTTTGTGAGACCAGGGGAGAGAGAAGCACTCTGTTTAAACACTCAGTGAATGAGGGCCAAAAAGAAAATGTGACAAATTTATACCATGCTAAAAGGACTCTATTCTTTATCATGCATACAAATACATGGCTACCATTTTGTATCCTCTACCATGCCATGCACTTAGCATCATTCTAGAGCTTTATGGAGGAAACTGATATAGAATACCCTGAAAAATTTCTGCAAAGTGGCCATTTTCTAATGTGGTTGGAGGTGTGTCAACCAGTTCTGGATGGGGTTACACTCGCAGCTTGGGGGTGCTCCTGGAACCATCACTCCAAATGACAGCTCAGATAGATGCGACAGCCAGGAGTGCCTACTATCAGCTTTGGCTGATACGCCAGCTGCACCCCTTCCTAGAGTTGGAAGAACTAAAGACTGTAGTGCACATGCTGGTATCTTCGAGGCTAGACTTTTGCAATGTGCTGTACATAGGGCTACCTCTGTGCCTAGTCCAAAAACTTCAACTAGTTCAAAATATGGCAGCCAGGTTGGTCACTGGTACACCTAGGGGTGACCATATTACACCAGCTTTAAAATCTCTCCACTGGCTGCCAATTAGTTTCCGGGCGAAGTACAAAGTGTTGGTCATTACCTTTAAAGCCCTACATGGTTTGGGTCCAGGTTACCTGCAGGATCGCCTTCTCCCATACAATCCGCCCCACACGTTCAGGTCCTCTGGAAAGATTTTATTACAGTCAACAAAAACTAGGTTGACAACCGTTACCCAGAGGACCTTCTCTTCTGCCACTCCCAGATTGTGGAATGACCTGCTGGGAGAGATCTGCCAACTCACTAGTTTTCAAGAGTTTAAAAGAGCTATAAAGACTGATCTCTTCCAGCAGGTCTACCCAGATGAATTTTAAGTGTTTTATTGGTACTTTAATGATGTATTGGTTTTATGTGCTTTTAATCAGTTTGTGTATTTTATGTTGATGTTGTTCCCCGCCTCAATCCGGAGGAGAGGCAGGTAATAAATAAATAAATATATTATTATTATTATTATTATTATTATTAGGAAAGAAAAGACAATCTCAGAAATTTCCACAGGGGAAAAATGTGATTAATTAATTAATTAATTTATACTCAGCTCCAAATGGCACCCCTTGAACAATTTTTTTTATACAAATGTATATATGAACATGGCCAAATGCATTACAATATTAGTTCTTGTGACTGAAATATAGGACTTTCCTAGACAAGGCTTTTACTGTGTGCTCACCATTACCCAGTCATAGTACTTTATGAGTTCTTTTGATAACACCATCCTCCAGTCTCTCTCCTATGTTTTCCAGCCACTTTGCCTTGTTTTTTTATGGGTGGAGGATGCAGTCTTTTGGGGAATCTTGAAACAAAATGCAACTCTCCACCAGTGTAATTGCATCATTCTGCTTTATTCCACTACACCACAGTACCACCTAGGGGATATGTAGCAGAATGTACAAAAAGCAGGAAAGAAAAAAAAAAACTGTGTAGAGATATTATCTTAATCTTGCATAGAATCCAGAAGTAGAAGTAAAAAGCCTCATCTAGGAAAGCCTGAAATTTCAGTGAGGAAATTCTTCTGCATCCATTAGGGAGGAGTCATAGTTTACCTGTAGTACAGAATAGATACTACTGTCTAGATGGACCGATACAAAGGCAGCTGCATATATTGATGGTACTTCCTTTTTATTAGCACAGACACACATAGATTGTCAGAGAAAATATTTACTGTCAAACATAATCATAACTAAGAAGGGGTTAAGTGAAGGGTAACCTAGATTGGGGGAAAGTGGAAAGCCATCAGGATACAATATGTTATGGAACCTATATATGTGGATTTACACAATGAACACTGTTGCTCTGGGATCGCCGTTTGTAATCCTGTGAGGAAGAAAACTGCTGTTATTCTAATTTGTGCACTGAAGGTCAGTCCAAACTCACACTCCCTTAGGTGGAGAAGCTGGTGGCCGATTTAAGCCCAGAAAGACCTTCAGAAGTCAGATTTCTGTCCTCAGAACATCACTCTTTCCTTTGAAGTCTTCACCAGGGGATTCCTTGGCATGTCCTGGTCACCACAGAGGCTCCCTGGCCACAATGAGAACCCAGCTGGGATTCAGATCTATTATTATTATTATTATTATTATTATTATTATTATTATTATTATTATTTCTTACCCGTCTCTCTCTCCGGATCGAGACGGGGAACAACATCAATGCAAAATATATATAAAATACATGAACTACTTAAAAATGAAAAAGAGGCCACAGAAAGAAACCAGAGTGAAACGGAGCCTACACAAATAGCCTTTTCTCTTTTTCCTTCAGGACCCCATGAAAGGTGGGCTTCTTCTTCCCAGTCATACATTTCCTGTTTCCCCATTGATGATGAAAACCTGACAATCTGGGCTAGTTTGCTGTTCTTCCTCAGAGCTCTCACCCTATCACCCAGAGCAATACAATAGCTTGATGCTCCTTGGTTAACTCCTTAGTTACTGAGGAAAACATCCAGTTCACATAATTCAGATACAGTTTATATTCAATTAACACAGCAATCGTGAAAGGGAGCAATTTCTGATATATGAAGCTGCCTAATCATTGGTCCAGCTTTCCAGCAATACTCTGTAATAATTCTTCAACACACATACACACACAGATCATCTATAATCACCATCTACAGTTATCAACTTATCATCTGATATCTATCTATCTATCTATCTATCTATCTATCTATCTATCTGCAAAATCACCAAGCTCAATCTGTGTTTTCTGTGACTGAGAAATACAAAGTAGCTACATTATTAGTCTCATTTGTTCTACCTGTTTTATTTCTTTTTGAGATAGTCACCTTGCAAGGCAAACATTGTTATGCCAGGCTAACTATGCTTCTCAGTTGTAAACATCTGCTTATGCTAGTTAAGCTCATCAAAAGGAGTTTGATGCAATTAATGTATGCAGTTTTAATGAAACATACAAAACAGTAATTGCGCCTATAATTATGCTATAATTAAATTGCAATCATATAATTAAAATGGGCTACGTAAAAGCTTTGCCTTTGAAACCGTTCAGTGTTCCATCTATTTTGGCATTTATGTCTTTATCGGTTTGATTCCACCACATTTCCTTTACTGAAACATTCATAAAATAGACTGTCCCATGTGACACTAAGGGTTTTTTTTTATGTACCTCATCTGTTAACTTTGCATAGGCCTAGCATGTTTACATTCTTTGCTGTGAAACAGGATGCAGAAATAATTGCAATCATCCCACCTGTGTTATCATCCCATCACCCTGTACTTTGGAATAGATTTGAGTTTGGTCAACACTTAAATGAGACACCTTCAAGTGAAGCCCAGCCATGAGCCTTCCAAAGAGGAAACAGCACAGACAGCGTGAGTGGCATGGGCTTCCTCAGTATCTGCTTCTGGGTCTTGTGAGCAGGGGAAGGAGATACATCCATTGTCGTAGGTTGATTCATGTTCCTTTATCAAAGGAAGCTGGAAGAGTGAGACAGGAAGCAGCATTGACTTGGGGCATTTTGTGGCAAATCCATCAAAATGTCCCTGTTTTCACAGTATTCAGCAAATAAGTACCAGACCTCAGAGCCCTTTTTCCCCATGCGAAAGTCCTTGACATCTATTTGTAGAAACAAAAGTATCTTGGAAAATGTGTGAATAATACGATTTGCTCTTGTTTTTAATCAGAGTTGTTGCACACAGAATGATACTAAACACATAGGGATAATAATAAAGTTGTCTGATGGACCTATTCGGGGCGGGGGGGATGACTTACTATCCTGAAACATGATGATGATGATGATGATGATTTTTACAGTTTTGCCAATAGACATGGTGTTTCATAGTCTGAAGAGCACCATCTTTCAAAGGGGCAGTATGCACACCCTGAATATGTCTCTGAGGCTATAGCCATAGCATGGTCCAAAAAGTCTATGGGCTCCCAGATGTTGCTATGGAGACATCCATTCTGCCCTCATTTTGTCATTCCAAGTTCTAATCATTAAACAAACAAACAAATATGGTTTACAAAACAACGTTAAGGGTCTGCAGCTTTTAAACAAGCACCATAAAGCATGGAAATGGGACCTTAGCACCACATACTCCTTTAGGAGGCAGGAAGTGCAAGTGAAATTCTCATTCTCCCAAAGCAGATAATCCATGAGGACAGGATGGAGAATATGATATGCAGAGGTGACTGTGGCGTTGCAGAAAAGTCATGATGAACAACTTAGGGCCATCTACTTCTCTTTTTTTGTTTAGAGCAACCCTTCCCCAATCTGGTGCACTCCAAAGATGTTGAACTACAACACCCATCATTGCAAGTCAGTGTGTCCCATTGTCAGGAATGCTGGGACTTGTAATCTCAAATATATGGAGGGCAGCTGGTTGAGAATGCTGTTCTATATTTTTACTAAATACTGTTCTATATTCTTACCAAATACTTACCAAAAACAGGGTCTGCCCAATATTTTTCTCTCACACACATCTCCTATACAGCAGCATACAAAAGGAGCACTATTCATTATAGATCTAGAACCACAGCATGTGCCAGGCACGTTCCATTTTTCGACAATATCCTGCCCTTCAAAGAGCCAAAGTTTTTTTTATCAAATGTGCCTATACAAAATATACTGTTCACTCCCCACAATCCCTCCACAATACATCATCTCATCAAAGTAACAAAGGAGCAAAAAAGGTTTAGTCTGGCTGTCTTGTACTCCTTTCAGATGAGATTAGTTTGTGCTCCTATACCACTTGGGAGTAAATCCTAGTGAACTCAGTGGTACTGACTTCTGAGGAGACATGTATAGGATTCAAGTGTAAACCAACATTCCCCAACTGGTGTTCTCCAGATGTGTTGCACTGCAACTCCCATGTTATGTGTTATTGGGAAGACAAAAGAAAAATCATTAATTTTAAAATAATCTTTACACATGAAAGTATTAGGTAGTAGCTCTGCCTTTGATCTCTCATTGCCAAGGGTATGTCATTTGCACATTTCGAGTGGTGGCACAAAACTCGGGCTTTGAGTCACAAATCAGCACAAAACTAGTCAAAACTTTGGCTTGGGCTGGGAGTTCTGAGAATGTGATTTTTTTTCTCATTCACCAGACCACTCCTAAATGTATGACATTTTCAGGCTTTGGGGGCAGCACAAAACTCGGGGTTTGTGGTACAAACAACACAAAATTATCACAAGACTTTGGCATATGTTTCAAGGAGATCCTAGTTTGGTGGGTTCATAGTTAAAAGAGCCTTCAGGGAAGGAAGTTATAAGTATAAAGGACCACAAGGAAGAATGGGCTGGTACCTCTTTTGAAAGCGTAAGAGGTATTTTGATCCAGTGTTTAAAGTATTTGCTCAATATTTTTTAGTTAGTTCACTTGCTTGACTGCTCCTACTTTTCATCCTTCTTCCTAGAGAAAAAAGAACTTTAATTGCTGTCACTTTATTATTGTCAAAGCTAGTCCCTACTTGTTCCCCTCCACTACCCATTTCACAACACAATAACAACCTAGATACCCATGTCATTGTATGCAATAAGAGATAATAAAATAGAAACAAACAATGTGTTGTACTTAGATGTTCAGCATTATCTAGTCACATTAGGTGTCTGATTGGATTTTCATGGCATAGAATTTCTATCCAAATCACTTACCTTTAAACTCAAAGAAAATTAATAAGAATAGGGCTTGTTGCCATTGTTTTGAAGATTCTGTAATGTCTGGCCACATGGGATGCTAAATTCATTTCCACTGATAGCAAAATGACTTTCAACATTGTGGTGTTACATAATTATTGCTCGCAAAGCAAATACAAATGAGAGGAGATAAAAAGGGATTTTGTTTTGTTTTTTCATCATCCCTGTTCCACATAGATGTAAACAAAAAAGAGTTCTATGAATTTATTTATTTATTTACTTATTTTATTCCATTTCTATACCGCCCCATAGCCGAAGCTATAAAGTTGAAGCTGGACTTCCTGAACTGGGCCTCCTCCACACGAGACGTTTAATGAGCCTTAGAGGCTCATTATAAATTTTACCTCCACACCAGCGGAGCGCAAAACGGGCGTACAGGCGCGTTATTTCCCCGATAATGCGCATTTTCGAATGCGCGTTAAATAGCGACTTTTATTTTTCTCCGGCCGTTAAAGCGCATTATCGCGGTGTGAACAAGCGATTATGCGCGTTAACGTCTTCTAAAGCACTTTTTGGACATGAATTAATGCGCTTCGCCGCCTCTCGCCGCCTCCCGTGCAGAGGGATTAGGCGTAAATGCGCCTCCGCGATAATGCGCATAATCCCGGAACCGGGCGCAAAAGCGCATCCTTGTGGAGGGGGCCCTGGTCTAGGCTGGAGGATTGGTTGTTGTTGTTTTCATATTCAGATCATAAGACCCATCCTAACCTCATGATGACTGTAATATGATTTCTAGATCAGCTCCTTTGTTGCTGATGCTAGCCCATCTGCTTCTAATGATGGTGCCAAAGTTTGTAATTACTCTGGTTTGGTATTCAAATTCATTCAGCCCCTGAATTTGGCAATTGGTAATCAATTTATAGTTCACCCAGGCTGAAATGTAATCTGTGTATGCATGGTCAATGTTCACCAGCTCAGGCACACATACTTTGTAAGGGGAGATACATTTGACTCCATCTCCTCTACTTCCAACTGATTAATGTATTATGCTCTGCTCTGAGCTTGTCCTCACACTAAACACAAAAATTATGGCATTCATGTTTTCTTGTCCCTGTGCTGGGAAATCATCAGTAATCAATTATCAAAGGGTGGCATTCTCCAACTTCAGCCAACTATGTGGTACCATACCAAAGTTCAATTCCAATGGGGAAATAAAATAATTTTCATTTACATGGACTCACTGGGCCTGTTCAAATGACATCTAAGCCATGGTTAGGTTGCTAACCCGTTTGCAGCAAATGGTTAGTGAGCTTGTTCAAACCATGGTTATGTAACCACAATGGTTAGAAATGGTTCACACAACTTGCTAAGTCATGGTTCACATGACACACTAAACCATAATGTTTAGCCCAAAATGCGTAACCACCATGGCTTAGCGTGTCATCTGAACTGGATCACTGAGAAAACTAGTAAATACTGATTGAGCTGATGGGAGCTTGCCCATCATTGGTCATCAACCATCATGCCCAACTGAGTATGATGGCACACCAATTGCTCTATATGTTTCTGTATTTTGCTGCCTGCTTGGTTCTGCAAATAAAGGTAGCATTTTCAAGTAGGGATTTTTGAAAAATTCAATCTTTTCAAATTATAATATGAACTGACCTGATCCATACATCCCATACTAATGTGCAGATTAGAACTTAGTATCCATTGGCTTTTGCACTTCCGGAATGTTCTAGCCCAGTTTCTGGCTTAAAATAACTTGTCAATACACTTTCTGAAATGTGTGTTGTTAGAGAAAATAGCTTAGAAATGCATATTCTGAGAGAAATAATATCTAGCAATAAATATTTAAATACATTTAAATATATATATATATATATATATATATATGTGAATTTTCATCTAGTTTTTTTTTTAAGGTGTCAGCTAATGAAGAAATGGGATAGAACAGACTCCTGGGTGAACTTATGCAATACTGAGATGGAGCAGAAATAGACCAATTCACCCATTCTTACTTTCAAGAAACTGGAAGGTTGCAATACAAGGCTGGTGAATGGCTGCCAATGGACTTGCTAGGACACCGGTTATGCAGGCATGCACTGAACAAACTATAAAATATTGAAACAATTTATACAACTAAAAATACAATTTGTAACTGCATATATATTATTTCACAAACATAATTTAACATGATAGAGTATAAAATATAAAGTAAAAAGATATATAAACCCTTCAAAAGTCAGCTAGCTTACTGTTTATTAGTATTTAATTAGTATATTTATTAGTATTCAATATGATACTAATAAATATGATGCTAATAGTGGCTAAGAAATCTTAAGGAAAAAATCAGAGTGGGTGCATATTGTTAAATCCTTCCACACAATTGCTTAAGAAAGACTAGTGTGAACTGGGATGTACATGGAAGAAAGGAGGCACTAGTCATTATTGCCATAATAGGTCCACTTTCTCCAGCAGCTGTACTTGGAGGAATGGCTGCCATTTGTACTGCAAAGATTGCACTGGCCTCTGGGAGTGAATGGAGGGTGAGAAATAACAAGACAAGATACAGATATGGAGTTTAAACTTGAGCCACATTTATTGAAAGATCTGCAAAAGGGGAGATGCCTAAGTGGGCATCCTGTCTAGGCTGTTATTCTGCCATGCCATGAGTCAGGCAAGACATTCAACGTCTGTTGAGTGGCACCTGTGAGATTTGCCCCCCCCCGGCTTGCCCCATTTGGCCACAAAACTCTCTCTGACTGGGTGAGGGGAGTTGGCCCCAAAGATAATTGTTATCTCCCAGCTGGGGCTGCAAAATCCTGAGCTGGCAGTCTCAGGCATTACCTGTCAAGGCAACATTGCCTCTGAATGCTCACCAACCCTGTTCTCACTGAAGATGGCACACTTGCCTCCCCACCTGTCAAATGTGACTGAATTAACTGAAACAACACCCACCTAGTATGTACTTTCTACCCCACTTACAGTGTGATGTAGGCGAAAAGACTCATAGCCCCAACCAATCAGACTATGACCCCCAAATTCCTACTCAAAGCCTGAACGGATGACCAGCAAAGCCTACATTGCATACAGGGAGGGAGGGAGCCATGCATCAAAGAGGTGGAAGAGAGGGACACCACCAACTAAAAGTGCCTTTAGAGTCCCTCCCTCTATCAGTGACACTACGCTGAAGGTGCCAATAGAAAGTCTTCTTGCCACCCCACCCCCCCGGTCCCACTCTCAAAGGCCTCCCTGTGCCTATGCAAGCCAAGCATGGGGTAAGGCATTTCTACATACAGATGTGTAATCACTGTCACAATTATATAGAGGAATTTAGTAGTAGGATTTAGGGATGCTGGAAATTTTTGCTTGGACCACGTTTTAAAGAAAATTAGCCTAATTTGCACTCCCTGGACAACTCTGTGCAGCACTGGAACCCAGTCAGACAGTTGCCTTCAGATTCTGCACTTCTCTGGATTTTGCGATGCAGTGCTCAGCTCAAAAATTGAGGAAGTTATGTACAAAAGTTAGATATTAGGGAAACTCATACAAAATGTGCATGTTAGGTAAAGTTGTGTGCAAAAAAAAATTCAGATTTTTGTGCTTTTTTTTTTTTTGTAAATGCACAATGTTGCGGAAATTGGATAGAATTGACTTATTATTAAATACATACAAAGCTGGTATGATTCAAATATAAACTAATTTGTACATCCCTAGTGTGAAATAACCCTTGGATGTCATGACTTCAATTTCAAGGATAAATCCTCATATTAATTTCTGTATCTGTCCAACTTTAACAATTGGTTTACTTATGGAAGTTATCACATATTTTCCTGCAGAAGTATTAAAATTAAAGTTATTGATATCCATGGCATAAAAAGTACATGTACCAATGTCTCCAAGTCAGAGAACAATTTTCAGGCTAGGGGTGGGTGAATCAGTCTATTTTTAGTCTGTGTCCCATTTCTACATTGTTCTGCAATTTTTAACAAAAAACCATGTCATCATAAAACATAAACGTGAAACACAGTGTATAACTTAAATGTATTTTTTATTTTTAAAATATGCATTTCTAAGTATTTTGATATGGATTTGTTTTTCTGCTGGAACATTTGGCAAGTGTGAAAGCCAGTGAATAACTTTGTTCTGATATGCACATTAGTCCTTGAGATGTGGATCAGGTCAGTTCATATTGGAATTTACAAAGATCAGTTTCCCTATTTATTCCTGTTTCAGGCAGGGAAAGGAAAGGTGGCCCTAGAATGAGACTGTGTGTCCCATATCTGCACTCCCAAGCTCCTTAAATGTGCTAATCACTGGCTAAATAAAGTTTATCAGACTCCTGTTTCTCTTTTTAAAAAAATAGTATTTTTTTAACATGGTGTTTTTTATTCCTTTATCCTTTATCTTAGTTCCTGTTCACTGCTCCAAAATCGTTGGGATGCGGAGCAGTATACAAATGTTGTAAGCAAATAAATTAAGAGAAGTAGGTGAGACTTTACTGGCTTCTTTCCTTTGCCTCTGTTCCATCAGGCAGCTGATTGACATTGTAAGATTTTAGTGAAAGCTTCAGTGTTGAACTGCCCAGGGGTTGTGTATCCAAAATTGCATTGGCTCAAAAGCTACGGGGCCCAGACAGGTAGCTGACCTTGTGTCCTTTTCCTCCAAACAGCAGCCTTTTCTTCCCCTGCTACTACAGAACTGCATGTGAAGAGCTATTTTGCTCATGTCTGCAATGGTGGGAACTGAGATGGTAGTATGCTTTTTCAGAATAATGAAAATAATTTTCAGATTCTTCGCACCTAATGAAACATTTCTTCACACAATGCATAATTAGCTTAAGAAATTCAGCGCCACAAGTTGTGAAAATAGCTAGGACTGCAGATGGTTTCAAAAATGAATTGCACACATTCATGGAAGACTGCTCTATCAAAGGCCATGACAGTTAAAAGGAATCTCTGGATCAGTTCGGATGACACATTATGCAACGGAAGAGGGGGAGAACAATCATCAGTTGTGTTGCTTATTGTGTCGTCTGGAGGGCAGCACACAACGCACACACAACTGACAGTATGTTAATCAGGCACTTTAAACAACAGAGTGAAACAACGGGCTTGCACGTTATTTAGCCCGAAGCCCCGTTGTTTAAAGTGTCGTCCGAATTCTGCCCCCCCTCTCTCCGTGGACTATTCCGTTTTGGAATAGAGTTCTGCTGCCTAGAGCAGCCAAAAAACCCCAGCTGCTCTATGCAGGCGGCAGAACTCATGATGCATGCTGGGATATGGTTGTGGGACACACGGAGGAGAGGCTACAACCAAAATGGCCGCCGCAAGTTCCTTGCAGCCGGGGCATTTGCCGGTTCCGAGCAGCACCGGCTGCAGTGTGTCGTCTGTGGAGCTCCTCCTGCCTAACGCACGGTCAGTACGTTATTTACCCCTCCGTTGCTTAATATGTCGTCTGAACTGAGCCTCTATGTATGGATGTAGTATACAAGAACGTGGGAACAAAAGTCATTCCTTTCCGGCCCTGCTTGTGTGCTTCCAAAAGCAACTGACAAGCTGCTGTTGGAGATAGACTAAGCAAGGGTACACTTCTGTAACTTGGTGCATTTCAAATGTATTGGACTACAACTTCCATAATCCCAATCAGCACATCCAGTGGTCATATTGGCTGGGATGATGGAAGGCACTAGGTTGGGAAAGGGTGGAGTAGACAAACATTGGTCTGATCTAGCACAATAGGTCTTCTAGGGTCCATTTACAGCTTCCCAGGAAAGCAGAAGCACATACTATTGGCGATACTCATGTTGCACAAAATGAGACTGGTGTTTAATAGGGGTGTGCATCGGATCGGATCCGATCCACGATCCGAATCCGATCCGACCCAAAATCGGGAAAATCCGATCCGATCCGATCCGGACAACCTCCGATCCGATCCGATCCGATGAGGTCAGATCCGGATCGGACGCCATTTTGAATGCTTTTTCCCATAGCCAAGTATTGTTTTACAAAAACGCCTATAACTTTTTCATTTTTAAAGATAGAAGGATGAAACTTGGGCACATTGTAGACTGGTTAGGGGTAGTTATCTGTGAGAAATTTCAGAAAGATTGGTGCATGCATTTTGTGGCAATTAATTTTTTAATAAATACCCAGGAATGCCTATAACTTTGTCATTTTTAAAGTTACACACATGAAACTTTGCCACATTGTAGGGGGTACCTTGGGACCTATGTGTGTGAAATTTCAGAAACATAGGTGCTTGTCTTGTGTGGCAATTAATTTTTAGAAAAATGGGTAGTAGTGGGGTAAATACAGTTACGCCTCCCATTTTTTTATTTTTGAAGATACAAACAGGAAACTTGGGCACATTACCGGTACCACTTGCCTTGATATGTGTGTGAAATTTCAGAAACATTGGAGCTTTCCTTGTGTGGCAATTAATTTCTGAAACAATGAGGAAAGAAACACCTATAACTTTGTCATTTTTAAAGTTACACACATGAAACTTTGCCACATTGTAGGTGGTACCTTGGGACCCATGTGTGTGAAATTTCAGAAACATAGGTGCTTGTCTTGTGTGGCAATTAATTTTTAGAAAAATGGGTAGTAGTGGGGTAAATACAGTTACGCCTCCCATTTTTTTATTTTTGAAGATACAAACAGGAAACTTGGGCACATTACCGGTACCACTTGCCTTGATATGTGTGTGAAATTTCAGAAACATTGGAGCTTTCCTTGTGTGGCAATTAATTTCTGAAACAATGAGGAAAGAAACACCTATAACTTTGTCATTTTTAAAGTTACACACATGAAACTTTGCCACATTGTAGGTGGTACCTTGGGACCCATGTGTGTGAAATTTCAGAAACATAGGTGCTTGCCTTGTGTGGCAATTAATTTTTTAATAAATACCCAGGAATGCCTATAACTTTGTCATTTTTAAAGTTACACACATGAAACTTTGCCACATTGTAGGGGGTACCTTGGGACCTATGTGTGTGAAATTTCAGAAACATAGGTGCTTGTCTTGTGTGGCAATTAATTTTTAGAAAAATGGGTAGTAGTGGGGTAAATACAGTTACGCCTCCCATTTTTTTATTTTTGAAGATACAAACAGGAAACTTGGGCACATTACCGGTACCACTTGCCTTGATATGTGTGTGAAATTTCAGAAACATTGGAGCTTTCCTTGTGTGGCAATTAATTTCTGAAACAATGAGGAAAGAAACACCTATAACTTTGTCATTTTTAAAGTTACACACATGAAACTTTGCCACATTGTAGGTGGTACCTTGGGACCCATGTGTGTGAAATTTCAGAAACATAGGTGCTTGCCTTGTGTGGCAATTAATTTTTTAATAAATACCCAGGAATGCCTATAACTTTGTCATTTTTAAAGTTACACACATGAAACTTTGCCACATTGTAGGTGGTACCTTGGGACCTATGTGTGTGAAATTTCGGAAACGTAGGTGCTTGCCTTGTGTGGCAATTAATTTTAGAAAAATGGGTAGTGGTGGGGTAAATACAGTTACGCCTCCCACTTTTTTATTTTTGAAGATACAAACAGGAAACATGGGCACATTACAGGTACCACTTGGCTTGATATGTATGTAAAATTTCAGACAGCTGGGTCCAGGCATGTGGTGGCAAGGTATTTTTGAAACAATGAGGAAAGAAACGCCTATAACTTTTTTATTTTAAAAGTTAGAAGTCTGAACATTGCTCACTTTGTAGATGGGTTAGGGGTAGATATGTGTCAGAAATTTCAGAATTATAGGTCCAGGCATTTGATGGCTATGGAATTTTTAAATTACATGTTTCAAAAAAATTTCTACAGAGGCCAGGTCTTCCCCTCCCGCTTCCCGCGAAGAAAAGGAAACACTCTCTCGTCTCGATCCCTTTGATCCTTGCTAGTAGTATCCATTACAGGGCTCGTGTTTCCTTTCCTACTTTCACTTTTCAAGCAGAACGGCTGAGCCTAGCTGAGTTTTGCAGCCATGCGTGCAAGGAAGGATCACTCTGGTCTCGATCCCTTTGATCCTTGGTAGTATCCATTACAGGGCTCGTGTCTGCTTGAGTACAAAGGTCCGATTCCGATCCGCTATCCGATCCGATCCGGGGGGTCAGTGCACATCCCTAGTGTTTAACTATGGCTGAATTTGGACGACACAATAAGCAACTGTGGGGGGGGGAAACAATCATTAGTTGTATTGACTATCGTGTCGTCCGAATGCTGCCATAGTCAACTCAGCGCTGATCCTGATCCACACCACAGTTGATTATTTATTACCATGTTGTGTGGGGAGTACCCCCTAAATGAACAACTGTAAAGTTGATTATTACCCCACCATTGACTATCGTGTTGACCGAATTCAGCCACTGTGTGCAACTCCCCCTAGGTGGCATGTTAAATCTCCCCATGAATGGTACTAACCTGGACAGCAATATGTTGGAAATCTGGAGATGAGTGGATCTCCTATGACACCCTCATACTCGAAGAATTTTACCAAGCTTACTAAAGTTGTTGAGCTTCTCTTGCAATTCTTTTTTAATGATACTTTATTAGTCACCCCTTGCAAATAAATAATATAATTCTTTACAGGTATTTTACTTGTTCTAAGACCATTCAAATTTCCTTTGAATTTCCTTTAAAACATTTTGTGGCAATTTTGTGCAGGACCAAGTAATCCTGAGAGTTAGGACCAAAAGGCTGGGAGAATATGAACCAGAAACAGGATTCTTTTTTTTTTTTTAATAGGTTTGAAACTTTCTTATTCAGCATATACTTAAAAAAAAAAAAGAGAGGCTCAACCTAGATTTAATATAAATAAATGATATCTCATTCTCCTTCTTTGTTGTGGTCCTTTGTTCTTTGCCTGAACAATCCCAATTTTAAAAATTGTTCTCAAGTGGCTCCATGCCCTCTGCAGTCCTGTCACTGGAGAAGAATAGCAAATGGAAAGGTTGTTTTGGTTTGTTTAAGCTCCTGCTGGGCTGCCTGTCTCCCGTATCAAAGCATACCCTGTGAACAAACCGGAGTTAGCATATTGTTCACACTTCCAAAGACTCAGCATTGGTTCATAGAACAAAATATCATCAGTCTTTACATCAGCTGAAAGAGTTGCATTAATAATAATAATAATAATAATAACAATAATAATAATAATAATAATTTTACCATAAATGCATTATTTGTGACTTAGAAACGCAGAAGAAATTAAACAAAGGAAAATTGCAGGGTGGCTTCTCAGCACATTCCACAAAATACACTTAGAAATCTTTTTCCCAATGAATGTGTGAAGGTCTAAAAAGGAGCCCATACATGTAGAAATGTGGGAGAGGGACTTCCATGTATGCCATGCCACCCCACCTCCCTACAAATTTAGCCTGTGCACATTCAGGTAAATGCCTGCATACAGCTAGAGTGATTAAGGAAAAGAGAAGAACTTCAGGATTTGGTACAACTGAAAGTAGAGATGGTTGATGATCCCTGTGCACCAATGGTGTGTATTAGATACTTCTGGGATTATCATCCCTCCCTCCTTCCCTCTGCACCCCTATGGTGTAGAAAGGGCCTTTGTGACTTTGGGCCAGTCACTGACTCTCTCCCTAACCTACCTCACAAGATTGTTGAGAGGATAATATGGAGAGGAGGAATTCTATGTGAGTTGCCTTGGGTCCCTTGAGAGAGGAAAACAGGAAGGATATAAATGTCATAAAAATAAATCTATTATTATTATTATTATTATTATTATTATTATTCCATTTCATTGTTCACTGCTTGGATATTTTATTGATGTAGAGGAGTATATAAATTGTGTAAATAAATAAACTAATAATTCTGAAATGAAATTGGTTGATCTGCACCTTCAGACTTATGTGTGAATTGGAACTTAGCTACCCTCCAGATTTTATATTAGTCCAAATGTGGTGTAAGTAGTTCTTGGCAGTTTAAACTGCATTTAAATATGCCTTTTGAGATAAAGGAGAGCAAATGTATTAAGGAGTAACAAACTGAACTGTAAAAAAAAAAAAAGGTTGTAAATTGCTGTAGGAATCTTCATTTTTGCTACAACAAATTAACATGGCTCACTGTCAGAAAGTGAACTGAGCTTCTGAAGGATTTCTGTACTTAGGCTGGTGGGGAGGTTCTGCGCTAGAGGAGACTTGCACATCTTATGGCACATCAAGCCAAATGCAGCTCACTAGTTATATATTGTAACCTGCCAGGTGCTTAACCCACCCTCCTACAGTCCCTGGCAGGCCAAAAACAGGAAGTCCATCAGCCCTCTAGTGGGCTGCCCTTCATAGCCACTGGATGAATTTTGCTTAGTTGGGATAGATCTACACCACTGCTTCATAGTGGCCCTGAAGTGTGCTATTAACTGTTGAGGCACATTATACTTTCCATATAGTGTTATTTCCTGCTTTTTATTCCGAATTATCCAAAATACCACAACAAATGTCATTGTGTGTTCTATAAGGTATAAATGTGCAAGAGGGATATAGCATTACCACGATAGGATTGTAATGATTTGGCACAAGTTGCAGTTCTGGCCTTGGTTTCCTAAGTCCAAATCCCTTGAGTCCAAACCAAAGAGGCTTTCCAAAGCTTCCTCTGTACTCTGTACTCCAGGACTGCACAGCTTTTGTGCTTATGGCTGGGGAACTTTTTAGAGCTGGATTGTGACCTCAGTAGATTGCAATGGCCCACAGGGCCCTGAAAGACTCTTCAGCTGTCCATAGAAAACCTTCAGCATGATCATACAGACAGATACTGAATGACAGCCAGTGTGGTGTAGTGGCTAGAGTGATGGACTGAGAGTCAGAAGACCTGGGTTCTAGTCCCCACTCAGCCATGGAAGCTCACCGGGGGACTTTGGGCCAGTTACAGACTCTCAGCCCAACCTACCTCACAGGGTCATTGTCGTGAGGATAAAATGGAGAGGAGAAGGATTAGGTACACCACCTTGGTTTCCTTGGAGGAAAAAAGGTGGGATATAATTGTAATAAATGAATAAATAAAATAATACTAACACCTGTAACATGATGATAACATGTTTTATATTGACTTTGCTGGTCTGTGACCATAATAAATAACTGATTGATTGATATGTGCTGGTGCTTAGAGGGGTTTGGTTTGGTTTGGGTTTATTTTTAGGTGTTGTTTTTTTTAATGGAAAGCAATATCCATCCTAGGAAATTCAGTGAATTTCTAGCATGTGCTTCTGAAACAGACACAATTCTCCTGGGAAAGAAAGAGACATATAAAGCAAAGCCCAATGTCCTCCCACCGACCCACCCTCCCCATCCACGCTTCATGAAAGCCACAGTGAATGACTCAAAGAAAATAGAACGCCACTTACAAAAACGATCCTTCTTCATACTGGAGTACTGCTAACCCTTCATTCCCTCCTGCCCACCCCACTTTTATGTCACTTATTCCCCCCCCCAGGCAATTCTTGCTCTTCTTGCCTCAGTCGCTTCTTGGCAAGGAGAGCGCCATGTAACGTTCCTCAAATGAGAGCTCCATTTCCAAATCACAAAGTAAAATGGTTTTTCTCACCTCCGTTTTACACACCGTATCTCCTCCAAGACCTTTACCTCTGGGGATCAGTCACATAATGCAGCAGCATCTCTCTGTACAGCATTGTTGTTCCATTTCTTTGAAGGCGTTTTTGTTAGGGGCACCACCTCGGTTCACTCCGTGGGTTTTCTTCCCTTCTGCCTGATGTCCGTTCCTTCATTGCTTACTTGCTTCCTTCCTGGCCTTGTTTGCCGCTGGGGTGATGCTGACTGAGGAATAGCTAAACCAGAGTGTGAGCAATCCTCCCTTTCATAATCCATCTCTCATCTGTGGTTTTACCCTCTGTATCTGCTGCTTCAGTGCCCAAAAAGCCTGATCTGAATGTAGAGCTAAATACTGTAAATAAAGACCACAACATTGTTTTTCACTAACTGATGCAGGCACAAAAGTATAATAATTTCATTATACAGCTGTTGTTCTTAACATTATGTTTGTAATTGTTTGATGCAGAACAATTATGAGGGGGTTCTCTGTTTGATATAGGCATTCTCCCCCATACTACACACTTTGGAGGTTCACCTCAGGAGCTCTTGTAGCAGAGCTTTTAGTGTTGAAGCACCCACCCTCTGGAACACTATATCAATTCATATTAGCCAGAACCCCACTGTTCCAATAATCCAGACATATGCAGTTTTATTACTGTTTAATTGTATTGTGTGGTCATTTTATTGTCATATTAATAGTTGTTTTATGCCATGGTATTTTATTTTCATCGCTTTGATGCTTTTGTGAAAAGTGGTGTATAAATCATCGTCAACAGCAACATCATCATCCCTTTCTTTGCTGCCACTGAGAAGGAGGAGGACTTGGCAGGACACACTAATTTTTTAGACATTCTGTTATCTCCATAGCAGCTTCGCTTGTCATCCTCGCAGCCACCACAGCTCTGGCTCTGAGGATGCATTACATTGTTCCAAACAGCAGTTCCTGAGATGCACTTTGATTTAACACATGTGAAAAAGTTTGTTTCCACAAAACGAGAATTAACGTTGAGGGAGAACTCTGGTCTGAACCTACATGGGTGAGTTTATTATTGCCTGAGTAAATGATGAACTCACTTGGGGTAAGTTCAACCATTGCTAAGAGAAATTTGGTTCACGTTTTGATATGAACCAACCTAATCCTCATTTCCAGAAATAATATATGAAGCGAAATACAATTGTCCTTCAGTTTTCAGAGTTTTCTGAATTTTTGGGATGCAGTTCTCCAATCAAAAACATGTATGTTAGTGAAAATTGTGTACAAAATTGTGTACAAAACTTTTCATGCACACTTTAGGGGGGAAACGATGTGAAACCGGGATGGAACAAACTGATGACCACCTTTATTTCTAGCCTTGCATCTATGTTTTTAACAGCAATGTGACATGGAGAAATTTGGCAAGTGGTGCTTTTCCCATCCCATCATATCTATTTTAGGCAAACCTTCACCAGTTTAATTTCTGTGTCTTACTTAGGCCTCTATTAAAGATAAGATACAGGAGCAAATCCAGAGTATTGCAATATTGCAGAAGTGCAAGGCAAATGTAGGTTTGTTGCTTCCAAACGCCTGCACCTCAGTTGAGTATCATCAGACACAACTAGGGGTAAGGGAGAAATTTGTTTCATTCACATTTCAGTACAAGCCAACCTAATTTGCACTTAGGAAGCTAATAAGTGAACTGGAATCATTTATCCTTCAGGGCTTGTTTTTCATTTCTCCAGATGTTGTGGTACAGTTATCCAATAAAAATACATACATACAAGAATGTGTATTAGGGATGATTGCACATAGGAATGACTACATTACAGAAAATCACACATGAGGCATATATAAGTGAAACTGCACCTTCATCAATGCATATGCTTAGGCAAATAATGCAGAGCAATGCATTTGAATTTTCATGTGCATGAAAATACACCCCAAAATGCAAACAAATTTGCATGTGGGTGTAAAAAAATTGCAAACAGATACAGAAATGGGATGGAACAAGCTTCTGTTAGGGGGGGAAATGCATTCCACTTCCATGCACCACTGTCCTATGGAATTAGGAACCTTATCTTCTTTATGCTGGATGCATTCTACGTTTGAGATCAAAAGGTGTCATGAAAAATGTAAATGGCAGCTACGTTAAGAACAGAATTTTGGGGAAGTATCCAATGGTGTTACTCCATAAATGTTATAATTGCACCTGTCGAAACTAGGTTCTGAATTATGTGCAAAGGAAGAACCCAACTAAGTTCCACTTGTACAACCACTTCCACAACTGCTTTCAGGGAAATGGGCCAGGCGCTCCATTCGCACATGCTCTGCTAGTGCAATGCACAAGTGCAGCTCAAAGATATTACAGAGCTCCACTAGCATTATCTGAGTTTGTGAAGAGACATTGCTGGATACTATCTGATGTTACTATACTTATTCAGGCATTGCACTAACTTCTTTAAACCTAATGCTGAAATCGGTAGTATGAGTGAAACTTACCTTATTTCAACAATTCTCACATTAAAAAAGAAAGATAACATGAAATCTCACTGCATTCAGAACCTCACCTTTACATTTGCAAACAGTGTACACACCTGTATTCACTCTTATGCCATTCTGGCATCCCTTGTGAGGAAGGTAAAGTGGAATAATACAGGTTTCTTGAATATTTTTATGTATTATTTATAATGTATTATTATGCTCCCATGTATGATGCCTATTTTTAGCCTCAGGACTAACATCCATTTAAAAATAGTAACACATTAAAATAAAAGGAAATAAATAAGCAATTAAAATGCCATCACACCTTCTTCTAAACTTCTTTCATTGTGACCCATTCAATCAGCAGATGAATTGTTATTCTGATGATTTAGAGGCACATTCTAGGATTCCAGCTTGTGGGGGGGGGGTATACATTACAGTATGGCACCATTAACTCCCATTTTGCAGCTTGAAAAGGAGGGGGGAAATAAACCTTACAAGCTTAAAATCCTTTGTTATAATGCCAGGAATGAACTGTGCATCTTCATGCTTTGCAGGCTATCATTTGGCGGTGATGTACCCCAATCATAATGACTCAATTGTTGAACATCATAATCATGTGCACCCCTGATGAGAAATGTAGCAGCAGTCACAATCACAAGCTGCAGAAAGAAAGAGTAATGTGCCTTGCTTAGCTTTGTAATAGCTTGAATGGAAAGTCCAAAAGAAATGAATCTCATGTTAGTCCCCCCCTTTAAATGGCTCTTAAACAAATTGCATGGCTTGATTCTTGGATCCCATGTCAGTTTCACAATGGGGGATATCTTGTGTGATTCAGATGATGTTCCTTCTAACTAATTGAGGAGTAGCTGAGATTCTGCCTCACTATATGATATATGCCCAAATGTGTCAGAAATAGCTCCCAATTAAAAACAGGGTTGGACTGTGTTCTGAATATTCCAATATAACATTTTAAAAGCTTTATAAAACAATGATCTGTTGAACACCCTTCCCCAGTTCTTATTGCATGAGTTAACTTTGATATAAAAGCCATTTCCAAAACCCTTATATACCAATCATCTATTAAAGGTGAATTAACTCTCTTCCATCTGCAACTGATTTCCATGCATGCTGCCATCAACAATTGAACCTTCATTTCCATATCCTGTAAGTGGCACTACTAATGGATCTGAAGGAAGCTCATAGACTCAAATCTTTGTACCCTCATCCCATTACTTAAAAAGCTTATAATTTTGGATTTAGACCAAAAAACATGAAATATATTTGCACCATGGGAACCACACCTCTGACATTTATCCTTTATGTGCATATAAAACTATTGGGCCTGGACGAATACCATCTTCATCATATTTTTTTATTTGATCTGAATGCTTGTTGGTGGTCACATTGGTCCTTTGGAGAGACATAGAACTGATGCAACATATTTTACTTAATCAACAGATTTTATTGCACTTGTCCCCTTCTATCTCTGGCTCTTTCTACGCCTACAGGTGTAGAGATAGGGAGGGGGGACCATCCCGGATGTACCTGCTTCCGGGATCATCCCCCTCTTTCCAAATTAGGAAGTGTGATGTCCTGGCTTCCTCCTGGGCTGTCGCGCTGTTGTGGCCACCACTTTTCTTAAGGGCCAGAAGAGCACACTGGCACTCCATCAAAAAGGTAGGTGTGCTTTGTTTAAAACAACAACAACCACATTGCTTTTTCCTCCCTGCACGCACAGGGACCACCCAGGGGCAATCCCGCAAAAAATGGGTGGTATAGAAACAACCTCTGCTGTGAGGGGATACAGATATAGAGCTTTTTTACATGAGGCATTTATTGTGCACTAGTCATCCTTACTTATGGTTGTTGTCAGGTTCTTTAGACTACATCATGATCCTTCAGTTTTGTTTCTTTTTTTTTAAGAGTACCTTCCCATTTTGTTGTTGTTGTTTAGAGAGGGGGAAATGGAGTATTATTTATGAAAGTGAAAGAAAAGGTATTTTCCTACTTGAGTAATTGCAATATTCTGCTATACCGTAGTGCCACCTAGAAGTTACGTAGCAGAAAATCAGGAAAAGCTCTTTGTGTCAAGCTTGGATCTCTATTCTGCAACAAAGCCAAAAGCAAATACAGTGATTAACAGTCTCCTGTAGAAAAACTCATATCATAGTAATTGCATGGTAACAGCATGAAGTTATTATCTGAATGCATGATATCAGTCACATATCACCTAATAACACTTCAGCCATAATACATTCAAGCTTCAATCCTATACCCACTTACCCATATGGGGGACTTTAATGGGACTTACTACTGAATATATATAGGACTGCACTTTAAGTTATGTATCGTCAAGGGATGGTTTACACATGGCCTACTTTTACTTCTGGAATGCTTAGGTGAAGTCAAAATAGCCCTCCTAAAGCAAACCTGGGTGGTTCCTACTTAGGTAAAAGCTGAGATATGTTTTGAAGGAAGCTAAAATAGCTTCAGTACAACTGACCAAAATTCTCAGGTGTCATGTTTCACATCCCTATTCATAGCCTCATGTGTATCTCTACACACTTGCGGAAATGGATGGCGAGAAAAAATAGACGACACAATAATTGGATTTTAAAACAGGGCCACATTTATTAATAGACAAGGTAGATGGAGGCCTAAGCAGGCATCCTATCTTTGGCCAACGCCTTGGCCGTAATTGGGATCGGGCGAGCCATTCGTGTCCTGCTAGGTGTCGCTGGTGCGTCAACACCTCCCAGGATTCCCCATTTGGGGTAGGTAGGCCTTCCCCCGGTCACCTCCCGTCAGGTTGCAAAACTCAGAGTGAGTGAGTAAGGTTGGCCTCAGAGGTAACTCCTATCTCCACACCTGGTGCTGTAGGACTCCCAGGTGAGGGTCTCAGATGTCACCAATCACCACAATGGTGCCTAAGAATGCTCACCAAAACTTAACTTGTTCCCGATGCTCGCGCACCTGCCCCCAATTAAAATGTGACCAAATTCAACCAAGTAAGCTATTTAGCTCTCCCCCACTGCCTTACAGTGTGACGTAGGTGAAAAAAAAACCCAAATCAAGTTTGAAGGTAAAAAATTCCTACTTGGTCCCCAAAAAGGCAGCCAGGAAGCCCACACTGTCTACAGGGAGGGAGGGAGAGAGGGAGCGAGCGAGCGAGCGAGCCCCAACACAAGAAGGAGGGGGAGGAGCCACGGCGACCCTATAAATAGGCTCGCGGCTCCACCCCTGAACAGGGGTTCATACGGAGGCCGCTAATCGTGAGCTTCCAAGTGTCATCCTCTCCACCATCCGCAATTACCTCCCTCCACCTAGGCAAGCCGGGCATGGCAGGAAGGGCCTATGTTATTATAATATCACTTGGCTGTTCTCTCACAGTGTAGCTTCTTAGAAAGTATCATTAGCTTCCCCCCTCTGCTTTCCTTATTTTTTACATGTCTTTACAATTATCAAGGTGAATTCAAGATCATCCTTTTCAGACGGAGGGGGGGGAACAAAATTTACTTGGCGTGAAATAGGTAATTCACATGAAGTCATTAAAAAAGTACTCATTGTTCTGAGACTTGTTATTACACAATTAATTCAAGGCAAACAAGTATGTTTACACAATGAAATCACACCCATGCTATAAAAAATAAATGAGACAAACATGTTAATTCTTTTAGCCCAAAGCTGATTTTTCTCTGCACACAACATTGACCCTCCCCCCACCAACAAAACTCTGCTGTGAAATTGGTTTATCTGATATTGACATTAGTATCATTATTAAATAGTGAATTCAAGGTTGAGTTCAAATGTGCCCCACTGCAGAAATTATGACTATCCCCCCCCCCCAATCATTAAGGCAGCAATCCTATGCACACTTATCCGGGGGGGGACCATTAAAGCAATGAGCCTTACTTCTGAGTATGCACATATAGGACTGTACTGTAAACACAACATACATATAACAGCAGTGAGGATGATAGGAATTCTCTGTTACAGTCTTAGTGAGGCCTACCCTCTCTTTCAGAAGTACGCTTTCCAAGATTGCGTATAGAGATAGAATGGCTGTTCATATTTGTAAGGCAGACATGCCATGAGTAAATCTCATCTGTAATAGAGATTGGGAGGCAACCCCAGTCTCTTGCCCAAGGGATTGGGAGGAAATCCCGACCACTTGCCCAAAATTGAAGCCAGCATTGAACTACCCACATGGCTGCATCAAACCCACCTAGTTTCTGTGCACTGGATATTGGAAATCATTGAATCATAGATAGAATAGTGGAGATGGAAGAAGCCTATAAGGCCATTGAGTCCAGCCCCCTCCTCAATGCAGGAATCCACCTTAAAACATACCTGACAGATGACTGCCCAGATGCATCTTGAATGCCTCTAATGTGGGAAAGCCCACCACCTCCCTAGGTAATTAGTTTCATTGTCGTACTGCTCTGACAATCAGGAAGTTTTTCCTGATGTCCAGCCGGAATCTGGCTTCCTGCAACTTGAGCCCATTATTCCATGTCCTGCACTCTGGGATGACTGAGAAGAGATCCTGGCCCTCCTCTGTGTGACAACCTTTCAAGTACTTGAAGGGTGCTATCATGTCTCCCCTCAGTCTTCTCTTTTCAAGGCTAAACCTACCCAGTTCTTTCAGTCTCTCCTCAAAGGGCATAGTTTCCAGACCCCTGATCAACCTTGTTGCCCTCCTCCAACTTGTGTGCATCCTTTTTGTCAAGGTGTTATGAAACAGGCATGGCACATTGGTTGCCACACTGTGGAAGCCACACTGTGATTAAATGGGGGAAGGTTTGTATGAAATATGGGGTGTTGAAATGGGAAAGGGTGCCCTTGAGGACACTTAGCATTTTGTGATTATGGCACTGCCAGCTTCTTTATTTTGTTTTCTTTTTTTCCCAAAAAAGTATCATTTCTGCCATGAGGGCAGGGATCTTTTCCTCCCCTCAACAGAAGATGCTATATTAATATATAATCCTTCTAAGACATTCTGAAGGGATGTGTGGTGGTTTCTGGCAGGTAGCTGCCATCCATTGTGGGGGCAGTAAAAACAAATTAATTAATGTAAGTACAATAAAATGGAGTAAAGAAGCTATTGCTTCAAAATTGTTAGCACCCCTCCCAAATTTAAATAAATCGCTGAAAATCACCCTCCCCTCTAATTTATTTACTTATTACATTTATACCCCACCTTTATTCCTCCAAGAAACCAAAGGCAGCATATGTAATCCTTCTCCTCTCCATTTTATCCTCACAACAGCAACCCTGTGAGGTAGGCTGGGCTGAGAGTCTGTGACTGGGCAAAGGTCACCCAGTGACTTTCCATGGCCAAATGGGGACTAGAACCCAGGTCTCCCAACTCCCACTCCAGCATTCTAACCACTACACCACACTGGCTCTTCGCTACCTTCAAATGGGTCAATGAGTGGTTGAGACAATTTTGCTAATGGTTTTTTTAATTGTTCTGCTGGAAGTTGCTTATCTCTCAACATTTGTATCAAAAATTGTTCCCACCAGCACATACACACAAACATGCACACATGCACACATAGAAGAAGGGGGAAACAGATTTTAAATTTGTGACATTATAGCTTCCACATGAAGAATGAAAACTTATTGTGGGAATGGACGGCGAGAATATAGAGACGACACGATAAATTGGATTTAAACAGGGACACATTCATTAACATATCAAGGTAGATGGAGGCCTAAGTGGGCATCCTGTCTTTGGCCAACGTGTTGGCCATAATTGGGATCGGGCAAGCCATTCGTGTCCTGCTAGGTGTCGCTGGTGCGTCGACACCTCCCAGGATTTCCCATTTGGGGTAGGTAGGCCTTCCTATGTCACCTCCCCTCAGGTTGCACAACTCAGAGTGGGTGAGTAAGGTTTGCCTCAGAGGTAACTCCTATCTCCACACCTGGTGCCGCAGGACTCCCAGGTGAGGGCCTCAGATGTCACCAATCACCACAATGGTACCAAAACCTGTACTTGCTCCCGATGCCCGCACACCTGCCCCCAATTAAATGTGACCAAATTCAACCAATTAGCCTATTTAGCTCTCCCCCATTGTCTTACAGTGTGAAGTAGGCGAAAAAAAACCCAAATCAAGTTTGAAGGTAAAAAATTCCTACTTGGTCCCCAAAAAGGCAGCCAGCAAGCCCACACTGTCTACAGGGAGGGAGGGAGGGAGCTGCAAGGGGGAAGGAGCTGCAGCAGCCCTATAAATAGGCCCACAGCTACTCCCCCAACCAATGGCACCATACGGAGGCTGCCAATGGCAGGCCTCCACGTGTCGTCCTGTCCGCCACCCACAATTGCCCCCTCCCGCCTGGACAAGCCGGGCGTGGTAGGAAGAGCCTTTTGTAAATTCATGACACTTTTGGGATTTACTCAGGGCATATCTTCATTTTGAAGAATCAGTAGCCTCAAAGTGAAAGTGTTCTGCACTTTATCCATCTAATCCATAAAACTCTTCCAACCCATGATTCTTGGTGGCTCAGGATACATTGTTGGAGAACATTATCATCTTTATGTCATACTAAAAAAAAACCTTTATGCTACAATCTTATATAGACATACCTGGCAATACGTGTTATTAAACTTACATGTAAAGCTTACATCTGAATATACATGCATAGGATTGCATTGTAAGGTATTTTTGCAGAGAGTGTGGCAAAATGTTTAACGAAGGCACGCAGGATTTTTCGGAACCCATTCTTTGTGACTAGATAACTTCTTGTGAACTTAAAAATAACCCTTCTTATTAAACTTACCTGTGCTTGTGATGCTAATACTAAATACATAACAACACTTGGGCTTTGCAATAGCATTAGAGAAGTTTCTGTTGGTAACCAATTACATATGCTCTGCCAAGTTCGCCCCTTTTTGTCAGAGGCCAATCTTACCATCGCAGTTCATGCCCTGCTCACCTCCAGGCTTGACTATTGCAACTTGTTGTATACAGGGCTTCCCCTGAAGCAAATCCAGCGGCAACAGGCTGTACAAAATGCGGCAGCCAGGTTCGTCAAGGGGCTTCCGAAGTGGCCCTCTACCACTTCGGTGCTTCAAGAGCTCCAGTGGCTGCCGGTGGCTGCTAGGGTGCGCTACAAGGTTTTATTAACTATGTATAAAGCCCTGCACTGCTTGGGCCCTGGTTACTTGAATGCTCGCCTTGCTCCTGTGTCCCACCATTGGCAGACCCGCTCTCAAGGGCAGGGTGACCTGATCGTCCCCGCTACAATTTGGAATGTGTGGGGGCCAGGGTTTTTCAGTGGTTGGCCCCCAGTTATGGAACAATTTGCCACTGGAGATTAGACAGGCTCCCACCGTCAATTGCTTTAAATGCCTCAGTAAGGAGTTCTTATTTTCACAAGAGTTTGGGGGAGGGGTGGTTTAAATTTTAATGTGGGTGGAGGGTTCTTAATCAAAATTCTTTTATGTATTATTGTAAAGTGCCACGATGCCAGAAACGGCGAGGTGGCGCTATAAAAATGTTTTCAATAAATAATAAATAAATGAGTAAATCAATGATTTCCTTGAAGCCTTTCTTGGAAATATGGCAGTCACACCTGGCGATGAACGTTGGAGTCTTGGTTTCCAATCACAAGCATTATAAATGCATCTCAGAAATAACCTTACCATATCCTGATGTGGAAAGGGGGGAGCGGACTCTAGTAGAATTCTTAATAAACACAATTAATCTTAAAATTACTGCTTCAAGTTGGTGTGTATAATAAGGTACACACATAGCTTTTGGCAAAGTTTCCAAGTGAGTGTTAGCACCCAGAAGCTAGCTTTGCTCTTGCTTCCTTATCAAATGTTTATTTTGTCAGTCCTTGGTAAATTCTAAATTATTGATTTGCAAGCTGCTGAAATTCACCCTGAAGAAAATAAGAAGATGAAAGACATTGGAATTGTAAATATTTCCATTAAATAATTGTACATAGTTTTAATGCAGAAATTTAAAGCATAGGTATAGAATCTATGCAATACATGGAAATGCAGTCCTCATTACTTTTCTCTGACAATAAATAATGGAGGGAATAAATAATTGATCTACATCAAGTTGTTTGTTCTGAAACTATTTCCTTTGATTGAATTTTTAAAAAAGAGTTGTGATTCCCCCCCCCCTTATTCTTTCTTCCGTCTTCTTGATGCTGTTGCTGGTTTTATGGAATGATCTTCTCTCCCCTTCCTGAAGCAGGTTCAGATCCAAAATTGTAACGTTCTTTTGAAAATGATCCAGACAAAGTTTTTTTTAAAAAAATTGTGAATTCCATGAGATATATGTAATTACTTTTTAAATATTTTAAAAAATATTATTAGTCACTTTTTAAGGCTACATCATCATAAAGTGATGTTCAATTAAAAGGAAATCAAGAAGACAACACTACAAGCCAGGAAATTAAGAAAAAACCTGACACATTAGCAAACATACAAGATACACTGGGCAACTGCTCTTAGATACACAAGCTAGTTCCAACCTCAAACTAAAGGCCATGCTAAAGAGTGTCTTCAAGGCTCACCTGAATGCCTGTACAAAAGGAGAAATGCACAAGTCAATAGGAAAGGAATTGCAGTTTTGTGGCCACCATCAAGAAAGCCCCTATCTCTTGTACAAGCCAATCTGACTGATCTTAATGGTGGTTATTTGAGAAGGACCTCAGAAAGAACAAAACTTAATGTGCAGGCAAGATTGTATGGGTAAAGGCCATCCTTCAAATAAATAGTTTCAAGTAGGGATGTGCACTGGATCGGACCCGATCCACGATCCGAGTCCGGTCCAGTGGGAAATCGGATAAATTATCCGATTTCCGATCCCGCAGCTGGATCGGCCGATCCAATCCGAACCGGTCCGAAAAGGCTCCGAACCGGTTCGGCGGATCGGCGGATCGGCGGGCGCCCACTGGCGCCCACCGCCGCTTCCATTGGCGGGCGCCAGCGGGCGCCCGCCGATGAAAGTGGACAGAGGGGGGGGGAGGAGGGGGGCGCTTACCTTCTCGGCCCGTCCGCTCCCATCCGGCACTAGCAGCTACTACCAGCGGGCTCCGCGGCCTGCTCCAGGGTGGCGCGCCGGGTAATGTCATCACCCGGCGCGCTACTCTAGAGCAGGCCGCGGACCCTGCTGGTAGTAGCCGCCGGCGCCGGACGGGAGTGGACGGGCCGAGAAGGTAAGCAGGGGGTGCGTGGAGGGGAGGAGGGGGCGCGCGGAGGGGGGAGGGGGGCCCTTACCTTCCCGGCCCGGCCGCTCCCGTCCGGCGCTGGCGACTACAACTACCAGCAGGCTCCGCGGCCTGCTCTCGGGTGGCGCGCCGGGTGATGTCATCACCCGGCATGCTACTCTACAGCAGGCCGCGGAGCCTGCTGGTAGTAGCCGCCGGCGCCGGACGGGAGCGGACGGGTCGAGAAGGTAAGCAGGGGGTGCGTGGAGGGGAGGAGGGGGCGCGCGGAGGGGGGGAGGGGGGCCCTTACCTTCCCGGCCCGGCCGCTCCCGTCCGGTGCCGGCGACTACAACTACCAGCAGGCTCCGCGGCCTGCTCTAGGGTGGCGCGCCGGGTGATGTCATCACCTGGCGCGCTACTCTAGAGCAGGCCGCGGAGCCTGCTGGTAGTAGCTGCCGGCCCCGGACGGGAGCGGACGGGCCGAGAAGGTAAGCAGGGGGTGCGTGGAGGGGAGGAGGGGGCGCGCGGAGGGGGGGAGGGGGGCCCTTACCTTCCCGGCCCGGCCGCTCCCGTCCGGCGCCGGCGACTACAACTACCAGCAGGCTCCGCGGCCTGCTCTAGGGTGGCGCGCCGGGTGATGTCATCACCCGGTGCGCTACTCTAGAGCAGGCCGCGGAGCCCGCTGGTATTAGCCGCCGGCCCCGGACGGGAGCGGACGGGCCGAGAAGGTAAGCAGAGGGTGCGTGGAGGGGAGGAGGGGGCGCGCGGAGGGGGGGAGGGGGGCCCTTACCTTCCCGGCCCGGCCGCTCCCGGCCGGCGCCGGCGACTACAACTACCAGCAGGCTCCGCGGCCTGCTCTAGGGTGGCGCGCCGGGTGATGTCATCACCCGGCGCGCTACTCTAGAGCAGGCCGCGGAGCCCGCTGGTAGTAGCCGCCGGCCCTGGACGGGAGCGGACGGGCCGAGAAGGTAAGCAGGGGGTGCGTGGAGGGGAGGAGGGGGTGCGCGGAGGGGGGGAGGGGGGCCCTTACCTTCCCGGCCCGGCCGCTCCCGTCCGGCGCCGGCGACTACAACTACCAGCAGGCTCCGCGGCCTGCTCTAGGGTGGCGCGCCGGGTGATGTCATCACCCGGCGCGCTACTCTAGAGCAGGCCGCGGAGCCCGCTGGTAGTAGCTGCCGGCCCCGGACGGGAGCGGACGGGCCGAGAAGGTAAGCAGGGGGTGCGTGGAGAGGAGGAGGGGGCGCGCGGAGGGGGGGAGGGGGCCCTTACCTTGCCGGCCCGGCCGCTCCCGTCCGGCGCCGGTGACTACTACCAGCAGGCTCCGCGGTCTACTCCAGGGTGGCGCGCCGGGTGATGTCATCACCCGGCGCGCTACTTGAGAGTAGGCCGCGGAGCCCGCTGGTAGTAGCCGCCGCCGGCGGACGGGAGCGGACGGGCCGAGAAGGTAAGCAGTGGCGGGGAAGGGGGCTTACCCCCCCCGGAGCCGTCCACTTCTATCCGCTGGCGCCCGCGGGCGCCAGCGCATGGAAGCGGACGGCCCCAGGGGGGGTAGGGAGCGCGGGGGAGGGGGCTTACCTGCCAGGGCCGTCCACAGCGGATGGCCCCGGGGGGGAGGGAGTTAGGCCCCCCCTCACCCACCCGCCGCCATTTTTTCCTCATAGACTTGCATTGCAATGCAAGTCTATGGGGAAAAAAATGGCGGCTGATCCAAAAATTTACGATTTTTGGGTCGGGATCGGACTCGATCCGGTCTGGGGGGCCTCCGATTTTGTCCGAACCGGTCCGTGACAAAATTGGAGGTCCCGATCCGGGTCCCGATCCGATCCGGGGGGTCCGTGCACACCCCTAGTTTCAAGCCATGAATTGTTCTTGGAAACTTACTGGCAGCTAAACTGGCTGCCACAGTATCTGAGCTGCATTTTCAGACTTTCTGAGTACCCACCAGCACCCAGGTGGCTGCATTTTGTACTAGCTGCACCTTCTGGACCATCTTCAAAGACAGACCAAATGTGAAATGAACAGCAGTAGTCCATTTGGGAGGTAACCACCCATTTCAGGTAGAGTCACAGAGCCTATCTACACACGTAGGAGAAAACACTTTGAAAATGTTTTGAAAACTGTATATGGAGTGTGTCCTGGGTCCCAACAGTTCTCAAAACTGTTATAAACCATTTTAAAGCAGTAGTGTAAATAGGCTCAGAGTTTGCATCCAAAGTCACTTAGAAAATGCCCCCATGTGACTCACAAGTCATTGACAAATCCAGGAGCAACCCCAGCTATGCAGCGGATCCTTCAATGACTGTAAACTCATCCAAGTCTTGATTCGCATAACTCTCCACACCTGCCAACTTCCCAATCCACAGAACCCCAGTGTTTCTTGGCTAAATTTCAGCTTATTCTCCCTAATCCATCCCAGTACCACATCCAGACCCTCATTGCTTCCTTTGTATTCTCCTGTTGAAAAGAGGTGTTTTTAATGATATACTGGTTTTATGTATTTTTAATCAGTTTTGTGTGTTTTATGATGATGTTGTTCCCCGCCTTGATCCGGAGGGAGAGGCGGGTAATAAATAAATAAATATATTATTATTATTATTATTATTATTATTATTATTAAAGCTGCACATCATCTGCATATTGGCAATATGGATGCCGAAACCTCTGAATAACACCTCTCCATGACTTCATATTATAGACAAAATAGGGTTCTTGGCAGGGGGATGGTACCAGTCATCAAGAAGCCCCTTTCACACCACATCATGTGGAAATGCAGAAAACTGCCTATGGAGGAAGAAAGTGATCACCCTCCATGGGCAGTTCAATGCCTTTCTACAGTGTGCGTATAAATGGGGTGAACAGAGTGTGTATGTGGGAGAGTGGTTTGTCTCTGTATATATATGAGAGAGAGATTGGCTGCATTCGGACAACACATTAAGCAACTGGGGGGGAACAATCGTCAGTTGTGTTGCTTATTGTGTTGTGTGGAGGGTAACACGCCGCTCACAAACTACTGACGGTATGCTATTCTGCCCAAATAAGCAACTGACAGAAACAACTAGCTTGCAAGTTGTTTAGCTTGAAGTCAGTTGTTTAAAGTGTTGTGTGGAGGGGTGAGTGTATTAATGGCATGTGGTGAATGGATTAAAGCACAAGCCCATAGAGGCAGGAGGCAAGAGCGACCAAAGTGGTGGCTGCCACTTTGCTACAACTGGTGCAACTTGCAGAGGCTGCTGGGATAGAACTGGGAGGACTGAAGGAGGAGGGAGGGTGGGGAGAGGGGCGGGGGCTGTGTCAGTCAAATGCCGGGTTGACTATTAGTCCACTCAATGCCAGCCCCAACCACCCACAGTTGTGTAGTGATATGTTGTGTGGGGAGTACCCACAAAATAACCAACTGTGAGTTGGCTACTCCACCCACCATTGACTAACGTGTTGTCTGAATGCAGCCAATGTGTGTATGATTGTCCAGGGTAACTCTGGCTATTTTGGGCCGTAGTTTTGCCCACTGCTATCATGCAACTGCTGACCAATGAGACTTTTGACCTCAAAAAAGTTTCCCACTCCTGCAGTAGAGCAACCAAGCCAGTTTCTATCCTGAAACCAGGTCAGAACTTGGACTGGAAAGGATCTAAGCAATTTGTTTCCTCCAAAACTACCTGTAACTGAGAGCAATTGAAATCTATCTTACAGCTGGACATAAAATGCTTGACTTTGGTTTGTGCCCATTATTTGTGCATACATTGCAATTCAAATTGACTGGTTTGAGATACACAACTCTTCTTCCCCTAAGGTATATGTATTGTGTATAAAAGATAATACTTTTTTGTTAGCTCAAGATATGGCTGATCCTCCTGGGAATTCATCATAGTCTATCAAAAGGAGTGTGGGAAGGGTACTGTTCTTTTCTTAGACCTGCAGTGATATTTTTCCCCTTAAAAAACATAAACTTTCTGGAGAAAAAGTCCATCTTACAATCCCATTTGGTCAGTCAGAATATGAATTATTTGGTGGAACATAACTATCTCTACTCCAATACAATAACACAAAAGCAGATTCATTGAATGCAGAGGCTTTCATACGATTATGACACTACACAGATTTATGGGACTTTCTGACAAAAGCAGTAAAACTAGAAACATGTTTCCACTTAGTTCACAGGGCAGAAGCTTACACCCCGCTTATGCCCCTGCGAATTCTCTTTAACCCCAGCCAATTCCATTGTGGAAGCTCCCACCACTTGTACAGTGGTGATTTAGCACTTCCGAGCAACCCAAAATGAGTGGAAAATTAACGTTCATTTCTGGAAGCAGGCAGGTCAGCTTAGCATACATATGTGAGCTTCGCCAACTTGCCTCCTTCCAAAAACAAGCCATTCTGCTCAATTCAGAGCTTCCCCTATGGAGTGCTAAGTCTCCCTTGCATAAGCAGTGTGTCCTCTTGTACAGCAGAATGGGCGGGACGGACTCCCTGGTTGTAGAAGGGAATTGGCAGGGTGGAAAGGAATTGGTAGGAATTCTGCCCGGAGTTTCCAGCTCGTTTCTGAGATGTAAGAAAAACCCTGTGAGACAAAGGTGTGAGAGCGAGTAGCTCTTTCTAATGAAAAAGCTCATATAATTTCCCAGCAATTAGGAACAGAATCTATCATCTGTCTGTCTGTCTGTCTGTCTGTCTGTCTGTCTGTCTATCTATCTATCTATATCTATCTAAAACTAAAGTGAAGAATGCTTTGTAGGAGGAAAATAAATGGACTTTAGCTGGGGACCTTGGTGTGTAGAAAACCGTTTCTCCTGCTCCAGGTCATGTCACAGTTAAAATCCGCTAACTGGGTGTACATGTGGCACAGTACCCAGAAACTCACTAAAATAACCTTCCCGACTTTATTTTATTACTTCTTACCCAGCATTTTTCCCCCTCAGACTGAGCAAGTTTACAAACTTTATGCACTTCCAGGCTTCGCCTCCCCGTCACCCTCATTTCCCCCCTTCTGCTTTGCATACTAGGGCTGCTTTTAATGGGACTTCTCCTTTCTGTTTGGGACTCTGTTTCTGCTCATGGAAGGTCTCATCTGGCCTCTTGGATTTCATTCAGCAATTAGCCTTAGACTACCTAGCTGTTGGTTGTCAGGGCAACACACCTTATCCCCAGATGTCAGCACTCAGCATCTGCTCAGGACAGCAACCTTGGCACAATCTCTTTCCATGATGCTGTCGCTATCATTTTTATTTTATTGTTCCCTGCTTGTCTATGTGCTGACATGTACTATGAAGTGAAAGCTTAACTATGGGCAAGTGCCTGATGATATCTTGGCACTTAATTGTGCTACATATTAAATGAACTTCTATCATTTCTATCATTTTCTTAGATACTGCTTTGCTGATAAATTCTGTAAAAAGACACTACAACACTTCCCTGCTTAGCTCCATTTTTATGTTTAGTCAGGCACCTTAACTTTATGTGTTATAGATCCATCTTCAACAGAATTGCCACTGAATGTTCTATCCAGTCAGGGGAACATTTTAAAACCATGCCGTGCCAGTGGAATGTATGCATGTTTACTTGGAAGTAGGCCCTACTACGCATTTCCCCAAGTATGTATGCATAAAACTTCAGGATTAAATTTGGAGCAGTTACTAGACATAGAATTGCTAAAATCAGACGTTTGCTCTCTAGTCATTCGAGAAGTCCTTTATCATTTATGCAGCCCTGAGCTACAAAACTCATGATGCACAGTGGTAAAACACACATATACAAGAATGACTATTTATGCAGATATACCAGCTTGAGACTCCAAAACCCATTATGCAGTGCAAATCTGACTGAAGCACACAGTGTGAAGGTCTTCAGAGGCTGCAACTGCAATGAGCAAACATAGGTGATAGAACAGAACAAGCCAAAATCCAAACAGAAACTTGCTTTGAGGGTTTTTTTTTAATGAGTTTACCATATTGGCACCTCACAAATTTTTCAGCAAGCTGAGACAGTTCCATACAAAAGTCTGCATATTATTATTATTATTAATAATAATAATAATAATAATAATCTTTCTCTTCTCGCTCATGGCAGTTTTTTTAGATGGACTTGACAAGCTTCACCAAGCCATGCTATCTTTTACTGATTCAGAAATTTCATCACTATTGAACATGTTTTAAGAATGACTACTTTCTGGATATTGGGGTGGATGTATTGTTATTATTATTCATCATTATTATGTTTATTTGGGGAAAGAGTGCAGAAATTTGCATTTTAGCAATGTGTATATTTCAAAAATGTGCATAAGAAATGCATACATCAGGAAAATATACACAAAAATTTCATACAATCAAACGTACACACACAAATGCACACACACACATACACATACAAATGGAAGCTCATGTGTGAAAGGGAGAAAATGAGCTGGACATAAAAAATCCAACACTCTCAGGAAGAACAAAGTTAACTAACTCCAGGTATTCATAACACATGCCCGAATACATGCACCGACCACAAACATAATCTACCCCAAGCTATTTGCGAATATTATATGATCACTTGATGAGATCATTCAAATGCAATTATGCAGATTCATTGATCATACTTCATGAGCTGAAAATGGTATAACTTATTATGGCTTCCATAATCATTGCCTGAATATTGAAGCTCTTTCACTTTCTTGGGTATCATTTATTTTAATTTTTTTTGCACAACAACCTCACGTTTAAGGACAAGGAGATCAGTCTCTCAGTTTTGACAGCAGTACCATCCTGATAAACATTGAAAGGCTGCAGCTGTGGAAACTTGGTGTTCTTCAGATTTTAACAAAGGTTTTAATGTAGAAAATGATCAATGCAATACCTGATTAAGGATTAGCCCTACTCTGAAGGTTCTCTTTACAGTGTAGTAGATATCACTTTCATGCTTTCCATATCACATGGTTAAGTAATGTTTGAAGTTCTGTCTCACACGGGTGACACATCGAAATGAATGGGGGCTGTGCTGTTATGCTGGATGAATGATCTGCCTGCTCTGTAAAAGTGTATTTCCCTCCCATATATTCAACTACCATCCCATAAAATGGTTCTTGTGAGTGGCAGGATGCAGTATTTTTTTATTGTGGCAGCCATTTTTATTTTCTCAAAATGCAAATAAACACAATGGTGGCCGTCAGACCATCAAAGTTATGTTTCTCATCCTTAGTAATAATAATCATTAAACAAAAACAAACCTGTGGTTTACAAAAACAACGCTAAGGCTCTACACTTTCCAACCAAGCACCAAAAAGCAGGGAAATCGGGAGTTAAGGCTCACAAGCCTTAACACCACATCCTCCCTAAGGAGGCAGAAAGTGCAAGTGAAATTCTCATTCTCCCAAAGCAGATAAACCATGAGGACAGGATGGAGAATATGATATGCAGAAGTGACTGTAGGGTTGTGGAAAACTGATGACGACCAAACTAGGGCCACCTACTTCTCTTTTTTTGTTTAGAACAGCCCTTCCCCAACCTGGTGCCCTCCAAGGGTGTTGGACTACAACTCCCATCATTGCAAGTCAGTATGTCCCATGGTCAGGAATGCTGAATAGGAGCAAATTCACATCTAGAGCATGTTCAAAATCAGTTGTTCAAAAGAAACAAAGGGGGAAAAACAGTTATGACAACATTTCACGTTATCAATCAGGTCCGGACTAAAAAGATATACAAATCCAAACAAGACAGTACACCTTCAAAAGATGCTGCAAAAATTGTGTATCCTCTACATATGTATATTTATGCTGTATTTCTATTTTTGATCAGGGATGAAAATTGGCAGAAAAACAAATTAAAGCAATCATCTTTCAAAAGGCTATTCTATGCCTTACATTTTTGAGGTGAATTATGCACAATTTGCTGGCAAAACAAATGTAAAGTTGAGAATCTCTCATCCATGCTGAAAAGGTAGAGAAAATTCTTCATTTTGACAAGGAAAAGAGAAAAACGTTTCTTTTATGCCAAAAAGCTCTTGAATGAGAATTCAGAACAGCATAAAAAGACACCTTCTGATCATGCTGTAGTCATGCAAGCTTCTACTGATAGGGATGGGGTTTTTTTTCATGGTGTTATGCAATATTTAGCAATTTCTGATTTTCAAATTTCCACATTTATATATACACTTTTATTAATGTGAAATAAGAATAGAATCTAACCATAAAACAGGAATGCCAATGGATAATGATAAAAAAGAAATTAACATATTCATGCAACCCCACAAACATTGCAATTTGAAAAATTTATCAGAGCTAATCTTACTCTGAACCTGAGCTGTACAATTACACTGATGGGGAAAAAATACCTTGAATTTATTTATTTACTGCATTTTTATACCGACCAATAGCTGAAGCCCTCTGGGCGGTTTACAAAAACTAAAACCTTAAAAACCATTCAAAATATAAATTGACAGTATAAAAACATAATTTAAAATACAGGATAAAACACAACCAAAATAAAAACCGAGGAGCCATGCAGAAATTGATAGGGATTTAAAATACAAATTTAACCAGCAGGTTAAAAATCAAAATAAAGAACTGTTAAAAACACTGTGAAAATAAAAGGGTCTTCACCTGGTGTCTAAGGTCCCCTCTACAAGGATTCGCTTTTGCGCCCGGTTAGGCGATTATGCGCATAATCGCTGAAGCGCATTTACACCTAATACCTCTGCACGAGAGGCGGCGAGAGGCGGCGAAGCGCATTAACGGATGACCAAAATGCGCTTTACAAGTAGTTAATGCGCATAAGCACTTGTTCACATAGTCAAAATGCGCTTTAACGGCCGGAGCAAAATAAAACTCGCGATTTAATGCGCATTCGATAATGCGCATAATCGGAGAGATAACGCGCCTCTACGCCCGATTTGCGCTCCGTTCTTGTAGAGGTAAATTTTTTTAAGCGCCTTGAAAGTGCTTTAAACCTCTCTTGTAGAGGCAGCCTAAAGGAGTATAATGTAGATGACAGGCGAACCTCTCTGGGGAGCTCATTCCACAGCCAGGGTGCCACAGCAGAGAAGGCCCTCCTCCTAGTAGCCACCTGTTTTACTTCCTTTGGCAGGGGCTCACAGATAAGGACCCCCAAGGATGATCTTAGGGTCCGGTTAGGTACATATGGAAGGAGGCGTTCCTTCAGATAACCTGGCCCCAAGCCATTTAGGGATTTGAATGTTAATACCAGCACTTTGAATTGGGCCTGGATCTGGATTGGCAGCCAGTGAAGCTGGAAAAGGACTAGAGTAATTGGTCTCGTTGGCCAGTCCCCATAAACTATGGATGTGCACGGACGCAAAAAATCAAATCGGAATCAGAATTGGAACTTCAGATTTTGTAAAGTATCATATCAGAAAAATCAGAGGTCCGTCTTATCGTATCGGATCCAATAATGATACAAAATCGGAAGTTGTTTTCGATATCGAACTGTCATTTTTTGTTTTTCCCCATTTTCAGTTTTTTTCCCATAAGGGGGGGACCTCCCCCTCCCTCCCCCCCTCTAGAGCTCCTTACCTGCCACCATCCTGTGCTGCCGTCCACTGCTTCCGTGTACTGCTAATTAGGCTTTGTGGACTGGTTCTCAGTAGAGCGACAACACGCCGAGTAACATCATATGTGCCAAATTTGAGATCAATCCCTCCAACCCTCAATTTTGTATGATTTTTTTAAAGATCATTTCCATTCTGACAGGTCTGAATGAACGTACATGGTGAGCTGCCATTCAGACCTGTCAGAACGGAAATGATCTTTAAAAAATTCAAATAAAATCGAGGGTTGGAGGGATTGATCTCAAACTTCATACACATACTTAGGCATACTCCTTAAGCACTGCGACCAAGTTTCAAGCCTCTAACTTTTAAAATACAGAAGTTATAGGTATATTTATATGGCAGTCTGATAAAACGATAAAATCGCCCAAAAATTATCGTCTCCGATGATTATCGTAGGTTTTTCTATTGTATCATCATCGTTAAACACATGCACGATAACAACCCTATCGTATCATTATCGTACATTTTAACAATACGATACACATCCCTATCTAATACAGCAACTGATATCCTCTGAAAAGGATCCCTCCTGGGAGAACATGACAGTAAGTTTATTTCATTCATTTTCCACATCATTGCAATGAACATATTTTTGCAAGTATTCTTCTCTAACGTAATGCATTTCTGTATATTATTTTCACTAATATTCACATTTTTGTGTGATTTTTCCTTGATGTATACTTTTTTGTCACCTTTTTTTTTTTTTTTTTAAGGGAAACTGTATTAACAAACCTGAAAACTGTGGATATCGAAGTATAACTGCATTTTGGTTCACATATTGGCTTGGGAAATGCCAACCAGGTAGGTTGGCATTAAAATGTGAATTTCTCCCCTATGCAGCGGATATAGTGGTAATGAAACTAGCTATATTATCTTAGGGTGAAGACAGACATGAATGGGGCAGCCGTGATTATTGTTTGCATGTCAGGCCTGTTTGTGTATAAAATCAGGTGCAGGGGAAGGTAGGAATTTCAACATGAGGGTCTGATTTTTAAACAAGAGTTTGGAGAAAAGGGCCTGGTCCAGACGACATGATAATCAATGGAGGGTGGGGGGACAATTGTCAGTTGAGTTGTTTATTGTGTTGTGGGGAAGGCAACACATGACGCACACACAACTGACAGTATTCTATTTTGAGCACCTAAACAATGGAGAAAAACAATGGGCTTGCACCTTGTTTATCCCAAATTCTGTTGTTTAAAGTGTTGTGTGGAGGGAACCCCCCTCTCTCCGTGTACTATTCCATTTGGTCATAGAGTTTGCAGGCCGGAGCAGCAGAAAAAAACCCGGCTGCTCCGATACAGCCGGCAGAACATGCGGTGCATACTGGGAAATGGCCGGAGGACTGAGGGAAGTGAGAGGGAGGAGACGCAGCAGCCCAGAAGGACCCTGGGATTTTTAGCAGTGCAATGGGGGAGGGGCAACATGTCGTGTGAGGGTGCCGCCGCCGCACCACCAAAATAACGCACGGTCAGTATGCTATTTCGCCCTCAGTTGCCTAAAGTGTCGTCCGAATTCACCCAATATCTCTTCACTTGACAGCTATAACAACGTAATGCAATTTGCCTCCCAAGCACAAAATGGAGAGTATTGAAGAAGGTATAGTTCAGGAGGTCATTTGAAGAAACTCTTTTGTGTATACATATCTTTAATTTGATCTTGGCAGTTTTAATAGTGTTTTATTTAGCTTTGAATTAGGGGTGTGCACGGACCCCCCGGATCGGATCGGGACCCGGATCGGGACCTCCAATTTTGTCCAGGACCGGTTCGGACAAAATCGGAGGCCCCCCGGACCGGATCGAGTCCGATCCCGACCCAAAAATCGTACATTTTTGGATCGGCCGCCATTTTTTTCCCCATAGACTTGCATTGCAATGCAAGTCTATGAGGAAAAAATGGCGGAGGGTGGGTAAGGGGGGGCCTAACTCCCTCCCCCCCCCGGGGCCGTCCACTGTGGACGGCCCTGGCAGGTAAACCCCCTCCCCCGCGCTCCCTACCCCCCCTGGGGCCGCCCGCTTCCATCCGCTGGCGCCCGCGGGCGCCAGCGGATAGAAGCGGACGGCTCCGGGGGGGGTAAGCCCCCTTCCCCGCCACTGCTTACCTTCTCGGCCCGTCCGGCGCCGGCGGCTACTACCAGCGGGCTCCGCGGCCTACTCTCGAGTAGCGCGCCGGGTGATAACATCACCCGGCGCGCCACCCTGGAGCAGGCCGCGGAGCCTGCTGGTAGTAGTAGGCGCCGGCGCCGGACGGGAACCGCCGGGCCGGGCAGGTAAGGGCCCCCCTCCCCCCTCCCCCCTCCGCGCGCCCCCTCCTCCCCTCCACGCACCCCCTCCTTACCTTTCCGGCCCGGCGGCTCCCGTCCGGCGCCGGCGCCTACTACTTCCAGCAGGCTCCGCGGCCTGCTCTAGAGTGGTGCGCCGGGTGATGACATCACCCGGCGCGCCATCCTAGAGCAGGCCGCGGAGCCTGCTGGGAGTAGTAGGCGCCGGCGCCAGACGGGAGCCGCCGGGCCGGGCAGGTAAGGGCCCCCCTCCCCCCTCCCCCCTCCGCGCGCCCCCTCCCCCCTCCGCGCGCCCCCTCCTCCCCTCCACGCACCCCCTCCTTACCTTTCCGGCCCGGCGGCTCCCGTCCGGCGCCGGCGCCTACTACTTCCAGCAGGCTCCGCGGCCTGCTCTAGAGTAGCGTGCCGGGTGATGACATCACCCGGTGCGCCATCCTAGAGCAGGCCGCGGAGCCTGCTGGGAGTAGTAGGCGCCGGCGCCGGACGGGAGCCGCCGGGCCGGGCAGGTAAGGGCCCCCCTCCCCCCTCCCCCCTCCGCGCGCCCCCTCCTCCCCTCCACGCACCCCCTCCTTACCTTTCCGGCCCGGCGGCTCCCGTCCGGCGCCGGCGCCTACTACTTCCAGCAGGCTCCGCGGCCTGCTCTAGAGTAGCGCGCCGGGTGATGACATCACCCAGCGCGCCATCCTAGAGCAGGCCGTGGAGCCTGCTGGGAGTAGTAGGCGCCGGCGCCGGACGGGAGCCGCCGGGCCGGAAAGGTAAGGCCCCCCCTCCCCCCTCCCCCCTCCGCGCGCCCCCTCCTCCCCTCCACGCACCCCCTCCTTACCTTTCCGGCCCGGCGGCTCCCGTCCGGCGCCGGCGCCTACTACTTCCAGCAGGCTCCGCGGCCTGCTCTAGAGTAGCGCGCCGGGTGATGACATCACCCGGCGCGCCACCCTAGAGCAGGCCGCGGAGCCTGCTAGTAGTAGTAGGCGCCAGCGCCGGACGGGAGCCACCGGGCCGAGAAGGTAAGTGCCCCCCTCCTCCCCCCCCCGCTGTCCACTTTCATCGGCGGGCGCCCGCTGGCGCCCGCCAATGGAAGCGGCGGTGGGCGCCAGTGGGCGCCCGCCGATCCGCCGATCCGCCGAACCGGTTCGGAGCTTTTTCGGACCGGTTCGGATTGGATCGACCGATCCAGCTGCGGGATCGGAAATCGGATAATTTATCCGATTTCCCACTGGACCGGACTCGGATCGTGGATCGGGTCCGATCCAGTGCACATCCCTACTTTGAATGTCCTTTTTTGTACATGGTCTTCAAGATCAAAAGAGTAACAAGCGACTACTGTGAAGGAATAAGATGAAGGAAGTACTCTTTAACCTCAATTTAAGCATTTGGGTTTAAAAATAGCTTATTTGTCATCATGGGATATTTCCTCTTTTTTTAAAAAAAATAAAGCATGGCTGCCAATTATTGCTCATTTGGGGGAGGGGAAGAATTAATGAGTGATCTCAACACAACTTCAAGGATCTCTAAATAAATATTTTTTTTCAAAAGGAAAGCCAATCCTGCAACATAATTTATTCATGAGAATTAGCGGACATATGGTTTTATTAATTTCAGACCATCAATGGAATGAGTGAACACACAGAACCCCTCTTTGATATAATTACTGCACATGATTATAAATACTGTTAATGTGAAGTGTGTTTCTAAGTGTTAATTGGCTGTTCTGGCTAAAGCATATTAAAATAATAAATACATATAAAGGCTATGCAATGCTCAATTTAACATGCAAGGCCATTAATAAAATCAGGTGAAAAACTTTTAAAAAGGAATAAAAGCACCTTGGCTGCTTAATGTGCAAAATTAATTGCTATATTAAATTAACAAAATGCATTAAATTTAGGTACTGTAAAGGAATGAAGCTGTTCACCATTTTGTGTTTTGTTCTTGGTTATAAAATGGTGGCTTTTTATTTAGAGGCTCTTCTTGTCAGGAGGTTCAAAGGGTCGACTCAGAAAAATGAAACTTAATGTAGTCATTAGGGGAGCTAAAAAACTAACAAAATTCTACTGTCCTTTTGATTGGCCAAGAGATTGGAAGCTGGATTTAGAAGTGTGTATATCAGGCCACTACACGCTTGAAGCTATGCTTCTGAAATTTCTCCACATACCACTTTGGTTCACATGTGTGATAAATTTCAGAAGCATAGCTTCAAGCATGTAATAGCAAGGTATTTTTTAAAAATGAGGAAGGGAACGCCTATAACTTTTTTATTTTAAAAGTTAGAAGTCTGAACGTTGCTCAGTTTGTAGATGGGTTAAGGGTAGTTATCTGTCAGAAATTTCAGAAAGATAGATCCAGACATTTGGTGGCTACGAATGTTTTAGATTAAAAGTGATAACAACAAGGAGTTTTGACAGATAAAAGAGGTAGGGGGAGGTAGGGGAGGGGTTGCAATTGACAGCTCAAGCCTCTGTGGAAAAACTTTTGTAACTTTTAATCTTAAAAATTTGTAGCCATCAAATGCCTGGACCTAACTTTCTGAAATTTCTGATAGATAACTACCCCTAACCCATCTACAAAGTGAGCAACTTTTAGACTTCTAACTTTTAAAATAAAAAAAAGTTATAGGTGTTTCTTTCCTCATTGTTTCAAAAATACTTTGCCACTACATGCCTGGACCTATCTTTCTGAAATTTCACACACAACTCAAGCAAAGTGATACCTGTAATGTGCCCAAGTTTCCTGTTTATATCTTTAAAAATTCAAAAGTTGAAGGCATAACTGTATTTACCCCACTACTACCCATTTTTCTAAAATTAATTGCCACACCAGGCAAGCACCTATGTTTCTGAAATTGCACACACATGAGTCTCAACTAGGGGTGTGCATCGGATCGGATCCGATCCACGATCCGAATCTGATCCGCCCCAAAATCGGGAAAATCTGATCCGATCCGATCCAATCAACCTCCGATCTGATCCGATCCGCCGAGGTCCGATCCGGATCGGACGCCATTTTGAATGCTTTTTCCCATAGCCAAGTATTGTTTTACAAAAACGCCTATACCTTTTTTATTTTTAAAGATAGAAGGATGAAACTTGGGCACATTGTAGACTGGTTAGGGATAGTTATCTGTGAGAAATTTCAGAAAGATTGGTGCATGCGTTTTGTGGCAATTAATTTTTTAATAAATACCCAGGAATGCCTATAACTTTGTCATTTTTAAAGTTACACACATGAAACTTTGCCACATTGTAGGAGGTACCTTGGGACCTACGTGTGTGAGATTTCAGAAACGTAGGTGCTTGTCTTGTGTGGCAATTAATTTTTAGAGAAATGGGTAGTAGTGGGGTAAATACAGTTACACCTCCCATTTTTTTATTTTTAAAGATACAAACAGGAAACTTGGGCACATTACAGGTACCACTTGGCTTGATATGTGTGTGAAATTTCAGAAATATTGGAGCTTGCCTTGTGTGGCAATTAATTTTTGAAACAATGAGGAAAGAAACACCAATAACATTTTTATTTTAAAAGTTAGAAGTCTGAAAGTTGCTCACTTTGTAGATGGGTTAGGGGTAGATATCTGTCACAAATTTCAGAATGATAGGTCCAGGCATTTGATGGCTATGGAATTTTTAGATTAAAAGTTACAAAAGTTTTTTCACATAGGCTTGGGCTGTCAATTGCACCCTCCCGCCTCCCAGGAAGAAGAAGGAAACACTTTCTCTCCATCTCTTTGATCCTTGCACGCTTGGCTGCAAATGAGCTAGGCTCAGCCGTTCTGCTTGAGTAAAAAGTGAAAGTGAGCCAGGTTCTTTATCTCCTTCTGTAATGGATACCAGCTCAGTTTGCTGGTATCCATTAGGCATTTTTGTAAAACAATACTTGGCTATGGGAAAAAGCATTCAAAATGGCGTCCGATCCGGATCGGACATCCGGTCCGATCCAATCCGACCATCCTCCGATCCGATCCGATCCGACCCCCCAGGTCCGATTCCGATCCGCTATCCGATCCGATCCGGGGGGTCAGTGCACATCCCTAGTCTCAACATACCACCTGCAGTGTGGCGAAGTTTCATGTGTAGAACATTTAAAATGAAAAAGTTATAGGCATTCCTGTTTATTTATTAAAAAAAAAATTGTCACAAAATGACTGCACCAAACTTTCTGAAATTTCTCATATATAACTACCCCTAACCCATCTACAAAGTTCCCAAGTTTTATCCTTCTATCTTTAAAAATGAAAACGTTATAGGCATTTTTGTAACACAATACTAGGCTATGGGAAAATGCATTCAAAATGGCGTCCGATCCGAAAATCGGACATCCGATTTTCGGATCGGAATCAGGTCCGATCCAGTGGACCTCCAATTTTTTCGATCCAATTTTTTTTTAAAAAAAATCCGATCCGATTCCGATCCGATTTTTCCATCTGTGCACATCCCTAATTCAAACTAATATTTCACTGCCAATTTTGTTCACTTACAATGGCAGATACCTTTTTTACTTACATTTTGCAACATTTAGCTTTAATATCTGTTTCCTTTTATCTGTACATGTATTAAGGACAGACAGAGCAAGCATAACTTCCAGATGTACTGGCTAGCAGGGCATCAGGGGTGGAGGTGTTCCACCATCAGTGGAGGACCTCTGTTGGAGGGAAGCCACATTCAAGCAATAGGAGGAGGTGTGTTTTTGTTTGTTGGTTGGTTGGTTTGTTTTAATGGAGTGAAGGTGGCAAACACCATTCCTCCCTCACTTCCACCCTGCTGACAGGAACTCATCAGGGTGTTTGTTGTATGTCAGATGCTACAAAAGGAAAAATGGCTGCCCCCCCCCCCCAGTGTTGCTTTTCATTGAACGAAAAGAAGTTGGAGACTTCCGGTATTCTCCTAAGGCACTAGAGACCTATCTAGATGCCTGCTTGAGACTTTGTAGCAATTTAACTCATGATAGTGAATGTTGGATTACTTAGACCAATAAACTGATTCAGCACAAGGCAGCTCCATATATTCAGTGCATGAGAAGATAAGGAACTTAATTCAATTGAAGAAAGGAATGATACCTGCTGGTTTTCACCTTAGCATTGTCTTTTTTATGTGTAATTGTCCTTCCATATAGATATTGCCAGAACTGAAACATGAAAATTCACAATCCACCTCCACATTAGTTACAAAGATATGTGCAAATGACTAGATCCTATAGGCAAACATCAGGTATGATTTTCACCTCTGAGAAGTGCATCAGTTGCAAAAATCGGAATAAGACTACTTGTAATAGATGCAAAAAGTCAGGTGATAAAGCAGAAAAAGAACTGTTTTTAAATTGGACATGAATGAATTTTGGCTGAATGTGCAGAATTAACCAGTCAAACTCTGATCATGAGGTCAGAAGGAGAGGTAAAATTTATTTTAAAGATCCGAAAAATGAATAAATGTCCAAGCTTATAGCTTAAAAGGATGCAAAGTAATGATAAATAAACCCTAAGACTTATGCACATAAATCAACTCTTAACTAGTTCTGGGAGGGTCAAATAAATATTTGTCTTGTAAGAATATTATTCCCTAGTTTATTTATTTTTTCTCTAAAATGTTTAAGTCTGACCATTGTCAGAGATGGGAAAGGAAGACTGTTTGATCTCCTCTAACAGCTACAGTTAATTAAAAGGAATGTGACAGCTAGAAGGTAGTTTAGCACATGCAAATTGTTCATGTGGAAATCAAACAAGACTAAGCTTGGAATGGAATAGCTTTACATATTTCTCTTTTTCTGGGTAAGTTTTCTGGAATGTGTATTTCAGGAACTATTTACTGAGTAAGTGGCATAGAAATGAAATTATTGGCATGAAAAAGTTAATGGCCAATTAAGTACAAAAACAAAAAGAAATTACATGCATTGGTACCTAATTTAAAACTGTGGTTATAATCCAGGTAATGGAGCTCAGTTGGAAGTGTTCTTAGCACTCCCCTAGCTTAAAAAGTCATTACTCACTGGCCTGCTGCTCCATATAATTGCTGTGATAAGCCACTGCAAATATAATTGGCTTTAGCTTGAAAATATTTCTTCATAAAGCAAGAACAACAGCTGCATGAAAGTTCTTTGATTTATATATTTATAGCGACTTAAGAGGGCTCATTAAAACATAACATCCTCAGGCACCTTTATTAAGCCAGAATGGGAAGTGAAATATGACAAACATCTTTCAATGCTCTATTCGGGGGGTTGTTTTTTTTTGGCCAACTTCTATCTTTCATGAACATGTAAACGATTTAAATAGTTACAGAGTTACATAGGTTTGTGTTTTTTAAAATAAATAAATAAATAAATAAATACATGTACTGTTGACACTTTTCCTTGTATTTCTGTACTTTCCTGGTTTTGCTGTCAGCAATGAGACTTAGTGCACGTTGATGTTTATCAGATGCCAATAAATACCTTTCTATTTACCTGGGTCATTTTCAAAGATCTTCAATATTATACCTTGCTTTTCTGAACATTCATTTGAGAGTTTTCTCGGGTGATGGTTAAATCACATGGCACTCCTCCCTGCAGTATGGCACAACCTTCTTCCACACTAGGCTTTGTTGTTACAAAGGGTTGGCATTTTAGACCGCATCACACCAATATTTTGGATTTGATCATGTATGGTGGATTTGTTCATGGAAAAGTTAGAAAGTTGGCATCCATTTCATTTATCTCACAGGCATGCTATCCTTCATATAAAGAACTCAGGATTGGATACAAGGACATTTCTCCCTCATTTTCATGTAGATTTTTTTAAAAAAATAAATAAATTGCAGAATAATCTGGAAGCAAGACAGAATAGAGTCATTGCTGCTACATACAAAATGGCATTGACCAGAAACAGATTTATTTATCCTGCCCCCTTTATCTTTTATGTTAGCCTCTTAACTATTATTTTTACACATTTACAGGAATAAATTAAGTATATATATATATATATATATATATATGTTTTCCTCAAAGTCAGAGAAGCCTGTTTGTCTAGATGTTTGTTCCTTGGAGTCCTGCCTGATGGGTTTGAGCCACTTGATCTATGTCCGTCTTTGTTTTGAATACTTTAACCTATATTGAATGGATTACCTTTCCTGTATTTCCTGGTCCATCATTTTGCAGGAACAGTTAATGTACATAATGACATTCTCATCCACGGGATGTACTTCGGGCTTTGTTTCTGCAGCTGGTTCAGGGTCTGAGATGCACCAGCATGTTCCTCATGATGGCCTCCCTGAATATGAGTGGAGTCTGTTGATATCTTCCTTAAAACAAAAGCAGGGAGGTCATTTTAGGACACAATCCACCAGGCAACATATATATATATATATATATATATATATATATATATATGCAGAAATCCAGTTTAGAAAATCTCTTGATTCAAAATTGTGGACTCACTTTTTTTTTGGTCAAAATATGATTGACTGAAGTACACACTGGGCAAAATCATGCTCTCCAATCCTCCGCTGCCGTTCACGCCCCTCGGACTCACTCACCGAGCACCCACACATCGAATGAGTGGGTTCAGCAGCCATCCATTCCCATAGTGAGCTGCCATTTGCATAGAAATGGCAGCTTGAGATTTCCATAAAAGTAATGTTGCACAAATGGCAGCCATAAAGAAGCCATTTATACAACATTACAGGCTGCCAGATCCTCTCACGCAGGTGCTTGGAAAGTGGGTCTGGGGAGCACCAATGGCTTGGCAATCAGGGTCTGGGGGACAGATGAGGACAAGTCCACCAGACTCCTGGAACCAATTGGGTGCTCACAACACCTCTACTGTTGACACTTTTCTTTCCAGGTAATAGAAAGCTGTGGAGAAATTGTCATGAGGCAGTCTGAAGAATCTTCCTCTGAGGAGGAAGAAGTGGCAGAGACTGCAGCCTCGCCCATTCCCCAGGACTTACCGGAGGCGGAGGAACAGCAGGGAGGTTCCTCTGAAGAGCCCCAGGAAAGTCACCCTCTTCCACCCCCTGTCTCCAACGAGGAAGATTCTGAGCCTGAAGGGGTTTGTCCGGTAACTCCCCAACAAAGGCGGAGGCTCAAGCGTGCGGAGCAAGCGCGTCCCACAAGATGCAGCATGAGATTGCAAAAAACAGAGCACAGCTGATGCAGGCCTTAAATGAGATTGCAAAGGAATGTGGAACAGCTGTGAGAACAGGCTCAGGTGAATATAAAAGGGGAAAACAGAAAGCAAGGTTTTCGTTGGGAACAACCGACGTATTTGGCTCCTGACACTCCGCATACTTCTGGTTTGCAACCTGTGGACTGAACAACCGGCGTGACTGTTGACCCTGAACCCTGGACTCTGCTCATATCTGGTTTGACCTTCAGCTTCAACATTTGGACTGACTGAATCTCTGATGTGACCCTTGCTTTGGTAAATGGACCTTGTGGACTGCTCTGCATTTCAGTGTAAGTTCGGCACTTGACTCAGACCAGGGGGTTAATCTCTGGAGTATAAATAAAAACCTTCAAACGATTAAGTTCTGGCGTCCGTCCCGGACATACTTTGATAAGGGGTTTGGCTAAAGTCCCAGATTGAAAACTGTTGTAATACGACAGAAATTTACTTACTATCAGTTACATGTCTCCTTTCACTGTTTGTTTCATATTACTCTCAGTTTTATACAATCAAAAGATATAGAGAGTAGGGGTGTAAACCTATGGTGAAAACACCTAAAATAGCATCCGATCCGAAAATCAGACATCCGATTGTCAGATTGGAATCGGCTCCGAACCAGGATGTCTCCGATCTGATCCGATCCGAGGCACCAGTTCCGGTTCCCATTCCGATCCCATTTTGGGGGTCCATACATACCCCTAATAGAGAGAGGAATCTTGGGAAATGACATTATCTGTCAGTAGGGAGCTGTCTTGGCAATGGCGTATTGGTACTGCAAGCCCCCAAAACCCTGTGTTTGCGCTCCTGCAGGTTGTCCCCACTCTAAGGAGTGAGTGTGGGGTTTACATGGGAGGAGTAGCCACTGTCCTGTTCATCACTGCCTCATTGGCTGCCCCCTATGGCAATGCACCACTGCGTGACACCAAACAAGCACAGTTGTGTCCATGCATCCCTCAACTTTTTAAAACCATTTTTTTACCTTGGCTTTTCCAGCCAAGCATCCGTCTCCCTAAGCCAGAGAAGTGTGGAGGCATTCCAGCAGCCATTTGGCTCACTGGCATACCCCCTTCCCCCTGTCCAGGCAGATGGTGACCAATCCGGGGTTGGCATCTGCTTGGCCACCCCACCCCCCACCATGACTCTGCACCATCGTCACCTCGATGCAGAGAAAAAGTCAGTTAAGTCCCCAAATTTTTATTTCGGATCTTTGGGGGAAAACCCTGGGATGGTTCCACAATGGCTTATGCATCATATAAACAACACAGCACCACTGTGGAGCCCAGAGCTTTCCCCTCATATAGGCACACCCTAGGTTGCTTCCTTTTTTCTTTCACTCCATTTACTGTGGCACAAAGGTTCTTTATTATAAATTTATTCATTTTATTGTTACAGTTCTTTCCTACCTCTTTACCTCTTGCAAGGAACCAAAGGCAACTCACATGGCCTTCCTCCTGTCCATTTTATCCACACGATAACCCTTGAGGTAATTTAGGCTAATGTCAGTGACGACCCCAAAGCCACTCAGTGTGATTCTTGGCTTAGTGGGAACTAGGATCTTGATCTCCAAAGTCCCCCAACAACACTCTAACCACAGTGGCTTTTAATTGTAAAATTATCTTTCTCTTTCTTTCTCTCTCTCTTTTTTTTTTTTTTACAAGAATCCATGATTACTTTCTATTATTATAGTTTTATGAAAAGAAATATATAGGATAAATTAATACTCTTCTTTCTCATTAATTTACAAGACAACAAGTTTCACTAAAATCTCATTTTGCTGCCAAAGTTGCTGCAAAATTGAGCTATTATAAAAACTATGCTGAAATATCTCTTTTAATGCTTTGATTTCAGTGCCAGCTATTTTTTTCTGGTAAAATCATTTATGCCAACTAATAGCTAGGCATCACACTATGATTTATATATTACGTGAGTTTAATCCCTCATTATCACTTCGGCCATGGCCTCACAAAACTAATTGGGCTGCTGACATTATTAAAAATGAGCATGCATCTATATTGTCAGAAGATCCAGGTGCTAATTAATTGAATCACTTAAAAAGCAAATGAAACAAAACATTTCTTCCCTGTGAAAAGAACGATAGCTTGTGCAATGCAGTAGCAGGTGGGTGGGTGGATGGGTGTTGTGTGTGACAGTCTGATGTAAAACCAATAGGTAAAAAAATCAGGACAGGATACACAGATGACCTGGCGCTATGCAGGTAGGGTCTAGATGATTTCTCAATGGCTCATATGGGACCAAGGGAAATGGGCTGCCATTTAGGACACAGTTATGAGGCATACTGTGTTTCAATGAAGACAAAACCTTCCCCTAACCCTGATGGTGGGCATCCTGGCCCTCATTGGCAGGGATTCCATACAATACTGAATAATAATAATTAAAAAAAATGATCTCCCACTTTTGCAGCCATGCTGCAAAAATGGAATGTCATTTTTGGCTAATTTCTCAGATGCCAGGAGAAAATTGAAACATTTTCAGCAGCAGCATTTCCCACTAAACTTTCCATAAAAACATGGTTTCCCCGCTGCTTGATGAAGCTTGGAACTGCTGCAGCTGGTGGTCCTCTATTTCTGACCCCTAAAGTAAAATATTGCCTTTAACCCCATACATCTTGTACTTACGTAGCAATTTGAAATGAAATTCTCCTGGTACTGAAACAAAATGTATTCATGTTTTAAAATAAGACACACTGGAACACATTCACACATTCTTATATGAAGAAGAAAAGGGCTGTAAATGACAATGGGCTTTATTCAGCCAAAGATAACTGTGACAGATGTCCTGTGTTGGGGACCTGACAGTCCATGTGGTGCTCCTACATTGGTTCAAGTCAGTGGAGGCTGGTGGTTGAATCCATTCTGGGTTTTAGCCAGAACCAGCCAGAACTCTAAAGGAGCTATCTAAGGTGCTGAACCAGAATGGGTTTACAGCACCACCAAACTTGGTGCCAGCACCCTCTATTGGCTCAAGTCTCTCTCGTTCTTGTTCACCCAGACATTTTAAAACATTTTTACTATCAAGGGTAACAAGCTGTATTTTCTCTGGGTTTTTATTAGTTGCATGCTTTGTATGTACATACTATTTTATTTATTTATTTATATTTTCAAAACCACATTACAATATTGACTAAGGCTAATATATACATATTTATCAAATAAATAAATAAATTACATATTGAACCCCAAACTTGATCCTAGAGTGCATAAGCAGCTGGCTCCTTAATTGGCAATAATGCTGAGGTGCATAGCTCCTTGTCGGAGGAAACCATCAAAGGTCTCTCAGCACATTGAGCCAAGGTGGCACCTTGTCTCTTACCATTGTGGAGATTCAGAGCTTTCTCATACTGCTCTACTTAGGAACAAAGGAAGCTGCTTTACACTGAGTAAGACCCTTGGTCCATCTAGCCCAATATTGTTGAGACTGACTGGTAGCTGCTCTGTAGGGTTTTCCTGCCCTCCCTGGAGTGCTGGAGATCAAATCTGGGATCTTCTGGATGCAAAGCAGGTGCTCCACCACTGAGCAACAGCCCTCATTCCCTGCATCACCTGCACCACTTACCTGCATCAAGCAATTCAGGGCATGATTGTAAACAAGATTTTGTTCTCTAAATGCAGTTCCAAGTGACCGTAGCAAAATTCCTTTGTGCAAAACTATATAGAAGTGATAACTTTGCTCCTGGGAATTTGGACATCAGTTCTCAACCACACCAGTGTGTCCTGAGCAATGATAATAACCTGATCTTGAGCTGAAAATAACTATGTAGCTCCCTGCCTTGTATACCTGGGATCTGGATACTCCTGTGTTCCTGTGGGGTTCCTGTGGGGTGCTTCCTAATGGAAAGTATGTGATAGTTGGGTCCTAGCCTGTGTCTAAAAATGGATGCTATGACTTATCTATCATTTCTTCAGTACTCATATTTTGCAGAAACATGTATGTAAGTATCAATAAAGGTCACTCTGCTTGAACCCATGCAAAAACTATATCTATTTCCAGTACAAACCATTTCCAGTTACAAAGTAGTTATACTAGCCACCAGCCTTAAGGGTTCACACACAAGCTCTTGTCTGGTGATATTAACTATGGTCTATTTGATTAACCTGAAGTAGGCTCTATTAATTTCATCCCCTTCTTTTGTTACAACCCTTAGTAAGTTGAATTTAAGTGCTGTGTACTGAGAAGGAAAAGGAAGTTCCAGTCAAACAAATGAAACAAGTTATTTGTGACTAATTTAAGTCCCATTGCTTTAAAAACTTGCTGTTGTCTCAGCACATAAAGCTAACACAACTAGTATGGGTTGGATCCAGATCAATCGTACTTAAAGTAGAACTACTGAAATCATTGTGACTTAAATTGAATTGACTTACCAGGTCTCTTGAGACTGAAACCTAGACTCCATTCACACACACACACACACACACACACACACACACACACACAGAGGGTGGGTGGGTGGGTGGGTAGGGTAGCTACAGAGAGGAGAGGGGAACAGAACCATGATAAGTGGGCCTGTCACTTGAACAGGAACCAAGCCGCATCCTATAGTTCTGCTAACCCCCCTCCATGGATATATCACTTACCTCTGCATGGTTTTACCACGCATCCCACCATGCACCAAGTGGGCGTCCGGCAGTAACTCAATTTTTAAAAAAATGAAAACAAATATCCACCAATCAGACAGAAAGTCCACAGCTGGAAGAGCATCATGGAAGTGGCAATCATTCTTGCTGGCAGACACTATGGTTGCCACCATTAAAAAAAAGAAAAATCAGAGAAATTCTGAGAAAATCCCATGGAGTTCCCACCAGATGACATGGGAACCTCTAACCCTCATGAAACAGGTGAGGGTAGTCTGCCCATGATGGGAAGGGGGGGGGGAAACACCTGCCCTATTACAAGCTAAACCACTGTGAATCATATTCCTGAGCAATCCATATGGTGGGATAGCATGACGTCCACCTACACACACCAGAATGGGGGAGCAGAGTACTGAGGGGGGAGTAGGTGAGGGGGGGAATTTTCATATTTTAAATGCACCCAGATTTGATAGGATTTCTTCATGATTTGCAGGGAAGTGTGTGTGTGCGCACATGCGCACGCACACATACATTCAATTTGGGAAGCACTCTCACCTTATTCCCCCTTAATTCTTCTACATGTCAAGTCCTGACCTAAGAGCCTGAAAGTAAATGCCCAGAGCTTTGGAACTAGGGCAAGGAATCTGGTGGTGGTAGGGACAGAGCCTAGGAACATATTGCAGGATGCATCACCTGGTAGGGTGGAAGGCAGAGTCTAACTGTGCCAGCTGGTTCATTGGTAGAGCTTGATGGAAAAGGGACGCAAACTCACTCAAATCAAGCAGAAAATAAGCTGTTCCATTCTTCTGGCCACTTACGCTTGAGATCTGACTCATTCCCCTAGAGATAGTGAGAACGAACCTAAAACCTTGGCTCGCCAGGTCAATCACTGCAGCTGAGAAATCCTGGTCACAAGTAACTCCCTGCACATTCTTGCATAGTAAAATTGTGAAGAAATGCATATATAAATAAATTGGATACCCTTATGTAGTATGAAAGATAGAAACTGCATATTGAAAGCCATACCTATATATAAAATGAATAGAAATTTAATTATATATAAAGTATAACTACAGTATGAAATGGTTCTCCACAGCTACACTCCTAGTGCCATGTCTGTGCTCATAGAGGCACATTTTGAAAATGCTGCAGTGATGGAATGAGAGAAGAAATGTATGTTGTGAAGGGACAGAAACTTCTATATTGGCGTATCCAGTGCAACACTACTGCTAACATAAATTGCATTGCACCAGCACAAAATGCCTTACTTCCATGCCCTGCACAGCCTGGGCTTGGGGAGACTATTGTGGGTGGGGGTGGGAGACGAGGCAGGGGGGCGCACCATAGGTGACATCCCCGTGGCACCACCAGAGTGGGGAGGAGAATCAGAGCCCATTTATTGGCTCTCACCCCTCCCTTCCTCCTCCTCTTTGAATCGCGGCTCCCTCCCTCCCTCCATGTAAGCAGTGTGGGCTCACTGGTCCCCCTTTGGGGGGGGAGTAGGAACTTTTTGCTCATAATCTTTCATTGGTTATGAGTTGTTTCTCCTACTTCACACTGTAAGACAGGCGGGTAGAAATAATTAGGTTGAATTGGCGTTAACAATTTGGTCACATTTACTGTTAGGCAGGTATGTGCTGGCATCTTGAGCAGGTTAGGGCTGGTGAGCATTCAGAGGCACTGTTGCGGTGATCGGTAATGCCTGCACCTCCCCCAGCTGTGAGTTTTACGGCCCAGCTGGCGGAGATAAGGGTTACCGTTAAGGCCAACCTTCCTCACCCACATGGAGCTTTATGGCATGGGGGGTGACACGGAAGGCCTCCCTACCCCAAAAGGGGAAGCCTGGGAGATGTCTCACCAGATCAAACAACGGCATAAGGCCGGATTAGATAAGATGCTCACTTAGGACTTCCCTTTCTGCAGGTCTATTAATAAATGTGGCCCTATTTGAATCCCAATTTTGTGTCTGCCTCGTTATTACCCACATTCCATATTCCCACAATGACCTCTAGCACAATGACAATAGCACTTGCTGGTTTGTTGGGTTTCCTGGCAAACCCATCATGCCAGCAAGCACTATTGGTACTGCACTAGGAGTCATTTATGCTAATCCAATTAATCGTAGTGTCACATTGGAGACTACCTGAAGTTTTGATAGTGGGCCTGATCACTATCAAGTGCCTGATACACTTTCATTCAATCGGCCCGTTTAGCATGAGTCTGGGAAGCGAAGAATCTTTTAAAGAAATTCCAGCTGTCCTATTGAAAATGTTTTGGCTTCACTTGAAAGTTCCTGGACATTTTACCGGGAGAGAAAACTTCCAAATGCAATTCAAATTTCGCTTTAGACAAACTTCAGTGACAATTTTGGTTTGTGCAGACACCATTAGCCTAACTAAAACTATTTTGGCTTCCTCCATATTCTTCAGGTTCTCTCTCCCCCCCCCCCCCGATTTTCGATGATACTCCTCAAATTCAAATTTACTTTCACTTTAAGGTCCCTTGCAGCCCTTAAGCGTGACGCTACAGCTGACGATGGCCGGAGTCAACCTTCCAAAAATCTTCAGTGTATGTATTATTGTTTACACTTCATAGGGAGTTAATAATAATATCTGCTGGGTTGCAGTAATAATTGAAAGTATTAATCATGTGTTCAAACTAAATGCTGTGCTTAAAGTATATATTTTTTAAAAAAAACACGCCCAGCAACAGAAACAGATAATGACCATTTCCATATGCTAATTTCTCTAAACCTTGCTTTGTGATGCATTTTCTGTTCAGTTCAAGGAAAATTAAGAAGTCAGTACTGGGCACTGTGTGAACCTCATTATGATACAGTGTACTGACAATTTACCCCCCTTCTCCCTCAGGTCAGGAGCAACCTGCTGTATATTAGCCAGATCACAGCCAATTTTCATTGGAGAAATAGATGCCTCCTTGCAATAACATTGACCTTCCCTTTGCAGGCTTGGAGGTTGGTTCCCAAGAGAACTTCATACAAGAGTACCCTTTGAATGAGCAGAAAATTAATCTTACTATAGAGAAAGAGTCCCTGAGAGAAATACTGCCCAATTGTACTTCAGATTAATTCACAGACCCTGCAAGATACATCATGTGGAGATGTTAAAAAGGAACAGCAAGGGGGAGGGGGGACCAGGTTACTCGATGCCGCTGGGTTTGGGGAATCCAGGTTCCATTGTTTCCTTCTGTTGCGGCTTTGGAAAGCCTGCACCACTTAATTCAGTTGCGTGATTTTGTTTCACAAAAATGAGCCTCTCTTTTCTTTAGACTAAGATATATATCTCTCCCTCTGAATTTCATAAAAAAAGCTTTATAAATTCAAGTATGATATTATTATTATGTACAGGAACCAAGCAGCTTTACTCAGGAATGTACTGCCTTTCTGTTCAATGGAACAGAACAGGGCTGTGTGTACAGGAGCTAGATATGGCAAATTATTTGCAGTTCAGATCTTTCGCACAATTACAGTTCCTTCAAAACACCAGCTATGTATGGAAAGAACACTGTCTTCAGTTTTGAGAACTTTGAATACCACATTATCATCTCTCTACCAGTCTGTCTTCATCCCATACTGCACCTTCTAGCTGATAAGGGGTCAGGCACAGAGTAGCAGCATCGCCTAGGGGGTCTCTTCAGGTATAATTGACATCTATAGGGAAGAGGGAGCTCAACCAGAGAGTAGGCTAACTGAGCCTAAGCTTGATGGTGATGGGAGGAAAGCAGGGGTAAGAGCTCAAATTCTGACCTTAAAAATGTGAAATGAGCAGAGAAGAGAGAAGGGAGGGCAGTTTCAGAAAGAACTAGGAAAGTCGCAGCCCTGCAATTCTACAAAGAGTTAGGGATGTATGAGAATTTCATTTTTGCTTGTGAAACATGTGAGCAAGATCCAAGCATGAGGATGTGTTTGCTGGAAATGTTCGTAATTTATGAAACACAAGCTCACATTAATCTCGTTCCTGTTTACCAGTTCAATTTGCACGGATTCCCAAAATAGACTGAATCAGCCCTGCTTTCGTCTATGGGGGAAATATGCGAAAATTCAATTTGCACAAATTTGGTCACATTTACACAAATCTATAATTAGTTTGCTGCTCGACTTGCACATATTTTCCATTCGCACAGAGCAAGCTGTGATCACAAATGGGAATCGGGCAAGAGACAAGTGGCATGATGATGTTCAAAGTATCCTGGTGATCTTGAATATTGCTTCTTCACCCACCCCTACAAAGACTACAAACAACTTGAGATAAAGTGGTGACTGGGGGAAAGAGAGAGAATTCAGAAGCAACAGGGAGGTGGAGAGTTGAAAGACACCTGAATGTGGACAAAAATCCTCATTTGATTCCAGGCAAACCAGGTCTTAGAGAAACAGTTAAATACTTTCTTCTTTAGGGCAAAGAAGAGGAGGCAGGAAAGCATAAAAGGGCTTGGCTGTGAGAATGGACAAGAGAAGAGCAAGTGTGCAAGGGTTCGAACTTCGTTCCTGTAAAGACTTACCTGACTACTGTTGGAGAGCGCTGGAATCCTGAGCGCACTTACACTTGCTTGCCTCAAGACATAAATACATCCTGTGGCAGAGATCCCATAATGATTATTATTGGTATGGAAGAATATCAAAGAGCCAACCAGCCAGCCACACAGTCTGCTAAAAGCAGAAATAAATATAGTTTGATACCCCTTGTGAAAACAAGATAATTTCTAGGCCTCATCATTTCAACCATTAGCGACAATGGAAAAAGAGCTACGTCTGCTCTTTGGCTGTCACCATTTCTAACTTGCTAAAGTGTTTGCACATGGAGCAGGGCCTGATTCACAATCGCACCTGGCACATGGGCTGATCCAGGGAGAGGCAGTTCCTCAGTTATGTGTGTCTTAATCGATGTTGGGCACTAATGGTTAAGATTAGGGGTGTGCATCGGATCGGATCCGATCCACGATCCGAATCCGATCCGACCCAAAATCGGGAAAATCCGATCCGATCCGATCCGATCCGACCAACCTCCGATCCGATCCGATCCGATCCGATGAGGTCCGATCCGGATCGGACGCCATTTTGAATGCTTTTTCCCATAGCCAAGTATTGTTTTACAAAAACGCCTATAACTTTTTCATTTTTAAAGATAGAAGGATGAAACTTGGGGACATTGTAGACTGGTTAGGGATAGTTATCTGTGAGAAATTTCAGAAAGATTGGTGCATGCGTTTTGTGGCAATTAATTTTTTAATAAATACCCAGGAATGCTTATAACTTTGTCATTTTTAAAGTTACAAACATGAAACTTTGCCACATTGTAGGAGGTACCTTGGGACCTATGTGTGTGAAATTTCAGAAACATAGGTGCTTGCCTTGTGTGGCAATTAATTTTAGAAAAATGGGTAGTAGTGGGGTAAATACAGTTACGCCTCCCATTTTTTTATTTTTTAAGATACAAACAGGAAACTTGGGCACATTACAGATACCACTTGCCTTGATATGTGAGTGAAATTTCAGAAACATTGGAGCTTGCCTTGTGTGGCAATTAAGTTTTGAAACAATGAGGAAAGAAACACCTATAACTTTGTCATTTTTAAAGTTACACACATGAAACTTTGCCACATTGTAGGTGGTACCTTGGGACCTATGTGTGTAAAATTTCAGAAACATAGGTGCTTGCCTTGTGTGGCAATTAATTTTAGAAAAATGGGTAGTAGTGGGGTAAATACAGTTACGCCTCCCATTTTTTTAGTTTTGAAGATACAAACAGGAAACTTGGGCACATTACAGGGAACACTTCACTTGATATGTGTGTAAAATTTCAGAAACATTGGTGCTTGCCTGGTGTGGCAATTAATTTTTGAAACAATGAGGGATTCATTGGACAGCACTTGCCCATAAGGATTCATTGGACAGTACTTTCCCATAGGGAATCATTGCATTGCACTTTCCCATAGGGAATCATTGCATTGCACTTTCCCACTGAGAAATACAGTTATGCCTCCCACATTTTTATTTTTGAAGATACAAACAGGAAACTTGGGCACATTGTAGACTGGTTAGGGATAGTTATCTGTGAGAAATTTCAGAAAGATTGGTGCATGCGTTTTGTGGCAATTAATTTTTTAATAAATACCCAGGAATGCCTATAACTTTGTCATTTTTAAAGTTACACACATGAAACTTTGCCACATTGTAGGAGGTACCTTGGGACCTATGTGTGCTAAATTTCAAAAACGTAGGTGCTTGCCTTGTATGGCAATTAATTTTAGAAAAATGGGTAGTAGTGGGGTAAATACAGTTACGCCTCCCATTTTTTTATTTTTTAAGATACAAACAGGAAACATGGGCACATTACAGGGAACACTTCACTTGATAGGTGTGTAAAATTTCCGAAAGCTGGGTCCAGGCATGTGGTGGCAATTAATTTTTGAAACAATGAGGAAAGAAACGCCTATAACTTTTTTATTTTAAAAGTTAGAAGTCTGAACATTGCTCACTTTGTAGATGGGTTAGGGGTAGATATGTGTCAGAAATTTCAGAATGATAGGTCCAGGCATTTGATGGCTATGGAATTTTTAGATTAAATGTTTCAAAAAATGTTCCACAGAGGCCAGGTCTTCCTTTCCTCCCCCTCCCGCTTCCCGCGAAGAAAAGGAAACACTGTCTCGTCTCGATCCCTTTGATCCTTGCTAGTATCCATTACAGGGCTCGTGTCTGCTTTCCTACTTTCACTTTTTTACTCAAGCAGACACGAGCCCTGTAATGGATACTAGCAAGGATCAAAGGGATCGAGACGAGACAGTGTTTCCTTTTCTTCGCGGGAAGCGGGAGGGGGAGGAAAGGAAGACCTGGCCTCTGTAGAAATTTTTTTGAAACATGTAATTTTAAAATTCCATAGCCATCAAATGCCTGGACCTATCATTCTGAAATTTCTGACACATATCTACCCCTAACCCATCTACAAAGTGAGCAATGTTCAGACTTCTAACTTTTAAAATAAAAAAGTTATAGGCGTTTCTTTCCTCATTGTTTCAAAAATTAATTGCCACCACATGCCTGGACCCAGCTGTCTGAAATTTTACACACCTATCAAGTGAAGTGTTCCCTGTAATGTGCCCATGTTTCCTGTTTGTATCTTAAAAAATAAAAAAATGGGAGGCGTAACTGTATTTACCCCACTACTACCCATTTTTCTAAAATTAATTGCCATACAAGGCAAGCACCTACGTTTTTGAAATTTCACACACATAGGTCCCAAGGTACCACCTACAATGTGGCAAAGTTTCATGTGTGTAACTTTACAAATGACAAAGTTATAGGCATTCCTGGGTATTTATTAAAAAATTAATTGCCACACAAGGCAAGCACCTACGTTTCCGAAATTTCATACACATGGGTCCCAAGGTACCACCTACAATGTGGCAAAGTTTCATGTGTGTAACTTTAAAAATGACAAAGTTATAGGTGTTTCTTTCCTCATTGTTTCAAAAATTAATTGCCACACAAGGAAAGCTCCAATGTTTCTGAAATTTCACTCACATATCAAGGCAAGTGGTACCTGTAATGTGCCCAAGTTTCCTGTTTGTATCTTAAAAAATAAAAAAATGGGAGGCGTAACTGTATTTACCCCACTACTACCTATTTTTCTAAAATTAATTGCCACACAAGGCAAGCACCTATGTTTCTGAAATTTCACACACATAGGTCCCAAGGTACCTCCTACAATGTGGCATAGTTTCATGTTTGTAACTTTAAAAATGACAAAGTTATAAGCATTCCTGGGTATTTATTAAAAAATTAATTGCCACAAAACGCATGCACCAATCTTTCTGAAGTTTCTCACAGATAACTATCCCTAACCAGTCTACAATGTCCCCAAGTTTCATCCTTCTATCTTTAAAAATGAAAAAGTTATAGGCGTTTTTGTAAAACAATACTTGGCTATGGGAAAAAGCATTCAAAATGGCGTCCGATCCGGATCGGACATCTGGTCCGATCCGATCCGACCAGCCTCCGATCCGATCCGATCCGATCCAACCCCCCAGGTCCGATTCCGATCCGCTATCCGATCCGATCCGGGGGGTCAGTGCACATCCCTAGTTAAGATCAGTAACCTAAATTAGACCCAGACGTACAACTGACCTATAACAGAAGAGGTGCAGAACCGCTTTCAGTTTGAGACCTGAATTCCATTTCAGAGGGCCATAATTCCTTACTGGTTAGGCAGGGATTACTATTTGTTTGATTTCATTGATCAGAGATATAAAAATCCCTTCTAGGCCCTGAACCATGACTCACAGCATCACCTCATCCATCCCTATAACAATCCTGCAAAGCAGGCCACTAGTATTAACAGCACCATGTTACAGATTGGGGAGAGCTGATTCAGACAGGAAGAAATTCATTAGGTGAAATTTGGGCCAAAGACTAGTGCTGTGCACCACCTTGGGCCAAATCCCGGAAACTGAGGTGAGGGAGGATGATTCAGCCCACCTCGCTCTGGTTCCGAGTCGGTTCCGGGTCACCCCGAGGCCCTCAAAGCCAAAGCACATCGGTACCGAGTCTTCAGGGCTTCGGGCCACTTCAGAGCTGGCGCTGGGCCCTCCTGCTATCCCAGGAAAGATGGCGGTGATTCCATTGGACTCACATCCCTCTCCCGGCTCTCCCCATTCACCTGCTGCCGCATCGCTGGCTGCTTTCATCGCCGTTGCCATCACCCGCTGTCATCGCCCACTGTGACCAGGAAATGCAGCGCTCCAATGAGAGTCAGCCCACAGCAGGTGATGATGGCAGCCCATGGAGATGGGGCGGCCGCTGGTGATGATGGCAGGTGTTGGTGAATGATGGTGGGCAATGGAAATGATGGCAGATGGCGATGTGGCAGCAGGTGAGTGGGGAGAGCCGGGAGAGGGAGGTGAGTCCAATGGACTCACCGCTGGCCTTGCTACCAGCTTTCCTGGGTGCCAGCTGTGCAGCTGGGACCCAGGGACCTGCAAGGTCAAGTCACCTTGAGGGGCCTGTATCTCGCCTCAGCACCGAGGCGAAGCAGGCTACCCCCAAAGCACCCTGAGTCGAATCGGGGCTGTTTCAAAGGCTCCAAAACGGCCCTCAAGGTGAAATGGGGGGCGTGCACAGCCCTACCAAAGACTTCCCAGCTCATGACTCACACTCTTACCCACTATACCACACCATTTTCTCTTTCATCCCATGCATAGTAAATTTTTTCAGTGCTATCATTTTAAAACATAACATAGAAAAAATATTAAGACCTAGAAAGCTCAATCCACATTTTAAACTTTCAAGATAAATATAGCACCCACATACACTAGAGATGATCGGGGGGGGGGGGAAATAAGGACCTTGATGAATCAGAAGGAATGGCTTTACTTATTGTTAAAATATCCTTAGACTTGCATTTCTTATATTGCACTTTATCACTCACCTTTGAAATGCATTATTGCGAAGTCATGTAACAGAATCAGGCCTGAACAATATCTACAAGAATGAACAGGGTTGTTTTTCTGCAGTCTCTGGAGCACTATGTGTGATAAACCAAGCTGCTTGGTCAGTACATTTTTTAATATATATTTCCTGTTCCTCCTTGTTAAAATTCTCTAAATCTCTCTGCAAGTTTGAAGTTATGTTAGTGAGCAAAACTCACCCTCTGCAAGGGATCTCTCCCAACTCACTCTCATACATGATCCATAATTTGATCAAATGCTCTGGGGCACTATTAAATAGTAATAATGAACTTCACCTAAAGCCCTTAGTAATTTTGTTCCACATTTCCTTCTCTAATTATCTGCTATTCCCTATTTATTATTGCTTCATTCCCTGCCTTGAGGCCTTCTAAAAATACTAGGAAAGATAAATTAAACAATACGTTTTGGCACACAGTTAACCAGTGGGAAGGGTTATAATTTAATGGGTTGTCTTCCAAATTAATTATTTCTGAATTATTTAATTGCAGCTGCTAACTTTGTCTTTTTTTTAAAAAATCAAAGCATGGCACTGGATGCACACGCTCACTGGCATGTTCTCCTTGGAATTCAAAGAAAGCCATTAAAAACATATATGTTTAAATTAAATTCAAAATGGTCCCTCCATGCATATTTCTACCAGCCTTCCATTTGTAATTGTGTTTATATTTTTGCTAATGAGCATTGTCTACTGCACAGAACCATAACGATATTTTCCAGAGTAATCTCAAAAGTGTAATCAGTAAGCAATCGGTGCTGCAGAGCTAATGTCTCCCCCCAACCCCCAATCTTTTTCTTAAGTAACAACTATCATTGACTTTATAGTGTGTTCTTATGGGTTTCATTCACAAGCCGTTCTTTTAAATTAAGCCCTGACTTATTTGAATATTAGAATACAATGTTCACTATATGCTTTCTCCCTTCTGCCTAATTAAGCTGTGAAATAATTGGTCTTTTTTGCTGAGATGACACACTAGAGAGTTATTTGACTCCTTTATTTGCACACGTATGCGTGTGAGAGAGAGAGAGGATTGTGCCATTTTGCAGGATGTTGATTACAAGGAGAAAGGAAATATTAATGGCCGATTGCTCTACAGGCCGCAATCCAGCTGAAGGTATTTTGCCACGTGCCATTTATTACTAGGCACCTTCTCCTCCTTATGTGCTTCATAGTCTATCAGCTGAATTTTAAAAGGGCTTTTGTTTCTTTGTAAGGGAAAAAGGAAATTGAGGAAAAGGTTCATTTTTACCTCGTATTAGGTACACATTTGGGAGAGCTATCACTAGGGCAGTTGTAGATGCTGGACATGGTACCATCTTTCTTTATTCATTTTTCATTCATTCATTCATTCATTCTTCTCTCCCTGAAGCTCAATGATAAGTACCAACATGCAGGAGATTCCCTTAGGGCTCAATAGAGTTGTTAACCATGTGAGTCAGAGATATGATTAAACATTAGGAAGAAGAATGGGAGGTCTGTGTGAATTTCTCATGTCCACATTTGGCCCTCCCTCTCTGTCCGATGTATGTTACTCATGCTGAGGGCTGAAGTAAACTTGTTCCAAGACAAGGAGAATGGGATCTACCCTGGAAAGTTTTTTGCAGAGCATAGCAAGGATTAATTCTGCACCACTTAAACTCCAGAGCGGAGTGTGGAATTTAGAACAGATTCAAAACATGTCACGTACCAGTTTGTAAGGCTGCAATTTAAATCTAGTTAAAGCAGGGGTTGGCAACTTGCAGATGTTTTGTCCCACAACTCCCATCTTGCCTCTCCACTGGCAATACTGGCTAGGGCTTATGGGAATTGTAGGCCAAAAGTTCTGCAGAGTCACAAGTTGCCCACCTCTGAAATAAATGGAATTTATTTAAAATAACTTTGGTTAGGAGCATACATTGTATTCTCAAAAGATTCACCCATGGTCCATGCTGAAATCAACTGATTTAAAACAAATTGTAATGGGATGTTTTGCTATTTTATTATGAATAGTATACCAGGAAACTGTAAACACAGATTATGAGTTACAGAACAAGCTGACATGAAAAGACAGCAAAAGACTCTGAGAGTTATGAGAAATAAAGTTGCTATTTACTGTAGGCTGACCAGGTGGCTCGGGATTTCCCGGTCCTAACTGGGAATCCAGGGGCAAACTGGCCCAACCGGGGGACGGGGGGGCAAACCGGGGTGGCGGGGGGTCACGCGGCGGTGGCAGCAAGCAAGGAGCGGCGGTAGACCCGGTGGCGGAGGAGCCCGGGAAGCAGCCGCCCCAGCAGGTAAGCACGAAGGGGGGCACTTACCTGCTGGGGCGGCCGCTTCCCGGGCTCCTCCGCCGCCTTCGCCGCGGCTGCCGGGCTCATAAGGCCAGAGGCTGCGCGGAACAGGCAGGAGAGGGCCAGATCCGGAAGTGATGTAACCGGCCCTCTCCCGCCTCTTCCGCGCGGCCTCTGGCCTCCTTGGGGCTCATTGCGGAAGAGATGGGAGAGGGCCGGTTACGTCACTTCCGGATCCGGCCCTCTCCCGCCTCTTCCGCATGGGCAGCGACGGAGGAACCGGTGTGGCCGCGCGGGCGATGGAGGACCCCGCGCGGCCGCGCGGGCGGCAACGGAGGACCCCGCGCGGGCGGCAGAGGAACCCGCCGGTAGGTCCAGGCTGGTTTTTTGGGGGGGTGGCTTGGTGGGGGGGTTGTTTTGGGTGGGGGGTGGGGGGGACCGGGATTTTGATTTTTAAAATCTGGTCACCCTAATTTACTGAGAATTTTAATGCTTGAGTACTGTGTCCAGTTCTGGGCACCACAATTCAAGAAGGATGTTGACAATCTGCAGGGGTTTCAGAGAAGGGGAAAGAGGATGATCAGGGGTCTGGAAACAAAGACCTATGAGTCAAATCTGAAAGAACTGGGCATGTTTAGTCTTGAAAAGACTAAACTGTTCAAGTACTTGAAAGGGGCAGGATCTCTTCTTGATCATCCCATGGAATAATGGGCTCAAGTTACAGGAAGCCAGATTCCAGCTGGACATCAGGAAAAACTTCCTGACTATTAGAGCAACACGACAATGGAACCAATTACCTAGGGAGGTGGTGGGCACTCCCACACTAGAGACATTCAAGATGCAGCTGGACAGCCATCTGTCAGCTATGCTTTAAGGTGCATTCCTGCACTGAGAAGGGGGGTGGACTCGATGGCCTTATAGGCCCCTTCCAACTCTACTATTCTATGATTCTATGACAAGCCAGAATAAAATCCAGCTAAATCATTTTTGCATATGCCTTGTAATAAACACACTCTGAGCTGCCAAAGGAAGAGGCCAGTCCTTTAACAGGAGGATCAGCCAATTTGAATGGTCCTCCAGTGTCAAACAGCAGCTTTGGGGGAAGGCGATTCATGGGCAGTAAGTATCCAATGGTGTTATTCCACAAGCTCAAATGGTGATACCGAAGCACCGCTGAACCTTTCTGTTGTTCAAGTGGTTGACCATTACACTTGGGCAACTGGTTGTAACTGGCTCGACAAGCAGAATGAGTAACAGGTGGCACAATGGGTTGCACAACAGGTCAGAACCAGTTGCACAAACATGCTTGCACAAACATACCTTTAGTCAGATTCTTCTCTTGTGCACAGTTCAGAACCTAGTTTAATGCCACATCATTTGCTGCAATGGAATGACACCATTGAATACCACCCATCGTCAGGAACATGGTGCAGGAGGAAAGGATTGACCTCTTTGCATGCTGTACTCTCAATCCCAATCAGGGGACCCAACTTTTTGTAGTACAAAAAAGAAAATGCTCGAGCAATAGATAGCAAATAACAACAACCAGAAGGTGAATCCACATTTCTGCTTAGAAATAAGGGTTGCAGAAATTCCCAGAGGTGTTCTGGCAGTATGCATAAAACACATTATTTCAGAGATTGTCCATTGTCAGCCTACTACTACTACTACTACTACAGCTTTCCACAATGCTGTATTTCCCCCTTTATTTTCAGTGCAAGATTCATGAGCCCGTGCGCTATTTCCCCATTTTTCATTATCCCGCTGTCATGCGCCTGACATCCTCATGCTAATATAGGGAATGACCTGTTCCATTCAGAGTAATTCAGAGATAAGTACTGCAGTTATTTAAAGAGAAGCGAAAAAATATGAAGTGCTATTTGTTCGACTTGACATTGTGGGATATTTCTTTTCTTTTTTTTCAAATGGAACTTCATAGTAAGTTTATACGATATGCATTTATTCCCTGTTTGGTTTCCTGTCTCTCTCCCCAAACTCAGATTCAAAAGCTCTGGTATCTTTGATCTTTGCAGTTTCTCATGCCAGATTATTGGCGTACTTATCAACAGTGAGCAAATCAAAAGGAATGTTGATAGATTCTCCTTTCTGTATAGATTGACAACCTCACTGATCTTTTGACCACGCACAAAGAATTCCCTTTATCTTTGATTCCTGCCACTGCTTTCCTTCTGATATTCCATCTGCCATTGAGGGTGAAGACAGATGTTACATTTTAAGGATGGGCATAGTGGATTATTCACACATGGTGTGACCCCATCTCTGGAACATGTGCTTCAGCCTTCCATACCAGTAAGGGAGACTCTGGCTCAATTTGGACAACACGATAGCGAATGGTGGGGTAATAATCAACTTTACAGTTGTTCATCTAGGGGGTACTCCCCACACAACATGGTAATAAATAATCAACTGTGGTGTGGATGAGGATCAGCGCTCAGTTGACTATGGCAGCATTCGGATGACACAATAGTCAAAACAACTGACGATTGTTTCCCCCACACCAGTTGTTTATTGTGTCGTCCGAATTGAGCCACTGTCTATTTGGGAGGTCTCTGGTCCCATATTTTTAGGGTTTTTCTCTCTCTTCCTTTTAAGAAGAAGCACATTCAAATTTATGTCTCTGTACACTTCATGCAAAAGGAAAGAGAATTGCAAACATTTTTTTAAAAAATGCCAAAGTGTTGCAGAGATTGGACAGGGTTGATATGTGCTGGCGGTTGCATAGGTGCAGTGGAGGCTGGTGCCTCCAATTTCAGTGGATTGGTTTTCAGTCATAACCAGCCAGAATTCTGAAGGATCTATCCAAGCTGCAGAAGCTAGTTTGGGCTGGAGTTCAGCACCTTGGATAGCTCCATTAGAGTTCTGACTGATTCTGGTGAAAACCCAGAGTGGATTCATAGCCCCACCGAAATCGGACCAACCAGCCTCCACTGTATAGTGGTGAGCCAGTAGATACCACAAACAGCTTATGCCACAATTAAATTAAGCCATGCTACAAATCTGTACAACGTCATGATGATAATGTTGATGCCTGCATGCACTAGGACAGAAAATTATTTGTGTCTTTTAAGGGCAGTTGACTACTAAACCTCCTATACCATTATAGAAATATATTGTATTACTTCCTAGCCTTGCAAAACTTCACTGCTTTGTTTCCATCCCTTGGCTCAAACTCTGATTCATGCGCTGTCATCTTACACCTTGACTGCGAGATTCACCTTCCCTCCAGCTTCTGCGTACATCTGTCTTCTTACCACTGTCAAAGGCTCTGCTGCCAAAGTCATTCGCATCCCCTGTCGCTTATGCCACACCACTCCGCTGATCCCTAAACTGATATGTTGCCCCTTCCACATCTTGTGCAAGTGACTTGTCCTTACCTTTAAATCGTCCTGTATTTATAAATATATTCCTTTATTTTGCTCTTTAGTACTGCTTAGTGGAGGCTTGTGGCTTCAGTGGGGCTGTGAATCCAGTCCTGGCTTTTAGCCAGAACTCTAAAGGATCTATTCAAGGTGCTGAAGCTATTTTGGGTTCAGCACCTTGGACAGCTTCTTTAGAGTACTGCCTGGTTCTGATGGAAACCCAGAGTGCATGCACAGCCCCATTGACATCGGCGCTACCAGCCTCCACTGGTACGGCCTATGGACTTTACTCCTTTTACTTTATTTTTCCTGTCATAGAGAGAAGCAGGAACCGGTCACATGAAATTATTGAAATGACACAAATGAGGCTTGCAACAAAATGTTGCAATGTATCCTCACCCATAGCCCAGGGGTGGGCAACCTTTGGCCTACCAGATGTTTCAGCCTACAACTCCTACGATCCCTCACCACTGGCTATGCTGGCTAGGGAGTTGTAAGGCAACACATTTGGAGGGCCACAGGTTGCCCACTCCTGCCCTAAAAGGACAGCCCTTGTTCAAGGCTCCAGCCAGACAGCTCGGCCCTCCTTCAAAATTCTATAAGCCATGAGGTGCCCAAGCAAGCCTCATCATTTTCTGTATTTCTCTTGTGGAGTGGAGGGATATAAATGATGAGACAGACACAAGAATTGGGTTTAAACTAGGGGTGTGCCCGGACCCCCCGGATCGGATCGGGACCTAAGTTGGGACCTCCAATTTTGTCCCAGATCGGATCGGACAAAATCAGAGCCCCCCCCAGACCAGATCGGGTCTGATCCCGATCCAAAAATCGGACATCCGATTTTTGGATCGGCCACCATTTTTGTTTTCCCCATAGATTGCATTGGGGAAAAGAAAGTTTTCCCCCAATGCAAGTCTATGAGGAAAAAATGGCGGCGGGTGGGTGAGGTGGGGCCTAACTCCCTCCTCCCCCCCGGGGCCGTCTACTGTGGACGGCCCTGGCAGGTAAGCCCCCTCCCCCGTGCTCCTTACCCCCCGGGGCCGTCTGCTTCCATCCGCTGACACCCACGGGCGCCAGCAGATGGAAATGGACGGCCCCAGGGGGGTAAGCCCCCTCCCCCTCCCCTCCCCCTGCTTACCTTCAGGGGCCATCTGCTCCCGTCCGCCGCTGGCCGCTACTGCGAGCAGGCTTCGTGGCTTGCCCCTAGGTAGCACGCCAGGTGATGTCATCACCTGGCGCGCTACCTAGAGGCAGGCTGCGAAGCCTGCTCGCAGTAGCGGCCAGCGGTGGACGGGAGCAAACAGCCACGGAAGGTAAGTGGGCCACGGGGCCCCCTCCCCCTCCCCCCCCTCAACCCCTGCTTACCTTCAGCGGACATCCGCTCCCGTCCGCCGCTGGCTGCTACTGCAAACAGGCTTCGCGGTCTGCTCCTGAGTAGCACGCCAGCAGTGAATGGGAGCGGACGGCCCCAGAAGGTAAGCCCCCTGCCCCCGTTGTCTGCTTCCGTTGGTGGGTGCCTGCTGGTGCCCGCTAATGGAAGCGGACAGCCCCACTAGGGAAGCCCCCCCTGCTGTCCGCTTCCATCGGCGGGCGCCCGCTGGTGCCCACCAATAGAAGCAGCGGTGGGCACCAGCGGGCGCCCACCAATCCTCCGATCCATCCGATCTGGATTAGGACCTTTCTGGATCAGATCGGATTGGATCGAACGATCTAGCGGTGAGATCGGAAATCGGATAATTGTATCCGATTTCCCCTGGATCAGATCCGGATCGTGGATCGGACCCGATCCAGTGCACACCCCTAGTTTAAACAGGGCCACATTTTATTCAAGATCTGCAAAGGGGGTAATCCTATAGGGCATCCAGCCCCACCAGAGTGCGTTTGCAGGCCCCTACAGAATACCGGGCGAGCCATTCCAGTCCTGTGGGATGGTGTTATTTGTTTCACCCACCCATGGGACTGCCCCCTTTTGGGAGTAGGGAGACCTTCCGGTGTCACCCCCCCTCCCAGGGTGAGTGAGAGAGAAAGGTTGGCCTCACTGGTAATCCTCCCCCCAACCGCAAAAACCTGGGCCAGGCGTGGAGGAATGGCACTTCTCAACTGACACTCAACACTGCATGGCTCCATCAAATATACTGACATCTCTTGTTTCCCATTGTCCCCATTTTGGCTCTATCAACTGAGTTCATGATTAGAAGGAATAAGTGGGGCTTGCAAGAAAATTTTGCAGTGTATCCTCACCTCTAAGTAAGAATTGCTTCTGTTCAGGGTTCCAGACATGCTCTCCACCGAGACAATGGCACTGTTCAGGCAACACACTAAGCTACGGTTGTTAAGCATTTTGAGCTAAACATTATGGCTTAGTGTGTTGTGGTATCCTTCCAGAACACCTGGGGGGACTGGGACTCGGGGGCACTGTGCTTCCGTGGTTCTGGTCCTACCTGTAAGGCAGGTTCCAGATGGTGATGCTTGGGAACCGTTGCTACTCAAAGAAGGAGCTGTTGTATGGCATACCACAAGGTACCATCCTATAACCAATGCTGTTTAACATTTACATGAAACCGTTGGGAGAGATCATCCAGAGGCTTGGAGCAGGGTGCTATCAGTATGCTGATGACACCTAAATATATTTCTCTATGCCTTTGACAACAGCGTCAGCTAAGGATAGTGTGTCTCCTCTGAATGAATTCCTGGAGGCAGTAATGGGCTGGATGAGGAAAAACAAACTGAAGCTGAATCCAGATAAGACGGAGGTGCTTACTTTCAAAAGCCACAACCTGGGTTTGGAGGTGTGTCAACCAGTTCTGGATGGGATTACACTCGCCCTGAAAGGCTGTGTTTGCAGCTTGGGGGTGCTCCTGGATCCGTCGCTCCAAATGACAGCTCAGATAGACGCGACAGCCAGGAGTGCCTACTATCAGCTTTGGCTGATACACCAGCTGTGCCCCTTCCTAGAGTTGGAAGACCTAAAATCGGTAGTGCATGCACTGGTAACTTCAAGGCTCAACTTCTGCAATGTGCTGTACATAGGCCTACCTCTGTGCCAAGTCTGAAAACTTCAACTAGTTCAAAATATGGCAGCCAGGTTGGTCACCGGTACACCTAGGGGTGACCATATTACACCAGCTTTAAAATCACTCCACCGGATGCCAATTAGTTTCCTGGTGAAGTACAAAGTGTTGGCCATCACCTTTAAAGCCCTACATGATTTGGGTCCAGGTTTGCTGCAGGATCACCTCCCATACAATCTGCCCCACATGCTCAGGTCCTCTGGGAAGAATTTGTAACAGTCAGCCAAAACTAGGCTGACAACTGTTATCCAGAGGACCTTCTCTTCTGCCACTCCCAGACTGTGGAATGGCCTGCTGGAGGAGATTCGTCAACTTAATAGTCTTTTTGACTTTAAGAAAGCCATAAAGACCAATCTCTTCCGGCAGGGCTTCCCAGATGAATTTTAAGCGTTTTATTGTTATGTTATTGGTATTTTAATAATGCATTAGCTTTATGTGCTTTTAATCAGTTTTATGTATTTTGTATTTGATGTTGTTCCCCGCCTCGATCCGGTGGGAGAGATGGGTAAGAAATAAATAAATACATATTATATTATTATTATTATTGTATGCTCATTGATGGAATCATATTTTTCTACTTTTTTTCTAATTGCATTCTTCTTTGGCTAGTTCTCATTAGCGCTAAAGCCCACTTATGCTAATGCACATTAGTTAATGTGGATTCGCCCATTTGTGCAGGGGCACATTAGCACTAATGCACACTGATGCAGTAATATGCATTAGCGATAATGCACATTTGTGCAGTTCCTGCCCAAAAGGGAATAACCAGTCTGAAGGTCCATGAAATCTGTGTGACTTGGAAAAAGCCAGTCGGCTGTGGTGTCCACAGGTTGGATTAAGAAAAATCCAAATTTATTTGACTCCATTATGGATTTCTCTGACATCTCAAGTTCTAATGCTATGCCTTTAATGCCCAAACTAGCTTGGGACACAGGTATCTAAAGGACTACCTTCCCTCATAAGCCTGCCTTAACTGTATGTTCCACATCTGATGCCCTTCACTGTGGTCCTCTGCCTTCTGAAGGCAGACAGGTACTGATCAGAGAGACGACTTTCTCATTCATGGCACTCTGTATGTAGAATACTTTCTGGGGAGAGGCTCACTTGAAATCATACTACATTTTTTTCCCATGCTAGATAGATCTCATTTATTTGTCCAGGCCTTCCAGCATGTCATTGAGACGGGTTTTCACCATTAATTTTTATTGGTTCTGCTGATTTTACCGCTCTGCTGTGCTCGGTTTGTTTCTGCTGATTTTAATTATTGCATTTTATTGTTATTCGTTATTGTTTTTATTATCCTTGTCTGCCACCCTGAGAGTTTTGTAAAGTGAAGGGCAACATATTTTAAATTTGTGTTAACTTGCAGACTTAGAAAGATGGCTAATAAATTATTTGAATAGCAATTAATAATAATAATTCTAGATAAATCAATGTGACTCGATTTCAAGAGGCCAAAATTTCAAAGACACAAGGTAACTACAATTTATTGCCCCCCCCCCATCTCAAGTGCAAAATGTGCATTGGCTAGGACAGCCTTCCCCAGTCTGGTCCCCTCCTCATGTGTTGGACTGCAATTCCCATGATACCCAGCCAACATAATGTAAAAGGCATCAGATTAGCAAAAGATAGACAAGGACAAAGCCAGATTCTTCCTGCTATATGTCCTATATAGAAAACAGTATCTGAATCAAATTGTGCCCTTACATCCATTCCATAGCCATATAAATATGCAGTCTGGAATTAGCAGAAACTTTGCCCCTTTTCACCATAAATAATTTATGTCCATGTCTTATTTCACTTACATGTCCATGAAATCAGGTAAGACAAGTATGTGAAGCTAAAAACATTCCCAGCAGTTCTATGCTTTTTGTTGTTGTTAATAAACCTAACTCCTTGATTAAGGAATCCTGTCTTTCATAATCTAAGTGACTGTAATTAATTCTAGCTTACTCTAAATTAACAACTTTCTTCTTTCAACCACATTGCTGGAAATGTGTACTCTAATCCTCTAGGGGGGGTTGGCTCATGAGAGACTAGAAGCTCGAAGAGTTTCATTTGGTAACCCGGTTAGAACTCTCTCTCTTTTTCTCTCTCTCTGCTCCCATTAATACTTGAGATTCCTGGTGATCTTTACTCCAGGAAGTTGTAGCAAGTATTATTTGTTGTGTGGTTTAGGGTAGATTATTTATTTATACCAAATAAATAATTGTACCTGCAGCCCTCCAGATGTTTTGGCAGGCTCTTCCCATCAGGCCTAGCCAGCACAGCCAGTGCTGAGAGATCATGGGAGTTGTAGGCCAAAACACCTGGGGGGCCACAAGCTGCCAGCCCTGTGCTATGGGGATTGCTTGAGACATAAATGGGCATTTGATAAGTAGTTTGTAAAACAGAATGATTTATAGGAGATTATTGTAAAGGGGTAACTTGACAATAAGTAGATCATTAGAAAGGTCAGTGGACAATTGATGACTGATTCAGTATAAGAAGGATTAATATTTATTAACACTAATAGTGAACTATTCTTGAACAATAAGTGGATAGTTTTGGAGAGAGATATGGACAATCAGACAGATGTGTGCAATTAATTAAATGATAAAAGATAAGTGTTCTTAATAATCAGACAGATAAGATACATATTATTCAGTCCTTGAACAAAGAACACAATTCTGAACAACTGATAAGCTGTGAAAACAGATAAGCAGCCAGCTAATAATCAGAGAAATAAGAGAACAATGATTGCACAACTTGAATTTGTTTTGAGAGAGATAAGTGAGAAATTATTCTTTTTTGGAATAATCAATGGGGGGGGGGGGAAATTACTGTGACCCCAGAAGTTTGCATGTAAAATGGCATAATTGGAGCACTGAGTTTACCCTGACCCATGTAAAAGGAGCTAGAGCCTGGAGAAAACATTCTATGAGAGCAGCTAGCCCATCTGTGGCTGCAACAGGAGCCTTTTGGAGCCTGGGATTGACCTTAGAAATAAGATCCCAGCTCAGCCCTGGAATCTGCATGGGATCTCCTAGGCTGCACAGAACTAGCTGCCTCCTGTAAGCCTCTTTCAAAGCCTGAGATGGCCCCATGGAAAAGTGGTCCTGTAACAGGGAACTACAGATTCAGTTATATTGAGTTCCACTGAATGTATAATGAGAAGACCACTGGGCAGATGACAGGACCAGAGGCATAATTGTTCCATTTGACTTTATGGGTGATTTCTTGAATACTTAAAACTGGAATAATGAGATCCTGTGTCTTTTGTTGAATGCTTTTCTTTGTGGAAAAAAGTACAACATAAAAACATGGAGCACGATGGTTATTATGAACTTGTGGAATCTGAAAAGCAATTATTCACATGCATATAAAAGAAACAGATGGGCTCCAAAGTATTTTTATTATTTAGTTGGAAGCAACGTGCTCCGTCAGGACTTCTAGAATCACCAGGCATGCCTGTTATTGACACGCCTGTAGTTGTTATTGTATCATCCGAAAACATCTTTTTGTTTAGCACTGGTACCCCTAGGGATGGAATAAAAAGAACAATGAAGAGCAAGTGACTTTGTGCCACTGAACCCAGGCACATCGCAGGATCACTTGCCGGTCTCTGCTGTGAGAAAGACCACAGAAGTATTGTTTTATTATCTTCTCCATTCACAGCACAAGTTGCGCTATGAATACTAATGAAGGGCAGCCGCAGCGAGGCAGAGATAACTGGAGAGAAAGCACAGGGTGAGGGAAAATAAAGTGACCCTCTCAATGGATGCTCTTATCATGTGCTATTTCCAGCACTATACTGACTGCTACACAGCTGCCATTCACTTCGGACAGCCATAATGGGTGATGTGCTGATTTACAAGCTCTGACTGATTTACTTCTTGCTACATCCTAGTTTTTATTGGCTTATCCTGTGTCACGTCACAAGACCCATCATTTTTCACTACACTGAGAGCCAGTGCAGCGTAGTGGATTCATTTTTAAACTGGGGTCAGGAATAGCTGGGGTTTCAAATTCTTGCTCAGACATGATGCTTATTGGATGACCTTTGGTAAACCATCATCTCTCAGCCTAACCTAACACACAGGGTTGTCATATGGATCAAATGGGATAATGCCTACCTATGCTGAGCTCAACAGAGGAAGGTAGAATTCACAGATGGGCCAGTTCTAAATAGCACTTATGCTGTGAGTCTGCTTATACATCTCTGCTCTGTGTTTCGAGATGTTCCTGAACTGTTGATGATTTTCAGTCCTCACCTGGGCCAGATCTACACCTTCAGTCAAATCATTACAATCCCATCATGTTAACACTATATCCCTGTTGCCCAATTATACCTCACAGGCCTTAAAAGCCCTTTTAATTCAAGAGGGCCTTTAAGACCACAATTGGTATGTGTGGGAGGGAGGGAAACATGATTTCTCCCCCCTCACTAATGGGGGCCTTGATATGGTCTTTAAGGCCCCCATCAGTGTGGGGGGGGAAGAAACACAATTTTCCTAGTCTTGGGGAAATTGCATATTTCCCCCGCTGCATTAATGTTAGTCCCTATTACTGCAGCAGAGGAAAGGACAAATTGCACACGCAGGTCCAGGCTGAAGTGAGTTTTGCCCAGACCTGTGCCCCCTTTGTCCTGCAGGCACAATGGGGCAAAAATCCTCTGGGCATATATGTCAGGACCGGGAAGGCCAGATGCCGGAGGGGGGGAGTCTGCTGTCCTCACGGGCCAAGCATATTTTTGCCTCGTCACTATTCATAGGATACACAATGACATTTGTTGCGGTATTTTGGATAATGTAGAATAAAAAGCAGGAAACAAATAACATGATGGGAGTTGTGTATGGAATGTGTAATATGCCCCAACAGTTATCAGTGCACTTTAATACCGCTATAATGCAGCAGTGTAGATCTAGCCCTGGACAGTATTTGACGAAATGGATTCCCCAGTTTTGCTAACCATGAACAGGATGGAGAATTCCAGGTGCACGTGTGGATCCTGTTGTCATATTGTTTAATATGAATTTCATAGCATTGAAGGAAGAAATGAGCCTGTCCCTTCTTCCTTCCAGTCTTTCTCACTTAGCCCTCCATTTCCTTTCATACACCATTATGATCTAAGAATGCAGTTTCATTCAACATTAAACTAGGGTGACCAGATTTTGAGAATCAAAATCCCGGACCCCCCCCCACAACCACCACCACCCAAAACAACCCCCCCACCACGCGGCCGCGCCGCCCCCCCCACCTGTACCGCGCCGCCCCCCCACCCGCGCCACGCCGCCCCCAATGCCCGCGCCGCGCCGCCCGCCCCGCGCTCCTTACCTGCTGGGGCGTCCGCTTCCCTCCGGTGCTCGGAATCTACTGAGAAACAGGCTTCCTGGCCTGTCTCTCAGTAGCGCGCCGGGTGATGACGTCATCACCCGGCGCGCTACTGAGGGACAGGCCGCGAAGCCTGTTTCTCAGTAGATTCTGAGCACCGGAGGGAAGCCCCAGCAGGTAAGTGCCTCGCGCCCCCCCTGCCTCCCCTGCCCCGTGCACCCGTACCGCCCCCCTGCCCCACGCACCCGCGGCGCACCCCCCACCCGCCCCACGCACCCGCGCCACCCCCCCTCCCCATGCACCCACGCCGCCCCCCACCCGCCCCGCGCACCCGTGACGTACCCCCACCCGCCCCGCGCCCCCGCGCCACCCCCGCGCCGCCACCCCACCCGCCCCGCGCCCCCACGCCACCCCCCAACCCGCCCCGCGCCCCCGCGCCGCACCCTCCACCCGCCTTGCGCACCCGCCCCGCGCACTCGCCCCGTGCACCCGCACTGCCCCCCCCGCGCCGCCCGCCCCACGCTCCTTACCTGCTGCTGCTGGGGTGTCCGCTTCCCTCTGGTGCTCGGAATCTACTGAGAAACAGGCTTCCTGGCCTGTCTCTCAGTAGCGCGCTGAGTGATGACGTCATCACCCGGCGCGCTACTGAGGGACAGGCCGCGAAGCCTGTTTCTCAGTAGATTCCGAGCACCGGAGGGAAGCGGACGCCCCAGTAAGTGCCTCGCGCCGCCAGCCTCCCGCCACTGCCGCGTGACCCACCACCACCCTGGTTTGCCCCCGCCATCCCCCGGTTGGCCCGGATTGCCGCAGGGCCATCTGGTCACCCTTTTGGGGGGGCTAAATTTCCGGATTTGGCCCCCCTAAACAGTTTTTCCGCCCGGATGCAGATTTGCTCCCCATTTCCCGGGCATGTCCGGATAAATTCGGGCGTCTGGTCACCCTAATTAAACGAGACCAAAGTCCTTAGGTTTTTCTCCCCCCCCCCCCCATTTGCATAAAAAAAAAGGTTGGAGAATCCTGCCTTGCCTTAGGGCAGGGGTGGACAACTCGTGGTGCTCCAGATGTTTTGGTCTACAGCTCGTATCATCCCTTATCATTCTTTATACTGTCCAGGGCTGGTGGGAGTTGCACGCCAGAACATTTACCCCAGAGAACATTTGGAAAACTGTCCCTCACCTAAATTCTGCCACCCCCACATCGTGTGCAGAATTTGGCATGGGACTACTCACTCAGCCCTAAGTTAGTTGTATTATGCCGCTCTAGCCCTGGATGTCCTATTAGGGGTCCAGGGATATTGAAAAGAACCTTCCATGCGGTGCTGACAGATTTTTGTTTTTGTTTCTGTTGCTAAGAGCTGGGAGTAGAATTGTCACTGAATGTTGTCTTCAGTGGGATATCACGGCAAATATGGATGTTTCACAGTGTTGACTCCTCCCACTTGCTCTTTAACCCAAAGTAGAAACTTCCCCCCCCCCTTGAAAAACATGCAGGGCAAGCTATGGCAGAGTAAATTAATTCACTGCACAGTAAAGCAGGGAAGAGACTTCAGTTATGTATTGCGGGGGGTTGGGGGGAGTGGTAACCAGTGTTCCTTGGTATAGAAAAAAGGTCTTAAAATATGACAGCATTGTTCCTATATTCATCCGTGAAATGTTAGAGATTATAATGATCCATCTTCGTGCAGTATAAAAAAGCCACAATGGCAGTTGCGGGATCAAGTCCTTGACTGCAGCCCTGAAAAAAAAAATACATGCTATGCCTGTCAGGAAATATTCCGTGTTAAGAAAACAAAACCTGTGGCTTTGCGTGGTGTGCCTTCCTTCTCACGTGGAACTTGTTATATGAAGTACTGTTCGTTGTCTATTTGAAATCAAAGCAGTCTCTGAAATGGAAGCAGAGTTGAGCACAGTGTACCTCACCTGAGCATGTTACCGAGTCCCGTTAACTTATCCAGCAGGGTACACAAGGTTTTGATTAATAAAATGATCATCCATGTGTTACTTTAAAAGTATGGCAGCCCATGTGGTGTAGAGCTTTGCAGATGTAATAGAAACATATTGAAATTGACAAAAGTAAATTGTATAATGGCTGCGATGAAAGCTGTGATCTGAATAACTGAAGAGGATTTCCAATCTACTTAATTATCTCTCAACAAAAGCTCACTTCAGAGCAATGAAACATCTTCACTCAACCGATCACTATCCGACATCGCAAGACATGCTTCCCCTCTTTTTTAAAAGCACTTTATAAAACAGTTGATGCGAACTCTGAGAAATAAAAGCACAACTTTGGAAGGAAAATAAAGATGAGGATTTCATAGATAAAAGGCTAGCGCAAGGACCCAGGTTAATCAAATGTGACATAAAAGGACTGAGGATAATTAATTCCTCTGCACTCAATAGAAGTGCCATCATTATTTATTTGTGTTTATGTTGTGTTCTGCTACTTGCAAATGACAGCTTATTGTGGAACATTAATTGAATTCTCACAGTACATTTATATAGAAACGTTCTCCTATTAGTAAAGGGAGTGCCCTACATGCTAGTGCGAAGGGTGCTAAAGCAAGCCCAGGGAGAAAACTGTGGTAGGTCCCTCAAAGTGTGTGTGTGTGTGTTGTGGCCTGGAGGAGACAGACTCTGGGGCATACAGAAAATACATGTCATGGGGCTTTAAAAAAGCATCCACAAAAATCTGTAACACTGAATGCTGAGGCGCTGCTGCCAAGGCTGACCAGATAAAATCCAGGTCAGGGCTCATGTCACTTTAACAGTTGTAGAGAAAAGGGAATTTCAGCCAGTGTCATTTATATGCAATTAGTTCCTGGTGAAATTGCCTTTTCATCACAACAGTTAAAGGTGCAGGCACTATGCTAGAGTGACCATATACAAAAGAAGAAAGGGCCACTGCAACTTTAACAATTGTGATGAAGAGGGAATTTCACCAGGAACTAATTGCATACAAATGACACTGGCTGAAATTCCCTTTTCTCTACAACAGTTAAAGTAACATGAGCCCTGTCCTCCTTTTCATATGGTCAGCCTACTGCTGCCATGACAGGCACCTCAGCCAGTCAGAGCTGCTGGTTAGGCAAATGGGAAGCCACTTCCTTGGTCATAGCTTCCCTCAGCCTGTATCCTAATTGTGGGGAGCTGTGGGGAGGGGGAGAGAGTAGGGTGACCAGATAAAATCCAGGTCTGGGCTCATGTAACTTTAACAGTTGTAGAAAAAAAGGAATTTCTGCCAGTGTCATTTGTATGCAATTAGTTCCTGGTGATATTCCCTCTTCATCACAACAGTTAAAGGTGCAGGCACTATGCTAGAGTGACCATATACAAAAGAAGGCAGGGCCCCTGCAACTTTAACTGTTGTGATGAAGAGGGAATTTCACCAGGAACTAATTGCATACAAATGACACTGGCTGAAATTCCCTTTTCTCTACAACAGTTAAAGTAACATGAGCCCTGTCCTCCTTTTCATATGGTCAGCCTACTGCTGCCATGACAGGCACCTCAGCCAGTCAGAGCTGCTGGTTAGGCAAATGGGAAGCCACTTCCTTGGTTATAGCTTCCCTCAGCCTGTATCCTAATTGTGGGGAGCTGTGGGGAGGGGGAGAGAGTAGGGTGACCAGATAAAATCCAGGTCTGGGCTCATGTAACTTTAACAGTTGTAGAAAAAAAGGAATTTCTGCCAGTGTCATTTGTATGCAATTAGTTCCTGGTGATATTCCCTCTTCATCACAACAGTTAAAGGTGCAGGCACTATGCTAGAGTGACCATATACAAAAGAAGGCAGGGCCCCTGCAACTTTAACTGTTGTAATGAAGAGGGAATATCACCAGGAACTAATTGCATACAAATGACACTGGCTGAAATTCCCTTTTCTCTACAACTGTTAAAGTTACATGAGCCCTGTCCACCTTTTCATATGGTCAGTCTACTGCTGCCATGACAGGCACCTCAGCCAGTCAGAGCTGCTGGTTAGGCAAAAGGGAAGCCACTTCCTTGGTCATAGCTTCCCTCAGCCTGTATCCTAATTGTGGGGAGCTGTGGGGAGGGGGAGAGAGTAGGGTGACCAGATAAAATCCAGGTCTGGGCTCATGTAACTTTAACAGTTGTAGAAAAAAAAGGAATTTCTGCCAGTGTCATTTGTATGCAATTAGTTCCTGGTGATATTCCCTCTTCATCACAACAGTTAAAGGTGCAGGCCCTATACTAGAGTGACCATATACAAAAGAAGGCAGGGCCCCTGCAACTTTAACAATTGTGATGAAGAGGGAATTTCACCAGGAACTAATTGCATACAAATGACACTCGCTGAAATTCTCTTTTCTCTACAACTCTTAAAGTTACATGAGCCCTGACCTGGATTTTATCTGGTCACCCTAGAGAGAGAGGCCTCAGAGAAGATGCATCTCAGGTCCCCGCTTGTTCTCTAAGGGGGGAATGTTGTCAAATCATCAAGTCGTGAAGAGTGAGGTGGGGGAGGACAGGTCAGGACTTTCTGCTTCCCTTCTTATCCCCTCCCCCCAAGGATTACTGTTATGTCTCATATTTTTAAGCTATCAGAATTATAGCTTAGTCAGTCTTGGATATTTACTAATGAACTTGAAACTCCAAAGCTTAATATTTTATTTATTTATTTATTTATTTATTTAAATATTTATATCCCACCCTATATTACAAGGATCTCAGGGTGTCATACAGATAAAATAATACATATAAAATAGAACAATAAATATATAATTCTAAAACAAATTAAACCATTAAGAAGTGAAAACCAATATGAAATTTTAAAACAGTAAAATCCAATTAAAACAAGACAGTGTGCAGGCTGGTGGATTTAGTCATCAAAGGCTTTATTAAAAAGCCATGTCTTAACCTGGCACCAGCGGGACAGCATTCCATAGCTGGGGTGCCAAAACAGAAAAAAGCCCTCTCCCATGTCCCACCATAGCGTATATCTTGTGCTGGTGGGGCACAGAGAAGGGCTCCTCCAACAGATCTCAGGTTCGGGCAGGCAGATATAGGGAGAGGCGTTCCTCAACTATCGAGGTCCCAAGCCATTTAGGGCTTTAAACATCATTACCAACGCCTTGAAGTCTGACTGGAAATGGAGTGGCAGCCAGTGCAATTCCTTTAAGATCGGTATTATATGGTTTCTATGAGATGTTCCAATCATAGCGTAAAAGACTCATGTGTGGGTTTCACATCTTTTTTAGACAATAGGCATGATCCATTCAGTTTAGGCCTGACAGATTCTCTTGTACAACAGACAATACAGATTGGAGCTATACTTTGAGTAGACCCAATGAAATCAATGAAAATTAAGTTAGCCATGACAAACTTAACTCCCATTGATTACATTGGGTCTCTTCGAGGTATGACTAATTCTGGTTCCAACCTATATAGAGAAGGTTGTATGAAAAGGTAACATTGTTAACACCATAGAAATAGATCCACAGGGCTGTCTTTTTGGCAATGGGGTTCCATGCCTGGTTTCACTGTTTGTGAAAACCTTAGCGCCAAGTGGATTTGGTAAAATTTGAATTTGGACCTTAGCACTCAGAAGCTTTTCTCCATGAGGTTGTTAATCAGCTGTTAATCCGCTATCTCTACTTTTGCTTTCATCACAGAATGACAACACAGTGGCTTTATAAGTGTGCTCTGGTTTGTTTCAAGATCTCCTGGGTTCTCTAAACAGAACCCTCAGCTTTCAGGGCAGATGTACTGCTTTTAATGTAGCCACAGTAAAACTATCCAGATGTTCAGCACCATTTACTTGCTCTGCAGTGTGCTGAGGTGTGCAAAGATCAAATGAGCAACCGCCAAGGTTTACAGCAATGTTAACATTACTGTAAGCATGATGATCGACTCCCCAAAGTGACAGAGCGATAGAAAATGTTCATGCAAATTTAGGAAAGACTTGCAATGGAATTCAGCTTCAAAAAACACACACACTGTTTATCTCTTTTTACTAGAAAATGAGACACTAATATGATTAACATGGTACTGAGAGGTGATAAGCTGATTACATGTATTTAATGGTAATCCTTATAATAAATAAGACTGCAAGCTTACAGTGCATTTTCTTCACACAAATAGCTGTGATATCATAACATGTTGCTGTGTTTAGGCATTCGCTGATGAAGCTGCAAAGGTTGCAGGCAGTAAGTAGAACTTCCCACTGATGCTGAGGCTATTCACCTTTCAAATCCCCCCAATAATAGATTTCTTCCTTAATGGGTTCTTATCCTGTTTTGATCTATCTATCTATCTATCTATCTATCTATCTATCTATCTATCTATCTATCTATCTCTATCTATCTATCTATCTATCTGGGAGTGCTACTCACGTGCAACGGCTTGCCTAGACAGGTGGGGGCCTTTGCGGGTGGGGGTGGGAGGAAGTGGCAAGGTGGAAGCCTAACATTGGTGGCTTCAAATTCAGCGTCACTGCAGCAGGGAGGGGTTCAATAGGATATAAGCCGGCTTACCCTTCTCTGCTGCACCTTCGTTCTTTGTGGCTCCCTCCCACCCTCCTTGTAGGCAGTGGGTTTTACTGGTTGTCTGTTTATGGGGCCGAGTAGGAATTTTTTGCTCATAAACTCTTTTAAGTCTATGAGTTTTTTTGCCTACTTCACAGTGTAAGACAGTTTGGGTGTATTAAATAGGTTCTGATGTATTAATAAAATATTGGTCACAATTTCATGGGCAGGTAGGCACGGGCATCTGGAGCGGAATAGGGCTGGTGAGCATTCACAGGTGATTGGTAATGCCTGAGTAGGCTGACCATATGAAAAGGAGGACAGGGCTCCTGTAACTTTAACAGTTGTGGAGAAAAGGGAATTTCAGCTGGCATCATTTGTATGCAATTCATACCTGGTGAAATTTCCTCTTCATTACAACAGTTAAAGCTGCAGGGGCCCTGCCCTCTTGCGTATCTGGTCACTCTAGTATAGTGCCTGCAACTTTAATTGTTGTGATGAAGATGAGATTTCACCAGGTACTAATTGCATACAAATGACACAAGCTGAAATTCCCTTTTCTCTGCAACTGCTAAAGTTACATGAGCCCTGTCCTCCTTTTCATATGGTCAGCCTATGCCTGAGGGCCCACCGCTGTGAGTTTCATGGCCTCAGCAGGTGGGATAAGGGTTACCTTTGAAGCCAACCTTCCTCACCTACCCGGAGCTGGACAGTATGGGGGAAGGTGACAGCGGAAGGCCTCCTCACCCCAGATGGGGCAGCCTGTGTGGTGACAAATTGCTACGCCACTTCACAGGTGGTGAATGGCTCGCCCGAAAGAGAGAGATGCCCGCTTAGGTTACCCACTCTGCAGATCTTTAATAAAGTGGCCCTGTTTAAAATCCAAACTCTGTGTCTGACTCTTCATTTTTCCACACTCCATTCCTGCAAGAGGACATAGCATGAGAATTTCACCAATGAAAGTGTCCTGGCTGAGCTGCTGTAGTCTGTCTGCTTATTTATCTATCTATGGCAGAACCCATACTCTAATGTGACCAAGAAACAAACTCAGGATTGGGCTACACAGATTGGACCTTGATTCTTAATAGCTGGCATCACTTGAATTGACTTCTTTACTCTTTTGTACAAAAGAATGGTTGCCAGTAGTAGGGATGTATAAAAACAAAATTCAGTTTTGATCAAGATTTACAGAGTTTGTACTTCCTGGACCGAACATAGACTCAACACAATCTGCAGGCAAAGTCTGTACATTTCTGAGGTTGAAATGTGATTTGTGGACCTCTCACAAATGCATTTGATAGCATGTGTACATTTAAAAACTGTGCATGAAAAAAATTATACTTTAGAAAATATGAACAAATGGTTTAATCAATGGGAGAAGAATGCATACATTTCAAAGATGTGTGCAATTGATACATATATTTGGGGAAATACACATGAAAGAAAACAAATATAATCTGATACAGACATGAGATAGAACAAGCTTTGAGATGGAATTTTGAAAAATTAGGTTAACTGGTTTTGCTTTTGTGCACGTACCCCGCCATTAGTTGTAATGGGAAAATTATAATGCATTGCTGTACATTGAAATGATATTGCAGTGAGGTCAAAACCCACTTACCACCCTGACACTGGATCACCCAGCAGCGATCACCAATTAAGAAACCATTTATGGCAGGGAGAAGTAATGAAACTCTCTCCTCTCCTGAAGATGGCTCTGGAGTTTTAGGAAGGCAGCACAGCAAAATATTTCCAATCCCCCCAAACCAAAAATGGATTTGGAGGATGTTATGGATCTTTACAAGGATTCCCCCCCCCAACAAGAAGGCTACTAATGGCTACTACAGTGCGCTCCCTCCAGTATCAGAGGCAGCAAGCCTATATACTACAGTTGCTGAGGTACATGGGTGGGAGGGTGCTGTTGCAATCATGTCCTGCTTGTGGGTTTCCGGTTGGCAACTGGTTGGCCACTGTGTGAACAGAGTGCTGGACGAGATGGGCCCTTGGTCTGATCCAGCATGGTTTTTCTTATGTTCTTAATTATAAACCAGCACTGTCCAGGTTGGGAAGTTCCAAGCCCTTTTCAAAGGCACTTCAAATTTGCTTGCTCAAAACCCAGGAGAAACAAATTTAACAAAAGCTTATGAACTATCCAAAGAACACAAGCAGTAGCTTAGCAACCATGCACATGGGTTTCAGAGAGAAATTTGTGTGGGATGGATCCCCCCTGCCCCCACTTTGCACCATGGTCCCAATAAAAATTACGCCTCTCAACACCTTTTAGCCATTGCAAAAGAAAATACACAACAGCAAGTGACACATTGCATCTACTTCGCGCATGGTTTAACTGGAAATATCACGAGAAGCTTTTTCATTCCCCATTAGGAAATGTTAGATGATAGAGATCAAGACAAAGTATAATATTCACCATCACAAAAATTAAACTCTATATGGTAAGTTTAATGTGAGGCTGCTTTAATTATTATTATTTTTCACCCCAGCTTTGCAGTTTGGATAGCTTATTACTCATTTCCAAAGCAGCCAACAACACTGAGTGAAAATTTGAATGGAATGACAGCAGTTGCTGAAGCAGATAATATAGTCAAAAATGTGCTGTATATTTGCAGGGATTTGAGGCAACGTTATGCATTTTTTTAGTCACTGGACTGAGAGAGCAATTTCATTCTTCATTTAAATGCTGCAAAATACAAAGCATAATGCAGAGAGGTGCATAAATTTGATACAGCCAGCAAAGTTTACATATGTCAAGAAATTCATGCAAATTTGAAGAAGTAACAATGCAACTATAATACAAATGAGTTTTACAAGCATTTTATAAAAATGTTTGTTGATATTCATTTTTCTTCCAATTCATGGCTCAGATACTTCAATAACAAGGCATACTGGGGTGGGGGTGGGGAATGCATGGTCTTGTTGTGTTTCCCCCTGCTTTTAGTTCTGTAGCTGGAAAAAACACAAATATTTATTTATTTTATACATGGAAGACATAAAAAAATGCAGCACACTAGTGTACAGTATTAAAATCACAACAATAAAAATATAGGATGAAGATAGATGTATATAAATGTGATAAATAAATAAATAAAACAATCACATAATCAATAAAACTTCTATCCATAGCTAGGTCACACTACAGGGAAAACCTTGTGAACAAATATGTCTAAAGCAGCTGCCCAAAATGCAAAGCTGTTGGTGCCTGCCTGTAGAGAGAATTAATCATGGTATAAGCATTTCAATAACTCAGAGAATAATATTGATTTCATTTATTAATGGATACCTGTAACAGTTCTCCTGTAAGGTAGAACCAGCAATGTACTGGCTAGATGAGAAGAAGCTGCCTCCTTGTATAGTGGTGATAAGCCTTCACCATAATGAACTTTGTTCTATTAACAACTATATGCATTCTGTTTTGTTTTGGTTTATCTTGACCTCCATCATTCTTATGTGGCGCCTTTCCTTATCTTGACCTAGAGACAAGATACATCATTCCTGTGTGATACCCTGTATTATTGTAAACTTTCTCTTCGTACAAAAGTTATGCTGCACAAGGTTCTGATTCTGCTGATCCTCATGTTTCCAGTTTCCAATATAAGAGCTATATCCTGTATACTAAAATTCAGTCAGAACTTTCTTCTGACTCAGAACACAGCTGTTCATTTCCAATAAAGCCTTATTGAAGATATTAATTATTGTATTATTTAATGTATGTCAGCTATTTGGACTCCACCAATTCTAGTTGCTAAGTGGGAAGTTAGGCCATATCCAAACTCTAATTCATTGAAGTTAAATCACCTTCTATCAATTATAATTATTAGATCCACATCTAGAAAGCCTTTAGACTACTTAAGAGCCTCTTAAAATAAGGAGTCCTCTGGCTTGAAGTATCTTTATCATAAGAGAGATTCTCAAGGGTCCCATAGATATTTGAGGTCCCTTTCTCATAAGAGGGATTCTCAAATGCACATACACAATTCCCATGACACTGCCTAATCTGAATGGAGAGGGAGCTTCTAGTAGGGTAGGAGTTGCAACACTAAAATCTCCAGAGCATGTGGCACCACCAACAGCGTCTCTCCTGAGGTCTGCAGTGACTGGGCAGGTGTATAAAGGGTCAAATGCTCATTGAAGTAGCCTAGTCCCAAACTGTTTAAGACTTTATATGCCAATAACAAAACCTTGAACGTAACCTGATAGCATATTGAAAGCCAGTGCAATTCTTGCAGCAATGGTCTTCCATGCTTTGAAAAGATGCCTCAATCAGTACCTTGATAGCTTAATTCCACACCTGTACAGCATCCAGACCAACAACAAGGGAAGTCCCACATCATGGGAGTGAGTGAAAATGGGGAGCACTCACCCCATGAGTGCTCGCCGTGCCACTGCCAGCTACGAACCAGGCCTCACAAACCCCCATGAGCTCTCATGAGGTGTGTGAGAGCTCCATGCCCATCTGTACTGGTGGCCGCCATTGATGCAGCGAGAGCATGCTTTCCAGACTCTCTGGAAAGCGCCCGATCCCCCCGGCCACACTAATGGTGGCTGCCATTAATGCAGCAGGGGGGAGGAGAAAGGGGCACAATCACTGAAGCCAGGGCAGACCTATGCCTGGGGGCTTGCAGGGGGCTTGTGAGAGCTCAGGCATGTGTCCTCCTTCACACCAGGCACATGCAGTTGAGTCCATGAGGGCCAGACGCAGGGGTGCCTACTACCCTCACAAATGCTACTGGCTGCGTGGGACATGCCTACCCACATAGAGTGCAGTGCAGCATTCCAGTCTTGAGGTTACCTGTGCCTGGACTAACAGATTCAAGCTAATGCGGACGAAAAACAGTTGTAGCTGTCATAGCAGCCAAAGCTGGGATCAGCTGAGCTTCAAGTGACCACAACAAAACAAACAAACAAGCAAACAAACAAAAAAACCAGATCAAGTGCAACTCCATACAGAACAGGCAACTGACCTATATTCTAAGCCCTGGGATCACTCACTCACAGTGCCTCAATCTTGCCAGGTTTTATGCTCAGTTTATTGGCCCTCATCCAGCCCACCACTGCATCGATGCCCTGGTCCTGTGCCTTGCATGATGATCCCTGCTTCAAATGTTATAGAGAAATAGTGTTGGTACCATCAGTGTACTACTGATAATACTTCATGCCAAATCTCTTCATGACTGCTTCCAACAGCTTCATATTGACGTTAAACAACATTATTGCTATTTATCTATTTATTAATTTTATTAATCCACTTTTCATTATTATATACTACTGACGCATGTTACAAAGCCAATAAAACACAATCATACAACATAAACCAGTTCAACATGAGTACAGTAGCATATATAAGTGTTTACAAGTTGTAACATAGATTTATGTCAAAAGCCTGGGTGAAAATAATAGGTCTTTAGTTGGAGCCAACTGTACATGAGATGAGAAGGAATCCCACAAAATAGTAGGGACAAAATCGTACCCTGCGGAATCCCATAGCACAAATACTAAGGGGAGAAAATGCTCTTCCAGTGCCACCCTCTGGAGTTGACTAGGTCAGAATGGATCACTGAAATACAGTGCCCCCACACCTATCCCACAAGGAGTTTACCATAGTTAATGGTAATGCGATGTTGCACTCCTCTTATTCCTCTCTCAATACAAATCATCCATCAGGTTGACAATCTGGTTGACCAATCATTCATCAGGTTGACCATCAAAACCAGATCTAAATCCAGACTGAAATGGGGCTGGATCATTGGAATCTCCAGCAATGAGTGCCCATGTCCCTAATCATGAGAATTTCAGTGCTGGAACAACCACGTGTCCATGAAGTTTAGCACTAACAGTGGGCAATGACAACCTCACAAACAGAGCATGATAGGGATAGCCATCCTGTATTTTGTCCTCAGCGTTTTTGTCCTCAGCATCTCATAATTAGAGGTCTATCACCCCTGAATAAGTTCCTTTTTAAGCTGTTGATACATTTATCATGCATGAATTTGTCACAGGGTCAACCAGATGTTCTACTTATCACACATAGTGTAGCAATGTGTGATAGTTTTTCATACTCTTGCGTAAGAGCATGCTCCCAATTCAAATCAGGACCATAATGGTTGGGGGGGGGGGTAAAACCTTCTCTCTTACCTCTTTTTCCTGAAAATTCCATTTCCCAGTGTGGGTATATATCATACCCACCCACAGGAGGCAGAGAACTTTTTTTTGTGGGGTGATGGATGGGAGAGAAGGTTAACGCTCCCTCCCATCTCTTTAGAGAGCCAGACAGATGGAAATGCCTGGCTCTGAGGGAGTCTTTCCTCAGAGCCAGGTAGAATGTTTGGGGTTTCCTGGGAAATTGCCTTTGGTACAGGCGGTCTCCTGGGACACCCCTTACATAATGATTGGCTCTGAGGAAAGACACCTAAGAGTCAGACATTTAGACAAGTCCAGCTCTCTGAAGAGTTGTGCTGGTCACGTTGTCTTGCTGGCATGGCTCTGTAGCAGACCAGCCCATCGTCTAACTCACTCTGAGGAGATCCTCAGAGTGAAACAGAAGGCAGGCAGTGTTGGGTGGATGGGTGTGAATGCAGTGGTGGCAGATGGGAGGACCTGGCAGCATTGGTAAGAGCAGAACATGTGTTCATTACATAAAAATATAAGCCTTATGCCCAGAACCCTCCCTTCCAATCAGAGTCGGCTTCTCTGCCCAGAGAAAGCTACAATTCTTACCACGTCCTCAGTATACTCAGAGCTATTATTTCCTACCATAATCATGGAATTTGTAGTCTCCTCTGGGCAGAGAAGCAAACCCAACAGGGAGTGAAGGTTCTGAGAATGCCACAAACAGAACTAAAGGCTTCTAGAATGTTCTGTAGCATATGAACAACAACAAAAAAAACTGAGCATGGACGTAAAGTCTTCTACATTTGTTGTTTAGCATTTAAAGGTGTCCTAAAATTAGCTGGAATATCATAAATAATGATCGAAAGCTTACTACGCTATAGATGCAATATAACATTTCACACTGTGATTGCTACAGCTTCGTAGAGCTTCGAAATGTAACTTGCAATCAAAGTTAATTGCTGATACTAATTTTCTATTTAGAGGTATTGATGGCTGCCATATGCTTTGACCTGCTATCTCCTAAAGGTAGGTGATTAAAATTATCAAGGGATGCAGGTAGAAACTAACTTACTGAGGCTTGCTACTTTTACTTTTGTATATCACATATTAAATTGCATCAGGAGAGAGAGAGAGAGAGAGAGAGAGAGAGGAGGGGGAAAAAAGAAGTGCTGAGTTGCTGGTTTGACCAAAGCTCGTGAAAGTAATATACTACATTGTGTTTAATTCACCTTAGTTAGAAAGTTGTTGTTCTTTCTATTGGGGTTGGGGTGGCGGAGGGCGGGGGAATACAACTGCAGGATAGAACTTCGGAAATCAAATCTAAAATAAAAAGGAGGCAGTTAATGCCGTCAGTGGATATATAGGCAGCATCGATGAACCCATGACTTCATTTTTAATGACTTCCTGTGGATTTAAATAACACGCTTTAATATATACCATTCTAATATTCTGCTTGTCGAACCAGCTCAGGGACTTTGCTTACTCTTGCATTATATATTTTTATTTTGTCAGGATAGTTAGAGGAGAGTCATTAAGATTCAAGGCATCTCCATGAGGAAAGTTTCGAAAAAAACAAAACAAAAAAAACAATCCAGCTACATTACTTAGCCCTCCCATCTCCAATCACTCCACATAATGTGCCAGAGTTCAACAGCTGGGGATTCTGGCAGCAAGATCCAGGAGCCTGGTGAGCTACAACACTGTGGTAGTGTAGGAAAGGAGCTACCGGCCTGCTCTTTCCTGTGGAGCGGCATCACCACAGTAGATGGCAATAAGGTGGCCTTGTAGCTGTTAGCACAGCAGGTGACTCAAGAAGCCAGTTCGATTCCACCTGGCCTTACGATGCTCGTAACTCTGACCTTGGGATGTGTGAGAATTTCATTTCGGTTCACAAATCATTCACAAATGCCCCGTTCGCCAAACCGAATGTGAACCGGTGCACATTTTCTCTGAAAATGTCCACAAATTCCCGAACTTGCCTTCATGTTAGTGAAACGTATACTTGAAAAATGCATAATTTTCTCAAAATACGCAACTTTCCCCAAACATGTACACTTTAAATGGCCCATGCTTTTGTCTATGGGGGAAATCTGCACATATTTAGGCATTGTTTGTGCAACCTTCATGTTTGATAGCTTTTCGGGGGTTATGTTGTTGTTGTTTGTTTGTTGGAATTTTCCCATTCACAGAAAATTACCACTATCATGAATGTGAGCAGAAATCGAGGAAAGGCAAGCAGTGAGCTGATGTTCAGAGAATCTTGCTGAGCTTGAACATCGCTCTCTCACTGGTTCGCCCATCCCTCCACTGATCTGGCTCCTCATTCTGAGTTTGTCTGGCTTTTCCACAGGCACACATTGGCTCAATTCAGACGACATGATAGTCAATGGTGGGGTAATAATCAACTTTACAGTTGTTCAACTAGGGGGTACTCCCCACACAACATGGTAATAAATAATCAACTGTGGTGTGGATTAGGATCAGCGCTGAGTTGACTATGGCAACATTCGGATGACACAATAGTCAAAACAACTGACGATTGTTTCCCCCACACCAGTTGTTTATTGTGTCATCCGAATTGAGCCACTGAGTCTAATCCCCAGCTCATACTCCCATTTTCTCACTTGTATGATGCTCATGTAACAAAAGTGGAAGATGATCAGACTTGGAGTGACCTTGGAGCACTTAAAACTGCTCATGATGACCACATGCGCTACGTGTAGAGTTAGTCACAAGCAGGCCAGCAGCACATACAGAATGCAGAATGCTGTGGTTTGTTTGTTTTAGGATGACACCACCAGTGTTTTAAAACCCCACTTGGAGGACATGTAAAAAAAACGGATGCTTGCATACGGCCGCCTCTGCAAGAGGCACCAATCTTCAGGGTGAACAGCAGCTGGCTTATAAGAGGAGGTCACAAGAATTGGCCTCAACTATGCCTGTGGGGCAAATCCCTATCAGATAAACATAATCCCACAAGCCTAGAGCTGTAACAATGGTGAAACCACAAAGGCATCATTCTGCATTGCTAATGTTAATCAGGCTGCAGTTTGATTTTTAAAAATGAAGCATGCACAGCTCCAACTGCTCATGACTATAATATAAGCTGGGTTTCCAATGGCTTCTGAGGTTGACAAGAGGCTGAATGGCGCACACTTGACACAATCTGGAATATCCACTGGGCCTGTAATCCTTTCCCGTGTCTGCTGTTCGAAACATTAGCCTGTGACATGAATTGTGATATGGCTCTCTTTAAAGCTTGCAAATGTTTGGCAGGTGCAGTATATCTATTCTTTTCAGCTGAATAGCAGTGAGGGCATTTTAAAATATTTAATACAAATCCTACCACATTGGTATTTATATTCCATATGTTAATATGGACAATCTTCCAGCTAACAATTTTGGAGCTTAAATGCATTTTCTTTCTTCAAGCGTCTAAATTCATAGGGCTTAGATTAAACCAAAAAGATTTGTCCATCATCACAAATTACATATTTAATAGGATAGACAAAAGGAATTTTATTTGGATGTACTGCTTTTTTTAAAAAAAAAATTTAAAACCTTTTTGACCATGTAAATCAGGCTGGGTTCCTCCCACCCTCTTCCACTCACTGTTTTTTTCAGGCAAATGTAATATGGGATAACTGATACAGTATTACAATCCTTTCATTCCTATTAGAATATGAAAGCACATTGTAATTGCTTTATGCACACAAATACAATAGGAATTATACAACTGGGTGGGAGGGGTTTTATTTTCCCCAGCTGCAATCCCCAAACCAATTTCCTTCATATAAGATTGTCAGGTCTCCTAAGGCTCAGATCCTAAGACTCAATGGGTGGAGCCTGGGAGAGATTTAGAGTGAAAATGAAATGAAACAGAAATTAGCTCAAAAGCCTCTCTTTCCAACTGATCTCCAAGTGCACAGCTATGGTCCTTTTTTCTGTATGGTTGCAAATGATATTTTATACTGGTCTTGGATGTTTCCCTCTAAGTCATTCTCTCCCTCAGATTGAGGCAGAATGATGCATAGACTAGTACAACATGCTGGGAAAATGGTTTGGGAGTGTTGAAACTTTACAATTGTGATGAGGATGGTTGAGTACTCTTCAAGGCAAGGAACTGGCACCAGACCCAGAGGTTTAATTTCATCTCCTACAGTTCATGAGGAGATGACCAAAATCACCAGGTCAAGCTCTCCTTACAAATCCTAACCCTATTCAGACAGTCTAAACATGTGCAGAACCAATGCAAGCAGAGGGGTATGGAATCCAAATAGCACATCCTGTCCCTGACCGCCACATGGAGTGCACATCAACTCTTATATATCTATGCAGGATTGAGCAATTTGTGGCCCTCCAGAGGTTTTGGCCTACAACTTCCATCAGTGATAGCCAGTGCAGCCAATGTTGAGGGATCATGGGAGTTGTAGGCCCAAAACATCTGGGCCACAAGCGAACCACCCCAGACCTCTAGGCTCTCCCTGCACAATCTGGTGCCTGCAGGATACCAGATTGCAATTATGGATGCCATACAGTTGATGAGCACATGGAAGCTTGGAGCAGAGCCTGCTGCCATTGTCTCAGTCTTCTCCCACCCTACTACCTCTTGTGTTGATCCTATACAATGTTGGAACAACTGATTAGGGCCCATAGATGTAGAACATCTATCTGAATTTAGTAGCATCGCTCTTGAGTAAAGTGGATTAGTGGAATGAAGTCATTTGGTCCTTCCCAATCCTCTGATTTCCTATTGTAGAAATGTTATTGTGGCCTGCAGAATTCCAATCCAGTTTCAAACAAACTAGGCCCTTTAGTGAGTCTGAAAATGAGCACAGAAAAGAAACTGCTTAGGCCCACTGCCTCGTGTTGAGAGTTTTTGTTTTTTGTTTTTGCCTTTCTCTCAAAGGCTCAGCTACAAAAAAGGAAAGGAGGAAGGGGGGGGAATCCTTCCCAAGGGCATGACCCTCTATGGTGGGCTCAATGAACCAATAAAATAAAAGGAAAGCCTGAGGCCGTGTAAACAGTCACTGGGGGAGATCAGACAGCAAGTCATCAGGGAGAGGAATATTGAGAGTAATGTAGGAGCAGGGTGTGTGGAAGCTTTAACAGGATACAAAGTGATAGCTGCCTTGCCTTCTTTGTCAAAGACATGAACTCTGGCAATCATGCCCCTCTAGGATTACATATCAAAAGCTTCTGAACTTGCTATTCTTCACACCACTTGTCATGCTGCTGTATGGGAAACAAGTATGAAAAGGGGCCAATATTATTTTAAACATTCTCACTGGGATGTAGGCGGTTTTGTTACCCAGGAATGTCTGTGGTCAAGGAGGAAAACTTGCAAAAGTCCAGAATAATGACTGTTTGATTGCTATTCGTGAATAACTCAATTCAAGAATTGAGAGCTGGTATAAAGCACTTGCTAAGGGTGGAACCACATTTACTATAAACGTGGGATTGCTGCCAAAAAAACAAGCATCCCAATGGCCCTGTTCAGAAGACAACTTAAACTACAGTGGTTAAGTCTTTTTTGTTAAAAAGGAAAAAAAACAAAAAAAAACAAAGCCTTTGCCATTGTGGTTTAAGGTGTCTTCTGAACAGGGCCAGTGTGTCATGTTCTTTTGCATGTTAATGTTCTGGTCAGGACAATGGCTGCCCCAGTCTCCTTCCCTCCCCAGTCATGCACACCTCTTCCACTCTTCCTGCTGATGCCAACACCAGAAAGTATAGTGCAAAGGCTGCTCATCGCATGGTTGCTGTGCATAGACCCCGATGCTCTCCTTGTGAGTGCTGGATTCGGCAGAAGAGTGGGAAGGGTGAGTGCAGTGGTGACAGTGGAAAATCCATTAGCTGGCCTGACTCCCTGTTGACCAAGTTGGTCCAGCTGGCGGACGTCGGATGGGAGTCCAGTGGGTCAAGCCAGCGAACGATTGCTGAGGTTTATCTCCCAAACAGAGTCCTCCGACATCCTTATTGAAATCTCACTTCTGTACAAAACTCAGCAGCTTGCTTAGGGAAAACACCATCTATCAAATTCATCAGGTGACTTAAAAAGAATGCTACTGCTCATCCTCATCAGGTCCCATCTTCCCTCCACCTGCGCTACTGAGATCCTTATATTGGCCCACCATAAGAAGTTGTTGTAAGGCAGGAGTGGGAAACTTGTGACCCTCCAGATGATTTGACTTACAGGTCCCATCAATCCAAACCTGTATGGCCAATAGAGAGTCATGATGGAATTTGTAGGCCAAAACATCTGGAGGGGCACGAGTTGCCCACCTCTGTGGTAAGCATTACAGGGATGACGTAGGAAGTACTTTTTGCACTTCTAAGAACACAATGTTTGTGAGACTGTGCTCTGGAACCCACCCTAATCCATTATTGCTGGTGGAATAAGGATTTAGAATTTGGATAAAAATCTTGCAAATAAGAAGCGTTTTTTTCCCTTTATTGATTAATCTTTCTTTACCCACATCCTCACTGGGAACTAGAAGAAATTGTAGACTTTTCACAAAGACGAAATAACTAATGAGTAGAATTGGCTGTGTCCAATTAAGTCAGCTTCCTACTTAACTGCAAGTTCTGCTTTTCAATCAATGAATGGGCCCTGGCGTGTACTGATGACATCTTTGTTGTGCCTCAAAGCCTAGAGGCTATGACCTCCATGTTGCAATGTTGTGCAGCTTTTTCCAACTGCTTAATTGCCCCTGTAGCATCATCCAGATGGTTTGGGGTAGAAAGGAGGGCTTGATCCCATGTTGCACTGTAGAATCCATAACCTTTAAATAGGCTGCAGCCAGCGTAACGGGGGTTGGAATGACTCTATGAGAGCAGCAGGTAGAGCCTGCTTCCTTCCTCAGCAGACTTCAGTGTGCTAGAGATCTCTATGCTCAGTTTTCTGTATGCCAACAACATTATCAGCACATGACAGGAACTAGAACCCACCCCAACCAGGCCAGATTGCAATAATTCCTATTAACAGCCAAGTGGGTGTGTGCATGCTGATTCTTCTGTAGACAAAATAGCACCACTCACCAAGAAGAGGGTGATTTCACCATTCTTGGAAGAACTCCAAGATTTACAGACGTTAGTGATGTCCATCCCTGGGAAATCCAGTTTTCATTTGCCTTGACAAAGTTCTGTGGCGTATACAACTTGTTTATGTCTGTGAGCCAAGCTGCAAGTTTCCCCCTCCAAACTCGGGAACTTTGTTCTTTGTTTTATAAGATTCTGCACAATTTTTGATAAATTTTCACTAATTATGTCCGAACTGGTGCAAATTACACCAATTTGGCCATAATTTGCACAATTTGTGCAAATTTGGCCATTTTTTTTAAAGTTCTTTTTCCTTTGGTCTTTTTCACATGTAGTGATAGTCAATGGGATTTATCATTAGCATGGGCATACTCAGTGGCTCCTCCTCTCTCTCAGCTGACTAAGGGCCTTTCTACACCTATGGGTTTAGAGGAAAGGAGGAGGGTGGTCCTGGATGTACCTGCTTCTGGGATTGTCCCTGGGCATCCACAATAGAAGTGTGACATCCCAGGATGTCACACTAATCACAGGCACCATTTTTTCAACTTAAAGGAGCCAGGAGCTCAGCAGAGAAGGTAAGGACCCCCCTGTGCATCTCCACCACCATCCTGGGGATGGCAAACTTGCCTCCCCCATGGACACGGAGCCGTGTGGCTCTGTGCCTGATTCAGGCACCACACTTACTCCTGAGTAAATGGACACCAGGTGGGATGGGTGCCCAAACCTCCCGCAGTCTTGGGACGGGTCCAAGACCATGCAAAGAACCAGGTTTTCCCAGGGTTTCTTCATCCCCGATATGGAAAGAGCACAGATCTACACTAAGCAGAATATAGTGGTATGAAAGCAGTATATAAAAGGCAGGAGCCATACTAATCAGGAGATAGCGCTGTACAATATGTGTCAATGGGGCCCAACAGTTGTCAGGGCACTTCAATACTGCTATAAAGCAGTAGTGTGGCTTCTGCCTTTTATATACCACTTTCATACCGCTCTATCCTGGTCGATGCAGATCTGGCCTAAGAATGTTGAAAGTTGGGGAAACTGCCATTTAGTTCATATTACTAGGGCTGAGAAGAAAGAGAAGACGACACTGTCTGGCAGTTTCTTGGGGAGCCTGGATCTGCCTAGAGGATGGGAAGGAGCCTCTGTTAGGAAACTGGCACATGAGAAGGACTCTCATCACACTCAGATTTCCCATCAGAGTCAATCCCCCCCCAACCCACCAAATAGCCCACCAAACAGAACTTGATAAGTGCTGTGAGGACTCCCTGAGTTCCATTGAAGGAAGTAATGTGTCATGTTTACAGCAACAATGCTGTCTAAGTTTTCAGTAGGAGTGTGCAAATGCTCAGTCTCAAATCTCGAAACTGAGTCAAAGTGGGCCGATTCAGCCTTCCTGAATCCGAATCCAATCAGAAACCAAGCTGGCAATACATTAGGCTGTCAGGGCTCGAAGAAGTCGAAGTGCTTCAGGCCAGTTTGGCTCAACGGCTAGTTGCAGCCCCCCACCCACCTACGGGACTTACCTGAAGCCTCCACTTGCACCAGCAAGCCATCCATTTTCCAGGAGAGCTGCCATCTTTAAGGAAGACAGCGGCTCAGGCCTTCCATTAGGGTGACCAGATAAAATCCAGGGCAGGGCTCATATAATTTTAACAGTTGTAGAGAAAAGGGAATTTCAGCCAGTGTCATTTGTATGCAATTAGTTCCTGGTGATATTCCCTCTTCATTACAACAGTTAAAGTTGCAGGGGCCCTGCCTTCTTTTGTATATGGTCACTCTAGTATAGTGCCTGCAACTTTAACTGTTGTGATGAAGAAGGGATTTCAACAGGAACTAACTGCATACAAATGACACTGGCTGAAATTCCCTTTTCTCTACAACTGTTAAAGTTACATGAGCCCTGACCTGGATTTTATCTGGTCAGCCTACCTTCCATAGATCTACTGTTGCAAACTACGTCGGCTGAAAAAAAGGTCCGAATCGGGGGTGGTGGTGCAGAACCCTAGTCTTCAGTCATGGGTTGTGATAAAAGGGGGGACACTTTAGTTGCCTCCAAGAAATGCAGGCCAAAATTCAACTGGGAAAGATGGTAGTCCTAACTCTGTGGCTGAGTTTGGACAACAATAAGGCAATGGAGGGGGGAACAGGCAACTGACAGTTTGTTATTTCTGCAGTGCCCGACGCACGACATGTTGCCCATCCCCCCCATTGCATGGCTGAAAGTCCCAGCCTCATGTAAAGCAACGGGTCTCCGATAAACAACGGAGCAGCCCATTGTTATTCCCCGTTGTTACATAATACACTGTCAGTTGTGTCCCACCCCCACACAACACAATAATCAACACACTGCACAGTTGCCTCTTCCCCCCTCCATTGCCTAAAGTGTCGTCTGAACTCAGCCTGTGTGAGATAATTGGGATGAGGCAAGTGAACAGCTACCAGCCTTGATAGGAGCTGGGAAGGTTCCCTGAATTCTAGCGAATAGAGTTCTACTGGAGGGAATAAGGTCCAGTGGTTAGAGTAATGCATGTTTACTTAAAAGAAAAAGGCATTGTATTATGTGGAGCTTACCTAGAAGTTACTTTCATGCTGGGATGGTGGTACAGTACCAAGGAACTTGGTGGTCAGATTTCCTTCATCAGGACTTCTTAATTTTGTCTTGCTTGGGGCAAAAATGAAATCAGAGGATAATTTTTTTAGAGGTATATGGACTATTTCCTACTCATTTGTTATTTTATAAAGGTGTGTGTGTGTCTGTGTCTGTGTGCATGTATGTGATAGGCTCGTCACATATGAAACTTTGCAGTTATATCTCTAAGGCACACAAGGAAACATCTAGGCTGGAATCAGTAATAGCTCAGAAAAGACTGCCAAGAGCAAGTCATTTGTTGCCATGGCAACTAACCGAGTTTCATTTAGTTTTGCTGTTCCCACCAATCTCCTCTCCCCCCTAGTTTCTGGTTGATGAAAGGGGGAGGAGAAGAATTAAAAAGTAAAGACAGTCTACTGCATTGATTGGGAAAAACAGAAAAGGAACCGCTCTCACCTTCAAACTTTTCACAACGTCTTAATCATTTTGTGGCCCCTGGGAGAGGGGAAATCAAGGCAAATGCAGACTATCAAAAACTATCAGCCTATCCTTTAATCAGAAGTAGTAGAGCTCTAGGAACAAGATGAGTTGGCTCGCTTTTTTTTTTTTGAAGAAGCAGCCATGTTTTCCCATCCCAGTGCACTTCTGAATGTGCCAAGGTGCAGCTTGGGGAAACAAACATGGAGACAGCAAGCATGACTGAACTTCAAAAATCTCTCAAACCTACCCCAAAATTTCCTGCTTCAAACTCAAAAGAGACTAATATGGAGCCCCAATTTGGTGAGAATTTGAATGAAAAAGTGAAAGAGCATTCTTTGCCCAGACTATACTGTTTCCCAGCAGACTTGGGGGGCCCCACCCCACCACACAGCTAGTTTTGGAATTAGGAGTGAGCAGTGAAGTGGCCAGGTTTGCCATTGACACCATGTGTTTTAGGGTGCTTAAAACAAAAATGGATTGTGAGGATGCATGTTGGGGCAAAACAATCTTCAAGTATAACCTGATGGGATCTGAACTAGTGGTAACCAAGCAAGAAGAGATCTTGGGGTTGTGGTGGACAAGCTCAATGAAAATGTCAACCCAGCGTGTGGTTGTTATACAAAAAGGGCGAACTGCATGTTAACTGAAATTAGAAAAGGAATTGAGAATAAAACTGCCACTATCATTATGCCTTTATACAAATCTATAGTGCAGCCACACTTGGAATACTGTGTACAGTTCTGGTCACCATACTTAAAAAAGATATTGTAGAGCTGGGAAAAGTGCCAAAAAAAATGGCAATTAAAATAAACAAGGGGCTGGAACATCTCCCCTACGAGGGAAGGTTACAACAACAGGGATTGTTTAGCTTGAAAAAAAAGAGTGTAAGGGAAGATATGCTAGAGGTGTACAAAACCATGCATAGTGTGGAGAATGTGGCTAGAGAGACTTTTCTCTCTCTCTCTCTCTTTCTCCTTCAAAATACTAGAACCTGGGGTCATCCCATGAAGCTGATTGCTGAGAGATTCAGGACAGATGAAAGGAAGTAGTTCTTCACACAGCAAATATTTAAATAAACAAATATTTATACCACAGGATATAGTGATGGCCACCAATTTGTATGGCTTTAAAAGGGAGTTAGATAAATTCTTGGAGGAGAAGGCTACTCCTGACAGCTATGTGGTACCTCCAGTATCAGAGGCAGTAATCCTATGTACAGCAATTGCTGGGGAACATGGGTGGGAGGCTGCTGTTACACTCATATCCTATTTGTTGGTTTCCTGTGGGTGGGTGGGTGGCTACTGTGTAAACAGAATGCTGGACTAGATGGACCTTTAATCTGCTCCATCATGGGTCTTCTTATGTACTTATGTTCTCATGTAGTTTGTGGGGGGATTCTTCTAGGAAACAAGGGCATGAGGTGAACTCACCTTGCACACCTGTTTCTAAGTAAATTCCGGTCTCCTGTTTGGTGGCATGATGAGGCTGAGTGATTATGCTATGAGATTAACCAAGCAATCTTACGTATGTCTACTCATAGGCAAGTCCCGTTGAGTTCAATGAGAAGTTCACATGCCCTCCAGAAACAAGTGATTCCACTTGTTTCTGGGCTTGTCCCGGGAAGTGCTACATTGTGGCCATCAACAGTAGTGACTATTAGGGGTGTGCATCGGATCGGATCCGATCCACGATCCGAATCCGATCCGCCCCAAAATTGGGAAAATCCGATCCGATCCGATCCGATCAACCTCCGATCCGATCCGATCCGATCCGACGAGGTCCGATCCGGATCGGACGCCATTTTGAATGCTTTTTCCCATAACCATGTATTGTTTTACAAAAACGCCTATAACTTTTTCATTTTTAAAGATAGAAGGATGAAACTTGGGCACATTATACACTGGTTAGGGGTAGTTATCTGTGAGAAATTTCAGAAAGATTGGTGCATGCGTTTTGTGGTAATTAATTGTTTAATAAATACCCAGAAATGCCTATAACTTTGTCATTTTTAAAGTTACAAACATGAAACTTTGCCACATTGTAGGTGGTACCTTGGGACCTATCTGTGAGAAATTTCAGAAACTTAGGTGCTTGCCTTGTGTGGCAATTAATTTTAGAAAAATGGGTAGTAGTGGGGTAAATACATTTACGCCTCCCATTTTTTTATTTTTGAAGATACAAACAGGAAACTTGGGCACATTACAGGTACCACTTGCCTTGATATGTGTGTGAAATTTCAGAAACATTGGAGCTTGCCTTGTGTGGCAATTAATTTTTGAAACAATGAGGAAAGAAACACCTATAACTTTGTCATTTTTAAAGTTACACACATGAAACTTTGCCACATTGTAGGTGGTACCTTGGGACCTATGTGTGTGAAATTTCAGAAACATAGGTGCTTGCCTTGTGTGGCAATTAATTTTTTAATAAATACCCAGGAATGCCTATAACTTTGTCATTTGTAAAGTTACACACATGAAACTTTGCCACATTGTAGGCGGTACCTTGGGACCCATGTGTGTAAAATTTCAGAAACGTAGGTGCTTGTATTGTGTGGCAATTAATTTTTGAAACAATGAGGGATTCATTGGACAGCACTTGCCCATAGGGATTCATTGGACAGTACTTGCCCATAGGGATTCATTGGACAGTACTTTCCTATAGGAAATCATTGGAAAGCACTTGCCCATAGAAAATCATTGGAAAGCACTTGCCCATTGAGAAATACAGTTATGCCTCCCACTTTTTTATTTTTGAAGATACAAACAGGAAACTTGGGCACATTGTAGACTGGTTAGGGATAGTTATCTGTCAGAAATTTCAGAAAGATTGGTGCATGCGTTTTGTGGCAATTAATTTTTTAATAAATACCCAGGAATGCCTATAACTTTGTCATTTTTAAAGTTACATATATGAAACTTTGCCACATTGTAGGTGGTACCTTGGGACCTATGTGTGTAAAATTTCAAAAACGTAGGTGCTTGCCTTGTATGGCAATTAATTTTAGAAAAATGGGTAGTAGTGGGGTAAATACATTTACGCCTCCCATTTTTTTATTTTTAAAGATACAAACAGGAAACATGGGCACATTACAGGGAACACTTCACTTGATATGTGTGTAAAATTTCAGAATGATAGGTCCAGGCATTTGGTGGCTACGAATTTTTTAGATTAAAAGTTATTAACCTTTTTTACACAGAGGCTGGGGCTGTCAATTGCACCCTCCCGCCTCCCGGGAAGAAGAAGGAAACACTTTCTCTCATCTCTTTGATCCTTGCACGCTTGGCTGCAACTGAGCTAGTATCCATTACAAAAGGAGAAACAAAGTAGCACTTGGCTCGTGTCTGCTTTGATACTTTCACTCAAGCAGAACGGCTGAGCCTAGGATCACTCTCTCTCGCTGGGATCGTTACAGGAGAAATTTTCTACAGTCTTCAAAGTGGTGTGTGCAGACACCTTGCCACCACATGCCTGGACCTATCATTCTGAAATTTTACACACATATCAAGTGAAGTGTTCCCTGTAATGTGCCCATGTTTCCTGTTTGTATCTTTAAAAATAAAAAAATGGGAGGCGTAAATGTATTTACCCCACTACTACCCATTTTTCTAAAATTAATTGCCATACAAGGCAAGAACCTACTTTTTTGAAATTTTACACACATAGGTCCCAAGGTACCACCTACAATGTGGCAAAGTTTCATATATGTAACTTTAAAAATGACAAAGTTATAGGCATTCCTGGGTATTTATTAAAAAATTAATTGCCACAAAACGCATGCACCAATCTTTCTGAAATTTCTGACAGATAACTATCCCTAACCAGTCTACAATGTGCCCAAGTTTCCTGTTTGTATCTTCAAAAATAAAAAAGTGGGAGGCATAACTGTATTTCTCAATGGGCAAGTGCTTTCCAATGATTTTCTATGGGCAAGTGCTTTCCAATGATTTCCTATAGGAAAGTACTGTCCAATGAATCCCTATGGGCAAGTACTGTCCAATGAATCCCTATGGGCAAGTGCTGTCCAATGAATCCCTCATTGTTTCAAAAATTAATTGCCACACAATACAAGCACCTACGTTTCTGAAATTTTACACACATGGGTCCCAAGGTACCGCCTACAATGTGGCAAAGTTTCATGTGTGTAACTTTACAAATGACGAAGTTATAGGCATTCCTGGGTATTTATTAAAAAATTAATTGCCACACAAGGCAAGCACCTATGTTTCTGAAATTTCACACACATAGGTCCCAAGGTACCACCTACAATGTGGCAAAGTTTCATGTGTGTAACTTTAAAAATGACAAAGTTATAGGTGTTTCTTTCCTCATTGTTTCAAAAATTAATTGCCACACAAGGCAAGCTCCAATGTTTCTGAAATTTCACACACATATCAAGGCAAGTGGTACCTGTAATGTGCCCAAGTTTCCTGTTTGTATCTTCAAAAATAAAAAAATGGGAGGCGTAAATGTATTTACCCCACTACTACCCATTTTTCTAAAATTAATTGCCACACAAGGCAAGCACCTAAGTTTCTGAAATTTCTCACAGATAGGTCCCAAGGTACCACCTACAATGTGGCAAAGTTTCATGTTTGTAACTTTAAAAATGACAAAGTTATAGGCATTTCTGGGTATTTATTAAACAATTAATTGCCACAAAACTCATGCACCAATCTTTCTGAAATTTCTCACAGATAACTATCCCTAACCAGTGTATAATGTGCCCAAGTTTCATCCTTCTATCTTTAAAAATGAAAAAGTTATAGGCGTTTTTGTAAAACAATACTTGGCTATGGGAAAAAGCATTCAAAATGGCGTCCGATCCGGATCGGACATCCGGTCCGATCCGATCCGACCATCCTCCGATCCGATCCGATCCGATCCGACCCCCCAGGTCCGATTCCGATCCGCTATCCGATCCGATCCGGGGGGTCAGTGCACATCCCTAGTGACTATGTGGACATGAGGGCTGGTGAGACCAGTAGTGCATGCACTGGGATTTGTAGGCCTGCCCATCTGTGCAATGGCATGATTCTATCCTTCCCTAAGTGCACAAATGAAAAGCAAACAACTTCAGCACAGGGAAGGAAAACACCATTCTCAAACACAATCTATTTAAATTTTCGGTATTACAACAACAATGGCAACCTTCCTCAACCTTCTGCCCTCCAGATGTTTTGAACTTCAAATCCTACCAGTCAACATGGCAAATTGCTAGGAATGCTTGGAGGTGTGGTCCAAAACATCTGAAGGGCAACAGGTTAGGGAAGGAGTTTCTATAGCATCCCCTCTTCCTAAATTAGGGCATAATATAGATGATCCACCAAGGAACTCTAAAACAGGTGCACCACTTCGATAGATGATCTTAGGTCAGCCTGGATTAGGCATTCAAGATTCATCAGTTGTCTTTTTACCTGTTTTGGAGTTCCTTGGTGGATCACACAAGTTTTATCCTAATTCTGGAAAAGAGGGTGCCAATGGCCATGTTTGCTGGCAATGATGGTTTATGTGTTTGGGAGAATGTGAATTTCACCTGAACTTTCTGCCTCTTTAGGGAAGATGTGGTGTTTAGGCTCATGGGTATAATGTTGCAATTTCCCTGCTTTTTGGTGCTTGGTGGAAAGCTGTTTTGGCCCTGAAGTTGACCAGCTGAGATGTAGGTTTACCACCTTAGTGAGAAAACTAGGTCTACATCTTAAGAGGCACTCATACAGACATGACCTTGCAAGCAGGCTATATGTAGGTTTTGTTTTGTTTTGTCCCATGCATCTCCTTTTTGTGTTTGGACCTCATTCAGGAATGTAATTCACATGCAAAGTGAATCACCCTTGTTGGATGAAAGAAAGAACGGGAGCATACTAAATATCTTTTGGGTTTATTTGCAATCAGGGCAGTTTAAAAACATTGAAAATGGGTCAAGTTTTCTCACCCTTTCAGTGCATTCTTAATTCCCAATAATTAAGTACAGCATTTTCTAAGAATGAAGGAAAACAGACACTTGTACGATGAACATAATTCAAAATGCTTTATGGGCTGATAATAATAATATGATTGTAAGTATACTGTTTTCTGTGATTCTCTCTGCATGCTTTTATATTTTCCAAATCTTTTCCCCCTGACAGCTCAGGAGAAGCCCCTTCATATCCCAGAGGTTTGATGCTAAGGATCTGTGTTAATTCGTTTACTCTCACTTGTCTCCCAGATTCCAAATTTATCCTTGCTAATAGGTACATTGAGACTGTCAGCAAGTTCACTCTGAATGCTCTCAGAGGAGATGTAGTCAGAAATGCATCACAAGTTGTAGATTGTCACAGATGTACCCGAAAGGACCTGCTATTCACAAATTATCATTCCTCTAAATCTCAGTAAATCAGATCAGATACCTCATGCTGAAATTGATGGCGAGTATCTGATTCAAAGTAGGTTTCCTCCTAAGTTGTATCTGTCACATCTGTTTACATCACATTATGCCATGTCACATCAGTACACAAGATGTCATGCAAGCTACAGAACCTACAATGGAGAAAATGTGAAGATAAATGGTGACCTGTCTGGAAGGAACGGCTGTTGTCACCTGGCCAAAGATGCCTGGATTTTTGGGGGGGTTCTTTTAGACTTTTGCATTATGCTCAATAAGTTTTCAGCTGCCTAGTAAGAGAAACTAGTTTGGATTCTCTGACCTAGAACTGCATTGAAATGGAAAGCAGAAAAATAGTTTAAATGCATGTGTTAAATCTATTTTGTAATGCAGTAGGGGATTTTGAAATAGCTTTGAAATATCTGACAGGGACAGGGTGAATTGCTGTAACACGGGTGGTGAACCTCTTTCAGCTCAGGGGTCAAATTCAATTTCAGAGAAGCTCTTTGGAGCTGCATTTCAGTAGCAATTGGGCCAGGGAACAAAAAGGGGTGGGTACAAAGGCAAAAGAGGCTGGCCCAAAATACCAACATATTTTTGCTGAAATACATGTGTTTTAATGTTGTGTTTTTAATATTGTGTTTTAATATTTGTTGTGAACCACTGAGATATTGTATTATATTCAGCAGCTTATAAATGCCACAAATAAATATATAAACAAACTAAAGCTCTTAATCTCAGTAAACAAGCCTTTGTCAATTCAACCGTTTAGAACGGGGAAAGTGCACAAAAGCCAGGAGCCCTCCGAATGATGGGTCACTGGAGAAAGGAGGTGGGTTCAGGGGAAAGGGGCATGGCTTCCTGGTGAACATCAGAGGGGCAGATTGGGAGCCAGATGGGAAAGGTTTGGCCCACCAGCCTGAGGTTCAACACCCACGCTCTAATGGCTGGGACGTGAGGTCTGGGACATAGGGCACTGAACAGACAAATTGAGGTGAAGAAGAGAAGGTCAGAGGAAGTGGAAGAAAAACAGAGGGGACAGCAACATACATCAGAGGATAGTAGAGTAGACAAAGGGCTCATCTACAACTAAGGGTATAGAGGGAGGGAGGGGGACAATCATGGACTTATCTGCTTCCGCAATCCTCCCCCAGCATCTAGACGGCTGCGCGAAGTCCTGGAAGAGAAGAGTGACATTGTGGCCAACATATTTTTTTTAAGAAGAGGAGACATGCGTGGCAGAAAAGGTAAGAAATCCCATCCACCCCACCCTCCGCCACTCTGGGGATGGCGAAATTGCTGCCCCCTTCCATGGGCATGGAGCCACCCCGTGCAGCTCCATGCCTGAATTAGGACTGGGATGGTGTGCCACACCAGCTGCGGTCCTCAGGATTGTCCTAGGACCACAGGAAAACCAAGATATCTCCAGTTCCCATTATCCCGGGGTTGTCCCTAGGTCATTCCCGGTTAATCCCAGTATCCCTTGTGCATCATATGGATGCACAGGGACAACCTATGGACAACCCCAGGATAAATGGCTGGTGTAGACATGGCCAAAGTTGTCTTTGGCTACCATTGCCTGAGCTGCTCATCTGCAGTTGCGTGATACTGAATCAGACCATTGGTCCACCTAACCCAATACTAGTTATCTTTAATGGTAACCGCTCTCCTAAAGGCCTTTTCAAGGAAGATCCTGAAGTCTAAGATGCTAGGAGTTGAAACTGGGAACTTTTGAATACAAAATATTTGCTCTACAATTAAACTACATACGATCCCTTCTTGCACAGACCCTAAGGGTCTTTTAGGCTGCTATTGGGTGACCTGCTCTGATTCCAGAGAAGAGTGAGGCAGGCAGGAATGATTGAATAGGGGTAGAAAAAACATGGGTGTGTTTTTTTTAAAGGAGCCAGGGGCCTAAGAAGACAGCTGTTCAAGAGAAGGAAGGTGGCTAGGAAATGAGGACAGACATAGGACAATGAACAGACAAGTTGAGACAAAGAAGTTAGAGGTAGTAGATGGAATCCAGAGAGAGAATTGGCAGAGGGGATAGCAACATATGGACAGAAACAGAAGAAAGGAAAGATCATGTATTAATTTGAAATAACCAGCCAAATATTTAGCATAGTGAAATGGCAAGGAGATGGTTTGAAAGTGTTGCTTCATCTTTTGGCATGGCAGTGCCCCCCGCACCCCCATTTTAAGGTGTACTTTTTTTAAAAAAAAATCTCGCCAGCATTTTTATTCTGATGTGCCTTTTTGTTGCCCTTAATGTTTGAAATTGATTTCATTCTTTATTTTTATATCCTTCTTCACCTTCCGCTGCTGCTTAATAAATGTAGTAAGGGCTGAATAGGCACTAAGTCTACCACCTACTGGTCAAGTAATTAATCACACTTCCAAGGTCTATAGTGATGGAAAAACTGACCTTGTCATAATTCGTAATTTGCTCTCCAAGTGACAAGTCCAACATTAAAATTGCAGACATATATTTCCTGCAATTGCAGATTTCTTGAAATTGTCTTTCAATTTTTGTCCATGGCAGGATCTACACGTCATCCTCGATGTGCCCTCCCTGTGCCACAAGCCGCATTGGAGCGCTTCACCCTGCCTAGTGGGGCTCAAGCCTTGGAGGCTCTGCTCGCACCCACACCGCTGTGGCCACCGCCCTTTCATCCAGGCCATCCCGGGGAGGGAGGAGGGAGAGGGGAGGGTTGTAAACAAAAGCCAGCGATTGGGAGAGGGATTTCCAATTGCTAGCTTTTGTTTACAACCCTCCCTCCTCCCTCCCTGGGACTGGCTGGGATGAAAAGGCGGCGGCGAGAGCGCGAGCAGAGCCTCTGAGGCTTGAGCCACACTAGACGAAGTGCAGCGCTCCAAAGCGGCTTGTGGCGCAGGGAGGGTGCATCGAGGACAACGTGTAGATCTGGCTCATATGCATTATTGAAGTACATCATGGAATATGGCATGTGTTTTATGGTATTCTTTTCCAGTCCACTCAACACACATTGCATCTTTCACAGTCCAAATACAAAACAAAACACCTGGTCAAGACAGCAGGGCTCCTGCAGCTATAACTGTTGTGATGTAGAGGGAATTTCACTAGGTGCTGCAAGCATGCAAATGACACCTGTTGAAATTCCCTTTCCTCCTTTTCATAAGGCACCCCTACTGGTGATGACACCAAAATGTCTGCCATTATGAGTTCATATGGTACATGGAATTCCTTTGCTTCTAAAAAGAAGCAGCAAGAAATAGGGCCTTTTCAGTTGTGGCACCCACACTACGGAATGTTTTTGACTGAGATTCCCCAAGACACAATTCTATATGTTTTTTAGACACTTGGCCCAAATTACATTATTTAAGAAGGCCTTGAGCTGAAAAAAAAAGTTTGCAAGTGAAAGAGGCGAGACAAGAGATGACACAACTATATGGGTTGTAAATTGGGACACGTTTATTAAATTAGATTTGCAAAGAGGGATTCCTCAGTGGCTATTCAACTATGCTGGCACTAGCCACTGAATTAGGGTGACCAGATAAAATCCAGGTCAGGGCTCCTGTAACTTTAACAGTTGTAGAGAAAAGGGAATTTCAGCTAGTGGCATTTGTATGCAATTAGTTCCTGGTGAAATTCCCTCTTCCTCACAACAGTTAAAGTTGCAGGGGCCCTGCCTTCTTTTGTATGTGGTCACTCTAGTATAGTGCATGCACCTTTAACAGTTGTGATGAAGAGGGAGTTTCACCAGGAACTAATTGCATACAAATTACCCTGGCTGAAATTCCCTTTTCTCTACAACTGTTAAAGTTACATGAGCCCTGACCTGGATTTTATCTGGTCACCCTACACGTACAGGCAAAAAAAAATGAACAGCAAGCCAATTGTACCGTGTGCCAAAACTTCCTGCTAGGTTCTCAAAAGAGTGACCAGTAACCCCTCACACTGCAAACAAGGAGCAAAGGAGGGAGCGTGCTTCAAAGGGGCCTAGCGAAGGGGCCCCATGGACTGATACTGCCCTGTACGCATCTCATCCAGCTGGTTTTTACGAAGTTGAGATCTTCTGATACCTTCATGAATTTGGCTTTATTATATGTATATCTTACTGCTGTAATCACTTTAGTTTCCTTTTGGTGAGGAAGAAGCAAGATATAATTTTAAGAAATAAATGGATAAAAGGGTGCATTTGTGCCTTTACTCTTCCATATATGGGGCCATTGTGGCTGCCATTTCTGCAGGGGTGTAAGTGTGCAATTTTGGCATGGAAGGGTGGGCAGCTGCTGAGTGCTCACTGGGGCTAAATCGAACATTGCACCACCTTGCAAGTTGTGAGCAGTGATGGGGCAAACGCCCACAAAGGCTTGCACGGGGGATTTGCCCACCCTTAGGACAAGATCTTGATCAGGCTGAGATTGGAGGCAGGGTCAGAAGACAGGTTTCTGATTCTTCCCCTTCACACAGCCCCTATCTTTCCTTACCGAGGCAAAACGTTGTGGGAAAGAGAAGGACAAATGCTGGAAACTACTGAGCCATGTAATGAGCAAAGTTAACCACATATTATAATCATATCCTACTTGTTCAATGCAAAAGGCATATTGTTCGGGTCCATTCAGTGCTAATTCAGCTTCCATTGAATTCCTAAGTCTCTATAATAATAATAATAATAATAATAATAATAATAACGATTTATTTCTTACCCGCCTCTCCATCTAGATCGAGGCGGGGAACAACAGCATGATAAAATACATAAAACTAATTAAAACATGACAAATATTATTAAAACTGCATTAAAACATCCTAAAACATCATTAAAACATCCTAAAACATCCTAAAAACATTCTAAAAATTACACTGGATATGCCTGCCGGAAGAGAACAGTCTTTATAGCTTTCTTAAATTCTAAAAGACTGTTAAGTTGACGAGTCTCCTCCGGCAGGTCATTCCACAGTCTGGGAGCGGCAGAAGAGAAGGTCCTCTGGGTAACAGTTGTCAGCCTAGTCTTGGCCGACCGCAGTAAGTTCTTCCCAGAGGACCTGAGCGTGCGGGGCGGATTGTACGGGAGAAGGCGATCCCGCAGGTAACCTGGACCCAAACCATGTAGGGCTTTAAAGGTAATGACCAACACTTTATACTTCGCCCGGAAACTAATTGGCAGCCAGTGGAGCGATTTTAAAGCTGGCGTAATATGGTCACTCCTAGATGTACCGGTGACCAACCTGGCTGCCATATTTTGAACTAGTTGAAGTTTCCGGACTAGGCACAAAGGTAGCCCTATGTACAGCGCATTGCAGAAGTCAAGCCTCGAAGTTACCAGCGCGTGCACCACCATCTTTAGGTCTTCCAACTCTAGGAAGGGGCGCAGCTGGCGTATCAGCCGAAGCTGATAGTAGGCACTCCTGGCCGTCGCATCTATCTGGGCTGTCATTTGGAGCGACGGATCCAGGAGCACCCCCAAGCTGCGAACACAGTCTTTCAGGGGGAGTGTAACCCCATCCAGAACCGGTTGACACACCTCCAAACCCAGGTTGCGGCCTTTGACAGCAAGCACCTCCGTCTTGTCTGGATTCAGCTTCAGTTTGTTTTTCCTCATCCAGCCCATTACCGCCTCCAAGCATTCATTCAGAGGAGACACACTATCCTTAGCTGACGATGTTGTCGAAGGCATAGAGAAATATATTTGGGTGTCATCAGCATACTGATAGCACCCCGCCCCATGCCTCCGGATGATCTCTCCCAACGGTTTCATATAAATGTTAAACAGCATTGGGGAAAGGATGGCACCTTGCGGTACGCCACACAGCAGCTCCTTCTTTGCAGAGCAGCTATCCCCAAGCATCACCATCTGGAACCTGCCCGAGAGGTAGGACCAGAACCACTGAAGCACAGTGCCCCCGATTCCCAATCCCCTCAGGCGTTCCAGAAGGATACCATGGTCGATGGTATCGAATGCCGCTGAGAGGTCCAAAAGTACCAACAGGGACACACTCCCCCTGTCAATACCCAGGCGTAGATCATCCGCTAAGGCGACCATAGCAGTCTCAACTCCGTATCCCGCCCTGAAGCCAGTTTGAAATGGGTCTAGAAAATCAGTGTCATCCAAGACTACCTGGAGTTGAAAGGCAACCGCCCTCTCGATCACCTTGCCCAAGAATGGAAGGTTTGATACCGGTCTGTAGTTATTAAAGTCCAGGGGATCCAGGGAGGGCTTCTTTAGAAGCGGCCGTACCACCGCTTCTTTTAAACATGATGGAAAACTCCCCTCCCTGAGAGATGCATTAATAATATATTGTAATTGCGATCTAACCGCATCTCCTCCCTGGACGACCAGCCATGAAGGACAGGGATCGAGAGGGCAAGTCGTCCCCCTCACTCGTCCAAGCAGCTTGTCCACGTCCTCGGTACTCACCAACTGAAACCGATCCAGTATAATTCTACTCGCGGAGTCACTGGACACTCCATCGTCAGCCTCTGCTATAACGACGGCATCTAAGTCGGCTCTTATCCGAGAGATTTTATCTGCGAAATGATCATTAAAGGCATCGCAGCGAACCGCCGAAGGCTCTAAAGTCGGATTCAGGGGGGAAGGTGCCCGGGTTAGACCCCTCACCACCCTGAACAGTTCCGCTGGACGCGAATTCGCAGACGCAATGCGCGCAGAGAAGAAAGCTTTCTTCGCTGCACGTATTGCCACCCCATAGGAACGAAGATGTTCTCTATGCCGTGTCTTGTCGGATAGAAGTCGAGTTTTCCGCCATCGGCGCTCCAGTCGTCGTCCTTTCCGCTTCAACTCCCTGAGGTCTTCCGTATACCAGGGCGCCCTGTTAGAAGCGGGTCGGAGAGGACGTTTGGGGGCGATCGTGTCGATAACCCTAGTTAGGTCTCGATTCCATCTATCAACCAGGGCTTCTACAGGATCGTCGACGATACCAGCCATAGAACCCTCCAAGGCTTTCTGGAATCCAGCAGGATCCATCAGCCTTCGAGGGCGGACCATCTTAATAGGTCCACCACCCCCGCAGGGGCGGGTGGTAGCCGTGATACTAACCTTAACCAGAAAATGGTCTGTCCATGACAACACGGAGGTATTCGTTACCTCCGCCCACAGATCCGTCTGTTCGGAACTGAAAACAGCATCGAGGGTATGACCCGCTGAATGTGTGGGTCCAGAGACCAATTGGGATAGGCCCATGGTTGTCATGGATGCCACGAACTCCCGAGCTCCACCTGACAAACCAGTCTCGAATGGGATGTTGAAATCGCCCAGGACCAAAAGCCTGGGCGAATCCAACACCAGCTCCGAGACCAGTTCCGTGAGCTCAGCCAGGGAGTCTGATAGGCAGCGGGGTGGCCGGTACACCAACAGAATCCCTAGTCTATCCCTGGTCTTCAGACTCAGGTACACACACTCGATGTAATTCAGTTCACGAACAGGAAGTCTGGTCAGATTAAGATTATCCCTGTAGACCACAGCTACTCCGCCCCCCCGCCCACTTTCCCTCACCTGCTCACTAACACAGTACCCAGCTGGGAGGGCCTGCGCCCATGTCGGTCCACTATCATCTCCCAACCAGGTCTCAGTGAAGCATGCCAGGTCAGCCTCCTCATCCGAAAGAAGGTCATGGATGACATGTGTTTTATTTTTAACTGACCTGGCATTACATAGGAGCAAGGAGAGGTTCTGTGGGTGGCCTGGTTCGTTCTCCAAGTTCCCCGGGATAGCAGAGCAATCGGAAGGTAAGATAGGTGTTAGATAACTATCTCTCCTTCCCCTGTAATGGCACATCGCCCTGCCAACGCCATATCTCCCTTTGCCCAGCACAACAGAAATTGCCACTCCCCTACACATTGTGGATAGCTGGAAGGAAGGGTGGGGTGTAGATGTAGGTGGCTCTCCTCTCTTGTGATCTTCATTGATGGCTGCAGGTTTAGTTCCACTGCGTCGCTCCCACGGCTGAGAGCCTCAGGCTGAGAGCCCTTCGGCTCGCGCCCACAGGCTCGCGCCTTCAGCAGTCTGAAGGCTGAAATACCTGTGGAGATGGGTGGGGCAGACAAACACTTCCTCAGGCTCAGCCAGCAGCACAGCACTCCCAGCCAACCAACGACCACCCTTCCCCTCAGTCCTCAGCAGCCTGAAGGCTGAAATACCTGTGGAGATGGGTGGGGCAGACAAACACTTCCTCAGGCTCAGCCAGCAGCACAGCACTCCCAGCCAACCAACGACCATAGTACATAGAAAATGGCAAGCATATTTCTTCTGTAATTCTAAGGTACCATTCTCAAAACCAGACACAAACAATAACAGTATTTGGAGATAACCTTGAACATTGAGTTAATTAAATACAAGAATTTCATTATCTACCATATATACAATATTTCTCCCCCTCTCTCCCCCTCCCCCTTACACGCATGCCTCTCTCTCTCTCTCTCTCTCTCTCTCTCACACACACACACACACACACACACAACACAAAACAACTGTTGTTCATATAAATCATTGTTGGGTGGTGTTTTATCTCCATAAATCAAGATATTCTTGGTTTTAGATTATCAAAGCGCAGTCAGACTAATTTATTTCATTTTCCACATTTGCCACACATTTTAGGGGTTGGATGGAATAGAAATCCAAATTCTGCTTGGAGTACTTAGGCCATCGATACATTTTACTAAGGCTATATCATCAGCATTCACAGCATGCATGATGTGATTGCCTTTTTGGAGAAGGATAATGTCATTACAACTATATTTCTGGCATTTACCTGTATATCAGAAGAGGACAGAATGGGGTGATCTAGGGAATTGCTCAGCATTTTACATAGGGATGTACGAGAATTTCATTTCTGCTCACAAAACATTTGAGTGAACCCTGTTCACAACCCCAGTCGCAGGAGAATGTGTTCTCCAAAAATGTTTGCAAATTTTCAAAGATCTGCTCACAATAATTGGTGGGGGGGGGGGAAGAGGGCCAGAAAAAAGTTTGCAATTATGCAACTTTAAAAATGTGCCAGTTCCTGCTTTAGTCTATAGGGGACATTTGTACAACTTTGGAAATTTGTGCAAATTTGAGGGGGTTTGGCTAGGCTGACCAGATAAAATGCAGGTCAGGACTCATGTAACTTTAACAGTTGTAGAAAAAAGGGAATTTCAGCCAATGTCATTTGTATGAAGTTAGTTCCTGGTGATATTCCCTCTTCATCACAACAGTTAAAGGTGCAGGCACTATACTAGAGTGACCATATACAAAAGAAGGCAGGGCCCCTGCAACTTTAACAGTTGTGATGAAGAGGGAATTTCACCAGGAACTAATTGCATACAAATGACACTGGCTGAAATTCCCTTTTCTCTACAACTGTTAAAGTTACATGAGCCCTGACCTGCATTTTATCTGGTCACCCTAGGTTTGGCACAACTTTCACAGGTGATCGTGTTCGTTTTGCACAATTTTCCCATTTGTACAAAACAAACCAAGATTGCAACTGTGAATGCAAATAGAAAAGAGATGAGCAGCAAGCTGATGTTTGCAGAATCTGGGTGAACATGAATATTGCTTGTTCGTACATCCCTAATTCTTCACAAATTCATTTAGGCTGTAATCCTATACAGGTTTACCTGGGAATAAGTACCATATAAATTACATATTGATATAATTGTAAGGAAGGAACTATGTATTTAACATCTGTTTCGAAAATAATGGTAATGTGGAGTGAGTGAGTGAGTGAGTGAGTGAGGCACCCACTGGAGAGGTCATTGGGGTTGGAGGGTGCATAAGCCCTCCTGGGTTTGCTGATTCTCCCCTGAAAATGTTCCTTCCCCATACCTGCTTTCTTCCAGAGAAGCTCAGATCCCAATGAAGAGGAAAGGTTTTAAAGGGTCTGTGTGTCATTAGCAGGGAGAAATTGTTGGGTGGGGGAAGGATTAAATGGACCTTTCTTATCCACTGACTCTCTCCTACAGTTCCTCCTATTGTTCAAATTAGCTTTACAATGGAAATATGGCATTAGGAACTCTGTGTTTCCATCATAAAAACTAATAATCTATGTTCCGAATCCATGTTCCATGCAGACTGAATGATCTATACCCAATATTTGGAATATCCCACTGAATCCAGGTAGTAGTGCAGTAGTTATAGAGTATAGGCTATGAAATTTCACTCAAAGCAGTGACTGAATTATACTCAGCATGGATTTAGTGTAGGCTTACCATATGAAAAGGAGGACAGGGCTCCTGTAACTTTAACAGTTGTAGAGAAAAGGGAATTTCAGCCAGTGTCATTTGTATGCAATTAGTTCCTGGTGATATTCCCTCTTCATCACAACAGTTAAAGTTGCAGGTGCCCTGCCTTCTTTTGAATATGGTCACTCTAGTATAGTGCCTGCACCTTTAACAGTTGTGATGAAGACGGAATTTCACCAGGAACTAATTGCATACAAATGACACTGGCTGAAATTCCCTTTTCTCTACAACTGTTAAAGTTACAGGAGCCCTGTCCTCCTTTTCATATGGTCAGCCTAATTTAGTGGAAACCATCAGGGTTGCTGTGCTTGCAAACAAATTGTTACAAATGGGCAGCAGCCGTCTGTACTGGATTCTAGTAAGTTCTAGGTTCATCAAGAATCCAGAAGGGGTTCTGAAATGTGAGGCAGGCCTTCAGTAGATATCTGTGTGAAATACTGGTCATTGTTTTAGAACAGAAATGGATATCTCCATCTACTTCCAACCATGATTTTATGCCAGAAATCTGTGGATTCAATTTTTACTTGAGCATACAGACTTCTATACTGCTCTAATGCCCCCAGCAATATGGGCAAAACAGCCTGTCAAGCCAAACTTCAGGGTGGGTAGAACACTCTCAACCTCATTTGAGACTACCATGGGTTCATAGGCTGAAGTGGGATTATGCCACTTCATTTTGCATAGGATGGGGTGTTTTTCACTAGAAAAATGCTCACATAAATATGACTCTCCATATTAAAATTGGTGTCCTCAGAGGTAGGGGTAAACTAATCAGTCTATATTTAGTTCAAGTCACTGTCACATGTGTTGATTCATAATCTGTTCCATCCCATTTCTGTATTAAGCTGTGACTTTAAAAAAAAAACCTACACAGACATTTTAATACATGTTTTAACACATTTTCTCACAAAATATGCATTTCTAACCCTATTTAGAGTTTTTACAGATCATTTTGATATATTTTTTTTGAGCGAAGAACTGCTCTGCAAAATTCAAAAAAGAGCAAATCAGAAGGATGACAATGTTCTAATCCACACATCAGACCAGGAATTGCAGATCAGGTCAGTTCATATCAGAATTCACTGAGATCCAATTCCTCAAGCATCGCTATTTGGAGGTGAGGCTGCTTTTGACAGCTTCTCTCTGAAGGGACAAGTTTTGGCCTGGGGCTTTTATTTTACTCTATTGGGGTGCTTTCATGTGAGTGACTGTCCATGTGAAAACGTCGGTGGTGCAGTCTTTACCCTTGCATGAATAAAGCCTTTAAGGTTCCCATTGGCACATGGAAGGGGGATGCACGATTTCCAGAAGCCCCGGAAATTGTGTATTTCTCCCTTCCACGCTAATGGCAGCCAGCATTAATGCAGTGGGGGTAAATATGAAATTTCTGAATCCCCAGAAATTGTGCACTTCCCCCCTTAATGCAGGGGGGAAGGGTAGCCAGGGCAGGTGGTTGCCAATTGCTCATGGGGGGCTCATCCGTGCTGAGTGCATCCAACTGGGTCTGTGAGGGCCAAACATGGGGGGACCACTGTGCTCAAAGACCCAGTCAGATGCTCGTGAAAACCCTAAGCCTATGGATTCGTGAATTGTTTTTGAGAAATTTCCCACTAAAAGGAAACTAGAATCCGGTGTGTGTGTATATGTTTAAATATTCTCCAGGGTTCCAAAACATTACACAAAATTCCTGAGTAACAAGGAATTAATTCCCCACTCCTCTTACACTTGTACTTATCAGGAATCTCATGTTCCTCTTGGTCTGTCCGTTTGTCTCTCTTGGCTTTGAAATATTGAACGAAATGTGGAAAACAAAAGTAGTATGCTTTATTGGGAAGGGGGAAAAGAGATCTATTGATTTAAACACACACACACACACACACACAGATTAAAAGGATGGATTTCCTAACGTACATTTCAGTTACCAAAAAGTTGCAGTTATCTGAAGTGCACTCAAAGGGCTAAGGGGAATAGAAGGAGCATTAAAAATAGAAGAGATGTACTAGAGTTGACAATATTGACTTAGAAGATTTTTTTCCCAGTCTACCATTAAAGCTGTTAATGTGTCCTAAAGAATAATTAACTGTAGAAAAGTCTGCAAATCAAACATCTGACTAAGCTTTGATTCAGCTGCATCTTCAAGACAATAGTATAGGAACACAATGATATAAGTACACCAAAAATAAATGCTATTCTCTGGACTGGTAGAGTGAAAGGGGGCATTTTAGAACATTCAGGGATTGCCCTGCCCATCAGAGAGGCAGGACTGATTTTAGAGATGGACAGGAGTTTCTTTCTCCTGCATTTGAATATGTTTTTTTTAATACAAAGTTCTTTCCGTTCTGAATATGAAGACATTTTTTTTTAATTTTGGTAAATTCTTGTTTTAAAAAAAACTGAATTGAATGAAATTCTAGCTGGCTTTCACTTTTGTTCCTCTACTGGGAATGTGCTCCCAACCAAGTTATTAAAGTGGCCCAGTTGGCCTTTTCCTCAGGGTCAGGTTGGGTGACCAAGAAGAGGAACATAACAGCAGTACTACAGGGCAAGCAGTGTGGGTGACATTTTCCAACATTTCCCTTCTTGCCCAAGCTGGGCAAACAGCTAGTGGGCACTCCAGTCCATCCTTCGCTTATCCTCCAATCTAGTCAAGGAGGGGGAAATGAATTTTGCAAGCGGCCTGCTATTGTCCACACTTCCTGCAATTCAGGTTTGAATAGGGGATTGATGTGTGTGTTGGCGATGTATACCACAACATGATCTCTATGATCTTTCAGCAGAAATGGGATGATGTGCCTTAAAGGATGGAAGGTGCCTGCAACCTCAGCCTAACCTTCTGTACTGATCAGGGGATGAATCCCTAAGGTGGGTGAAGGGTCTAGCAGCTGAAGATGTACAAAAGATGCCTAGATCTAGGAGCATAGGACTCCCACTGCTAGGGTGACCAGATAAAATCCAGGTCAGGGCTCCTGTAACTTTAACAGTTGTAGAGAAAAGGGAATTTCAGCCGGCGTCATTTGTATGCAATTAGTCCCTGGTGAAATTCCCTCTTCATCACAACAGTTAAAGTTGCAGGCACTATACTAGAGTGACCATATACAAAAGAAGGCAGGGCCCCTGCAACTTTAACTGTTGTGATGAAGAGGGAATTTCACCAGGAACTAATTGCACACAAATGACACTGGCTGAAATTCCCTTTTCTCTACAACTGTTAAAGTTACAGGAGCCCTGTCCTCCTTTTCATATGGTCAGCCTAATATTGGCTGGAATTTTGGGGATGTTAATGTTTTTTTTCTTCTCTGGAGTAAGCTCCTGCTTTTGCCAGTCTGGCCTGGAAGAATGAGAAGTCTTCCCCAGCACAGAAGTCAATGTGCAAGCTGGACCTGCCCTCTCCTGATGGGAGGGGCAATCCCTGAAGGATGCCCTCCTCTTCCTAGAAGCATAATTTCATATTCCTTATTATGGAATTCACTCTCTCTCCACCCCAACCCCCTGCCCCTTCTATTTGTGAAATGGTGGTAGTTCTATTCACCTTCTAGAAGATGGTCAACCTATCAGAAGCTGGCCTATCACTCTGGGGCTAGAGACCCCTTACATCATGGCCAGTGGAAAATCATCACCCAAGTCTGAAAGAACTCTCAATCATGGCTTCCATCAGAACAACAGAATTCACCTCAGAGGCTTTTCTGTCACTGCAGAAGTCTTGAGGGGACCATTAATTTGTAAATGGGAGAAATCTCTGTCAGGTAACAAGAGACAAATGCTTCTCTTGTATCCTGCTTTTTGTTTGGCTAATGCCTCTCCTATCAGAAAATGAGAGGTCACCACAGAGACCTCTGTGATGATAATATATCATTTAGAGGGCAGGGAGGGGCAACTTGTAATGATAGCTTATAGAATGATGAATCTTAAAAATGGGTGTTCAGCACTACTGAATATTTAGTTAACTGAAATATATTTAAAACTGTTTTTATTCATTTATTGTCAGCTCATTCTGTAAGATTCAAAAATAAGACTTTGTTCTTTTTATCCTGTCAGTTACTTGGACTGGATAGTTGACTACATCCACAATTTCTGGAGTAGTGGCAAAATTGGTCACAGAATCCACTTTTAAAAACAAATAAATGTAGATTTCTCCGTTTGATCATTAGAAGAATCTCTGCTGTAGTGTAGTAGTGAGGGGAACAATCCTATCATGTTTAGATGTGGGGGGGGGAGCCCATGCTGACTGGGACATGCTGGGAGTTGCAAGACATTTTTTCTGTCTAATCATAGATTGTTTCCTAAGAGTCTCAGCATATACATTAGGAATTGATTTGAAATAAGAGGCCTACTCCTTAACCAACCAAATCTAGTTGGTTTTCTTGGGCTAAATTACTTTTAAGTCCATGATGGATTGTTGTTGATGTGTGCTAAACTGCAAGAAAGCTGTCATGCTGGAGGAGATGTGTAGGGAGGGGCACTCACCCAAATAGTCTCTTAAAGAGATCTAGAGAGACTGGTAAGCTGTTTTTCCCCTTCATGCATTCAACCTGAGGTCAGCCTCACCTTAAGACCTTCTTTCCTCTTCAACAATTATATCATCTATTTCTGCCCTGTTTATAACATATATGCTTGAGCAGCTCCATTCTGCATGATATTGATTCAATAGTTGATGATTTGGCTGAACAGGGTTTAGGGTTTTTTAAAAAATAAAAATGGGGGATTTGAATTTGTCTGTCATCAAACATCACCGTCATCTCCCTGATGTGTCTTGCTGTAGGCAACGGACAAGCTGTTAGTCTGTTACTAATTTTAGTTTGCTTTATTCAGCTTCATTTGTTTTCTTGGGTCACTAGACTGAAGGTCTCTTTTTCTCTTTTTGGTCATGACTCAAATTCATGTTGTACTTGGAAACTTATGTTCCCTCCTGGGATATGAGTGTCCCAGCTGCTAATGTGTAGCTCAGTTACCTCCTTTATAGTTACAGAGGACAATGGAAAAGAACAATAGCTATTTATACTTTTTGCAGATATCTGCAGCTGACCTATGTATCCATCATGGTCAAGTTCTTAAGGCCTCATTTTACACAAAAGTTCTTGGGAACAAAAGCTTCAAAGGGATTATAAACATAAAGATATAAATTCAGGATGATTATAAAATTCTCTCCATTTTTTTAGACTTACCTGATCTTGTTTGCAGAGTACCACTGATAAATTAGCAATCTGCCATTTCTTTGTTTTGATTTTTATCAAACGTATCAGTTTATTGTTTTCTAGGGATGATTGCCCCAAGCCAAGTGGAAACAAGGTCAAGGACTCATGATCAGGAGAAAGGATGGCATCAGCCAAGTTGTAGCCAGATGCAGGTGACATAGTCTAAGGCAGACCAAAGGGACTGATGCCATTATGAGCCTATCCCAGGAGAATCAGGGGAGTCACGATAAAGCCATATCAATGACTCCAATTTTCATGGGAAATGAGAGCTGATGTTTGGGTCTAGCTAGAGTTCCTACTGTGTAATGGTATTAATTTCTGTGAGGCAAGAGTTTAGGATTGAGATACAAGTTTCTTTCTTTCTTTATTTATTGCATTTTTATATCGTACTATAGCCGATGCTCTCTGGGCGGTTCACAAAAATTAAAACCATGAAATCATTTTAAGAAATATAAAACAAACCACAATCTAAAATCACAAAATAACATACAATATAGAAAACACAACCAGGATAAAATCAAGCAGCAGAGATTAATACAGATTAAAATACAAATTTAAAACAGCAAGGGTTAAAATTGAGTTAATTTAGCTGTTAAAATGCTGGGAGAATAAAAAGGTCTTCACCTGGTGATGAAAAGATTGCAAAGTAGGTACCAGGCGAACCTCTCTGGGGAGCTCATTCCACAGCCAGTGTGCCACAGCAAAGAAAGCCCTCCTCCTATGGCCACCTGCCTCACTTCCTTTGGCAGGGGCTCACGGAGAAGGACCCCCTGTAGATGATCTTAGGGTCCGGGCAGGTACATATGGCAGGAGGCATTCCTTTAGATAACCTGGCCCCAAGCCATTTAGTGCTTTAAATGTTAGTACCATCACTTTGAATTGGGCCTGGACCTGGACTGGCAGCCAGTGAAGTTGGAAAAGGACTGGCATAATGTGATCTCGTTGGCCAGTCCCTGTTCGCAAACGTGCTGCCCTGTTTTGTACCAGCTGAAGTTTCCGGACCATTTTCAAAGGCAGCCCCATGTATAACACATTGCAGTAATCCAAAGGAGAGGTTATGAGAGTGTGGATAACTGTAGCTAGGCTATCTCTGTCCAGATAAGGGTGCAGTTGGTATATCAGCCTAAGCTGATAAAAGGTGCTCTTCGCCACCAAGTTCACCTGTGCCTCAAGTGACAGTTCTGGATTCAAGAGCACCCCCATACTACAGAACTGATCCTTTAGGGGGAGTGCAACCCCCTCCAGAATAGGGTGAACATCACCTCGCCGGACAGATGAACCACCCACTAACAGTACCTCCATCTTGTCTGGATTGATTCTCAGTTTGTTAGCCCAGCGGCTTCATGTATATGTTAAACAGCATAGGGGATAAAATAGAGCCCTGTGGAACCCCATGGCTTAAATGCCATGGCACAGAGCAATAATCCTCCAGCACCACCTTCTGAAAACGGCCATCCAAGTAGGAGCGGAACTCCTGCAGCGCAGTGCCTCCAACTCCCAGCCCAGACAACCTATCCAGAAGGATACCATGGTCGATGATATCGAAAGCCACTGAGAGGTCCAACAGAACCAACAGGGTTGCACTCCCCCTGTCCCTCTCCCGGCAAAGGTCATCCCACAGGGCGACCAAGGCAGTTTCTGTTTCAAAACCAGGCCTGAAACTGGATTGAAAAGGATCTAGATAATCTGTTTCATTCAAGAGTGTCTGGAGTTGTCCTGCAGCCACACGCTCAAGCACCTTACCCAGGAAAGGGATGTTCGCCACCAGCCTATAGTTGTTAGTATCTTCCAGGTCCAGGTTAGGCTTTTTCAGGAGTGGTCTAATTACCAACTCTTTTAACGAGGCCGGCACCACTCCCTCTCTCAAGGAGGCATTTACAACCTCTTGGACCCAGCCGGCAGTCCCCTCCTTATTTGATGTAATTAGCCGCAACGGCCAAGGGTCAAGCACACAAGTGGTCAACTGGACTTGGCCAAGCACCTTGTCCACATCCTCAGGCCTCAATAATTGAAACTCATCCAATAAAACTGGACCAGACGGTGCTCTGAACGCCTGTACTAGCGGAGCTGCATTAAGCATGGTGTCCAATTCAAGACAAATCTGAGCGACTTTATCTTCAAAGTGCTGTGCAAACTTGTCACAGCGTGCTACCGAGGGTTCCACCATCTCTCACCCTGGCCCAGAGTGTAGCAGGCCATGAACCACCTGGAAAAGCTCCGCCGGATGACACTGTGAAGATGCAATACTGGTGGAGAAGAACTGTCTCTTTGCCACCCTCACCGCCACAGAGTAGGCTCGATAATGAGCTCTAGCCCGTGTCCGATCAGACTCAGCATGAGTTTTCCTCCACCTGCGTTCTAGCCTTTTCCCTTCTTGCTTCATTGCCCTCAGTTTATGTGTATACCAAGGAGCTGGCTGGCCTCTGCTCAGAGGGAGAGGGCACTTGGGTGTGATCATGTCAACCGCCCGGGTCATCTCTGAATTCCACAGAGCAACCTGGGCTTCTACAGGAGCACCGGCCATATCAGCAGTGCTGAAGGCCTTCCGTGGGGAGTCCTGTGTCAGCAAGCTGGTCATAGGCTTGGTGTGTGTGTGTGTGTGTGTGTGAGAGAGAGAGAGAGAGAGAGAGAGAGAGATTACAGAGATCACTTGAGCAAAGCTGTGTTATTCTAAGACGAATGAGCCCTGGAAAGGGTCAACTGCCCACACTTTTCTGCCCTCAACCTAGTCCATGCCCAATACAGACGATGATGCTGTACTTAACTAGGAGGGGGGAATATGAAGGGGTCCTATTTTGGAAACAGGATGGGAAACCCTTTAATAAATACCAATTCTGAACCCTTACCAAGAGAGCCTTAGAGAAGTTGGGCCTGTAGTCTTACATATTTGACACATGTTCATTTAGGATTGGGGCAACATCCATGGCCATAGCCTTAGTGTTCTGAGTCAGTCACCCAGTTCACAGTTCCTCCTTCAGTTCACAGCTGAGTCTCAACAAATGGGCTACTGTCAAACAGATGAGCAGGCATGGTGGGCACTGGCAGAAGCTACTGATGGTCATCACATAACAGTCAGTTGGCCCAATGACCCAGTTTTTCCGGTCTACCTGCTATGGCAGATCTCAAGGAGATCCAGAGGTGATGTTTGTGAACCTACTTCATATGGTTAGTGCTACTGCCTAGATGTATGTGACCAGGGGCTGGGTGGGTCCTCAAGAGGTCCAGAAGGAAAGTAATTTGGGACCTGCATCTGGCCATGGCCAGGAGGACTTTCTTTCTCATCCTGACATCAGTTCTAGGAGGGAGGAGTTATATCTTTCTGAAAAGAACAATTTCAACTGATCTGCAGGCTTCTCTGGGGTGGGGGAGGGCAGTAGAGTAATAGAATTATGCTGGGGCTTTTTCTTTTATCATAGCAATGCAGTAAAAAAAAGGGATATCAGCAGATGAATCAGCACTGAACTCCAGGAAGCACCTTCATGATGAAAGCATATTTCCTTTGGAGGCTCACCTGGAGCATCCACTCTAAGACCCAGTTCACGTAATCAAAGCATGGTTAACAAGCCACAGTAGTTTGGTAACCAGCATGTGCAGACTGCATGCTGACAGAATATCCCTAATGATCCTCGCTGGCATGTCCAAACTCAGGCAACATGACTTGTTTGAGGAGAAGCAACCCTCAAAGAAACCATGGATTGTTGTTGGGTTATTTGAGGGTTGCTGCCCCCCTCAACATGCTATGTCACCTGGGTTCAGAGAACATGGCAACCTGCAGCAGCAAGGGTATTTAGGGAAATTCAACCATCACACACAACAGGGGAAATAAGCTATTGTGGCTTATTTTTCTTGCTGAAATCATGCCAACAGGCCCACCTCAAGCAAAAGGTGGCTCCCTTCTTCCCAGGGCAAGGGATAGTTCCTCCATAAGGCCAAGAGTTGAGGCTTTACAGAACCAAATATATTGGTTCCTTCAGTCACCTGACTAGAAGTTAAATCATTTGTGGTTGAACCTGTGATGATGTCATGCTGGCACAGTTCAGCTTGCAACTCTTTCAATGGTGGTGCAGGAGATCAAACATTGGATCACAGCTGCTGAAAGCCTCAGTCTGAGATTTTCTTATAAGAATTGTCTCAGATCTTTTTTTCCCTTAAACAATTTCATACTAAACTAGTGTCAGTTTGGGGACTTTCTTCCCAGATGAAGCCCATGAGGAGTCTTGAGAGAAGATAAGAGTCTTGATAAGGCTAACATTCCTCATATTTTTCAGATGTCATCATATTTTGCTAAGTGGAATGACAACAAATTTGGAGATTCCTTAGGGGAGAAATATGAGAAATTTCAAAGGAAGAATTTTGAGAAGAATAATAATATTTATCATATTCTTACTGTAAGGTACTATATAATTTTGTAAGGCACATGCATGGTAAAACATCCAGGGAAGATATTTTCAAAGGATGTGAGAAGTGAACCCTAAACATTAGAGGAATGACATAAATTGTATTCACAGCATATAAAAGAGAAAGCAGCCCTTTCCATCACCCCTTTAAAAAACAAACAAAAACATTTTGTTCGGCATTTCCATTAGACATAAGGAACGGATTATTGCTTAGGTAAAATAGAAATCAAGTTTCACCTGAAAAGGGTGTTTTGTGTATTCACTTGTTTATTAAGCTTCCATAACCCTCTACATGTGTAAACAATAAAGGAACTGAGAATAAGAATTAATCTGGTCTGAAAACCTGAAAAACCTGAGCTGATCAAAATTTCAAATCCTACTGCAGTTCAAACAGAACTGTAATTGAGGTTTATTTATCCAATACAAATGCCAATAAGTGGACCGGCCATGGTATTGTTATTTGCTGTTGGGTAAAAACCTTGAATCCGCAATGACACAACTCTTCTAAAAACAAACAGAGAACCTAATTGATAGTAGAGGTTTAATTCATTTTCATAAAAATCAATAGCATTCTTCAGGGGAATGAAGGTGAAGTAATTCATTTCTCTAGATCTTTAAAGCTGATGCATAGCAAACCTGAAACGTCTCAGGGAGGTTAAAGATCGCTTGTCAAGTATTTCAGATTAGTGTCATCTTTTGATTTGTTTGATTTCCTAGCACCATTAGGATTACTTATATAAAATTATCACAGTGGGGTTTTTTACCATTTCATCTGGCTGTTAATATTTTCCATGTGGGCAGGTTTGCTTTCTTCTTGAAATGCGCTGCTTTGCTTTCGTTCCTGGCTCAGAACGTAATGGGAATTCATAGTCTTCAATGTAAAAATAAAATCTCCACTCTAAATAAATGGATGCATGCCACCAAATTAAGCACATTTAAACTCCATTCAGGATCTTCTTAACCCTTCCAGTGATATCAATTGGACTTCACTTTAGCTGGATTCTGCCTTTATTTTATTTTCTTTTTTTTTAAGGAAAAAACAGAGCAGGAAGTAGAGATGGGGCAAGCATTTGACACACTTGCTCAGATTACAATGTGAAGAATTGACATGGCCGCAGCACAGCCCACTGTGAGCCCCTCCACCCCACCCCTTGATTCAGCTTCCATGCATGCTGCCTTCCTGCCCTGCTCCCCCAAGGAAAGGAAGTCTCACTTTGAGGGAAAGGGAAGGAGTTACAGGTACAGAAGGCTCCAGTGATGTCAGAAGAGGACCACAGGAGCTCTCTTTCAGCAAGAAATTACAGTCTAAGATAGGCATGCCTGAGAAATCTGCCATGCATTAGCAGAAGTGTGCATTCTTGCTGATGTCTGCAAATGTACATTAACACAAATGCACACTTGCAAGCAGAAACAGAATTCCTAATTGCAAATTCCTCCCACTCCTTTCCCCCCCCCAAAAAAAATCCCACACATACCCAAAAGTCCAATGGAGACCTTTAATACCCACACACCCACTGGGGTGGTGGTGGTGGAATTGCATGGGAAATCATTGAAAGTCCCCCTGGTCCTAAACCAAATCAGGACTGTACACAGTTTCACTGGAGTAAACAAACATATAGCCTCAGATTCCCTAATGTGATGATCAGAATGTGTAATTTGGCCCTGATGTAATACAAAATCACAGGATGAAGAGCCTCAGGCTGAAAATAGGAATGCTTTTTCAGTGCTCTTCATCCAAATTTCAAACCAGATTTTGGAGTTCTGAATTACCTGTGTGTGTGTCGTGTGTGTGTGATTGAGTGAGTGTGTCTGCCTGTGAAATTGAAACATAGCAATTCCCACGAACACTTTGCTGCAGTTTTAAGTTTCCTCCAGTCATTCTAATCTCATCCCTGTCCCAATATTAGCAATGCCCATGTGTGAATTGAGAAAACATGGAGGAAAGGGACCCAAACTTGATTCAAAGATCACCTCAAGACTCTTTTAGTGTGAAGTTTTACTGAGGTGACCACTAGGGATGTGCACTGACCCCCTGGATCAGATTGCGGATCGGGATCAGACCTGGTGGACCAGATCGGATCGGAGGTTGGGCGGATCCGATCCGATTCCGATCCAAAAATTGGATGTCCGATTTTCGGATTGGACGCCATTTTGAATGCATTTCCCCATAGCCTAGTATTGTGTTACAAAAACACCTATAACTTTTCATTTTTAAAGATAGAAGGATGAAACTTGGTCACTTTGTAGATGGGTTAGGGGTAGTTATCTGTCAGAAATTTCAGAATGATAGGTCCAGGCATTTGTTGGCTATGAATTTCTTAGATCAAAAGTTACAACAACATGGAGTTTTGACAGATAAAAGAGGGAGGGGGAGGCAGGGAAGCAAGGTGCAATTGACAGCCCAAGCCTCTGTGGAAAAACTTTTGTAACTTTTAATCTAAAAAATTCGTAGCCACCAAATGCCTGGACCTAACTTTCTACAAAGTGAGCAACATTCAGACTTCTAACTTTTAAAATAAAAAAGTTATAGGTGTTTCTTTCCTCATTGTTTCAAAAATACCTTGCCACTACATGCCTGGATTTATCTTTCTGAAATTTCACACACATATCAAGCAAAGTGTTACCTGTAATGTGCCCATGTTTCCTGTTTGTATCTTTAAAAATAAAAAAGTTGAAGGCATAACTGAATTTACCCCACTGCGACCCATTTTTCTAAAATTAATTGCCACATAAAGCAAGCACCTATGTTTCTGAAATTTCGCACATGTGGGTCCCAATGTGCCACCTACAATGTGGCAAAGTCTCATGTGTGGACCTTTAAAAGTGAAAAAGTTATAGGCATTCCTGGTTCTTTATTAAAAAATCAATTGCCACAAAATGCCTGCACCAATCTTTCTGAAATTTGTCACAGATACAAAGTGACCAAGTTTCATCCTTCTATCTTTAAAAATGAAAAGTTATAGGCATTTTTGTAACACAACACTAGGCTATGGGGAAAAGCATTCAAAATGGCGTCCGATTTTCCGATTTTTCTGATTTTTTCCAATCCAGATCGGGTCCTTCAGATTGGATCAGATCAGATTGGATGGTTGGGGGATTGGATCAGATTGGATCATTTTTATCCAATTTTTGGGCGGATCGGATTCAGATCGTGGATCGGATCTGATCCGCTTCACATCCCTAGTGACCACATATTCCTGTGAACACTATGAGAGAGAGACTTAGACAGAGAGAGAGAGAGAGAGAGAGAGAGGTGTGAAGAAGGCCTTGGGACCTGCTCCAGCTGGACTTCCCCCTCTCCCACAGGGTCATCTACTATCACCCACCCTGTAGGAAGGATTCCAAGAGAGATGGAGAGAGATGAGAATGGCTCCAGACACATGCACCTTGATACAACTCTAAAGACAATCTTAAATACAGTGACATCCAGATTCATTTTGGAGGCTGAGGAGAGATGCAAATAGATGGAAGGAAATAAAAGGTTGCGGAAATCTGAATCCTCCAGTGTCAGATTTAATTTAAAAAATTCTTCATTAAACCAGAATTCATGAACAGTAGGATCCAGAGCACAGCAAATTCACAGAACAATAAGGGAACGGAATGGGGGAAAATATAGTTATTCTTATTGAAATTCCATTATTCCTCATCAAAAAGAGAAATTTTAAAACTGTGACATATCTACAGTATATTGCCTTAATATTTGTTGTTCCAGTTTTTTTGATCAACAAACTGCAATCCTACCTGTATACTCATATAGTTGTAGGTTTAATCAAGAGACCAACATCCTGTATTCTAGAAAGCCAGTCTGTAAATGATAGTGCATCCTGCCTTTTCCAATAAAGGTGACACTTTGAAGAAAAAAGGCAATAGTTCTAAAGAATTCTGTGTTATAGATTTCTTGCTCTCCGCATACGCACATACACAGAATTCTAAACATCTGCACAGGCAGTGTTAATATTCACCAGAAAATGCAGAATGGGGGGACAAGATCTGATCTCTCCAGCATTAAAAGTACCCACTGGGGAGGTTCTTCTACAATTAACAAAGAAAGCTAAGGTTTGGCATCTATGAGAGTGGAAACATTTCAGGATACCCCAAAATAAGTGTTGCTCCCGGCACCTTTTCTGCTTAGGTTAAAAGCACAGGCCACATGTATGCCCATTACAAGCGCAACAAAATGTTGCAGGGTGGAATGTTCCTGTTCTGTGTTCCAGCCAGCCAGTTGTGTGCCTTCTTCCAGGTTATTCCATTCCATTACACCAACAACAACTAAGACAGTCTGCATTAAATAGCCAATGAGCATGCTCAGTCCGCATTGGGCACTTTTTATTTATTTTTATTTTTTTGCCATCTATGGTTTGTTTTCCCAAATATTTTTCTTTGTAACTTCTGCAAACTTTAAGGTTCCCCAAGCATGCTGCGGATACTTCCCTCTTATTTCTCAGTAGCCCTGTTTTTGCTATGTAGCTGTCATTATTCAGCACCCGAGGCTGCTATTAGGATATAGCATAGAAGTCACATTTTCACAGCATTTTTTTCCTGTATTACTTCAAGGGTGCAATCCTATGCATATTCAGGCAGAACTCCCCCCCCCCCCTACAATTCCCAGCCTGGCCCAGCCAAGCCATATGCAATGAATATGCAAAGATTTAGGACTGTGTTTTGTTTTGTTTTGTTACTTTACAGATTGAGGATATGAAACAAGTGTGTATGTCTATGAAGAGCAAGCTATGAAAGTTTTATGCCTCACAAAATATAGGGCTGATTAGGAACTCAACATTTTGAGCAATTTAGTTTTAGTTTAAATCAATGCATGATACTCAACAGAGTTATATTGAAAAATTACCATCTCTTTTATTATGCAGGCTTTTCTGGCTTCATGATTGCCTACAATGCTCACTTAATCCCATGATGGACATTATAGGAAAACATCAATGAACTAAGCAATGTCTTTGTCTGGGTGGAACATAGTCATTTAAAAATCTTGGTTACTACATAGTTTACTGCACTCTAGCCAATGTATTCAGAAATTAATGTACTGAGAGTTTCACACAACACATTAACCCCCCCCCCCCACACACACACACAGTATAGGTTGTTGTTGAATAGTCCCTTATCATGTTGACTGAACACAGTGTGTTTTCTACAGGGTGGGTAATCGTGATGTCTGAATGCAGTGCATTTTCTGCAGGGTTGGTCATTAACCATGCAGTATTAATGGAGGCACGGCAGTGCCTCCATTGTTAAGGGCCGTCAGTAGAAAACACGTTCCACCATGTTAAAGTGATAATTGGGGGAGGGGTCATTCTAACAGCCATAAAATCGAAAATATTTCACCAATCTTTCTGAAATTTACAGGTTCCAGAAAGAAATGTTTGATTTACATTACCTGAAAATTTCAAGAAGATTGGTGAAAGATTGAGGGAAGGAGAGCAGTTTAAGATAGAAAAGGAACACAAACCTGTCTCCTTGCTTTTGACAGATTTACTTCCGGGTTGTGACTTTCTATACCAAGGATTTCCAGGGAAATTATAGACTTCCTGCTTAATTTATTGATGGGGTCTTCTTCTGCCTTCAGTCTAGTTGATGGAATGCTTTTCCTTTTTAAAAAATTCCCTACGGTTGATTTTTAATGAATATTTATCCAATTCACAATGCAACGCATGCGTACCCGGCACCACAGAGCTTATTATCAGAAGGGAGGGGGGAGGGGGGAGCTGCTGCCTCTTTCTTCCCTGCTCTGGTGACGAGGAGGCTGCTTTAGGCAAAGGTCTAGGTCGCAGCGGGCGAATGAGCGCGCGCGAGAGAGAGAGAGAGCAAGCGAGAGAGAGTGAGTGAGCGAGCAACAGAGTGAGTGAGAGAGAGAGAGAGAGAGACTTTCCCACAACCTGACCCAGCGGCTGGTTGATACTCGGAGCAGCTGGAGGCTGCAGTTGCCAAGGCCCTGGCTCGGCCCTCTCTTTCCCCAAAAGTTGAAGTATGAAGTATGATACAAAGAACAAGCAGAAAGAATCCTTTTGTAAGTTGTGATTTATAATTCCATTCATCAACTACTTTGATCTGTCTCAATTATGTAAAATAGTTAATGCTGAAAGTTCTTCAAACGCTCTAAACAACCCTGTCTATGCCATTAGAAGTTAAACAGCTATCAGCTAAGCTAATAAATTGTTTGGGGAAATTGGGATCCAGAATCTGCCTTCCACAAGAAGGACCTTCCACAAGAGGAAGAGCTTGGCTTGTGGGAAAGTCTCTCCACCCAATTTTTTAGAATTACCACTCCCAAACACACACACACACACACACACATACCACACTTCACCCTGATTCTCTGTCTAGCATTTTCCAGGGACTGGAGGGGCTGCCGTGGGAACAAGGGGGCAGGGAAGTCCACTTTCACCAGGACAGTTGGTTCAGCTTAAATCTGTATCCAACCCATAATTCTTCTTCTTTATATTACATATGAAGCCCACTCTGCCTTTTCCATGGAGCTCTGGGTGGTGTACATGGTTTTCTCCCCAATTTGATCCCCATAGGCAGGGCTGAGAGGTAGCGAATGGCCCAGGTTCACCCAGTGAGCTTCATGACTGATGTGGATTTTAGCCCGGGTCTCCCAGTTCTGGCTCTGCTTATATATTTCATATTCCAACAGCTAAAGCTGCAGGAGCCCTGCCCTCTTGACCACATATAAAAGAGGGCAGGGCTCCTGCAGCATGAACTGTTGTGATGAACAGGGAATTTCACCAGGTGCTGCATGCATAAAAATAACACCTGCTGAAATTCTCTTTTCTGTACAACTGTTAAAAATACAGAAGTCCTGTCCTTTTTTTCCCCTATGGTCACCATATTCAACTTAAATTTGTCACATTTGTTAAGGAGATTGTGACAATGCAATTTGATATTGCACACAAAACATATTGCACTGGGTGCAATCTGGTGCAGTTCATTCTGTCTAAGCCAATAAACTTTAATGGCTTTCTTACAACGAAAGGTGCAATCTTATGCACGTTTAGACAGAAAAAGGCCAGCATTCCACAGCCAGCAATGCTGTCTAAAAAAGTTTTTCCCCTGTCTAAACCTGCATTAGATTGTGCCCTAAATCTGTTCAGTCACAGCTAACTCTACATTGGGTAGAGTTCACTTAGTTCCATAGCTCTTACTTTTGAATAAATATCCACAGATGAAAATGCAGCCTGTGCAGCCTTGAAACTTGACCACAATCTGCTACTTTTAGATCGAAACAGTGGGGGAAGCATGTAGCATAAAATGAGCTACACTAATTAACATAGTAAACTGTAACTTCTTGTAACATAGCATATTTTCCTGTATCATCTTGTGTGCTTCCAAAATTAATCAGGGATTTTTTATTCCAGTAGCACAATCTTTCAAATTTTCTCCAAATACAGAGACAAAACATGAAATGCTTCCTTTTCATGAGGCAGTCATAAAAATATTATTATCTCTGGACACTGGCTATAGAAAAGTTCAAAAGTTTTTTGGATTTATATCGGACATCAACATGGTGTAACACCCTGGCTGATACTGGCTTGCTTGCCAACTGTATAATATCTGGACATCCGTTACAAAAAGCCATGAAATTCATTAAACAAAAAACCTACAGTTTACAAAACCAACGTTAAGGCTCTACAGTTTCCAACCAAGCACCAAAAAGCAGGGAAATTGGGAGTTAAGGCTGCCAAGCCTTAATGCCACATCCTCCCTAAGGAGGCAGAAAGTGCAAGTGAAATTCTCATTCTCCCAAAGCAGATAAACCATGAGGACAGGATGGAGAATATGATATGCAGAGGTTACTGTGGGGTTGTGGAAAACTGATGACAAACAACTTAGGGCCACCGACTTCTCTTTTTTTGTTTAGAGCAGCACTTCCCCAACCTGGTGCCCTCCAAGGGTGTTGGTCTACAACTCCCATCATTGCAAGTCAGTATGTCCCATGGTCAGGAATGCTGGGACTTGTCATCTCAAACATCTGGAGGGTAGCAGGATGGGGGAACACTATTCCATATCCTTACCAAATACAGAGTCTGCCCAATACTTTTCTCTCAATCACATCTTGCATATAGCAACATGACTGATAACAAAAGGGGAACTATTTGTTGCAAATGTAGAACCAGAACATGTGCCAGGCACTTTCAACTTTTGGTCAATATCCTGCCCTTCAAAGAACCAATGTTTTCTTAAAATGTGTTTATACAAAATATACTTTCACTCCCCACAATCCCTCCACAGTACATCATCTCATCAAAGCGACAGAGGAGCAGAACAGGTTTAGTTTGGCTGTCTTGAACTACTTTCAGATGAGATTACTTTGCAATCCTGTACCACTTGGGGGTAAGCCGTAATGAATTCAGTTGCACTGACTTCTGAGAAGCCATGTATAGGATTCAAGTGTAAACCAACCTTCTCCAGTCTGCTGCTCTCCAGATGTGTTGCACTATAACTCCCATGTTATGGGGAAGACAAAAATCATTTGATCATTAATTTAAAAATCATACTTACATATGAAAGTATTAGGTGGTAGCTCTACCTTTGATTTCACAATGCTGAACACGTAAGAGAAATCTTCTGTGTTAGTCCCCCAAAACCATATATGATATTTAATAAACAGACATCCTATACCATGTGTTGAAAACTGATGTTGACGTCTGAAGGACTATCTGGATTAGGTATTCAAGATCCATTCATTGTCACTTCATTTGGTTTAGACAGTTTAGATATGGGCAGAAAATAGATCCACCTTGATGTTTTGGACATCAACTCGCACCATTCCTGCTCACTGCCCATGCTATAGGGGCTTTTATGAGTTGAATTCCAAAACATCTGGAGATCTATATTCTGCCTGCCCTTGCTCTAGAACTGCATTCCCCAACCTGGTGCCCATCAGATGTGTTGGATTGCAACTCTCAACATGAGGAGATGCTCTAAAAAAAGAGAAGTAGGTGGTCTTAAGTTGTTCATCATCATTTCCCACAACCCCACAGTCACCTCTGCATATCATATTGCATATCCAGATGTTTGAGATGACAAGTCCAAGCATTCCTGACCATGGGACATACTGACTTGCAATGATGGGAGTTGTAGTCCAACACCTTTGGAGGGCACCAGGTTGGGGAAGGGCTGCTCTAAACAAAAAAAGAGAAGTAGGTGGCCCTAAGTTGTTTGTCATCAGTTTTCTACAACCCCACAGTCACCTCTGCATATCATATTCTCCATCCTGTCCTCATGGTTTATCTGCTTTGGGAGAATGAGAATTTCACTTGCACTTTCTGCCTCCTTAGGGAGGATGTGGTGTTAAGGCTTGGGAGCCTTAACTCCCAATTTCCCTGCTGTTTGGTGCTTGGTTGGAAACTGTAGAGCCTTAACGTTGGTTTTGTAAACCGTAGATTTTTGTTTAATGAATCGATTGTAAATCACCCTGAATAACCCAACCACAAGCCATGGGTTCTCAAGGTGGCTTGTTCAAGAAAAATAAACCACACTGCATGGTTAACAAGCCACTCTGTGGAAGGCAAGCTGCATTCAGACAACACAATAACCTTTGGTGGGTTAACATGTGTGAATCCAGCCATTATCTGAGATGCAAAATATCAGTGTATTATTCAGAATGTACATTTTTTGTGTGAACAGGAAATATATCATAACATGTGAATCATGTCGTTCTTGCTGGCTGCCCAGAAATAGGAATGTGTGGGGAAACACGTAGTGGATTCTAGAGATGTGTTCATGTATATTAAGGATTTTTCCTGCTCCTGGATTACTTGACAGCCTAACAAATGTTTTAGATTATTTTATGTTAATCTACTCTCTACACACTGGCTCACATGTTGTGAGGACTTTGTTGACTGAACAATAAACAGTACTTGCCTAGAAATACAAACAAATCAGGAGATTATTTTGTTGCAAATATTTTAGGCTGTGAGAATGGCTGACCAGCTTTGTGACGTATTTCAGCATCATTGCTGCAGATCATCAGAGGGTAGGCTGACCATCTGAAAAGGAGGATAGGGCTCATGTAACTTTAAGAGTTGTAGAGGAAAGGGAATTTCAGCCAGTGTCATTTGTATGCAATTAGTTCCTGGTGAAATCCCCTCTTCATCACAACAGTTAAAGGTGCAGGCACTATACTAGAGTGACCTTATACAAAAGAAGGCAGGGCCCCTGCATCTTTAACTGTTGCGATGAAGAGGGAATTTCATCAGGAACTAATTGCATACAAATGACACTGGCTGAAATTCCCTTTTCTCTACAACACTTAAAGTTACATGAGCCCTGTCCTCCTTTTCAGATGGTCAGCCTATCAGAGGGTAGTATTGCAGCTACCAGCTCAGAATTGGTCACCTGACATAAGTGACCAATAGGTTTCCTCCTGGCTATAGGTTTTTGCTAGCACACCTGAGCCTTCCATCTTGCCTGCTGCACTACGGACTAAGTCAAAATAAACAATTGTGGTTTATAGATATTCTTCAAATACCAAGATGAAAACAGCCTACACAATGTACATATACCTACCTTAATATTCTTTCAAATATTCTTTGAAAAATGTTATGTGGATTGTGAATAATTCTTTTTTTAAAAACAAACAAACAAAAGCCTTGAAAAGCAGGAAGCTCCAAAAGTCAATAATCAAAGTAACGAAATGTTAATCTAAAGAACATAATTAGTTCAAGAGGCTAACTAAAATGTGGTATTTTAATTTTGGTAGCTATACTTAAATTGATCTTTTTGGTCTATGCTAGGATTCTACCTGCCTCACATAATGATGAAAAATAACATCTTTTCATCTACAGCCCATGTTGGTGAGCCCATAGACATTTAAGACTAGATCTGCATGTTTAAGCTAAGTGCTACCATCTACCTCTTTATTCAGACCACTAACATTTTGCATTTGTTCTTTGATGTTCAGTTGCTGAATTAATTATATTTTCTAACAAATCTTAAAATATAATTGGATCAACCTGAATTAATGAGCAATTCCATGCCAGAGCATCCCAGGGCCACCTCAACAATTTCAAGGATATGTTTCTCCCTCATTCTGTTGGGAATTTGTGTGTAAAAAGGTTGCGGAATATATTCTTAATAATGTAATCTTGTTCAAAAACATAATGGTTGCTTGCATCTTTCTTACATCACTATAGGGCTTTTGTGAGAAAGTGAGTAGGCTGCCCATCTGGATTCCACATGCACACACAAATACCCTCCTCTCCTGGTTTTCAATGGTAAATGCTTATCTTGTGGACCACCACAGGGTTGCAAGTGGTGTGGGCTCCAACAGCAGCACCCACAAAGATGGGTGAGGTCTAGAAAGCCTTTTAGGTTGGCCAGTTAAGAATCACCCAAAAAGAGGACACTGATTGGCATAAAATTTGTATATGATAATTTAGGTGTATAGATGCAAATTAAGAAACAGTTATTATAATTTACATATAATACAGTACATCTCATCATAGTGTAGATGACTGTGACCAAGTGACCTGTGTGTCTTGCTTAGTCTGCTGTCCACATGCAGTTGATGGGCAACTTCAAGGCTCTCCCATCTGGTGTTTCTTTATCTTTATACCTTCAACACAGAGGTGGTCCTCTGGCAGCCCTTCAAACAAAGGACTGTCCTCTGTAAAAGAGGACACATGGCCACCCTAGCCCTGTTCCCTTCCCCATTTTTTCCCTTTCAATACTGAAGAACACATTGTCAATGTACTGATGCTATCAAATTTTTTGGGAGTCCCTGGCAGGCAGCAAAAGTAGGATAATTACTGAGCTCTTGAAGGGCCTTCCATATGTGGCTAATAGGCTGTATTCCACTTGATGGGGTTAGGTTTTTCAGGCCTGGACATATAGGGTAATTTTAATGACTGTATGCCTTATATATCTGAATGGGATATTCAGGACCCCCCACCCAATAAAATGGCACCCACAAAAACACTTGTCACCTTCACAATGACAAATGCAAAGCTTAACTTTCGAACTGGTAAGAATACACAGTTATTGCTTTCCAGTTCTTTTCCTTGTTCTTATCAGCAACCATTCAGAAATGGCTCGAATTAAATTCACTCTACAATCCTTGGTTTACAATTCACTTTGTTCTTAGCCCTGTCTCCTCCAACTATTATGGCATGATCGGCCGTCGTGTTGAAGATTGATGGTGCTCCTCTGACCCTTGGCAGGATATATTATGTGATCTGAATTGCTGGAGTTGGTGGTAACCTGGTTTTTCACAGCATCATGAAAGTTGCTGGATGACAGCACAAAGGGAATTCCTAAATCCCTTAATAGTCATTTAACTGGAGAAATAGAGCCTTTCTTTTGTTTGACTAACATCAGGTGAGAACATTGATTTGTTCTCTCTGTGCCAGAAAGTTTCCTTCGACTTTGCTTGATCTAGAAATCTCTCCCCGCGCTCATTTTTTTCTCTTGGAAGACCATTTAGTATTGGGCTTTAAGGTGCTCTTGCAATTTGCCAAACTCAAGTGAAGAGTATCAAAACAGTCATACAAAGAAATTGAATCATATTGTCCCTTTCTTTCCACTCTGTTCAGCCTCTTCTAAGTAATTAGGCATCTCAGAACAGAGAATGTGGAAGTAGTGCCCAAGCAACTTACTCACTGGCTACTGTGGAGAACCACAGAAGGTAGTTGGATGGTGATAATGCTGCTTTCAGCTAAGTGTGGTTCAGGTGGTACAAGGAGCCACTGGGGTTCCACCTGCCCTTATCAAGCGACTGATTCACTTGGCTCTTCTGTCTGAGCCGCTCGTGGATTGCCTGCCTGCCTGCCATCACCATGCCTGCCACCCATTAGATGTCATCTGTACCAAAGAGCTTTGTTCCATATGTTATCTCATTGCAGGAATCCTCAGAACTGAATATTTTATATTATTCAAAATGAATCTGCTCAATGCCAACATGCAAAATGAATGATGAATCAAAGAAACAAATGGGTATTTTCTAATTCTTTGGGCTCCTCCATTTTGATATCCTGTGCCATGTTACAAGTTTTATTTCAATAGTGTAGGCAAAGGAAAAAAAGAAACAAAGTTCCCCATCAGTTGTACACAGATTACTTTCGGAGGACCTAAAACAACCATTGATAGATTAAAGGACTGCAAAACAGACGGGCAAGATAACCGTACAATTGCTCACAAGAAGTTATTAAACCTTGGAACTGATGGCAAGATTTCCCCCAACCCAGTGGGCTTAACTCTACAATCATTCACACATCCAGTTGCTGCTTTTCAGAATTTAATGACAATGTTCTTAAACCTTGTAGTACCTTAAAGACTAACAGATTTAGCATTTAAGGAACTGCAAGGCTCTTTGTTGTTCTGCTGCAACAGACCTACATGGCTACATGCTACCTGTTCAGGACAGTTATCTGAAACAGTGAATGTGTATATTGGTGCAGGAAGAGGGCACCAGGAATGAAAAGACCCAAATATTTGCAGCATCTCTACATCATTTTGGGGGAGAAATGTGATTTGTGCTTATGGAGTATTTTTTTAAAAAAAAACTTGCAAAGTCAGATTCCAAATAGTTATATTGGCCTAAAACAGGACATGAGCATACATAAACACACTCCATTTATCTCATTTTAAGCAGAGGTTTAACGTACAATAGGGTGAGCAGATAAAATCCAGGTCAGGGCTCTTGTAACTTTAACAGTTGTAGAGAAAAGGGAATTTCAGCCAGTGTCATTTGTATGCAATTAGTTCCTGGTGAAATTCCCTCTTCATCACAACAGTTAAAGTTGCAGGGGCCCTGCCTTCTTTTGTATATGGTCACTCTAGTAAAGTGCCTGCACCTTTAACTGTTGTGATGAAGAGGGAATATCACCAGGAACTAACTGCATACAAATGACACTGGCTGAAATTATCTTTTCTCTACAACTGTTAAAGTTACATGAACCCTGACCTGGATTTTATCTGGTCAGCCTAAGTACAAGCAACATACAATTACATGGTACTTGCTTGGATTACTATATTTCAAAATACAGCAGATCACTCCGGCAAAAATCCTATATCCACTTACCTGGGAGTAAGTTCCATTTTACTGGATGATATTGATTTCCTAGTAAATGTGTGTAGGACTGCATCACTATTCTTTTGCATAAAGGTCCTGACAAGAATGGCAAGATCTTTAGGAATATATGACAAAATTGTATGCTATGTTATTTTGTGGATAAATGTTTGGTTAAGGGTTGGATTTGCTTTGGCCAATTCTGTTCTTTTTCAGGAAATGGTAAGTAAGTGGGGGGGGGGGAGCAGTTAGAATGGTGAGCTGTGTGAATGGTGTCGTCTGATTGGTTAGTTGATTTGAAATGGAGAGAGAGAGAGAGAGTGAGTTAGAGGCAGTTAGAGAGTTAGAGGGAGTCAGGAAGGGTTGTGAGTGAGGTTTAGTTGGGGCTTGCATCACGATAGGATTAGGAAAGTAGGGTTACAGGATTGGGAGATAGTATTCCCAGGGAGATGGAGGGAGGGAGTTTTATTTGTATAACTTTAAAAAAACACCTTAAAGTGTTTTTTAAAATATTTTCTTTTATGAATAAAGTGCATTCTTATTTTGTTATATCAACTACGTCTGCTCAGTCTTATGTGTTACTTCAGTTGGTAAATAAACACGGTCACACTCAAATAATTCATTAAAAGGTTTATTGTTCCCTCATTCTTTTTGAATATAAAGGAGAGGGTGGTGGAGTGAAGGAGAGGTTTTAAATAGCCGTCACTGAGGCTGGTAACGCCACAAATACAAGTACCTTCCTGATATGATATTATGGGATTTAAAATATATAAACAATAAATAATGGAATCACAAGTCAGTAGGTTAATATACATGGAATTAATATGAGGTATGGATGTAATTAAATAATGGAGGATCTTGCTTCCACTTTAACAGTTAAGGATATGAGCTAGGTAAACACCATTTCAATCTCAACCACAAATTCACCAGTTACTCTTAATCCCTGATCCTCAACATAGGTGTATGCCCCAGCCGTAGGCTTTCAGGTTTTTTACATGGAAAACTAAGGAGACAATGGCTCAATTCGGACGACACAATAAACAACTGGTGTAGGGGAAACAATCATCAGTTGTTTTGACTATTGTGTCATTCCAATGCTGCCATAGTCAACTCAGCGCTGATCCTCATCCACACTACAGCTGATTATTTATTACCATGTTGTTTGGGGAGTACCCCCTAGGGTTAGGGTTAGGGTTAGGGTTAGTCAACCCACCATTGACTATTGTGTCATCCAAATTGAGCCAATAAGTCAGATTCAAGGTTTGCTTACAAGGAGAGGGGTTTTTTTAATTGAGTAATTTACAACATGTTCAAGCGTACCCAATAAAGGTGGACCAGACTGTGAGGCTTTTGCACAAAAACATCGACCAGCCTGGACAACAACTTGGATGCAACTTATATAGCATACTGGGTTTGGCACGGTGACCAAGTTAAGCCAGTGATTGATTATTGGGAACCTTAATAAAGCACTCTTTCTGAGCATAGGATAATATGGCCCTAATTGGCATTACTGATAAGTAAGACACTTTTTGCATAAACAAGTGAATTATTGGCACAGGAAAACTTACTAATTGGCACAACTGATTGATGGGGTGTCTTTGGCATAGCCTTTTCTTCAGAATGTAAGCTTGTTAGTACCCTTAGATAAGGTACTTTGCTCATTAGACCACGCAAATAAGGTGCCAGGTGCCTCATGAGCTCACTGTTTTACATTGACCATGCTTTGACCCATCTTTTCCCATCAGTCAGAAAGATGCTTACAGAGCAATGCAGAGAATAGCAGGTTGAGGAAACAAGCAGAAGCAACATACATCTTCCCATAAGCCTTTGCAAGTAACCATGGCCTTACAATAGGGATGATAATACTGGTCTATAATTAAGGTATATTTATTTCAACTCCAAGTAGTCTTGGATGACACTGATTTTCTAGACCCATTTCAAACTGGCTTCAGGGCAGGATACAGAGTTGAGACTGCTATGGTTGCCTTAGTGGATGATCTACGCCTTAGTATTGACAGGGGGAGTGTGTCCCCGTTGGTACTTCTGGACCTCTCAGCGGCTTTCGATACCATCGACCATGGTATCCTTCTGGAACGCCTGAGGGGATTGGGAATCGGGGGCACTGTGCTTCAGTGGTTCCGGTCCTACCTCTCGGGCAGGTTCCAGATGGTGATGCTTGGGGATAGCTGCTCTGCAAAGAAGGAGCTGCTGTGTGGCATACCGCAAGGTGCCATCCTTTCCCCAATGCTGTTTAACATTTATATGAAACCGTTGGGAGAGATCATCCGGAGGCATGGGGCGGGGTGCTATCAGTATGCTGATGACACCCAAATATATTTCTCTATGCCTTCGGTAACAGCGCCAGCTAAGGATAGTGTGTCTCCTCTGAATGAATGCTTGGAGGCGGTAATGGGCTGGATGAGGAAAAACAAACTGAAGCTGAATCCAGACAAGACGGAGGTGCTTGCTGTCAAAGGCCGCAACCTGGGTTTGGAGGTATGTCAACCGGTTCTGGATGGGGTTACACTCCCCCTGAAAGACTGTGTTCGCAGCTTGGGGGTGCTCCTGGATCCGTCGCTCCAAGTGACAGCCCAGATAGATGCGACGGCCAGGAGTGCCTATTATCAGCTTCGGCTGATACGCCAGCTGCGCCCCTTCCTAGAGTTGGAAGACCTAAAGATGGTGGTGCACGCACTGGTAACTTCAAGGCTCGACTTCTGCAATGCGCTGTACATAGGGCTACCTTTGTGCCTAGTCCGGAAACTTCAACTAGTTCAAAATATGGCAGCCAGGCTGGTCACCGGTACATCTAGGGGTGACCATATTACACCAGCTTTAAAATCGCTCCATTGGCTGCCAATTAGTTTCCGGGCGAAGTATAAAGTGTTGGTCATTACCTTTAAAGCCCTACATGGTTTGGGTCCAGGTTACCTGCGGGATCGCCTTCTCCCATACAATCCGCCCCGCACGCTCAGGTCCTCTGGGAAGAACTTACTGCAGTCGGCCAAGACTAGGCTGACAACCGTTACCCAGAGGACCTTCTCTTCTGCCGCTCCCAGACTGTGGAATGACCTGCCGGAGGAGACTCGTCAACTTAACAGTCTTTTAGAATTTAAGAAAGCTATAAAGACTGTTCTCTTCCGGCAGGCATATCCAGTGGAATTTTAGAATGTTTGAAGGGTGTTTTTAGGATATTTTAGGATTTTTCATGCAGTTTTAATAATATGTGTTATGTTTTAATCAGTTTTATGTATTTTATCATGTTGTTGTTCCCCGCCTCTATCCAGACGGAGAGGTGGGTAAGAAATAAATTGTTATTATTATTATTATTATTATTATTATTATACTGCAAAAATGTATATGAAGTGCATTTAAAACACTAAAATACTATGGGTTCCATCACACCAGTGACTTATCACACACTCGCCATGCCTGGTATGAGGTTTCGCATCGTAGTACTCATATGACGTCACCCGTGTCCTGTGCTCATTTTGCCTCTCCCCCTCCATTTTTGTTTTATTTTGGAGCAAGGAAAGTCTGGTGTTTTTCCCCCTCCGTGCACAATAAAGGTGTTCTTCCCTCCCATGTATTGCTGTCCTTGCACTCTGTCAGGTTATCCCATTTTTTGTTGAGGCCGTGTGTGTCAAAGGGCGGTCTCACTGACAAAGAGGAGGGCAGGGTGGTTCTCCGCTCAACTGCTCAACTGCGAAGGGGGGGAGGGAGAGAGAGCACCCAAAGGTGAGCGAGGCTGCTGCTGCCTGTGCCCAGGACTTGGTTCCATTCAGCTCTATGTTCTTACTTCTGAGTAGGCATGACCAGGGGTACATTTTCACCTTAAAAGAAATGGGAGGGGGAAACGCAAAAGAAAGTCCAGCTGAGTGCAGGTGCACCGGGACTGGGGGGGGGGGTTCACCCCACAGCTCCCTAGAACAGTGTAGCTTCATAGTTAAATACTTGTTTGTTTGTTTTTTAAATGGAGCATGGCACCGGTACGCCTCCTCCCCTGTAAACTTTTCTCAAGCCAAGCAGCAGCAACAGTCTCAGCCCATGTGCTCCCTCCAGCTTCCTAAAATCGCCCCCCCCCTCCTTCTCTCCCCGGAGTTTGTTTAATATGATCTTAGGGAAATGCATAGTGTGTTGTTTTACTGTAATTGTGCAGTTTCAGGCTGCCATACTACTGTATTTGCAAAGAAATAATACACACACACACACACACACACACACACACACACACATATATATATATATATATATATATATATATAACTACAGGTGGGAGAGGAACATAGGGGGCAGAGTGGGAGATTTCGCTGGCAAAATAGCAATACAGGTGAAAAGATACATGAGCACAACAACGCACAGATGTGAAAGTGCCCAGCACTCAACTCACTAATGAAACGGAGGGGGAAACTGCCAAAGCAAACTAGAAAAAAAAAGTAGGTGTGATGGAGCCCCATGTATTATTCTTAAATTATTATTATTATATCTCTTTCTCGCTCATGGCACGTTTTTCTAGGTAGACATGACAAGCTTTTACAGATTCAGGAATTTCCTGACAATTGAGCATGTTTTAATTATGACTGCTTTCTGGATGTTGGTGTGTATGTATTTTGGTAGGCCCAGTTTCTGAAGGTTTTCCGTATAGTTTTTTTGATGACTGATGTGACTAATGGAATAATTGTGACCTATTATTAATTATTATTATTATTATTATTATTATTATTATTTACCACTACTTTAGGGTGGATCAGAGTAAATTATCAGCAGAATCACTACAGCCCACATGTGTGTGTGTGTGTGTATTTTTGTGTATAAATATATATACACAAAAAGGCCACAACCTGGGGTTGGAGGTGTGTCAACCAGTTCTGGATGGGGTTACACTCCCCCTGAAAGGCTGTGTTCGCAGCTTGGGGGTGCTCCTGGATCCATCGCTCCAAATGACAACTCAGATAGATGCGACTGCCAGGAGTGCCTATTATGCGCCCCTTTCTAGAGTTGGAAGACCTAAAGTCAGTAGTGCACATGCTGGTAACTTCAAGGCTCAACTTCTGCAATGTGCTGTACATAGGGATACCTCTGTGCCTAGTCCAGAAACTTCAACTAGTTCAAAATATGGCAGCCAGGTTGGTCACGGTACACCTAGGGGTGACCATATTACACCAGCTTTAAAATCGCTCCACTGGCTGCCAATTAGTTTCCGGGCGAAGTACAAAGTGTTGGTCATTACCTTTAAAGCCCTACATGGTTTGGGTCCAGGTTACCTGTGGGATTACCTCCCCCCGTACAATCTGCCCCGCATGCTCATGTCCTCTGGGAAGAACTTATTACAGTCGGCCAAGACTAGGCTGACAACTGTTACCTAGAGGACCTTCTTTTCTGCCATTCCCAGACTGTAGAATGGCCTGCCGGAGGAGACTCGTCAACTTAACAGTCTTGTAGAGTTTAAGTAAGCTATAAAGACTGAGCTCTTCCAGCAGGCCTACCCAGATGAATTTTAAGTGTTTGTATTGGTGTTTTATTGGTATTTTAATGATGCATTGGTTTTATGTGCTTTTAATCAGTTTTGTGTATTTTATGTTGATGTTGTTTCCCGCCTCAATCCTGAGGGAGAGGCAGGTGATAAATCATTATTATTATTATTATTATTATTATTATTATTATTATTATATCTTCAAGATCTATACCAATTGGGTTCGAGACACCCCAGTGGCTAACAAAGTCGGGTTCAAACAGGCAAATACCTCTACAGACTCAGAAATGAACTTAAATGCATTAAATGCTTTATTTAAGAAAATTACAGGGGAAAATTTTCTTGGTAGTTATTTAAGCATAGCAATTGCAAACCTGGCCTTACAACTGTAGCAAAATGATAGCAAACTGATCTCCTATCATTGTTTGTTTGGATAATATAACTCTGCCTTAGCACTTCCTGTACTCTAGTTATGTTTTAAAGCTAAACTAGAATATGCTAAAAATTCTATCTTCTCTTTGACTTCCTCCTGCACACAACTTGAATGTAAAAAGCTAAGCTAATACATTGCTAGGACAGAATCTACACTACTACTTTAAAATGTTTTATAACAGTAGTGACAACTGTTGAGGGCCAGGACACATTCCATATACAGTGTGTCAACCAGTTCTGGATGGGGTTGCACCCCCCTGAAAGACTGTGTTCACAGCTTGGGGGTGCTCCTGGATCCGTTGCTCCAAATGACAGCCCAGAAAGACGCTTCAGCTGACATGCCAGCTGCGCCCCTTCCTAGAGTTGGAAGACCTAAAGACAGTAGTGCACGCACTGGTAACTTCGAGGCTCGACTTCTGCAATGCGCTGTACATAGGGCTACCTTTGTGCCTTGTCCGGAAACTTCAACTAGTTCAAAATATGGCAGCCAGGTTGGTCACTGGTACACCTAGAGGTGACCACATTACACCAATTTTAAAATCACTTTATTGGCTGCCAAGCAGTTTCCGGGCGAAGTATAAAGTGTTGGTCATTACCTTTAAAGCCCTACATGGTTTGGGTCCAGGTTACCTGTGAGATCGCCTTCTCCTGTATAATCTGCCCTGCACACTCAGGTCTTCTGAGAAGAATTTACTCCAATCAGCCAGAACAAGGCTGATGATTGTTACCCAAAGGACCTTCTCTTCTGCCGCTCCCAGACTGTGGAATGGCCTGCCGGAGGAGATTTGACGAATTAGCAGTCTTCATGAATTTAAGAGAGCCGTAAAGACTGATCTCTTCCGGCAGGCCTACCCAGTTGAATTTTTATTTATTTATTTATTTATTTATTGCATTTTTATACTGCTCTATAGCCAAAGCTCTCTGGGCAGTTCACAAAAATTAAAACCATAAAATCATTTTAAAAATATAAAAATATAAAACAAGCCACAATCCAAAAACAACAAATAACATACAATCAAAAAACACAACCAGAATAAAACCAGAATAAAAACATCTTAAGATGTTTTTAATGATGTATTAGTTTTTATTTGTTTTGATGTTTTGTCTATTTTGTGGTTCTTGTGGTTCTTGTGTTTATGTTTGTTGTTGTTCCCCGCCTCGATCCGGAGGGAGAGGAGGGTTATAAATAAATAAATATATTATTATTATTATTATTATTATTATTATTTCAAAACGTTTTCAAAGTGTCATATCCTGCTTGGTGTAGGTTAGGCCCAGGTTCATTTGGACAAATGAAGGATTAAAGTTGGTACCTATATGGTTAATGGCAGGCTAATTAAATTTTGAGTAAAAAGGATTAACCAAGTTTAGTTCTAAGGTACATAAGTTTAGAAATAATTCAAAGTACCGTCTTTGGAAAAAAAGACTTAGACCCACCTTCAGAAATAAAAGTAACCTTCAGAAATTATTCTTAGATTTAACTCTAGAAAACAAAGAGTTACAATTATCTGAGAGCCTAAATGTTGAAGAGGTCCAGAGTTACCCAAATACTTTGTTTCAGAGTCCAGTGAAGTTTAGAAATGAACAAACAAAGTGAGGAGAAGAAGAGGAAGAGAAGAAAGCTCTTGGTGCTTGAGCCTCTATACACGTGTCCTGCTCATAGAAGGGGGTGCTCAGTGGCTGGTGAGATAACAGTCTCCCATGGAAAATGAGGTTCGTGTGTAATGAGACTAGCCATGCACCAATCAAAAGTGAGTTGTCTATTTATCCCTCCACTATCTTATGTTTTCTGCCCATGTGTTTCCAGCATATTCATTTTAACTTTTCTGAAATCCCCCCCATCTGAGTGCATTATCTTGATTGACTTGTTCCTTGTGGTACCCTTCTTTTGAACTCATGGCCATCTTAGGTCATCTGCACCATCTATACCTCCTTCTGTCATTGTTGCTGTCATTGTTAGGATTTCCAAACGAAAATGAATCAAATGAGGATGTTCCCAGTACCTCTTATCTTAGCAGGTGAACAGCATGAGTTTGTTAGTACAGTCTTTTGCTCTGAATTAGCATCTGCGCATGCATCAAAGCTAGTCTTCTTATCTCCTTATTAGTAGCTGCCAAACCTTAAGTCGAGACATAGCTAGCTGTAACCTTGGAATGCAGCCATACTGTACAGAGCTATTTCTTTCAGTGCCAATTTTTAAATAACTGCCATAGCCTTCGGTTCAGGGGCATGGCATGCAATCACAGTAGTTGTTATAAGATAACAAGTATGGGGTCTTCTTGCACATGAGTCAAGTGTCTTCTCAAATCGAAGTTTGGGGTCTTTTAGGAGATCTTCTGGTAGGTTTTCCCCACAGCCCTCATAAGACTATGCAACCATCTTAAGACCAAGTCAAAGATTTGTTGTGTGAAGTAGTTTGAAGCAACTTGAGGTAGCCCCATCAATCTCCCCTTAGGCAATATCATCTGGCCTCTTTAGTGTCAAACTAACAACAGCGTAATTTTAAAACATATTATATTTAGAGGTAGATGTTTTGGCTTCCACTTTTATAAGTAATTGCATTGTTCAATGGATACCAGGTGAGGCAATTTGCTGTTATATATAAACTGTTATATATAAGTTGAAATATATAAGAAATAATATATAATAGCATGGCTCTATGTCCATCAGAAGAGGGGGGTAAGCAAATCCACCATCCCTGGGATGGTGGGGTGGGCCCCCTGATTTTGGGTGGGATTTTTTTTTTAATTAACCTTGTCGATGGAGGGCATGTGCACTCTTCTTGGCTCCTTTTTTTAAAAAAAAAATGGTGGGCGTAACTGTGCGACGTCAAGGGAGGAAGCCGGGATGTCACACTTCCTGTTTAGAAGGTGGAGGACAATCCTAGAAGCAGGTACATCCGGGATCATCTCCAGGCCCTCCCTCTACACCCCTAGGTGTAGAAAGGGCCTTAGTCGTGTTTAGGATAGACCCACTGAAATAGTTGGAGTAAGAATGGGTTTACAGTAAGAATAACTGAATGTAATCCTTTGTCTAACTTTTGATTCCATCATCTTTTTTAAAAAACAATATTTTTAATGTCCTCATATCCCAATTAGGGCCTAATTCTATGCTTGGATATGAGAATATTAATTATTAGGGTCTCTTACAGCAGATTTATGTAGTTAATGGTTCAACTAACTGCTAAAAGAAAGAAAGACCCTGTGAAGTGGATAAAAGCTTGCCCTGCAATTTCAAAGTTTCTTCACCCCTACAGAATTCTAATTTGTTTGAGCCACTGTAAACTCCATTAGGAAAACCATGCACTTTCGAATGTAGAAACCAGACTGTCATGTCTTATTTAGCTCACGCCCTGATAGCTGTCCGTTGACTGGCCGTAAGTGTGTGTGCCTCTTTGGGGGAATAGTTAAGAAAAGCTGGGATTGACAGCATAACCAGCACGATACAGATGTTGAAATTATGCAGTAGTGAGACACATCTTTTGCTCCCTTCCTCTTCCCTGGATTGATGACAGTCCTGGATCCAGGACTACTCCAACCACAAAGACAATGAAAAATAAACCTCTTTATTTTAGACATATATTTTTAATTACACTTCTACATAAATAACACAGAAAGTCATCATATGGGGGAAATCACATTCCTCACCATCACTTCTCTGCCCCCACTTTTGTCCCTTCATTTACTTCCGCTTTTCCTGCACACAGCAGGAGATTGTGGCATGTTCCATTTTTTAAAAAAAGTTGAATTAAAAGGGTCTATTTTGCAACGGAAAAAAACGAGCGGAGGAGCGAGAGGCACGTGGGAGGTGGACGTCGTCTAAAGGGCGCACACGCATCTGTAAGTGGGAAGGACTGAGCATGTGATAAAATGCACACCTGATGAACCTCATAGTCCCTCTTGTGTAGGCTGCAGTTCAGAATAACATAGTACATAAATTTAGAAATTAGTATCAAGAAAATAACCAGGGATAGTAAAAAGTCTATAGAAGGTTGGATAAAAGAATTGAATAGAGATGCACACATCAGTAAAATGTCAGCTTTTCGAGTCTGAGGTTCTATGATTTCCACTTCAAAGCTCATTCCAACACAGGTATATATCAGATTCAGGTGTGTGTTTTTCTTCCCTTGAATAAAAATTTGTGCATTTTTCTAAATGTATGGATTTTCGAACCATATTTTTGCCAAGTAAACATGTTCCCATTAACTAAAACATGCCTGTGTACACATGTTCCATGGTTTTTTTGCAAATGTATGAATGAACACAGTGTGTGTGTGTGTGTGTGTGTGTGTGTGTGTGTGTGTATCAAATTGCAAGCTTGTTGATGTGTGAATTTCTGATCACAAATCATGTATGGATCTGTGTTTGGTTTCAGGAGGTGTGAATTGAAAAAAAGGCAGAAGTTTAGAAAAGAGGAGCTCTAGCCTGCTATAACTAGAATATTAATACAGCTGTTCTTGTGTATTTGCTTTCTAGGTATATTCCAACGAACAAGCACCATTAGGTTTTATATAGAGAAGGCAATAATTTTAAGTCTTGCAAGTAGTGCAGAAATCCTCCAATATGTTAATTTCACAGCAATGCATAATGACTACATTTTAGCCATCTGAAGAAAAAGGATGCAGGACTTCAAAAATATACTGCTGATTTGTAGAAGAAACAGGTTGAGGGATGCTAAGCATCCAGGTTAGACAAGCCCCTAGGCAGAACTAATTTGCCTGAGTGATACTTATGCGGCAGATAATCCAAACTGACAATAACCTTGCCAGCAACACAGCAACAAAATTTTCACAAGGATAAACTTTTCTTGAAGGATAATTCCAATGCATTTGGCATAGCCATGCCTTTCCAAAAATATAAAAGAGGTGTGTTTCCTTTCACAGCTTGCCCCTTTCCTAAACAATTCGTATACACTAAAATATATTTTTCTGCTTGCATTTTTTTTTTCAGTTTCTTTCCTTTTTTTCTTAAAATATCAGCCATGGCACAGTGAAGTCAATATATGGAGCTGCCTTACCCCGAATGAGACTATTGGTCCATGTAGCACAGTATTGGTTATTTTCTGATAGCAGCTCCACCAGTTCTATAGCATATGGTCACCCATACCTCCACCCACCCAGACTATCACCGTCAGATGTTTTTAAAGCCTCGTTACGTGGCTGGTGTTGGGGGCCACATGTCAGCAGTGAGGTGGCCCCCACCTACTTTGTGATGCAGCCCCCAGCATACTTGACTGAAGCCAATTCATCTCTTTAGCCGAAAAAGGTTGCCCACCTGTGACCTAGAGGTATTGTATATAGGAAGTGGCCACCAGCTGCCACAAATCTGAGGCCAAAACTGCAACAGCTATGTGGTGGTAGCAAGTCACTTTGCAGAATCCCCGAGAAAGGGGAATTTCCATCTCTGCACCACTGAAAAAACAACGACAAGCCTTCTACTTGTTTAGATTTGAGATTCATACAATGTTTGGTCTTTTGTTGCTGCAGAGATCCAGTTTGCCCTTTTCTACAACATAACACAAGCCTATCAGGAGTACAGAAATCCTGCAGCACTTTTTAATGGATGCAGAAGTTTCTGGCTAAACAAAATCTGATATATGTGTACCTCCCTTTATTTTGATAAAGTCCCTTCCATTTGACAACAAAAATATAAGATGAAAGTAAATCTTTAAGAATTAACCTTTTCATACTCTAATCATGCTATTACTATTCAGCATTTGCAAATGTTATAGACTGGTCTTTAACAATCGTCTGTGACTTTAATCATGGCTTTCTTTCTTAATTCCTTTCCCAGAAACTCTCACATTATTTATATTTCAGATACCATTATCCATCAAAAATTATGTAAGATCCGTAAGGAATCAGCAAGGGGCTTTAACTCCCAATGAAGAGATTTCAAGAGGCCAGAACTACATCTCATGTCGTATCAGTACAATCCCATCATGGTGACGTTATATCCCTCTTGTATTTGAATAATATGGAATAAAAAGCAGTAAATGATGGTATATGGAGTGCCTAACATGCCCCAACAGTTATCAGTGCACGTCAATACTGATAAAAAGCACTAGTGTAGATCCAGCCCAGACAAAGGGTTCGTAGCACTCTCCTGTAATTCCTCTTTTGCAATAAACTACAAAAAGAATTGCAATTCACACTGTCTGGCATGCTACAATTCCCACCCAGCCCAGAGGATAGCCCAGTGTAGTCCCTCCACACTAGTGGGCATGACATAGTTGTATCAGTGGTAGGCTGACCAGATAAAATCCAGGTCAGGGCTCATGTAACTTTAACAGTTGTAGAGAAAAGGGAATTTCAGCCAGTGTCATTTGTATGCAGTTAGTTCCTGGTGATATTCCCTCTTCATCACAACAGTTAAAGTTGCAGGGGCCCTGCCTTCTTTTGTATATGGTCACTTTAGTATAGTGCCTGCAACTTTCACTGTTGCGATGAAGAGGGAATATCACCAGGAACTAATTGCATACAAATGACACTGGCTGAAATTCCCTTTTCTCTACAACTGTTAAAGTTACATGAGCCCTGTAATCCTTTTCATATGGTCAGCCTAAATATTGGGCCCAAGGCTGCGATCCTTCATACTTTTGGGCAATTGGAATCCTAATTACTTAAACAAAATCTACATGATATGACTATGTGCAAGAGTGCAGCTTGAAAGTCTATTTGCTTGATTACAAAAAAAAAAAAAAGCAGTAGAAAAGCAAGACAGAGGAACCAATTGTGAAAAGCTTTTAGTCTCTTTGAAAGACATAATTGCCAATCTGACCTTAGCTTTACACTGGCATTAAAACACAATCCAAATCAGTTTGGAAAAGTGAATCAGATTTCAGCATGTTCAGGTCAATAAGCAGAAAACCACTTTTTAAATGGTATTCCTTGTAGAAATGAAAAATAGGTCTGTTTTATGTTAGAGAGACCTAAACTCATACTTAAACTTCACAAAGAACATGCTTTGCAAAGTACATGCTTTCAATGCAAAAAGTCCCAGTCCTTGCAGACCAGTCTATGTCAGGCTATGTAGACCAATAGTCTGATTCAGTATAAAGTAGTTTTTATATCTAGTCCCTGAGGTTCCTTAACACTTTATATCTCAAGCTCTATTGAATGAAAGGGCTAGGTAATTATGCTCTTCTTTGTATAGCTACAACTATTCCTTCATTGTCACTCAATGAACTCATTCATTCAATTATTTTTTAAAAAGTTAAAAAAAACTAGATTCAGTTACAGTTCAGATTTATTAGTATAATTTAACTCTTCGGTTTGATTCAACACTAACTTTAGAAAGAAAACGAGTTCAGTACCATTTGTTCCTGACTCTCAGTATCAGTTCCCAATTATTTTTTTATACATTCATAGCAGGAACAAAAAAGCACAATTTCAGTCCATTTCAGAGTTTTCTTTTCTTTTTTGTATTCCTAGCAGTGAGGACCAACCAGTGTTATGCCATTGTATCAATCTGTGGGGGGGGGGGGGTGGAGAGACACATTTACAATAATGTGACCATTGTGGTCACCCCATCTTTAAAGGATATAGAGCTATAAAGGCACAGAAAGGCAACTACAGGGATCAAGGGCTTCCATCACCTTCCACAAGGAGAGTCTAAAGGGTATGGTACATTCTTTTAGAAAAGAAGGCAAAGGGGGAAACATGGCAAATCAATAAAAATATGAATGGGTCCAAACTGAAAAGAGTAGTGTGGGGCAGGGGGGAGGGGGGAAGGGATCTCCCTGTTCCATTTAAGCTGTCAATTAAGCTCTCTGAGCATGAGAAGGAGGCCCAAGTGACAAAGCATAAAGGTCAAAATAAGTTCACATATGGGTTAAGCACCTATGTGAGGAGAAGGTAAGTTCTACCCATTTATTTAATTCATTTAAATCATCACTGAATTTATTGTCATCAGCAAAAGCTAAAACAATGACAGAGCAAAAGGACCTAAAGTCTAGGAGGATAATCCATAGAAATGTACAACTCAGGAGCCACATCCCACAGGGTTGGCAGCTGGCGTGAGACTGCTGCTCACAAGGGCTCAAAAGGAGAGGACCGCTGGCCAAGCCCTCATTCTCTCCTTGCAAGGAAAGTGTGAGGCATTGGTAGCCAGCATGGGGCTCCTTCTGCCAACTCCCATCAACCTCTTGTGCTCGCCTTCCTTGCAAGGAAGGAGAGGGTGAGGGGTTGCCAGATGGCAGAAAACCGCAAGCTTGTCCGGCTCGTCGCACAAAAAGTCCGGCAAGCCTGGAGATCTGGGGACTAGGGTCTGGGGGGCCAAGTTGGCAATTTCTGGCTTTGAGCCACAAACAGACGGCCACACCATCCCTAGGAACAGCAGCACCCTCTTCACAGAGAAGCTTCTCCAGCTTGGCCACTCCTCCTGAACTCCCATGAGATCATGTGGCATAGTGTGCTTTCAGAGCATTCAAGATGAACTCCTGAGCTGCAGACGCTTCTCTGTAAAGAGTACCTGGCAGCTGGAAGCAAGAATAGAGAGGACTTTTAGAACTTCAGAAAAAAGGTCTCTTCTTGCTTACAGCAGCACAGAGCTCTTCACAGAGAGGCTTGCAGTCCAGCAGGAGTTCCTCAGTGGACCATTCAACTTAAGTCCAGGATCATCTCTCATCTGGCTGGTTCCATGATTATCTATTCTAGGGTATAGTCATTTAGGGTATCTAGACTTTTTATAACTTTGGCATTCCCTCAGAATGCATTTAGCCAATGTATGTGAGGGTAAATGAAGTTACCCATTACTACAATACTTTCTCCATTGTATGCCTCCCTGAATTCATTCTAGTCCCCAGTTGTCCATGACATTCACTGGGTGACTCTGGGGCAGTCATTGACTTTCAGGATTTTTGGGAAGATAAAATGGAGAAGAGGACCAGGTATGCTGCCTTGGGCTCCTTGGATGGAAAAGAAATCATATCAGGCTTCCTTTATGCCCACTATGTCTATGCTCTTCTTTAAATGGAAGTTCTCCAACTCCCATCTTGACTCAGAAGCTTCTAGAAAGCTGTCTAAATTAATAACCATTACTATATCTTGTGGCAGTGAATTCCACAGTTCAGCTATGGGCTGTGTGAAGAAGTACATCCCCTTTATCTGTTCCAAATCTCCCACTCTTCAGCCTCCATGACTTTATGAAATCTCCTTTTCAAAACGATTTACTGTAGCAACCATCGCCATATCTTGTGGCCATAGATTTCATAAGTTATGCATTGTGTGAAGTATTTTCTTCTATTTCCAGAATTTACTTCTATTACTATGATTGGGGAAAGGGATTCCTTTTCCACTGTCTCCACACCATATATGTGGTGGTAAATTATATATATATATATATATATATATATATATATATATAATAGCCCCTGAGGCTACAATCCTATAACACTTACCTGGGAGTAAGTCCCATTGAACTCAGTAGGGTTTACTTTTGGGTAGGCATGCATTGGTTTGTGCTATTAGGGAGCAATTCGATGCCCCCTTGACAGTGCCTGAGGGTCCATAGGATAGTGGAGACCCCACCTTTGAAGTCAGAGGCAGCACTCCAACTTCGGAAGGGAGAGTAGAAGATCTGCAGCCACCACCACCACCCCTGCAGCCAAAATGGAAAGAACAATGCCTCCTGCCCTCCGAGGTTAGCAAAGTAACCATGGAAAGGGGGAAATGGAGTGTTTCAGTGGGCAGGGAGGAGCAGAGATTAAAGAGATTAGGATATGAACTTTCCTGAGGCCTCTCTGGCCTCCTTCCCTCCCCTTCCAAAGCCCCATTGCTAGATGGGCAAAAAAAGCCCATCTAGTGAAAAATGCAGTTGGAAGATTGGAAGACTCTGAGTTTGGGGGCATCCCCAAACTGTTTACCTTTTCCTCCTATGGAATTGGTCCCAACCACTTGATTATTTGGTTCACATTTTTGGCATCTTCTCTAACTCTCTGATATCCTTTTCGAGAAGACGTATTGTTGAGAACCGTATTCAGGATTCCAAATGCACAGATTGTGAAACTGACCTTTGAGGTGCAATCCTCCATCAAAATGAATGAAACAACTTCCATTCATTTCACTAAAGATGTGTCCCAGTTTAATTAATGGCAAGGATACCAATAAGACCAGTAAGACCTTGAGCAACAAAATGTGTTCAGTTGGCCTTTCTCAGAACTTAGCAGGAGCAGTAAAAAACAACAACAACAACAAAAAACTGTTCCTCTCCCTGGAACAATAAACTAGTTTGGAATTTTAATGCTGTGTTTTTAAAGTGTAAATTACACTTTAATAATATTTCATTGAAATAGTGATAGCAGCAGTTCTTTTATTTGTCTTTGTAGGTTCATTTTATTTAATAAAGCCCCTATGAGGATTGGAGTTCTTTTCCTTTCTTCCTTTCCTCTGGTGTATGTTACCAGAAACAAATGCAATTACTGCCCTGGAATTGCTACACATCCACTGAAATGTGACAGTGATCATATGCTTGCTTGGCCTGGATACACATAAATCATACATCACTCTCCCATGACTTTTATTAATGGCTCTGCCGTATCAGTCTGGTCATTCTAACCGTGTCCTCTTCCGAAATAATTCTGCTTCACTCTCACCTATATGATCTGGCTTTCTTTTTAATGTTACTTAAAAAGACATTTTCTTGGCACCCTCTGCAGACAGGTGTCATCAGCTTCCACATTATGTTTCTACGGATACAGAGCTTTATTTTTAACTCAGATATTTCTAAATCCTTTCAGATGTTTCTCTGTTAAAAGAACATTCAAATGTAACACCTTTTATTCTCCTGGTTCTACGTTTGGTGGCATATGGACAATTCTGAAGCACGTTCCTCAGTGCTAGACAGAGGACCAGTTCATAAACGATCAAAGCAGTTTGTGGGCTGCTTCCCCACAGTATGCCAATAAGAGCTAGATGCGGGAAACACATAAGTCATCTTCAGGTGTTCAGTTTTAAAAATGTTTAGAGGGACAGGGGGTGTTCTGTGGTGAAAGTACAAGTGTGTTCAGCTGAATGTGTTTAGACTGCTCCACATGACTGGGAACCCTACCTTATCCAGATTCCTGATTGCATGTAAGCACTTTCACCCAAATGCGGTTGAGCCTCCACCACAGACCCTCCCCTCAACACACACTGGCTGCATTCAGACAACACAATAATAAACTGTGTAGGCAGGGAACAATCGTCAGTTGTATTGACTATCATGTCGTCTGAATGCTGCCACAGTCAACTCAGCGCTGATCCTAATCCACACCACGGTTGATTATTTGTTACCATGTTGTGTGGGGAGTACCCCCTAGATGAACAACTGTAAAGTTGATTATTACCCCAACATTGACTATCGTGTTGTCTGAATTCAGCCATTGAGTAGAGGGAGTGGGCAGTCCCTGAAGAGGGCTTGAGATAGGATCAGTGACATGGTTTCTTCACATGCCAGGGTCACTTACCATCTAAGGGTAACCAGCTCTACTCTGGGGGGGGGGGGAATGTTGAATTTGCTCTGCCTATTTAGGTCCTACTAAAGTGATGTGGGACTCAGCCACAAGGAAGTAGATTCCACACTGCTGTGGCAAGATATGAATTGGTCCTGAGATTTGAGCTACTTTAGAAGATGGCTTTGAGACCATAGTCAAATGTGTCATCAATTGACAAGGGAATGAATGCACCACTTTTGGAAAACAACATGACAGGGATAAAAACTAATTAAAGGCACAGTTGTAATAGATAGGTTAAATGTGAAGGGATGCTTATTGAGAAAGAAAGTGACAGGTTGCAATGAACGTTTCTCCCTTTAATTGTGTACAGAGCTTGTGTGGCCCAGTGGAATATGTCATGAAACGGAGGCTGTATGTTATTCCGTCTCTATATACCCAAATTAGCTGAAGCTAATTCTTAACCTTTGTATTTCAGCCTTTTATTTTTTATTAAAAATAAATCTTTTCCTCCACACATTGTAAGCATAAATTATATCAGATCTGTAAACACTGGGTTCCCGCAGTGTAGCCTGTCTACACATGATGGATATGTAACATTTCTTTCCCATTGACATTTGAGTAATTTTCAGTGTGAGGCTAGAATTAATGAGATCTAAATTGATATTTATTACTATTTACACTCTATTTTGATGAACAAGGAAAAATAATTTAGGGGCATGTTTTGCAACATTCAGATGTTTTATTGAATGGCATACAATATGGTTCTTAAATAATAATTAAAAATCAGTTTCACCAACTATACTTTAATTAGTTGGAGGACTGGGGACATGATCCACTGGGGACTTCACCTGCATAACCTTGTTGAGATCAATAGGAATGGCAACTCCTCTACAAATATCACTTGTTTCAAAGGGGCTTATTAAAAGGGTCTCATCAGATGATACCTTGAAAGAAGTGCAGAATTCCCTGTACAGGGCATTCAGCTTATCTCAATTTGTAACTATCATTAAGAATTTCATGGGCTACAGCTAAAAGATCATTACTGGAAGGGGACTTCCTTTGTACATGGATTTAAATTATATCACACAGGAAGCTGCCTTATAGCAGGGTGGTCTATTTGTCCATGTAGCCCAGTACTGCCTACTTGAACTGGAGCACCTCTCTGGGACCACAGGCAGAGAGGCTTTTCCCTCTCTCCGCCTCTCTGATCTTTTTAAGTGGAAATAACTGGGAGGTGGGGAAGTGACAAAGCATGAGGCTTGCAGCTTCCTATGGTGGTTAGGCGTAGTCATTTTCCAATGGTTATAGTTGGTGAGCATTCGGAGGCACAGGCGGTGATGGGTTATGCCTGAGGCTCAACAGCTGCGAGTCCTGTGGCCCAGCTGCTGAGATAAGGATTACCCCTGAGACCAACCTTTTTCACTCACTCTGAGCCCTGTGGCCAGAGGGGAGGTGACAACGGAAGCTCTCCCTACCCAAAAAGGGGAGGTTGGGGAAATGCGATGCGCTGCAATGTGCTTTACATGGGGTTGCCTTTGAAGACGGTTCGGAAGCTGCAGCTTGTGCAAAATGCAGCGTCCAGATTGGTAACAGGAACCAGAAGGTTCGAAGATATAAGACCGATTCTGGCCCGCTTGCATTGGCTGCCTGTATGTTTCCGAGCCTGATTCAAGGTGCTGGTTTCAACCTACAAAGCCTTACACAGTTTGGGACCACAGTACCTGATGGAATGCTTTTCCCGACATGAACCTACCCATACACTACGCTCAACATCAACCTCCTCCGGGTGCTTACTCCGAGGGAAGCTTGGAGGACAGCAACAAAGGAAAGGGCGTTCTCTGTGGTGGCCCCCCAATTGTGGAATGATCTCCCCGATGAGGCCCGCCTGGCACCAACACTATTACCTTTTCGGCGCCAGGTCAAAACTTTTCTTTTCTCCCAGGCATTTTAACAGCTTAAGTTGAGGTTTTAACTGACTTTGTGGCCAGGCTTAAAAGTTTAAAATGTTTTAAATATCAGCTGCTGTATGTTTCTTGGTTTTAAATTTTGTATATTGACTTTTTAATGTTCTATTATTTATTACATTATATAAATGTAATAAATAATAATAATAATAGTAGTAGTAGTAATAATAATAATAATAATGATAATAATCCACTTCAATGCCATTATAAAGAAGTAGTGTAGAACCTGTCCTGCTAAGTTAATAGGGAGAGGGAGCGGGCTGCAGATGATAGTAGACAGTAGTCAGTGGTGGAGATGGATCACAGCATTGAGCCCAGGGTTCAATAGAGAAATGCTGAGCAAAATGGCTGCTGCATTTTGCACAAGCTGCAGCTTATGAACCATCTTCAAAGGCAGCCCCATGTAGAGCGCATTGCAGTAATCTAACTTGGAGGTTACCAGAGCATAGACAACTGAAGTCAGATTATCCCTGTCCAGATAAGGACGTAGCTGGGTCACCAACCGAAGTTGGTAGAAGGCACTCTGTGCCACCGAGGCCACCTGAGCCTCAAGTGACAGAGATGGTTCTAGGAGAAACCCCCAAGCTACAAACCCGCTTCTTCAGGGGGAGCACAACCCCATCCAGAACAGGTTGAACACCCTCCATCCAGTCAGAGGACCCCCCACTAACAGCATCTCAGTCTTGTCTGGATTGAGTTTCCATTTATTAGCTCTCATACAGTCCAATGTTGCAGCCAAACACTGGTTCAACACATCCACAGCCTCACCTGATGAAGATGAAAAGGAGAAGTAGAGTTGCATGTGATCAGCATACTGATGACAACACACTCCAAAACTCTGGATGACTGCACCCAACGGTTTCATGTAGATGTTGAACAGCAACATCTCAGCCAGTCATGCCAGAAGGATGCCATGGTTGAGAGCCCCTGAGAGATCAAGGAGAATCAACAGAGTCACACTACCCCTGTCCTTCTCCCGACATAGGTCATCATACAGGGCGACCAAGGCTGTTTCTGTGCCAAAACCATGCCTGAAACCCGACAACTGTTGGACAACTGTTGGGGCCCAGTATACATTCTATATACCATTTTCAATCTGCTTTCAAAGTGTTATATCCTGTTTGGTGTAGATCTGGCCCAAGCCACATGGCAGGGGGAACCAGTGGGTAAAGGGAGCAATGCTCAGCCTGATGCTCAGCAAAGCAGAGAAACACCGAAAAAAGTGACTATAGCAACCACCACCATTTTTATTAGTTCAGAATACCTCTAGACCGAACATAAACTACATTGGGGACCAGAAGCATTTGGGAGTGTAAAGATGGTTCCTAATGTGGTTGCTTTTCCTTGTCGCTTATTGGCTTGTTGTCAGACCCAGTGGGCCCTCTGGGATCAATTATCTTACTCGCTATGCCTGATACTGAGGTCTGATCTGCCTCTTTCCCTATGGGGAAAAAGAAGCAGCCCAGTGCTCCAATGGCAAGGTTGCTGTTTCTCCCAAGACTCCCCTCTTAGCTTAGCATTTGGTGTTCTCCTTTCTCTCCCTGTTCCTATATCTGGGGACTGTGGAAAGGTAGGGTCCCACATCCCAGTGCCACTTACCCAGACATTTGAGTAGATATGTTCAGGACCACAGTTTAAGTAAGTAAGCCTTGTTTTAATTTGCCCTTTTTAATGTTTCCCACCTGGTTTTAAAAGTGTTACCTACCCTGACATTTCAGGAGATATGCATTTAAATAAATGAAATAAATAATCAAGCAGCATGAAAAAGTAACAAGAGTAGTAATAACTGGGGCTATATTTGACTTCCTGCTTCCATTTCTCTTTTAATCTCTCTCTTGATTAGCAATACTGATTTTAAAGAGGAGAGAGAAATCACAGAACAGGATGGGTTATCTGCAATTTGTACCTAACAATGACGGCAGCTTCAATATTGTGCTTGTGACCCCTTTACATACTTACAGGCTTCTACAGGACTTTGGCATATTGTACACTGACGGGAATAAATTCCTTCATCCCTTCCACCTTCAGTCCTTTGAGCAAATGGGCTACACTTTTTGCCTCAATTACCTTCTACTCATGTAGGACATATGGCATTTTTTAAAAAAATGCATTCCAATGTGAGTTCAGTTATGAAACTACAGTAAGGATGCATGAATGTTGGTTTCACTTTTTCACACATTTGGATTTTTAAAAATCTCAAGTGTGTGCTGTTTTGAATAGTGCTGTGCCAAAAGTTTCAACCATTCCATTATCAGCATTTCATGGGGGGTGGGGGATGAAAATTCAGGTGAAAGAGGCTGGGAGAGGTGAGAATTTCGGAGAATTTTCTCTGTGGGGAAGAGACAAGATTTCCATATACCTTTTAAAATGTAGCCAGTTGTTGAAGGGGTCTACTTTCTTTTTATTTTTTTAACATCCCCGGGCATTTTCAGGAGCCCAAGAGTTCTTCCTGCATACTTATTGGAGTGGAGGAGTTCACATGGTCTCCAATAGGCATTTACTAAGAACTGCTGGGCTCCTCCAAATGTCGAGGGAAGGAAAGTAGTGGGTTTGGTTTTTTTAAAAAAAAATAGGAAGAAGGGCCCCCAGCAATCAGCTACACTTAAAAAAAAGGTATGTGGAAACCCTGTCCCCTCCCCAGGGAGAAAATTTTCTGAATTCCCCCCTCCCTGTGAAAGAGGCTGAAAAAATAATGCCTCTTATGCAGGGAGGCAGAAAGTTCATGAAATTAGAGGGCAGGATTCAGCCCAGCACTAATCCTGAACATAAAGGAATTTCTGAATTACATAAATCCTTATCAAACCGAAAGTGGGGGGGGGGACTTATCATCCAACCGCATTGCCGAGGTTCAATAGACACAGCTGTTTCTAGGATTGAGAGGACCATGATGTACCTGCCTGCCATATAGCTGCTAAAATAAGGACCCGTCAGGAAAAAAAAAAAAAGGTGGCCATCCTAATTCGGCACCACAAACGTACACAGTGATTCAAATCCAGACATTTGAAAACTAAGCACTCAAAACCCTGAGGCTGTGTGGGGGGAAATGTCTGTATTGATTCCTCCCACATTCAAATCTTTTAAATCACAAATTCTTCCCATCCTGAATATGCAGAAATGTGTGAAATTTGGTAAATACTTATTTTTAGAGAATGAATCAAAATTTAATCCTCACCCATCTATGGTAGTCTACATTCCGCAATAAATATCCAGTGTATCTTCTACCTATCAGTTGGGATGGGCAAATCATCAAAACTCTCTGAATTCTACCTCAAAGCTTGTTCTGACTGCAAGATTCATTTTTGTCCCTGTCACATGGAATGTGGGCATATTTTTGCACACACTTTCCCAAATGTACTCATCAATTGTGGACATTTTTTCAAATGTACACATTTCTCTCCCATTAATTAAAGCCTGTTTCTGAACATTTTTCAAAAGTATGCATTTCTCATGTGCAGTTTTCAAATGTACAGGTTTTTCAAGCAGATTTTTTGTTGTTGTTCTGAGAATTACAACACAAGCCAGACACTATTTTTTTCCCCTTGATGGACAATAAATCTGATAGAATGAGACAGAATAATATTCCATACTAGCAAAACTACACTGACTACTTCAGAATTTAAACCACCTGGATTGCCATGGCATCCCTACCAGGATAGACCCCCAAATTTGCTGCAGATGTTGTTTTAGATGAAGTTCAGTGATAACTTTTCATAATAGTGTGTACCCACACAGACATGAAGAGACACATACCACCACCAAACAGAAGACAAGGGTATTAGTTGTTCGGTTTTTTAAAATGGGTTTAATGCCTTTTAGATCTTGTAGTGCTGCCATTTTTAACTTTGTTTTTTCTGTTCTTGTTTTAAACTTTTGTTTTAGATTTTTACATTATGTTTTATGGTTTTATACTGCATATTTTACTTTGTGAACTGCCAAGAGAGCATTGGCTATTGTAACAATTTTTTTATAGAAATGTAATAAAGAAACTAAATAAATTAGTTCCTTAAAGTAGTACTAAACTTTGTCTCCTTTGACTTTGCTTAATGTGCTTCAGGATGTATTTGCCTCTTTTTAAAGACTCTTTTAGGTTCCTAAACATGTGTAAGATTCTAAATGTATTCAGCAGAATATGGCCCTTTCCACACAAGGGATTTTCCCTGTGACCGTCCCTGGGTGGTCCCTATGCTTCCAAGTGATAAGGGATCCTGGGGGAAACCCAATTCTGCCCACGGTCCCAAGAACGTCATGAGACCACGGGAGGCGTGGGTGCCCGTCCCGGTTGGTGCCTGCTTACTAATGAGTAGGGGTGTGCATCGGATCGGATCCGATCCACGATCCGAATCCGATCCGACCCAAAATCGGGAAAATCCGATCCGATCCGATCCGATCCGACCAACCTCCGATCCGATCCGATCCGATCCGATGAGGTCCGATCCGGATCGGACGCCATTTTGAATGCTTTTTCCCATAGCCAAGTATTGTTTTACAAAAACGCCTATAACTTTTTCATTTTTAAAGATAGAAGGATGAAACTTGGGGACATTGTAGACTGGTTAGGGATAGTTATCTGTGAGAAATTTCAGAAAGATTGGTGCATGCGTTTTGTGGCAATTAATTTTTTAATAAATACCCAGGAATGCTTATAACTTTGTCATTTTTAAAGTTACAAACATGAAACTTTGCCACATTGTAGGAGGTACCTTGGGACCTATGTGTGTGAAATTTCAGAAACATAGGTGCTTGCCTTGTGTGGCAATTAATTTTAGAAAAATGGGTAGTAGTGGGGTAAATACAGTTACGCCTCCCATTTTTTTATTTTTTAAGATACAAACAGGAAACTTGGGCACATTACAGATACCACTTGCCTTGATATGTGAGTGAAATTTCAGAAACATTGGAGCTTGCCTTGTGTGGCAATTAAGTTTTGAAACAATGAGGAAAGAAACACCTATAACTTTGTCATTTTTAAAGTTACACACATGAAACTTTGCCACATTGTAGGTGGTACCTTGGGACCTATGTGTGTAAAATTTCAGAAACATAGGTGCTTGCCTTGTGTGGCAATTAATTTTAGAAAAATGGGTAGTAGTGGGGTAAATACAGTTACGCCTCCCATTTTTTTAGTTTTGAAGATACAAACAGGAAACTTGGGCACATTACAGGGAACACTTCACTTGATATGTGTGTAAAATTTCAGAAACATTGGTGCTTGCCTGGTGTGGCAATTAATTTTTGAAACAATGAGGGATTCATTGGACAGCACTTGCCCATAAGGATTCATTGGACAGTACTTTCCCATAGGGAATCATTGCATTGCACTTTCCCATAGGGAATCATTGCATTGCACTTTCCCACTGAGAAATACAGTTATGCCTCTCACATTTTTATTTTTAAAGATAGAAGGATGAAACTTGGGGACATTGTAGACTGGTTAGGGATAGTTATCTGTGAGAAATTTCAGAAAGATTGGTGCATGCGTTTTGTGGCAATTAATTTTTTAATAAATACCCAGGAATGCCTATAACTTTGTCATTTTTAAAGTTACACACATGAAACTTTGCCACATTGTAGGAGGTACCTTGGGACCTATGTGTGCTAAATTTCAAAAACGTAGGTGCTTGCCTTGTATGGCAATTAATTTTAGAAAAATGGGTAGTAGTGGGGTAAATACAGTTACGCCTCCCATTTTTTTATTTTTTAAGATACAAACAGGAAACATGGGCACATTACAGGGAACACTTCACTTGATAGGTGTGTAAAATTTCCGAAAGCTGGGTCCAGGCATGTGGTGGCAATTAATTTTTGAAACAATGAGGAAAGAAACGCCTATAACTTTTTTATTTTAAAAGTTAGAAGTCTGAACATTGCTCACTTTGTAGATGGGTTAGGGGTAGATATGTGTCAGAAATTTCAGAATGATAGGTCCAGGCATTTGATGGCTATGGAATTTTTAGATTAAATGTTTCAAAAAATGTTCCACAGAGGCCAGGTCTTCCTTTCCTCCCCCTCCCGCTTCCCGCGAAGAAAAGGAAACACTGTCTCGTCTCGATCCCTTTGATCCTTGCTAGTATCCATTACAGGGCTCGTGTCTGCTTTCCTACTTTCACTTTTTTACTCAAGCAGACACGAGCCCTGTAATGGATACTAGCAAGGATCAAAGGGATCGAGACGAGACAGTGTTTCCTTTTCTTCGCGGGAAGCGGGAGGGGAAGACCTGGCCTCTGTAGAAATTTTTTTGAAACATGTAATTTTAAAATTCCATAGCCATCAAATGCCTGGACCTATCATTCTGAAATTTCTGACACATATCTACCCCTAACCCATCTACAAAGTGAGCAATGTTCAGACTTCTAACTTTTAAAATAAAAAAGTTATAGGCGTTTCTTTCCTCATTGTTTCAAAAATTAATTGCCACCACATGCCTGGACCCAGCTGTCTGAAATTTTACACACCTATCAAGTGAAGTGTTCCCTGTAATGTGCCCATGTTTCCTGTTTGTATCTTAAAAAATAAAAAAATGGGAGGCGTAACTGTATTTACCCCACTACTACCCATTTTTCTAAAATTAATTGCCATACAAGGCAAGCACCTACGTTTTTGAAATTTCACACACATAGGTCCCAAGGTACCACCTACAATGTGGCAAAGTTTCATGTGTGTAACTTTACAAATGACAAAGTTATAGGCATTCCTGGGTATTTATTAAAAAATTAATTGCCACACAAGGCAAGCACCTACGTTTCCGAAATTTCATACACATGGGTCCCAAGGTACCACCTACAATGTGGCAAAGTTTCATGTGTGTAACTTTAAAAATGACAAAGTTATAGGTGTTTCTTTCCTCATTGTTTCAAAAATTAATTGCCACACAAGGAAAGCTCCAATGTTTCTGAAATTTCACTCACATATCAAGGCAAGTGGTACCTGTAATGTGCCCAAGTTTCCTGTTTGTATCTTAAAAAATAAAAAATGGGAGGCGTAACTGTATTTACCCCACTACTACCTATTTTTCTAAAATTAATTGCCACACAAGGCAAGCACCTATGTTTCTGAAATTTCACACACATAGGTCCCAAGGTACCTCCTACAATGTGGCAAAGTTTCATGTTTGTAACTTTAAAAATGACAAAGTTATAAGCATTCCTGGGTATTTATTAAAAAATTAATTGCCACAAAACGCATGCACCAATCTTTCTGAAATTTCTCACAGATAACTATCCCTAACCAGTCTACAATGTCCCCAAGTTTCATCCTTCTATCTTTAAAAATGAAAAAGTTATAGGCGTTTTTGTAAAACAATACTTGGCTATGGGAAAAAGCATTCAAAATGGCGTCCGATCCGGATCGGACATCTGGTCCGATCCGATCCGACCAGCCTCCGATCCGATCCGATCCGATCCGACCCCCCAGGTCCGATTCCGATCCGCTATCCGATCCGATCCGGGGGGTCAGTGCACATCCCTACTAATGAGTAAGTGGGCACCAGAAACTGGTACGGAGCCACACCGTGCAGCTCCATGCCCAACAAGGAAGTGGGGAGCAAATCCGCCATCCCGAGGAAGGCGGAGTGGGGTGGGGTCCCCAATATCAGGTGGTATTATTTTTACTTACATTTTGCGGTGGAGTGCAAGAGCGCTCTTTGGCCTGTTAAAATAAAAAAATGGCAGGTGCAACTGTGCAATGTCCCGGGAGGAACCCAGGATGTCACACTTCCTGTTTAGAAAAAAGAAGACAATCCCGGAAGCAGGTAAGTCCGGGATCATCCCCCCTCTCTCCCTCTGCACGGGTAGGTGTAGAAAGGGCCAATGTGAAAAATCCCCCTCAGACCTTTGGCTTCAACACATGGAATTTGGGGATGGAGCAACTAGACTGACATGTGTAGCCCCTTGTGCTACTTGAATGCATGAGAGAAAAAAAGATTTTGAAGGGGGCTTTGAGCGTTCAGCCCACTAAAGAATTTAGCTTACCCTGTGCTTTTATTTTCTATTTTATACTGTAATCACATTCCTTATAATTTATTGCTCAATATTTCTATTTCTTTTTTTTTTACATTTGGCATTTACTATTGCTGAACCCACTCATTTTAAGTTATATTTCTGTTCCAGTTACCTCAAACCTGGTTAAATTATATGAGCTGTAAACAAAGCCTTCCGATCAAGGGACTTTATTGCATCTACCTAAAGGGTCCGGGTTACAGTGACTGACTTGAAACTGGTCTCATGAGTTTTACTATGCTGCTTTCACAATGTGAAGGTCTCCATTCGGAACAGGGGTGGGGGAGGGGAGTATCAGTCGTAAACCAGCCAGCAATGCCATAATACACAGGGTCAAACGCTTGCAACTGTACCATCGAAACCTTTCCAACGTAATACAGCTTTCCTTCTATCCACAGCCTTAATTCAGTGGTTTTCAAACTTCCCACACTCAGTGAAGCCTGTGTTCCTTGATTTGTCTTTCACAGAACTTCCATGCATTGCAGACAATTAATTTTAAGGTGTATTGCAGGGAGTGCTCTCAGCTTCCTGGGAGCACCAAGCAGTCCTGTTGAGCGTTGCTCCGTGGAAACTGAATGTGTTTCCAACAGTCACCAGGGACTGCTGCAGGAAATTGGTAATGGTAGACATTTATCAAGCCGTCTGTGGAAGAGGGCCTTAGCTCAGTGGCAGAGAACATGTTTTGCATGAAGATAGTCCTGTATTCAAACCTTGGTATCCTCAGCTTTGAGCTGGGAGAAGAAATCATGTCTACAACTCCTGGAGAGCCACTGCTATTCGGTATAGGCAATACTGGGCTGGATGGGTCAATTGTTTCATTTTGTTTAAGGCAACTTCTTATATTCCAAAGCTGTCCATTAATGTAACAACACCAGCACAAGCTGTATGGTGGTGGTGGTGGTGGTAGTGACAGTTGACAGTGGCACTCTGGGTTCTCCTAGCCAACAGGGGGAGCTGCAGTTCCTTGCTGCTTTGCTGCTGAGAGAACTGTGCATGGAGCAGCAGGCCAGTGCCTAGTTCTGAGGAATTCTGGGAATGAAGCATTGGCCTGGTACTCCAGAGTGCCTCCCCAAGTATTTCCTGCTGGAGAAAACTGAGCAGAGATGGCAGTGGCCAGAAGGGATGCAGGGCATAATGGAGGAGGAGGAGGAGGAGGAGGAGGAGGAGGAGGAGGAGAGCAAGAGAGAAGGGACAGCATCACTGTGTCTGCCTGTGGGGCATCAAAACACTGCACCACAGTCCTGCAGGAAATTACCAAAAGAAAAGAAACTCTGTTGAATATGGGGACATTTGAATTATGTGCAGAGTCATATGATCCCCCATGAAACCAGTGCAGACCAGGAAAGGGACGTGCATGATATAACCCTTTTATTTTATTTTATTTTATTTTATGTAGCTATTTATTTATCCTCTTTTTGCTGAATGATTTTACTTATCAACATGAAACCTTTCGTCTTTCAATACATAATGATATAAAGAATAGAGGAGGAAACCTAAAGGGGAGGGAACGGGGAGGGTTTGTACTGACAAATGGGGGGATCTAATAAACTTTTAATAACAAAAAGCAGTTGTCAGTTATTACTGGTCTTCTCATTATTGCTGTAGTTTATTTATGAAACATATGAAGGCTTACGCCAACTGAGTATTCGCCAACCACAAACTCGTCCCTGTATTATCAATATAGCATAATAACAGGAATGGATACATATATGCATAACAACATAATGCCAGTTAAAATCTGTTTCAGCAAATTGCCTTTATCGAGTCCATATCTGTAGATCCTTGGGATGGAGACTGCATCTCTGTATGACTCACTGATCTGCTTGCCTCATTGCGGTCAAGAGGCACACTTAGAACAGCGAGTCACACACAATATACAGGGGATAGGTTTCCCTGAAGTAACTCTTACATACTCTAAAAGTAAATGTTTGCAGTTATAAGAATGAAAGGTGCCCCCAAATTTACTCTCCAAGGACTCAGGCAAGGACATTTTCCAGCCCTACTAGCTAAGATCCTTTAAGTGATGAACTTGAACCTTATTTGGATGTCTGCAGAATCTTTCTCCCCCATCCCATCTCAATATTGTAAAAATGATAACACCATGGTTGGGTTCACACAACACAGCAATCCATACACAATGTTGAGTATGGGTTGAGTGTGTGGGGTATTGTTGAACCATGGGTTGCAATTGAAGCCTGGATTGTTGTGTTGCGTGAACCCAGCTGTGCTAATAAACCATGAAGAGAACCCATGGTTTGTTGTTGGGTTGGGAACTGTGGGTTGTTCATGGTTAATAAACCATGGTTTGTTAGCACAGCTGGGTCCACACAACACAACAATCCATAGTTCAACAACAAACCAAGATTTGTCAACAACTGACACTCAGTCCATACTCAACCTTGAATATGCTTTGTCATGTTGTATGACTTCAAGATTAAATCAGATTATTCCCCTTCTCTTCATCCCCATCCATGCACCCTCCTTTTTGTAACATCTTACTTGCACTTTATGTGTGAGAACTTTGGATTGGTCTAATAAAGGTATTGCATTAAGATGGGTTTTCAATAGGGATGTGCACGGCCGAAATTATCGTATTGTATCGTTATCGGAAATTCTGGTAGAAAAAAAATTCAGATCTAATAATATCATAGGTATTCTGTATCGAATCAGATTGGATATCCAATAATTATCGGATTTCCGATATTTCATTCGGAGTATTTTGCTTTTTGAGACAGAAATGTCTCAAAAAGCTTCTGTATTTTAACTCTAACTTCTGTATTTTAAAAGTTAGAGACTTGAAATTTGGTCACAGTGCGCCTAAGTATGTGTTTGAAATTTCAGAACAATCCCTCCACCCCTGTATTTTATATGAATTTTTGGAAGATTGTGCAACGTTTTGACAGCTCTGAATGCACGTGGCTTTAACTTTCATTCAGAGTTGTCAAAAAGTTGCACGATCTTTCAAAAATTCATATAAAATACAGGGGTGGAGGATTGTTCTGAAATTCCATACAAATACTTAGACATATCCCATAAGCACTGTGACCAAGTTTCAAGTCTCTAGCTTTTAAAATACAGAAGTTATAGGTTTATTTATATGGTGGTCCGATAATCCCCCCCCCAAAAAAAATCCAATATAATCGGACTGAAAATTTTCAGATCTCATAATTATCAGAGGTATTTGTTTCGTATAGTTATCGTTAATCGGATTTCCGAAAATGCCATTATCGGATCGTTATTGGACATCGGAACGATATGATACACATCCCTAGTTTTCAAACTATCCTTATGGTCAAGCTTTGCTTTTTGTGGTCCAATTGCATGGAAAGGATTTATTCTGTGACTGAGCTAAGGCCCTTCCCTGATAAATTAACTACAGCAAATATACACCTTTTCTGTTCAAGCATTCAAGCAACATAATGGAGAAGGGGCCGTGGCTCAGTGAAAGTGCATCAGCTTTGCATGCAGAAGATCCCAGGTTCGATCCCCGGCACCTCCAGGTAGGGCAAGAAAAGCTCCTGCCTGAAACTCTGGAGAGCCACTGCCAGTCAGTGTTGACAATACTGGTCTAAATAGACTAACGGTTTGATTCAGTGTAGGGAAGCTTCCTATATTCTTAAGATAATCAGAAATGTCCTGCTGGAGTCACCCAAAGTTTCCATGGAGCCAATGGAGCCAATGGTCGTGTACCCAAATACACATAGGTTTCTGTATACCTATTGCCCAGGATCTCACATTTAACACACAAGAGCCTATCCTAGATCAAATGTAGATAGGTTCTATGCAAATAGTAACTGGAATGTATGGAAGCTGGAGGGCAAGACTTGGCAGGCAGGACCTTCATTAACTCCCTCCATTGCTTAATTTGAATCCAATAGGGCTATAGATATGGAGCACCATTAGACAAGCATTTTATTGCATGTTCATTCACCGGGGGGGGGGGGGTGCAGGTTCTTTGGATGATGTCCACCTCCTGTGTGGCTCCCGTTCCTTCTGATCTTTTTTCCGCAGCAAAATAAGACCCTGGTAAATCCATTTTTATTTGTTTATTGGAAGCAAAATGTGCCACCCTTTTCTGCTGTGTGCAGGAAAAGCAGCACAATAAAAATGCCTACTGAATGGGCCACCTGGCCATTGTTTACTTCCTCTATCATCCCTGTGTGAAGGAAGAGGAAGTACTGTGGGACAGAAGCAGAGGGGGAAGCAATGGTAAGGAAATGCTCATGGCAAAAATCCTCCCTTAATATGCCTTCAGCCTTTGAAGTCTGGGGATCTCAGATGACAGCCTGTGCCATGATGATGTCATTTAAGACTGAGGTAGCTACATTTTATTATTATTATTTAAGTGACCATTTTTAGTAGTCAGACTAATGTTGGTGCATAGCTGTTTCCATTATGGAATCTACAATCTCTAGAAAGAAAAGAGGAACAAGCTAAAGGCAGCAACGATGAACTTGGAAGAACAGAATTAAACTTAGAAAGAGCAGAGGTGAAATAAGGAGCCTTCATACAGCAAAGGATGATACTAAAAACATGACGCAACAGCTTGTTGAGCAATTGTGATCCTACAGCAATTTCTCAGCTTGCGATATTTATACAGCACTCTAGAGTGTTCATAGATAATTTCAGGGGGAATCTACACTGTAGCTTCATTACATTAAGGAAGGGTTACGATTACGCATTGGGACACATGATGCTCTTACTGTAACATTTTATAGCCGTGGTTTTTTTCCTACGATTTTCTGTGATATATTCTGGTTTTTTTATTATTATTGATAAATCGTTGGAAGTAGAAGAATATGTCTTTCCTTACCGTATTGGAGTCACAGCTATCAAACTTCCTGTATCCAATAACAGACGTATGGGCGTGTACTTTCTTTCTGGCACCCAAATGCTTCGTATCGCCATTGGCTTCCCTGGTGGTTACAGACTTCACATTTTCTCCTCTCTTTTCTATACTGCCTTTTTGGGACCAACCTAAGTGGTCTAGAAAAAAATCAGAACATATAGACAATAGTCAAGTCTGCAACAATTTGCAGCGTGTGTTTTTCACACAGGTCGAAAATAAAAACAACAATAAGAAATAGAACAAGTTTTTAAATGGAGATTTTGAATGAGCGGGAGAGAGAGAGCAGCTAAGGGGGCAGCCTCTGCGGCGTTCCTTCCCCAAGGGCTGTGCCCAGGTATCCTGAGGGGAAGCCCCAGTGCCCCCGACGGTGCCCCTTTCCCACACATGGGACCCGAAGTTCCCGTCCTCCCTCTCGTCTCTCGGCCAAGTGCGGCCTTGTGGCGAAGCCAGGCGACGACGAGGGATCCTGGGCTCAGGTGTTTAGTGTGTGTGTTTTCTCCCTTCCTCCCTTTGCCCTGCATGGGTAACATGAGAAGAGGTGCGCAGGCCGAGGTGGCGGCGGTGGTGGCGCTCGCTGAGGAGAAAGGCGAGAGCCGAGTGGAGGAATGGCAGGCAGGGTTTGCCTCGGAGCGGGAAGCCCCTCAGGAGTCCGCGAGGACTCCTCACTAGCGGTGTGCACGGACCCCCCGGATCGGATCGGGACCCGGATTGGGACCTCCAATTTTGTCATGGATTGGTTCGGACAAAATTGGAGCCCCCCCGGACTGGATCGAGAACGATCCCGATCCAAAAATCGGAAATTTTTGGATCGGCCGCCATTTTTTCCCCCATAGACTTGCATTGCAATGCAAGTCTATGAGGAAAAAATGGCGGCGGGTGGGTGAGGGGGGGCCTAACTCCCTCCCCCCCGGGGCCGTCCGCTGTGGACGGCCCCAGCAGGTAAGCCCCCTCCCCCGCGCTCCCTACCCCCCCTGGGGCCGTCCGCTTCCATCCGCGGACGGCTCCGGGGGGGGTAAGCCCCCTTCCCCGCCACTGCTTACCTTTTAGGGCTGTTCGCTCCCGTCCGGCGCCGGCGGCTACTGCCAGCCGGCTTTGCGGCCTGCTCTCGAGTAGCGCGCCGGGTGATCACCCGGCGCGCCACCCTGGAGCAGGCCGCGGAGCCCGCTGGTAGTAGCCGCCGGCGCCGGACGGGAGCGGACGGGCCGGAAAGGTAAGGGCCCCCCTCCCCCCCTCCGCGCGCCCCCTCCTCCCCTCCACGCACCCCCTGCTTACCTTCCCGGCCCGTCCGCTCCCGTCCGGCACCGGCGGATACTACCAGCGGGCTCCGCGGCCTGCTCTCGAGTAGCGCGCCGGGTGATGACATCAACCGGCGCGCCACCCTGGAGCAGGCCGCGGAGCCCCCTGGTAGTAGCCGCCGGCGCCGGACGGGAGCGGACGGGCCGGAAAGGTAAGGGCCCCCCTCCCCCCCTCCGCGCGCCCCCTCCTCCCCTCCACGCACCCCCTGCTTACCTTCCTGGCCCGTCCGTTCCCGCCCGGCGCCGGCGGCTACTACCAGCGGGCTCCGCGGCCTGCTCTCGAGTAGCGTGCTGGGTGATGACATCACCCGGCGCGCCACCCTGGAGCAGGCCGCGGAGCCCGCTGGTAGTAGCCGCCGGCACCGGACGGGAGCGGACGGGCCGGGAAGGTAAGGGCCCCCCTCCCCCCCTCCGCGTGCCCCCTCCTCCCCTCCACGCACCCCCTGCTTACCTTCCCGGCCCGTCCGCTCCCGTCCGGCGCCGGCGGCTACTACCAGTGGGCTCAGCGGCCTGCTCTCGAGTAGCGCGCCGGGAGCGGACGGGCCGGGAAGGTAAGGGCCCCCCTCCTCCCCTCCCCCCGCTGTCCACTTTCATCGGCGGGCGCCCGCTGGCGCCCGCCAATGGAAGCGGCGGTGGGCGCCAGTGGGCGCCCGCCGATCCGCCGAACCGGTTCGGACCCTTTTCGGATCGGTTCGGACTGGATCGGCGGATCCAGCTGTTGGATCGGAAATCGGATAATTTATCTGATTTCCCACTGGACCGGACTCGGATCGTGAATCGGATCCGATCCAGTGCACATCCCTATTCCTCACCCTGCCTCATAACTTTGCCCAGTGCCCTGCCAGTGGCCCCAACATGAACGAAAAAGGCAGCTGAGGAAGAGAAGGAGAGTAGCCCTCCTCTATTTGGAGGCAGTGGGCAGGGAAACCACAGTAACAGGCAGAGATGCACAGAAGAGTCAGTGTGACCTAATTAAACACAGTGAAGATGGGAGAAATGATCAACTGAAACATAAGAATACGATAATGTGGCATACCACATTTTAAAACACAGTAATTAACAACATAATAATCAACTATTTAAAATGTAACAAACATATGTGTAGATTGCCCCTAACTAATCCTTACAACAACCCCTTAAGGAAGGCCTGTATTATTAACTTCCATATTGCACAGAGAATGCTTTCTTTCTTAAACCTATGTATTGAGTTCAAGGCTGAAATGAGATTTTTGAATCAGGAACCTCCTCGTTCACCACTCAGTAAATTTCCTCCCACATTACATTATATCTCTGCAACTCTTTGGAGAACAGTGTAAAGTTAAAAAAAAATTGTAGGTACACATTTCAAAGCCTTGTACAATTGAGCAACCTGCCATTCAGATATACACAGCCGTGCTCCAGCTACAGAGTGGAAACTTTGCAAGGTACTGTGAAGGTCTGCAAACAAAGGAAACCAAATTGTTGAGAAATACTACAGTCAGATACTTGTACGCAACACTGATGAGATACATATCAGCAGCAAGACTTTTCTCTGCCCCATCCCCAACATCTGAGATGGAAAATAGCTTGGGAATAACTTTAAACAGGAAAAAAGAAAGAATATCGTACTGCCAAATTAGGAGGCAGGGTTAGGTTTATTTCAAATTATAGAAGAGTGTTTGGCATTGATCTCTGGACCAAAAACATGGCTCCCCATTTCATTGTGGTATCAGTTGATAGGCTGACCATATGAAAAGGAGGTCAGGACTCATGTAACTTTAACAGTTGTAGAGAAAAGGGAATTTCAGCCAGGGTCATTTGTATGCAATTAGTTCTTGGTGATATTCCCTCTTCATCACAACAGTTAAAGGTGGAGGGGCCCTGCCTTCTTTTGTATTTGGTCACTCTAGTATAGTGCCTGCAACTTTAACTGTTGTGATGAAGAGGGAATTTCACCAGGAACTAATTGCATTCAAATGACACTGGCTGAAATTCCCTTTTCTCTACAACTGTTAAAGTTACATGAGCCCTGTCCTCCTTTTCATATGGTCAGCCTACTGTTGGAGGAATGATAGCATGATTGCCGACTCTCACAGGAACAGATATTTGTACTGAAGAAGTTGCCTAGAATGCAAATAACACTGGTAGCCACAACTTTCAACTGCATGTTATTTATGGACTGATAAAGGCAGTGTGGAATAATGGCGAAACTCTGTTGATTCCCCAAGACTTTAGCTCGGCCCTTTTCTTCTTATTGTTTAATGCCATCCATGAATAAAGCTGGCAGGAAGGCTGCCTGCCAGAAAGGGCATTTTCAAAGTCACACAACAAGAACATTTCCTTGTCAAGGCCCATTACAAGAAAAAAGTAAGTGGCATTTTGGTGAAATTGCCCATTTTTTTTTAAAAAAAATCTAAGTACATGGGGCTGAAGTGTCTGTTACTAAGGCAGATATAAATTTGGAACCCATAAGAGCACCTGTCGATCATCGAGATGCAGAGGTATATATGTAATTTGTAGCACATCCAACCAGCGGATTATTTCTTTTAATTTTTTTTTATGCTTCTAAATTTTTGATACAGACATTGCAAGATATATCAGGTTGCATTAGGTTAAACATGTCTTGCAATGTGACATTATATGATATGACCTGACAGAACCAGATGAAAATGTCATGTTGGATCACATATTTAAAAGAGGAACGTGTGCATGTTTGAAACATCGTAATGTAGTGGTGTGTGCTTTCTAAAAAGAACCCTGTGTATGTGTTGCTGTTGTTCTATAGTACTACAAAGGAGAAATGTTATCCTGTAACAGTGTAACATTTATAAAGGATTTCTTTCACCATCCCAGCCAAGAATTAACATTACAGTAGCATAATCAATAGGATGATTAGGTTAGAAGTGGATAGGTATATCATTTGGAGACAAGAGTCAAACTAATATCTTAACACCTTATCAGTAAAACGTAATGGATTATATCCAATCATGTTGTTCTGCCAGTGGAAGGGAACACCTGCTGGAATGGGTTTCTTTCTTTCCCTAATCTACCCCACACCTCTTAATCTGCTCTGGAGTATTGGGGACTCTCCAGAGCAGATTTGGGACATACATGGGGTGTGTGTGCAAGGGGAAGGAGGAAGCAGGAGTGAAAGCCTTGTTGCCCAAGGGTTGGATCCAACTGAACAGCACAGCCCTTCCCACCATCACTATCGCCACCATCACCACCATGAATGGACTATGCATATGGTTTTTCCTGTCTACGTCTACGTCCTGTGTATTCAGAAACTTGTATGCATACACAAAGGAGAGAAATATCAGCAGCAGCCATCCCTCTCCTCCCTATGTTTCAGTTGTGCAAGTTATACATGCTTTCAATGCAAGTAACCCGGCCCAAGACTAGCCCAGGACATTTTGCTGCCTGAGATGAAGAACAAATTGGCCAACTGGATGGGCAGTTAATCTTGCTTCAGTACTCATGAGTAGACAATATCCTCCATCACTCCTGAGGGTGGCAGGCTAGTTCAGTTGCAGAAAAGGGCAACTAAAATTATCAAGGGGCTGGAGCATCTCCCCATTAGTGAAGGTTACAACAGCTGGGATTGTTTAGATTGGAAAAAGGAGGTCAAGGGGAGACATGATAGAGGTGTACAAAATAATGCATGGTTTGGAGAATGTGGATAGGGAGACATTTTTCTCCCTCTCCCACAATATTAACTCCTCCTTTAATGATCACATTGTTCCATGCTGCAGCTCTGACTGCCTTTTTTGGGGCATTCCAGATTTCTGAGCTGCTGGTAGCAGCCAGAAATTATGTCTCCCGTCGAGCCTTACAATTTCAAGACATCACCTTGTCATAGGATGTAGTACATATTAGGCTATGGTGGTCTAAGATTGACCAGAGGGCTGTTGGCACTAGAGTGAAATTATGCCTGGCTCAGGTCAAAGAATTATGCCCCATAAAGGCATTAGAGGCCTTTTTGGTAATTAGAGGAGGGGGGTCCTCTGTTCCATATTTGTGATGAGGCGCCTCTGACCAAATCTCAATGCTGGGCTGTTACCAAGAAGGCCTTGCAATCTCTGGGCCTTGGAGCCTTCTGCTTTGGGACACACTCCTTTCGTATTGGGGCCGCCTCCATGGCTGCATCCCTGGGCTTTGCCCCTGATGAGGTGTGTGCTGTAGGCAGATGGTGATCTAAGGCTTTCAGCTCTTATATATGCCCATTCCCAGGGCAGTAAGGTCTCACATAAATCAAGTTCATGTTATCACATTGTTTTGTTCTCCCTAGATCTCAGATTTATACACGGGCCTGTGCAGGTGCTCATTTGTAGACACAGCATAGCGTTTTGGGCTGGATGGAGGGCTGCCAGGTCAAGCTGCTGATCTTAGCTGATACTCAGTGTGTGTGCCAATGCCCAGTAGCTCAGCTAGTGAGGCAAATGGTGGGTCCACTTCCTGCCCACTTTGTTTCAGAAAGGTTTGGTGAGTTGTCTGCCACAGGTTTTGGTTTTTCATTTGGGCAGAAATGACCTTGGTTTGTTGAAAGGCAAAGCTCTCGTTGTGCAGGCTTTGCCTGATTTTCAGATCATACGGCAACGTTGGCCAGGAATTATGATCTTGTGGTCCTACCTGATTCCCAAAAGGGTCTGGAGGGACAGCTGGAACCCGCAGGCCCTGGATTGAGCATACAAGAAGGTGAACTGGCAAATTGCCTGTGGCTTGACCGGTCAGGGTGATGGTTTCATTTCTCATCCTTCAATTGTTCAGACAAGGAAGGAGTTTTACAGGCAAAATGGAGTTCATCTGTCTGATCTGGGCAACAATATTTTCCTTGCCGATCTGCAAAGAAGCCTGTGGGAAGTAATTCAGTGCAGGTGGGAGGGTGAACAGCTATGCAATAGGCTTGTCATTCTCCTGCAGCTGGTGGGGGTGAGCACAATGAGGGAATTCAGGGATGGTGTGCATTCCATAATCCCTGATGGCCTCCTGCTGAGGGTTTTATGGCCCCAGTGGGGGATGTCACCTGTGAGGCCAACTCACATCACCCACCTGGTGTTTCTTGGCCTGGGAGGAGGTGACACAGGAAGGCCTCCTCTTCCCAAAAGGGGCAGTCCTATCGGTGGTGATCTGGCAGACACCACTCAATAGGAATGGAACATTTTCACCTGATGCCTAGCTTTATATCATACTTTATACCATACCCTCATCCACTTGCAATTACTGTTTTATACTGTGGACAATGAATCCCCTTATTAGCTCTATTAAATTAATTTTAGCCTTTGAAAGTCAGTAGCAATAGGCAAAAAAGGTAGAGTCATGTGAAGATCTTAGGGGCTGGAGATGTAGATCCCCTCCATCCCACCAGAGTTGAAGGTGGTAGGAAGAAAAAAACGCTATTCATTTTGCATACCTGTTGCCCTAGCAAAAAGTTTTGCAAGTTTTGTAGTGCCTCAAAGATCTATCAAACCTGTTTAACCAGAGCAGACCTGGTACAAATTAGGTGAGTATTTACTAGGGGTGTGCATCGGATCGGATCCGATCCACGATCCGAATCCGATCCGACCCAAAATCGGGAAAATCCGATCCGATCCGATCCGATCCGACCAACCTCCGATCCGATCCGATCCGATCCGATGAGGTCCGATCCGGATCGGACGCCATTTTGAATGCTTTTTCCCATAGCCAAGTATTGTTTTACAAAAACGCCTATAACTTTTTCATTTTTAAAGATAGAAGGATGAAACTTGGGGACATTGTAGACTGGTTAGGGATAGTTATCTGTGAGAAATTTCAGAAAGATTGGTGCATGCGTTTTGTGGCAATTAATTTTTTAATAAATACCCAGGAATGCTTATAACTTTGTCATTTTTAAAGTTACAAACATGAAACTTTGCCACATTGTAGGAGGTACCTTGGGACCTATGTGTGTGAAATTTCAGAAACATAGGTGCTTGCCTTGTGTGGCAATTAATTTTAGAAAAATGGGTAGTAGTGGGGTAAATACAGTTACGCCTCCCATTTTTTTATTTTTTAAGATACAAACAGGAAACTTGGGCACATTACAGGGAACACTTCACTTGATATGTGTGTAAAATTTCCGAAAGCTGGGTCCAGGCATGTGGTGGCAATTAATTTTTGAAACAATGAGGAAAGAAACACCTATAACTTTGTCATTTTTAAAGTTACACACATGAAACTTTGCCACATTGTAGGTGGTACCTTGGGACCTATGTGTGTAAAATTTCAGAAACATAGGTGCTTGCCTTGTGTGGCAATTAATTTTAGAAAAATGGGTAGTAGTGGGGTAAATACAGTTACGCCTCCCATTTTTTTAGTTTTGAAGATACAAACAGGAAACTTGGGCACATTACAGGGAACACTTCACTTGATATGTGTGTAAAATTTCAGAAACATTGGTGCTTGCCTGGTGTGGCAATTAATTTTTGAAACAATGAGGGATTCATTGGACAGCACTTGCCCATAAGGATTCATTGGACAGTACTTTCCCATAGGGAATCATTGCATTGCACTTTCCCATAGGGAATCATTGCATTGCACTTTCCCACTGAGAAATACAGTTATGCCTCCCACATTTTTATTTTTGAAGATACAAACAGGAAACTTGGGCACATTGTAGACTGGTTAGGGATAGTTATCTGTGAGAAATTTCAGAAAGATTGGTGCATGCGTTTTGTGGCAATTAATTTTTTAATAAATACCCAGGAATGCCTATAACTTTGTCATTTTTAAAGTTACACACATGAAACTTTGCCACATTGTAGGAGGTACCTTGGGACCTATGTGTGCTAAATTTCAAAAACGTAGGTGCTTGCCTTGTATGGCAATTAATTTTAGAAAAATGGGTAGTAGTGGGGTAAATACAGTTACGCCTCCCATTTTTTTATTTTTTAAGATACAAACAGGAAACATGGGCACATTACAGGGAACACTTCACTTGATAGGTGTGTAAAATTTCCGAAAGCTGGGTCCAGGCATGTGGTGGCAATTAATTTTTGAAACAATGAGGAAAGAAACGCCTATAACTTTTTTATTTTAAAAGTTAGAAGTCTGAACATTGCTCACTTTGTAGATGGGTTAGGGGTAGATATGTGTCAGAAATTTCAGAATGATAGGTCCAGGCATTTGATGGCTATGGAATTTTTAGATTAAATGTTTCAAAAAATGTTCCACAGAGGCCAGGTCTTCCTTTCCTCCCCCTCCCGCTTCCCGCGAAGAAAAGGAAACACTGTCTCGTCTCGATCCCTTTGATCCTTGCTAGTATCCATTACAGGGCTCGTGTCTGCTTTCCTACTTTCACTTTTTTACTCAAGCAGACACGAGCCCTGTAATGGATACTAGCAAGGATCAAAGGGATCGAGACGAGACAGTGTTTCCTTTTCTTCGCGGGAAGCGGGAGGGGAAGACCTGGCCTCTGTAGAAATTTTTTTGAAACATGTAATTTTAAAATTCCATAGCCATCAAATGCCTGGACCTATCATTCTGAAATTTCTGACACATATCTACCCCTAACCCATCTACAAAGTGAGCAATGTTCAGACTTCTAACTTTTAAAATAAAAAAGTTATAGGCGTTTCTTTCCTCATTGTTTCAAAAATTAATTGCCACCACATGCCTGGACCCAGCTGTCTGAAATTTTACACACCTATCAAGTGAAGTGTTCCCTGTAATGTGCCCATGTTTCCTGTTTGTATCTTAAAAAATAAAAAAATGGGAGGCGTAACTGTATTTACCCCACTACTACCCATTTTTCTAAAATTAATTGCCATACAAGGCAAGCACCTACGTTTTTGAAATTTCACACACATAGGTCCCAAGGTACCACCTACAATGTGGCAAAGTTTCATGTGTGTAACTTTACAAATGACAAAGTTATAGGCATTCCTGGGTATTTATTAAAAAATTAATTGCCACACAAGGCAAGCACCTACGTTTCCGAAATTTCACACACATGGGTCCCAAGGTACCACCTACAATGTGGTAAAGTTTCATGTGTGTAACTTTAAAAATGACAAAGTTATAGGTGTTTCTTTCCTCATTGTTTCAAAAATTAATTGCCACACAAGGAAAGCTCCAATGTTTCTGAAATTTCACTCACATATCAAGGCAAGTGGTACCTGTAATGTGCCCAAGTTTCCTGTTTGTATCTTAAAAAATAAAAAAATGGGAGGCGTAACTGTATTTACCCCACTACTACCTATTTTTCTAAAATTAATTGCCACACAAGGCAAGCACCTATGTTTCTGAAATTTCACACACATAGGTCCCAAGGTACCTCCTACAATGTGGCAAAGTTTCATGTTTGTAACTTTAAAAATGACAAAGTTATAAGCATTCCTGGGTATTTATTAAAAAATTAATTGCCACAAAACGCATGCACCAATCTTTCTGAAATTTCTCACAGATAACTATCCCTAACCAGTCTACAATGTCCCCAAGTTTCATCCTTCTATCTTTAAAAATGAAAAAGTTATAGGCGTTTTTGTAAAACAATACTTGGCTATGGGAAAAAGCATTCAAAATGGCGTCCGATCCGGATCGGACATCTGGTCCGATCCGATCCGACCAGCCTCCGATCCGATCCGATCCGATCCGACCCCCCAGGTCCGATTCCGATCCGCTATCCGATCCGATCCGGGGGGTCAGTGCACATCCCTAGTATTTACACCATTTAACATGCACACTAAATAATGAACTTCAATATCCTATAAAAATATTTATCTAGACAGAATCCAGTTCTTCTTAGAAGTGTGTATTATTATTATTATTATTATTATTATTATTATTATTATTATTATTATCACTTCTATACTGCCCCATAGCCGAAGCTCTCTGGGCGGTTTACAAAAATTAAAAAGATTGAGCATTAAAAAGATTGTTCTTGATCCTTCAAAACCCCAACACACACTTGTTTGATCCAAGGCACTTTTATTTCCACAGGTTAACTCTGCAGAAACCAATCACAATGACTTACAGTGAGCTAGAGTTATTTGGGGACATTTTAAGAAACAAGCCTCATAATGAAACCTTGCTTAAATTCACTTGATATGTGGTATATGGAAAACGTTTCCACTGAGCAAGGAAAATATTCAGGCATTTTTTTTTCAGAGGCCGTTATGCAAAAGTATATCAAACATTTCCGTGTAGCAAATGACCAAGCCAAAACGAAGATGCAAACCCTTCTATTTTTCTAAGAAGGAATTAGAGCAGGGGTACCAGACCCAATTCCCATGCAGCAGATGTCCAGCATAATTTTCATCTGAAAATATGTCTAGAACTAAACCACAAATTGCACCTTGTGACAGTATTACCTGCTACTTAGGTTAATCTGCTTTATTATATTAACATGTATCTATTTAGTTTTTCAGATACAGGTTAGAGAGGGTTAACTGTGGGCAGGAGGGGGCTGCCCACAGTTCTATCAGGGGGAGGGCGGGAGTTGGTGATGTTAGAGTTTTGTTTTGGGGGGGGGGAGTTGACATTTATAGCACTGAAACAACAACTTGTAAGATATAATTTTTTATTTCGTGTGACTGAGTTAGATCCATGTGCCAGCTTGATCTTCATTTAAGCTTTCGCATACAGTAGCACTTAATAGCCAGCGCTGACTTCTCCAAACTAGAAATTATAGTAACAGTGATAAATTTTACAGACATGGTGTTGTGGCTGGGTAGAAGGCTAGCTAAGTCAGTGGCTGAATTCGGACGACACAATAAGCAACTGGGGAGGGGGAAACAATCATCAATTGTATTGACTATTGTGTCATCCGAATGCTGCCATAGTCAACTCAGTGCTGATCCTAATCCACACCACAGTTGATTATTTATTACCATGTTGTGTGGGGAGTACCCCCTAGTTGAACAACTGTAAAGTTGATTATTATCCCACCATTGACTATTGTGTTGTCCGAATTCAGCCAGTGTGTACAGCCAATTTGGCAGTGATGTCCCCCTCCTTGGGCTGATTATCTCAGGCATGAAGGGATAATAGGGGAAAGCCTGGGCGACGGAGGGTGGTTGTCACACACTTCCATTAAGCATTAATGTGAAAAGTATTTGATCCCCCCCCAGCAAACCTAGTCATTACAAACAGTAATTCTGGCATGTTGCCTGCTGTGTTATACTTTTTTGTGGAGTATAGGGTATAGTGTCCATTCAGGAATGTTTCAAGCTCTGAAGATGGTTCAATCATTTGTATGGAATTAGATCTACACCTTGTGTCATATTGATAGGATCCCGTCATGGTGTCTCTATATCCCCCTTGTGCATTTATACCCCATAGCACACAACAATGACATCTGCTGTGGTATATTGGATAATACGGAATGAAAAGTGGGAAATAATGCTAGAATTGTGGCATATGGAATATGCAATGTGACCCAACAGTTATCAGTGCACTTCAATATTGATAAAAAGCATTAGTGTAGATCTAGCCATGATGAGGTTTTGCAGGCCATATGAACAGTCCCTCGGGGACTTTGGGTTGGCACGTATGAGATGGCCAAGAGGAATTCAATAATTCTTGTACTCTGCAAAGCTGAGCATTCTTGCTTCTAAGCCAGGTCTGTATTTTGCATCTCTAAGTGTGTCCACGCACATGTGTGTTTACACACGGAAACTGTCAAAGTTGAAGTGACACCAATGTTACAGAGGTTAATTTTATACACTCATCTGAAGGAAAGAGCGACACAGCAGGCCCTTAATTCCAATGGAAGTAATGACTTGCTGCTATGGAAACATGATGAAATCCCTTGATGGGTAGAAAATGAGCCTGTGTCACCAAAGGAAATGTCACAATAATAAGAAAAATCCTATGGTAATTTCGAATAACATTGGGGAAGGTGGAGATGAACTCACTAGTTATTTAAATATAGCTATGAAAATGAGGATAATTAGAGAGTTGTGTGAGAACAGATAGTAAAGTGTGTTGAGAAGATGCTGCAGAGTGTAGCTATGACAGTTTGCCTTTATTCGTCTGGCTGGGTAATGACACTCCAGTAGCTACTGACCCGTGCAAAACACAAGTAGTTTACTCTAGGCCACTGGTAACTGCTCCTCAAACGCATACATTCCTTAAGCTGAACCTGACAGATTTTGACACACACACGAAATACACCCGCAGTAGGCACAAAGTATAAATTTCTCTGACATTCACACAGACATCCTGAGTTTGGCATCTATTTGGTACTGAGGGCCTATTATTTTTATGACATTTACAGAGTAGCTGCGACAGTTCCTCAAGGAAGGTGACATCTTCTCATGCCAGGTAGAAATGTTAAGCTTCACACCAAAGCCATCTTCTTGTGAAAGGTGCCTGTGGAACTTCGTGTGCCAGCAATGTGCTCAAATTGATAGAATTAAAGCAGGGGTTCCTAGACCTTCCTTTTCCTCTTTTTTTGCAAAGTTCTTCTTCAGACATTCAAGCCCACTTTGCACCTCTGCTCCTTCTGCTTCTATCTAGGATAGGATAACTGATTAATTGTTATGAATCACCCAGAGAGGTTTGGCTATTGGGGAGGATAGAAATGTAATAAATAAAATAAAAATAAATAATAACCCAGCACTAAATACTCTTCAATAGGTGTTCATTCATTTTAGAATGGGTTAAATATTCAGCCTAGTCAAATTCTGTAGCGTCAGGGTGAAAAACACCTCCTGAAGATTGGATTAATAATCATTTCAAATAGTTTTGGCAGATGGGGAATCTGACCTTTAAAGCCAAAGTGACCAAGGTTTTTACATTTTCTTTCTTTTTTTCCTTTTCCCCCCAAAGTCTTGACATAGTGTCATTGTCCCCATGAAGAGTTCTGATTGGAAATACTACACAAACTGGGACACTATTTCAAGTAGTAGCAAGGATAAAGTAACAAAGGAACACAGAGAAAAGTCCTCCGTCACTGCATATTTAATTGGCAAGACCTCCTCCACCACTCCTGAGAAATGAATGAACACATGGAAATGGGAGGGAGATATTCAGCTAAGCCTCGCCCAATAGAATGGGACCCTTACCTTAAAACACACCCTACTGTGCTCTCTAATATGTTCTGCCCTTCCAGTACCAGAGCACATACCTGCATGCAGAGTTGTAATTGATTTACATGTTCTCATCTCCTTTGCATAGAAATGGCACCTTAGGGAGTGCCTCACCCCTTTATGTCCCTAACTGGTCCTGGCAATCTTTGGAAGGAGGTCTTCTGACTGAGAGTGCCATCTGCTCTTGAGGCTCACCTCAGGAGCACTTGCAGTAAAGCATTTAGTGTTGCAGCACCCCCCCTGCCCTTCGAATTGGCCTCTCATTGATATTTATTTATTTATTTATTTATTACATTTGTATACCGCCCCATAGCCGAAACTCTCTGGGCGGTTTACATAGGATTAAAAACAATTAAAAACAATATACAAAAATTAAAACAGCAAAAACACACAACACACACAATCTGTACATATAAAAACCACTAAAACACTTCAAAAAAAGCTACAAAAACAAAACAAAACAAACCCAGGCTCCTCAGATATTGCCAAATGCCTGAGAGAAGAGGAAAGTCTTGACCTGGCACCAAAAAGATAACAATGTTGGAGCCAGGCAGGCCTCGTCGGGGAGATCGTTCCACAATTGGGGGGGGGCACCACAGAGAAGGCCCTCTCTCTTGTTGCCGACCTCCGAGCTTCCCTCAGAGGAGGCACTTGGAGGAGGGCCTTAGATGTTGAACGTAGGTGTTTGGGTAGGTTCAGTCAATTGGTCAGTCATCTACAGTTTTGAACTTTAGATGCCTGCTTAAGAGTTACCTCTTTAGGCAGGCTTTCCCTGAAGGGTGTCCCAGCCAGTATAGTTATTTTCTTGCATTTTCTTGTTATATTGCTGTTATGTTAACTGGTTTAATAATTTTATTAGAAACTGGCATCAGGAGTTGTGTAATAAAGAAATAGCAATGTGTGGCCTATAAGCTGATGTAAGTCATGGTTTAAATGAAAAATAACATTGGCCACTAGCCTTATCAGAGACAACCGTATTGGCTCTAGTGAACTACTTTAATAAATAGATAGGCCATTGAGAAGAAGACAAATATTTCTATGTGCTAATAAATATTATATCTGACTTTCAGTAGCTACTGCTATTAATATATGTTTAATATATGAAGTAGGGCTTTCGGAAGAATAGGCAAATGGACTAGTACATTTCTACTAGTTCTGTAAAGTATTCTGAATATATATGGCTTACTAACATTTCTTCCATATTGTAGATAAGAGTGGGGCAAAAATGGATTGTGGTCATTTTTGGTGGTTGCTGTGAAGCTTTATGATTAAGAACAGGTTTTTTTTAAAAAAAATCCTTGCTTGATACTAAACAATATTATCTTTTAAATATCTATGATATTAGTAAATATCAATGTTTGTAAACTGTTTTCCTTGGACAGTTTTGGGGGATTGACCAAGAAATGAATGTAGTCATTGATCAAGAACAAAATCCTCGGGTTGTGATGAATAGCTCAACAAAAATGTCAATTTTGTGTGTGGCTGCTGTGAAAAAGGCAAATTCTGCATTTAAGGGCATCAGAAGGGGAATCAAAAATAAAGCAGCCATTGCTTAGTGTGTTGTCTGAACAGGCCCTAAAAGAGCAATTGCTTCATATTTGTGCCGATCTACACTGATTAAAAATGCAGAAACCTTGGGCCCATCTATATCTAAAGGTGTAGGGGAGAGGATCACGGACTTGCCTGCTTCCATGATCCTTCCCCAGCATCTATATGTCTGCATGACATCCCAAGAAGAAAGAGGGATGTCACAGGTGCCATCTTTTTTTTCTTTTTTTTTTACTGAAGAGGGGCCGGTCGCACACTTGCGAAACTTCAAAAGTGAGTTTAAAAAACAACAACACGGTGATACGGGCCCTAATCTCCCCATTGCAGTGATGGCAAAAATGCTGCCCCCACCCTCGAAGGGCACGGAGCCTCCCTGTGCAGCTCCATGCCTGGCCCCACTATTCGCTGGGAAAACAGAATGACCCAGGTGTGGTGGCCACCCTGGCCATGATCCTTGGGATAGTCCCAGGACCACAGAAACAAATCAGGAAATCCGTGGTCCCAGATCCCTGGGAATGTCCCTGGTCGTCCTTGGTTGCCCCCGGTATCCCCTGTGCATCATTTAGATGCACAGGGACAACCTAGACATGACCCTGGGAAAAAAGGCTGGTGTAGACATGGCCCTTGACTTGATTGCTTTCCATTTGCATGTAGACATAATATATCATCACATCATTTACATGGAAGACGGTAGCACATTGCTAAATAACAGTCACAGACAAGGCCAGTTCTTTGGATTTTGACTGGAAATGTTAGATCCCTAGCGCATGTATTCCTGATATGAAACTGTAAGTACTAGTTTATTTAAAACAAGCAATTGACTTTCAAAACTAATACTATCATACCTTCCTCTTTAACTAGCATCTATATTAAAAAGGGTTTCCTATGTCACAAACATTTGCCTTCCTAGACATTTCATTGTTTCTGTAAAGAACTGTCATTTCACAATCAGCTAGTGTTTGTTTTCTCTTTTTCCTACGTTCAATGTTTTGGTTGTTGTCATTCAGTTAAACATAGAAGGATCCTTTCTCCAGGATTATATCAATCAAAAGCACTAACCTTTTCTCTTCACCTCCTTTTCATGTCTTTCAGATATTTTAGAAGATGGCTGTATAATCAGAGATGCAGAAATTTTGCATTGTTGCATGGTTCATTGAATAGCTATTTTTTACGTTTAAAGTAGACACTTGTTTAATGGCAAGTTAATTGGGCAAGATAAAAAAATGTTCAATGCATAAAAGTCATGAAGTTTGACTTCCAGATGCATTATCAGGTGTTTTGGTTTTTTTCTCCTCTTTTTACAGAAAAAGTGCTTATAGTGATAAATATATAGTTCTGACGGTAGCAAATACTTAAAAAGAGAGTACTAGATATATTACCAATGGTACATTAAAAACTATGATATTATACCACCATTTAAAGAAATGGTAAGCAATCCTGCAAAGCCATCAGTGTCCAGGTTTAGAATTAGAGTGCCAGTTTGTGCTACATTTCTTCATGAAACTGAATCTAAACTGAAATATCATGTTATCATTAGGGGTGTGCACGGACCCCCCGGATCGGATCGGGACCCGGATCGGGACCTCCAATTTTGTCCCGGACCGGTTCGGACAAAATCGGAGGCCCCCCGGACCGGATCGAGTCCGATCCCGACCCAAAAATCGTACATTTTTGGATCGGCCACCATTTTTTTCCCCATAGACTTGCATTGCAATGCAAGTCTATGAGGAAAAAATGGCGGCGGGTGGGTAAGGGGGGGCCTAACTCCCTCCCCCCCCGGGGCCGTCCGCTGTGGACGGCCCCGGCAGGTAAACCCCCTCCCCCGCGCTCCCTACCCCCCCTGGGGCCGCCCGCTTCCATCCGCTGGCGCCCGCGGGCGCCAGCGGATAGAAGCGGACGGCTCCGGGGGGGGGTAAGCCCCCTTCCCCGCCACTGCTTACCTTCTCGGCCCGTCCGGCGCTGGCGGCTACTACCAGCGGGCTCCGCGGCCTACTCTCGAGTAGCGCGCCGGGTGATGACATCACCCGGCGCGCCACCCTGGAGCAGGCCGCGGAGCCTGCTGGTAGCAGTAGGCGCCGGCGCCGGACGGGAGCCGCCGGGCCGGGCACGTAAGGGCCCCCCTCCCCCCTCCCCCCTCCGCGCGCCCCCTCCTCCCCTCCACGCACCCCCTCCTTACCTTCCCGGCCCGGCGCCTCCCGTCCGGCGCCGGCGCCTACTACTTCCAGCAGGCTCCGCGGCCTGCTCTAGAGTAGCGCGCCGGGTGATTACATCACCCGGCGCGCCACCCGAGAGCAGGCCGCGGAGCCTGCTGGGAGTAGTAGGCGCCGGCGCCGGACGGGAGCCGCCGGGCCGGGCAGGTAAGGGCCCCCCTCCCCCCTCCGCGCGCCCCCTCCTCCCCTCCACGCACCCCCTCCTTACCTTCCCGGCCCGGTGGCTCCCGGCCGGCGCCGGCGCCTACTACTACCAGCAGGCTCCGCGGCCTGCTCTAGAGTAGCGCGCCGGGTGATGACATCACCCGGCGCGCCACCCTAGAGCAGGCCGCGGAGCCTGCTAGTAGTAGTAGGCGCCGGCGCCGGACGGGAGCCACCGGGCCGAGAAGGTAAGTGCCCCCCTCCTCCCCCCCCCGCTGTCCACTTTCATCGGCGGGCGCCCGCTGGCGCCCGCCAATGGAAGCGGCGGTGGGCGCCAGTGGGCGCCCGCCGATCCGCCGATCCGCCGAACCGGTTCGGAGCTTTTTCGGACCGGTTCGGATTGGATCGGCCGATCCAGCTGCAGGATCGGAAATCGGATAATTTATCCGATTTCCCACTGGACCGGACTCGGATCGTGGATCGGGTCCGATCCAGTGCACATCCCTAGTTATCATCCTCAGATAACACATTTTAGGAAAGAGGTTCTCCTTTTGTTTTCCTTAATTGGCAGCGGAAATGAGAAATGAGGAGGGCCCCAACACACTAGGTAAGTGTCAGGGACCTTAGGAAAAGTCCATGTTCCATGGTTCCCTCTGCTCCATGTTAGCTGGCATGTCAGAGCAACAGACAGAGAAAGAGAGGGGAAGGCTTCTTTAAACAAGTTTTTTATAGCAAGCTCATGACTGGCCACACATGGATGTTTATGGATCATTCTGACAACACCATGGGCCTCCTGTGCAACTCCCACTCCATTTCCCAGTTTTAGCAGAAAAAAATAAGCCTCAGAAAACCCAACGTTTCTGAGATACGACAGTATTTGTTGGGATTTCCTGCCATGTGCAAGTGAAGTTGCGTTATAAAAGCCAACTATAGGGCTCTGTCCCATTGAACTGCATTGAACTGTACACACTTCCCTGTGTAATTTAACTAGGTCGCTGCTCACTTCCCTGTGTAATTTAACTAGGGATCATATTGTATCGTTTTTGGAAACTCCGATATAAAAAAAAAATCAGATCCAATTAGTTCAGAGGTTTTTTGTAATGAATCAGATCGGATTTCCGATAATTAATCGGAAATCCAGTTATTATCGTATGATGCCATTTTCACCATACGCTTGCATTGAAGAACTTAATAAATGGATGTAACTTCTTTATTTTAAAAGATAGAGACATGAAACTTTTTGGACTTCGCAGATGGGATGTTGCTAGTCCTGGCTTCCCAAGTTTCATGTCTCTGTCTTTTAAAATAAAAAATTATAGGGGGTCCACCAACCCCCCCCCCCCCATAACAGTGTTATTTTAAGGGTTTGAAACTTGAAATTCGGTCACAGTGCAGACTGGTTGTTGGTAGTCATGTATGCAAAATATCAGAACAATCCCTCCACCCCTGTATTTTATATGAATTTTTGAAAGGTTATTGTGGTTTTGGCTGCTTTGACAGGTCTTTGACACTGACAGCTGTCAAACCAGAACCACGATCTTTCAAATATTCATATAAAATACAGGGGTGGAGGGATTGTTCTGAAATTTAACACACATGCCTAACATCCTTCCAACTCCACTGTCAGTGATTTTCAAGTCCCTTCCGTTTCCTCACAAGTAAATTTGGAACAAACACATTCCTCTCATTAAAAAAATAAACAAACAAACAAATAAATAAATATCACTCAACATTTTTTTGAACATTCACCATGAATACTCAAAAAGCCCAAATGATTTTCTGGATTAGGTGGGAAACTGACACATCTCTACATAAGACAGTAAGACAGTTGGTCCCCACGGGCAGTATACAAAGGTCATTCCACAAGCTGTTACCCTAGTGGAAATTAGGGTCTGAGCTATGTGCAAGAAGAGAATCCAACTGAAATTACATTGAGCAACCAATTGCATGGCACACTTGCACAAATGTTGATGCAACCGATTAGGCAACCAGTTGCACATTTCCTTTCAGTAAACACTGGGCCCAGTGTAACGCTTGTGCAAGAGAAAGATTTGGCAGAGCTCCACTAGTACTATTTGAGTTCACAGAATGACTCTGTAGGATACTGTCACATGCCTCTCTTACTCTAATGGCTTTCTAGATTGTTGATTTTTTTTCATTTATTTAAACTACTTGCATATTGTTTTACATCCTAAGATCTCTAAGTGGTTCAGTTTTTTAAAAATCATAGAAAACAATATAAAACCTAATTTAAATGAATGAGAGTCCCTTCTAATCCTAGGGATTCTAAATATGCAGAGGAGGATATCCATTTCCTCAGTTTTGAGAGTGCCAGAACCTACTCTATGTTGTCCTAAGCCCAAACAAAAAATGAAATAAGATGAAATAAGAATGCATAAGAATCCAGGATTTACACTACATAAATTTATGAGAAAGAAGGAAAATAATAAACCAGTGAAGCCCCTTCATTCCATTCAAAAAAACAAGCTCAGATCACCTTTAACCTTTTGACACTCACATTTGTTATACAATTAAAAAGGTTTCAGTTCTCATCTTTTCTTTGTCAGGGGCTGCAAATGAGGTTTAAAAGCTTGCTTGAAAAAAATTAAGCGTATCTGATGGCATTTTCAGATCCTTGCTGCCAGAGGGCCCTGCCGTGTGCAACACAAATTGAAGGCAGGAATGAATGCCAATGTGTTATGTCTCTGACAATGGCTTTTTAAAAATTTAATGCTTTCTTTTGTGCCTGGCAGTCCCAGGAGAACAGACCTTGTCATCCTTAGCCTTATCTAACCTACATTCCTCACAACTCATGACTTTTTCACTTTTTGCTGGTGGCGACGAGAATTATGGATAGCCAAATCCACAACCTAGTTAAGCCAGCTCGAGTAAAGCTGATTTTGTTGAATGTGTTCCAATGGAACAGGCTCTGTTTCTATCTAAATACCCTGTCATAATTGGGTTATGGGCTGTGCCCTGTGTAGTCATGCCGTTCTTCATACTTTAATTCTGATTTCCTCTCCTCTCCCAATTCCTTCTGAATCTCCTGCTACCAGTTCTATTTTGAAGTACAGCAGCATCCCCAACATGCAAGCTGTCTTCCTTTAACGCTCTCAGACATATTCTGGGAGACTTTGTTAATAGCTGTCTAAGAAATGTTTACAAAAAATTGGCATGTCCTTTTGTGGGGCCCAAGCCAACCTGTGGATTCTCTATGAATTAAGCATGACATATTTAATACTAGAGTTCATATACTATTCAATATTTTCTGATTCTACAGGTAATACGTATTCCACTAGACCGAGGGCCTCTACAGCAGGTGGATTGTATGCTGCAACTATCTCCATGTCTACATATACACATCTGTAACGACATGGAGGAAATCTCTTAATTCGTTGAAAGGCCTAATACACAAAAACTTTATTGCACAACAAACATGGGAAATCATTTAAAAAGCATTGGTGTGGTTGCTCTTTGGGGTGTCATGAGCATTTGAGAAGAGCTGTTCACACAGGCTAACACCCCTCAACTGCCCACAAGCAGGATCAAAGCAAACATAGCCATAGGCTGAATTCGGACAACACATTAGTCAATGGTGGGTTGAGTAGCCAACTCACAGTTGGTTATTTTGTCGGTTCTCCCCACACAAAATGTTCCTACACAACTGTGGGTGGTTGGGGCTGGCATTGAGTGGACTAATAATCAACCCAGCATTTGACTGACACAGTCCCCATCCCTCTACCCACCCTCCCTCCTCCCTCAGTCTTCCCATTTCTATCCCAGCAGCTTCTGCAAGTTGTACCAGTTGTAGCAGAATGGCAGCCACTGCTTTGGTCTCTCTTGCCGCCTGTCTCTATGGGCTTGTGTTTTAACCCACACACCACACACTATTAATGTGTTGTCTGAATTCATCCACTATCACAGCCTCCTGTCACCAAGCCTGCAAACCACTGACTCCCCTTCCACCTCTGTCTTTCCAAAGGCAAAAACAGCAGGTCTTTTCCTTGGCAGAAAGTCCTACCACCATCATTACTTTGGTAAACTGTCATTCATTTAATTCACTTTTTTTTTACTCATAAAAAACAAATCCACCTCCCACCACCAATTTTCTATTAAAAATTGCACAAAAAATAAAATGTGAGAAAGCTCGAACAGCGGTAAGTCATAAAAGATAATAAACTAATCAGGATTGTCATTGGTGATTCATTAAAAAGGCCTAGTGAACTTGGAAGGTCTTGACTAAATGCCAAAATAAAGAGAGATGTACTGAGTCCCTTGCCCATGTGCTTCCCAGTTGTATGGCCACAATGAAGACTGAGTCCCATTTGGTCATGGAACCCTCAACAGCCCCATTGAGATCTTAACATTCAAGAAGTATAGATGGGCAAAGGTCTTCTCTAAGAGATGATGGCCCTCCTCTTCATGGCGCTGGTGCGGCCATGCAGTAGCATCGCCTGGTGTTGCATCTCACATTGATGCTCCTTATTATTATTATTATTATTATTATTATTATTATTTCCATTTATATACCACCCCATAGCCGAAGCTCTCTGGGCAGTTTACAAAAATTAAAAAATTGAGCATTAAAAAACCGATATACAAAATTTAAAACCATAAAAAGCATAAACACAAGTTATACAATATCATTTAAAACAACTATTCTGGGTCAAACAACAACAACAAAACCCTCAACATATGCTGTTAAATGCCTGGGAGAAGAAGAAAGTCTTGATCTGGCGCCAAAAGGATAACAATGGTGGCGCCAGGCGAGCCTCGTCGGGGAGATCATTCCATAATTGGGGGGGCCATCACTGAAAAGGCCCTCTTCCTTGTTGCCACCCTCCATGCTTCCCTCAGAGTAGGCAACCGGAGGAGGACCTTAGATGTGGATCGCAGTGTACGGGTAGGTTCGTGTCGGGAGAGGCGTTCCATCAGGTATTGTGGTCCTAAGCCATGTAAAGCTTTATAAATTAGAACCAGCACCTTGAATCGGGCTCGGAAATGTATAGGCAGCCAATGCAAGCCTGCCAGAATAGGTCTTATATGCTCGAACCTTCTGGTTCCTGTTATCAATCTGGCCGCTGCATTTTGCACAAGCTGCAGCTTCCGAACTGTCTTCAAAGGCAGCCCCCCGTGGAGCACTTTGCAGTAATCCAACTCGGAGATTACCAGAGCATGTCCAGATAGGGGCGTAGCTACAGCGGAAGGAGCATCACAGAGGGTTTTCGTGCCACCGCCGCTGCCGCCGCTGCTGCTACACCTGCGCAGGCCCAGAGGCAGCTGGAGGGGCAGCTGGGAACATCGGCCACTCTCTTTCATGGTAAGTTTATTTAAAAAAAAAAAACATTTAAAAATGGGGGAGGACTGTGGAGGTGATGCAGCAAGCTTATGGCTCGCTGGTGCATTCCCTTCCCTTCCCTGCCCAATCCACTCCACTCTTAATAAGTAGGGGTAAATGCTCGACTTTTTTAGAGCGGAGCTTCGGGGCTTTTTCCTGCAGGAGCTTCGGAGTGGCGGCAGCATCATGTAATCCACCTGCCGCCACTCCGAAGCTACTGCAGGGAATAGCGCCCGTCCAGCAGTACCCAAGGATGCAAGCCAAGAACTTTAAAATTCATAATGTGTGAAAGTGGGCCTGGGAACAAATTGTGAAGCAGTACAACTGGCCCTAGAGTCTGCACATGTGAGACTGAATGACACATGAACACATTTCCTTCCTTCCTCTTACTTCTTTTTTTATATTGATATTAATCTTCTGTGTCAATTAAAGAACAACACTGATCACACACACACACATTTCCTCTAAAACAGAACATACTAGTACTGGGTCAAAAATTCTCAGAAAAGTATTTTCAGCTTGAAAATGGGGGTAGGGGAGTGATTTGCGTGGGGGCTCTGGTATGTATGTATGTATGTATTTATGTATGTATGTATGTATTTGCTGCAGAGAGGTGGCACTGATAATGGAAGCTGTTCAGGCAGCTGGTGGTAGCATGCCACCATTTCCCCTTTCTCCAAATGTATTAGTTGTACTATCACTGGTTGGCATTTTTGAGGGGAAACTGGCCAGACCTACTTACAGCTGCCCTCTTGGTGGTTAGCAGGCACAGTCAGAAATCCTCTCAGGATATTACATTGCCATTTAGCATCATTCTGAGTGGACAGCTGGGTACACATGGACTAATCTGTCAATTTCATTTTCATTCACTTTCTCACTTGTCCAGTCTTACATTCATTTTGTCCCAAATTCACATCAGTCTCTGATTTTTTTAAAAAAACACAGTATGCATAAAAATCCATGTGCATTTTGATGCACATTTTTCTGAATAGACACATTTTAGATGCAATTTCCCTGAATATATGCATTTCATGCAAACAATTCCCCATAATATAAGGGATCTTTGTATGTCATTTTCAATAATATGCACATTTCTGTGCACACGTCCCCTACGATATGCATTTTTGAGTGCATGTTTTGAATTGAGAACTGTATCACAGAATTTGGTCAGGTGTGAATATCAAACGATAGCCGCATTTCTGTTCCCGTATTGGTTTGGGAAGTGCAAATTAGGTCAGATTTCTGCCCCCCCCATCCCTATTTCAGAGGGTGGGGAGGGAATGGCAGTTGCCCAATGCCAAGAACAGTACAAGCGGCAGTGGTAAAAAAAAAGGTAAGTGGTGAAAAGGTAGGCAGTGGTAAAAAAAGATTATATATACATTAGGGGTGTGCATGGACCCCCCGGATCGGTTCGGGACCCAGATCGGGACCTCCAATTTTGTCCCGGATCAGATCGGACAAGATCAGAGGGCCCCCGGACCGGATCGGGCCCAATCCTGATCCAAAAATCGGACATCCGATTTTTGGATCGGCCGCCATTTTTGTTTTCCCCATACACTTGCATTGGGGGAAAGAAAGCTTTCTCCCAATGCAAGTCTATGGGGAAAAATGGTGGAAGGTGGGTGAGGGGGGCCTAACTCCCTCCTCTCCCCTCGCGGTTCTTACCTCCTGGGGCCGTCCACTGTGGACGGCCCCTGCAGGTAAGCCCCCTCCCCCTGCTTACCTTCTGGGGCCGTCCGCTCCCCTCTGCTGCTGGCCGATACTGCGAGTAGGCTTCCCGGCCTGCCCCTAGGTAGCGCGACAGGTGATGTCATCACCTGGCGTGCTACTCAGCAGCTGGCCGCGAAGCCTGCTCGCAGTAGTGGCCAGCGGCAGGGGGAGCGGACAGCCCTGGAAGGTAAGCGGGGGGGAGGGGGGCCCATGGCAAGAACAACCAATAGATGAAACAGCACTTTGGGTGCAATCATCTTTAGGCCTTAATCTGTGGCCTGTTGAGTAGCTTCATATCGTTATGGTGAACATTCACCCCAGCAATAATACTAGCATAACTTCTATGTGAAACAAGCAGCCTGATTTGCCATTAGATTGGAGAAACCTAATTGTAATATTTCTGGGACATCTGAAACAGGGTTACTGTCAATCCAGCTTTGAAAGATGTTTTCTATTTATACTTCAGACCTTGAAAACAGCTCAGTTCACATGAAACATGCAATGAGCTCCAGGCCGAGTCTTCTCTTCATTTCCAAGTAGGGCCATGCTCTGCCCTGAAACTGACAGTGTCAGTTCCTAAGTAAAGAAAGTGTTCAGTATTCTCCTTCCTGGTGACACTATTGCTCTGCAATGATTTTGTTTGCAGTCCAAAAGAATTACATTTGCATGGTCCCTCATTGCTAGTTACAAGCGCAATAACATTATCCTGCTTTTTAAAAAGCACTTTAAGCAGAAGAGACAAGGTTTTCCAGCAGAGTGGAAATGCAAATATTGTTCTCGAAAGCAGCAAATAGAAGCTGGGGATGGGGGGGGGGGAGAAGAGATTTTGTTTTAGCCAGTCTATTTCATGTAGTTTTAAATATAGATTTGTGATTTTCCAAATTTTCATGTTTGTGTACTACTAAGGGGACGACCCAGGACCAATTAGTTGAGTATAGTCTCACTGGCTTTATAGAGGCTGAAACAATTTAAACTGGGAGAACTTACTTATGGATATCCCCCCCCCCAATTCTATACATCTAAGATAAATGCATACTTTTGTGCAATGAATGAAAAATATTATTACTGGCATGCCTTACAGTGTTGTTGTCTTACTGTGATGATGTTTGCAGGGCCGGCCCAGCAGAAGTTGCCACCTCAAGTGAGCTGCCATCACTGCTCCTGCCTCACTTCTTTTCCCCTCACCTTCTCCGTCCCAGCTCTCACACATCGGTGGTGGTGGCTCCCAGCTCCTGGCTCCCACTCCCCTTCTCATGCCTTGGAGAGGACTTGCAGCTCCCTGTTCCCTGCTCTTGCAGGGCAGTAGCTCTTCCTCCCTTCATTGGCCAGCTGGGACACTCTGCCAGACTAATGAGGAAGGTCTCACAATATTTTGGCCGAGTCCCCCCAGCCAGGACTCCTGCAGCTGGGGCAGAAGGCAAGAGCCGCGAGCCAGGAGAGGAGGGAGGAGCTGCTGCTAGGCAGCCACAAGCACTTGGGAGGCAACTACACATTTGTTTAACTGCAGCAAAACATCACACATCACACTTACCTTTTTCTACCACTGCTGCTACTACTGTGTTCCGTCTCTCCAGTTCACACTTCTTTCAAATCCCGTCTTTAATTGTAGCATTATTGCATTTTGGAAAGACGGGCTTTAGATCTTCGCGCAGGTAACGTCATCAAATTTACCCGCCTTTTTCAAAAACTTGTTCTGCGCATGTGCATTTGTGTGCATCTGGTTGTTCCCTCCATCACTGCATTTTCCTTTCTTCTGTGAGGATGGATTCTCTAGATCCGCTCCTCGAAATTATTAGCATCATTGCCGTGTCTGTTAATGTATTACTATCAGCGGTTCTTGCGCTGGTTGTGCTCAAGGATGAGCACCTTGAATGCCAGAAAATCCTTTTCCATAGAATGAGAAGCTGTTTTCCACCGATACGGGGTCTATCCCAGTAGTCGGGTTTGGTGGGAGAACCTCGTTCTCAAAGTTTCAAAGTTCTCAAACATGTGTGTGTGTGTGTGTATATGAAAAGAGGGAGGGGAAGTAGCAGAGTAGATGTCCAAAAGGACTCTGTGAACATGCATATGTGTGCAGATGCGCATACGTTAATTTTTTAAAATAAAAAAGAATAAGGATGCAGCTACTTCCTATTTAAATCCAAAGAAAGGGTTAAACTATGAGCAACCGGCGATGCCAAAAACTGTGCCTAAAGAATGGTTGCACTACGCACCTAAACTTCACTATCTCAGCCATTGGCTAAGAAGATCAAACAAAGGGAAACCATGTATGGAGAGTCATCACAGAAAGTGAGGGGGTGGGGGAGGAAGCCACGCAACACTGAAACACACCCTCTCACATGAATCGGGTTACGTCAACTTAAGACATGTAAAATAGGCATTATTTGTCACAGAGATTCAGCTCTTGGGGGGGCAGATTGAAAGGAGCGTCATGCGCATCGAGAGGCTTCGGGACGCACTTCAAGTGACAGGAGGTGCCTCGAGAATGACGTGTAGATCCCCCTTGGTCAACTGGCCAAGCAAGCAAGCAGCTGGGGGGGGAGAGACTGGCTGGCCAAGCAGTGGTGGTCTGGTGATGAGGGTGGAATAATTCATAGCTTTTCCCAGCCCATGCCACCTGCTCTGCCCGCTTCCTGCTGCTTAATTGTAGGGCCAGCCCTGAATGTTTGTGAAGTAATTTTAGCAGGAATTTTTTTTTCTGCTGCTGCTGCTACAATCATCAAATAGTTATTATTATTATTATTATTATTATTATTATTATTATTCAGAAAGTGCCCAAGCACATGACAATAAAATCAGAAAATTATATGCTTTTGTTTTCTGCTATGGCCTTTGGCTCTTACAGTTGCTAAATGCAGCTTGCTATCTTAAGAATGATTAAGATCCTTAGGACATCTTCTTGAGATCAATAAGTTCTCACTAAGGCTGGATCTACACTGCTGCTTTAAAGTGATATTGAAGTCCGCTGATAACTGTTGGGGGCCATGATACATCTACACCAAGCAGGATATAACACTATAAAAGTGGTATGCATGTGGTATATGGAATGTGTCATGGGCCCCAACAGTTGTCACTGCACTTCAATACTGCTATAAATCAGTAGTGTGACTCCTGCCTTTATATTCCGCTTTTCTACCACTTTCATAGTGCTATATTCTGCTTGGTGTAGATCTGGCCTTGGTCAGAGTTCCACGTCATGGCCAAGATCAGCAGGTTAACAGTAACGTTCACTTTAACAGAAACATAATTTGTGTGATTGTTCAAAATTGTATACTAAATTAAATGCTTATTCAGAATATATGAAGCACCTCGAAGGACCAGATATGTAGCAAATAATTATGAAAGTTCTTCCAGATTCACCAGTATCATTGCTTTGAGCAAAATATCAGGCTGAAATAAGGAAGTCTCATCATGCTAATTTAATGGTGAGGACTACCACTACTTCTTTAGAAGTGAGGGCAGAATGCGGTCTATTACTGGGTAGGCAGGCAAAAGAAGCATACATATTCTCAGATGCTTTAAGCCTGTGAAATGGTGCCAGATCAAGACCTTTTGCTATGTGAGGTAGAATCCTTGCCCCCACTCCTCGCCAGAAGCAACATTTCTGTACCATTCAGCTGCCGATTTATGCTTTCATACCACACCTTCATGGTGGAGTCTGAAGCAACTTGTTTCCATTTTCCAAGAAAGATGGAAACAAGATTGGACTGTAAATACCATACGTGAAAAGCGAGACTTCTTTCCCCCATTTGTTGGGAAATTATATCTTCTATTTTGCTTAAACAAGTAATAGCTGATGGGAAGAAACAAGGGGACAACTCAACCCTTTAATTGGATGGCTTGCTGTTAACACTTTTTAGTGAGAAAATGTTTTCAAAAATAGTGTATGCACCAAATATCACATAGATAGAAATGAGAGAGAAAGAGAAAGAGAGAGAGAATTCATAGTGCTACATGAAAGAACCTCTGGGACCTCAAATGTCATTTATAGAAGAGAGATGGTTCAGCCTATAAATCCATCTTCCCTTGTGCTGACATCCAAGGTCCCCAAGCCTTTTTCCATATCACTAAAGATTTCTTATGTAATTCCAGCATCGGAGAATATTCCATCCTTTACAGGGAATGCTCAGCCATTCATACTGCAGACAGCCAGACACTTGGCTGAGAGTCTGAAAATATCATAGCAGTTAAGGCTAAACTTTCAAGAAGCTCAACTCCCACCCTGCCGGGACGTCTACAGAAGGAAGCGATATTTGTGGGTAGAAAGTGGAGGAAGGGACACTGCGCATGTGCCTAGCACATCTGCAGCAAGAGTCATGGGTGGAGAAGAGCCTATAAAGGCTCACCCCATACACATCCCAGCCTCTTTTGCTTACCAGCTCCCACCCTCCTGGTGTATGCCCAGTATGGGATTAGCCAATCATTCTCTTTGGAAGGGGGGGAGTAGGAATTTTATGTAGATTGGCTCTAGTGTACAGTGTTGAAGTTGTTTTACCTACTTCATACTGGAATTAAACTTTAGTTGAGGGTGGGTAAATAGTAGGGATGTGCACTGGATCGGACCCGATCCACGATCCGAGTCCGGTCCAGTGGGAAATCGGATAAATTATCCGATTTCTGATCCGACAGCTGGATCGGCCGATCCAATCCGAACCGGTCCGAAAAGGCTCCGAACCGGTTCGGCGGATCGGCGGGTGCCCACTGGCGCCCACCGCCGCCCACCGCCGCTTCCATTGGCGGGCGCCGGCGGGCGCCCGCCGATGAAAGTGGACAGCGAGGGGGAGGAGGGGGCGGGAGGAGGTGGGCCCTTACCTTTCCGGCCCATCCGCTCCCGTCCGGCGCCAGCGGCTACTACCAGTGGGCTCCGCGGCCTGCTCCAGGGTGGCGTGCCGGGTGATGTCATCACCCGGCGCGCTACTCTAGAGCAGGCCGCGGAGCCCGCTGGTAGTAGCCGCCGGCGCCGGACGGGAGCGGACGGGCCGGGAAGGTAAGCAGGGGGCGCGCGGAGGGGAGGAGGGGGCGCACGGAGGGGAGGAGGGGGGCCCTTACCTTCCCGGCCCGTCCGCTCCCATCCGGTGCCGGTGGCTACTACCAGCGGACTCCGCGGCCTGCTCCAGGGTGGCGCGCCGGGTGATGTCATCACCCAGCGCGCTACTCGAGAGCAGGCCGCGGAGCCCGCTGGTAGTAGCCGCCGGCGCCGGACGGGAGCGGACGGGCCGGGAAGGTAAGCAGGGGGTGCGTGGAGGGGAGGAGGGGGCGCGCGGAGGGGGGGAGGGGGCCCCTTACCTTTCCGGCCCGTCCGCTCCCGTCCGGCGCCGGCGGCTACTACCAGCGGGCTCCGCGGCCTGCTCCAGGGTGGCGCGCCGGGTGATCACCCGGCGCGCTACTCGAGAGCAAGCCGCAAAGCCGGCTAGCGGTAGCCGCCGGCGCCGGATGGGAGCGAACGGCCCTAAAAGGTAAGCAGTGGCGGGGAAGGGGGCTTACCCCCCCCGGAGCCGTCCGCTTCTATCCGCTGGCGCCAGCGGGCGCCAGCGGATGGAAGCGGACGGCCCCAGGGGGGGTAGGGAACGCGGGGGAGGGGGCTTACCTGCCGGGGCCATCCACAGTTAGGCCCCCCCTCACCCACCCGCCACCATTTTTTCCTCATAGACTTGCATTGCAATGCAAGTCTATGGGGAAAAAAATGGCGGCCGATCCAAAAATGTACGATTTTTGGATCGGGATCGTACTCGATCCGGTCCGGGGGGCCTCCGATTTTGTCCGAACCGATCCGTGACAAAATTGGAGGTCCCGATCCGGGTCCTGATCCGATCCGGGGGGTCCGTGCACACCCCTAGTAAATAGGCTGATTGGACTGGGCAGGGTATTAGAATTAGGGATGTGCACTGACCCCCCGGATCGGATCGGATAGCGGATCGGAATCGGACCTGGGGGGTCGGATCGGATCGGATCGGATCGGAGGATGGTCGGATCGGATCGGACCGGATGTCCGATCCGGATCGGACGCCATTTTGAATGCTTTTTCCCATAGCCAAGTATTGTTTTACAAAAACGCCTATAACTTTTTCATTTTTAAAGATAGAAGGATGAAACTTGGGCACGTTATACACTGGTTAGGGATAGTTATCTGTGAGAAATTTCAGAAAGGTTGGTGCATGCATTTTGTGGCAATTAATTGTTTAATAAATACCCAGAAATGCCTATAACTTTGGCATTTTTAAAGTTACAAACATGAAATTTTGCCACATTGTAGGTGGTACCTTGGGACCTATCTGTGAGAAATTTCAGAAACTTAGGTGCTTGCCTTGTGTGGCAATTAATTTTAGAAAAATGGGTAGTAGTGGGGTAAATACATTTATGCCTCCCATTTTTTTATTTTTGAAGATACAAACAGGAAACCTGGGCACATTACAGGTACCACTTGCCTTGATATGTGTGTGAAATTTCAGAAACATTGGAGCTTGCCTTGTGTGGCAATTAATTTTTGAAACAATGAGGAAAGAAACACCTATAACTTTGTCATTTTTAAAGTTACACACATGAAACTTTGCCACATTGTAGGTGGTACCTTGGGACCTATGTGTGTGAAATTTCAGAAACATAGGTGCTTGCCTTGTGTGGCAATTAATTTTAGAAAAATGGGTAGTAGTGGGGTAAATACATTTACGCCTCCCATTTTTTTATTTTTGAAGATACAAACAGGAAACCTGGGCACATTACAAGTACCACTTGCCTTGATATGTGTGTGAAATTTCAGAAACATTGGAGCTTGCCTTGTGTGGCAATTAATTTTTGAAACAATGAGGAAAGAAACACCTATAACTTTGTCATTTTTAAAGTTACACACATGAAACTTTGCCACATTGTAGGTGGTACCTTGGGACCTATGTGTGTGAAATTTCAGAAACATAGGTGCTTGCCTTGTGTGGCAATTAATTTTTTAATAAATACCCAGGAATGCCTATAACTTTGTCATTTGTAAAGTTACACACATGAAACTTTGCCACATTGTAGGCGGTACCTTGGGACCTATGTGTGTAAAATTTCAGAAACGTAGGTGCTTGTATTGTGTGGCAATTAATTTTTGAAACAATGAGGGATTCATTGGACAGCACTTGCCCATAGGGATTCATTGGACAGTACTTGCCCATAGGGATTCATTGGACAGTACTTTCCTATAGGAAATCATTGGAAAGCACTTGCCCATAGAAAATCATTGGAAAGCACTTGCCCATTGAGAAATACAGTTATGCCTCCCACTTTTTTATTTTTGAAGATACAAACAGGAAACTTGGGCACATTGTAGACTGGTTAGGGATAGTTATCTGTGAGAAATTTCAGAAAGATTGGTGCATGCGTTTTGTGGCAATTAATTTTTTAATAAATACCCAGGAATGCCTATAACTTTGTCATTTTTAAAGTTACATACATGAAACTTTGCCACATTGTAGGTGGTACCTTGGGACCTATGTGTGTAAAATTTCAAAAACGTAGGTGCTTGCCTTGTATGGCAATTAATTTTAGAAAAATGGGTAGTAGTGGGGTAAATACATTTACGCCTCCCATTTTTTTATTTTTAAAGATACAAACAGGAAACATGGGCACATTACAGGGAACACTTCACTTGATATGTGTGTAAAATTTCAGAATGATAGGTCCAGGCATGTGGTGGCAAGGTGTCTGCACACACCACTTTGAAGACTGTAGAAAATTTCTCCTGTAACGATCCCAGCGAGAGAGAGTGATCCTAGGCTCAGCCGTTCTGCTTGAGTGAAAGTATCAAAGCAGACACGAGCCAAGTGCTACTTTGTTTCTCCTTTTGTAATGGATACTAGCTCAGTTGCAGCCAAGCGTGCAAGGATCAAAGAGATGAGAGAAAGTGTTTCCTTCTTCTTCCCGGGAGGCGGGAGGGTGCAATTGACAGCCCCAGCCTCTGTGTAAAAAAGGTTAATAACTTTTAATCTAAAAAATTCGTAGCCACCAAATGCCTGGACCTATCATTCTGAAATTTTACACACATATCAAGTGAAGTGTTCCCTGTAATGTGCCCATGTTTCCTGTTTGTATCTTTAAAAATAAAAAAATGGGAGGCGTAAATGTATTTACCCCACTACTACCCATTTTTCTAAAATTAATTGCCATACAAGGCAAGCACCTACGTTTTTGAAATTTTACACACATAGGTCCCAAGGTACCACCTACAATGTGGCAAAGTTTCATGTATGTAACTTTAAAAATGACAAAGTTATAGGCATTCCTGGGTATTTATTAAAAAATTAATTGCCACAAAACGCATGCACCAATCTTTCTGAAATTTCTCACAGATAACTATCCCTAACCAGTCTACAATGTGCCCAAGTTTCCTGTTTGTATCTTCAAAAATAAAAAAGTGGGAGGCATAACTGTATTTCTCAATGGGCAAGTGCTTTCCAATGATTTTCTATGGGCAAGTGCTTTCCAATGATTTCCTATAGGAAAGTACTGTCCAATGAATCCCTATGGGCAAGTACTGTCCAATGAATCCCTATGGGCAAGTGCTGTCCAATGAATCCCTCATTGTTTCAAAAATTAATTGCCACACAATACAAGCACCTACGTTTCTGAAATTTTACACACATGGGTCCCAAGGTACCGCCTACAATGTGGCAAAGTTTCATGTGTGTAACTTTACAAATGACGAAGTTATAGGCATTCCTGTGTATTTATTAAAAAATTAATTGCCACACAAGGCAAGCACCTATGTTTCTGAAATTTCACACACATAGGTCCCAAGGTACCACCTACAATGTGGCAAAGTTTCATGTGTGTAACTTTAAAAATGACAAAGTTATAGGTGTTTCTTTCCTCATTGTTTCAAAAATTAATTGCCACACAAGGCAAGCTCCAATGTTTCTGAAATTTCACACACATATCAAGGCAAGTGGTACCTGTAATGTGCCCAAGTTTCCTGTTTGTATCTTCAAAAATAAAAAAATGGGAGGCGTAAATGTATTTACCCCACTACTACCCATTTTTCTAAAATTAATTGCCACATAAGGCAAGCACCTAAGTTTCTGAAATTTCTCACAAATAGGTCCCAAGGTACCACCTACAATGTGGCAAAGTTTCATGTTTGTAACTTTAAAAATGACAAAGTTATAGGCATTTCTGGGTATTTATTAAACAATTAATTGCCACAAAACACATGCACCAATCTTTCTGAAATTTCTCACAGATAACTATCCCTAACCAGTGTATAATGTGCCCAAGTTTCATCCTTCTATCTTTAAAAATGAAAAAGTTATAGGCGTTTTTGTAAAACAATACTTGGCTATGGGAAAAAGCATTCAAAATGGCGTCCGATCCGGATCGGACCTCGTCGGATCGGATCGGATCGGATCGGAGGTTGATCGGATCGGATCGGATCGGATCGGATTTTCCCGATTTTGGGGCGGATCGGATTCGGATCGTGGATCGGATCCGATCCGATGCACACCCCTAATTAGAATAGGTTTGGTGAGCCCTCTATGGCACCTTTACAGTGATTGGCAAGTTTGGCTGTGTGGCTCTCCAATCAGGATACAGCTTGCCTTTGGGGACCTTCCTATCTCACCTACTCAGGGCTGTGTGACATCAGGCGGGGGAGACACAGGGTGGTTTCCCTTTAATCACACACATGGAGCCTAAGAAAAGGGGCAGGATTTACCCAACTCCTGGCTTTGGAAGAGTGTCTCACCCATAAAACAGGCTACTGGAAGATCCAGGGGTGGGGGTGAATTACCTATTTAAATAAAGAGGCCCTAGTTATCCCAGGCTCTGGTGTCTGTGTCATTATTTCCTCGCTTCCTTCCCTGCCCACAAGATCCTCCTTAACTGGGATCTGGTGGATATTTGAGACATCAGCAGGCATTACTGTAGGCTGCACAAACTCTGACCTGCCAAGCCAAATGCAGCCCGCTAGCGACATCACTCACTTTGAGCTTGATAAATCTCTGCCAATAACTTTTGGCATTGCCTTAGTTATAGCCTCACAATGGGAGCCACTTTCCCATGGGTTGAAGCTTACAGGCTAGCAATGACATGGCTCAGTTACATTTGTATACATTTTTTCCCAAGCGATTTCCCCTAATATTATATATTTTTGTATGCTTTTTTCCCTAATAAACACGTTTTCATGCAATGTTCATTAATATACACATTCTGAATGCACATTCCCAATTATTCACATTTTTGTTTGCATTTTTTAATTTGTGAACTGTATTGCAACATTCCTAATATTCTTAAACTGCATTCTAGTGCTTGTGCAGTTTGGAAAGTAAAAAATGGGCAAATTTGCATTAAAATGCAAACTCATTCATCACTAACTAGGACAAGTCGTATGCGAAATCCAGACTTGTCATGCAGCCTGCTATATGTCTCATATAAGGGACCATTCCTCAGATCATGGTCTCACCTCAACTTTTCAGCCATGTCTCCTCCAATTATACAGTTACAGGGGTAATCAATCTGAAATTAGCAGAACCTAATTTCTGGCAGTATCTTCTGCCAGAAGGGCAGAGAGAGACTTTCAAAACTACTGTCTTTTGCTATGGATCTTTTACAATCATATAAGTTACAAGCTCAATAGATTGTGTGTGAGAGAGGGGAGGTAAGTGTACCGATGGCACTAGAGCCATTTCACACTTTGTAATTCCTTGACTGCAACCTTATGTTCTTTATATTTTGTTTATGAACAAGTTCTTTGTAAACCCAAAGTAAAACAGTGTGTTCTAACTTTCTCTTATTCCACATTAATGCCTCTGTCCTCTTTGATAAGCTGCCATGAAAATATACCAGTTCTTTAGGAAAGTCAAATGGTTAGAAACGGGAAGCTGGAGTGACTCAAAGTGCAATCTCAGAGCCAGAGGGTATTGCAGAGACCACAGGAAACTTCAGATGGGGTTATCCTCCCTGCCCCTGTGGAAGTTTCTGCACCATTCATCATCCTGACATTGGAACTTGGAAGAAGTAAAAAGGAGGCAGATCAGGACCACAATACCTGACAGAATGCCTCTCCTGACACAAACCTGTACACTACACTCAACATCTAAGGTCCTCCTCCAGGTGCCTACTCTGAGGGAGGCACGGAAGATGGCAACAAAGGAAAGGGCCTTCTTGGTGGTAGCCCCCTGATTATGGAATGAGTTCCCTGATGAGGCTTGCCTGGCACCAACATTGCTATCTTTTCAACTCCTGGTCAAGACTTTTCTCTTTTCCCAGGAATTTAGCAGCATGTGATGAGATTTTAATTGATCCCAGATCTGCTTTTTAGGTTTGACTGATAGCTCAAAGTTGTTTTTAAATGTATGTTGTCTTTGTGTGTATTGCCTGTTGTAGTGTTTTATGGTTTAAGTTTTATATATTGTTTTTAACATTTTAATCTTTTGTAAACCGCCCAGAGAACTTTGGCTATGAGGCAACATAGAAATGTGAAGAAGAAGAAGAAGAAGAAGAAGAAGAAGAAGAAGAAGAGAGACAAATATACACCACTGGCCATGGAAGTCAAAGAACTATGGCAACAGGAAAAGGTCACAATTATTCCATTAGTCACATCAATCACTGGCATCACATCAAAACACTATCCAGAAAACCTTCAGAAACTGGGCCTACCAAACTACATCCACACCAACATCCAGGAAGCAGTCATAATTAAAACATGCTCAATTGTCAGGAAATTCCTGAATTAGTAAAAGACAGCATGACCAGACAAAGCCTGTGATGTCCGTCTAGAAAAACCACCACGAGCGAGAAAGAGATGAATAATAATAATAATAATAATAATAAGATGATGATGATGATGATGATGACATGGGCAGGTCAGGAGAAGCCTTGGATCTGCAGGATCCAAAGTTCTCCCCATCCCTGAAGACCCCCATCCCACCCACCTCTGGCCACTTAGGTAAAAAGTTTCACTAGGCTTGTGTAAATCATTTTCTTTCCATTATTCAAAATAGGAGGGTAGCAATTGGGAGTGGGGTGGGGAAATTGCATGCAAGAGAGGAGGATACTGCTTCTCCCTCAGTTCCACCCTGCAGGAGCCCAGCAAAGCACCGAGTATGTCAGGCACCCCAACTTCAGAGTGTTCCAATTGTACAGCTAGGATTGCACTGGTAGTATCCTAGTTAGATCTTTTAACCAAAACGACCATCTCTTCCACACCTACAGCACCTTAGCAGTGTTAAATCTGGAAGCATAAGACAACTATTCAATCTTGTTTATGAAGTGATATGCTGGGGTTCCATGGTAAGGAGTGTAGAGATCAGTAGGGACATTTTAAAAAGTAACCCCAGTGATATCACAACCAAGTTGCCAGCAAGCGTCACCTAATTCAAGACAAAGTTGGAGGTCCCTGCTTGATCAAAACATCCAAGCCAAAAAAGGAAAAAGGAATAATAATAATAAAAAACTATGAATGACCTGTGAAATTTCCTGGAGGTAATCAATACTTCACACATTAAATATCATCAGACAAATGTTTTATAACACACTCATTACTGGGTGTTCATGGATTTTTGTGGGTCCTTTGCACGATGCCATCTGCCTCCCATGCATCTCCTGCTTTTTGTGGCCTTCTTCCCTTGACAAAAAAAGACCCTGGCAAGTGGAATTTATTTTTAGAAATGGAACTTTCTGCAATCTCCTGCTGTGTGCAGGAGAAGAAGCAGGATAAAAACGCCCACTGAATGGGTAACATGGTCATTGTTTACTTCCTCTTTCTTCTCCATGAGAAAGAGGAAGTATTGTGCAACAGAAGCGGGTAGAGAATTGTCTGTAGGTAACCGTGATTTCACCCCCATCTGATGAAGCCCATTAGCTCAGAGTGATCAAGTGCCGAGGGATCCCATGATATATTAGCACATTAAATTATCTATCCTCTGTCTCATAGATCAGGGGTGGGCAGAAAGTAGATCTCCAGATGTCAAAGTTCAAAACATCTGGAGATCTACCTTCTGCCTACCCCTGTCTTATATCACTCCCTAACAAAGTAAACAAGTCAACAAAACCCCTCATCTTAACCAAACTTAAAAGTGAAGACATGCATGCAAAATAAGGAAACTGACAAACCCTTTATTGATTTGAATAATTTATTTTAGATACAGGATTAGAATCAACTTGTGTGTGTGTGTGTGTGTGTGTGCCACCCATTCTTATATATGGGTATCCAATTTGACACTCTTTCTTCCTTTTCATCTTTCTTCTCAAGTGAGCAAGCAGCATGATTCATCTGCTGACTACTTAATTATTTTTTACATGAAGTTGAATAAGCTATTTAAATAGAATAAGGTGGGATGTGCCTGATTAGAAATAAAGAACTGCATTCATTTTTAGCAATAACCCACATTGATGGGCTTTAGCTCTTAAAAATTCAGTTTCTTTACAAAATATAAGGCTCCCTGCTGTCAAGCTGGGATGAGGTTTGTATGAGTAAACATGGCCAGGTAAAATGTAGGCAGACAGCGGATCTGTTCCCTGAAATGTCTTAGCTTATAGGATTAAAGCATGACAAGCAGTAAAGCACAGAGATCAGAGTTACACAGATCAATCTTCATTTCGGATTGTTACTTTGATGGGATCCAAGTAAATTCCTTTTAAGAAGTAAGGATGTGGCTGCCACTTATGGTGATTAAGTATAATCTAATTTGATTCAATATGTTACAATTTAGCTTTCTTCCTGGGTCTTTGCATAAACTAATATGATTTAGGAGCAGAATCTTTCTTTCTGTGATTACATACAACACATACACATACACAAACACACACACAATCAATCAAATATTTATTACGGTCATAAGACCAGCATACAAAGTGCACAGCATAAGACATATGCATATAACATACAGGTGTAATACTAAAATACAGTCTTAATTATTCTAAAACTGCATTTCCATAAGTAGATGATATTATCCCACGTCGACAGGCAATTGCAGCCGCACAAAATCTTGCCACCTTAGCAGTTATCTGGGCATTCTGATCGGCCAGGAGGTACTTTAAATAGAATGCATCAGATCTCCCTGTTTTTTTCTGTAAGATGGGGACTATGAAAATATGTCGACATGGCCCACAGACTCTACCGAACCATCCTTACAGGGGCATAAACACTCAATATATAGAGTGTTGTTATATTTCCCCTCCAAAAGTGCAGAGGGAAGCACAATACATTTAGCCAATGTAAATGCTGTCCTATATTTTGGAATGGTTATGGCAGCTAAATAGGCCTGCCCATTGTCCCTAAATTCAGGGTATGGGCAAGCTAACCTTATGTGCTCTTGAAGCTCAATATCCCCCAATTCGCTGGCATATCTCTTCCTTTGCCCTTAAAAGGCCCAGAGCTAGAATAGCACTTTGTGAAAAGACCAGATTATGTAATTTCCTTTCAACCGCCCTTTTTCATGAAGGGTGTCTTGGTGGCACCATGGGAGGTGTCTGGAGGCACTAAGTGAAACTACAAGAGTTTGGGAGGGAGCAACTACCAGATAACTCCTCACTGAGTGTATTCAACCTGCTTTTTCCTTACTTTCTCTTGATCAAAATATTTAGCATGGAAATGTGGCCTTGCATGTTGGGGAAAGATCCTTGTATTCCTGGATTACACACACAAGAGGATGCTATTGCACTCATGCGGTTTGTGTTGGTTTCCCACATGGGGCTGGTTGGCAATGGAGTGAGCAGGATGCTGGACTAGATGCCCCCTTGGCTCTTGTTATGTTCTTATTTTCATTTTGCTATTCAATTTATATCCTGCAGAATTTATATGTACAGAATATACATATAAATATGAATATGCCTAGGTGGCATACAAAGTTAAAACAATTTGAAAAGATAAACCAATCAATGTTCTAACATTCCTATGGGTTGTTGGAGTATGTAGTCAAAGCCCATGTTCCAAATGAGGAGACTATATTAAATTTAGGGATGTGTGAGAAATTAGTTTGGTTCGAATGTGAGCTTGTCTAATTTAACATTTCAAATCGATCAGCAAACAAAAACTCAGTTAATCTTTAAGGTTCTCATCTCTCTGAAGTGGCCACATTAAAGAAAAGGATGAGGAAGATCGGCCATAGCCCAGTCGGTTACTGTGGAGTCTAGCTTGGTTCTGTTAACTAGGAACTCCCTCCCCCACACTAAAATCTTCTCCAAACATATACCAAAGTTTTGTGCTAGTTTTGTGCCGTTTTGTGCTGCAAATCCCGGGCTTTGTGCCACCACCCAAACTGTGAAACTGACACACTCTTAGGTGTGGTCTGATGAATGGGGAAAATTTCAAATTGTCAGATCAACTCCAAACTGGTGCCAAAAATCTGTGCTAGTTTTGTGCCGTTTTGTGCCACCAATCCTGAGTTTTGTGATGCTACCTGAACAGTGAAAATGGCACAAAACTAGCACAAAACTTTGGCACCAGTTTGGAGTTGATCTGAGAATGTGATTTTTTTCCCATGCACCAGAGCACACCGAAGAGTGTGTCCGTTTCACAGATTGGGTGGCGGCAAAAAAACCCCTAGATTTGCAGCACAAAACAGCACAAAACTAGCACAAAACTTTGGCGCCAGTTTCGAGGCTCTATGATGAAGTTTTTGTTTTTTTGGTGTGTTAACTATGAACCCCCAATTGAAGTATCAATACACAGTTGTTGGTGGAGGCAGCACAATACTCGGGGTTTGCATCACAAACTGGCACAAAACTAGCACAAAACTTTGGTATATGTTTGGAGAAGATTTTAGTGTGGGGGGGTTGTAGTTAATAGAGATGACTAAGCTTGACCATCATCATTTGCTCATTTCTCTCCACTTGCCAGGGTAAGGAAGAAAATATGTTTTTAGTGCATCTCAAAAAATGAATGATTTGGGATGTGGGAAGAAGTAGGAAATACAGTAGTCAACTATTTCTTAATAAAAGTGCCTGTTGGCAACAAAAGAGGAAAGATAATTGATCAATGTCTGAACCTGGTCTAGATAACCTCTACAGGAAATAAGCTAGAGTTTAATAGAAAACAAAAAGGATAGTACATTCCCATGACACACTTGGCCTTGTGCAGTCTGTTTTTTTTACAGGATATTGTCAAAGAGCTGTTTTGTAGCTGAGATTAAAAAAAAAAGAGTAATGCAAGGTGGATGAGGACAAGGCATACTTGAAGTAACGTCTTGCCCATTCTATAGAAGCATCTTAGATTACTGGGAACCAGTGTTTGTAGACATTGTTTTTCACTGGACTCTTTTCAGTGCCGGACTTTTTATAGATAGCAGCATGTTCTATAAAAGTCTCTTGCAAAATCCACTTCTGAGTGTGATGCCACCAGAGGAGCAGGCATGTTTAACAAGCTCATTCAGCAACGCCAAAGGCTGGGAGGTATATACAATTTATTTATTTATTTATTTATTTATTGCATTTCCATATCATTCAACAACTGAAGCTCTCTTTATGATTCTAGTTTTCTTCCTTTTATAGAACTACAATGAGTAATATGTAGTTCTAGTATGAGCGCAAGAAAAATAGGAAGCAAGAGATGGATAGTTTTGTCATGAGAACTGACATTTAAAAAAAAGATTTTTCAGGATGTGTTTGGTAAATCTGAAGGAAAAAATGAATAAGTTGGAGAGTACAAAAATAGCAGATATAGAGAAGAGCGTTCAGAATATCAGAAGTATGAAACTATAGTAGACACTTCATACACTGTTAGAAATTCCTCTAAGGATAATTCAGAAAAGAAAGCAGAACAAATAGAAACAGCTACTAGGAAGTGTGAAGTTAAAGAAGCCAAAACAGTGGGCAGGGTGGAATAATAATAATAATAATAATAATAATAATAATAATAATAATTGTATTATTATTATAAATTATTATAATTTATTTCTTACCCGCCTCTCCGTCTGGATCGAGGCGGGGAACAACAACATGATAAACTACATAAAAGTGATTAAAACATGACACATATTATTAAAACTGCATAAAAAATCCTAAAACATCCTAAAAACATCCTTAAAATGAGAAAATAAGGTAGATCATTTAGATAATAAAAATAAAAGAACAGCAGTGAAATCCAGAGGTTTAAAAAATAATGCTGAAGGATCTATTGGAAATTTCAGAAATTATTTTCAAACATTCTGGGATCAGATTTTAATATTGGTAACCATGGATCAAATTTACTCAGTACTGACAACCAAAGAGAAATTGGATGGGAAATAAAAGTAATTTTTGAAAATGTGTGTTTAAAGAACCTAGTTTTTCAGGCTTTAAAGGGGAAATAACAATAGGACACATTCAAGGAACAGACTTCAATGTTGGGCAACATGCCTATGGAGTTGAAATAGTACTTCTAAATTAAGTTTTAAAATAATAACACTTGTCACAATATAGCTCTTAGTAGCTGCATTAGTCTGTGTAGCAAAAACAAGTGTTGTGGCATCTTAAAGGCTAACACATTTATTATGGCACAAGCTTCTGAGGAGTACTGCCCATTTCAGCATAGATGCTCATGCTATAATAAATGTGTTAGCCTTTACAGTGCTTCACACATACTATCTCAGCAATCCTTATGACGGTATTGTAATATGGGTCAGTATCATGAACTCTACATGCAGATGTACAGTTAAGTTTGAGACACGGTAGTTTGCCTAAGGCTACATACTCAATTCATAGCAGAGGCCATGATATAAATATACAGATTGACACACACGCCCTACTTAGGTGACCATTTAATGCATTCGATGAAGCTGATTCTCTGTAGGTTACAAAAACTTGTGCCACAAGAAATTCATTAGTCTTTAAGTTGCCACAAAACACTATATTGCTTTTTTTCTTACAATCAACTACCTTGGCAACACTTCTGGAATTTATAAAATTGTAGTGCTAGAAAGTCAGTATGTCCTGAATTTGGTTAGAAGATGAAAATAAATAATCTGAAATGATTTAGATGAACCAATTCCTCACCAAATAACTGCAATATCAAGTGATGACTTACATCTGTGAATGGACCACCACAGAAGCAGGGTGTTAGATGAACTCACCTATGTATAATTCTCCCATTTGGCGAGGGGAGGCATGGGGCCATGTACGCTAACCTGTCACTTTCTGCCATCATTATGATCCCATCATGGCAACACTATGTCCCCCCTGCACATTTATACCTTATAGGACACACAATGACATAATGCCAACATTGTGGTATTTTGGATAATGTGGAATAAAAAGCAGGACATAAGAGTATGAAAGCAAGGTATGGAATGTGGAATGTGCCCCCAACAGTCATCAGTGCACTTCAATACTGCTATCAAGCAGTACTGTAGAACTAGCCCAAGACACCTGGCAGCTATGCTGCTGGCACACATGCAGGCCACACTGCTGGCCACACATTTGATGAGTATGAGAAGGGCGGTGGGTGGCTATGCATATATCATAGTTGTGTCAAGCTTTGCCATGCAAGGGGAGGGTCCTGATTGGCCTGCAATCCTCCCTTGTAAGGGGGAGTTCTACACAGATATGTCAGAAAGTGCATTCTCACACTTCCCAAATACATGTCTGGCAGGAGGCCAGTACATACACAGGTATTGAGGGACATGGCTAGCAGGTGTTACCCCATTCTCTTCTTAACACATGGAAGGTGTTTATCTGAATACCCTTACTGTGTTCACTACCAACAGACTTTTAGTTAGATATGAAAAACAACATTTTCCAACAGTGTCAATCCACAAGTTCTATTGCTACTCATCAAGTATACACCAGTTATCCCATCAGACCAGAAAGCATGGAGGGGGGGAGAGAGAGAGAAACTGCCAAACTCCTGCATATTCAACAGCATTTTTGCTCTACAGAAATCAGCAGATGAGTGTTTTCACAGCATGACAATAAGCATCATCACCTGCTAGGTATACTGGTAAAGGCACAAGAGCAGGGGCAGGCAAAAAGTTGGCCACACTGTAATTATATATATTTAAACAGTGGCACATGTCAAAAGCAAGAACTGTTTCCCAGATATGTCTATGCAAAGTTTACCAAAATGACAAACAAAAATGGTTACAGTAAAGATAGTAATGCCGATCCGGATCAAACCTATTTAATTCGACATGACAGAGGCAGGAATGTGAATGACCTCTGTGCAAATTACATCATGCATGTACACCTGATTAATGACTAAGGCGAACAGTTTGCAAATTACAGCATGACAAATGGAAAGTGGTGGATTTTAATCCATGCAATCGCCAGACATGTGAAACTGAGTGAGTTGCTGTAGCTAGCTTCCTGACTGGAGGCTTGACACTTGGACAATTAAACAAGCCAGAAAAGAATGTGGCAGCTGCCTTTGCAAATAAAGCTCTGCATGTTTATGCAAACACAATTACTGGATGTCTATGAAAAATGAACAAAATTGGCTGGGCAGCCAATATTCTTGACTGGCGTTTTCCTTCCTAGGAGCAGAGAATTCAGATGATCGGAATGTGTGCTGAATCATGTACTGTAGTGATAGAAGAGCTTCCCTGGTTCAGAATTGGCTCACCTATAGGCTGACCATATGAAAAGGAGGACAGGGCTCATGTCACTTTCCCAGTTGTAGAGAAAAGGGAATTTCAGCCAGGGTCATTTGTATGCAATAAGTTCCTGGTGAAATTCCCTCTTCATCACAATAGTTAAAGTTGCAGGCACTATACTAGAGGGACCATATACAAAAGATGGCAGGGCCCCTGCAACTTTAACTGTTGTGATGAAGAGGAAATTTCACCCAACCTGCCTCCTTTGTGGGGATTACCTGCTGCCACCCTGCAGCAGTGAAACCATGGTGTTTAGCAGCATTGTGGCACCAAAGCAGCACAGTGAAGCAAACTCCAAATTCACATTTCAAACTGGGGCATTATGAGTTTCAGGGACATCATCCCTCTGAGAAATTTCACTGGCCTTGTTGAAACTCTTTTGCCTTTCCAGGAAAGTCTCTAGACATTAGACTGGATAGGAACCCCCAAATTCACTTCAACTGAAATTTCAATGGCAATATGATATCCTCTTTTGTAGAGGATGCAAAATGGAAGATACTGCTACTTTTAGCAGTACCAGTAGCAGCAATGCCAAAAACAAAACAAAACAAAAACAAAACCCTTCAGAAAAAAGAAAGAAGCTGTGTGCCACTGCACTGACTGGGTTCAGACAACATGATAACCAACTGTGTTTTAAATAGGGATGTGCATGCCTGAAAATATAATACTGTATCATTATCGGAATTTCAGACCAAAAAAAATATTGTCTCCAATAATATTGGAGGTTAACCGTATCGTATCGTATTTCCGATAATTATTGGAAATCCGATATTTTATTTATATCATTTCTACATTTTGCCCTATAGACTCTAGAGTTGATTTTTGAGTCAGAAAGGCCTAAAACTTATTAATTTTCCAAGTTACAGATTTGAAACTTGGTCACAATGTAGACTGAGTGTTGCTTGTCTTGTGTGCCAAATTTTAGAACATCGGTGCAAGCATTACTCAGAAGTAAGCTTTCAAAATCCAGTTTTTCAGGTGGCTGAAAAGTGATTGAAATTATTTAATAACAATTCTTTGCAAACAGTTTGTGTGCTGCTTTGACCACAGATTGTGTAGTGTTATCCTGTGTAGCAGGCTACAGGACACACCAGCACAGTCACAGTCAATCAAGCAAACACACACACCCAGAGAGAGAGAGAGAGAGAGAAAGAGAGAGAAGGATATATATATGTATATATGTATATATATATATATATATATATGTTAAACAGGGAAGAGGACAAAACACACTCCCTCAGTCACAGTACCCCACTAACCCTTCAATCAAACCAACCAGAAAACATATAAATTATAACTCAAACACACAAGCAACGAACAGCCAAACAAACCTGAGACACAGAAGGGAACAGAAAGATGCAACACAAGAATGAATCTCCAACAATCCGCCACCAAAATCAATCCAGCAGTAATTAACTATAAGACCCAGGACAGAGCTCCAACAAATCCACCCTTCTCCCTCATGCCTAACTCCCAACAGAGCTGGAACACCAAGTGTGGGGGTTTTATGCGAGGATATCCTTAGCCCTCCACCAACGTTGTGATTGGAGCCTGCTGGAATCCTTGCTGCACCATTGGTCACTGTCTCATCAAGCACACCCCAACTTCTAGCTCTGTCCATGTGGCCCAAATGAAAAAGAGCCTTCCGATAATATGATAAAATTCCGATAATTATTGGATGATTTTTATCGACTCCAATAATTATCGGAGGATGTTGTATCGTATCGTTATTGTTAATCGGATGTCCGATAAAGACCATATCGTATGGTTATCGGACATTTTAATGATACGATACACATCCCTAGTTAAACAGTCAACAGTTGGGAATTTAACCCACCATGGATTATCTTGTTGTGTGGCAGGAGTTTTTTAACCAATGGTTGGTTATTTGAACAGCTGTTGGTTTTGTGGAGGCCACTATTTGTTACTTTCTCAGCCACTGTTGGTTATTTTGTCAGCCATAATGCAAGAGCAGTCAAAGTGGTGGCTGCCACTCTAGTCCAGCCAGCAGGATAGATTTTCAGCAGCAATGGCTGATGAGATACTAGTCAATCCAGCATGGACCATAGTAAACTCAATGCTGATCCTAATCTACACCATGTTTGATTATTATCATGTTTTGTGGGGAGTACCCCCTAGATAAACAACTGTCAAGTTCATTATTACCCCACCGTGGTTGACTATCATGCTGTCCAAATGCAGCCACTGAGTCCTATGCTGAAGAAATTGTTGAAGAAATTCAACGAAATGTTCCTCCCTATTTCTCTGCCTACAAATAGAGAGGATGCCCTTTGCACACAGCTATAGTTCAACCCAGGAATTCTTTGATTCATGCTTCAATTTTGTAGCCCCTGCACCACCTCAGCCCTTTGAATATGAATAATTGTTTACTAAATTTATTCATTAATCATTCATTTGGATTCATCATTATTAATGGATAATTTTGTAGTGATCTCATTCTTCTGTTTCAAGTAGAACATGTTACTAAATTTTCTGGATGAAAAAAATGACCATTTTGTTCAGCAGTATGGTTTATTAATGAGGAAATGGATGCATTGGGTAAATAGGAAACATTACTGGGATAGATAAATAGCACGTGCGTGCAAATGTTTTCAATCTTTTTAATTTCCCATAGTGCTGCCTTAAAACTTTAAAGTGTTAGTTCCCCCCCACCCGAATAATATCTGTGATAATCTAGCATTTGCATTCAAAATATGAGTGCAAGTGTGTGAATGTGGCTTTCTCTCTGAAATAATTATTTTGTAACACAGAATCAGAGTTGGCAGAGCAGAAAAAGTTTATTAAACTGCAACTGATCTGGTTCTTTCCTAAACCATCTGGGCAGTCAAACCACTACTTGGAATATCTGTAATGATATGAAGGATAATGAAATCAGCTGTATGAAGTCAATAATTTCCACTCCCAGAGTAACGAGTCTCAACATTTTTACCAGCATTTTGTTTAATAAGTAGGTCATAAAACAAGTACATATAGCCAAAACTGACACCAAAACTGGATGCCACTGCAAAATAAGAGAAACTCCGAAGTCAAATGTTTCGTCTGTTTCCCTTCTCTGTTTCTTTGAACAAGTTTGTTCATTTCCAAGCGAAACTTCCAGGATGACACTGAAAACATTCATATTGCTTTTCTTGTAATGCATTAGACCTCAATTGGAGTATAGGTATGATCATCATGTTCTATGGTACAAATGGCGAAGGATTACTCTTCTTTGGTTTATTACAAAGGTGGTGATAAAGACACATAAACACAATGGCTGAATTCGGACAACACGATAGTCAATGGTGGGGTAATAATCAACTTTACAGTTGTTCATCTAGGGGGTGCTCCCCACACAACATGGTAATAAATAATCAACTGTGGTGTGGATTAGGATCAGTGCTGAGTTGACTATGGCAGCATTCGGATAACACGATAGTCAAAATAACTGACGATTGTTTCCCCCACACCAGTTGTTTATTGTGTCATCCGAATTGAGCCAAATGAGTTGGATCTAGACCTCATCATGCTCAGCATCACGACTAACTTCAATGTTTCTGCTCTAAGCAATATCTGAAGACATGGAACAAAAGTGAACCAGGAGGACATGCTAGAAGTTTTGAGATCTCTGAAATGATGCCATAAAACCAATGGCGGTGGTTTACTTAGCCTAGGATGTGAAGCCCCACTGAGAAAATATGCTAAATTATTATTTTCACTTCCCTCAAACTTTTCTTCTTCTTTTTTTTCCTAGCAGGAAAATTTATCTTGAAAATTGCTTTGAATGAAATTCATTCACACATTCAAAATTTGCAAAATGCCTCCCAGAAATGTCACTAGTCTTATTAAAACCCAGTTAGCTTCCCCTGAAAATTCTCAGACTGCACAAGAGAATCCAAATTGACCTCAAATTTCTAATCCTTTTAAGGGCTTTTGCAATTGCTATTGCCCTTAAATAAACTACATCTTGCATCATCTCTTAACAGTGGAGGGGAAGTGGGGAGAGGGAAGCAGAGGGAGGGGAAGAAAGCTCTCATGCCTCTCTTTGCTGCTGGTGCTGCTCTTGCTCTTAAGGACCAGGTATCCTGGGAATGAAAAGTAAAGGGAGAAAGTGGGTCTTGGACACTAAAGTGTGGTAAGATGGCTGGCAAGGCTGGTGGCATGTGTGCTCAGTTTGTTTTGGGAACTTTTCTAGTCTTTTCCTGGTTTTGAGTGGGGGGAAACTTGGGAAAATCTACAGCCAGACCAAGGAAAGTCTTTATTTATTTATTTATTTATTTATTTATTTATTTTAATGCACTTATATCCCACCTTTTTTTCCTCCAAGCAACCCAAGGTGGTGTACCTAATCCTCCTCCTCTCCATTTTATCCTCACAACAACAACCCTGCAAGGTAGGTTGGGCTGAGAGTCTGTGACTGGCCCAAAGTCACCCAGTGAGCTTCCATGGCTGAGTGGGTACCAGAACCTGGATCTTCCATCTCCCACTCCAACACTCTAGCTTCTACACCACACTGGCTCTCAGTCTTGGTGGGTTTGTCCCCATTCCTAATAAAATTTGGTAGAAATTCTTGGCCCAAAGAAAGCAAGATATAAAACAATGTATTTAAATTCTAGGAGAGTACAGAAGCTTGGAGTAAAAGCATCACTGGTTACAAATTAGGCAGGGTGGATAAAAATCAATGGTTTTTTTTTTAAAGAAATGATTTTTAACTTTAAATTGGATTTTTTATTTGAATTGGATTTTTTTGATTTAAATCAGATTTTTGATTTAAATCAATTTTTTTTATTTAAATTGGATATTTTTAATAAAATCCTTTTTGAGGAAGAATCTGTCTAAAAATAGTTTTGTATTTAAGATACATTATAGTCCAAAGGTTATTCATCATGAAATAAGGATTAATTTTTAATTATGTAGCATGAGACTGTATATTCATGCAATGTTTAATTTTTTTTGGTAAATGAATTCCATTTATCCATTCACAATGCCATGCACTTCCACAGGTTTCTGTAAGATTATTGAGCAATTTGTCTATCTAGAATATATCACAGATGCTTGGTTTTACAGTTCTCAAAACTGTGAATTTGTGTCTGCAGAGATCACAATCCCATTGTTCCTTTGCAAATCTATGTACACAGAATCAACCCTTTATCTCTTAAGTGATAAGTTTCAAAAAATTCAGTGAATAGATTGTTGGGAGTGAAATAGATTTGCACAAGAAGCTAAAAATGAAACATGCATCTGCTTGTAAATATTAAGATTATATCAGCAAGAATGAGTCTTTGGTAACTCTGAGTTGTGTAAAATATATATTAAGCTTATAGTGAGGAAGAGTGTACTTTGGGGGGAAGTCACATGATTAAATCGAGTCTTTCTGAGCAGTGATTAAATCATGATTTAAGTTGATTTAATCAAATCCACCCTGAAATTAGGCACTAACAAATTTAGATATTAGAGCAGGAGGGACAAATATTTTAGAAGAGACCCTGTCTGGAATAGTAGTGGAACAAGTTTCTTCATTGTTTTTAACAGAGTTAAATACAATTAAATAATTTTAATTATTTCCATTCATGAAACTCCATTGTGGCTCAAGAAAACTTTTAAGTTATTATTTCTGTTGACTACAAGACTTTGCTTAACATGAACAGGATATTTAATTTATTACACATCACCTTTTTCTTTCCAACTAGAATTCTTTAATGCCATCTGTCATTCCAGAATCCACTGAAATCTTGCATTTGTTCTTTATTATTTATATTTCTATAATGAAACCAAGACATAAAAGCCTCTAGGGCACATGTATATAATAAGATATGTAATAAGTAATTAACATAAAACAAGAAAAATGAGATTAAAATCACAGAGATCCGACCCAATATATCCATTAAAGCACTCTTTCTTGAAGGGCAACAATCCATGTTTCTGGCAGACCAGGGTGGCTAGGAGTGCAAAGGTTGTGAAGAATACCACCCTGAGGGTGTAAGGTTGGGCCTATTACTCATAATGATCATTTAAATAACCATATATCAGACTGTGCACCATGGTTGGACAACGGTGCAAATTTTCTGAGTGTTCTTCACAGGAAGCTGGGAAAAGTCATAGGGAGAGCACCATTCCAAGAAGCCTCCAAACCACACAAGAAGAATCTGTCAAGATTATTAAAATCTAATCCTTTTCAAGTCAAAGTCTCCTCCTCTTGTGCAACTGAACCTGTCTGACAGAAAGAACTGATTAAGCCAGTTGCATGTTCTGAGTTCTATGAATATTTTAATAAGTTCCTTATAACGGGCAGTTCAGTAGTCCCTAAGGAAGCAGGGTCACCAAAGGCATCACCAAAAAAGAGGACATCAATTTGCATCATTTGCATGTTTGCCATCTCAGGCAGGAAGCAATGTTGCGAATGAAGAAGGAAGTGTGCAATAAAGACACAGACATCAGAGCTTGGGAGAAACTAGGGCCACTTTATTTAAACAACAAGGGAGATTCAGCCCCTCCCTGGATCCGCATGTGAAAGTGTGGGGATCTGTATGTCCTTACCTCAGGCAACTTGCCTGGCTTTATGGGCGAGCCACTCTCCTAAGCCAGGAGTCGGGTAAACCTAGCCCCTCTCTTATGTGACACTTGAAAGTGTGGGGAGACCACCCCACATCACCTCTACTCAGAGCCATAAAACTCTGAGTAGATGAGGCAGGAGAATCACCAAAGGCGTACCATATCCTGACTCTGGAGATGTAAAATTAGCAAGGAGCAGGACCTCTGGATATGCCAATCCCCTAAAGGTGCCAGAGTGCTCACCATCCCTTTCTGCTAAGCAAATTCCTGCACATCCTGCTAACAAATCAACCTGTTTATCCACCATCCCAATAAAACCTCCAGTATGGAGTAGGCAAAAACCTCCCTGAGTAGGGAGGAAAAATACCTACTCAGCCCTCCCCCCAGAGGGAGCAACTGGCTAAGTTCCATACTAGTAGAAGGGAGGAAGGGTGGGAGCCAAAAACACCAGAGAGGTTGGTGTTGGGCGGGGACAGCCTTTATAGGTTTGGCCTCACCCTTGCCTCACGTGCCCCACATGTGCCTACATGTAAGGTCTGTATTCCCCTCCTCCCCACCACAACAGCCACCCTTCCTGCCAAGCCATTCCATCTGAATGGGAGAATGGACTTACTGCTGTGGTAAATGGAGTAAGTGCTCTGCTCTGCCCCAATTGCCAGGTCCTGTGAGAACAACCACTGAAGGGGGAAGAAGGACTGTTTCCTCTCTTTAAGCAAAGTGGTAAAATTGGGGGGGGGACATTTTTATTCAGCTCTAAACAATCCTCTTCTTAATTCTATTTTGATGGTTTTCCAGTCTGTTTGATCTTGCTGTACACTCAGTGTTGAGGCACTGATTTCTCTTCCAAATTTATTCTCAATCAAGGTTTGGCTTTCAGGGACAAAACAGAATTCCTTTCAAGGCATAGCTAGCAACCACCTCTTTTAATATATTATTATTATTATCATTATTAGTATTATTACTACTACTGTAAAGTAGGGCTTGATCCAGATTGGAATCCTACTGTGCCGGGTAGAGGGGTTGAATTCTTTCCCTCCCACTATGGGTTTGATTTGGATTGGCCCTCCTTTTAAATGTTTATGTTTTCATGATTGTGATTTAAATCACTCTTTTAGCATTTATACATGTTGTCTCTGAATTGAAAAGGTGATCCCAAAAAATCATTAATTATTAGGGATGTGTCGTTAAAATGTCCGATAACGATACGATATGGTCTTTATCATACATATGATTAACGATAACGATATGATAGGCAATCCTACGATAATTATCAGAGACGATAGAGATCATCAGATAATTATCTGAATTTTATCATATTATCGGAAGGCCCTTTTTCATTTGGGGCTACATGGATGGAGCTAGAAGGTGGGGAGTGTTTGCTGAGACTGACAGATTCAGTGACCAATCATGAAGCAAGGATTCTAGCAGGCTCCAATCACAATGTTAGAGGAGGTCTGAGTATAAAGCCCCCACCCTTGGGTTTTCCATCTTTGTTGGGAGAAGGAGTTGAAGGAGAAGGGTGGATTTTGGAGGAGGTCTGTGCATTTTACTTACAGTTACTACTGATTTAGGTGGTGATTGTAGATTCTTCTAGTATGTTTTTCTTCTTGCATCTTTCTTTCTGTTTGTTGTGAAAGACAACTTCTTTCGGTTTGGTTGATAAAAGACTACACCAAATGTGAACCAAACCACACCTTTTATTCAGGCCAAACAAAGCTGAACAAAACGGTTAATAATTAAACAGAGATTTACCCAGTAGCTACAAGGAAAGATTAAACAAAGCAAGGTAAACTTAAAGTTGAAATTAACAATAGCTAACGAATGAGCATCTTCTTCCAAGGGGACCTCAAACCTCCGTCTCCGAGGTCTGCCTTTGCTGTAAATGTAATCTTTCTGACTGACGTTGAATGCCTCTTGTTTCCATCCTCCTCCTCAAATGCCTGCGTTCCTTCGCATCTTTTAAAGTTTGCACTGACTCCTCCTCAGATGATAAGGGCTCTGTCACACCTGCCGGTGAGTCTGTAAGATCAGCACTCATTTCAGAGCTTTGATTCTCCGCAGCTGGAAGAGAGGAACTGTGAATTGTTTCCTCTTCAGCACCAGGATCCTGATCAAGATCAAGGTCGCTGTCTGCTTGTGCTAGGCTTTCTGACAGCTGCTTCTCCTGCTCAGAAGAAAGAGGGTTAAACTAGGGTGACCATATTTTGGAAACCAAAAAGGAGGACATCATGGCCAGCCCCCAAAGTGGCGTGCCCACCAACATGTCCACCACTCCAGGGGGGCATGTCCAGCCCCAAGGGGGTGTGCCCATCCGAACATAGCCTTGGTCACATGTCTGATTTTACAGTGCACATTTCAGACAAACCTGTTCTACACAACAGCTTAATGTTAAAATCACAAATAAAGAACACGTGAGACATTCAATGTATCTGAAATTAACTTTACTCACACCTACTTTTGTAGCTTTTGCTGTACTTTGAAGCTTTTGCTATACCCTGTGTGATACAGATTCCCTTTCACTCAAATATATTTTCTGACTGCAAATCCTTCACTGGATGTCATAGTCTCACCTTTCCTAACATTTAACACTTTTTCTCCATCACCTTTCTCGTATCCATACTCACAGATTCAGCATACTGCTACCACTGAACAAATGACGCAGTTGACAAGTGCAGAAAAATCTAGTACAACAAACTAGCAACCTAGCATTAAAAACAGTATAAAATACTATTACCCTGAAAACATTAGCCATGGAACAAAATGGACTAAAGGCTTGTTGCAGTCACTTCTCACTAGCACCTCTTAGCTTGTTTCAACTTCTGGTTTATCAATGAGAAACATATCTAAAAAATTATCATACCTCTGGTTCATTAGCCATGTAGCTGTTCATTAGCTGTTTTTATGTTTTATGTTATGTTTTATGGTTTTAAATTTTGTATATTGACTTTTTAATGTTCAACCTTTTTATTTTTGTAAATCGCCCAGAGAGCTTCGGCTATGGGGCAGTATATAAATGTAATAAATCATCAGCATTATCATCAGCATCAAGACCATGGTCAGTTGCAATACAAAGAAAGGCCAAAATGGATGCCCATTATCACCATGCTAGACAAGGATCTTTCCCTCATTTTATTCAGGTATCTCCTGTATTATCCAAGTATCTCAGTGTGCAGAGAACAGAAATCCCAATCAGGGACCCAAAGTAAACTGCCCAAAGAAACCTCAGAAATAAGTCTCACTGATTTCAATAAAGTTTTCTCCGGGATAAATGATTGCAGCCTCTTCACATCTGCTCACCTTAGTCTAGCAAATGCAAGCCTCTCCTGTCAAGGTCAACTATGCATTCACCAGAACCTGGTCTTGTGGATCATGCAACCAGCAGATACTCTCCAAAAAGATGCTTTCAGAGCCTAGGAAATCCAGACACACTCAAACAAATCAAGCCAAGCCATGCTATGCACTGATATTATTTTGCTGGGAGAGAACAATTCTGAGACAATACTTTGCAACCAACCAGATATAACAGTCATAAATAAAAAAAAGAAAAGCACACCTACCTCATTGACATATCAATACCTAGTGATAAAAATGTTGCAGAAAAGGAAGAGGAAAAGAGAGGAAAATATACACCCCTGGCTATGGAAGTTAAAGAACTATGGCAACAGGAAAAAGTTACAATTATTCCGTTAGTCACATCAGTTACATCAAAAAATTTTTTTACAAAAATACAGAAAACCTTCAGAAACTAGGCCTACCAAAATATATCCACACCAACATCCAGAAAACAGTCACACTTAAAACATGTTCAATAGTCAGGAAATTTCTGAATCAGTAAAAGGCAGAATGACTTGGCAAAGCCTGTCATGTTCATCTAGAAAAACGACCACAAGCAAGAAAAGAGAGATAATAATAATAACCATGTTAATTTTTTAAAAGTTTTTTTTGAAGGATGAAAATTATCAGCAATTGTTACAAAATACACATCATGCCAATTCTATCAAACAAATTGGAGAGGAAGATGAATTACTACTTCTAGCACCAGCTAGAGACCCACTTCTTCTTTTGAGCTACGGAGCAAGTAGGTACATAAATAGCTCAAGCAAGTGAGCCAAACCACATACCACAAAGGATGGCTAAAAACAACTATCTATGTTGGGAAAGAATTTCCTTCATGACTCAAAATTCCTGATGACCCAGCAAAGGTTTTAGGAAATCTTGCTCGTATTGGCATAGGTTGAGATATTTTGCTGGTCAGAATTTTCATCAGTAGAACTCCAATGGAAATACCTTTTTGGGAGACTTGCCAGTGAGATACTATGGCAAAGCTAGAGTGACCAGATACAGTGCAATCCAATACAAGTCTACTCAGAAACAACTGCATTGAGCTCAATTGGGCATACTTCAATTGGCTAACAAACTTTGGAAACAATTCTATGCATGTTTAGACAGAAAGAAGTCCTACAACTTCCAGAATTGCCCAGCCAGACAAGGGAGTTCCCCCCAAAAGATCTGACACATAAGGAAATGCTCCAATGCCTAGATAAAACAATTGTTCTGATGAAGAATATTATTTCTTTGATTTTAGGTAGTGCACACAGTTGTTGCAATAGTGTGCCTTCTTAAAAGATGCATTCCCTCTACCATGAGGAAGGTGGCAGAGTATTCCATTAAAATGGTTCCTGCCATCCATGGGTTTTGTAAGTAGCAGTATTTTTTCAAAAAAAGAAAAAGTTCACAGCTGGTGCAGTGTAATGCCTGTGAAACTGAGCAGCAAACCAGAATGCCCCTAGATTAGCTCTCACAACTTGTATGAACTCATGGCATGGCCTTAGGCAAACCACTATTTTTTCAGCCTCCACCCTGCAATACTGGCCTGCCATACAGGGTTGTTGTAATGATTATATTCTAATAATGTTATGCATATGATGCGCTATGAACATCCTAAAGTTCTGTCTAAATGCTAAGATTTTATTTAAAAAATCAGCTGCCTGCTTAAGCTAAGGCACCTTGGCTTAAGTTTTTGATAGATTTAAAAAGTTTTAGATCTATTGAACGCCTAAACATTGCATCCCTACTTTTTTTAAAAAAAAATCAACCAATATAGATTTCATGACAATGACAAATAGCAGTTTGATTTAAACTCCTGGTAAGCATATAAAAACACAACCCACAGTCCAGTACTTCATGTATGCTCAGATGCTTACATGAAGCAACTATGCACATGGAGTCATTTTTCATTTCAATGAAGGGATCCAATTGGGGTGTTCAAAGGAAGATGTATGTGGATCTAGTCCCTCCTTTGAAATGAATCAGTATGTTCTTATAGGTAAGAATATTCCATGCCTATACTGGAGCATTTGGATCCATAAGCAAGCTTGAGACTCAGGCCTCCTCTATTCCTTCTCATGAAATTAATTTACCTTTAATACTAAAAGCTGTGCATTTTTTTCTTGTTGCCTATTTTGAACACAAAAGGAAAAAGCTTTGATATAAGCAGCACAAACCTATGCATATTTATTCAGAAGTAACTTGCATCACAGAAAGGGCAGGGCTCTTTAGGACTAGCAATACTACGTTTAACAATATTTATATTTGTGTATTAGTGCAGTTTATACCCACTTCAAATATTTCAAATCCAGGGACATTGCCATGGCCAAAGCCTCCACCTGAAACCATTTGGAAGTACAGCGTTCATTTTCAAACTCGTGGTTGCAGCTGGATTAAGCAATTTCTGAAGAAGCATAGAGAAACAGATGTATGATACCGGATTTCTGTTAAAAAGTTTGCTGATAGAACTTGGAAAGAATTATACACAAATGGAAGAAAACATTACAGATTCATGGTAATATTATTGAAAAAAAATTGTGTACTGTATTTGTGACTAGTATACTATGCTGTTTTAATTGTGGAGTTTGTTAATTTTGTATGGCATTCTGAAACATGAATTGTGAAAAACGTTTGATAATATAATGTGCTTGAAATATTTGAAGTGGGTATAAACTGCACTAATACAGAAATATAAATATTGTTAAATGTAGTATTGCTGGTCCTATTGTTTATTCAGGTGGTTGAGTGTATTCACCTGTGTCATTTGCATGCATGCAGTACCTGGAGAAATACCCTCTTCATCACAACACTGAAAAGCTGAAGGAGCCCTGCTCTCTTTTGCATCTGGTCACACTAGCTAAAGAGGGCAGGGCTCTTGCAGTAACACACTGGTAATGCTTATACCTAACAATCATCAGATTCTTACATCCTCTGTGACTATAAATATGTACAAAAAGAGCTTAAATTGGAAATAACACCTACATTTAATTCAAATTATTCATTTCAAAGTCTATATTTCAGACTATATATAATGAGAAGGGGGGGGGGAGGATTTTGTGCAGCAAAAACATCCTACAACTTCCAGTATGCACTGCCTGGAAGGCTGCACTTACTGGAGCCAAGGAACAGCCAGCACTTGTGGCCAGCACAGATAGCAGCATGAATGCCTACTGGCATGATGCAGGAGTGGCAGTCCATGGAGGGGTCGCTGGCACCACACATTTCCCAAGAGCCCCGCAGATGCCTGGTTCCCCAGAGAACTCTCCTAGTCCTAGGCTTCTGTAAATGCAGCCCTCCCAGGCAGTGCATGCTGGGAATTGTAGGCTTTTCACTGCCTGCTTCCCCAGAAAGCTCTGTATGATGAACAGCCTACAACTCCCTGCATGCAGCACGTTAGGAGCAGGTGAGAGATGGCGCGGGGACGGGGAGAGGGGGCTTCTCTGGGCCTCCGGAAAGAAACCCTGCTCCTGCCCCTGCATCGCTGGACTTTAGAAAGGACCTCACAAAGTGCTTGTTTGGTTGGATGCCATAGGGAAGGTTTTTTTTTCTTCCACTCAAATGGCGGCTGCCATTTGAGTGGAAGAAAAAAAAACTCTTCCCTATGGCATCTGACCAAACAAGCACTTTGTGAGGCCCCGTGTTGAGGGTGCACCAGGGAGGGTGCTGGGAGCATGTGAGAGAGGGAGGGGGCTTCTCTGGACCTCCAGAAAAGCACCCCCCCATCCCTGCATCGCGGGGCTTAGAAAGGCCTCAGAAAGGGCCTGTTTGGGCGGATGTGAGGGAAGCCTTTTTCTCTTCCTCTGGGGGGGCAGGGGCACACAAGGGAGGGGCGGGAAGTACAAGGGAAGGCCTCCAGAAAACTCCCACCCGTGCCTCGCAGGGCCTGTTGGGCAGATGCCACCGGTAGCCCCTTGCCTTGCCTTGTCTCATGCTGCTGCTGCCTGCCGGATTGGCCGGGGGAGGGGCTGGAAGTCACATTTTGGATGCGCCAAAATGTAATTTCCTGCCCTTCCCCCAGGCTGATCCGGGTCTTCTCCATGGCCAGAACATTTGTGCTGGCCAAGGAGAAGCCCGGGAAAGCCCCTGGGAGGGTGGCAATTCCCGGACTTTGGCGGAAATATGGCGATTTCCGCCCGGATGCCATTTTGGCACCCCGTTTCCTGACATGTCTGGAGGAAACCAGATGTATGGTCAGCCTAGTTAAACACAACACTGTTTCCCTCTGTATCTCAGGTTCATTCCTTGTGTGTGTGCTGCTTCTTGGTTTGATTGAGGGTTAGGTTAGTGTGACTGGGGGGGGGGAGTTCTGTGAGTGAGTGTGTTGTTGTTCCCTTCACTGTTTTCGTGAGATATATATATATATATATATATTCTCTCTCTTTCTCTCACTCTCTGTGTGTGTGTTTGCTTGATTGGCTGTGAGTATGCTGGTGTGTCCTGTAGCCTGCTACACAGGAGCACTACACATACACAATCTGTTGCCAAAGCAGCACACAAATTCAAAAAGTGTGAGCAAAGCAGACATTTTTGTTTGCCATAATGAAACACAGCTCTAAGGCACGCCTTGGGCGAGGTGGCTCTGCCTCTGTTTCAAGGAAAGATGCTGTTGCTGCTGGGGACAGTTCTGTGGTGGCTGTCTCTTCTCCCGTTAAAATTAACTTTAAGGACTAGCTCTTTAAAAATGAGGATTTCTCAGCAGCAGCATGGCGTGAATTACCATCAGAAAAAAACAGTGCATGTGTTGTTGAGAGCTTACTTCTGAGTTACAGCTGCAGCTGTGCATCTGAAATTGGGCACAGATGAGTCCCCTCAAGGCCATCTGTGAGATGCTCATGAGGATGATGTCTCTTGAAATAGGAGTACTTAATTATGCCACCTGAAACAGTGGATTTTGACAACTTACTTCCAAGTAATGCTTGCACCGATTGTTCTGTAATTTGGCATACATGACTAGCAACACTCAGTCTGCACTGTGACCAAGTTTTGAACTTGGAACTTGGAAAATTAAGACGTTTTAGGCCTTTCTGACTCTAAAATCAACTCTATAGGGCAAAATGTAGAGATGCTATAATATCGGATTTTCAATAATTATCGGAAATATGATGTGGTACGACACGATACGTTTCACCTACAATATTATTGGAGATTATAATTTTTTGGGTCCAAAATTCCGATAATAATACGATACGATATTTTTAGGCGTGCACATCCCTATTAATTATTTGGTTCAGTACCTTCTTTCTGAATTGGCATCAGCTTTGTAAGGTCTTCCCATCCCTGCCCTATCTGAGATGCTTTAACTGGAGACCCAAGAATTGTATCTGTGATCTTATGCATGCAAAGCCGTATTATCATGATCATATCATTCTGTAATATTTACATGATGTCGCCTCAGAGGTAACAATGGATCTGAGTAGGCATGAGGCCTTGCTTTTTTACTGTTAAAGGCCTGTATAGTTTTTTTGTGATGTTCTAAAGGTCGGGGAGGTTGGAGAAGAGAGGAAGAGAAACATTTGTTTTGAATATGATTGGATGGGGCCTGGATCAGGTAAATTCAAGTTTGTTTGACTGGGAATTCTATCTAGATGGGAAAGAGTGGCCTGGAAATGCCATATAAGGAATTGAGAGTTTGAGAATAGATAAAGTCAGTCTGTGGGTAATGAGAGAGGTTGGTTGGTGTGTGATGTTATAGAAGAACTAGGAGAATGCTAAGGAGAAATTGAAAGCTACGGTCTGGATGTTAAGCTATTCTTTTTCTGTGGAATAACCAGAACAGGCTGGTGAGGATCAAGAATATGGAGCAAGTGTCTGTATTAGTCCAGGAAGCTGCCATAGGATCGTGCCTGAAGATTAAACATGCAGGCAGTAAAAACCCAGATAAACAGTGCAAGTAGCCAGGAATGCAATAGGAGGAGCTTTGGGAGTCAGAAGAAAACTGTACCCAAGAGCTGGACCTGGTTGTGAATGTATTTGGCTGGCATGGAGGTTTAGGGAATTTGGCCTGAAGTTAAATAAAAAAAAGCACTAAGAAGCTTGTATCAGCAAAAACATCTTTTGAGTCACTCAGAAGTGTCAGTACGCAATCTTTTGAAACCCCCAAATAAACATAGCCTTATGTACAAAATACCCCCATAATTAAGGTGACCAGATAAAATCCAGGTCAGGGCTCATGTAACTTTAACAGTTGAAGAGAAAAGGGAATTTCAGCCAGTGTCATTTGTATGCAATTAGTTCCTGGTGAAATTCCCTCTTCATCACAACAGTTAAAATTGCAGGCACTATGCTAGAGTGACCATATACAAAAGAAGGCAGGGCCTCTGCACCTTTAACTGTTGTGATGGAGAGGGAATATCACAACAGTTAAAGGTGTGATATTCACCAGGAACTAATTGCATACTAATTGCTGAAATTCCCTTTTCTCTACAACTGTTAAAGTTACATGAGCCCTGACCTGGATTTTATCTGGTCAGCCTACCCATAATACACTTGTTTAATAGTTTGTTGTGACTCTAATGGTGGTGCCCATCCCAAACTTAAGCTTCTTACATCAAGCTTCTAGGAGGTTTTGAAATATTCTAAGAAAACTGTTGGTAGCAACAACAAAAAAAAAGAGTAAGTTTGTGGAACTCTGAGTATGGTGGCAGAGAGTTCCTTAGGCCTTGAAATATAACCATTTACTAGGGGTGTGCATCGGATCGGATCCGATCCACGATCCGAATCCGATCCGACCCAAAATCGGGAAAATCCGATCCGATCCGATCCGGACAACCTCCGATCCGATCCGATCCGATCCGATGAGGTCCGATCCGGATCGGACGCCATTTTGAATGCTTTTTCCCATAGCCAAGTATTGTTTTACAAAAACGCCTATAACTTTTTCATTTTTAAAGATAGAAGGATGAAACTTGGGCACATTGTAGACTGGTTAGGGGTAGTTATCTGTGAGAAATTTCAGAAAGATTGGTGCATGCATTTTGTGGCAATTAATTTTTTAATAAATACCCAGGAATGCCTATAACTTTGTCATTTTTAAAGTTACACACATGAAACTTTGCCACATTGTAGGGGGTACCTTGGGACGTATGTGTGTGAAATTTCAGAAACGTAGGTGCTTGTCTTGTGTGGCAATTAATTTTTAGAAAAATGGGTAGTAGTGGGGTAAATACAGTTACGCCTCCCATTTTTTTATTTTTGAAGATACAAACAGGAAACTTGGGCACATTACAGGTACCACTTGCCTTGATATGTGTGTGAAATTTCAGAAACATTGGCGCTTTCCTTGTGTGGCAATTAATTTTTGAAACAATGAGGAAAGAAACACCTATAACTTTGTCATTTTTAAAGTTACACACATGAAACTTTGCCACATTGTAGGTGGTACCTTGGGACCTATGTGTGTGAAATTTCAGAAACATAGGTGCTTGCCTTGTGTGGCAATTAATTTTTTAATAAATACCCAGGAATGCCTGTAACTTTGTCATTTTTAAAGTTACACACATGAAACTTTGCCACATTGTAGGCGGTACCTTGGGACCTATGTGTGTGAAATTTCGGAAACGTAGGTGCTTGTCTTGTGTGGCAATTAATTTTAGAAAAATGGGTAGTAGTGGGGTAAATACAGTTACGCCTCCCACTTTTTTATTTTTGAAGATACAAACAGGAAACATGGGCACATTACAGGTACCACTTGGCTTGATATGTGTGTAAAATTTCAGACAGCTGGGTCCAGGCATGTGGTGGCAAGGTATTTTTGAAACAATGAGGAAAGAAACGCCTATAACTTTTTTATTTTAAAAGTTAGAAGTCTGAACGTTGCTCACTTTGTAGATGGGTTAGGGGTAGATATGTGTCAGAAATTTCAGAATTATAGGTCCAGGCATTTGATGGCTATGGAATTTTTAAATTACATGTTTCAAAAAAATTTCTACAGAGGCCAGGTCTTCCCCTCCCGCTTCCCGCGAAGAAAAGGAAACACTCTCTCGTCTCGATCCCTTTGATCCTTGCTAGTAGTATCCATTACAGGGCTCGTGTTTCCTTTCCTCCTTTCACTTTTCAAGCAGAACGGCTGAGCCTAGCTGAGTTTTGCAGCCATGCGTGCAAGGAAGGATCACTCTGGTCTCGATCCCTTTGATCCTTGGTAGTATCCATTACAGGGCTCGTGTCTGCTTTCACTTTGTACTCAAGCAGACACGAGCCCTGTAATGGATACTACCAAGGATCAAAGGGATCGAGACCAGAGTGATCCTTCCTTGCACGCATGGCTGCAAAACTCAGCTAGGCTCAGCCGTTCTGCTTGAAAAGTGAAAGGAGGAAAGGAAACACGAGCCCTGTAATGGATACTACTAGCAAGGATCAAAGGGATCGAGACGAGAGAGTGTTTCCTTTTCTTCGCGGGAAGCGGGAGGGGAAGACCTGGCCTCTGTAGAAATTTTTTTGAAACATGTAATTTAAAAATTCCATAGCCATCAAATGCCTGGACCTATAATTCTGAAAATTCTGACACATATCTACCCCTAACCCATCTACAAAGTGAGCAATGTTCAGACTTCTAACTTTTAAAATAAAAAAGTTATAGGCGTTTCTTTCCTCATTGTTTCAAAAATACCTTGCCACCACATGCCTGGACCCAGCTGTCTGAAATTTTACACACATATCAAGCCAAGTGGTACCTGTAATGTGCCCATGTTTCCTGTTTGTATCTTCAAAAATAAAAAAGTGGGAGGCGTAACTGTATTTACCCCACCACTACCCATTTTTCTAAAATTAATTGCCACACAAGGCAAGCACCTACGTTTCCGAAATTTCACACACATAGGTCCCAAGGTACCGCCTACAATGTGGCAAAGTTTCATGTGTGTAACTTTAAAAATGACAAAGTTATAGGCATTCCTGGGTATTTATTAAAAAATTAATTGCCACACAAGGCAAGCACCTACGTTTCCGAAATTTCACACACATGGGTCCCAAGGTACCACCTACAATGTGGCAAAGTTTCATGTGTGTAACTTTAAAAATGACAAAGTTATAGGTGTTTCTTTCCTCATTGTTTCAAAAATTAATTGCCACACAAGGAAAGCTCCAATGTTTCTGAAATTTCACACACATATCAAGGCAAGTGGTACCTGTAATGTGCCCAAGTTTCCTGTTTGTATCTTCAAAAATAAAAAAATGGGAGGCGTAACTGTATTTACCCCACTACTACCCATTTTTCTAAAAATTAATTGCCACACAAGACAAGCACCTACGTTTCTGAAATTTCACACACATAGGTCCCAAGGTACCCCCTACAATGTGGCAAAGTTTCATGTGTGTAACTTTAAAAATGACAAAGTTATAGGCATTCCTGGGTATTTATTAAAAAATTAATTGCCACAAAATGCATGCACCAATCTTTCTGAAATTTCTCACAGATAACTACCCCTAACCAGTCTACAATGTGCCCAAGTTTCATCCTTCTATCTTTAAAAATGAAAAAGTTATAGGCGTTTTTGTAAAACAATACTTGGCTATGGGAAAAAGCATTCAAAATGGCGTCCGATCCGGATCGGACATCTGGTCCGATCCGATCCGACCAGCCTCCGATCCGATCCGATCCGATCCGACCCCCCAGGTCCGATTCCGATCCGCTATCCGATCCGATCCGGGGGGTCAGTGCACATCCCTACCATTTACTAAAAATAGGAAACCGCATATTGGAATTGAAGGAGCTGTTTCCCCATAGGTGGTAGCAGTGTCAAGAAGAGAAAATCCCTCGTATATGGTGGCATTAGTGGTGGAATCGAAGTTATTAGAACTGCACTAAGAGAGAGAGGGGGTGGGATTTTAGATTTTTTCTTTAAAGGGAATAGAAGAGGGTTGGTTTTCAGAGCCAACACCACCACATCTGAAGTTAGAAATCAAAGAATATTTTAGTATGGATAAAGAAGCTTTGATTTCTAGGGTCTCAGATAAAGGTCTTCCTCAGTGCTGTTCTACCTGAGATACTTTAACTGGAGACAAGCAGGGTGTCTACACCAGCCGTTTATTGCAGGATTGTATCAAAGTCATCATTTATGGACCACATGATGTTCACCTGCTCCCATGGTGATCTTGGGTCCACCACTCAGTTATTCAGGAATATCACTGACTGCTTTTGTAATAAATGTTCCACCTCTCTTGCTACAATCCTGAAGCCCGTGGCTGGTATGCCCCCCCCCCCTTCACGAAGCTGTTGCTGTTCGGCATGAGTTCCTGGCTCAGCAAACAGCCAACCCAATGTCAGGGGCATGTCCAGCCATTTCAAAGGTGTGTGGGAGTGGATGTGGCCACCATTTCCCCACATGTTTTGAATGTATATTGGCATGTTTTGGCGCTGATAGTGTGTTGTTGTTTTCAACACAAACATGTCTCTATGCAGCATCATATATTCAATGGACTTCCTATCCACCCAATGTGTAGCTCTGAGCATCTCTGACAAGTCATTAAAAAACCAGCCCCATAGTCACATCATCTGCATAGCCCTGCCCACTTCTGGCAATCCATATGCAGCAGTGCCATCAGGGGGCGCACGTCCTCCCACAACGGCACTCCTGTCATTGTGGGAAACTTCACTCACGTGCGCTCCATGAGTGCTGGTCGCGGAAGTGGGGAAAAGTCACAATCAGCCCTCCTCCCTTGCAAAAGGGCTGCAGGTGTAGATTACTCCGCAGGGACTGTACCTGTGATCTTTTGGACTCCATCACTATTAAAGCTCCTCCCACACTCTTCTGAAAAAACACAGTGTAATAGTGGAATTCCAGCTGGGTGTCACTTCATCACGCAGGAGAAAATTCAAACAGCAGCAGTAGCATTACCTTGAGTTCTGGCCATGTTGTAAGGTTTCCATGTAAGACATGTATATACAAAATTCACCCAGACTTTAGTCTCAAAATAAAGTGTTAAGAGTATGAAAAACCTCTCTGGTTGTAGAAGTTGAAATGAATATTCAGTCAGTGTGACCTGATGCAGGGTTTCAAGAAAGGCAGAACATAATGTTCTTCAACCAGATTGCAAGAGGATAGAAAACAATGTGAAAATGCATTTTAAAAAAAAGGAGAGAGAGAGAGAGAGTTCTGTTCGCTTATGAAAAACAGCCTTGGGAACAAATACAGAGTTATCAATTTGATGACAGAGAAAAAAAAAGGCTAAAAGCTTAAGGTTATATTTTCCGCGCCTCTAAATCAGTCATTTGTGGCCATTATGGCTGAGAAGGAGGTACAGAAATGAAAGAGGTGGTATGGTTAGAGCAAAAAACAGATTATCTATGATGGAAGGGGACTAGAAAATGTATCTCTGATGGAATTTTTAATGGAGCCCATTCGCTTCTATTAGATTTTTTGGAGAACCAGTGCTTTGCATTAGAAATAAAATGAACAGTTGCCTAACCGAGAATAACAACTGACACCAACTGCGTCTCAATCCTTGAAACAATCCATTTAGAAGATTATTGACTAGGCTGACCAGTTGAAGTCCATTAGTCTTGCACTTAAGTAAATTCTTTTAAGATCTCAGAATTTCTGTGATATGTTGGAAGTCAAAATCATGGAAATGAATTTTAGGACTAATTCTAATATTATGCTGGTGGTGGGGAAGCTGGTGCTGCAGAGCTCCCAATGGACTGCCATAATAATACATGAACCACCAGGTCACATGAGAGAATCTCTTGTTGCAGCCCCACTCCAGCCTAACATTGGTCTCCTCTACAAGATTTTGCTTTGACACCCGGTTGCCCAATTATGCACATTTATGGATAAGCGCATTTACTCCTAATACCTATTCATGAGAGGCGGTGAAGCGCATTACGGGCTGTATGAAACGTGCTTTAAAGTTGTTTACCTGCGGAGAATTGCATGTTTACATGGCCATGAGGCGCTTTAACTCTCACGGTAAATTTTAAGTCGCTATTTAACGCGCATTCGATAATGCGCATAAGCGGAGATGAAAAGTGCCTCAACCCCCGATTTGCCCTCCGTTCTTGTAGAGGTAAAATTGGTAATGTGCCTTGAAAGAGCTTTGAATCGCTCTCAGGTTCTGGGAAGGAAGTGCAGGCATGCGTAGGAGCAGGAAATGAGCATCCTTTCACATGGGTCTTCAGCATGTCCCATCACCTGGCTCACAGTACCCAACAATTATCCACATTGCAGTAGCTCCTACATCTCTGTTGTAACATAAGAAGGAAGGCACATTTAAATACTGCTAGGGTGTTCTCTCCAAAATAGACTTTTATGTCCACCAATAATATACAGGCATTTACTGGATGAGAGGATTTTGTCCCTTCCTTTATAGTTTGTCTCATGTGCTCTGTATTCCACTATTTCTGAATGGTGGTTTAACTTGCATCAATATGCATTATATCAAGGGCAATAACATAGGCCGGGGCTATGAGGCCGTGTCTCTGGACCCTCCCTCTACATCCACACACTAAGTGTGAATGTCTGCAAGGGAAAACCTACTTATGTAGATCTTCAGGTGCACAGGCTTTCCCTTGCAGATGTTGTGTGGATTCTACAGGGGTGTATGTATTTTGCAAACTCTGTATCATCTGTTTTGGGGATTGTCAGGTTACTTCCATCCCATCATCTGCTCATTGATGGAATTGGATAGTTTTTCCAATCTCCCAATTTGCACAAATTTGCACTTGCAGAAATATGACCCCCCCAATATGCATTTTCATGCTTTAGCCTATAGGAGAAGTGTGCGTTATCAGCTGTTTTTTAAAAAAGAAAAACAATGTATTTTTCTTGGACTAAATTTGCTTAAAATTCCGGAAAGTAAAAATGCTGGCCTTCAAGTCCATGGAATCTGTGTGGCTCAGGTGAAGCTGGTCTGCTGCACAGTCCATGGATTAGATTCATAGAAATCCAAACTCATTTTATTCCATTACAGATTTCTCTGACATCTCTAGTCAGGGGTGGGGCCAGAGGCATGGCCTGCAGCCCAGTTCTATGCATAATTCTTCTCCATGCAATGCTCACATGAGGAGGAATTAGCAGAATTTCTAAATTCAATTCTGAAGAATGGTGGATTGGTACATTTTGAAGTGTGAGCTCATCATGGCAGCCCCCAGGACAGATATATTTATATCCTGCCTTGCTAGTATTTATACTAAATAAAGTAACTCTGTGGTTAAAAAATACAAACAAACCCCTCCAGCATAAAACATGAACATTCCAAATAGACAAATGAGCCAGTATCACGTGTCTGTTCTATTCTTTCCCTCATCCTCTGATTTCCTTTATACTAACCTGTCACAGAAAATAGTAAAAGCTGAAAGTTTTATTATTACTTCATTCATGTGCCAGAGCAAGGAGGATACATCCAGGGTTGGCATGGATGCCTGACTGGATTTGGGAGTCCAGCAGTCTTCCCCATGCTTGGGCCCCCAGATCTGCTTGACAAGCCATGGGGTGCTCGCGTGTGTGCTCGTTGAACCCTCTGTGGTCTGGGAGTGCCCCACCATGACCACTCCTCCCTGCGAGCTGGCATTTTTATGGAAGATCAGGCTCTTTCATATATTGTTCATTTAGCCACCTAATCACAACTTCTCTGTTGATATCATGGTCTTTTAGATCTTCTTGACTTGTAGAGCATAATAATTAGGGGTGTGCATCGGATCGGATCCGCTATCCGATCTGATCCGGGGGGTCAGTGCACATCCCTAATAATAATCTCAGTTCATTGATCTATGTACTTTTGTTGTTCTGGAAGTTATTCTTGATGTTTTTATAATTTCTTGTTAGTCACCTTGGGTGTTCTGGTTGGAGAAAAGTATTTAAATAAATAAATAAATAAATATGAATAACTAACATGTGGGGGAAATGTTCTAAGAATAAGGCCTTCCTCACATCCTGGTGTATGAGGATAACATGAATTTAAATCCTGCCTACACATATAGCTCAGTTTAGATACCATTTCTCATAATTCTTACTTTACAGGTACAGAGGGAAAAGCTGAGAGATAGTGACTTAGTGAAATTCAGATAATGAGGCGAAATGGGTCGGGTAGATCCATCAGAAACAAGAACGTTGAAAAAGTACCCATGAAAAATGGTTGTTTAAATGAACATAATTTCTATTTTGATTATTTGCATAATTCTAGGAAGATATACTTTAAAAATCTATTTCATGTTTGTTTTCCTTTGGTAAAATTAAATTGCCAGTTCAGACACAGCTAGATTTGAAGTAAATAATAAAACAAAAAACTGAAGAGGAAAAATAAATGCTTATCAGAACATAACAAGGTGAAAAACACAGTGTAGGAGTTCTTATTAGGCTAGCAGCAAGATGAAAGCAGTTTCTGGGGCAGTGAATAATAATGTACGAGCTTCAAATATCAAAACAAAAGAGAACCTATGGACTCACAAAAAAATGTTAAGTTGCAACCAAAACTTAAGAAAACGTATATAGCTTCGCCATTTCCCGATGTGCATTGACTACACCCACAGGAGCAGACTGCCAGAGGTGTACATATGGTCCTCTGCCATCCTTCCCCCTCTTTGGACACATGAAGACAAGAGTTGATGGGCTAATATTTGTACCAGGAGGCCATGGTGTACCTCTTATAGAGGAAGCTACATGCCTTCACAACGTTGTGGGTGGGGGTGGGGAGGAGGAGAGGCAGCGTGTAAGCCAGCCACTGGCGGCTTCAAAGGGTGCCACTGTGGCAGGGAGGGGCAAAAGGGGGCATAAATTGTGGCACACCCCTCCCTGCTGCCTCTGCCTTCGCTGCTCTCCGGCACGATGAAGAGGGTACAGAAGAGCATGCGGCAGCGGTTTTGGGCACAACAAGGATTGTGAGGCAATGGCAGCGGCCTTCGGCGCCAGAACGAAGCAACTCTCCTTATTGTGCAGGGACTGGGAGCCAATTGGATGCTTTGGTGCAGCCCATGTGAAGCAGCACGCTTCACCACGCCAGGCTTGGAAGCTGGATGGACAGGCTTTCTCCAGCGACAGCTAAACGCGGAGCTTATCTTCCTGCCAATAGGCCACAGGTTTCAGGGAAAGGCCGGCCGGTCCTCCTTGGTGTTTATTCTTCATCTGGGTGGTGACGCAGCTCTTGTTTGGGTGCCTTGCTCCGGCCCATAGGCAATGAAGGGGAAAGAAGTCCCATAGCCTGAGTTACAGGCAGATTTCAGCAGGGTGAGTGCAGGCTTGGGGTTTGAAGTCTTGCCCCCCCACACCTCTCCCTAGGGATATCAGGGATTGCTACTCTGGGCGTATTTCCTGGGAAAGGGATGTTGTGTGGCCAGACAGGGGCCTAATAGTCAGAAGGTTTAGTGGGTGTTTGCTAGCCTACGCTGCAGTAAACCCCCACTGATTCAGTATTGAATTCACTGTTGTGATACCTTATAATTATTAGATACCAATATATCAACAACAACAACAACAACAACAACAACAACTACAATACAATTATAATAATTGACTGATAAGAAGGGAATTGGAGGAAAGAAAGGCAAGGGAAAGGCCCCTCCCCAATCCAAAATGGCCCAGACAAAGGAAGGATTCTTCATCTGATGAAGAGAGCAGCCCCAATATAGAAACAATCCTCGCACGATTGCAAGCAGTTGAACATGGCAAAGGGATTGCCCCATCCCACACACCACCTCAGCAACTGGCAGGGGTTGGAAGGGGCTGTGGGCAAACAAGAAAACAAGCTCAGGAAAAGCTCTGGATGTCTGTTTCTGCCAGGTTGGATGCAATTCAGGTGTCATCCAGTTCAGTACCTGCCTAAGATGACAACACCGTCATCAGCGGACTCCAGTGTAGTGCCTCCCACAGTCAGGGGCCACCAGGAGCCACCAGAAGAGCCCATCAAGTTGCTTCCTCTCCCAACTATGGTGCAAAGCAGAGCTCAGGATACAAGTGAGACAAACAGCACAATACAGAAAACACAATGGGAGCTATACCACCTTGGGGACTGTACCCTTGGTTCTAGGGCTGATAACAGATCCGGATTCTGAATACGAACCAGATTGGGGTGACCTGTACGTTCCAAAAACCGAACCAGATTGGGGAAGGTCCGGATCGTTCTGGACCTCTGGATTGATCTGGAGATCTGGGGACCACTGGCCTTCCAGGTCCCTGGGTGCCAGCTGCGCAGCCGGCACCCAGGGACTCCAAGCCAGCGGTGGGTCCATTGGACTCACTTCCCTCCCCCCACTGTCCCTGTTTACCTGCTGCCTCATCACCATCATCGCCATCGTCCACTGCTGCTGTCCACTGGCCGCCTCTGCTTCCACTCTACTGAGAACCAGGCCGCAAGGAGTAGAGCGGAAGCAGTAGAGCGGAAGCAGTGGCAGGCAGCGGACGGCAGTGGCAGACGGCGGTGGCAACGAGGAGGTAGCAGGTAAGCAGGGACAGTGGGGGGAGGGCGGTGAGTCCTTTTCCCCATAGATCTCCACTGCGTCTCTCCCGAATTTCAGCTTTAAGAAAACTTCCAAGAGACGGTCTTGTTATCAGGGTATTTACTATTAACTTTGTGAAGATTATTCCCCTTCTTCCCTTTTTAAATTCTTGATTTTATTATAAATTTATTATAGATTTATTCTATATCGGAAATTTCATACCATTTATACAGTCCATATCTCCTTAACTATGTTTGAAATATATGTCAGTAACAGAATCTATTGTGGGTAAAATGAATTTCCATCATATAACACTAAATGATAGTGGGTAATCTTTGCCTTGTAGTACTCATAACTTGTGTTATTTTTTTTCACAAATTGCAATAGACCATATGTTCTTATACCATATGCCTCCTTATCAAGATGATCCAAGTTGTTCCACTCTTGTACTATTGTTTGTCTCACAGCTGCTATTAAGAAAGTTACTAATTGTTTAGCTAGAGCCAGAAGATTATTACTAGGGGTGTGCACGCCAACATTGTTATCTTTTCGGCGCCAGGTCAAGACTTTCCTCTTCTCTCAGGCATTTGGCAATATCTGGGGAGCCTGTGTTTGTTTTTGTAGCTTTTTTGGGCTGTTGTAGCGGTTTTAAATGAATGTGTGTATTGTGTGCATGTTGTATGTTTTTGCTGTTTAAATTTTTGTATACTGTTTTTAATTGTTTCAATCCCATGTAAAATGCCCAGAGAGCTTCGTCTATAGGGCAGTATACAAATGTAATAAATAAATAAATAAATAAATCATCGTTTCGGACCAAAAAAATTATCCTCTTCATTCATATTGTAGGTGAACCGTATCATCTTCACGATAATTATCGTAAAAAAATGATATATTTTGCAGCCCTATTTTTAAAGAAAAAAAATGCCAATAACTTCTGTATTTTAAAAGTTAGAGGCTTGAAACTTGGTCACAGTGCTTATGGGGTATGCCTAAGTATGTGTATGAAATTTGAGATCGATCCTTCCAGCCCTCGATTTTATATGAATTTATTAAAGATCATTTCAGTTCTGACAGATCAGAATGACAGCTCGCCACTTGAGTTCATTCAGACCTGTCAGAACGGAAACGATTTTTTAAAAAAATCATATAAAATCACAGGTTAGAGGGATCAATCTCAAATTTCATACACATACTTAGGCATACCCCATAAGCACTGTGACCAAGTTTCAAGCCTCTAACTTTTAAAATACAGAAGTTATAGGTATATTTATATGGCAGTCCAATAAAACGGTAAAATCGCCGAAAATTATCGTCTCCGATAATTATCATAGGTTTTTGTATCGTATCGTTATCGTTAAACACATGCATGATAATGACCTTATTGTATCATTATTGTACATTTTAACAATAACATGCACATCCCTAATTATTACAGCTCTGCCTACAGTTGCTATTTTAATATTTTTTAATCTTTGTAAACTTTGTCAATGGGGCAGAAAGTTTTGCTCTGGGGCAGTATAGAAAGGTAATAAATAATGAAATAAATAAATACTAGGGATGTGCACTGGATCGGACCCGATCCACGATCCGAGTCCGGTCCAGTGGGAAATCGGATAAATTATCCGATTTCCGATCCCGCAGCTGGATCGGCCGATCCAATCCGAACCGGTCCGAAAAAGCTCCGAACCGGTTCGGCGGATCGGCGGATCGGCGGGCGCCCACTGGCGCCCACCGCCGCTTCCATTGGCGGGCGCCAGCGGGCGCCCGCCGATGAAAGTGGACAGCGGGGGGGGGAGGAGGGGGGCACTTACCTTCTCGGCCCGGTGGCTCCCGTCCGGCGCCGGCGCCTACTACTACTAGCAGGCTCCGCGGCCTGCTCTAGGGTGGCGCGCCGGGTGATGTCATCACCCGGCGCGCTACTCTAGAGCAGGCCGCGGAGCCTGCTGGTAGTAGTAGGCGCCGGCGCCGGACGGGAGCCACCGGGCCGGGAAGGTAAGGAGGGGGTGCGTGGAGGGGAGGAGGGGGCGCACGGAGGGGGGAGGGGGGCCCTTACCTTTCCGGCCCGGCGGCTCCCGTCCGGCGCCGGCGCCTACTACTCCCAGCAGGCTCCGCGGCCTGCTCTAGGATGGCGCGCCGGGTGATGTCATCACCCGGCACGCTACTCTAGAGCAGGCCGCGGAGCCTGCTGGAAGTAGTAGGCGCCGGCGCCGGACGGGAGCCGCCGGGCCGGAAAGGTAAGGAGGGGGTGCGTGGAGGGGAGGAGGGGGCGCGCGGAGGGGGGAGGGGGGCCCTTACCTTTCCGGCCCGGCGGCTCCCGTCCGGCGCCGGCGCCTACTACTCCCAGCAGGCTCCGCGGCCTGCTCTAGGATGGCGCGCCGGGTGATGTCATCACCCGGCGCGCTACTCTAGAGCAGGCCGCGGAGCCTGCTGGAAGTAGTAGGCGCCGGCGCCGGACGGGAGCCGCCAGGCCGGAAAGGTAAGGAGGGGGTGCGTGGAGGGGAGGAGGGGGCGCGCGGAGGGGGGAGGGGGGAGGGGGGCCCTTACCTGCCCGGCCCGGCGGCTCCCGTCCGGCGCCGGCGCCTACTACTCCCAGCAGGCTCCGCGGCCTGCTCTAGGATGGCGCGCCGGGTGATGTCATCACCCGGCGCGCTACTCTAGAGTAGGCCGCGGAGCCTGCTGGAAGTAGTAGGCGCCGGCGCCGGACGGGAGCCGTCGGGCCGGAAAGGTAAGGAGGGGGTGCGTGGAGGGGAGGAGGGGGCGCGCGGAGGGGGGAGGGGGGAGGGGGGCCCTTACCTGCCCGGCCCGGCGGCTCCCGTCCGGCGCCGGCGCCTACTACTCCCAGCAGGCTCCGCGGCCTGCTCCAGGGTGGCGCGCCGGGTGATGTCATCACCCGGCGCGCTACTCGAGAGTAGGCCGCGGAGCCCGCTGGTAGTAGCCGCCGGCGCCGGACGGGCCGAGAAGGTAAGTGGCGGGGAAGGGGGCTTACCCCCCCCCCCGGAGCCATCCGCTTCTATCCGCTGGCGCCCGCGGGCGCCAGCGGATGGAAGCGGGCGGCCCCAGGGGGGGTAGGGAGCGCGGGGGAGGGGGTTTACCTGCCGGGGCCGTCCACAGCGGATGGCCCCGGGGGGGGGGGGAGGGAGTTAGGCCCCCCCTTACCCACCCGCCGCCATTTTTTCCTCATAGACTTGCATTGCAATGCAAGTCTATGGGGAAAAAAATGGCGGCCGATCCAAAAATGTACGATTTTTGGGTCGGGATCGGACTCGATCCGGTCCGGGGGGCCTCCGATTTTGTCCGAACCGGTCCGGGACAAAATTGGAGGTCCCGATCCGGGTCCCGATCCGATCCGGGGGGTCCGTGCACACCCCTAATAAATACATAAATAAATACATACATACATAAATAAATAAATAAAGAATAGATGCACATAGAGCTCTGGGATTGCACCCGCAGTTGCATCACAGCATCACAAATGCTGTAACATAGGCATGTTTTTCTTCTTCTGAATGTTACGGAGTTTTGAGTGGCCATTTCAAAATATTTATTGTAGCCTTTCATTTATTTTAATTAATTTATTTGCAACATTTACATAGTACTCTACATCTAAACAGATTTTGGAGCAGTGAACAATAAAAGAAAAAAAAAAGATTAAACAGCATACTAAAAGTTTTTACAAACAGATTACCAATATAAACCACAGCTGATTAATCAAGGGAGGCTTCTTGGAATGAAGATGTGTTCAGCACACATTGAAAACACCACAATGTTGGCACCTGACTGACCTCCAGAAGCACAGAGTTCCATAGAAAGCCCCCCATTCTGAAGGCTTTCTCTGAGTGGACTCCAATTGGGCCATAGGTCCATGTGGAACCACCAGGAGCATCCAGTCTGATGACCTCAATGACCAGGCAGATTGATGAGGGAGAAGGCACTCTCTCAGATACCCTGGTCCCAAGTTGTTTAGGGCTTTAGGCACTAGAAGCAGGATCTTAAACCCAATCCAGTAGCAAATAGACAACCACATTCAGCAAAGGAGTTACCTGCTAAAAAGGGCAGCTCCAACCACAGCCATTCTGCTGCATTCTGCACTACAACAACTTTAAGGGCAGCCCCACGTATGGTGCATTGCTGTAATCTAGTCTTGAAGTTAGTAGTGATTGTGCCTCTACGGCCATGCATCCCTGTCCAGTAGAAGCCATAGCTGGTGTATCAGTCGAAGCTGGTAAAAGGCACCTCAAGCCACCATGGCTGCTTGTGATGGATATAAAAGTACCCCCAGTGATGGATCTAGGAGTACTCCCAGACTATGAACCCAGGGAGTGCAACCCCATCCAGAAAAGGCAATGAACCAATATCCTGGAATCAGGAAACACTCAACCACAGGGCTTCCATCTTGCCGAAATTCAGCTTCAGTTATAGTAAGCTCTTTATTCAGCAGTACACTTCTTTAGCAGGCTGCCTGCTCTATTCTCTATTAGTTTTTTTTATTTATTATTTTAAGAAATACAATAGAGGCACGGAAGCCTACAGGTAGGATGGAGAACAGTGATGGCTTTTTTGAAAATAGGAGGGGAAGAAGAAAATAAAATTGTTAGTTGGAAACCTCTGAGTGGGTCAATTCAAATTAAATCTGAAGTGTCTTGCTGCTCAGGTGAAACTCCTATCGGAATGTCAATATGAGGTAAATTGATTTTAATAAAATAAGGGTCCTCTCTCAGGGGGTGGGGTGTATTCCTATGCCTTGTTGGTCAGCCCACATTATGGTTGAATGATTTTCAGCAGCAATTCCCCTGGTCTGCAAACTGTGGACGGTACACTTTCACACTCCAACTTTACTTATCTCTCAGGGATGATCCCTATGTTCTGGTAATGGTCTCTGCTTTTATCCTTGGTGTGTGTGAGTGTGTGTTTGCTTTCGGGGATTCTTTTTAACACATGTTGTTAGCGTGCATTGCTAACATTGTCACTGTTCAGGTTTCTCTTCCCAGGGTCCCTAGCAGTCAAATAGTTATGTGGGTAGATGCATCTTGTTGTCTCCAGTGACCTGTAGGTACAAGGATGCACATGAACACTAATGCACTATGCAGGCATTCAGCCTGCTCTCATAAAGGCAAAAAAGGATGCTGGGGTGAGGGTGTGCATATGAGCCCTGCCCCAATGCACAAATTCATTCCCCAACTTTCCAGTTATATTGGGAAAGGTCTGAAGAAGGCTTCTGCTCATGTTCTCTTGAATGTGAACAGAATTCTCCACGTGATTTTAGAACCTCCAGGCTCATCATGGGAAGGGCAGGGACTGAGCAGGTGGGGTTAGGGATATTGGGGGAGGGGCTTGCATGTGTGCCCACCCCACCCTTTTAGCCTCCACATGAGCAGGCTGAATGCCTGCCTAGGATTTAAGGCACCAATAGATGATGCTCAGCCAGCTATGTCCTTCAGCATCTGCTGAGGTGCATAGGAGCTATCAACTTAGACAATTATTATTTTTCTAGCGTATCATCACCAAAGCAACAGTTGCCCACTTGGCTTTTAAACAAGTTGAGGGCAGCTACTGCAGAATACTAATTGAATACACTTCGGCAGGCTGTAAAAAACCCTCTAAAAAGGTATAATAGTGACAGGGGGTGGGACCTGTGAAGGGATCCTTGGGATCAGAAAAATGATGATACAAAAATGTCCTTATTTTATCTGTAGAATCATGTTACATGGTTTGCCTTCAGCTACACTGCATTCACAAGGTCTTAATATGCTCTCATAGTGCTGCTTCCTGTGTATAACGATGTATCCAAATGGCTTTCCAAAACCTGACTGCTTATAAACAATGGCTGAATTCGGACAACACATTAGTCAATGGTGGGTTGAGTAGCCAACTCACAGTGGGTTATTTTGTGGGTTCTCCCCACACAACATATTCCTACACAACTGTGGGTGGTTGGGGCTGGCATTGAGTGGACTAATAGTCAACCCAGCATTTGACTGACACTGGCTCAATTCGGACAACACAATAAATAACTGGTGTGGGGGAAACAATCGTCAGTTGTTTTGACTATCGTGTCATCCGAATGCTGCCATAGTCAACTCAGTGCTGATCCTAATCCACACCACAGTTGATTATTTATCACCATGTTGTGGGGGGAGTACCCCCTAGATGAACAACTGTAAAGTTGATTATTACCCCACCATTGACTATCGTGTCGTCCGAATTGAGCCACAGGCCCCGCCCCTCTCTCCACCCTCCCTGCCGCTTGCCTCTATGGGCTTGTGTTTTAACCCACTCACCACATGCCATTAACACACTCACCCCTCACACAACACTTTAAACAACTGGCTTCAAGCTAAACAACTTGCAAGCCAGTTGTTTCTCTCGTTACTTATTTGGGCGGAATAGCATACCGTCAGTAGTTTGTGAGCGGCGTGTTACCCTCCACACAACACAATAAGCAACACAACTGATGATTGTTTCCCCCCCCCCCCCCGTTGCTTAATGTGTTGTCCGAATTCAGCCAATGTGTAGCTATGATAGGTGTCTGCAGCCCCTTGGATGGGACATTCTGACAGGGCCAGCCAAAGACATTTTGCTGCTTGAAGAGAAGGACAAGTTGGTATTTCCCCCTCCAATTCTGCAGAAACTGAATGCACTTGGGCTTGAATCTGACTTTAACAGTGGCAATGGATAGCAGTCCCCACCACACTTGAGGCAACAGGTTAGCTTGGGGGGGGGGGCAAGACAGGTTGTATGCCATACACAGCTCTAATGCAATGGAACAGCTGAATTGTTAAGAATGTCCGCTACCAGGAAATCCGGCCCTTTTGGCGCTCACCATGGCATGTCTGACTCTGCATCCTTTTGCAAGCTAAGCCACACATTTTCACAAATGCTGAGGACGTTTGCCAAGTTTTTTAAAAAATTATTATTGCACAAATGTCTATTTCCACTAATAATTATAAAAAAGGAAAATCCACTAGATGGCCCGACTTGCTGCAGAACAAGATGGGCCAGCTAGCGGAAGATGAGGTGAAGTCTGGTGGGGGTGGGCAGCTGATAAAAGCTCACCAAACTCCACCCCCAGGTGGATTCTATTGACATCCCTTCTGACATGAGGAATAGCGTGGAGGCTGCAACCTCTGTCACCCAACATCTGCTGACTCATACAGTCACCTCACTTTACCCAACAGTAGGGCCTGCCCTGCTTAAAGACAATGTTCTGTTTCTGGCATGGGAGTCAGCTAAATGACTCTTTGGATTAAACCCAAAGCACACTTTACATTGGGACTCTAAAATGGTCAGAAGTTCAAAATACCAATATTCAAAATTTCTTATTTTAACTTTTTAGAGGTTTAAAGTTTTAGTTCAGACCTAAGATGGCATTTCCTATTCAGTGCATGATCTCAAACAAAAAGAAAATGGCAAGCCACAGGGTGTTTAAGAGATGCAAAACTGTGGATGATTTATCCTGACACATTTCAAGCCAGAAAGGTTCTTCATCGGGGTTATAATGAAGTACTCTCTGTTGTTAAATTGCCATTAAAAAGACTAGTTAGCACACCAAAGGTGGTTTCTGTTCCGTAGAATTCAAACTGCCTTCTGGCTGATGATTATCCCTCCCAAAATAACCAACCAAGAGGTGTTGGAAGAGGGAGGCAAAAAATAATATTGGCAAGTAATATATCATAACCCAGCAAGAAGATAAATAACAAAACAATTATTTCACTGAGCTAGTTAAAATTTCCCATAATGATTTCAAATGCTAGTCGTAAACCTGGGCATGATCTGCATTACTGCTTTATAATGGTTTCTAACAGTATTGGCAAGTGTTGGGGCCCAGGACACATTCCATATGCCGTTTTTAAACCACTTTCAAAGTGTTATATCCTTCTTGGTGTTGTTCTTGCCCTGGACTTGATTTAAGTCTCCTATTAGCTTCATGCTTGCAATTTTTCCCTAAGTTTCAGAGCAGGCATATGGAGAATCTACCAGAAATAAAATATATGCTCTTGTTTATGCAGTTCAATCAGAAAGACAACACATATCTTTTTTGAAGTTTGCTAAGCATGAAGCATGTCCTAGATCTGATAGCTACTGCTAGTACCATGTCGCTGCAGCCTATTGAATATCTTAAATGTTATGAACAAAAACAGACAAGAAGAGAAAGATAAGGAAGATTAGGAGAGACATATTCTTCTAATAGATAAAACAAGGGGGCAAAATCAAGTCCCCAGTTTGAGACAAAGTAAATCTGGAAACAGCTGCCATGGAACCAGCAATGTATTAACTCTTTCCAATACTGTGCTTGTTTTGTTTTTTTGGACTCCTTGAGCTTTGTATTTCATTTTAGAATTGTGACTAACTGTTGCCCCAGTGAAATTTTAGGTGAATTTAGAGGGACTTGCCAAGCAAGACATCTGTAGGAATTTCTAGGAAAGTCAAATGAATTGGAATCATCTCTCTGTTTGTATGTGTATCTTATTTATTATTTATTATTTATATTTCATTTTTATCCCACTTCAGAAACCCAGGATCTTTATACAAGGATGGCAGTTTCCTCTCCCTTTGGAAACTTTACAAATTATCTTTTTGACCAATCCCATTGGTTGATTGAGGGTGCAGTGTTGGGGGCTGGCTCTGTTCCTTCCTGTTTTCCTCTTCATATCTGACTCTGAACTCCTGTTCAGGTGGTGTTGGCATATTCCATCTTCTCCAAACCAGGCAGCCTAATCTTCCTTTTCTGAAAATTATTGGAAAATTATGCAAATTTTACCCTTATTTCGCAGGATTTCCCACCAGTTTTTAAATATTTAAAAATGAAACTTATCTACACACAAGTCAATGGAGTACAAGGATTCTGCATGCAACCGAGCGCTGGATTTGAGCAGGGGGGGGGGGGGATAATTGGAAAAGATTAACCATTGCTGTAACCTGATGTGTGTTCATATGAGGGAGTTTTGACTAGAAATCTGAACCAGCCATACTTGCACGTATGTGACCACACTTATAGGGGAACCAATCTGTGAGGCCACATGGGGGGGAGGAGGAGGAGGAGGAGGAGGAGGAGGAGGAAGAGGGGGAGGAGGAGAGCACAATGTCTCAGCCTAGAATGTATCCCTCAGCCCGTGTGGCTGCGTGGAAGATTGGCAACAACCCAGTGGACAATCAGGAGGGCTGATAGGTTCCTGGGCATGGGGACTTTGAAGACAGACCTGGAAGGAAAGCTCTCTCTTTGCTCCACTCCTTGTATATATAAAAGCCCCCTCCTGTAGTTTCAGCCATGGTTGTCACCAACTTCCCCCACCTGTCCTATGGATTGTGGTGTTTGCTTTTGTGATGGTCACGTTGCATGTTTTATGAATTTGTCACAGCCACATGGTTGTGGGCGCTGGAAATGTTGGGCCAGATCCATCATAGGTGCAAGCAGGTGGTGATGATCCCTTGCTCTCTGAAAGGAGTCTACATTACTGGCATACATCATGGTTGGCCCAAGGTTCCTTTCATGTAGTCTTTCCTCCAGCATGTAGGCTAGGACTGGAAAATTGGACAACAGTAAAGCAGGCCAATGATTGGATCCTTGCCCTATATGTCACATGCCAGAACAATTTAAACTGTAGCCGATAAAATGGTTATGGCTTTTTTAACACCCAAATCTAACTACATTTGGTTTTTATTCTGTTCTCTGCTCCAACCACAAACAGGTACTGTGGGCACCGTATTAACTGTGGATTACATTACACAGTTGTCATAAGCTACCAAAGACCCCACCACTACCACACAACTTGCAATGTGGGGGTAATGGACCAAATTGACATCGGGAATAAAAATGTTTGAATGTTTAAAAAGTTTTTAAAATAAGAAAAAAGTCACTGTCCACATGAAACAAAGCCTGCGATAGAAAAAGTAGGAACTCCTCTCTTTGCTGGTTCCTTTTATTTGGTCAGAGTTCACGTTGCTGTCTAGTTACAAGTTTGCTAAAATCCTGGATTTCCCAATTGCTGTCTATGGGCAGCTCTCACTTTCACCCCAGTAAAGGCAATAACAAGAAGAGACAGCTTCAACCAAAAAGTATTAGAAATTTACATTTCCAGAAAACTGAATTGAGACTCCAGTATTTTCCATATCTGTGGATATTACTACCTCCCTTACGAGTCAAATCTACTCAAGTCTTCCCTTGCCGGCTACAACAATGGGAAAATGGGAGTGGGCTCATTTCTAGGCAAAATGTGGCCAAGCATGACATGCAGCAACACTAAGCTTAAGACATCATTCTTCTCTGGCTTCTCCCTCAGTTTTCCAAGTTGCACTCATTTCCTATTTTACTCTAGGGATGTGTGACAAATTCTCCCCAATGGTGTTTGTTTTTACAAAGTTACCCAATTTACACTTCTTGAGCCTTTTAGTGAGCCAAGATAAGAATTGGATTCTGAAATCCATACTTTTGCAAGCATTCTTGTCTTTGAGGGGAGGGGGGATACACACACACACATAAAATGTGGGTATTAAGGAAAAGCTCACATAAAATTGCATTGCAGCAACGTAATATTTAAAGGGCACAAAACAATGTGTACATTACTGTGAACATTTGGAAAGAACGCACACAAAGAAGTACAAATTTCCGTATGGGTATTAATTTATTTATTTTAAAAAATCACAAGACGATGGAAAAGGTCTCTGGCCTCAAAAACCTGTAAACTCAGCAAAACTAAGATTAACCGATTAACAGATCTGTCCATTCCTCTTCCAGACTTGTGATGAGTAGCCTCAGCTCAAGAATATTATTTTCCCTTTGTTCCTGGATTGCCTGCTGGAAAGACATGGCATTCGCAGCTCCATAGGAGGGCTTCAGCTGTGACTATAGTTTGTCCTTCAGTTTCACCTAGAAGCATAGAATAGTAGAGTTGGAAGGGGCCTATAAGGCCATCGAGTCCAACCACCTGCTCAATGCAGGAATCTACCTTAAAGCATCCCTGACAGATGGCTGTCCAGCTGCCTCTTGAAGGCCTCTAGTATGGGAGAGCCCACCACCTCCCTAGGTCATTGGTTCCAATGTTGTACTGCTTTAACAGTCAGGAAGTTTTTCCTGATGTCCAGCCGGAATCTGGCTTCCTGTAACTTGAGCCCGTTATTCCATGTCCTGCATTCTGGATTGATCAAGAAGAGAACCTGGCCCTCCTCTGTGTGTCAACCTTTGCCAGCATAAACCCAACTTCTACAACCTAAGGCCTTCTTGAGGTAGGGATACCTCCTCCCAATACCCCTCACTTCAGATGGCTTAAATTAAGATTAAGTAAATGCATTGTGTAATAATATTAAAGTCCAATTTGAAATCACCGCAATAAATGTAACTGTAAGAGGACAGTGCAAGCAAACCATTCAAATGTCAGCTAAACAATAAACCAGGAATGTCCCATGATCCAGCAAAAGAGGGTGCTGGGAGTTACAATGACTTTTTTTCTGTCTAAGCATGCATAGGATTGTGCAATTAATTGGCATCAAGAGAAGTAGGTAAACATGTGAGAGGAGACATTCGTTCAGATAGCTAGTAAATCTCTAACATGCCACCAAATTTTGCCTAATCCAAAATATTGGGTAGACGAGGAGGATCCAATTCATACGAATTTTAAGGGGGGGTTGTTATTAGTGCTTGATAATTAACCACATGGCTTCTCTGTTTGGTTTGTCCAACAGTCTATAGCTAAGCGGAATTACTGAAAAGTTGCACCAACTTCAGTAGGACTTACTCGCTAGTACGTGTGTTGGCTTAGACCTATTTTTTAAAATTGGTGACAGAGTTTATATTGTCATCCACTGAAGCAAATGGATTTGAAAACTTGAGCATGAGCCAAAACCCACTAGTTTCTGCTTCATTTGGTTTACTGAGTTCGTTATTACCACTGTAATAGTTTGTTTGGCAAGCATGTCAGAACACTGCCTCTCTGTCTTCTTGTCCTTTTGACATGTGTTTGTTCTTCTCTCAACTCACTGGCCTCCATCCTGCAGAGAGCCAAACCAGACATCCTACTTCTCAGCTGATGGGATGCAATGATGCCTGTGAACCCAGCCTCACCTAATGCCCCTTCTCTATTTAGAAGCAGCAAGGGAACAGTGCCTGAGTATCAAAGATCAAAGCTTCTGTGGCATCATGCTAGTGTGTTGTAGTTCATTTTCTCACCACTTTGCTCAATAAAAAGGAATGATATTAAAAAGGTCAACTTCTTCCATGTATTCTAAAGACAGTACCAAAAAAGAAGAAGAAAACTGCAGAGACTTCAAATAACCTTAAGCTGATCCCCACAGATTCTGCAGTTCTAACACAAAAGCTTTTGCATAACTTGCCAGCCTAATTCTGACACTACAATTCTCTTATTGCAAAACTGCAGGCTCCAAAATGTGAGGAGTCCTTTGGAGCACCTACTCCAACTATATATAATGGAACAATAATGATTTAATCTCACAGGCTGTTTGTGGGAATGTGTTACTCAGAAATGAACCTATAAGATACATTTAAACCGTGGACAGCTACCCAGCTCTGCCTGATTTGAGCTCTGAAGGCTTTTTCTCTAGAGGTAAAGAAATCTGTAGAAATCTGAAGTGCTTGCTTTTCCATGTACTAGTAGGGACAAGATAGCAGGGAAGGAGGAATTGCTGGTTGGGCTTTTTCCTTCGGTATGATCTCTCAAGCAGCTAATCTTCCATAAGTGTTTGGATGCAGGACATTAGGGAAGATTTGATGTCAATGAACATTTCACGACCCTCCAGCTTTCCTTGCATGTAAAGAGAGTCACCAGAAAAAACGTCAGAATTGTAAACAGGAAAAACCAGACTGTTTTCTATCATTAGGGAAGCTCGGAGGTCGGCAACAAGGGAGAGGGCCTTCTCTGTGGTGGCCCCCCAATTGTGGAACGATCTCCCCGACGAGGCCTGCCTGGCGCCAACATTGTTATCTTTTTGGCGCCAGGTCAAGACTTTCCTCTTCTCTCAGGCATTTGGCAATATCTGAGGAGCCTGTGTTTGTTTTTGTTTTTGTAGCTTTTTGGGTTGTTGCAGTGGTTTTAAATGTATGTGTGTATTGTGTGTATGTTGTATGTTTTTGCTGTTTAAATTTTTTGTATATTGTTTTTAATTGTTTTAATCCTATGTAAACCGCCCAGAAAGCTTCGGCTATGGGGCAGTATACAAATGTAATAAATAAATAATAAATAAATAAATAAATAAATATTAGCACATCTAGAAAGTTTCCACACAATTCTGATCTTTTGTAACAATTTACACATGACATTGTAGTGGAGATTGCAGATACAAGAATTAATGCTTCAGAATCTGGCCTGAAAATATAACACCTGATGTTAAAGCACATATATTTTACTTGTGACCCATGCCCTCGTTTTAGAGCAAGGATTGGTGTTGCCTTTGAATTTCAGATGAAGCAAAATTTAGGGGGGGTCTGCTAAGGTGAAACGACTACCGAACTGTTGTGAAAAGGTAAAAGAATTTCAACCCAGAACTTTAAAACACACAACATTGGAAAAAAATGCACAACTTTAAAAATACACAAGTTGAAAAATGCACATTAAAAAAAACAGGTTACAAATGAGAAGAGGGGCATGCTCAACTGCACTTTGAAGTGAAGTTTGAAGAATTCTAGCAAGCTTGAGCATCCCTGGTTCTCCCATCACTACTCAGTGCTCAGCTGCTTAAGAGTACATGGTGAGGCTTTTGGAAAGCAGTTTTTCCAGTAGTGAGCCTGATCTGGCTGCTTTAAGATAGGGGTGGGGTGTCAAAAGATTACATATTCAAGGATTTCCTTGACAGGTCTAATCAAAACTCCTTGGGCTTTCTTTCAAATTTCTCAGATGCTTCACCCAAGGAGAGACACACGATATTTAGGAATGGGTGGAATCCGTCAGTTTCATCATGTCTCACAATTAGTTTATTTAAATCTTTCATTCTTTTTCTCCAAAATAGGAACAACTTTGCAAATGTCCGTAAATTTTCATCAAAATAAACTGAAATGAAAGCCCCACCCTTTTGCACTAGTCAAATTCAATAGCTACAGTTATTCCCAGCATAAAGAGGACTATTGTGTACCTGCCTGCCATATACCTGTTAAAGATGAGGAAAATGGCAGGGAAACAAAAAGATGGTGTCCCTAATTGAGCATTAGCATAAGACCATAAGAAGAGCCATGCTGGCTTAGACCAAGGGTCCATCTAGTCCAGCACTCTCTTCGTAAAGTGGCCAACCAGCTGTCGACCAGGGACCCATAAGCAGGACACATGGTGCAACAGCATCCTCCCACCCATGTTCCCCAGCAGCAGGTGTATATAGACTTACTGCCTCTGATACTGGAGGTAGCACATAGCCATCTGGACTAGTAGCCATTGATAGCCTTCTCCTCCAGGAATTTATCCAGACCCCTTTTAAAGCCATCCAAATTGGTGGCCATCACTACGTCTTGTGGTAGAGAACTCTATAGTTTAACTATGTGCTGTCTGAAGAAGTATTTCCTTTTATCTGTCCTGAATCTCCCACCAGCATGGTTGAATACACAGAGATTCAAAGTCAGACATTTAAGAGCTAAGTACTCAAAGCCCTGGGCCTGGATGGACAAATCTTACAGTTTCTGTTTCTCCCACATTCACTTAAAAAAGAAATAATCTCAAGGCTTTTTGTCTCACATATGGAGAACTTTGCAAATTTTGGTAAACTCTTATCAAAACCTAACTGAACAAAATGCTCACCTATCCCTAACCCAAACTGAGTTCTTAAGTTTGCTTTTTGTGAAAGCCCATGATGTGCAGAATTTCTCTGAGAAATTTCTGTAGTGCTATTAAAACTCAAAACACCTCCTGGGTGAAATTTTGATAGCCACTCTACATATAAGCCAGGCTGCCACGGCAAAATCAGATATTAGGGAAGACGGAATGGTCAAAGATGGAGCGATGCTGAAGTTTTTCCTAAATGAAGTACCAAGTGTTCTCATGGGCTTCTATTTGTATCTATGGGAATGGAGAGAATTAAAAGAGATAAAGCACATCCCTGCTTTTTCCATCCATTTGCATTTAACATGATTAATGTAGGCAGAAGATTTTGAAGGCGGCAGGTATAACGTAAGCATTATCTCCCTCCATGCCTATCACTTTTGCAGAGCTCCAAGAAAATGAAGTGGTGCTACTTCTAACAATTGATCTAGGGAATAGAGGAGTAACAGAGACAGACCAGCTGTTTCCAAACACCACTCTTTTCTCCGGGGGGAAACAGAAAGGTCTAGTTGGGAGTAATATACCCGTCTATCAATAGCTGCAGCTGAGCCTTTACACCTGGCGTCCAATCCTTACAAATGAATTCTTACAGGAAATAAACACAATGTGAGATAAGGGCTCAGGGAGAGTCTAATAAAAATCTCATTATCCAGTGCATATAAGAGCTTAGTGAAGCTTTTCCTCTGGAAAACTTCCACTGTGTAGCCAAATGGAATAAATATCGGGCTTGGTTTATCTGGAAAGGCGGGATCATGCTAAATGTGTTACCAATGGCAGATCAGACTTTAAATAAGTAAATAAACTAAGGATTAGAGGAAATTAGTTGCGCAGCACAACTCAAGGAGCCCATAAGTACACCCGAACATGAACTCAGCTCATTGGAATATAGGAAGCTGCCTTATAGCAGCTTGGACTATTTGTCCATCTAGCCTAATTATGTCTACTCTGACTGGCAGCTCTCCAAGTTCTTTCCCATCAGCTGCTATCTTTTTAATTGTAGATACCAGAGATTAAACCTGGGGCCTTCTGAAAGCAAAGCTTTTGCTCTAACATTGGGTTATGGCCCTTTCCTTCCTGGTCCGCTTTCAAGCAAAAGCTCTAAATGCTGGTCTAATAGACTACTTATGCCTGACATTTTGCATGAATTGTGCTATTTATGGCTGCCATTTTGCACAAAATGGCAATTCCCATAAATAGTTTACTACAATTTTGTGTAAAGTGGTGACCTGTGGAACAGTGGAAGCCTGCCATGGCACGTGCTGAATCTAGCAAGCTCTCAGATCTACAAGCCAGCACTTGGGGGGGGGGGGGGGAGAGGAGTTGGTGAGAAGTCACTGAGCTTGAGCCCAAACTGGATTCCTCCAACATCCCTATCCACCTCCAAGCAAAAACTCTACACACTGGTCTATAATGTAAGGATAGTGTCTATGGATAGTGCAAGAAAGGTCAATGCATCACATTTAGTTGTGGCTAAGGTTATGAAGAACCCCCTGAAAAATGTCTTCTATCATCTATTTCTCTCTCTCTCTCTCTCCCCCCCTCTCTCTCCCTATCTATTTTTGCTTCCCTCCATATACTTTAGACGTTTACCTGTCCTTGCCCCTCACCCCACACCATTCCCTAAATTCTGATGCAATTCAATAGTAGCCCTAATAGAAATAAAGGACTTTTCTAAACTAGGCTTTAACCCATACCTTTACTGATGCTTCTGCTTCTGGATTCTTTGCAGGATTAAGATTGGCTCCTTTACACATGATTTCTCCCCCTGGGTTTTTTCTTTCTCTGCCTTTCTATATATTTCATTACCGAACCACTACAGATGGTGCTATGGTATAGTGGAATGTGACAATTATACAAGAGTCTCATTCCATCATTTCTACACCATACCACATTTTCCTCGCTCTAAAAAAAGCTGGGGAAATGATTGCAAAGAGCAGGAGAGACCCTGGAAGATTATGACTTCGGCCATGTCTACACTAGCCTTTTTGCCCGGGGTTGTCTCAAGGTCATTCCTGTGTGTCTAAATGATGCACAGGGATCCCGGGGGCAACCCAAGATTACCAGGGACTTTCCCTGGGATATTTGGGAACACGGATTTCCCTATGTTTTCTGCGATCCCATGGATTTTCCTATTTTTTCTACTATCCTGTGGCCATCCCAAGGAGTGCAGGCACTGTGGCCACCACTCCTGAGTCAGTCGTTCTTCCCCGTGAGTAGTGGGGCCAAGCATGGAGCTGTGCAGGGAAGCTCATTCACATGGGGGTTGGGGGTAGCAATTTTGCCATCCCTGGGATGGTGGGGGGAGGTTTGCCACTTTTTTTTACCTTTTCCCCCAGATCGGGGCCACACGCAACTCCTTTTTTAAAAAATGGCTCCCGCAATGTCCCTCTTCCCTTCCGGGATATCGTGTGGCCATATAGACACTGGGGGAGGGTCACAGAAGCAGGTACGTCTGCAATCCTCCCCCTCCCTCCCTCTACACCCTTATGTATAGATGAGCCCTTTGTGTAAAAAACCCAGAAACTACTGTGAGCGAACAATAAAAGCCTTGTATAGAAAGGCTCGAACAACTTTGCAGGTCTCTCAAGTTTGCTAACTCCCTTAGTGTTGGAAGGGGGATGGAAGAGAGAAATCATTTGATGAAAGTGTTGTATTATTAATTTTCTATTTAGGTTGAAGATCTGCAATCTTGTTGCAGTCCATGGATCTGGATGACTATGTGACGCATGATTAAACCCATAAGAACACTTGTATGATCACAGCATCTGCTGTCAAATGAGGTTGAGCTGCAGCTATTTTGATCTCACATGTCTGTTAAAAGTGTGGCATCACAAAATATGCCAACTCTGAACTACAAGACCATATATTTGTAGGATCAAAGATCAGTGTGGAATCAGAAGTCACTTTGTACATGTGTCCAATGGAAACTTTGCCAAGCACGACTGATCATTGACATTGACAGTTTCTTTTGAATTGGGTGTTGCAAAACATTTCATCAAAGGAGATTTCCCCCCCCCCCCCATTATTCAACTGAGCTGCATTTGGTCTTCCAGTAAAAAGTGATGTGCCAATATGTGTTATGTTTTGGGCACAACTTTGGAAACCAATATGACATTTGTCCCAGCTGGCAGCCGCAGAGTTTGTTGCTGACATAAAGTTCTTCGCGTGGGCATCGGGAGGAAGATGTGCCTCTTTCTTTGAAGGACCCCAGGCAGCTGATAATGGAGAGATGTTGGCAGCATTTAGAGAGGCAGATGCTTACCTGAGCTCCAACCGTGTACAAGCTTGGCTCATTGACAAGGTGAAGCGAAGGACAAGCCGTCGCAGAATAGGGGCATTTGGCAGCTGACTCCCTGCTGTGGAAGGGTAAACTGGTCACCTAGGGATGCTTGCTAGACTGTAGCAGATCTCATCAATCCATGCCAACATATGCACCTGCCTGAAAAACAGGCAAGTGGTTTAAGCTGTAAGAATGAAAAAGAATTAAGGATCCAATCAGTTTTTAAAAGGCTTAAGCTAATTCAAGTGGAATGGCAATGATAAAATGGCATTTTATTATTCTGGCAGAGTGGACCGAAGACTGATCAAATCTGGCTCAGGAAAATGGGGTGACTGTTGAGTGTGCAATCCAGTCCTCTATTTATGAAGTACTGGGTGCAGAGGCTTTCTTATTTGTGACTCACTGGGAGCAGACTGTTGCAGAATGACAGGAGTAAAGCTGCCTAATGGGAGTAGGGAATACATATAGGGTAGGGACAAGGAAGAATATGAAAAAAGTCTGGAAGGAAGGAGGCATAAGAGGGCCAGTGTGGTGTAGTAGTTAGAGTGATGGACTGGGACTTAGAAGATCCCTGAGTTCTAGTCCCCACTTGGCCATGAAGCTTACTGGGTGCATTTGGGCAAGTAACTGACTCTCAGCCTAACCTACCTCACAGGATTGTTGTGAAGATAAAATGGAGAGAAGGAGGATCATATAAGCCACCATGGGTTCCTTGTAAAAGAAAAAAAGTGGGATAGAAATGCAATAAATAAATAAATAAATAAATAACTTTCTCTCTCCTTCCTGCCCTAATCCAGTTCACTAGCAGTTCCAGAGATGCTACTAAGCTTGCCCAGCATTAAGGTTTGACTTAAAGTTTCAAGAATTTTGACTCCTGGGGCAGACAACTCATGGAGTCAGAGCCAGGCAAGACATTATACTGCCTGTGGCAGATTAGCATACTCCATCAGGTATATCAGCCTAAGCTGATAAAAGTGCTCCTTGCTATTGAGTTCACCTATGCCTCAAGTGACAGTTCTGGATCCAGGAGCACCCCCAAACTATTGACCCCATCCTTTAGTGGGAGTGCAACTCCCTCCAGAACAGGGTGAACATCACCTAGCTGGACAGTTGACTCACCCACAAACAGTACCTCCATCTTTGTCTGGATTGAGTCTCAGTTTATTGGCCCTCATCCAGTCCATTGCCATGCCCAGGCACTGATTTAGGACAGCCACTGCCTCACCTGGGTTTGATGAAAAGGAGAGGTAGAGCTGGGTGTCATCCACATATTGATAACACCTCAGCCCACATCTCCGGATAACCTCTCCTAGCGGTTTCATGTAAATGTTGAACAATATAGGGGATAAAGTAGAAACCCTGTGAAATCCCATGGCCATGGTGCCATGGCACAGAGCAATAATCCCCCAGCACCATCTTCTGGAATTGGCCATCCAAGTAGGAGCGGAACCATTGCAACACAGTGCCTCCAACTCCAGGCCCACAACCTATCTAGAAGGATATCACGATTGATGGTATCAAAAGCCACTGAGAGGTCCAAGAGACTCAACTGGGTCGCACTCCCCTCATCCCAGCAAAGGTCATCCCACAGGGTGACCAAAGCATTTTCCATTCCAAACCCAGGCCTAAAGCCCGATTGAAATGGATCTAGATAATCCGTTTCATTCAAGAGTGCCTGGAGTTGTTCTGCAGCCACCTACTCAGGCACCTTTCCCAGGAAGGGGATGTTAGCCACCAGCCTATAATTGTTAACATCCTCAGCATACACACATGACATGTGATGTCCGGGGAGGAAGTAGGGACATCATGGCTGCCATGTTTTAATTTATTTTTTGAAACAACGGGGCCGGTCGAGCAAGAGCGAGGCTCCGCTCCAATGAAAGAGTAAGGGGAAAAACAACAATATCCCCCCTTAAATCAGCCCCCAGCCCCCTCCCTGTCATCCCAGGGATGATGAAATTGCTGCCTCCTCCCCTGATGGGTGTGGAACCATGCCATATGGTTCCGTGCCCATTTCTGGTGCCGCACTTACTCACGTGTTAGCGGGCACCAGGTGGGATGGCCTCCCACACCTCCTGCGATCTTGGAATGGTCCCAGGACTGGTGAAAGAATTGGGTTTTCCCAAGGTTTCTTTATCCCTGGGAAAAACCGTGCCCATCCCCCCTGCCCCCAGGAGTCCCTATGCATCATTTGGAGCACCCAGGGATGACCCCGGCAAAAAGGCCAGTGTAGAAATTGCCATAATAAATCTTGAAAGCACATGAGAAAGAAGGCAATGCAATGGGGTGGAGTTTAGTATGAAGAGAGACATATAATCTCTGAGTTCCAGACTCAGGAATATTTGCAAATTCATCCTCTGCTTCTCATCTCCTGGAAGCAGACAGGACTGCATCCCTGTTGCCTGGACTTTACTCATACCATGTGAGTTGAGTACAGGCAAAGGGCTGGGGTGCTCCATAACTCAAAGAAGGAGAAGGTTCCTTAGGTTGCTATACTGTGATCTGGCCAGAACATCCATGTCTGCCCTCAGCACCCTAAATCTTTTCCCCTGGAATAGTCATTCAGTTCTAAGAACACCTGTAGGCATCATAGTCACTGGAAGCAACATCCCATGGCATGTTTCCCAACCTTGGCTGCCAGCATTGGCCATGTGTGCAACTCTTCATGTACAGCTACCCTTCCTAGCTGTGAGGGGGAGCAGCATATTATGTCATGAGAATCCTCTTGTTATCAACTGTGATCCTTTGGGAAAGAGTTCCAAATTCGGATTGTCACCAGAGAAAAGATTACTTGGTATCCAATAACCATCCACCTATTTTCCAAAGACAGGGAAAATGGCTCGGAGAAGGCCCCCAATGAAGATCTCTGCAGGTTCCTGCGAGAAGTCTGAGGGTGCAGCACTGCACCCTGAGGCGGCATTCTTGGAACCCATCAAGATGCCCTACCTCTCTCACTTTTAAAAAAACAAACAACAACTATATTTTGTATGGGCAGCTGGGATCACTTCAAAGCAAAACGAGAGCCTCTAGCTGCTCCCACCATCTTTGGGCCACACGTAGGCTCATTCGTAAGGAAATGAAGATGGCAGGTAGCTGCAGCCTGATGCTTTCATCTTCAACATGCACATTTTGTGGTGGTGCCCATGAAATTTCCTCCTCCTCCTCCTCCTCCTCCTCCTCCTCCTTCTCATCTGTTAGATTGGTATATCACCCAACTGGCCAATGCCCTTAGGGTGCTTTACACCCATAAGTGTGCCTATGGACCTAAAAAGGTTGCATACTCCTTGTTGGCAGCTTTGTAGACAAAATCAGGAATTTGGACCATGACCAAAAATAAAGGTGAAGCCAAAGAAGGTCTTTTAGTGCCAATGAAATATCCTATGTACAGTGGGTCCTGGTGAACAGCCTGGACACCATATTCTGTTGAAGTTTCCAAGGACTTTTCAGACGCAACCTAACATATAATGCATTGCTGTAATCAAACTTTAATGTTACTAAAGCATGGATAACTTGATTCCCCCTGATTCAGTGAATACAGCAAGGAGGAAAGAAGAAAATTGGAAATATGTGTTACTGGGCAACAGTTGCCTCGAATTGTTGCACAACAGTTTCTGAATAGGAACAGTGTGTGTGGCCAGATCTACCCCAAGCAGGATATAGTGATACGAAAGTGCAATAAAAGCAGTATATAAAAGGCAAGAGCCACACAAAGCAGGATATAGAGGTATATGGTATGTGTCAATGGGCCCTAACAGTTGTCAGTGCACTTCACTACCACTATAAAGCGGTAGTGTGGCTCCTGCCTTTTATATAGCGCTTTCATAACGCTATATCCTGCTTGGTGTATGTGTGATGAGGACATAGAATTTCAGCAATGGTTCTGACATTTTTTAAATTTTATCCAGTGCTGGTTCATGGGATGAGGAGAGCAATGTCTGGGATTCTGCCGATGATTACTATGATTCTACTGATACTGACGAAATGGCAACTGGAGACTATTAAGCTGTTATGCTGTATGTATTTACCGGAGAGTGAGTACACCTCATTGAACTCAATGGTAGACATGCATAGGTTTGCACTGTTATTAAATGTTAAAAGGCTAACCTGTACTTTATATTCTAGGATTGAAAAATCCTTTTAGTTTAAGAGAAGAGTAGCTAATACACATCCATGTGCCCCCCCCCAAAAAAACATGGAAATGGTTAAGTTAAGGTTCCCAGTCCCACCTTAACTTCTAAACCATGTAAACTGTATTATATCCATTTCCCCCTTTGGCTCTACTATGTACTCATCCTTTGCCTTGATCTGTCAGCTCTAATCCCCTTCCAATGGGTGTGTTCAGGGGAGTAGACTCTACTTGGGCATCAAGCTGGCAATCAATCCGATGTTCCATGTGCTGCTATTTATAAACCTCATAATTTTAAGAATACACAACAATGTCCAACAAAGCAGCAAAACAAAGACCCCTGTAGTATAGTTGAATTAATGACATAATCTAAACCACCAAAAGAAGAAATTTCAGGTATGTTTTGGGTAGGCAAAAAAAGTTTAGCCCATCAGAGTTCAATGGAAAATTTAAACAGTAATATCTCAACAGCAATATTATTTCTCTGAAATTTGACCAGACTTTCCAGTCCTAATTGTATACTGATGGGACAAAATGTTTTGAATTTATGACAAATAGAATTGTCAGAGCCTGTAATGATAGCATCTGAAAAAAAAAACCCCAAGATCCCAGAGCTCCACAATACATTTGTATCTCTTTTAAAAAAGTGTTTTTACTCTTCTAGTTCCAGCTGATATGGATTTCTATAGTGATGATATAAGAACAGCATGAGTCAGTTTGGGCTTTTTAATGAAATCCCACTATAATTAATTAGCATTGTTACAGCAACACCTTTTATAATATTTCTTGGCATCCAAGGTGAAATGACACAGAGGTGTACGGGGGGAGATATTATGTTAGAGAGCTAATTCTCAAACTCCCTGGCACTGTTTCCTTTTTAATATAAATTGCTTTTGCTTCTGTAAATTTTGTTTTTCTTGTCTGAAGCAGATTCCTTGCAGTAATGAAAGCCACCAGGCAGCTGAATCTCAGCAGCAGTTGTCTAGGAGTCTCATCCATGTGAATTTGAGAGCGGCTTGTCCTAACATTTGCCATTATCTAGTAGAAACGGTGCACATCTTTACATATGTATATATTTATTTCTTATTTGCCTGAAAGGTGCACGGTATGTCAAGACCATACTGATCAGGAAAGGATACCGTCTCCATACATGGCCATTATTAGGAAAATAAAACTTGCCTGTTTGATATCAAAAGGTGTTCATTGTTTCCTGTTATAAGTTGCCACTTCTTATTCTTGGCTTTAACTTTCCTCACTAAAACACAACAGCAACAACAAAGGAATAGAGTTAGGCAAGTGGAGGGAAGGCGCACAACAAAATATACTGGTGCACCATCAGTCTGAGTTCTGAAGTGTATTCAGGGCTCGCTGTTTAGCCAGCCTCAACCCCAGTGTTGCAGGCCTAGCACACAATAGCTCCAGCGGCAGCCAGCCCCAATCAGAAGTATTGCAGAAATAGCAGTAGCTTAGGCTGACCAGATATTTTTATGCAAAGTGGTGGCTTGCTGAGGGAATGGGCAGCCCACACACCGCCCGACGAATGCTCACGGACTGGCCAGTGGCTCATGTGGTGAACAGGGATTGGCAAGCTGCCAGGATCTACAGAGCAGCACACGAGGCAGAGTGGGGTGAGTCCATCCATTCCTATCTATGATCTCCTTCAGCTTTCTCTGACTGTTCTTGAGAGGAGAGGCAGAATTCTCAACAGTCAAAGCCTGGTTTGCACATGACTATTTGTCACACAATGAGTATAACATGTGTTTTGGTTCTCAGTTGTATCTACTGAGATGGAAGTAACCAAGGATGGATCCAGAGGCAACCCAGAGGCCAAAGTAAGGGATACATATGAGGATGAATTTTCTGGGTTCTTTTTTTTCTGTTTAAAAAATCAGCAGGTGAATTGCTCATCCTGATCCAGGGATTCACAAATGCAACAACATTTTCTCCCATCTCCTATTGCCTGATGTGTTCTTTTAGTTGAGGATCATCCCATAGGTAGGGCATCTTCTTTATTTGCATGGACCTGAATCTCAGTGTGTGTGTTTACAAGCCAATGTTTTCAGAAACCAAGAGGTTTCTGAGTCCCCTTGAAAGTGCTGGTACTAAATAGCTTGAGCCTTGTGAAACTCCTTCTCTGTGTGCCTCCATAGGACCAAAGCACTTTTTACTTTAGTAACAGCTCACTGTATTTATTTATTACTCTAGTATACAAGTGGGGAGGGGATAATCCAAACTGGGATCCTGGTATAGGGGTAGAGGTGCTTCAATCCTCTGGATCAGGCTCCTCCAATTTATATTGCAGGCATGTTCCCTTGATCTGGAATGGGCCCATAGCTGGGGAGGGGGGGGGAAGAGTTCCCCATGCTGGATGGGGAATAGCAGCTACATCTTTAAAATAATGTCAGCTTTGGCCTCTAATCACTCAGATTACTAGAGTAAGCTTTGTTCTCCACCTGTTCTCTTATGTAATGAGACCTATCGGGTCACAGGGCAGGGCCATCTCAGTGGGTGTGCCAGGAAATGGAATCAGATAGAAAGCTAGACAGAATTTCAAGCCTGTGGAACATTATTATAGAAGATCTGTATGCATGTTAGATCGATGCTTGCCTTCTCCCGGACCTTATAACAACATACCACCTTAAAAAGGACTACAGGTCAAGCAAGGAATTTCCTACATGTATTTATAGCACAAAATAACATTTTTCAATTCAGAGAGCAGAGGATCTAACGTACAGTAGAGAATACATGGCCTGAGGATGTGGAGCTGAACATAAATTATTCCATTGCATCAAAGTGGTCTTGTTTAAGATGAGAACAAGGCCATGAGGGCTTATATTACTTGTGCAGCTGCTGCTAGGACATCACAAAATGCAGAAGCAAATTGTACATTAGCAAAGCGTAGATTTTGGTCTTGGTCAAACACTTAAAAAAAAACCAATATGAATTTACCCTGAAGGGGTGAGGGATTCTAGCAGTAGTTTATTAAGGGAAAATATATTTAGAATATATATATATATATATATATATATATATATATATAGTTGCACCTCATTTCACCTGTGGTTTAGCAAGACTGGGAACTGTCTCCTTTTCCTCTTTATGAAAGGAGTAAAATGATATTGTTAACGCATGTTTCTATTGTGTGATTTGTATTCATAGTTATGTAAGCAGCAGGCTATCAGAAAATATATATTTACTTTTTTGAAGATTGACTCTGCATACTTGAGGCAAATAAATTGCCCACCATCAAATGAAGATTAGGTTTGCCAGGTCTCCAGTGGTTCAGGCCTCAAAACTTACTTACCTTGTGAGTTGTCATTGAAAGAGATCTCAAGCCTCCCCTTTTAGCTGATTTCCAGTGAAGCAGTATTGCCATTTTTCCTGCATGTCTCTGTCTGAGTGATAACTCTGGCTGTTAGTTACTCTGACTATGGACTAGTTAGCATGGCCAAAATTTACTCACTGATCCTTGAATCTTTCTTTTGAAATGTGACCCACCACCAAGATGGGAAAGAATTCAAGGAAAGTGAGATCACACTTGATGCCATAGTGGTACCAGTGCACTGGCCACCCCTTTGCACACCATCACCTTTAAAAGAAAACCCTGAAACCCAGGCTCCTGGAGGCATCTGCCTGGATTTGTAACTCTGCTCCTGCCAACAGTCAATCCTGACAAATTGACACCCAATTATATTTTCTCAGGAAGGTTAACCATACCCTCAACGCCCTTCGTGATTCTAAGATGGAGGTGGGATGATGGGATTCTGGCTGCCTGGTGAAACCACTTTGCTTACAAACTTGAGGTGGCTCAGTATGACCTGCATATCCCTTGGAATGTATTTTTGGCATTGTTACGGTAGCTCGAACATGCAATGCAAGGCAGTAACTTGTCAGGTGGTAGGCAAGATGTGCCTGCTCCTGACCCTAATTGTATGCCTAGATAGTGGAAACACTAGCTCCTGAGACAGACTCTGAAGAGCCTGGAGGAAAGCCTGGCACTCCCAGTGTTTGCTGACCCTGCAGATAGAAAAAAAAATCATTGAGGTAATGGGTGACCTGGAACAACCTAACCTGACTTTAACTGATCACTCCAAGAATGTGATAAAGGTCTCAACTGCTGCACAGGCATTGTAATGGCTTTCTCCACATAACAATTGCCATTAAATTTGAAACCCAGCAGACTAAAATCACTGGGGTGGACTGTTAGCAAACAGAATGCAGACTTAGAGTGACCAGATAAAATCCAGGTCAGGGCTCATGTAACTTTAACAGTTGTAGAGAAAAGGGAATTTCAGTCAGAGTCATTTGTATGCAATTAGTTCCTGGTGAAATTCCCTCTTCATCACAACAGTTAAAGTTGCAGGAGCCCTGCCTTCTTTTGTATATGGTCACTCTAGTATAGTGCATGCACCTAGCAGACTGAATATACATTTTGCCTTTAATGTGCTCCTGCCATAGAATTTCACTATGGTTACTGCCTAATGAAATGAACCTGTGGTGGTATGGCATCATTAGCTAACCCCCCTTTTTGGCATGATAGATGATGTATAAGTCTAAACTCCCCTGGGTATATTTTGGGGACTTTCTCTCTGTGAAAGAGGCTTTTTTTCCCTGCCTCTTTCACAGGGAGGGGGACAGGGGTTCCACATACCTTTTTTAAGGGTAGCTGATTTTGAGGGGGCTTCTTGCTATATGTTCCACACTGCAGCTTTTTCTAGATAGCAATCCAGGAGGAGGCGACGGGCCCGAGGTTGGGAGCCTGAGCAGATGTCACATAAATGATAAAATCTGCACTGAATCATTTGACATCTCCCTTGGCTCCCAGCATACCTTGGCTCCCAGCATGTCCTGTCTGGCCTGGGACCTGGTTTACTGAAAGGACTTGGTTTGGTTTTGCCTACTATTGGGTTTGCCTACTATTTAAAGCCTTAGTTCATAGAATCATAGAATCAGAATGTCATGGGGCACTTTGTCAAAAGCTTTGCTGAAATCAAGATATACTATATCCACAGCATTCCCACAGTCCACAAGGGAGGTTACCCGATCAAAAAATGAGATCAGTTTAGTCTGACAGGATTTGTTCTTGACAAATCCATGCTGTCTTCTAGTAATCACTGCATTGTTTTCAAGGTGTTTACAGAATGACTTCTTTATAATCTGTTCCAAGATTTTCCCAGGGATGGATGTCAGACTGACTGGTCTGTAATTCCCAGGTTCCTCCTTTTTACCCATTTTGAAGATAGGGACAACATTAGTCCTCCTCCAGCTGTCCAGCACTTCACTCGTCTTCCATGATTTCGCAAAGATAATAGACAGTGGTTCTGAGAGTTCTTCTGCCAGCTCCTTTATCATTTATCATTTATCCCAACAAGCTTTGTGATTGTGGGATGCCCTCCATCAGAAGGCCACATCACATTCATAGGAATGCCATGGTCCCCTGACCAGATCCGGGCGTCCTGCAGACTCCCCTGCATCCCTCCTGGACTGAACTCATGGAGCTACAACATGTTTGCCAGCCCTGCTCTTCAAGTGCAGTATGGGGTGCAGACTGCCTAGCAGCTGCCTGCCTTCATCCAGAGCCTCCATTGTGCGTAACAATGGCAGCTCTGGAAATGGCGTATTTCCAAAGTTGCAGAAATTTATGCAACCATCCCCATAAAGCGTATACAACAACAGTCAGCTTACCATTCTTGTAAAAATAAATAAATGAATCAAACGATTCTTGTCTAGTTCTGTAGGAGGGAGCAAAACCATGCATAATAAGCAAGATCCTCAACCACTCCTGAACCACATAAACAAAGCCTTGTTTCATAAGATGTATTATTATACCATCTTCCTTAACTGAATATTGCATAGTTTGCATCTGAATACTTTTATTTGCTGAGGCACAAACTTCTGTTGTAGTTTCAAAGAACTTTTCCATCTGGTGAATTAAAGTCCACAATTGGTGTGCTTTGATGGACATTTCAATTCAGTCATCTCACTTCAAATTTCTTTAATGGTGATAACGACTTTTCAAGTGATTTATTATTAGAATTTTAGCTTGATTTAACCTTCTGAAGAACTTAAAAGTTAAAATAATATGATCCATTAAATGAGAGCGCTATTTACACAGGGCTGAAATAATATGAAACTATATGAGTGTAACTGAATGAATGTGACAGTTGGAAAATATTGATAAGTCAAGGCTTTGCTTAATGGAGGTTATTACTGGGGCTAGATTTTCAAAAGACTTCTAGAACAAAAGAATGCAATTTCCACCCACACAGACATTGATAAAACTAACTTCTTCTCTTTTGATTGCATCTACAAATCCCAAGTTCCTGGTCAAGGAGCAGTTCTTAAGAGCTATAATCTTATCTATCTATCTATCTATCTATCTATCTATCTATCATCTATCTATCTGTGGAATAAATATTCTTAACTGTAAAAAAGGTTGAATATAGAGATTCTTTTCACTTCTAACATACCTCGGTGCTTTATAGTAATAAATCTACTCAGAACCTATTTAATTTTACTTCCGTGAAAGATGTCTGAAGGAAGTTGCTCAGGGAAATAAAGCTCTTTCAAAGAAAGAATCAAAACTGGCAAAGCTCCAGTTGATTTTTACTTACTAATGCATCCTATCTAGGAAAATGGGTGTTGTTGTTGTTGTTGTTGTTTTTGCAAAAAAAAGTTGTGCTCAGGAAGAAATTCTAAGAGTTATAGTAACACTGCACATATACCTAGTTGCATAGCAAAATGGTTGATTCATACCTTATTGGAGCAGTGTGGAAGATGACAGGGTCATGGAACGTAATTGAGTCAGTTAGCCGACCCATGTAATTATTCCCTACAGAGGTTACCAGTTGTCTTCTCCTGTGCAAAGTGCTTTGACATGACTGGAAGCAATGCAGGGGCACAGGGCATTGGGCTTTAATGGCTTCCCGGAGATGTAATATTTAGTATGCAAAACTATATCTAACAGAAATCTGTTAGATAAAACATTACGATTAATTATATTCACTGCAAATCAAGCACTAAAATGTAGAGCAGTGATGAACTGCCAATTTGTATTTAATTTATGTACAAATAGTGCCATTATCATTTGGCTGAAGGGAAGGAATAACAAAGAAAAGATCTTGGCATGATCTCCAAAATTGCATGTGTAACAATGTTCTCTGGAAAGCATTATTCAAACACTTACATTTCGGTTTTCTGCATCAGGACTTGTAAAAGACTCTGGAGCCTTGACGACATCCACCCTATTCAGGCATTCTGATTCTGGGCATATTAAATACTCAACAAGAGGGACCACACTAGCCCCGCCCCCTCTGACCTCATTTTAATCATCCTGTGATCCTGGAGGGCAGCTTTTTGAAGAGGAGAGTCTCCTGTATCCATGGACACTCTCCGTGCAATTGAGAATGCTGAGAAATCAGTATCCTTCATCACATGGAGAGGCTCCACAAATACAGGACACTCTTCTCTTCAGCACATTGCCCTCTGTGAGTACAAGGTGATGGAAACACATAAGGAGGGGGGAGCTGAGCGAGCATGTTCCCTCTTCTCACATATTTAGTCGGTATGCCTGAAAATGGCTATTCTTTCACTGCTTATCCACAAGCAATGCTTATGTGGCTGGCCATGTCACATAAACTGACCCATGTGGCAAGGCTATTTTTTGAAGGTCTTTTTGATGGAATTGCCAACCCCCCTATTAAAGTGACGGTACCATGGGAAAGACTCAAGTGATCAATGCACATATTGCTAGGTTGTTTAATAGTTTCCAGTTTCTTAGGAAGCGCAAAGCAGTGCTTCTCGCTACCCACATGGCTGGGAAAATAACTTCAGGACAACTTTGTTATCTTAGCATTTTGGTATTCCCCCCCCCCCCCACACACACACACAGACACACTTCTTCCAGCCTTACCTAAAAAGTCCCATGCAAAAAAAGTACTATTATTTCTCTTTTCTTGCTCGTGGCATTTTTTTCTAGATGGACATGACGGGCTTTGCCTATTATGATTATGATTATGATTAATTGCACCCATCATTAGGAACAGGTGAACCATGTGGAAATATGGCTACTGCGTTACAAGAATTCCTGGCAGGGTTCACCTCTGGTTCTGTACAGAGATATAGATTTAGAACCACACCCCCATAGGTTCGCTATCATTGTGGACTGGAATACCCAGTCTTGAGGTCAAATGGCAGGTTTTGATTTCAGTGTTGGGACTCACTGTGTCTGAGCACTCAACCTGAGAGGCCTCCTCCAAACAGAAGAAGCAAGACCTTATTGTCCTCTTTGGTTCACTATGGCACCATGTAGAGTTAACACCCCCTGAAGGGTAGATGGAGCCACACATCCCAATGCACCCAGTACCAAGGAACTGCAGGAGTGAGGAACCAAACATCCTTTGATGGGATCCCTCACTTCAGCCCCCAGACTATCACTACCAGGACTGCAGAAGCAGTGATGAGAACTGGCCTGTGCTGAAACCCAGCACCACAGATATAGTGTCTGTCCGGCAGCTTGATGCCTCCCTTCTCTCACCTATGATACAGTATGATACAGTATGATAACTATATTTACTCACATTAATTCACTGCTATTATTGCATTCCTTTCCCCTGATTTCAAGCACCACGAACTGCAAAATATATACCTCCTTGGTTAAGATTTGGATATGGCTGGCCATGACCCAGATGCTGACAGTAACCGTGTCACCAGCCCCTTCCATGCGGCATTTGCATTTTAAACAATTATTACAGCAGTGTGGCATACAATCAGGCAGAAGTGAGAACTGCTGAGCCAACATAAGAACAGTAAAGAACCTATTTGAGGCCTAATCTCTCCTTGAACCATGTACACAATAGAATCAGTGACAATCCAACTGCAGCTAGCAGCTTAGATTGTAAATGCCTCAATCCCAACCCATTTTTAAAATTTATTTATATCAAATTTCTATAGCACCCAGTATAGGGTGACCAGATAAAATCCAGGTCAGAGCTCATGTAACTTTAACAGTTGTAGAGAAAAGGGAATTTAAGCCAGTGTCATTTGTATGCAATTAGTTCCTGGTGAAATTCCCTCTTCATCACAACAGTTAAAGTTGCAGGGGCCCTGCCTTCTTTTGTATATGGTCACTTTAGTATAGTGCCTGCACCTTTAACTGTTGTGATGAAGAGGGAATTTCACCAGGAACTAATTGCATACAAATGACACCGGCTGAAATTCCCTTTTCTCTACAACTGTTAAAGTTACATGAGCCATGACCTGGATTTTATCTGGTCACCCTAACCCAGTAGCCAAAGAAATCTGGGCAGTTCACAATGGTAAAAACCATAAAATACAACAAAATGACAAAACACAGCATAATGCTTTTAGAAGTTGAAAACTTGAGTACAAAACCAAAGTAAAAACCAGCAGCCATGTAAAGATATAACAACACACTTGCAACAATGAAAACAGAAGAAATAAACGATTCTACAGACCACCATTTTTCTTTACAGTATGGCAGCTCCGGTAGGTGTCATATTGATGTGAGACTATATCCTATAAAAATCAGACGTGGGGAATGGATGAGATCATGAAAAGTGCTTCAGTGCTCATTCGTACAATATGTAGCACAGTAAATAGAGCTTATATTTGCAGCAAAGCAAGGAATTAATGAAATGAAAGCACCATCTGATCAGACCCTAGGGAGTGCATGTCATTCTGAGGAACATGAAATGAGCCAAGTACCTTGGGTGGTTGAAAAGCTGCTTTAAACTGAAGACTTAATTAGAATTGATATGAATGTATGCAGTGGGAAAGGAAAAGCACCTCTTGGTTTCCCCCAAGTGTCCAATGCATTGAAACATTTATTTTTTTCCCAAGCTTTGTGGGTTGCTAAGTTGCAATGTGAAAGCATTGGGAAAGGCATGGATCACATATAGGTAGTGCTCTGGGCACACTGTGATTCTGCAGAAAAGCTGTGGAATGTTACAATGGGCACACCAGTTCAGTTTACTCCAAATCTTGTCGTTAATTTGTAAACAAAGAGACCATAGGGTTGCAAAGATAGACTTGAGACTGTGTATGGGAAACGACCAGTGAAACTGTGAATGCCAGGGGAGTGGCTGAATATGACTCCCAGTGGATAGATGGTAGGACTTCAGTGCCTAGCTAAAGGTAATAAAAACAATTAACTTCAGAATTACTCAAAGTAAGACAGATCATGCAAACCATGGACTAGCAACACCCTCTTCCATGAACAGAATGCAATACAGCAAAATCATGTGCCCATTCTTATTTTTGCCTTTCCTTTCCTGTGGCCGTTTCCACAGCCATGAAGTGGAAAACCTTTCCCACCCTGGCTGCCTCTATCAACCCAGCCTTAACACTCTCTGGGTCTCAACTATCTATGTTAGGTAGTGTGTGTGTTTGTGTGGGGGGGTTATAATGGGCAAAGTAATAACGATTAGTGTCACCTATCACCATGATCAGAAATACAAGTTTCTTGTATTGCTCACCTCAAATGAATTCTTCTCTTATCTTCTTCAGATCAATGTGGCTAAGTGATCACATCACAAAGACAAATCTGTATCATGGCCATACTTCCTACATTTACACTGTCACAGCCAAAGGGTAAAAATGGAGATGGTGAAGCCAGAAAAACTAACAATTGTCAAAGAAGGCTTTTGGTGATAGAAGGCTTTTGCAAAACATTTCAGCCCCCTAAAGATGTTAATTTGGGGATGTTTGTCACAGCCCTAATTATACACACAGGGCCTGTTCAAATGACATGCTAAGCCATGGTTAGGCCACTAACTCTTTTGCAACAAATGTTTCGTGAGCATGTTTCATCTGTGGGTATGTAGCCACCATGGTTAGGAATGGTTCACATGACACGGTACGGCATAATGTTTAGCTCAAAATGCCTAATCACCATGGTTTAGCATGTCATCTGAACAGGGTCAGAATGTTCTTAATGTTTCAAACAGTGCAGTTCTATATGCACTCAGAATCTATTCATTGAGTTAAATGAGGCTTCTTCCCAGGTATGTGTAGATAGGATTGTAACAGAGTTGTATACTTTCTGGAGAAATTCCCTATCTGAATTAATATCATGCACGGTCACTTCAACATTTTCCACAAGTTACAGTCAGACACACATCTGTACTTTTGGGGGCACAGTGGTATTAATGAGCATGGCTTAGTTGTTTATAATAATTACGTATAGCCAGTGAACAATGGTTTCTGTTACAGTATGTGAGTTTTCACCTGGCTTTTCTTAGGAATAATTAACCATTTGACCAATTTCATAAGCTTAGAAAGAAATGCAATTGTAAAGATCACTTTTAGTTTGGTTGAGATTCAAGAAGAGTTTGGTGCAATCACCCAGAAGTAATTGCAGCTCTAGTCCTACACCATCCAGCGATGCTGTTCTGTCTAGACATTAGGGCTGACCTGAGACATTTTGCTACCAGAGGTGAAGAACAAGATGGCATCCTTCCCATTCCACATGTAGAATCTGACAGGACTGAAAGTTAAATCTTTCTTCAACATTAGGCTGACCATATGAAAAGGAGGACAGGGCTCATGTAACTTTAACAGTTGTAGAGAAAAGGGAATTTCAGCCAGTGTCATTTGTATGCAATTAGTTCCTGGTGAAATTCCCTCTTCATCACAACTGTTAAAGTTGCAGGGGCCCTGCCCTCTTTTGTATATGGTCACTCTAGTATAGTGCCTGCACCTTTAACTGTTGTGATAAAGAGGGAATTTTACCAGGAACTAATTGAATACAAATAACACTGGCTGAAATTCCCTTTTCTCTGCAACTGTTAAAGTTACATGACCCCTGTCCTCCTTTTCATATGGTCAGCCTATTCAACATTGCACCTGAGAGCACCTGGCTATTTTAGGGAGGGCAGGGTAGACCACATGAGATACTCAGATCCCTGTCTTGCTGCCTCTCCTCTCCTCATCCCACCTGCTGCCTGAGCCAACAGGTTAGACATATTCCATCTGTTCTTAAGCCCATTCATATCCATTGGTTTAGGCATAACTACCACTGCATGGGATTAAAGATTATTTTATTTTTTCAATAGTTTGATCTGATACCAGTGGATCCAAGGAGGTACATTTAAGGCATCCTTCTCCAAACTGGAACCCACCAGATGTGATGGACTGCAATGCCCATCATTCCCAGACTGCATGACCACTGGCCATCCTGATTGGGAATGATAGAAGTGCCAGTCCAACACATCTGGAAGATGTCAGGTTGGAAACCTGATTTAGAGGATACAGCTACTTATACCAAAACCAGTGATGCTGTATGGTTGAGGGGTTTACACACAAAAGCAGACATGTAATTCTCACAATGAGTAGAATATTATGAATCCTTATGCAAACAGAATTACTAAGCGGACATTCATCACATTCAAAATGCAGAGTCATTTGCTATTGTGCATGGTACTCAACTATTGCTTATCTATGTCTACAGGCTGACCAGTTTTTCCTCATCAAAGTCCCGACTGATGGCAATAGTCCATAGTGCTGGGATATTGCTTAAAAGAAAAGATTATTGTCAATTGTTTCCCACTCTGTCAATTGGCTTTCAGTAAAATCCTCTGCATGTCTACTCGGAAGTAAGTCCTATTGAATTCTATGTGGATTACTCCCAAGCAAGTGTGCATAGGATTCGAACTTAGGCTGCAGTCTTATGCATACTTAATAATAATAATAATAATAATAATAATAATAATATTTATTTATTACCCGCCTCTCCCAATGGATCGAGGCAGGGAACAGCATCAAACATAATACAAAACTGATTAAAAGCACATAAAACCAATACATCATTAAAATACCAATAAAACTCCAATAAAACACTTTAAAATTCATCTGGGTAGGCCTGACGGAAGAGATCAGTCTTTATAGATCTTTTAAATTCCTGAAGACTGGTGAGTTGGTGAATCTCTCCTGGCAGGTCATTCCACAATCTGGGAGCGGCAGAAGAGACAACCGTTACCCCGTCCTCTGGGTAACGGTTGTCAGTCTAGTTCTTGTTGACTGTAGTAAATTCTTCCCAGAGGACCTGAGCGTGCGGGGCAGATTGTATGGGAGAAGGCGATCCCGTAGGTAACCTGGACCCAAACCATGTAGGGCTTTAAAGGTAATAACCAACACTTTGTACTTCGCTCAGAAACTAATTGGCAGCCAGTGAAGAGATTTTAAAACTGGTGTAATGTGGTCACCCCTTGATGTACCAGTGACTTAATTAAGAGTAAACTCCATTGAACTGAGTTGAAACTATTTTTGCATAGATGTACATAGCACAGACTCACCACCACCACCCCATTTTCATGGATCCACAGTAACTGTTCATATCAGGTTTGGCATACCTTTCCATCACTGTGAATGTACGTTTTGTCTTCAGAAACAAAAACAGGGATATTCATTGCATCTCTATATGATACTTTATTAAGTTTAAATTCAATATACACCAGCAAACTGTTGAGTACAGTTAGTAAATAAGCACTGCACTATATTGGACAGATGAAACCAACAGCCATCGTTCTCAATAAAAGTGATTTTATAAATGCTGAAAAATTCTGACCACTGGGTTTCATTTTTGGTAGCTGATATATTAATAGTATTTTACCTTACTGGGTACAGGGGGGAAAATATCATTTTCACTCAGCTCAAACAACATCTTTCAAGTCAGATAAAAATGACACTTGAACAGCTTGAAAGCAGGCTGCCACTGAAGATGCTGCAATGGAATTTGAATCCAATGTGAAATTAATTCAAGATTTCAGAAAAGGAGAATTTGTGTTCTCTTTAGTGCTTTGAAAGTTGTGGCTGTCTTGAAGCAGAGCCACAGCACATGTGTCACTATGAAGGTTTTAATGCAAAAAGTGACCACTCCTAAAATGGACGGCCAACCTCTTATATAGGTAGCAGAAGTCCATGGTACCCCTGGACAGCAGAAGATCCACCATAGCTTTTCAGAAGTATTTCTGAACACCTGTTATAAACCAAGAGGGGGTAGCGGTACAACTGGTACAATTAAGCCTGCTTCACATAAGGGGGAAGTTTTTACAATAGTACAAAAGGGGAGGGAGAACAATAAGCATAACAGCCTTGTCTGAACATGGAGCAATGAAGCCACTTTTCTCCCCCATCCTGGAAAAAGATGTGTACATATGAGAGAGATAGGCCTCTATAAAAAAATGAAAAACAAATTAACACAAAACTACCCACTCACATCTAAATTGAGAACAATGCACAATTAAAACCAAGGTTTCTTTGCCTTTCAATAGGGAACAATGCACAATTATGCTAAGATATGAAGAAACAAGTGAAACAGTAATTTGGAATATTCCTAACCTGCAAACATCTTTTGCAGATTCAGTCTGGGTGATGGTATAGAATCAAGGCTGCAGTGATGCACCTGTGCAACTAGGACTAAAGGCAATTGTTAAATGCCCTCCAGTGTTAGAGCTTCTGTACATGAGTGATTTATTGCACACTCATGATTGGCCTCTCACAGATGTTTGTGGGCCCTTTACATGACTCCATCAGCTCCTAGGATGTCTCCCATACCTTCTCCCTAGTAATCTCACTGTTAAAAAGATCTGCGATAACACACTATTTAAAATATTGCAGGATATTGTGGACCATTAGATGGCACCATTTCCTTTAAATTTATGGAGGGAAAGTATTCAATTACAAATTATGTGGTTGCCATTGCTCACCATCTAAAGGGCCATAGTCAATATGGAAAGACCCCACAGGAAGAAAAAAATGGTAAAGGTATGTTTTCCCCCCAAATGTAGAGATGCTCTTAAAAACCTGTATACTGTCATGTTGACACATCACTGACAACAAGTGGTTTAATAAGATAGATAAAACAAGGAAGCCTTTACTCAACTAGAGGTTGGCACATGAGAATTAGATTTAAAATGTGATGCCAACTTTTTAACCAGGTTTCAGTTGTTGCCTGTTCCACTCTAGGCCTCTATAGGTTCAGCAATACATATGAAACCCTTCTTTTTTTCAATACATTGCACAGCAACAATCCCTGGGCTATCTTTCTTTCAAATCTGCTAATAAGGACTTTCAAGAATCTCCATTGGTAGGCTGACCAGATAAAATCCAGGTCAGGGCTCACGTAACTTTAACAGTTGTAGAGAAAAGGGAATTTCAGCCAGTGTCATTTGTATGCAATTAGTTCCTGGTGATAGTCCCTCTTCATCACAACAGTTAAAGGTGCAGGCACTATACTAGAGTGACCATACACAAAAGAAGGCAGGGCCCCTGCACCTTTAACTGTTGTGATGAAGAGGGAATATCACCAGGAACTAATTGCATACAAATGACACTGGCTGAAATCCCCTTTTCTCTACAACTGTTAAAGTTACAGGAGCCCTGACCTGGATTTTATCTGGTCACCCTATCCATTGGTGTTTCCCTAGTCCTCACAGACCTGCTGTCTGTCTGTCTGTCTGTCTGTCTGTCTCTATTTCCCCTTCATTTCACTCCCCAGTTCCTCTCACTCAGGCAAGGCCAGCTGCTTTTTCCTGCTAGAGACAAGCACGCTAATGGTTGTTGGAAAATGTAGTCCCTAGGCTCATCAGTTCCAATACAGTATATCATCAGGCCTGTATCCCTGTCTGATTCTCCCAGCTTAAGGCTGTTTCCTGCTTTCCAACTCAGTGTAGTAAGGAAGGGTAAACCCAAACCAAGGCACAGGGTCCTGGCAATATAGGCAGCGTCTCCTGGAAACCAAAAAGGTTTTGATAAAACATGGACATTTTTCAGGAAGGTTATCCTAGGGTGACCAGATAAAATCCAGGTCAGGGCTCATGTAACTTTAAGAGTTGTAGAGAAAAGGGAATTTCAGCTGGTGTCATTTGTATGCAATTAGTTCCTTGTGAAATTCCCTCTTCATCACAACAGTTAAAGTTGCATGCACTATACTAGAGTGACCATATACAAAAGAAGGCAGGGCCCCTGCAACTTTAACTGTTGTGATGAAGAGGGAATTTCACCAGGAACTAATTGTATATGAATGGCACCAGCTGAAATTCCCTTTTCTCTTCAACTGTTAAAGTTACGTGAGCCCTGACCTGGATTTTATCTGGTCACCCTAGGTTATCCACCTCTCTAGTGGCACTGCATTTCAGCAAAAGTGTATTTCAAAGCCACTTTTCAAAAGTTTTTTCTGAGGTGAAATATAAGATGGATTCCAGAGGGAGCCAAAATAGTTTTTTAAAGATTAACAATCATTAGCAGATAGGTTAAAAAAGAAAGAAAAGAAAAGAAAAAAGATCGAATGTACACATGCCATGGAACACTATCTGGTGGGCTGGAGGGGGTCTGTGTATCATGTTGCAAGTTCAGAAATATATATGTGTTAACCACATAGTGGCTCAGTTCGGATGACATGATAGTAAATGGTGGGTTGACTAACCCTAACCCTAACCCTAGGGGGTACTCCCCACACAACATGGTAATAAATAATCAACTGTGGTGTGGATCAGGATCAGCGCTGAGTTGACTATGGCAGCATTCGGATGACACGATAGTCAAAACAACTTACGATTGTTTCCACCACACCAGTTGTTTATTGTGTTGTCCGAATTGAGCCAGTGTGTTTGAGTCTTTATTGAGTTTGGAAGGTGTGATCTGGTGAATTCTGATAAAAAAAAAAAAAAGGAACTGAAACAAATTCCTCACACATCCATAGTGTCACCGTGGCCACTGCTGCTGCCCTCACCAGAGCTCCCTACGCCCCCCTCTGCCACTGCCACACGTCCCTCCACAGACAAACCGAGTTTTATTAGTGGCCATTGGCAGCACTTTTGAATGGGAGCCAAGTCTCCATTCAAACTGTTGCAGAGAAATCCGGCCATTTTTGGACTAGGCAGATTTCCATTAGCTGACACAGCTTGCATTTTCAACTCAAGCCATGGAATTTCCCAACATCTGGGAACTTTTTTCATTTTATATATATATATATATATAGGCATGAAAACACATTTATTATTTTATTTTATTAATTTATACCACTCCATATCTAAAATAAGAAAAAAAAATTGTGCGAATGTCTATTTCCGCAAATAAGCCCCCTCCCCCCCCAAAAAAAACAACAACCCGTGAACTGGCCTGACTCCATGCAGAAGCGAGCTGGGCCAGCTTGTGGGTAAGTGAGCTGAGCTTTGGGGGTGTTGAGTTGATGAAAGCTTGATAAGCTCCACCATCGAGATGGAGTCTTCTTGCATTCAGATATTATGCAATGGCAGACATTGCATGATAATTGGTTGGGGGCATGGAGCAGTTCTGCCATTCGAAAGCAGTGGTGCCCACTGGGGTTACTTCTTGGAAGGTGAGGATGAGTGGCTGCAGAGGCAGCGGTGCTTCTGATTGGGTATTTAGTACTCCTCTGCCTGCCATCTTAGATCACCCGAATGCAATGACCAACGTCAGTAATCTGAGATGGCAGATGATTGGCACAGAGCATAATGGGCTCAGTTCCCAGTCAGAATTGTTAGTGCTCATGGGGTTGGCAATTTTGGGGATGGATCCTTCAGAACCCATGGGCCCATGGGATGTCAGCAGATGCCTGCCTTATGAACCAGTGATGCTGGGTATGCTGATGCAGTAGGCTAGCTTCCTCCTTACATAGCAACCAACTGCTGAACTACATGGTCACCAGATATGTAGCATGCAGCTAGGGATGTTGAAGAAATCCTCAATGGATTCAAATGAGTTGAGATTTCTATGAATCTACCCTGCGGATTTCACAGTGGACTTGCATTTTCTGAGTCGTGTGGATTCCACTGATTCAGTGGACTTTCAGACTGCTTTTTTTTTTTAAATAACATTTGGGTAGAATTTTCGCATAACACACATTTGGTCTGCTTTTTGTTGAAGCTTAGGCATAATCTCCTGTCTGTTGTAGAAAGCTGTACTTAATGGGATACTGCTATTTCCATGCATGTCCTTCTTCTTCTTCTTCTTCTTCTTCTTCTTCTTCTTCTTCTTCTTCTTCTTCTTTTTTCCCATGGTTTGTTTTGTTTTGTTAAAACCACAATTGAAATTATTGAAAATTAATAAAAAAAATAATTTAAAAAATGCACACTCACGAACAGAAATGAAATTCTCACACGTAGCATTCAATTTCATCAGTGAGTGAATGACAAAAAAAGAGATGACTGACAACCTGAATGTCACAGATGGAACAGATTTAAGAAAATCGATTCATCCCTACATGTGACTACTGTGAAATCACCATGCAGGGAGATGAAGCTTATCACCCACCCATCCTGCCACCCACCCACCCATTCCTAGGCAAGTAGTTATATGCTGTTGCGTTCATATCCTGCTTATGAGTTCCCCATGGGCAGCTGGTTGGCCACTGTGGAAACAGAATACTGGACTAGATAGACCTATGGTCTGATCCAGCAGGGCTCTTATTATATTCTTATGTTTTAAAATTTTGTAAACCGCCCAGACAGCTTTGGCTATGGGGCGGCATATAAATGTAATTCATCATCATCATCATCATCATCATCAACAACACCAATATTGACACATTTTTTCTACTTCTGTCTCCATACATACACATCATTATATCAAGAGAATAAGAGAGAAAATAGTTGTAAAAACAACTAGCCATTTCATGCATGCAAAGAGATACACAAACAACTATCCATTTCTGTAACCCTTGAAAGATGCAATTGAATGTGTATATTGCCCCATGTCACCGAACATTAGGTTGCAGCTTGTTCTATGATCCAGACCAATAACATCTTTCTGATAACTGCCAATTTCGAAACTGACCGTTCAGCAGGGCAAGTGGAGAAGCGTTTTTTGACAATGTCTGAGATAAGGGAGCATTTAGGAAAGGCGTACAAGAAAAGGTTTGTTTTCGATTTCCAGACTGTCATCCAAGATAAACACGCTTAGGTCACAGACGACAGTACATTTATTTCCATGGTCAAAAACACTGGGAGTTGATGGTAAAGTTGCTTGAATTGACTTATCAGCTGTTTGCTTTTGGTTTCAACAACGCATCCAAGTGTTATTTTCTTCTACTGTTTTTCACAAATCTAATGTCTGTCAGACCCTGACCCAGATTGTAGGTCACCATTTATTTTACAGGAATAGCCGTATACATCCATATTTCTGTCCACATTGACCTGCTGAATTCTTCTTCTTCCTCCTCCTCTTTTGGTATTTATATTATTTATATAGACCACAGTTTGAAACACGCCTATTCTTTCCATAAGCCCATTGATTTCTCTACCACAAATCTATGCATCATTTCATTCTCTTCCCAGCTTGCTCCTTAATTTTTTTCCTATCAAAATAATATCATGATGGCCAGCACTATATTCTTACAGAGCAAGGTTCATGAATACTACAGAATTTTTCCATACAGAAATCATTTTATTATTACTAGTGCTGCAAAGTAGTTGTTTTTATATATATTGTAGTAATTGATATGAGGATTTTGTTTCATTTTTTGTTTTAACTGAGGATGGGACTGATGTGAGATTAACCTTTCCTTTTTCATATAGCTATCTTGAGACTGAAAATCTCTTTTGCTAGAACAAATGTTAATGCTGAAGTTTCTGTCCATAAAAAAGAGTGCAATCCTATGTATATCTACTCAGAAATAAGCAAGGTCAAACAGAAAATTTCCTGACCAATTAAAATCAAAGGGGGGGGGGGGAGAAATCAGGAAAGAACTGCATTTTTTCTTTATTTTTATTTGATCAGGAAATTATCTCTTCTGTTTGACCTTGGGGACTCAGAAGTAAGTTCCATTAAGTTAAGTTGGGCTTGCTCCTAAGAAAGTGTGTATTAATGGAGGCACAGCTGTGCCGCCATTGTTAAGGGCTGTCAGTAAAAAATACATTCCACCATGTTAAAGTGATAATTGGGGGGGGGTCATTCTAACAGCCATAAAATCAAAAATGTTTCATCAACCTTTCTGAAATTTACAGGTGCCAGAAAGAAATGTTTGTTTTACATTACCTGAAAATTTCAAGAAGATTGGTGAAAGATTGAGGGAAGGAGAGCAGTTTAAGGTAGAAAAGGAATACAAACCTCTCTCCCTGCTTTTGTAAAATTTACTTCCGGGTTGCTACTTTTTGTGCTCACAATTTGCATAATTTTTAGAGCCTTATTAATTAATCCAATGGTGGGGTCTTCTTCCTCCTTGACTGTAGTTGGTGGAAAGCTTTTCGTTTTTTTAAAATTCCCTTCAGTTGACTTTTAAGGACTATTTTAACCTCTCATTCAAGTAAATGAGGCGGCCATCTTCCCTCATAGCACGACACATGCTCAGTAGTATCGCTCTCCCCCCTCCCTCCTGCCTTAGGATGTGGGGTGGGTGAGTGAAATGACCGCTGCCTCTAGCACAGACCTTTTGAGTGAAGAAGGAGAAGAATTTCTCTTTTCTCTTCTGGAACATGCATTCCTTTGGCTCTGAGAGTATTTGAGCTATCTTCATAAGGCCAGTTTGCTCCCTGGTGAAGCAGGGTGTGGTTCCTCTGGATCCATGGTAACCTGATCTTCAGATCTCTCCTGGAAATAGGTGGCTATACCTTTCTTTCTATCCTCCACCCCCCACCCCACACAGTGCTCCTTCCCTCTTTTCCAAGAGTTTGGTCCATACTGCTATAAGTTGAAAGCTTCAAACACTTCATTTACTTAGTTTGGGCTGGTGTTAAGTTTTAAGTACAACGTTGAAACCTTTCAAAGTGCTTCTGGGCCTACAACGTTGGTTTCGGCCTAGTCACCCTGTTTTTCTAATAAGGTTTAGAAACAGTTGAGCTGTAATTTATTTTGCATAGTGTACACACATGGATTTTCTTTCTAATCCTTGCAGTCTACACTGGCTCCCTCCTTGATGTGTTTTTGGATGCAGACAAACCCTTTTTTGTTCCAGCAGGCCTTTGGCAAATCATCTGGACCTCTGTCTATACCTTTGACTTTTAAATTGTTATGTATTTAAAATGTTTTAAATGCTTTAATATTGAAAAGTATTTAATTATATTTTTAACTTTTGTATATTTAGGCTAACCATATGAAAAGGAGGACAGGGCACAGTTGTAAAGAAAAGGGAATTTCACCCAGTGTCATTTGTATGCAATTAGTCCCTGGTGAAATTCCCTCTTCATCACAACAGTTAAAGTTGCAGGCACTATACTAGAGTGACCATATACAAAAGAAGGCAGAGCCCCTGCAACTTTAACTGCTGTGATGAAGAGGGATTTTTTTAATACATTTTTTTATTTCCAAATTAAAACAACATAATACAACATAATACAACATACAATACAATACATAACCTACAACCCCCCCCCCCCGTGCTCCCCACCCCACAGGAGACCAACATTTTCCCATTTATTCATCCTTCCAAAATTGTAATGATTCTTTTGAAGGTATTTGCCCCTTCCCCGTTCTTAACACATATTCCAAAAATGGACTCCATATATTTCCAAAATCATTCTTCCTGGACATTCCCCTCATTATTTTCATTTTACACGTTTACTTATCATTAAGTGCCAAATCCCATATTTCTTTATACCATTCTTCTATTGTATAAATCCCTTGCCCTTTCCAATTTTTAGCTATCATTATTCTAACGGGGGCCAGGAGGTTGTTTATCAGTTCTCTCCTACTTATATTCACATTCCCTTTATCCCATATTGCTGGTAGAGCCAGCTTTGGGCTTAATTCCAATTTACTTCCCATTATTTCACTTATTTCTTTAAACACCCTTTCCCAAAAAATTTTTACATGTTCACAGCTCCACTACATACGAAAGTAAGTTCCAACCTCCTGACACCCCCTCCAACAATTCTTGGACACTTTTTTATCCATCTGATGAAATCTTACCAGCGTTAAATACCATCTCCATACTGTCTTATAATAGTTCTCCTTTATTCTAATCGACAAAAGCTTTAACATTCTTGCATCCCATATCCTTCCCCAGTCATATTCATTTATTTGTTCCTTTAAATCATCTTCCCAAATACTTTTAAGAGAGTCTTGATATTCATCATCCTCTATCAAAATTTTATATATTTCAATAATCAAACCTTTTTTAGTTTTGTTTTCTTCATTCTTTCCTCTTGATTCAATTAAATCTTCAAATCTTGTTATTTTTCAACATTTCTTATTTTTCTTTTTCCACTCCTGTGTCCATTGTTCCAATTGCATACATTTGAACCAAGCCATCTTTTGTCCTTTTAAAAACTCTCCAATTTGCTCCTTATTTATCATTCTTTTCAACCAATCTCCTAATTTAATAATTTTCTGATCCCTCAGACCCTGAAGAGGGAATTTCACCAGGAACTAATTGCATACAAATGACACTGGCTGAAATCTCCTTTTCTCTACAACTGTTAAAGTTACATGAGCCCTGTCCTCCTTTTCATATGGTCAGCCTAGTATATTCCTATTTATAGGTTTTAGCTGTATATATTTTAGTTTTGTAAGGCTGCCCTGAGGCCCAGCATTGGGCAAAAGGCAGGATACTACTATTACTACTAGTAGTAGTAGTAATGTTTCAGATTTCACTTCTGCATCTGATGTTCTTTTGCATTTACTTTTCTTTATAAACCATTCATATCTTAAGACTTCTTGTGTGGCATGTTTTGATTGGTTTAACAAGTTAAAAAAGGTATTCACTATTTTCATGCTTATGTTATAAAATCTATTTTCAACAGGCCTAGTAACTTCAAGAGTAACAGAGTTGGGGAAAATCCTCAATCTTTTTGCTATCAGAGGCACTGAGTAAGGGACCCCTGGAGATAATTTAGACTGACCCCAACCACAAAACACTATTCCCCCTTCTGAAGAGATCTGGACCACAGACTACTAAAGACAAACAAAGCAGCAGGCCATAATAACAGTTCTCATGTGGCCATTTGCCTTATGAGGCAGGTGCTCTGCGGGCTACCAAATGGAGGGACTAACAGGCCATAAAGTTGCCTGGCTGGGTCTGCCAGAAATCCAGCCTCAACACTCCTGGAAGGTCCATGTTCTATAGCACCTGCTGTCAGATGAACTTGAGGGAATCCCACCCTCCACCCCTGGGTTTAATTTACTGGCTTCCCCTGGCTGGACCTTGCAGGAAACTATAGGGACAGACAGAGCAGGCATTCATAGCACACACAGAATGCTGAGACTGGCAAATCTAAAAGCAAGTGTGTTGCTTTTCAAGAACCAAGGAAATTCAATGGGTCTTACTTTTGAGTAAATATCTAGGGATGGAAATGCAGCCTGTGCAAGAACTGAGTAGGGTGACCATATTTGGGAAACCAAAAAAGAGGACACCTAGTGGGGGGGCACGAAAACGGCTTTCTGGGGCCACCTTAAAGTCCCCAATTGGAGCGAAGGAGGGGAAAGCATGTCATTCTCACCCCACCCCATTGCTCCAAGCAGGCCCTTTTCTATAATGCCTGGGAATGACACGTTTTTCCCTTTTAAGGCCTTGATTGGAGCAGTGGGAGAGAATGGCACACCTCCAGAAAGCATGTCATTCCCCCCTGCCACGCTAATGGTGGCCTTAAAAGGGAAAGTGTGTAATTCCAGGTCATTATAGACTATTGCATAAAATCCCCCCTGACACTGAGGATAGAACAAAAAACAGAAGAAATCTGGGGAAATCCTGACAGTTTTTTTTATTATTATTTATTATTTCATTCATGTCCCACCTTTTTTCCGCCAAGAAACCCAAGGCGGCATACATAATCCTCCTCTTCTCCATTTTATCCTCACAACAGCAACCCTGTGAGATGGGTTGGGCTGAGAGTGCAATTGGCCCAAAGTCACCCAACAGGTTTCCATGGCTAAGTGGGGAGTAGAATCCAGATCTCCCAGCTCCCAGTCCAACACTTTAGCCACTAGGCCACACCCTAGTGGTCACCCTAGAATTGAGCCATGCCAAGTTGGAAGCAGATCGGTTCGTGCCTTGATTTTTAGGATATTTTTTTAAAAAGTTTGACTTCAATTTTTTCCCTAAAATTCAATGCATGAACCAATGTGCTTTCAACTTGGCATGGCTAAAGCCTTACTTAAGAAGTACCAAGGTGCCAAGTTTCATCTCTTTATCTTTAATTTCATTTTTTAAAGTTGTACTGCTCAAGGTCCTGGACCCCAAAGAGATTTCTGTTTGAACTTTAAAACATTCCTAAAAATCAAAGCATGAACGGATCTGCTTCATACTTGGCATAGCTATATCCCTTCTTAAGAGCTACCATGATGCCAGGTTTCATCTCTTTATCTTTAAAAATGAGGGAGATACAAGCATTTTGGTTGATTTATTAATGTTAAAAGTGAGTTCAACACATAACACTAGCTTTGATTTTATATTGGATGTCAAGATGGTATAACATTCTGGCTGATGCTGGCTTGGTTGTCAACTGTATAATATCCAGTCATCCATTACACAAAGTGCCTGGCACTTCGTTCATTAAACAAAAAACCTACGGTTTACAAAAACGATGTTAAGGCTCTACAGATTCCAACCAAGCACCAAAAAGCAGGGAAATTGGGAGTTAAGGCTCCCAAGCCTTAATGCCACATCCTCCCTAAGGAGGCAGAAAGTGCAAGTGAAATTCTCATTCTCCCAAAGCAGATAAACCATGAGGACAGGATGAAGAATATGATATGCAGAGGTGACTGTTGGGTTGTGGAAAACTTATCACAAACAACTTAGGGCCACCTACTTCTCTTTTTTTGTTTAGAGCAGCCCATCCCCAACCTGGTGCCCTCCAAAGGTGTTGGACTACAACTCCCATCATTGGAAGTCAGTATGCCCCATGGTCAGGAATGCTGGGACTTGTCATCTCAAACACCTGGAGGGCAGCAGGATGGGGAATGCTGTTCCATACCCTTACCAAATACAGGGTCTGCCCAATACTTTTCTCTCACACACATCTCGCATATAGCAGCACTTTTGATAACAAAAGTGGCACTATTCATTACAGATCTAGAACCAGAGCATGTGCCAGGCACTTCCAACTTTCGGTCAATATCCTGCCTTTCAAAGAACCAATATTTTTTTTCTTTAAATGTATTTATAAAAAATATACCGTTCACTCCCCACAATCCCTGCACAATACATCATCTCATCAAAGCAACAGTGGAGCAGAAGAGGTTTAGTTTGGCTGTCTTGAACACCTTTCAGATGAGATTAGTTTGCAATCCTATACCTCTTGGGAGAAAGCCCTAGTGAATTCAGTGGCACTGGCTTCTGAGAAGACATGTATAGGAGTCAACCTTCTCCAACCTGGTGCTCTCCAGATGTCTTACACTGTAACTCCCATGTTATGTGTTATGGGGAAGACAAAAATCAATTCATACTTAATTTTAAAATAATACTTACGCATGAAAGTATTAGGTGGTAGCTCTGCCTTTGATCTCACACTGCTGAACAAGTAAGAGAAATCCTTTTTCTGATATTCAAGAAATAGACATCCTATGCCATGTGTTGAAAACTAATGTTGATGTCTGAAGGGCTATCTGGATTAGGTATTCGAGATTCATTCATGGTTGTTTCATTTGGTTTTGACAGTTTATTTAAAGTGATGCAGCTCTTTTGTAGTTCCTTGATTGATCACATATCTTAATGCTGGAAAACATCATACTTTAGTACAGATGTGGGCAGAAAATAGATCTATCCTGATGATTTGGACATCAACTCGCGGCATTCCTGATAACTGCCCATGCTGATAGGGGCTTTTACAAGTTGAATTCCAAAACATTTGGAGATCTACTTTCTGCCTTCCCTTGTTCTTGAACAACATTCCCCAGCCTGGTGCCTGTCAGATGTGTTGGGTTGCAACTCTCAACATAAGGATATGCTCTAAGAAATGAGAAGTAGCTGGTCCTAAGTTGTTCATCATCATTTCCCACAACCCCACAGTCACCTCTGCAGATCAAATTGCATATCTAGATTTTTGAGATGACAAGTCCCAGCATTCCTGACCATGGGACATACTGACTTGCAATGATGGGAGTTGTAGTCCAACACCTATGGAGGGCACCAGGTTGGGGATGGGCTGCTCTAAACAAAAAAAGAGAAGTAGGTGGCCCTAAGTTGTTCATGATCAGTTTTCCACAACCCCACAGTCACCTCTGCATATCATATTCTCCACCCTGTCCTCATGGTTTATCTGCTTTGGGAGAATGAGAATTTCACTTGCACTTTCTGCCTCCTTAGGGAGGATGTGGCGTTAAGGCTTGTGAGCCTTAATTCCCAATTTCCCTGCTTTTTGGTGCTTGGTTGGAATCTGTAGAGCCTTAACATTGTTTTTGTAAACCGTAGGTTTTTTGTTTAATGAATACAATTGCAGCCTAAGTCCTCTAGAGTGTAATCCCATGCATGTTTATGCAGAAAACATCCTACAATTCCCAGCATTCATCAGCTAGCAGGCTGGGGAATGCTGGGAGTTGTAGGACATTTTTTCTGTCTAAACATGCAAGGGATTGTGCCCTTATTTGATTAGGTCAGTCACACGTCATATCTCACAGTACTGAAGGCTGTAGCCCTTACTTCTCAAACAATGAACGCAGGGGATCAGATCAATCAATCATTTATTTATTATGGTCACAGACCAGCAAAGACAACAACAATGAGTAATTTAAATTGTGTCTTGCAGTTTTGTGTAATACCCCCATCCCTGGGTAATCCCCCCTTTTTATAGCCATTTAGAAATGTGTATTTTGAGAGAAAATAAATTTTAAAATGTGTACTTAAATATGTATTTAAATGCAAATTTCCAAGTGGATTAAAAAATTCCAGTTCATGTGGAAATGGAACATATTTATGTATGAACACATATGAATGTGACATGGACTGGAAAAAGACTGATTCATCCATTAAATTGTGAAATGAGCCTTTGGGAAATTCACAGAGCTCTGAAACATATGAGTTGCCAAATTAAAATACTGATGAAAAGCAACGGAAGAATATATTGTCTTGAGTTTGGAATTGCAAAATATTTGGTCATGTTTCCAAAGTACTTCTTCACACAGCACATAGTTTAATTATGGAAATTACTACCACAAGATGTAGTGATGGCAGCCAACTCGGATGACTTTAAAGGGGGATTAGACAAATTCATGGAGGTTAGTCCTACTCATGATGTTTATGTATTACCTACAGTTTCCCATGTTCTTATATGTAGCCCCAAATTATATAATTTTCAGAATCTAGGAACTTACAGGTGAGCAAAAGTGTTTTGTTTTAGCATCCATAAGATGTAATCCATAAACTCAAATCAGGTATGGAGCAGCAACTATCCTTACTGTGCTGACTGAGGTACAACTTCTGGAGGGGATAAAAACTTGGTTGGGAATTCATCAAATGGGAGGTTTAATGCAAAATTTCTTGATCCAGTCAATGGGGAGGATGCCATTTTGCATTTGATTGTATTGTTTTCTTAAATGTAATCTGCTTTAAGCCTACTTGGCATCATACGTTTGAACTCCCGCTCCACTTTTTTTCTTTTCAACAAAAAAGGACACAAGAGTTGGATAGATTTCATGAAAACCACAGAGGTCCTGGTGAGAAGTGTTTTGGCCGGCATGTCATCATGTCAGGAGAGAGCTCAGCTGCCTCCAAGCTTGCAGCTCACACCACTTGCATGGAAAGACCATTGGTGAGAGCCAGAGCCTCCATGTGGAGAAACCTCAATTTGCCCAACCACGGCTCCCTGGGTAAAACAAATCATGGTTGCTCCATGTATAGCTCTCCTGTGGAGATGTCAGTTGTAACAAATGCCTTCTCTACATGAGTGCCACCTGACTATAAGACCAGCAGCAATCCCTGAGCACTCCTGTGGGACTTCTACAAGCAGAAACCACCATGTTGTTATAGATGTTAGCCAAGTAGAAATTATATTGATGTGGGGGGGGGGGGATCAAGGTCATGTCTTCTGGCTCCATCGTGATCTCCATGCATGCACGGTGCTGTTTATACCTGAAAGCAAGTATTTATATATACCTGGGTGCAATATATCTGAATGCAAAGTTCCCAATGGGCAATATGTATCTTGAAAAATGGAGGTAACCAACCAAGGTGGGGTGATGGAGGAGGGGGCTGGAAATGTGCACACAGTCCTCTGTGCAAACAGCACCTTGACTGCATGTAAAGAATGTGACTAGTGCATATTCGATTCTTCTTGAAATGAAGGTCTGCATGGGGCTTATGTATTTGATTAAATAATGTCATATTAACATTTGGCACCTAACCATAATTTATTGGTTTTATGCTACTGAATAACATTAACGAAGTCACTTCTGGCATACTGTTATTTGTGAGAAGGTCTCCGTAGATAATGAGGCGCAAATACTGGATGTGCAGCATTGCCACAGCGATGTGCTTTATTATAGCTTATGAATCATGTTGAGCTATAGTGACCCAAGGAGGGCACTTCCTATGTGGTTGTGAATCATTACATTGGCAGAAGCTCTAGCTGCCTGGTAAATCTTAAGGTTTTAGGTACATAATTCTTAATTATAAAAGAAAAATTATCAGTGGCTTAACACTCTGCTGGGAAATTAAGTCTTGCAGAGGAGAATCCCAATAGTAAAAGTCTGTTTTGTACAAATTAAATTGACTTGTGCTGCCCAAACAGACTAGATGATTTGGAAAAGCTGTGGCTCTTAATTGCGGAATATCTCATCTTTATCCAGGCTTGCTAAACCCCAAGGCACACTAGCTTACCAGGTCTGGAAACCATCTACCCCAAATCCACAAGTACCTGTTTCTCAGAACATTATGACATTGTGGTGCAGCTGTCCCCACAATGATGGCCTCCAGATGTTTGGGATTACAACACCCAAGATTCCTAACCATTGGTCAAGCGGGTTGGGGCTGCTGTGAGTTGAAGTCCAAAGCATCCAGAAAGCACCCAGTTGAGGGAAACTGTTATGGTGGTTCATTCACAAGCTTCCACACTCATGTACCCCTTGGTCTGGATTCACTGGTCCAGAGAAAAGGGATTATTCCATTTGCCTGGGCTCACTTACCTCAAAGTCTGAAGCTTGGCTCTGCTGTCTTTTGGGGAGAGGGGAGTTCTGGCACATGAAAAGAAGCTTCCATTCAGTGAAGAAGTGCAAGATATTGTGTCCTTAGTCCTCGCCTTTAGTACAGATAAGTCTGAGCTGCCGCTTCAGAATGTTTAACTGTTTTCACTGCCGCTCCCCAAAATGTTTGTTTCCACTGCAGGCCACTGAAATGCTTCTCAAAATGAAATTCATGGTGAATTTTAAGGCAAAATAATTGGAGAATTTCAAAGCAGGACAAAACAGTTCAGACATGTCTAGTGATGTTTATCAGGAGGCATTTCATCTCTCCACCTTGTCATTGGATTTCACCTTGTTCATGTACAAGTCAACTCGAGGCAGCAGGTGTTGATAGCTGAAGCCAGAGGTTCGTGCTAGAGGGGGCAGAATTTCAATAAGAACATAAAGGGGGAAATCAACAGGATACCAGACCTGAAGGACGTCAATGCCTACAACTTTTTCTAACTGCCTCTAGAGCAGAATTATATGATTTATGTGACATACTATGTTGAACACAGCGGATATGTGAGTTTATAAATATTATATATTGTTTCTTAGATTGCTCTGAAGAAGAACTTGTGGGTCCAAGATGCATTGGAATTATTTTCATTGAAGAAAACATGCTTTTTGTTTGCCACTTTGCTTTTGGCTTTTGGGGCATTCCTCTTTGGGTTCCCTTCTGGTTGGCTTGGGGTCTCAATAGGAACATAAAAGAAGAAAATAAGAGGATATAAGATCTGAAGGACTTCAATACCTACAACCTTTTCTAACTGCACCTAGACCAGAATTGCTCAGGGGAGGGCACCACCAGGGGACCCAAGAGCCAATTCCAACCCCCCCCCCCCAACCAACACCACCATGGGCCACTTCCTGTCCATTCCACCCCATGGGACATATTCCTGTGCTGCTGCCACTGCTCAGCTGAAATCTGGCAGCAAGATGGTGGCATCAGGGGCTACAATAGAGGCCAATGGTATGTGGCCCACAGTCGACCTATTGTTCACCCATGCTCTAAATTGGCAATTGCTATTTTGATTTATCAAACTGCAGTTGCCAAAAGCGGAGATAGGAAAATGTTGCACTCCTAAAACCTATGAGGAGTGTAGAGTGTACAAATCATTTTCGTTATTAACACCGAGAGAACATTTCCTTCCAGGATCACACACAACAGACAGCTGTTGCTAAAAGATAACACTAAACTGCTTTCATTTCTTGTTTATATTTTTCTTAATAGCAGATAAATTAGTTGGATTGCACTTTTCTGGGAGTCCAAGTCAGGTTTTTTATTTTAGCAAAAGGCATGTATTCTTAGTACACAGGCCCATCTAACTATCTATAACTATAGTCACTCGGTATTTAGCAGAACCATCTAAACTATAGGTTTTCCTGGAAAATGCTCACATGTTGTCTGAAACACAAGGGAAAGAAAGAGACTGTCCAAACGGGGATGGACAAATCTCTCAAATTCAGGTTCCTTTCAGTTTCCCAATCTTAAAGTTGGTTCATCCCATGCTTTGGGAAATTTTTCCAGTCATAAATTTGATGTTTCCCAGATTATTTTATTAAATTCACACAAAAATTCATATGAATTTCCTATCATACATATATATTTACACACAGTCTTGCCTAACACATTTTTTGTAAGAAATTTCCCTACTTGTGCATTTTTCCTAGTACAATTTCCCCAATATAATGCATTTTAATGTTATTTTCACTATTTGCACTTTTCCTGAATATACACATATCGTACACATATTTCGATTGGAGAACTCCATAGTAAAATTTGGAAAAGTGTGAATTTTGAGGATAACTGAGCCATGGTTTGCATATTAGGTAGGCTCTTATTGAATTCATACCAAATAAATTTCTCCCCACCATAAATGATTGGCATACACCCAATTGAAATTTATACTTTATTTACCATTATAACTTGACCATTGTGGGTGCATGTCTGCCTTCCGTCATTCTATTCTACCCTTCTGACTGCAGCATTTCTGAGTCATTTCTAAGCCTGCCAGAGGAGAACAGGATCCCAACTCTGTTGCCTTAAATTCCATTAATCATTGGCACTGTCTTTTTTCTGGCATTTGATAAAGAAAAGAATGAGAAATATGAAAAGTTCTCCCTTGTCTTAGATATGCTAACAATTCAAATCTCCACATTCCGGTACAGAGGTGAGAGCCACGGCATCTAAGCAATTCAAACTTTTTCAATTTTTGTTATTATTATTTTCCTCCAAGCAGTTTGACATGCTAACAGCACAGAAGGTGTGAGCTAGCTGGAGAGATCACCATACAGTGCAGCTGATGAGTGCTTTGCCACTTAAGAAATCCATTAATAGTTGTGCAGCATGTGTTACAAGTGAGCGGGGAGGAAAGATTGCCAGAGAAAAAGAGACGAAGGCAGCACATACATTTTGGGCTAAGAATTGAATGTCAGAGCAGAACAGGATAGATTTCTAGAGAGAAGACAACCTGACAAAGACTAGAAATTGTTGGCATTGGATCTGGAAGGCTCAAGCCTAACCCTCAGCTCAGTCACGGATTTTTGAGGGGCAAGTAATTATCAGTAACAACCCATTTTCTCAGCTGTAAAAGCTTTATTAAAATGTGCTAAGGAAATGTGTGGTTCCTTGTTAAGTATGTAAGAGCAGTAACACATACCAGGCTCCTTCTAATAACTCATTTATTTCTACAACTCACTGAAAGGTCTAAGACAGAAAACGTCAGTCAGTGAAATAAGCAGTACAACATAGTCTTAGATATGCAGACATGCAGTTTCCATTTCTTCTAGGCCTTGTATTGTTCAAGGCCCCTGAGGAGACCATATCAGCCCAAGTACTCACCTAGTGTTCTGTTGAAAAACTAAAACTGTACAACCCATATATCTCACATAGCCTTTCTCATGTTGAAGGTTTTTTCCCCCTTTTTTCTTTTATTTTACTGTTTTTTCCTATTTATTTTGAAATATATACAAACATGAATTTGCAATGAATGCATCAACAAAAGCAGACCAGAGGTATGCTGAGGCATTTCTGAGCTTGGTTCTTAGGGTAGGCTGACCAGATAAAATCCAGGTCAGGGCTCATGTAACTTTAACAGTTGTAGAGAAAAGGGAATTTCAGCCAGGGTCATTTGTATGCAATTAGTTCCTGGTGAAATTCCCTCTTCATCACAACTGTTAAAGTTGCAGGGGCCCTGCCTTCTTTTGTATATGATCACTCTAGTATAGTGCATGCACCTTTAACAGTTGTGATGAAGAGGGAATTTCACCAGGAACTAATTGCATACAAATGACCCTGGCTGAAATTCCCTTTTCTCTACAACTGTTAAAGTTACATGAGCCCTGACCTGGATTTTATCTGGTCACCAAATCTTAAAGTGCAATATTATGTTGATAATCAGCATCCTCCGAAGTCAAAGAGTGCCAAGCATCCTAATCCAGGGCAGCCAGAGCATGAAAGCCTATGCCCATGGATGTCAGCGTGGGCCAGGGAGCCTTGAAACTTTGGGTGCTGGGCCAACCTATACCTTTTTCAATTAAAATGGGAAAAAGTATGGAGTTACTCATATTTCAGGAACCACAGACTGCCACAGACCATTTGGCCATTATGTCTCACCCCTTTACAGCTGCTATTTACACGTATGGCCCTTTACGAAAAAGGCTGAGCAATTTTTATGCAAAATGGCAGCTCTGCAAGGAAGCAAGGATCCCGTGACATCCCTAGTTTGATGCAGCTTTAACGTCTAACAATTAATTTGCTCTCTCTACATCACCAGGACACATGTGCAGTGATACAAAACACTGCAAAGCATCAGGGTAGGCACAGTTGGACACCTGCTGAGGAACCACACTCCATCAGGGGCCCTCTGACATTGCTCTTCCTCTTCAACACTGCAATATAGTTTTCACCTGCCTCTCACTCCGGGACACACAATGTTAGAGGTGGTAAGGAGCTGTAGGTACCACGCCTTGCTTGTTCGTTGGCTCTCTGTCTGTCAGGCAAGCAAGTGGTAGCGATGGTGAGAATGTCGACTCACTGGGGAGGGGGCTCGCTGAGGGATTCTTGCTCAAGGTCCACAAAAATGATGCTGGAGCTAACACTGGATCTAATCATATGTAAGATCACATCAAGATTGCTTTTTTCATTTTGATTTTTCGTCATAATGGGCAGACAAGCCCCACGCCGGCAAGGATGGTGGAGAAGGATGGTGAGGAAGTCGGTCCACATCTGCTCCTGCCGAGTCTGGTGCGAGGATGCAAGGCAAATGCCCAGCTGCCAGTATGCCCTCACACAGGCTGCCACGTGCTCTCCAGACTCAGCAGCAGGAATGCATCAAGTAGCTCCTGCAGCCCTGCTTCGAAGAGCCTGGAGGGCTGGGCGTAGCTGTCAGGTGTCAAGTGTTTCATGGACAATTCACAAGGCAGGCCTTGTGAATTGTGAGTTGAAAGATTGGGAATTGTGGTAAGAATGACTGTGTCTCTGTCAGCTTATCTGTTGCTGTTGCTGTTTCTCATGGGAGGCTTGCTAGCTGAGGCCTTGTTCTCAAGGCCTAGTTTCCTTGAGAACAAGAGATTGTTTAGAAAAGCTGGGCCTATCTTGCAAGCTGTCTCTCACATGGTGTTAGGGTGACCAGATCGCCCTGGGTTTCCCGGTCCTAACCGGGAAAACTGGGGCGAACCGGGCCAACAGGGGGGCGGCAGGGGCAAACAGGAGAAAGGATCAGCTCTCCACCCGCCCTACAATGCCCGTGCTGCTCTCCATTTACTGGCCTGGGCAGGAAACAAGTGCTCAGTGTTAAGGAGCGTCAACAAATTCCTTGTCGGGTGGCTAACTGCTTTAGCCACCAGACAAGGAATTTGTTGACAGTCCCTAACACTGAGCACTTGTTTCCTGCCCAGGCCGGGGAGCAGCACGGGCATTTTAAAGCAGGTTCTTCCTCCTCCTCCTGCTGCTGCTGTTGCTGCTGTTCCTGTTCCTCAGGCACCTCCAGGGAGCCCAGGAGCAGGGCAAGAAGGGTGAGGGGGCTGCAGGGGGTCACGCGGCAGTGGAGGAGATTGGCGGTGGCAGCGGAGACCCGGTAGGTCCGGGCTGGTTTTTTTGGGGGGGATGGGGAGTTTGTTTCAGGTGGGGGGGTGGCGGGGGGTGTCTGCTTGTTGGCTGCATGGCGGGCGGCCTTTTTAATTTTTTTATCTTATGTTAGGGGGGTCTGCTTTGGTGGGGTGGCCATTTTGGACCAGGATTTTGCTTTCCAAAATCTGGTCACCCTACATGGTGTCATCATCAAGAGGAGGTTGAACTGTGCCACCCTGTTGGCACATGAGTTTGGATTACAGGCCTGAAGTCCTGTCTGTCAAAGTGGCTTGGAATAGCCAGCCTCCAGCCTGTAAGAGGAATGAGCAAAGGGGAGACCCTTTGCTAGGAATCATCTGTTCTATGCTTGCCATGAAATTCCTTGTGTTTGGGATTCTATCGGTTTGGAGATGTTGGATGCACTCTGTACATGTTCTGTTGCTATTTGGACTTGGAATTTCTAAGGACTGTGCCATGAAAAGTGCTCTGAGGCTTTTCAGAGACTTGGACTTGCTGTTACTGTTTCTGGATTGTATTCTATGGCTTGAGAGAGAGCTTTCCCTGCATGGAGCCAAAGTACAGGCACAGGGAAAGTTTCCTAAGCTGACCATTGCTGTTCTGGAATTGTGTGTGTGTGACCTGTAAGAGAGCCTCCTCTCAGAGCCTTTGTTACAGGCAGAAGGGTTTCCTGGGTCGAAGAGGTTCGTGCCCTGACACCTTGCTTACGTGATCAGCTCAGTGTTTTCCGGCAGGCTGAGTCTGGTTTGTGCAAGATTAATCTGTTTTCTGTCAGGCTTCATGCATCCCTGTGCTGGAGCTTTTATCCTTGGGCTCTGCTCGTGTTCTTGATGAGTCAGTGTGTGTGGCCACTGCTGACTGCTCACATGGGACAGGGGCAACCCTACACATCTCTCCCCGAGTGATTGCTGTTTTGATTTGCATCAAGCCGTTTATTTATTTATTTATTTATTTATTTATTACATTTGTATACCGCCCCATAGCCGAAGCTCTCTGGGCGGTTTACATAGGATTAAAAACAATTAAAAACAATATACAAAAATTAAAACAGCAAAAACATACAACATACACACAATCTGTACATTTAAAAACCACTTCAACACTTCAAAAAAACAAAAACAAAAAAAAAAACAAAAAAAACAAAAAAAAAAACCTACAAAAACAAAACAAAACAGACCCAGGCTCCTCAGATATTGCCAAATGCCTGAGAGAAGAGGAAAGTCTTGACCTGGCGCCGAAAAGATAACAATGTTGGCGCCAGGCGGGCCTCGACAGGGAGATCGTTCCACAATTGGGGAGCCACCACAGAGAAGGCCCTCTCTCTTGTTGCCGACCTCCGAGCTTCCCTCGGAGGAGGCACTCGGAGGAGGGCCTTAGATGTTGAACGTAGTGTTCGGGTAGGTTCATGTCGGGAAAGGCGTTCCATCAGGTATTGTGGTCCCAAGCCGTGTAAGGCTTTATAGGTTAAAACCAGCACCTTGAACCGGGCTCGGAAACATACAGGCAGCCAATGCAAGCGGGCCAGAGTAGGTCTTATATGTTTTGATTTGCATCAAGCCGTTGTACCTAAAGCTATCTGGCCATCATCAGCTTTATGTGGATGTATGCAAAAATGAAACCATTATGCTTGAATTCTGTGTGATTTCACAAATAAAGGAGTCTCACCATTTGGAGTGTGTTGTCAGTTTGCCTAAGTTCGTGAACAGAAGCCTGGAGTTGGACTGAGTCACGACAGTAGCTGCCTTAGATAAGCGCAGCCACTCAGCCCCCAGCTCAGTGGTGCCAAATATGCCTCAATAGGGAGTGAACATGTCTCTTCTCCCCCCCCCCAACCTGCAACTACCTCCCCATGCCCAGTGCCAGAACACTGTGGAAGGGCATTTTGCTTAATATATACCATTTTTGCAAGCAGTTTTTTCTAATGGAATGCATATTTGAATATTATTTTCTCCTGTATACACATTTTTGTAAGTAAATTTTGATTGAAAAACTCCAGTGCAAAATTCAGAAAAGTGTGAATTTTAAAGGGTAACTGAATTTCAGTTTGCATAGTGGTTCAAAAGTATGAAATTAGGTAAGTTTGCTTTCAAATGTGAACTCAACTGACGATTCTTCTATCTCTATTGAATTGACACTGGCTGAGTTCGGACAACACGATAATCAACGGAGGGGGGAAGAGGCAACCATCAGTTGTGTTGCTTATCGTGCAGTGTGGCAGGCAACACACAACGCACACACAACTGATGGTACACTATTTCAGGCAGTTAAACAACAGAGAAAAACAATGTTGTTTATCCCAAAATCCGTTGCTTAAAGTATCGTGTGGAGGGACCCCCCCACCTCTCCATGGACTATTCCACTTGGTCATAGAGTTCGCAGGCAGGAGCAGCCAAAAAAAACCCGGCTGTTTTTATACAGCTGGCAGAACTTGCGGTGCATGATGGGATATGACTGGAGGACTGAGGGAGGGGGGAGGGAGGAGATGCAGCAGCTCAGAAGGACGCCAGGACTTTCAGCCATGCATGCGACGGGGGAAGGGGCAACATGTTGTGTGGCGCGCAGTGGCAAAATAATGCATGGTGAGTGTGTTATTAACCCTTCCATTGTCTAAAGTGTCATCCGAACACACCCACTGAGTATATGGAAACTCTATCTTTGATCTTAGAGTTAGATGTCTGATGCACATAACCACCTCTCTCTCTCTCTCTCTCTCTCACACACACACACACACACACACACTCACACCATTTGATGATACAGTTAACAAGTGATGGACTTACATACCTGGACCAGCTGTTAGTTGCCAGATATACTATGAGACAGTTGCAAAACCAGTTCACTGACACCAGTAAATGTTTGTGTTTTTCCCTTTTCCTCCACCCTATTGTATCACCAGAACTGCATCTAATAATCCTGTCAGCAGAGGTACCACATTATTCCTCACTGAGAGTTTTTGACGAAACATTTTCATAAGACTATTAGTTGTTCATTGATTTCTTGACTGCTAAATAAGGAAAAAAGGTTTTGGATACATGCAGGTTAACCTCCAATATCTGTCGCTAAATATTGCTTTAGCTACCCTCCCTTGACAAATTTTTAAATGCCTCGCTAATTTGTTCCCTACTATAGTTTAACTGCTGTCAGGAGTAACTGCTAAGCTGTTAATTATGGAAAGTAATAATTGGTGTTTGGTGGTTAATTGGAAAGAATTTGTTTTAATACTTTAAATTATAAATGGTTCGAATGAAATTAACTTTATATTGCAGGGCGTATGTTTTATAAATAAAAGCAAAAATAATCCCATTTGTGCATTAAAGGAAAATAGTGAAATCACTATTTTATGTGGAATTGTGAAGGGGGAATCAACATGAGCATGCGTCACCACTCAAGATCTTTTTGGAAGATATGTATAACATGTAGAAAGGTAGGTATCTTTTGGTTAGCAGTGGACAAATTCCAGGGACCAATTTCAACCTCCCCCCCAACCCAGTAGAGGCCACACACAAGCCTTGAGGTGTGGCAGCCAGGAGGGAAATTGGCATGGCCATAGTGCTTTGTTTCAAAGCTAAATTATTCCTTTTTGCCATAGCCACTACACTGCTGCGTCTTGGTGGCAAACCACTGAATTTTGGTGGCAATGGGCAGTGTGGCCCACCTCTGTTACAGATCATCTTAGGCTCTTTCTACAGGTGTAGAGGGAGGGAGGGAGATGATCCCAGATGTACGTGCTTCTGGGATGGTCCCTGAGCATCCAAACCGGAAGTACAACATCCCAGGATGTTGCACTCATCGCAGGAAGCATTTTTCTTAAGGAGCAGGGAGCATGGCAGAGAAGGTAAAGACACCCCCCCCCCGCGTGTGGGCCTCCTACCCTTCATCCTGGAAATGGCAGACTTGTTTACTCTCCTATGGGCATGGAGCCGTACCGCACGGCTCCATGCCCATTTCTGTTACTGTGCTCACTCACGAGTAAGCGGGCACCAGGCAGAATGTCTCCAGGCAGTCCTGGAACCGCTGGAAGATTCGGGCTTTCCCAGGGTTTCTTTATACCCAAGAAAACCCATGCCCATCCCCCCTGCCCCCGGGGTTCCCTGTGTGTCATTTGAACAATGAAATCCCCATTCTGGCTTGTTTTCCTTGTTCCTTCCAACAAGCATACAGTGCTAGTGAATGGCGAGCTCCCCAGGAGCTTGCCTCCCATGCTCGCCAAGCCCTGCCCGCTTGGCCCTCTTTCAGCTGAACTGGCCCAGCAACCACTCGGCGTTGTGTGCATCTGAGGCTTTCAGAAAGTGCGAAATTCCCACCGCACACCATTAGCATGCTGGGGGAATTGTGCAATTTCCAGAGGCCTCTGCTCTGTGCTTTCCTACCATCCTCCCTGTGCCTTCGGGGCCTGCAAGGGCCTCTTAACTCAAAGCATTAAGAGGCTTGTTCAGCCCCAAAGGGTGAGAAAGGAGGGGGAGGCGTGGGAAAGTGCATTTTCTGGGCATCCAGAAAGTGTGCAGATTCCCCCCGCCATGCTAATAACATGGCCGAGGGAATCTGCACACTTTCCGGAGACTGGGAAAGCCCTTTCAGGCCCCAATGGGGTGTGTGCAGGGGCAGAGGGCAGGAAAGCACACTAGGGCCTAAGACTCCCATCAGCAGGGCAGGAAGGCCATCGGTGGAGCAGGGAAGACTAGCGCAATTTCCCGAAGGCTGGTCAAATTGTGCATTTTTCCCTGCACCCAACCGGTGAAGTGGCCCCATTGTCCCCTAAGGGACCATGGGGCAAAAATCCATCAGGAAGGCTCACTGGGGCTCGAGAAAGCTGAGCCCTGGGAATCCATCAAGCTGGCTTGCCCTGGCAGATTTTTGCCCCACACCTAAACATTGCTGCATTCTGCTGCTGAAAAGGCAAGTGAAAGGCAGCATCTCTCTTCTTGCCCAGGGCCAGGGCAATATTCTATCAAATCTAGGCATATTGTATTTTAAGGTGTGGTCGAGCCTAACTCTTTGATGTTGTTTCCCATATACATATATGCTGCAGCAAAATATTCATGCATAAAACCTTTCTCACAATGTCTATTGTGTCTCTAAGGTTCCATAAGACTCCGTGTTTTTACTACAGCCGACTAACATGGCAACCCTTATGGAATATAGCAATAAAACACACTTGAAAGTTTAAACTGTTCCCGTTTGCAATGCAGGACACACCTGAAGGTGACCCTAATGCCAATATCCAGTTTCACAACACCCCCTCCTCAGATGGGGGACTGAACTTTGGTCTTGGGTCCAAAGGGGATATTCTTAGAGCTGCACAAGCACACGGCTTATCACTCTCCACTGTTATATTTCTGCCTAGTTGAGCGTGATTTCTCAAGAATTACATGAACTGCCTCAGGCATCTGTGGTAATATAAAACTTTCTTGAAAAACTGAGCTTCAAAATGCCCCACTACTAGTATGACTGAGAGTTATTTTCTCTGACGTTTTCAAAAGGTCCCAATTAATTGCCTCTTAAAATATTCAGCAGAAATTGCTGTCCTTGGATGGCTGCCTCCAAACCCTTAATTAAATTGGCCCTTGCCTCTAGTTTTTAAAAGAAAGTTGTCTGGCTTAGTAAATAAATAGCTGTCAAGGTCTGATTGTGAGTAGCACTTAGTAAACTGGGACCTAGAAGAAGCTGAGCCGTTGCGTGGTCTAGAGCAGAGGAAGAAATGGACGGCCAAAATTCTGGTTCCAATCAGAGCAGAAACCAGAAATATATTGAACAGGGCCAGGGAAATAAGGAACCCGGGTTCAAACTGACAGTCAGGTAGCTCAGGGGGTTGCCTTGGACAAGGAACTTCCTGTTTACGTTTAAATTACATGCTAAGTGGAGTTTCATTATTTGTTCTTCCATTTTTAAAAAAACTCAAAGTTGCCTAGAAAAAGCTAAAACTAAGAGGTAAAAAGGCACAGAGAGGCTGGTTACATTTCTTTCCTATGGACTCTTTTCACCCTCTCCAAGGGACAGGCAGCAGAGGGCAACCTGGGACTGAGAAAAGAAGCATCAGATGGCTATAGAAGCTGGTTCACTTTGACGCTCAGTTGCCCAACTATGCGCATTTACGGATAAGCGCATATACTCCTAATACCTATTCACGAGAGGCGGTGAAGCGCATTACGGGCTGTATAAAATGCGCTTTAAAGTTGTTGACATGCGAAGAATCGCATGTTTACATGGCCATAAGGCGCTTTAACTTGAAGTCACTATTTAATGCGTATTCAATAATGCGCATAAGCAGAGATAAAAAGTAGGGATGTGCACTGGATCGGACCCGATCCACGATCCGAGTCCGGTCCAGTGGGAAATCGGATAAATTATCCGATTTCCGATCCCGCAGCTGGATCGGCCGATCCAATCCGAACCGGTCCGAAAAGGCTCCGAACCGGTTCGGCGGATCGGCGGATCGGCGGGCGCCCACTGGCGCCCACCGCCACTTCCATTGGCGGGCGCCAGCGGGCGCCCGCCGATGAAAGTGGACAGCGGGGGGGGGGAGGAGGGGGGCGCTTACCTTCTCGGCCCGTCCGCTCCCGTCCGGCACTAGCAGCTACTACCAGCGGGCTCCGCGGCCTGCTCTAGGGTGGCGCGCCGGGTGATGTCATCACCCGGCGCGCTACTCTAGAGCAGGCCGCGGAGCCTGCTGGTGGTAGCCGCTGGCCCCGGACGGGAGCGGACGGGCCGAGAAGGTAAGCAGGGGGTGCGTGGAGGGGAGGAGGGGGCGCGCGGAGGGGGGAGGGGGGCCCTTACCTTCCCGTCCCGGCGGTTCCCGTCCCGGCGCCGGCGCCTACTACTACCAGCAGGCTCCGCGGCCTGCTCTAGGGTGGCGCGCCGGGTGATGTCATCACCCGGCGCGCTACTCTAGAGCAGGCCGCGGAGCCTGCTGGTGGTAGCCGCCGGCCCCGGACGGGAGCGGACGGGCCGAGAAGGTAAGCAGGGGGTGCGTGGAGGGGAGGAGGGGGCGCGCGGAGGGGGGAGGGGGGCCCTTACCTTCCCGTCCCGGCGGCTCCCGTCCCGGCGCCGGCGCCTACTACTACCAGCAGGCTCCGCGGCCTGCTCTAGGGTGGCGCGCCGGGTGATGTCATCACCCGGCGCGCTACTCTAGAGCAGGCCGCGGAGCCTGCTGGTAGTAGTAGGCGCCGGCGCCGGACGGGAGCCGCCGGGCCGGGAAGGTAAGCAGGGGGTGCGTGGAGGGGAGGAGGGGGCGCGCGGAGGGGGGAGGGGGGCCCTTACCTTCCCGTCCCGGCGGCTCCCGTCCCGGCGCCGGCGCCTACTACTACCAGCAGGCTCCGCGGCCTGCTCTAGGGTGGCGCGCCGGGTGATGTCATCACCCGGCGCGCTACTCTAGAGCAGGCCGCGGAGCCTGCTGGTAGTAGTAGGCGCCGGCGCCGGACGGGAGCCGCCGGGCCGGGAAGGTAAGCAGGGGGTGCGTGGAGGGGAGGAGGGGGCGCGCTGAGGGCGGAGGGGGGCCCTTACCTTCCCGTCCCGGCGGCTCCCGTCCCGGCACCGGCGCCTACTACTACCAGCAGGCTCCGCGGCCTACTCCAGGGTGGCGCGCCGGGTGATGTCATCACCCGGCGCGCTACTCGAGAGTAGGCCGCGGAGCCCGCTGGTAGTAGCCGCCGGCGCCGGACGGGAGCGGACGGGCCGAGAAGGTAAGCAGTGGCGGGGAAGGGGGCTTACCCCCCCCGGGCGCCAGCGGATGGAAGCGGGCGGCCCCAGGGGGGGTAGGGAGCGCGGGGGAGGGGGCTTACCTGCCGGGGCCGTCCACAGCAGACGGCCCCGGGGGGGGAGGGAGTTAGGCCCCCCCTCAGCCACCCACCGCCATTTTTTCCTCATAGACTTGCATTGCAATGCAAGTCTATGGGGGAAAAAATGGCGGCCGATCCAAAAATTTACGATTTTTGGGTCGGGATCGGACTCGATCCGGTCCGGGGGGCCTCCGATTTTGTCCGAACCGGTCCGGGACAAAATTGGAGGTCCCGATCCGGGTCCCGATCCGATCCGGGGGGTCCGTGCACACCCCTAATAAAAAGTGCCTCAACCCCGATTTGTGCTCCACTCTTGTAGAGGTAAAATCTGTAATGCGCCTTGAAAGAGCACCCTTAATTTCCACAGAATGCCTCTGACCCCAAAGTAATGTATGTTGAGCCCAGATACATCAAGAGCAATGAAGTTACTAGCTTCAGTGCCTGAAACAACTTGGCCCAGTACTTTGCCAACCACTGAAATCTCTCTCTCTCTCTCTCTCTCTCTCTCGAAATTGGAGTCACCTGTAGTGAGTTCCATTTTGTGGCTATGAATTTTTTTATTATAAAAGTTCCAAAAGTTCCAAAATGGTGGGTTTGACAGCAAACAGAGGGGGGAGAAGGCAGGGGAGGGGTGCAGTTTGACAGCTGTCAAACCCACCTTTTTGGAATATTTTGGAACTTTTAAAGTAAAAAATTCATAGCCACAAAATGCCTGGACCTAACTTTCTGAAATTTCTCACACATAAGTACTTCAAACCCATCTGCAATGTGGGCATGTTTCATGGTTCTATCTTTAAAAATAAAAAGTTAAATGTGTTTCTCTCCTAATTTCTACAAAAATATCCTGCCACTACACGCTTGAACCTATGTTTCTGAAATTTCCCACACATCACTAACTACATGTCATCTCTAATGTGGCTAAGTTTCAAGGCTCTATAATTAAAAATAAAAAAGTTAAAGGCATTAATTTCTTATCCCCAATGCATCCCATTTTTCAAAAATTAATTGCCACCCAAAGCAAGCTCCAATCTTTCTGAAATTCCACATACATGAGAAGCAACATACCTTCTGCAATGTGGCAAAGGTTCATGTGTGGATCTTTAAAAATTCCAGTTCATTCCAGTTCATTTTAGAAAATATCACAGACACAAAATGCCTACTCCAATCTTTCTGAAATTTCTCACACAGAAGTAACTCTAACCCATCTGCAATGTGGCCTTGTTTCATGCTTCTAGCTATAGAAATAAAAAAGTTATAGACATGTCTTTAAAACAAGACTATGCTATGGGGATAATTATTCAAAATGGGGTCCGATTCAAAAATCGGACGTCCAATTTTCATATCAGTATCGGATCCGATATGATACGATGGACCTCCATTTTTTTCTGATATGATACTTTACAAAATCTGAATTTCCAATTCCGATTCTGATATGATTTTTGCGTCCGTGCACATCCCTACTCCACTTGTCATGTGATTAGTGCAGCCATCCCATGAATACGAGAGCAAATCCTGCAAAATATTCAGATGTAAAATTTGATTAATTTTAGTGAGACTAGATGTGTCCATTAGGGCAACCAGATTCAAAAGGGAGTGGTGTTCTTGAACCTTGCAAGTTGTGTAGGAGAAGAAATTTCAGGAAATGCATCTTTTTTCACTGCTGCATTAAAAGTTGCACCTGCACTGCCATTAAGAGATGGCAATCTTATGAGTACTTACGTTGACTTCCTTTTAATTTAAAGAAACATATTTTGGAGTAAAGATGCTTCAATTTACGCTTTACAGATACAGAAGGCAAGTCCTCCTTTGCTTCTGGCCACCTTGGTTGGATTAGACACCACTTAGATTCCCCTCCCCTCATCTCAAGAGTATTTGTATATTTAAGTAGTAAGCCATCATCATAATCCTTTTCTGAGATTTCAATCCTTCTGTGGCTTCAAGAAGCAAGAATGGGGAAAAGAAGGAGGAGGAGGAGGAAGAAGAAGAAGAAGAGAAGGAGGACCAAACAATGAGAGAAGTGATGGGAAAAGCAGCAGGCCTGCTCTGGAGGCAAGAGCATTAATTCCCTTGCGATCAGGCCTGGGACCAGAGCAAACCCTCCTCATGAAAAATGGCCCATTCACAAGTAAGGGCCTACTCACAGGAGCTGGGAAATGGTGTGACTAAACACCTGATATTAAAGTAGGCTGGCCAGATAAAATCCAGGTCAGGGCTCCTGTAACTTTAACAATTGTAGAGAGAAGGGAATTTCAGCCAGTGTCATTTGTATGCAATTAGTTCCTGGTGAAATTCCCTCTTCATCACAACAGTGAAAGTTGCAGGCACTATACTAGAGTGACCATATACAAAAGAAGGCAGGGCCTGTGTACCTTTAACTGTTGTGAGGAAGAAGGAATTTCACCAGGGACTAATTGCAAACAAATGACACTGGCTGAAATTCCCTTTTCTCTACAACTGTTAAAGTTACATGAGCCCTGACCTCCTTTTCATATGGTCAGCCTAATTAAAGTAGGCTGACCATATGTCTGCAATTCATGCCTGGTGAAATTCCCTCTTCATCACAACAGTTAAAGCTGCAGGAGCCCTGCCTCTTTTGTATCTGGTCACTCTAGTATAGTGCATGCAACTTTAATTGCTTTGATGAAAAGGTGATTTCACCAGGTACTAATTGCATACAAATGATGCCGGCTGAAATTCCCTTTTCTCTGCAACTGTTAAAGTTACATGAGTTCTGTCCTCCTTTTCATATGGTCAGCCTAAATTAAAGGCAGAAGGCCAAGGAAGCCAGAGAAAAGAGTAAGCTAAGGAGAAAAGAGCTCAGTAATTCCTGGTGGTGGCAAAGGAAGAGACATGATGCTGGTGATAATAAGTTCTTTCCCTGTGGCTGCAGTCCAAGGGACTCAAAGCTCCCCCACACACCCTTCCTCACATCTATGTTGAAATTACTACTAATTCTTCCTACATAGAGGTGACATCATCATTCAATAGTTGTCACTGTGATTCATTCTCCAGCCTTGTATTGACTCATGCTACAAAGCCTTTCGCTGAGAACAGTGATGGCCCAGCTACTTCACATTCTGAACTGTTGTATGGAAGAGGACCAGTGTTGCAGGGTTATGAAAAGCTATATCAGCAGCACCACCACCTATTAGATTTGTATTCTGCCCAACTGGCCAATGTCCTTGGGGCAGTTTGCAATCATAAAACCAGATAACAACAACAACAACAACGACAACCACACAAAAACACAATAATAAAAGTATCAAAATAATACATTCAACATTAAAAACATTAAAAAATATATTTACTGTTGAGAAGCCAGCATTAAAATTAATAACCAAGCAACAGATTGAAGTTAAATGCCTGCCTAAAGAGGAGGGTCTTAACATGGCATATGACATGCCAATGAAGGTGCCCGGCAGATCTTCCTGGGAAGGATATTTCACAGATAGGAGAACACTACCAAGAAGGCTCTTTCCTAGCTAACGTCAAACTATTGTGGGCAATGGCACCCAGAGAAGAGCCTCCAAAGATTGTCTTAGGAGGACTAAGAGAAGCAGCAGGGATGCACCCCCCCTTTCTTTTCTTTTCTTTTCTTTTGGCACAGCACTAATTCGTATTTTCTCCATGACAAGATGCTATAGCTCAGTGGTAGAACAAATGCTTTCCATGCAGAAGATCCCAGCTTTGCTCTCCAGGTAGGGCAGGAAAGAAATCCATACCCTAAAACCCTTGAGATATGCTGCTCGATGGACCCATGGTCTGAGTCAGTATAAGGCAGCTTCCTATGGGCCTGATGGGGCAATTTCCTAACTCTCTATATGGCAATTCCCTATTTTCCTCCAAATTGTTTTCAATCTTCAATGCATTCAAGTTTCAAATGAGCAAAATATCAGGGAAAGCTGCACTTTTAACAAAAATCTGGGTGTGAGAACCCAACTAAAGATGAAAATCTACTCTCCTTCCCCCGCTCCTTGCATTTAATTAGCACTCTAGCTGCACTTAATTTTCTTGTTGTTGTTCTTAATCTAGCTGTTAATTATCTGAGCATCCTTTAGATTTTGCTGCTTGCTCAAGGGGTAAAGACAGTTCTTTGGTCAAACTGCCAAAGCACCTGCCATGAATCCTCAAATCCCAACGCCTTGGACACTCGGTAGCATTCAGTCAGGCCACAAATAAATGCTGTTGTTTGGCAGGCTGTTTGAAATGAAGAAAGGGGAGGGGGGGAACTCCTTTATTTGTTTAACTGACATTTTAAATTTATTTTTTACTTAAAATTAATTAAAAATAAATTCTATGGCCACTTATAATAGTCTACAAACACAACAAACAATCCTGTGATACTGGAAATATTTTTTCTCAGGGGTGGAGCTTGAAAGGCAGTGTGACGTAGTGATTAGAGTGCCTGATGGAGCTGCTTGGAGATATAAATGGAATAAATACATACATAGATATTTCATAAACACAGAAAATTGTCCTAGGGCCAGGTCTACACCTTATGTCAAATCGTTACAATCCCATCATAGTGGTGCTATATCCCTCTTGTGCATTTATACACAGTGGCGTTTGTTGAAATATTTTGGATAATATGGAATAAAAAGCAGAAAATAGCACTATAAAAATGGTGTAATATGCAATGTGCTCCAACAGTTATCAGTGCACTTCAATACCACTTTAGATCTATAGTGTAGATCTAGCCCTAGTCTAAAACCCTTTTTAATAATAATAATACATCATAATAACATATTTATTTCTTACCCGCCTCTCCCTCTGTAACAACATGAGTAAAAACAATGTAAAATACATATAAATTACATAAAACTGATTAAAAACATATAATGTTAATAAATCATTAAAATCAACAAAGTCTTAAAATTCGACTGGGTAATCCTGCCAGAAGAGATCAGTCTTTATCGTTCTCTTCAATTCTAGAAGACTGATAAGTTGGCGGATCTCTTCTGGCAGGTTGTTCCACAGTCTTGGAGCAGCAGAAGAGAAGGTCCTCTGGGTACCGGATGTTTTTAGACCTTCTCTTCTCTTACAGGAGCAATTACAGCTAGTGCTGTGCCGAAACCCCACCTGCCCTTTCGCAGCCTCTTCATCTCCCTGCGAAAGAGGCAGTCATTTTTTTTTTGCCTCTTTTGTTGAATTTTTGGGAATCTATGGCCACCATTGGTGCAACTTGGCAATTTCTGGAGCTGCCATTGTTACGCACAATGGAGGTTCCAGATGAGGGTGGGCAGCCTCGCAGCTTCATTGGGCATTACGCCGCTTTCACAGCACCACAAACGGGTGGGCAGCAGCTTGGCAGGCATCTGATGGATTGGATTAGGGTGGTTCTATTGATCTCTACCTGTTGCACAAGCATTAGTTCCATTTGTGTATAATTAGCAGTAGTGTGGATGACTACCCTTTATTGCAGGTTCCACATCTCCCTCCCCAAATGGGAAATTGTACCCCACGGAATATGAATACTCTATAGTGAAACATATAACATGGCTATGAAATGGAAATAGATTACCAGCCTGTCAAATTGTCATATCATACAGAACAACACTTTTCTAAACGTAGTTCACACCATGTCACCGTAATGTGCCAATATAATGTTTCCGTACTATGGAGAATGAACGAATTTAGCTATTTAATTTATTTGTTTATTGTTCCAAACCTTTTTTTATCCCACTCTTCAGCTGACAGGGTCTCAGAGTGGCTTACATAAAGTTAATGGGAATAGTAACCGGTTATTAACACAGTAGACTATTCAAAGAGGTGGCAGAGATGATAGTTCACTTCTTCCTCTCCTGCTTGATGAAGCAGCAGTAACAGCAAACAGAGAAGGTGTTGATGGCAGTTTGCCTCTCTGGCTTCTTCTGTTCATAGGACAGTCAGAGCTATCTACACACACAGGATAAAACACTTTGAAAACATTTTGGAAACTGTATATGGAGTGTGTCCTGGGCCCCAACAGTTCTCAAAACTATTATATACCATTTTGAACCATTTTAAACCGTTTTAAAGGAGTAGTGTAGATAGGCTCTCAGTTGCAGTTGCCTCTGTGAGGGGTGGAGAAGTCATAATGCAATGTACTGGGCATTGCTTCCATCCTTATCAAGGAAGGGTATCTGCTTGGTTACAGACATGTGACCCCATCTCAGATTATTGTATCACATGGATGACTCTTGGAAATCTAGGAGCCCCCCCCCCCAACCCATACAAAATGAGGGAAATAGGACAGGAGGCACAAGTTCCTGTCAGTTGTTAAAGTAGCCAGAAGACAAGGGGGGGCATGTAGTTTCCATGAGTCCCCTCAAAAGGAAAGGCTTGTGCCTGAAACATACCCATGGTGTCTTAAAAAAACTATACATGAAAATTTATGCACTTTTTGTATAGGTTTTTTTCCTAGAAGACTCTCTCTCTCTCTCTCTCTCTCTCTCTCTCTCTCTCTCTCTCTTTCTCTTTGCAAGCCATAGTATATGCCTTTTTATAAGGAATTTCCCCCAATATATACATTTTAAATGTTTTTTTTCCTTAATCAGAAAGCTGCACCACAAAATTTGGAGAAGTTCAGGAACCCAAGGATAATTGCATTCTCATTCAATTTTACTTATTCAGGAAGTGTGAATTGTGTTGGTTCCTATTAAATTGTAAACCAAGCTAATTTCTCCCCTAACCCTGGGCAGAACACCACTGTGCCTACAAAGGCAGATAGGCTTTGTAGAACTCCAGAGGTATATTGAGGGGCTGTTTCATTGTAGATCTTTGACAGTGCCTGGAGCTTGAATTAACCATCAGGGGAGTGGAACATCTCCTTCCACACACCACTATGGTTTGTTTTAACTTCCAAGAGGGAAATGACCTTTTCAAAATGGAAAAGGTAGAAGGGCCACGCAACAACCCATGACAATTTTATGTATTCATTTCAATCAAAATATTCTTTTGTATTCTTTATTTGAAGCCCACAAATTCAGGAAAGTTTTACAATCACAGCATGATTTCTCAGTGTCAACTTTGTCTGGCTTGAATATATTGTAGGCTGACATATAGTTCGTATGGAATATCAAACTTTCAAACTGTTGGAAGGCTTACCAAATCTCTTTATAAACTCATTTCTGTGCTAAATGGAAGCAGATTTAGAGAGCAAATGAACTCCCTCTTTCAATTTTGCTGCATCTTTTAAGGTTAAATATACAGTATATATTGTATGGAAGTGAGCAACTATTGTGGAATCTGTGTTAATCGCTCTTGATTTCCTTAATTGAAGTTTCCTTTCATTTAACTTCTCTATTTTATATAATTAAATACCCCTGGGAGGCAGTGATTCATCTTGTGGGTCCCTGACATTTCTAAAGTTTTGTGAGTTATGGAGTCAGTTTGAGCCCCTAAATGAATTATACTTCTGCCCCCCACCCTGCCAAGAAATGATCTTATAAAAGCTGAAACCCTTAACTTCTTGACAACCTTTTGTGACATTTCCAATTTCTTTGTCTTTGGACACGATAAATGAATGGTTCACAAGTCATTTAAATGGGGGCAATGTCTATGTTACTTATTAATTGCCGCATGAACTGTAAGACTTTTTTGTCCTTGCTGTTCCGTGTTTCCTTTCCTCTCTTGGTCATGCATCTAGAATGTGCATTGTGAGTTTGTAATATTAGAAACGAATAATACAGTTGTCTTATGTGATCCCATGCTTAGTTTTTTTCCCCCTGTGTATTGCATTTCAATTTTTCAATTCAGCTTTTAGTTATTCCATTTGCCAAGCCTGACTAAATATAATTTCTTTTGACAGTAGAGCTACAGGTAAAATACTGGTAATATGACTGTAATTCTGATCCATTCAACAAGGAAAATTTGCCTTATTATAGTCAGTAACATTTTCTTTTTTAAAAAAACTGAAAATACTTCTTATTCCCACTGTATCATGGTCTTTGATAACTTTAACGTCTAAGTAAAGATGGTTTACAATGCTATAGCAGTAATTACGAATCCTGATAAACTTGATGTTTTGCCAAATATGAGCAGCATTCCGGCACTGAAAACTGGATTTCCAATATCATCTCTTTTATTCGTATTTCAATTCCATTAACTATTGAGCAGATAGTTCTCCTAATGCATTGCTACCCACATATATTCAAACATGAGAACTGAATAATAATATCTTCAAGTGGCATCGACAAAACAGTTATGGTTTCAGTGTGCATGGTGACATGCAGAAAAACACATGAGCATTGGCACGGTCTTGTTTCAGAGCCCAAATGTGCCAAAATGCTGCAGCTAAGGGCTGTTTTGCAGATGCATGTTCAGCATTTGAAGACTGCGTCATCCTGCAGTAGCCTACATGTGTGGATAATCCTCCACAGATCCAACATGGGCGCAAATCAGTAAAACTGGAGCTTGCTGAATTTCTCCGAATTCTCATCCCCACTCAAGTTCATATCAGATCACGAGCTTGTTTTTTTTTCTTTTTGCATGAAAACCGATGCATATTTTCATGTGTATTTTTCTAAATGTATACATCAGTTGTGTACATTTTTTTTTAAAAAAATGCACATTCTTCTCCTGTTGACTGATTGCAGTTCATTCATTAAATGCTAAAGGATGAACACATGCATAGATACATAGGGCTCTTTAAAGAGTAGTAAAAGAAAACCAAACCCTTTTTACTTCACCACCATTTCAAAAACATCTCCTTATATCCTGATATCATTTCTTTTACCAACTGAGTGTGGTATAAGAGGATCCAGTAGATCCTGTACTGGAGCTAACATCTCCTGGGTTTTAAAAACTTTTTTAAAAATCATGTGGCTAGAACTATCATAGCAGCAATGAGAAAATCTCTCTCAAATTGTTACGTTTCTCTATGAATAACCCCACCCACGCCCACCCATCCTTCATATCCTTTAACTTATATTGATCAACTTATATTATATTTGGCTGCTAAAGATGGCTTATGTATTGTTCAGGGCATAGTATTTTACAACGATCTCTGTCCACAATGATCTCAAGGAGTGAATGTTCTCTCTGGCGTCATTTTCTGGAGGGAAAGTTTCCCTCCAGTACACCGGTTCTGGAGCCTTAAAGTTCAGTAACCTTCTTTTTGGCATAAGAGTTACATGTATGCAACTCAGCTGTAGGCAACCTTTTGGGGAGCATGGACTCATTTGGGACCGAACCCAAACACATTAAACAACTTCTTTGACCCCTCCCCCCCCCCATTCAACCTCTTTGAACCCTCTTGAAAACATTGTTAATTCAGGAAGGCTTCCTTGAGTGGCCGGTCGCCGTTTTATCAGAAGTTGGTTTCATCCGGGCTCAGTTTCTTTTTGAAAATAGCAATTATTTTAACATGGTGTTTTTATTCTTTTCTCCTTTCTGCTGTTTGCTGTTCTGACATCTTTTGGATGTGGAGTGGTATACAAATATTGTAAACAAATAAATAAGTTTTTCCAGAAACCTATTTCACAGTGATCCCAGCTGCTAGTAAGAAAATGTGTGAATTTTTATTTGAAGTGGGGAAGCTAAGGGCACCCAGGTGGACACAAGAAAGGTGTCTATGTTGCGTCTTTCCCTGATATAACGAAATGCTTGTTCACATGTGCAGAGTGGCAGTTTATTTTCTCTATGTGTTTTACCACATGTCCTCAATAAGACAAGTGCAATACATGACTGCGCACTCTAGGGATGAGGGAGAAGTTTGTTTGGTTCTCATTTTAATGCAAACTTATGAAATTTTACATTTTTGAATCAATGGGATAATGATTGCATTAGAGACACTTGCTAGAGCCCAAATCTCAGTTAAGCCTTTTCATGTTTGGAAAAGTTTTTCTAACTGATACGTTAATCATGCATTCCTCTAGATTTCCTTAAATTGTATCCATGTTTCAAGTCAAATCATCAAGAAGCCAGTTATTTGGATCTTATTACTTCAACTCAATGTAGGAATGCCTTAACTAAATTAATATTTAATGTTACGCCCTCTGCTTTCTTAGAAAGCTGTTTCAATAAATTAACATTGGAATGTCATTCTGGTTATTCAGAATATTGTCTATTATGTTACTCAATATTTTCTTTATAAGGATACACATGAAAAATATTTCTCTGAGTTCAGGCTCAGGAGGAATGCTGTAACGTATGTTGAATTTGTATGTTTTCTCTTATTTGATAATAAGGAGACAACAACATAGGAGATCTATCAAATCTCTGATCAGCAGCTTTGGGCTTGCTGGATCAGACAAGTTGGGCTTGACTTGAAGTTTCTGGGGTCTTCCTTGCTTCTCTGGATCTCTAGAGGAAGATCTGAAACAGGTGGGCAGAACCTCAGGCCCATGGGTTATATCCAGTCCTCTGGGGTCCCCAGATGTCCATTCTCCTTCCCCTTTCTCCAATCATTTGGTGGTTCCCAAGTTCTGCACAGTCCCCCCCCCCCCACATTCTAGATGGTTGAAATGCCTCTCCTAAGGCTTTAGTTCCTGGCAGTAAGAGCTTTCAACCAAAATAGGATTTGGGATTTTGTCCCTGCCCCTTTGGTTTTGGCCCTGCTCTATTTGGCCTTTGGCCCCACACACAACACTGAAATGTGGCCCCCAGGAGCTTCTCCAAACTCAAAGCGGCAGTGCAGCACCCCTGGTCTAAACCTCAGGGCATTTGGGCAGAACCAAGTGCACACTGTATTTTCTGCTGGCATGGAGAGCTTTTTTCCTACTAGCTCTGCCCATGCACAGCTGAACTCTGCCCAGGGTCAGTCCTAACACGAGGCAAATTGGCCCCTTTGCTCAAGTGGCAAATCTAAGGATGGCAGATCACAGGTATGCCCCCTTCCACTGCCCCCCCACCTCCATCAGCCCCTTGTCATAAGATCATTTGCTGAACGGAGCTACCAGGTGAGTTCTAACAACCATGGCTGCTTTCCTGCACATAAGGATGAGGAGGTGACTCAAGTCTTTCCTCTCCTAACCATCTCAACTTGCTCCTACAGGCAGCTCTACTTTCACCTTTCCTTCTGATTGGCTAGTAGGGGACGAAAAGGCAGTGTGCTGTTTCCTGGCAGCAAAAGAGGGAGGTTGGGGGTGGAGTGGAGCCTTTAGGTGTCTTCCTGTTTTCTATGGCTACAGCAACATGGTTTCTTGTTTGCTTGTATCATCTCTGCTTATGTGGGTTCTATGAGGCTTCATTAGAATAAAACTTGCAAAGAACTCCATCAGATGGGGGAAATCGCCGTTCCCTACCATCGCTTTTCCACCTCCTGTCCCACAATACTTCCTCTTTCTACTCAGAAAAAAAGAGGAAGTAAACAAAGACCACGTGGCCCATTCAGGGGCCATTTTTATTGCACCGCTTTTCCTGCACACAGCAGGAAATGGTTGCACATTCAATTTCCCCCAAAAAAGTCAGTTTTGGGGGGGTCAGTTTTGTCAAGGGAAGAAGGCAAGAAGGAGCAGGAGTCACGCTGGAGGTGGACGGCATCATCTAAAGGACGTGCGAAAAACCATGAGCAGGCAGTAGCGATAGTGTGAGAAGATGCTCATCTGATGAACCCCAAAGAGATAACTGAACAAACATATCTTTAGTTTGTTAATCATGGTTGTATAATCCTAGTTATACAAAGACATTCAGCAATTGCCCATTACAAATATATGCAACAAATAATCCTTTTGAATCCAAACACGAATGCTGAAGTCTTGCTTTTAACTTTGCAGTTAGTCAGTTCCAGTCTGTCCCCGGTTCCTCAAGATGCTGGACACTTCAGTAGTCTTTTTGTACAACTCCAGATAACAGGACAACCACAAATGGCAGCTGATAAATAGTCATTTCGAGGTCTTAGCCCTGAAATAAAAATGCAAATATAACAAATACCAGAGAGATATAAATGATTCCCCATTCCCTTGCAATTCAGCTATACATAAATGTCATTTCAGTTTACCTTATACAAGATGATAAAAGCTCATAATTATTAACCAGTTCACCCGCATTCAGTTTCTCAGCAGAACAAGTTGACTGTTTTTGTCCTCCGAGCTCTTCCTGTGAGTGAGAACTCTGCCACTAAGGGACTAAACCATCCAATTCATAGGGGTTACATTTGCTTATTGCTCTTTCCACCTTCAGCTCATTCAGTCAGCATGGAGTCCTTAGTCAGGAGCAGCTGAGGGGAAGAAAGGAGTACAGTGTGTGCTTGGACATATGAGTTCACAATTCTAGAGCCATTTGAGTCCCACTTCTATCATTTAGAAGTAGGTAATAATAATCATTTAGAAGCAAATAATCTTGTAGGCAAAAGACAGTTCCCCAACAGGTTGTGAAATCTCCTATATCGATTTCTTTAATATCTATATCTATATCTATATCTATATATATATATATGTCTCTGTTTGTTTTTTAGTGATTTAGATTTTGACAAGCTCCCTAAGGTGGCTTACAGGGCAGGCATAAACAGCTCTACTCAAAAGTAAGACCTTCTTACTCCCCAAATAAGTGTGAATAGGATTGTAGTCTTAGGGCCTCATCTGATGTGTGAACTACACTTTGGAGTCCTGTTGATTGTGATCTGAGTATATGTTTTACAAGCATACCTTCATGGTTTTAAACCTTATCATCTGTAGCAATGTGTGAGTACACTGAGGATCTATGGATTGCAGGCCAACAAATCTGGAGAGCCACACATCGTCTATTAGAGGTGTGCACTCCGCTCCGATAACTGTGAACATCTGTGGCGCATTCAACCTTCCAGAGCGGGGACTGGCTACTTCTAAACCCATCAAATAATGTCAGGGTGGGGAAACTCCCAATCGGAGCTCCTAAAGTCTCCGAAATTATCCTACCATTTTGTGTGTGTGTGTGTGTGTGTGTAACGCAACTGTTTTGTGTGTGGTGTGTGCCTAAATTGAAAACCTCCCAATGAGGAAGATGGAGTGGGGCAGTATTGATCATTGATATTGACACCGGTGGCTAACCAATTAGGAATTGCCACAGCGCTGTCCATGACCGTGTTCTGTACTCCTCCAATCAGGGAGGAGTACAGGAGGGAATTTTCTCATGGTCGTTGATTCCATGTGCTCATTGCTGTTCTTGCACTTGCAGCATTTCTTTTCGTCACACACACACACACACACAGATTCTTTCATTGTTGCACACCCAGTGCAAGGTGTGTGGGGGCTGTTTGGTTGGAAAGTGAAATTTAGAGAAGGAGAGGGAGAGAGAGAGAGAGAGAGAGAGAGAGAGATCTACGAGATCTCAAGACGACTCTGTTTCTTTGCAGAGTGAGAAGGAGAGAGGGGGGACTGTTTTCATTTCACTCTCTTTGTATGCTTCGTTTGTTTCAGCTGTTTCACCCCAGTGTGTGTGTGTGTGTGTGTCTGCCTGTTGTGTTAAAGCTTTTTCCTCCAATGTGCCTGCCTTATTATTATTATTATTATTATTATTATTATTATTATTATTACTACTACTATGGTTTGACATGCTGTAGCTCTCCTTTGTCAAAGCTGAGCCTTCACAGCAGCACTTGGCTTCAGAGTTACAAGTGGCTTCTTCTTGTACTAGTATGTTTGTGTGTTTTAGCGTTGTGCAGTGCGCACAAGCAGTACGCAATCAATAAAGCACACTTCGATAACATTCCATCATGAGGCATGGGAAACACTGGCTGCTGCTGCTGGCTCTGGCCGTGGGGGAAGAGGAGGGAGAGTAAGCTTCTACATCTGAGTAAGGCAGGCTGTTTTATTTCTCAGTTAAACTATTACTCCTATTGGCTGGCTAGCTTCCTATGGGGAAGCTGTTGTTGTTGCCTTGACTTGACTCATGACAGTGGGGGGAGGGGTGCCTCCTCATCCTGCAAACCTAAATGCTTTTCCTGCTGCAGGGATCTGCTCCAAAAGCCTTCTTTAAAAGCTCTCACGGTGCCAATTTTGATGTGTTTATTATCTTTAAAACTGAGGGAGCTGTGAACATTTCTGTTAATTCCCATTGATGAGAATATAGTGGTTCCCTGAAAATGGCACGGTTCTCCGATGGGTAAACAGATGTTGCGGGGAGACAGACCCCTCTGAAAATCGGAGAGGATGATCGCCTCATCGGAGCTGCACCCTGAACTTAGGGGTGGAGAAGACCCTCTTCTTCATACCCCTATTGTCTATGCCTGTCCATATCAATTACATAAGGTCTAGTAGGACACATTGTATCTTTTGCATTTACTATATTTGTACCACATAAAATACAGTTAGTCTTAGGGCCAGTGTGGTATAGTGGTTAGAGTGTTGGACTACGAGTCAGGAGATGGGGGTTCTAGTCCCCACTAAACCATGGGCACTCACTGGGTGACTTTGAGCCAGTCACGGACTCTCAACCCAACCTACCTCACAGGGTTGTTGTTGTGAGGATGAAATGGAGAGGAGGAGGATTATGTATGCTGCCTTAGGTTCCTTGGACGAAAACAAGTGGGATATAAATGCAATGAATAAATAAATAATAAAGGCCAATGGTAGGAACACAAGTGATATAATGATCCTGAATTCATACTTCTTCAACCAAAATTATCATTCTGGAAGTGCTTTGTGTTCTTCCTCCTCCTTTTGTGTGATGATATCCATCATAACAATAACAATATTCAGATTTTTATGAATGGCTCACATTATCTGCCCTTTAATTACTGTTTTCCTTTCACTTGTCAGCTACATTTCAGGAGATGAATTCTATCTGCAGTGAGCACAAAATGTGCATTCCAAACAGGAAAGTGATATCCCCCCGTCCAGCATGTCATTTGCTAATAATGCAGCAATGTTATATTTCTTCTTAAAAAGAAACTAATTTGTTTTCAGAGCAAGCCATCACAGGGTTCTTTCAGTGCTTATTCAAAAGAAGCATGGGATGCTTGAAAGATATCAAAGTTGTGAATAAAGCAAAAGCTTTCATAACGGAGCCATAATATCACCTTGGCAAAATCCATTATGAAAGAAATTATCCTCTGAATGACAAAATTACTTCAGGTCAATTTTATCTTGTTTGGTCAATGAAACAGTGGTGAAGCCAAGCATAACCTGAGTATTAGTACTTTTCAATCCCCTTTGAGCTACAGATGTCCCAGGATAATAGTGATTACAGTAAATAGTAATCCTGGTTCCCATCATAATTTACTACAGATATTTTTGTTACACTTTTGGTTTCCATTATTACCCACAAAGGAAATTCCTAGTAATGGATGTCAAATTATATCTAGAGATTTCTTTAGTAACTACCCTGGGGGAGATATTTAAAAATATACAATGCTCAGTAGCTTCCAGTATTGAATGCATGAAACATTATTTCTGAAAGCTGTATGGCAACATCTGAAAAAGAGAAAATAATAATAACCAGGGATGTTGCAGGCACCCGACTGAGTCCGGGAGTCCAATGGATTCCCCCACATCCACCCCCCTGGGCCCTGTCAGGCACCTGCATCACATTCATGGACCTGCGCTCCAAGAGCTCGCAAGGCCCAATGAGCACTCTGCAGATGCCTGCCCTCATCTGGAGCCTCCAATGTGCATCACAGGAGGCTCCAGAAATTACATTTGTACCTGAAATCTGGTGTAAAAGGGGCCTTTACTGCTGCAATTTATGCAATGGGCAAAATACGTAATTTCTGAAGTCCTTTTAACAAGGAGGAGGAAGAGGAAGAGGAAGAAGAGGAGAACAGGAGGAGGATGTCGTGACTCTCTAACTCCTTGCATTCATTGAAGTCAATAAGGAGGCCTCTTAGGAAAGCAAACAATCTTTTATGTACCAAATGACCCCTTCCTTCAGTCGAAGGAGTTAAAAGTAGAAAGCGTTTTGCCCCAAGGCGTAATTTAGCTAAGCAAACAACACAGCTGATCCATTCAAGAGAAAGAGAGAGTCACTACTGAGAGAAATCCAAATCAAGCTTCTTCTGAGCCACTCATCTTTCTGAGTGCCACCTCCTGACCTCTTTGATTTGTGCGCGCTTTTCCCTCCTACAGAAAATGGCATCTCTAAAGTTACTCTCTCCCTCCCCTTCTGAAGAGGAGGGCTGTTTATCAGCCGGAGGGTTATCTACATCAGGAGAGATAAGCACTGAAGGCGAAGCTATGGGAACCACATCTTCCCCTTCTGGTATGGACTGGAATGCCTGTTCGAGTTCAGAATCTGATTCTGAATTAACATCTAACAGTCCTTCACCCTGAGCAAGGGGAGAGGAATTAGACACAACAGAGGACACCCAGGCCCATACTTACAGTTGATCTTCTCTGGCAGTCATCAGGGTTTTTGGTTTTTGGTTTTAAGCTAGAGCCGAGCTAAGAGGATTTTCAACATTAACTTTATGGCATTTGTTGTAGGGGTGTGCACGCCCGAAATTATCATATCATATCGTTATCGGAAATCACTTTTTAAAAAAATTGTTGGATCTGATTATATCGGAGGTTTATCGTATCGAATCATATTGGATATCCGATAATTATCAAATTTCCGATATTTATTTTGGATTCCTATTTTGACTTCTAGAGTTGCTTTTTGAGACAGAAAGGCCTAAAACTTCTGTATTTTCAAAGTAAGAGACTTGAAACCTGGTCACAGTGCTTATGGGGTATGCCTAAGTATGTGTATGAAATTTCAGAACAATCTCTCCAACCGTGTATTTTATATGATTTTTTAAAACATCGTTTAACTTCTGACAGCTCAGAATGACAGCTCTCCACTTGCATTCAGAGATCTGTCAAAAAAGGTGCACGATGTTTTAAAAAATCATTAAAAATACAGGGGTGGAGGGATTGTTCTAAAATTTCGCACATATGTGTAGCAACATGTGCTAGACATATGTGCCAAATTTCAGAACAATTTTTTAAACATTGTGCACATTTTTGACAGCTCTCTGAATGCACATGGAGAGCTGTCATTCTGAGCTGTCAGAAGTTAAACAAAGTTTAAAAAATTCATATAAAATACACAGTTGTAGGGATTGTTCTGAAATTTCATAAACATATTTAGACATACTCCATAAGCAATGTGACCAAGTTTCAAGTCTCTAACTTTGAAAAAACAGAAGTTATAGGTTTATTTATATGGTAGTCCGATAATTCGATATCATTGGGCTGAAAATTATCGTCTCCAATGATTATTGTAGGAAGTTGTATCGTATCGTTATTGTTAATTGTATGCATGATAAAGAGCATATCATATCATTATTGGACTTTAATGATACGATACACATCCCTAGTATTAAGGAGGTTTATCAGACTGGGTGGCTGCCATACAGGGACAATGGCTTGGGCTTGTCTTATTCAGCATGCTTACTTTTATAGTACCGAAGTGACAAAGATCCCTTCAGTCGGTATTGAAGTACAGAAATTTATTAATAGCCTTCCCTGGCTACTTTGCATTATAAAACATACTTTCTTTTTAAGCTTGTTTCGTTATTCTAATATCATTCTCCTCCCCACTAAATGGCAACCTGAGGAGTCAGGGGCAGCAGCATTCATTTTGCCAGCATCTAATGGATTTCCAATTTAACATGGTTTTAGCCTTATATAAATTGAACAACATATTAAGTACTTTTCATCCTAAAATCAATATGATTTCATTTTTTTTTAAAAAAAAAAATGCATTTTATTAGTCTACAGGCTAAGTTGAACATTCTACCATGATATAACAATTGAGCATTTAGTGGTTGAATTTGAAATCGATCATTAAAGATTCATTTTGTCTCACATCAACTATTTGTAAACAGTGCCTTCACTTTTTCCTATGTCTTCATTAGCATCCTGTCATTTTCAAACTGTTTTGCCACCTATTACAATCACTCTTGAAGCACCAGCAACAGCTCTTTCATTAGACTCTGGCTGGTGAAGTGCAGGAAGCAATGCAAGGCACCAATCTTACCAAGATGGAACCCTGATCAAAAATTAAAAGCCTTTATCACACGGGCGGTTTGAAGTACACTCACCGCGAATTTGATCCAATTCTTTCACACGAAGTCATCCCACTCTCGCTGTTCTTGCACCGAGTGCTCCTTTTTCAGTTCCTCTTTCGAAATATCCCGGAACAGGGATTGTCCGTTTGGAGGCAAGTTGCCTGAGATATTGGAGCAAAAGCGACCATGTGTGATCAAAAGGCTACATTCGCATAAGAAATGGAGGGGGAACCCACAGAAGCAAACCGGGTAGGTGTGATAAAGGCCAAAGTGGGATGTTGTAGTTATGTGGGCACCATAGAATGCTGAGCCAAGGCCCAACTTTTGGATAGACTTTCCCCCTCCCTGAATTCCCCTTTGGAAATAAGAGCTGAGTCCACACTTACCAGGGCCCCCTTATTGTGTCTATCCAATGGGGGAAGGAGGGAGGTCAATGGTGTACCAAATTAATTCACCCCCCAACTGTGCCATAGCCCAGGCCCTGCCCAGGGATCCAATCAACTCCTAAAATATAAATGGGGGCCTACACCAACCTGAACTCCTTAGAGAAATGGCAATATAAAAACATAGTGCATACACACATATTTTAGTACAAACAGCAATCACAAAATATATACAGAACTACACACATGCATCTGGCTTCCATTTCCTACATTATGGCAATCTATCAAATTCTTCTTGGAAAAGTTACATTGGAAATGCCATCGGCTGCTACCTAGTGCTTCCTTGCCCTCTCTCTAACTCTACACACATTTTAAACCACTCTTAGTTTTTTGTATTGTTTGTTATACTGAAACATTTAGAAATTATGTGTCTGATAGATCAGTTTTACAGTGTGTTATACACTGAAACTAGTGAGGAAAATGAAAGTGCTAAATACAAGCCGACGGATGCATTTTACAATGCACCCAAGACTATGTGGATGTATACACGGAATAAGACTGAGGAGAAAATGGAAAATGTCTACAGACAGAATTGATGCATGCACAGGAATTACATAACCATCTGGTCTGGAGTGTATTGCTATCAATATTTTCAATTAAGATACTTTATTTGTTGTAATAAAGAGAATATCTTCTGCCTGTTTACTTTAGAAACTCAGTAAAGTTTTATAACTGAAATGATAGGCCTTTCTTCAACATTATATGGAATTCTATTCACTGTAATTAAAGTTGTAAAGAATAATTATACATACTTCTGGACAGAGATGCAAATTGAGTAAGACATTAATGAAAAATGAAGAGGGACGTATATGGCATCACTAGTCTTTTCCACCTCCAAAATTAATATGAAATGGCATTATTGAATGTTGTTATAAAATACCATAGCTTATTCATTGATTAATCATTGCTTTGAGTATTATAAGTTCTAATATTAAACATAAAATGAGGGCCCAGTGGCCTTTATTGCAACAGCATAGCAGCAGTGTTCTAAATAAATATTGCTATGTGGAATATGGGCAGTATCTACAAACAGATTGCATAGTTCTGTACTGTCCTTTGACCTCCTTGGCCCTGCCAAAGCTGAGACAGGCATGGGTTTCAAGGTCTGCCCCACATGATGTGCAATAGGGCTAGTGCAGTGATTTTTCAGAGAAGTTGCAAGCAACTCGTAAAAAAAATAATGTAGTGGTGTCTAAGGGTTTCTTTGGGACCTAGGGCAAGGTGGGCAGATCTCTGGGTGATTCAAAGTAGATCAGGAAGAATTTCTGCCACCCAAATAATTAGCAACAGCAACAACACATTTTATTTTATTTTATTTTATTATTTATTTGGTTCTATTTATGCCCACCCTGGGATTTTTATGAGGAGTCAGCTAATGAAAACATTAAAATCAAGAATGCAGCAAAACCAAAACACACAAACAAAAAAACAAAACAAAATACAAAAAAAACCTCTTTAAAAAAACTACTAAATACATAGCAGAGAGAACAAATAATCAACAATAGATCCAATCTTTTCCATTGTAGCGGCCAGTAACTGTTCATGAATGCCAGGGCAGAGCTCTTTTCTCTCTTTCCAAAGAAGACGGGACAGCCTGAAGAGACCAATTGCTAGGATACCTCTCGCCTGAGGTCCCAAAGTAGTTCCTATTAGACTCCATCTCAAGCCCTGACATAGTTCCTGATTATCCTCCTTCTTCAGAACACCAGTGGTGATGACAAAGTGGGATGTTCAGTCATCATCAGAGCACCTGCATGGCTGTCAGAAGACCTTTTCACCCAGGATTTACAAAGAAAAAAAGGGTCTACTTGGGGGGAAGAAGACCCAGGTGCAACCAGTGAAGCAGCAGACCCAACAGCACCTGGTAAATCAGGTACAGTATGTTTATAAGCCACCCATCCCTGTCGCCCACAAGGTCTTTGCTACCTTGGTCCAGCTATGTGCTCAGGATAACTTGATGAGCAGCATGTTGGGATGATGGAATCAGCTGTGTTTGTGGGGGGAGGGGGCAAGGGGGTCATGGGTTTTCCCAATGGCTGCTTGTAACATCTCTCTCTCTCTCTCTCTCTCTCTCTCCCCCTCCTCTTGAGTTTGACATTCTTCCAAACACGAAATGCCTACAAGTTCCAAACAGTAAAAGTCTATCACATTACGGTTGGATCTACATTAGTTATTTTTATTGGTATTGAAGAGCACTAATAACTGATGGGGCACATTACATATTTCTCTAGAATTATTTCCTACTTTTTTATTTTGTATTATTAATTTTGTAATATTGTATTATTTTGTATTATTATTCATTTTGTATTCATTTGTATTATTGATTGTGTGCATTGTGAAGTACAAATGCACAAGAGAAATATAGCGGCACCATGATGGGATCGTATTGATATGACTCAAGGTGTAGATCTGACCTATGAATGATAAAAATAATAACGTAATATAATATATACTATAACACCACAGTCATCAGTATCTCTGGCAGTAATTAGGTATTATGCTTTCCCCCATTTTTCCCCACTGCTCTTCATAACATGTTTGATTTCAACCACCCTCAGGCTCTGAAAAGACATCTAAAATATTTAAATCCAGGAAGCCTTGGGTGGTGGATCTGGGTTTTTTGAGCACCATATGACCACTATAGTAAATAACTATCGAAAATAGCGTAAGCAGTAATGGAAAAGGTGCAGTCACACTGATCCCCCTGCCTTGCGTTAATACCACTTTTATATATTTATATTTCTTAAACAGCCTTTTAAAAAATGAAATTAAATTAGCTCTCACCTTGGGGGTTGCAACCCAGCTGTCATAAGAAAGGGGATGAAAGCCTTTTCATCAATGTAACTTCCTTTCATTTCACGATTGTAGTTTCTTGTTATCAAATAAAAAGATTCTCTTCCACATTACACATTTTCAGTCTGCTTTGCTCTAATCCTCCACTTACTCTCAGATTCTTGTCCACTTAAGGATTTAAAAATTGGATTGTGCCTGAAGATAAGACTGGCACATCAAAGTGATGATGGTTATAGACATATATTCTCAGTGGTGTAAAACTTAATAATGGGCTCACATCAGGTTTGGTAAAACAAAGCGTAAGATATGGTCCCTGACCCTAAGATTTTCTAATCTGAGGATCCATTTCCTTTAAATTTTACCTCCTCTAATCCTGGGTTTATTCTTCTTTAATATTATTACAGGACTTCTGACTGAAGCCAAATAGTATCACCCCCCGTGCATTCTGAAACATTAACTGGGTTAACAGACAAACAAAATAAAAACAAAAAATCAGGAAGTTATGTTTCACACACTTCCTAAGGAGAGCCCAGAATGCCTACCTACAGTTCTATGTGGTCTCCGAGCCAAACTATTTAATGGGGCATACCCACTTAACTTCAGAGGTACACATGCCTTCTCTGAAACATAGCATCTTTTGTATAGGGACTCAATGATGGGGTTCACGCAACTTCCTAACCCACATTCAGTGGTGGAGTGTGGGTTGTTTTTGAATTGTGAGTTATTGAACTGTGGATTACCATGGTGTCTGAACCCAGGACATTTTCCACAGGGTGGCTGTGAGGGATCAGCAGGGTCCCCGTGTCTTACCTCACAAGTTACTCATGGGATCACTGGTTTTCCCTGCAGACTTGAGGCTCCCATTCCAGCATGAAGGGCAAGGACAGAGTGGCTGTGGATAGCAATGGTTCAAGCAGAGGCCTTTGCCGGCCATAGCAGGCCCCATCAGCCAAAATGAACATCACCTGCAGTGGGGCTGTGGCAGGGAGGGTGAGAGACGTGGGGAGAATAAAAAGAAGACAGTAGAGCAAGGAGAGAGGGGGCATCAGGAAAAGTGAGATTGCCCATGGGCATGAATGGGAAAGGAGGCAAGTCCAGCTGGAGAGAAAGAAAGGCAAAGAAAGGGGATTGAAAGAAGAAGGAACCTAGGGAAGGGAAAGAAAAGGTATACCTGTCAGGGAAGGCATGGCAACACTCACATGGGGTGAGGGGTTTAGGACTAGCTGTTCACATGGGGAAAACAGAGGCTTTCTAACTTCTGTCATTAACCCTAGCATGGTAGGATGGACCAGGTGACCTGGTGGCTCAACTGTTGGGCATTGTAGAAGATGGAAGCATGAGCAGGATTGTACATTAGAGGTAAAGCAACAAGGGAAATTGTCTTGAGAAGTAGTGGGCAATGTTCGGCATGATACAGCAGTTAGCATGCTGTACAAGGACTGTTTTCCAGAGAAAAGAAGATCCATTCCTTGAATGCCAGAGATGGTTCTGCTGTGTGTGTGCGAGTGTTTTATGGAGATGTAATCCCTTTTGTGTTGTAGTTTTAAAGGGATGGTCAGTGAATGTAACTAGGACAGTCCTCATCAATAAAAGTTATCTTAACATTCACTAACTGTTGCCATTCTGATGGAGACATTGGATCAAGGAGGGTTTGATGTTCCTCTTCTTTAAGACCAATTTTTTCCTTCTCCCCCCCCCCCCTCCATGAGGGCAGTTAAGTCTTAAGTGGAATCAGAAATAAACGGAAGATTATTCTGGAGATTAGTCATTATAGATACTCTCACACAGAGATGGAAAATGTGTGGACCTCTAGATGCTGGGCTACAAGTCTCATCAGTACCAATCAACATAACAAATGCTAAGGGAAGATGGGAGTTGTAATCCCACATTCCCCATCCCTGCTGTAGCACACAGTTATCAGCTCAAGGAGGGCACCCTCAGCCCCTCTGCTAATTATACTTCAATTCCCAATAATAATAGTCATTCTTCCTTTAAGTATGCAATGTTAAATCTCTTTCGTACATGCTATTAGTTGTTGAATTACTGTGGGGTTATTGTTTTATTTGACTCTGAATAGTATTTTGTGTTTTGGGGATAGGAAAGTAAGTATTCCTTCAACATCATTCTCCTCTGCAAAAAGGGAATACTATATTGAATTTGGCCAGCAGTCATGATAACTTAAATCCTTTAACCACCTGTATTCTTTGTGTGTCATATTGCTATAAGTCCAGAAAATCATCAAAGGGAAAGTGTATCTCTCATACACTCCTCAGCTGCCACCATGACAGCTGTCAAATAGTCCTTTTGTTGTGCCAGTAGTTAACTACCATGAGCAGAAAGCTTTATACTTGTTGAAGTGTTCCTGATCAATGGCTTTCATGTAAAGGCATCAAAAAGGTGTGTTCATATCAACCACAGCAGGTACCTTCATCCCCCAACCATAGTTTAAGATCTGCCTATTCTGGCATATTTAGATAACTTATTCACAATATAAAATTATTATGGGTACATTACTGCATTTTGTATAGGGCTCTGCACTGAATGTTTGCCCATTTAAGACTTGGAGTGATCCCAACCAACTGGAGATCATGTGAGCATGGATGGGAAACCTGCAGCCCTCCGGTTGTTGTTGTTCAACCCCCATCAACACCAGCCAGCATGGCTAGTGGCTAGGTGTGGTAGGAGAAATAGTTCAGCAACACCTGGAGGGCCACAGATTCCCCAGCACTGCTGTAGAGAATGTGATGATGTAATGATTCTGCATAGTAAATTTGATTTGTCTGTACGCTGACATAGCTGAGAAACACTTATTAAGAGTGCCCTATATGGCAAGTGGGTTGTGTTCTGGTTGGCAGGTCACAAGTTGTGCCAGCTAAATGCTGGGATAGAGGTAAGAATGATTCTATCAGGGGAGGCACTTCTCCCTTCTTGTGACACATGCTAGTGTTGAGTAGAGTCAAAATGCTGTACCCACTTACCTGGGGGCTATCCCCATTGAATTATAGGAATGCAGCGCAAATGTTGCAAACACATCTTAATTAAACAATAAATGCAAGTACATGGGGGGGGCGACAATCCATGAACTAACCATGTGCATATACTAGGGATGTGTATCGTATTGTTCTGATATCTGATAACGATCCGATAATGGCATTATCAGACATCCGATTAACGATAATGATATGATAGAAATACCTCTGATAAATATCGGATCCGAAAATTTTCAGTACGATTATATCGGATTTTTTTTCGGATTATCGGACCGCCATATCAATAAACCTATAACTTCTGTATTTTAAAATTTAGAGACTTGAAACTTGGTCACAGTGCTTATAGAATATGCCTAAGTATGTGTATGAAATTTCAGAACAATCCCTCCAACCGTGTATTTTATATGATTTTTTAAAACATCGTTTAACTTCTGGCAGCTCAGAATGACAGCTCGCCACATGCATTCAAAGATCTGTCAAAAAAGGTGCACATGTTTAATAAATTCATATAAAATACAGGGGAGGAGGTATTGTTCTGAAATTTGGCACATATGTCTAGCACATGTTGCTACACATGTGCCAAATTTCAGAACAATCAGTCCACCCCTGTATTTTATATGAATTTTTTAAACATTGTGCACCGTTTTTGACAGATCTCTCAATGAACATGGCGAGCTGTCATTCAGAGCTGTCAATAAGTTGCACGACCTTTCAAAAATTCATAGAAAATACAGGGGTGGAGGGATTGTTCTGAAATTTCATACACATACTTAGGCATATTCCATAAGCACTGTGACCTAGTTTCAAGTCTCTAACTTTTAAAATACAGAAGAGATAAAAAAAGTATTAGACAATAGACACATACAGTTTCCTTAAAGAACTTAAATGGGTATTACTTTTTTATTTTAAAAGATAGAGATATTAAACTTGTTGGACTTTGCAGATGGGATGTTGCTAGTCCTGGCTCCCCAAGTTGCATGTCTCTATCTTTAAAAATAAAAAAGGTTATATGGGGTCCCCCAAAAGTCCCTCCTGGAACTTTGTTATTTTAAAAGTTTGAAACTTGAATTTTTTCCCCAGTGCAGCTTGTTTATTGCTAGTCATTTGTGAAAAAATTCAGAGCAATTGCGCAAACCCTCAATTTTATATGATATATTTTTTAAGATGGTTCTAGGTGACAGTGGTTGACCGGGCCTCCAAATTGCTTTCAAAGTACCACAATTGTTAAGAAATTCATATAAAATACAGGGTTGGATGGAGTTATCAGAAATTTGGCACACATGTCTATCACATGTTGCTACACATATATGCCAAATTCCAGATCAATCCCTCCAACCCTGTATTTTATATTATTATTTTTAACAATCATGGTACTTTGAAAGCAATTGGGAGGCCTGTCAATCAGCTGGGGTTAATTTGCCAACTGCTCAGTTACTTAGGCTTATCTGGACAGCTGAATAGATTTTTTCCCATATTTTGGACCGAAAAAAATAGTAACATGTGGCATCATCTTGATAAAGTTACACTTCAGTGTGAAGCTGTAGAGATACAACACTAGCCTCATGTTTGCTATCATTCGATTTGATCACAGTGTGATCTCTGATGACTGCAAAGCTCTTAAAAATATAGGAACAGATTAAACTTCAGCAGATACATGTGTACTATGGAAAAATACCCTCAGGCCAGAAGGACTTTGCCATCTAACATTCCAAGAGCATCAAAGTAAATCTGCATTTCTAATTCTGTCAAGAAGATGAACAAGGATCAATATGAAATGATCCAGCACACAGCATTAATATCTCCAGGCTGTAAAAACTGTGCAAGTAAATGAAGAAGGGTAAGAGAACAGGTCTACAAAGCACATTGCTGCTGCTGCTGCTGATCATGACATTCACCACTGAATTAAGAATTTCGGAATAAAGATTGCCTTGCTCTATCAAGCCATGAGTCAACTTTCTGTTTGCAACAGTGGCCACCCAGATACTTCTGTAAAGCTTCCATGCAGAATCAGTGCCCAGCATCGTGCCTTATATGATATCCTGCCTCTGCATATGGAGGTTCTATTTAGCTAAGGCCCTCTAAGTGATGACCATTACTACATCTTTTGGCAGCAAAATCTATAGATTTCTAAGTCCAAGAGCCTGGTCTAAAGACACATGGCCCAGCAACTTTGCTGAAGTTAAGCAGGTCTGGGTCTGGTAAGTACACACACCTCCTTGAGCTCCATGATTGAAGAAAGGCAGAATATAAATGAGTTTAATTATGCATTGTGTGAAGAACGTTCTTTTGTTTGCCATCAGTCTGTACTGCCACTCAATTTCATTGAGTGGCCTGAGTTCCGGCATTAGTACTCTGCACCATTTGTAATTTTGCAAAGCTATATCATGTCCTCATTATTTCTTGCCTTTTCTGAATTAAGCTTAAGACTTTCCTTTTAGGAAAGGTGGTCCTGGTACCACCTCCATTTCAAGGCTGAATTTTGAATGGACTGGATACCCAAGAAATGTGGAGGAGCAGCCATGGATTCCAAGGCCTCATCTTAAAGCTCATTACAACACCATCCTAAAGCACATAGTGTCACCAGTAATCATCTATAGCTGGTTGAATAAGGGGCAATTCAATTACACTGACAGCTAGAAACTCCTCTAAACTGGGAGCACAGCCTAGAGATACACAGATCTCCTGCTACTTTGCTCACCTCTGGCAGTCACTAGAGGTGTCAGGAAAAGTGGGGACAGCTCTGCATTAATTAGGAATTTGGAAATGTTTTATTCATGTGATTTAACAACTGCAAATACTTCCAAATGTGCTAAGCAAAATGCAAATTATAGCAATGAATCTGCTTTTTTTATTACATTACTGTTCATAAAGCACCAATAAACCCTTTCAAAGCCATTGTAATGTAACAGATAGAGGGAAGGACTGTGACTTGGAAGATCTGGGTTCATCCCTGCTTAGCAATGGAGTCGAATCACTAGCTTTGGGCAAATCACTAGATCTATTAGTCTGACATACTTCAAAGGAACTAAGCTCAATGCCTTGAGCTCCTTGGAGTAAGGGCAGTATATAAAAGTGACAAAGAAATAGGGTACTTCTATATATGTAGCCTTCCAAAACCATTCCATGTCATTAGTTACGGAGGTGCTGGGTTAGAATTGTGAAATAATCCTCTTCCAAATTAGAAGAAAAGAAAATATATTCTGTGATTGGAACTAATTATGCAAATTAGGCAAAGAGTTTAACCACTCTTTTTTGTTTAGCAGAGACTAGAAAAATGTAGGTGAAGGACAAATAGCTGAGCAATGGATATGTAAGCAGGCTGAAGATCACAGAAGAAGGACGGTAGTGCAAGTAGCCCCTTGGCTTCATCTTACATTTTGGACGGCTCAGATTCCTGAACTTGTACAAGTTCTTGTACAGCAAACTTGTAAGAGGTGCCCTCCAAGTCTTGAATGGCTGTTTAGAGAGGTTGCAGGGCCATGTAGGCTAGCCCCACCCATTGCCATCACCATCCATCACTGCCGTGGTCCCCCTTGATTTGCCAAGCTCCATCCTGAGACACAACTGTACTCATGGAGAACCTTTCCCATGACTGTTATATGGATGTTTATCAGAGGAGTTTGGCAGCAGTGCACATGGGAGTGGGCAGAACAGGCCTGTAGGGCCCCACAATTTATCGATACATTAGTTCAATATATGAAGGGGCTCATGTGTTCCTCTCTCTGAGCATTAAACTTAAAGCTCTGCAGGGTTCTGATGAACACATTGGCTGAATTTGGACAACACAATAAACAACTGGTGTGGGGGAAACAATCGTCAGTTGTTTTCACTATTGTGTCATCTGAATGCTGGCATAGTCAACTCAGCGCTGATCCTCATCCACACCACAGTTGATTATTTATTACCATGTTGTGTGGGGAGTGCCCCCTAGGGATAGGGTTAGGGTTAGGGTTAGTCAACCCACCATTGACTATTGTGTCGTCCAAATTGAGCCATTATGTTACCATATAAACAATGGCTAACTCATTCCATTTCAGTACCATGGACAGTGCAGTGCCCATAATAATGGGAATTCATATGAAAGTAAGCATCCATTTTGCTGCCTCTGACAGTTATGAGAAGGGAGCAGCTCCTGCATGCAGTGAGCAAATTTTGCACACTAAATTCCCTGCATACATGCTGGAGCAATTGGATTTTGGCTATTACATATATTAAAGCTTTTCTTCACAATATTGATGGCTTGTGTTGTTGAAAGGGAACCAAGTGACTAACTGTTAGCTATGCATGGTAAGAACATAAGAAGACCCATGCTGGGTGAGACCAAGCGTCCATCTAGTCCAGCACTCTGTTCCCACAGTGGCCTACCAGCTGTCAACCAGGGAACTTCAAGCAAGACATGGTGTAACAGCACCCTCCCACCCATGTTCCCCAACAACTGGCATATACAGGCTTACTGCCTCTGTTATTGGAGGTTGTACTTAGCCATCAGGACTAGTAGCCACTGATAGCCTTCTCCTTCAGGAATTTATCCAACCCCCTTTTAAAGCCATCCAAATGGGTGGCCATCAACATATCTTGTGATAGTAAATTCCAAAGTTTGATGCATTATGTGAAAAAGTCCTTCTTTTTGTCCGTCCTGAATCTCCTACCAATCAGCTTCATGGGATGATGCCAAGTTCTGGAATTATGGGAGAGGGAGAAAAATGTCTCCCTATCCACATTCTCCACCCCATGCATGATTTTGTAACCCTCTATCATGTCTCCCCTCATCCTCCTTTTTTCCAAGCTAAACAATCCCAGCTGTTGTAACCTTCCTTCGTAGGGGAGATGCTCCAGTCCCCTGATCATTTTAGTTGCCCTTTTCTGCACTTTTTCCAGCTCTACAATATTTTTTTAGGTGAGGTGACCAAAACAGTACACAGTATTCCAAGTGTGGTCACATCATAGATTTGTATAAAGGCAGTATGATACTGGCAGTTGTATTCTCGATTCATTTTCTAATTATGCCTAACATGGAGTTTACCTTCTTTACCGCTGCCACACACTGGGTTGACATTTTCATTGAGCTGTCCATCACAACCCCAAGATCTCTGTCTTGGTTGGTCACCGCCTGTGAATTAGGGAGGGATACCTTACAGAATTAGATGGGCATTTGGTCTGATCCTTCATTGAAGTTATTATGATCATATGATTCTGATCCTGCATATAAGGAGCTTTGCTTTGTGGCTGCAGAATTGAGAGAAAGGATGCTTTGGCCTCAGTCCTCAGCCATAGAGCAGAGTTGCTGGAAATTTCCATTCACCCAACCCACTTTTCAAACTAAATCACACTTAGGCTATATCCCTATGGTGCCTGGGAGAGTGTCCCAGGGGTCATTGCATGGTGTGGGTCTCCCCCTCTGCCCATGCAGCTGGCCTATTTATTTCTCCTCCAGCCATCCCACCAGCTTCTGTCCTGCTGGGACAAGCATGGTTCTTCCACTTTAGATCCTGTCTGTCTTTCTGTCTCTGTCTGTCTGCCTGCCTTCACTATCAGTTTCCTGTAACTACAGAGGTAGGGGGAAAGACACTGTTGTCCCAGTCAGCAGACCAAGGCCTGTTGCCGAGGTTCTATCTCTAACACACACACACACACACCAGGAAAGATAACAGCAAAGGAAGATTAGTCTGGTCCCAACAGGATTTAAATGCCTATTCAAAATGTGCCTTTCATTGTAGTATTCCTCTTGTCCATCTCCTACCGACGCACATACACACACACACTATTTCCCTTATGTGGCTAGTCTTTTAGATTGTACATCTAAAAGCAGGGCTCGTTAATTTATTTGTTAGTGCTGGCACACTAGAAAAAAACAATGACATTCCAGGGAGGGTGAGGAGTCCTGAATGGAAGGTCCTGAATGAGGGAATAGACTGATGGGGCTAACAAATTTAAACTTAATCCTATGTGTTGTAATAGGCTACTGAAAATGATTTGCATCAAATTCAGATGACTGCAATGTGATGATATCATAGAAATAACCCCCTTTTTCCATTTTGGCTATGCCCCTGAACAGAGGACGCAATTCTGTGCTTATCAAGGACATTTCTGTGCAATAAAATCCATAACTGTGCTCTATTATGACTATCAAAAGGAGGAGAACATCCACTCAGGGTAAAAAAAGGAAGAGAAGCAAGTTCTCAGAATCCTAACATACTTTATTGTTCATGCCTCAGTTGCCAGTGAATATCATAGGAGGAATATCATCCTACTAAGAGTTTTCTGCAGACATCTCTTACCAACCCCCTGAAGAAGGCCTTAAAAAGAAAATAGGCCAAAACGCGTTGGGCGTGAACAATAAAGTATCTTAGCATTCTGAGAACTTGTTTCTCTTCCTTTTTTTTACTCTATTATGACTATGACAACCAATTATCTTCCCAACAATCGCATTAAAAAGCACCCTATATTTTGAGTTTGTTTTAGGATTCCAAAGGAAGGATGCTGGCAGCATAAAAACACACAATACTTTTAAAAACAAAAATTAATAAGCAGGAAAGTAGCTATTAAAGCTGCATTCAGATTTGGACAGCTCCTGATCTCCTTTGGAAAGATCATAGAGGGTGGCTGACTGAGATGAAAGAGTTGACAGAGCAATCTCTCAAAAGGAAGACAAGATGCAGCAAAAAAGGATTATTAATTAATGCCAGACCAATAGCCTCCCTGCCAGAGAATGAAAGCACACCAAAATAAACAGAAGTAAATGAAGTCATGATTACCTGAATCCTTTTGTCTGAGCAATTCATTTGACTTTCATCAAATATTTCCAAGAGGAAAGGGTATTATGTCACAAGGAGCGTTGATCAGTCCATTAATGTGCTAGTCAAGGAGGTGTGAGAATGAGATCTATAGTATATAATTAATTTTTAATAATGGCTTTCTTCCAAAGTGTACAAATTCTTCTCCATGGAGCTTTAGAGCTCCTCATGATAGACAATGTACTTGTCACAAATGTGCAATAAAGATAGTAACAAAAAAGATTCAGTACTGGGATCAGGCCCAGTGTGGTGTAGAGTTCAACCCATTGGATGAAGACTGGGAAGCTGAAGGTTCAAATCCTTAGTTGGCCATTAAGCTGACTTGAGTGACGTTGGGGTGGGGAAAGATGCCATGTAGGCTAACTTGAGTTCCTTGAGGAACAGTGGTTAACACACATTTCTTCCCACAAAGTGCTATGGGTTTATAACTGGAAGGAGGGAGGTAGACTATGGGCAACAATGTTTAATATTAGGGCTGATCAGGGAGCACCCCCTCTCTCATACACATCAGTTCTGAGCCTTTTCTTTGAAAACAGCTTGTAAAAAGAATGTTTCTGAACATGAGCTGAGTGCCCTTCCATTGCATACAGACAGCAGGTGTTTCAATGGTTGGAGCAACCTTTGAAACCCTTACATTACAACATATACATTACATACCCTTACATTACATACAGCAACCCTTACATTACAACATATTCCTTGGTATTCAGTGATTCCCCCCACCCAATAACACTGAAGTGATGGAGAAGCTCTGCCTGTTGAATTTCTGCCTGTCATGCAGTTGATTGAGTCAGAAAACCCCTTTAACGTTGGGGAGGAAACTTGTATGGAGAGGGGCAGAATAGTTATAATTGCCCCAGGGGTAACTGATAACCACTAGCATGGCAACATTCCATGTGTTTGGGCATTACTCCCCACCATCTGGATTAGGAGTGTGCAAAGTGGGTCTTCTCCACCTCTAAATTCAAGCCAGAGCTCCGTTGAGGTGATTCTCTGCTCTGATTTTGGAGTGGCTCCCCGTACTCCGCCCCATCAGATTACCCATCGGAGAACTGTCTGTTTTCGGATAACTGCTCTAGTCAATGGAAATTAATTTTAATTAATGGTTGATTTTAATGATGTATTAATTTTTATATGCTTTTAATCAGTTTTATGTATTTTACATTGTCTGCATGATGTTGTTCCCCGCCTTGATCCGGAAGGGAGAGGTGGGTAAGAAATAAATAAATATATTATTATTATTATTATTATTATTATTATTATTGATCACAGCTCCCTCATTTTTAAAGATGAAGAGATGAAACTTTGCACATTGATAGCTACTACATAGGTCTTTAGACATGTCAAGTTCATGCCTTGTCTTTTTAGGAATTTTTGAAGTTCGTGGTTTTAAAATTATTTTTTTAAAAAAAATGCTATCATTTTTAAAGATAAAGAGATGACACTTGGCATAATGATAGCTCTTAAGTAGGGCTTTAGGCTTGCCATGTTTGTATCAGAACATTCATGACATGATTTTTTTTGGAATGTTTAAATTTCTCCCCCTCAAACCATTCTCCCCCTTAAACACACACACACACACACACACACACGTTAATCCACCCCTGCACATTTATGGAGGGGGCTTTTATCCTTTATTTTGCTGATGCAGAGCTCCACTGCTACTGGTAGAAGTTTCTACTCCAGCCTTCTCCAAACTGGTGCCCTCCAGATCTGTTGAGCAGAGCCCCCCCCCCACACACACACTGGAAGCCCCGCCAGCCAATAGGAGTAATAGTTTAACTGAAATAAAGGGCTTACTCACTCATGATGCCCAGCAGTATTTTCACACTGTGGATGATTGACTTCTATGAGTCTGAGCAGAAACACACTCCCTCTCCCCCCCCCCCCCATGGCCAGAACCTGCAGCCAGTTAGTGCTTCCCACTCCCCCAAACACTGTGATTGGAGGATAATGTGATTAGGGACAGTGTTGTGGCATTTCCTAATTGGTTAGCCACAGATGTCAATATCAAAGCAACCCCTCACCCCACTCAACATCTTCCAAATATGGAGATTGAGATACATGTACACACACGCAGCATTGACACCTAAAAACAGTTGGATAATTTCGGAGACTTTAGAAGCTCCAATTGGGCACGTCTCCCCTTTCATATTAATCAATGTGTTTGGGAGTGGCCAATCTCCACTTTGGAAGATTGAATGCTCCACAGATGTTCACGGTTACCAGATAATTCCAAGGCGGAGATCCAGAATCTGGATCATCTTTACCCGAAAGGGCATTTCAGTTTCAGCCTATAAATCATTTACAGTCTGTTTTACTTTTAACGAAGTGCTGATATTGGTGCATGGGGTGCAGAAGGATGTAGGAAGGGGTAATATCCATAGGCCCAACAGTAGGGCTGGCCATAGGAGGAATAGTTTGAATTAATTGTATCAGTAAGACCCATAATTATGAGCAGTAATGGAAAAAGAAACGGTAACATAGCTGGATGAGCTTGTTTGAGGAATTCTATCTTTGTGGATTCTGATGTAAACCGACCCACAATTCCCAGGCTAATGTCTGAATCGGATGTTATTCATCTACTGTCTTTTGCATTTCCCTAATGACCTGACTCAGTTCTCAGCTCAAAAAACACACATCAAAATCAATGTTAAAATATGTATTTTGAGAGAAAATCAATTTACAGTGCAATCCTACTCAGAAGCAAGTCCCAGCTCAATGTCCCAGGTAAGTGTGTATAAGATAGCAGTTTTAGAAATTCAGATTTTGAGAGAGAACTATTTAATATAAATATAAATATAAATTTGCGATATAAATTTACAATATAAATTTGCAATATAAATTGATAAATTGACAAATGCATAAATCACAGATTACTGCAGAAATGGGACAGAATGTACTCACAGGTGAATGGCCATGAAAGTGGCGTGGATTGGAAATAGGCAGATCTGTCCATCTCTAATCTGGGTCTCAGCAGTGATCCCTCAAACTGAGGAACTCCTTCCCTTGAATTCCCATCCAAATCTAAGCATGTATTCCTTTGTGAAGAGCTATACATCTTTACTCTTAGGGTTAATATTCAGTGGCCAGGATTAAACTGGTTTGGGGGAACTTCAGTGCAATTCTGCATTTTGTTTTATTGCATATGCTGTGATTTAACAATTACTGCTCATGTTGAGTCCCTGGGAATGGGTGATAGGACAGAAAGCAACCTAAATAAAACAAAATGAACATTTGTCCTGACTCCTGATATATTTGTCTGAAGCACACATAGATTTTTTGGGGTGTTGATTTGTAATTCTGTGCTAGTTCTTCTGTTGATATATCCTGTTAATATAAATAAGTCGTTATTTGCTATCCCGACAAGTGTTGAATTTGTCTGCCAATGGAAATTACATTGTTCGTTGAAAGCCCTGGATGATTTTGTTTCTTATTTTTTCCATGCATGAGAGTGTTTTTCTTTTGAGTATTTTTCCCCACATTATCAGTTTTGGGAAACTTATCTAGATAGTAATGTCACTCTTTATTTTTTTTTTAAAAAAAATAATAATCAACCCCCCTTCCCACAATTTCTACATAATATTTTGTATGCAATAGTTTATTTCAGAGTATGAGTTTCTATCTACAAAGTCTTCATGTGTTTGAACACATTGCCAACATTAAAAGGCCCGTAAAATGTGGAAAGAGCACATGATTTAAATTGTTTCTACATACAACTCCTCTGTTACAACAGTTCCACTGGCTTCCAATCTGTTTCAGAGTGCTGGTTGTGACCTATAAAGCCCCATACAGCTTGGGTCCTGGTTATCTGAAAGACCATATTCTCCCTTACGAGCCTACCCGTGCTTTGAGATCTTTAGGGGAAGCCCTTCTCTCGGTCCCACCACCATCACAGGCATGCCTGATGGGAACACGGGAGAGGGCCTTCTCGGTGGCTGCTCCAGTGCTCTGGAACTCCCTTCCCAGGGAAACTAGACTGGCTCCCTCCTTGATGTGTTTTTGGAGGCAGGCAAAAACGTTCTGATTCCCGCAGGCCTTTGGTGAATAATGTAGACCTCCGTCTACGTTTAATACTTTTAAAATTTAATATATATTTTAAATGTTGAAATGTTTTATTATTGAAAACTTATTTAATTATATTTTTAACTTTTATATATTTCTATTTTTAAGTGTATATGTTTTAATTCTGTAAAGCCGCCTTGAGACCCAATAATGGGCAAAAGTCAGGATACAAATAAAGATGATGATGATGATGATGTTGATGATGATGATAATAATGTTTAATTGAAATGAATACATCTAACAGTATGAGATTTGGATAGTACGTTTCTTTCACTTCTGCTCATGTAAGACTCGAGTAACACTTGTAATCTTCTAAATGAATGTTTGATACAGTGTTGTGGTGGGTGGGTGAGGGGCAAGATGCCCTGCTCTGGACATGTCATCTCCTTGCCCCAGTCTGTGTGCCCTTTCCCTTTCCCTCTGGGCCAAATCCACACCATTTTCCTGGAGAGAAGGGAAAGTATGCAAAAACATCCACGGGGATTGATGTCAGTTTTGCCGGCATGCAGCACTTGGATCATTGTTCTCAGCAGCACACAGCAGATGCTGAAGAGGGGTTGAAGTTGTAGCAAACACTGTTGTTGTTCTTGTTGTTTTAATGGTGCATATATTTGTGTATTTCCCACTAACTTCCATATGGTACATTTGCATACAATTCTGGATAGTTGTTTAAAAAAAAAAAGTCCATAAGTCCACAGGATCCATGTGACAGATGTCGGCCCCCTGCAGTATCCATGGGTCAAATTCATAGAAACCCAAAGTCAGTTGAATCCATTACAGTTGTCTCTGACATCCCTACTGCATTATGCACACTTGGCGAAAGCAGGCAAACAGGCAGCAACAGCAAGGAGAGGAGGAGCAGGAGCAAGGAGTTGGAGGGCTACACAATGGGCACCCACTGTTGGGGTATGGACCTCAGCAGGGATTCAAATGACAAGGACCCCTGATGCACAATTTCATATGCAATAAATAGTTAAACACCGCCGTCTTCCGGTTCACTTTTGCTTGTTGACCCCGTCTCGCTAAAGACAATGCTGAGCTCCGGTGATATCTTAGAACTTTCAAGAACATCATAATTGCCGAGAGAGTGATGTTTTAATAATAGAATACTTACAAACTGCTCAAATTTGGTAAAGGACACAAACTACACTTTGGCTTGGGGAAACATACTCCTGTGGTTTTGGCACACAGCGAGGTAGAAATAAGGTTGATGGGCAGGCATATGAGCTAACAGCCTGAAAAATAAGCAAGGAAGCCCAGGAAATAGGTAAGCTTAAGGAAAGGAAATGAAAAAGAAGGAGGAAGACCCAGCATTAATATCCCCAGATAATCCAATTTCATCATTTTATCTCATTTGTCTAGGAAGTAAACCCAGCTTTCTGCCTTCTCTGGTAAAGGCACAAAAAATGGAAATGGTGATTGTCTGTGACATCCCATAATATTGTGCAATTTGTATTTTCCAGGCCTGCTGAACATTTTTCATTTATATTAATTTTTTTAATGTCATAGTTTGATTCTGACATTGTACAAGAGGCAAGCAAGCACTACCACAGTCTAGGACAGAAACTGAAGTGTCCTATTCGTTTAAAGAAAACCATGCATCAAAATGATAAATCTTTCTTATGCATCACTCACGTACATGCATTACAGAAGTTCCCCAAATATTCAGCTATCTACCTGCTTTTAACTTGTTGCACAGGAAAATAAGTGATAAGATCAAATGAACCATACTAAGGATTATATCCAATATTACGCTTGCATAAAATTTACAGGAGTTAACATTGTTCTCCTAGCAACTGCACAACCACTATCAGAACTAGCACAATATCTCAAGGAGCATCAAATCTAATGCAATTGCAATGAGCTGTTCAACACCTTGAGTTGCAGAACAGCTTGTACAACGGCCCGTGCGATGCCTGCTGTGCAATTCTTTGTGGACAAGTGGAATCAAAATACTGGATTCGCTAGTTGCCCAGCGATAAAAATGGAGTCCCTGCAAGTGGTAGAAGCCTTGCACTAGCAGACTGTCATCATCAGTGGATACTGTTGAGTTATGTATCATTTCCCCAAATAAGCTAGTGACTCAGGGGCGCCGTTACTAGAATCGCAGACAGACATGCACATCCAAACATTTAGAATAAAGGTACGTATAATCGGATGCGTTGACACTACCCAAACTGGTTCTGGATGAATCAGATAAAGCAAAACGAACAACAACAAACATGTTGCCCTTTTTCATAAATAGTGAAATGTTTCCATAAACCCTCCGTCTCCAACCTGGTGGCCTCCAGGTGTTTTGGACTACAACTCCCATCATTTCTGCCTATTGGCCATGCTGGCTGAGACTGATGGGAGTTGGAGTTCAAAACATCTGGATGAAACCTGGTTGGGGAAGGCAATCATAAACGTTAAGATACCATTTCAATTTTTTTTTAAAAAAAACCAAATGAAAGCACTAATGCAGTAATTGATTAAAGTATCAATAAAGTAAAAAATTAGTCTGGAAAATGCTATGAGCATTATATTTAAAATCCAATTAGTCTCATACAGTGAGACCAATATTACCTTAAGATGAGTAATTCTGTCTTCCCTTCTATACACCCATATGGCATTTAGGATCTTCAGAGGAGGTCTTGCTGGCCATTCCAAAACGAATGGATTGTCGCCATGAAGAACCTTGACGGTGGACCTTCTCTATAGTGGCACCCACCATCTGGAAAACTACCTCATGCAGTTCAGGAGGCAGATAATGTAGCATCCTTTAAATGCCTCCTGAAAACACATATTTTCACACAGGCTTTCTCTTGGCTGTAACTGATGCTGGGTTTATTTTGGTTTTACATGGTGTTTTAAAACTTGTAAAATTGTATATTATGTTCTGAGTTGCTGTATTTTATGGTTTTAATTGTGAACTGCCCAGAGAGCTTTGACCATTGGGCAGTATAAAAATGTAATAAATAAATAAATAAATCCAAAATTTGAAATTGCTGCACACATTTTGATTATATAGTCCTCAACAGCTATATATTACATCCTTCTTGAGGAATTTCATAGGTCAGTAACTTCAGGCTTTCTTCTTGTTGTTTTCTTTGGAAATGCCAGGTTAGGCTTTCTGAGAGTTGCAACTTCGCGTTAGGTGAAATTCAAAGCAAACTAGGCAAGTTCCTTCTCAGACAGAACAATGGAAGGATTTCAAAGGAAGCTCAAAGAATGTCAACAATAGCAGGATTCGACAGGAAGTGAGGTTATGCCCATCCCTGGGTGGTTCCTGAATTTCCCCTAAAGCAAAATGTGAAGCAAATTTGGAGTCTTTCTCACGCAAAACACTTGAGGTCTTTGGAGAGAAGCAAGAAGATTTTTGGTAAGACTAGGCATCTCAGAGAGGCTTCACTCATCCCTGCTTCCTCTTGCTTTGCTTCCAACTTGCTTTTCTGTAAGAACTTAGCCATCTTCTGACCATTTCACTATGGCTTGGGGGGGGGGGGAAGGAGAGGGCATATACTTTGCTTCGTATCTCATCCATAGGTCTAGCTACAGAAATCTATTCTGGCCAACAGGTGTGTGTGTGTGTGTGTGTGTGTGTGTGTGTGTGTGTGTGTTTAGTTCATTGAAATATTTCAATAAGTAAAGCATAATAGCATTCTGAGACTTTTTATTCTGTTCACTAGAGAACTACACAAGGTTATGTGGTGCTCTGTTCCCCTCAGTTATATCTCCCCATTATTTATCTTTCTATTCCCTTTTTTCTTTCTATATATATATATATATAAGAGTTAACAGTTTCTATAAAAAGAAAGAATAAATTGCCAGCTGCTGCATGAACTAGGCTTTACAGGAGATCTTTCAGTGTCAGCTGGAAGCCTGTACAACTGAGCAGGAGTCCTCTGTGGCATAAGCAAGGTCCTCTTGGAAGCTGTAAACGAACAACAGGGTGTGAAAACATGGTTTTAGCACCTGTTTTATTGTAAGTACTTCATGCAATTAGTGTCTTTAAAAGATCCATATGGTTGGCAAGCTTTTTGATAATAAGTCTACTGCTTACAGTGAAGCTTCAAACTCACTGCTTTACTTTCAGTTTAAACAATACAGATATGTTATTCAAAATGTCCTGTTTTAAGTTTCAGGTGTCTTTTCTGTTAATTGGAAGAATCTGCAATTTAGAGAGTTCAATGCCACATTGCTATTTCAAAAGAAAGAAGAATGGTTAATGTCAATGTACTGATCCAGACTTAGTCATATTTAGAGTATACTCATTGATTTTGATGCGTCTACTGTACGTGTGACTAAGTCCGGATCCAACCTAATGTTTCCAGTCAAGTCATTGACTGGGATAAAGGTTTTAGGTGCAGTCCTATACACATTTAACTGGGAGTAAGTCCCACTGGACTCAGTAGGAATTACTTCAAAGTAGATGTGCATAGGATTATGATGTGAACAGTTTAATAGTACAATCCTATATACATGTCCTTTGAAGTGAGCCCCCAGCTCATGGGGACTGAAAAAATATGGTCCAACTGTCCCAGCTGGTCAGGGATAGTCCATGTTTGCAGGTATCAAATCCTGGTAAATCACCATTAATTGTGCAAACTTGCATCGGTGGATACTGCCCTATATTATTATTATTATTATTATTACTATTATTAATCATTATCATTATTTACCCGCCTCTCCCTCTGGACCGAGGCGGGGGTACAACCAAATACAAAACACCATAGAATACATATAACTGATTAAAACCATATAAAACTGATACATTATTAAAAGGCATCTTAAAATTTAACTGGGAAGGCCTGCCAGAAGAGATCAGTCTTAATTGCTTTCTTAAAGTCCAGGAGACTGTTAAGTTGACGAATATCTCCTGGCAGGCCATTCCACAATCTGGGAGCAGAAGAAGAGAAGGTTGTAAACCTAGTTTTTGCTGATGGGAGTAAATTCTTCCCAGAGGACCTAAGTGTGCAGGGCAGATTGTAACGGGAGATGGCAATCCCGCAGGTAACCTGGACCCAAACCATGTAGGGCTTTAAAGGTAATGACCAACACTTTATACTAGGGGTGTGCACGGACCCCCCCGGATCAGATTGGGACCGGATCAGATCAGGTTGGAACAAAATTGGAGGTCCCCCGGATCAGATCGGACCCGATCCCTACCCGAAAATCGGATGTACGATTTTTGGATCGGCTGCCATTTTTCCCCATAGACTTGCATTGGGGGAAAGAAAGCTTTCCCCCAATGCAAGTCTATGGGGAAAAATGGTGGCGGGGGGTGAGTGGGGGCCTAACTCCCCCCTCCCTGTCCCTCCCCCCTCGCGCTTCTTACCTGCAGGGGGCGTCTGATCCCATCTGCTGGTGCCCACGGGCGCCAGTGGACGGTAGCAGACTACACCGGAAGATAAGCCCCCTCCTCCCCTTCACGCTCCTTACTTGCTGGGGCCATCCGCTGCCGTCCACTGGCGCCTGCAGGCGCCAGCGGATGGTAGTGGACAGCCCCAGCAGGTAAGTGGGAGCCCCGTCCCTGCTCCCCCTCATGATCCTCCTTACCTGCGGGGCTGTCCGCTGCCTTCACCTGCCGTAGATTAACTGAGCACTAGGCTTTGCAGCCTAGTCCTCAGTACAGCGCCAGGTGATGATATCATCACCTGGCGCTCTACTGAGAACTAGGCCGTGAAGCCTAGTGCTAAGTAGATCTACGGCAGGTGAAGGCGGTGGACGCCCCTGCAGGTAAGTGGGGGGCCCTCCCTGCTCCCCCTTCGCGATCCTTCTTACTTGCCGGGCCATCCGCTGCCATCTGCAGGCACCCGCTGGTGCCCGCGGATGGCAGCAGACAGCCCTGGCAGGTAAGCCCCCTTCTCCCCCTTACTCCCCCTCGCACCCCTTAAATGCCAGGGCCGTCCGCTGCGGACGGCCCCGGCAGGTAAGCCCCCTCCCCGCATTCACGCTCCTTATTTGCCAGGGCCGTCCATGGGGGGAGGGGGTCCGATCCTCCAATCCAACACGATCTGGATTGGGTCCTTTTCGGATCAGATCAGATTGGATCGGCCGATCCAGGTACCGGGGATCAGATTGGATAATTTTATCCGATTTCCCCTGGATCGGGTCCGGATCATGGATCGGATCCGATCCATTGCACACCCCTACTTTATACTTTGCCCAGAAACTAATTGGCAGCCAGTGAAGTGATTTTAAAACTGGTGTAATACGGTCACCCCTAGGTGTACCAGTGACCAACCTGGCTACCATATTTTGAACTAGTTGAAGTTTCCGGACTAGTCACAAAAGTAGCAATATGTACAGCACATTCAAGAAGTCGAGGATCAAAGTTACCAGCATGTGCACTACCATTTTTAGGTCTTCCAACTCTAGGAAGAGCCGCAGCTGGCATATCAGTCGTAGCTTATAGTAGGCACTCCTGGCCATCACATCTCTCTGAGCTGTCATTTGGAGCTATGGATCCAAGAGCACTCCCAAGCTTTGAACACAGTCTTTCTGGGGGAGTGTAACCCCATCCAGAACTGGTTGACACACCTCCAAACCCAGGTTGGGGCCTTTGACAGTAAGCACCTCCATCTTGTCTGGATTCAGCTTCAGTTTGTTTTTCCTCATCCAGTCCATTACTGCCTCCAAGCATTCATTCAGAGGAGATACACTGGCTGAATTCAGACGACACAATAAGCAACTGGGGGGGGGGGACAATCGTCAGTTGTATTGACTATCGTGTCGTCCGAATGCTGCCATAGTCAACTCAGCGCTGATCCTAATCCACACCACAGTTGATTATTCATTACCATGTTGTGTGGGGAGTACCCCCTAGATGAACAACGTAAAGTTGATTATTACCCCACCATTGCCTATCGTGTTGTCCGAATTCAGCCACTGTCTCCTCAGGTTGCATTTACATCAGGCCACACAGTGTGAATGTTCTACCATCTGCCATCTTAGAGAAAAAGATTAACAAAGATTTTTCATTGCAATCTTATTGTCCTTTTGGTTCAGCAGAGTTGGGGACTGTAAGGCATGATCTATTATATCATAATTTCTATTGGGATATCAGGAGAGAACTGATTAGTATATTATCTAAGTTGGCTTGGCAGAGACAATTTGTTTTATATATCTTATTGTTTAGTAAACACCATCCCTATAGTTCCTGAAAATATTGCTAAGGTTGTTCCCCGCCTCGATCCAGACGGAGAGGCAGGTAAGAAATAAATCGTTATTATTATTATTAATTATTATTATTATTATTATTATAAGGTTTTGAATGTGTTTTTCTGTTGCAGTTAAGTTGAAAGCCCTGTTAACATAGTCATGATTTGCCCAGCATTGATTTGTCTAGCAATAATGGTATGAAAATTCCATTTTGGGAGATGAAAAGCCAACAGATTTTTCCAGTTCAGCCTGTGGGTTTTGTTCCATCACCAACCACCCAACCACCCAGCTTCAACTTGATCTCTAGTGAGTCAAGCGCCAATACATGAATTCCAGAGGGTTTTTTAATGGCAGCAATTTGCACATTTTTTCAGGATCATGACATTTGTGCAAATAGTGTCATAATTTATTTTATTTAATTGGTGATCTTGCATAAATGCATGCTATTGAAAGTGCACCTGTCCACTACTTAGCCCTGCCATATTCCCTTCATGTCAATATCATTGTCAGTTTCATCCTCTTACACACACTAGCCAACCAGAGCCATATTCCTTACTTGCCAAAGAATTTGTCAATATCATATTCCACTTTGGCACTTGCCCATCAAAGGTGTGTGTGTGTAGGGGGAGGGACAAGTTCTTTACTGTCCTTATGGGAAAATGCTTTTATTTGTTTTGTGAGTGCAAGTTGCTATATTTACCATTCTTCAGGTTTCAGCTGCCTCCCCAAGTCACAAGGCACTAAATATCTCTGTGGGTAATGGATTCATTTTTTGTTCTTAGAGAACATACATGAAAATTCACAAAAATGAATACTAAGGCACCATGTAGCACATAGGGGATGCATTCAGACAACACAATAGTCAATAATGGGATAATAACCAATTCAGCAGTTGTTTATCTAGGGGATATTCCCCACACAACATGATAATAATCAACCATGGTATGGATTGGGATTAGGGGTGTGCACTCCAAAAAATATCGTCATTTATCGCTATCATCATTTCATACCAAAAACATTATTGTCTTCATTCATATCATAGATGAACCGTATCATCTTCACGATCATTATCGTGAAAAAATGATATTTTTGCAGCCCTATTTTAAAGGAAAAAAATGCCTAAGTATGTATATGCCTAAGTATGTATATGAAATTTGAGATCGATCCCTCCAACCCTCAATTTTATATGATTTTTTTAAAGATCGTTTCCATTCTGACAGGTCTGAATGAACGCACATGGCGAGCTGTCATTGTGACCTGTCAGAACTGAAATGATCTTTAAAAAAAATCATATAAAATTGAGAGTTGGAGGGATCGATCTCAAATTTGGCACATATGTGTAGCACATGTTGCTACAAATACCCTATAAGCACTGTGACCAAGTTTCAAGCTTCTAACTTTTAAAATACAGAAGTTATAGGTATATTTATATGGCAGTCCGATAAAATGATAAAATCGCCTGAAAATTATCGTCTACGATGATTATCATAGGTTTTCCTATCGTATCGTTATCGTTGAAAATATGCACGATAATGCCCTTATCGTATCGTTATCATACATTTTAACAATACGATACACATCTCTAATTAGGATCAGCGTTGAGTTGACCATTAGTCCATACTGAGTTGACACACTCACTCCCTACCCAGTCCTCCCATTAGTATCCCATAAGCCATCACTGCCAGAAAATGATCCTACTGGCTGGACTACAGCAGCAGCAGCAGCCACTTTGACCACTCTTAATGACAATAACCAATGGTGGCCGACAAAATAACTAACAGTGCCCATCACACAACAAGATAAACAACAGTGGTTCAAATTGCCAGCTTTGCACAGTGTTGGCTCTGCGTGTGGGTTATTTCAGCCAAATAACTTATCATTGGGTTTTTTTAAAAAAATGGCCACGGTTGGTTAAATAACAAACTGTTGACTATTTTAAACCACCGTTGGTCATCGTGTTGTTTGAACCCAGTCAGGCTGTCATTTCACAGATTGCCACGGATGGATTCATTTTTAATTGTTGGGTAAGAATTTTGTTCAAACTATATTTATTTATTTATTTGTTGTTGTTGTTGTTGTTGTTGTTGAGAACTTACCCAAATGTGTAATGGGATGGAAGGAAATAGAGATTTTTTTTAAAAAAGACAAAAATATGAATGTGGGACAAAGTAAAACTGCCTGATTCCTCCTTCCAGGCGGAGGGCTTTCAGTGCTTATGTCTGATCTCTGTATATTCAGTCCCTGTTATGTATTTCAACCATGTTTGTGGTGCTGAATTGGGGCTACCACCTCTTTTTCCTTCCAGGCTCCTTATCTTTAAGAGCTTCATGGCAGGTAGACAGGCAGGCACATGCCAAGCTAGTTATGCAGTTCCTTGGATCTTGGTCCTAATAGTCCCATATAGACTTTGATTGTTTGTTTACTTATTATAATCTTTCTATTCACATGTTGAAGGTGGCTAACAAAATCAACATGGCACAAAACAGTGATTCTTGCTGAAGAATGGAACAGTTGGCTTTGACCCCCTCCATCTGTTGCTGGCAGTTGGTGTTTTCTGATGGCTCCGGAGATGCTACCTCTCTGGAGATACGAAGGGAAAGAAGAGAATTGCAGGGCAGGGGGAGATTCACAGCAAGATTCCAAAGATATCTCTTGAGTATATGTTAGATTGCAAACACTGTATTTCAGAAGCATTTATTAGTATTCATTAGAATAGTGCCGCATAAGAGTCAGATATCTTGATGCTCCTGAATAATAATGCACGTGAGAAGGACCATAACGAGCCTATCTGTTCGGTCACATTGCTGTCTCTGATATTGACAATTGGTGTTGTCCTGTGATAGCAACATTGATGACATTAGGCAATCATCCTTTTTTTAAAAAATCCTTTAATCATCCTTTAAAAAAACACCAGATATTAATTTATGATTAAATGCTTTATGGGGTAACATGGAAGAAGGCTTCAGTGGTCATATCCCTAGCTGGACATGTAGTTTTCCAGCCTGATCCAAGGGAAGATGTTATCTATGAAAACTTGAAATCAGGAGGAGCAACAGCAAGCTGGACTTAGTCCAGAGAGATCCACACACATGTATATGCACACTTCTCTGTCCCTGCCAAGGAAAGCAGGGTTCCAGCTTCTTTCGAAGAGCTATATGTACACAGCCCTGGCTACTCCAGCCATGCACTGGTGGGCTGAAGCCATAATATTTTGAATATATTCATCATGGTGCACAACTAATGGTATAACAAAGGAGAAATCACTGTAGTGTGTGAATTTTCATTTCACACCATATGGATATTTCAATGAGCACTCCATGAACCAAGTGATTTTATAACATGTTTTTCCCTTGATTATGTTGATTTCCTTTGGTTGCTAAAACTAGATGATGTGATCAGAAGATGATGTGACATGTGTATCGAGAACATTTGTTATATTTTGTAATGTCAAAAAGACACCCCCCTTTCTCTCTCTCTCTCTCTCTCTCTCTCTCACACACACACACACACACACTGAATGCAATGTGATATTTAAGAAACACATTGTAGTAAATGCATTGTAATGTCATGAGCATGAAATGAATAAACAACAGTATTCATAGCTTTTTGTTTGTTTATGGATCCTGAAACATTTATAATCTCCAACTTTCAAATACATTTTACTTACTGCTAAGAGCCAAGGAGTACTATAGGCAAAAGTCTGTATAATTTATTAATTATTATAATTATGAGTTGCATCTTATCAAAGCCCTTCAGGAAGACCCCAGGGGCCTGACCCCTTCCCTGCATCCATAAGAGGTTGCACTGCCATCCTCTGACTCTAAGAATTTTAGCCATGAAGACACCAGCACACAATAGCTACCCTCACATTGTTGCAGCCTGAGGCTGCTAAAACAGACCTGGCCCATTGAAGGGACAGTGACTAAATAGTCTAAACTTAAGGCTCACTCACAATCTGCTACTTGCTGGACCAACCTGCAAGTAAGATTGTCTGGCTTCTAGCTCTAGCACCACTTGCAGCTTTCCTATTCCTGTTCTTGCAGCCATGGGACATCTGACTCTGACTTGGTCGGAGTCCAGTTGAATCTGACTTGTCCAGGACTTTGGTGTGAACCAGATCCCTATTGGACACCCAGGCCTCACAAGTGCTTAACAACGCTAAGCCCTCTTTACAAGAGAGCAGAACAGAAAGAAGGAAACAATAAAGAAAGAGGAACTAGAGAGACAGAAGGAAGGAAAGAAAAGCGCAACATGCACACAGAGAAAAGACAGATAGAAGGAAAGAAGGAAAGAAAGAAAGAAAAGCCTGAGGAAGAGAGAGAGGTAATAAGGTAAGAGTGATATAGAGAGAGAAGAAGGAAGGAAGGAAGGAAGACAGATGAGAGAGAGAGAGAGAGAGAGAGAGGGAGAGAGAGAGAGAGAAGCCAGAGTGAGTAACACACACAGAGTACACATTCATGCACACTCACTCACACACAGAGGTATGGGGGTACTCCTAGCACTTTTGCGATTGCCCCCCTGAATAGTCAAAATGCCAAATATGCCCATGGTCCCAATAAGGGTGGAGACCTCAGCATTACAGTAACCCAACTAGGATGTTACCAGAGCATGGGTCACTTGAGCTAGGCTATCTCTGTCCTGGCTTCAGCTGGTGAACCCACTAAAGGTAATTATTAAATGCAAACTCAACTAATTTGCCACTCACTTCAACAGAAGTGATGAGTTTCTTTAATTTATCTTCTAAATGTGCCATGTTAATCCCATTTGACAGACATGCAATAAAGAAAAATTCACCTTTACCAGTCATGGGACATTATAGGAACCAGAAGCGTTCAGTGAGGTTAATCATAATGCAGTCTGAATGTGTTCTGATTAGAAGGGGCAAACAGTCCTGCCATTGCCTACAAGACCTTCTTTTATAACGCACCATAATGACAATCTCTCATGAGAGAGAGGTTGGGTTCTCATAAGATCTGTCACACAGAGAAGGGAACTGCTAACCCAGGATCCAACCATCACTTTGCTTCTAACGATGGCCATTAAGAGATTTCAGTCAAACATGTTCAAGAAATAAGGAGATAATTTAGAGTGTCTGTCCACTCTCTCTCAGTCATTTTCTGGTGGAAGCAATCAGAGGACAGTCTGAGAATTAATTTTGCTTCTCCAATTCACATGTGCTAATAGCAGTTGATGGCCCTATCATAACTTTCTTCCTACTTATTTCTTCACTTATTCCATAACTGCACGGCTGTTTCCTACTTTCCATGACTTCAAAATTGTCATTTTATCAACAACTTTGCACTTAGTATTTATGATGCATGACAAAATGGTATATATAGATATAGATATAGATATAGATATAGATATAGATAGCACATAGGCTCTCAACTCGAGAGAAGTGATTATGTCTTATCAGATTTCTAGCTCTGCAACTTCCAGACACTTCAGGGAGGAGTATTATTCTCTAAAGCATGTTAATAAGATGTAATGAAATGCATATATATATTTGATCAGAAATTTGTAGAAGCAGACACGTTAAGTCGCATGCCCTACATCTGCCTCTTAAGCTATGTTTGCTTGGAAGTAAGTCCTGTTGATTTGGGTGAGATTAATTAGCAATAAGTATCAATAGGCTCACAGCCATAGAATGAAAGAAGACACTAGTAGTAACTTTGATTGGGTGGGGTACTTTTATGTCTTCATCTGCATCTCTGCATACACATTCACAATTTAATTTGTAAGTTCCTTTGGGCACAGACCTGTCTCTTTTTGCTTGTGGTGTTCTCTAAATCACCCTGTACATTGATGGCACTATGTCACACTAAATACCAATATATAATGGCTGACAGCCTGTGTACAATAGCTGGGATCCAGTGGGATTGTTCCTTTAAACTTTCCCCCATTTGAATGGCCAAGTCCCATTCATGTTCTATCACAAAGCCTCTCCTTGATCTACTGTGTAGGATTTATTTTATTTAGTCTTCATTTTTTTTTTGTTCTAGTTCTCTCCTGCTTTTTTGTATTTTATGGTTTTGTTAATATCTTTTGATGGATGTGGATTTATTACTGTTTTATTTCGATATGGCATTGTACTTTCACTAGTCCTTATGCTAACAAATAAACAAAATCCAAAACAGAAACTATCCCCCTCCGGATACCTGGCACATACTTAATGTTAGTATATTTTTAAAATGTGATATTATATCTCTATCTTTGCTGTCATGTTATGTGTCCTTCCACATGGGGAGTGTAAATGATAGCTGCTGTTTGCTTTGGAATTACTAATCCCTTGTTCAGATTCATAAAGTGCTGAAATTCACCTTTTCAATATTCTAGTCTTGTTCTAGCGCCTCCTTTGTGTTGCTGGTATTTTATAGGAAGCAGAAGTGGCATGAATTGCCATTCTTATTCCACTCGCCTAGCATCTCTGATGTTTGTTATCACCAATAATCCAAGCATTCCTTTTTTGCTTAAGACTTAGTCTCTAATCCTTTCATCCAAGGTGAAATTGCAATTAATGCAATTAATGCATTCACTAATGCAATTAATGGAAAAGTTATGGAATAAATGTGGAAAGCACTGTGGCACCATTATATCCAACAAATGACATCTGTAACCAGTTGTCTTTGTCTTGTCCTGAAAAGGTGGAATAATATCCACGCAACACTGGTGTAAAGCCCTGACTTACAACTCTGGATGGGCCTTTGTACCACATCCATTTCTCACCAGGTTGTTGGATTCTGCTTCTAAATTCATTCATATTAATCCGCAAAAAATATTCAAACATATAACCATGCATTTTCCCAACTGTGGGCATTTTTGAAAGATTTCTTTCCCATAGGATATGAGATGTCCATATTTTTTTCTGATATACACATTTTTCTACAAGTTTTTTATTATTATTGTTGGACCTTGAATATATGGTAAAATGTGGATTTGGGGTTCATGACTGCCTACCAGTTTGTGATTTGGTTCATGGAGTGTGAATTTGGAGAAAATCCTCACTGATCTTTATTTACAGCAGACATGCCTGACTTGTGACTTGCCAAACTGATTATAGCCTAGGGGTGACATGTAGTTGACCAGAGTTTCAATAAACTGCCTCTTAGAGACTGCAAAACCAGGAAGGTACTGAGCACCTGGCCAGCTACCAGAGCTGGCTGGTTGGCTATGTTTGGCTTTGTAGCTCGGAAGTTGCAATCCTGGCCAAGAAGAGGGCGAGGGCATCATTATCATCATCATATTTGTATATCATCCAACTGGCACCTGCTTTTATGAACTTGTTCTTCAGGTGTGAAGCAGCTTTGCTGTTCTCCATCAGAAAGGCATCCTTCGACGTTGAATGGTTTCTGGATTTTCTAAGGGTGCCTCTAGACAGGGGATTTTCCCCGCGGTGGCTTCAGAGTGGCAGCAGGTGATTTACATGACACTGCCACCACTCCAAAGCCATCTAGGGGCAAAGCCCACTCTAAAAAAGTCAGGCATTTACCCCGACATTTTTAGCTTGGAGCAATGCGACGATGGCATTTTCCATCTGTCCCTCTTGCTCCGGAGCTTCTGGGAGGCGTGCCACAGTCTATGGCGACCACTGCTTGGTCGCCATGGGCTGGGCAGGGAAGGGGGTGGACCAGCAAGCCATAACCTCACTGCATCACCTCTGCGCCTCCACAGACCTCTTGCCTTTATTCCCCCCCCCCATTTAAAAACGTTTTTTTTAAAAAAAAACACCTTACCTTGGAAGAGGGCAGACGGATGCTCCCAGGCAGCCCTAAAACTGCCGCTCATGCTTTGCTCAGCAGGTGCGGTGGAAGGAAAGCCCGCCGTGGCGCTCCTTCCACTGTAGATGGGCGGAAGGAGCGCAAATGCGGGGTGCAACGGCTGCCGCCACCGGTGCGATGCCATCCCGATGCCGTGAAGATGAGGGCTAAGACTTTACATTATTTTGGAGGAAATATATTGGATTGGATCCAGAGATACTGTCCTTGCATGTGAGGAGAGAACTGAAATCCAGCAGTGTGCTTCTATGACCACAAGGCATTGTACAAATACTTGCAGAATATCCTAAGATGCATGCTTGAGGTAAGTCTGTGTCACAGGGAGTCTTTGGCTAGCTTTTCAATAACAGTTTGAACAACAGCACCATTACCAGCCCCATAATTTATTTTGTTTGCATACTACTGGATCCAAACCACTAGCGTTATCATCATCTTCTGTCATCTTCATCATCATCCAAAACTGTCAATGTAGATGGGGCTATCCAGTGTCACATGAGCAAAAAGCCAATTCTCGTCAGACAGGAGCTTACAATCCAAATATTGATGCAGCAGGAAACAATAGAACAATGTCAAATGGGTGAGGGAAAGTAACAAGAAATAAAAGTAAACAAATGCAATTGTGTGTCTCTAGGATGAAGGTTTCAAATATGTTTAATTTGCACCACATTAATTACAAAAAAAAAAGTACAAATCTGTTCAGAACTTCATAGCAGTCATTCATAATAGGGATATTTCAGCATTTGCAAATTTTTTGTTCCTCTGAGAGCTTGGAGGCTCTTTGAAATTCCACTTCTAGACAAGTCACGTCAGTTTTCAAAGAGAAACCAGAGCCATAGAAGTGTGTATCTGTGGCGGAGATGGGGGGAATGTCTCCTTCATATCAGGTAAACTAAAAAAAAATCTCACACTCTGAATTAAGAAAAAAAAAAGTTTTCACATTTGAACTCCGCTTCTTCTTTGAAGTCTGGCTTGAGTTCAGTTTTCTTTTTTTAAAGAATCTTTCAGCAAAGTGTGAATGGTGTGAGTTGAAACCTTGATTTCCGCAGGCCAGTCTGTCCTCTAATCAACCCATGGGGTTTCATCTCTTCCGGACTTGGCTCCCAAAGAGATTGGATAATTAATGCTATTCTTCAGGAACTCATTGGGGATGCTTACTAAATGCGGCTGAGAAGGAAAAAAAATGGCAGTGGGGGATAACGACTCTGTTGCAATGATGCTAAGCATATTTACATGGAAGCACATATCTTTACTTCTACACAGATATATTAAGGATCACAATATAAGCCTGCAGCCTACATGTAAGAGTGTTCAGTTTGGTTTGCAGACAATTTCAAGTCAGGCTGTGCATCTGACTCCCCTGAGAAATTCTGTTGATCTTTTTGAAAGTCAGGTGTTTTGCCAGAGAAGGAACACCCCACCTCCAGCCAATTTGTTTTGAATTTAAGGTAAATGTAACTCTAAAGTAACCAAACATTGATAGATAAACTTCATGTAGGGCCCATTCAGATGACACTGAAGGCTCTGTGGTTAGCTTAACCATGCTTCACTGTGGTTAGCACTAACCACAAGCCATACACCTGCACACAACACTGTTAACCCTGTCCAGTTCCCAGTTTCCTTAACCACTTGCTAACTAGGGGTGTGCACGCCCAAAATTATTGTATTGTATTGTTATCGGAAATCACTTTTAAAAAAAAATTGGATCGGATTATATAGGAGGTAAATCGTACCGTATTTCCGATATTTAATTCGGAGCCCTATTTTGCCCTTTAGAGCTGACTTTTTTTTGAAAAAATGCCCAGAACTTCAGTATTGTCAAAGTTAGAGTCTTGAAACTTGGTCACAGTGCTTATGGGGTATGTCTAAGTATGTGTATGAAATTTGAGATCGATACCTCCAACCCTCAATTTTATATGAATTTCAGAACGAGTACGATTATTTAAAAATTCATAGAAAATCAAGGGTTTGAGCAATTGCTCTGATTTTTTTCACAAATGACCAGTCAGGTCCCATCTTCAATTTCCCACAAGTTTCAAGTTTTTACCTTTAAAAATGTAGAAGTTACAGTGGGGGGTGGGGCTTTTGGGGGACCCCCTATAACTTTTTAATTTGAAAAGATAGAGACATGAAACTTTTTGGTCATTGCAAATTGGATCTTGCTAGTCCTGGCTCCACAAGTTTCATGTCATTATCATTTCAAATAAAAAAGGTATTCACATGTTTCCCCCAATGCAAGCCTATGGGGAAAAAAAGTAGACGCAAGATTACAGAAGGGAGGCCTGGTCAACCAGCTGTCAATAAAGTTGCACAATCTTTAATAAAGTCATATAAAATCGAAGGTTGGAGGGATCGATCTCAAATTCCATACACATGTCTAGCACATGTTGCTACACATATGTGCCAAATTTCAGATCAATCCCTCCACCCCTCTATTTTATATGATTTTTTAAAAGATCTTGCAACTTTTTGATGGGTCTGAATGAACGCACATGGTGAGCTGTCATTCTGACCTGTCAGAACTTAAACAATCTTTAATAAATTCATATAAAATCGAGGGTTGGAGGGATCTATCTCAAATTTCATACACATACTTAGGCATATCGCATAAGCACTATGACCAAGTTTCAAGCCTCTAACTTTGAAAATAAAAAAGTTATAGGTTTATTTATATAGCTGTCCGGTAATCCGAAAAAAATCCGATATAATCGGGCTGAAAATTTTCAGATCGAATATTTATTGGAGGTTTTTCTATCATATCATTATCATTACTCAGATGTCTGATATCGACCTTATCGTATTGTTATTGGACATTTAAATGATATGATACACATCCCTAATGCTAACAACAAAGATGAGCACCTGAGTCCTCCGAATGCTCCACCCCATATCCCATTAGCCCTTCTACCAAGAGAGCTGGCAGTTGTGTGATTTAGGCTATTTAGGCCGGTCTATACTGCTAGCTCTATGATTTCAGCCCCTTAACCACAGGTGTGTGTCAGACAGCACTTTAAGCCAAAGTTAGTGCCGTCAACTCTTTGGCAGAACAGGGTTAGTGAAGCCAACAACAATGTCGTTAGCGAAGGAACCTGGTTAAGGAAAACGCATGTCAGACAACACCATTAACCCTGCTGCTTAACCAAAAACCCTTAACCAGCATGGTTAATGGTGTTGTCTGAACAGGAGAAAAAGGAGAGCCAAGCTCTGGTGCTATATATAAATATTTTTCTTTTTTCTTTAATCTTATCCTCAGACTGCTCGACGCGTTTCGGATAAAACCTTGATCAGGAGCTGAGAGGAACAAAGGCACTTCTCTGTAATTTTGTGATTGTCACCACAATATTAATCCATTACAACAAACAAAACTAAATACAGAATAAAATACAAAAATAAAAGTTTTCTACTCATTAAACGTCCCAGTGGGCTCTTTTGTGTATTCAGTTTTGTTTGTTGTCATGGATTAATGTTGTAGTAACAATCACGAAATTAAAGAGAAGTGCCTTTGTTCCTCTCAGCCCTTGATGAAGGTTTTATCCGAAATGTGTCGAGCAGTCTGAGGATAAGCTTAAAGAATAAAGAAAAATATTTTTGTATAGCACCAGAGCTTGGCTCTCCTTTTACTTCGGTTCGGTGGTGCTCTTTTCCCTCTTCTTTCCATCAGCGTTGTCTGAACAGGGCCATAGTATAGTATCAGAGGTTGATGAGGAAGTTTCCAGAAGAATTTAGCCATTAATTGCCAATACTGAAGAAATACCAAGAGACTTGAAAAGAGTGGCTCTTAAATAGTAGTGGGAAATCCCTGAAGACCTTTGTTTGGTCCTCAGCATCACGGTGAAAATAACATAGTGATGACAATAAAGGTTTCATTAAATTTTCCACCACAACCTAAGGACCAACTAACTTTCTAGCTTAATTTGAATATGAAAAGCAGTTTCATCAGAGAAAGAAGTTGCAATGGAAAACTGAAGGAACCCCTTTGGTATGTGCACAGTATTGTTTCATAATGACCTGTAGGAGTCTTTCATGCATCCTTCCATATGATAAAGACAAAAGTTACCATTGTAGGAATCAGTAAGGTAGAAGGTTCTCTTATTAAAGAAGCTATAAGAAGCCTGATTTCCACCCCACTGGTATGGCTTGGGTGGGGGGCAGCATTTGCGGGCAGGAAGGATGAAAAGATGCTTCATGAGTGCTGCTGGCATGCATGCAGTATAGGGCATGGGCTGGCCAATGCCTATAAAGGCAAGCTCTGCCAGCAACCCAGCCTCTTTTACTTTCTGGCTCCCTCCCTCCCTATAACCAGTATGGGGTTAGCCAGTTCTTTCCTTTTGAAAAGCTGAGTAGGAATTTTACCTGCCATGGATTGGCTTTTGTGTACAGGTTTTCACCTAATTCATACTGGGATTACATCTTAATGAAAGGTGAGTAGTTAGGTTGATTGGTATGGGCAGGGTTGTGCAGGAATTTTGGGTATTAGAAGAGGGCTGGTGAGCACTCTAAGGCACCTTTATAGCGATTGGCAAGTTCGGAGGCCCTGCTCCTCGGGGGTAGTGTGGCTCTTGTGCCAGGATATGGCTTGCCTTTGGGGACCTTCCTGCCTCACTTACTCAGAGCTGTGCAGTACCGAGCAAGGGTGACGCAAGGTGGTCTCCCCCCACTTATATGAAGTGTAGCTTAAGAAAGGGGCCAGGTTTACTTGACTTGACAGAGTGGCTTGCCCATAAGACACGCTAGTGGCCTGTACAAAGGATTGAATTGATTCCCACACTTTCACATGCAGATCCAGGGAGGGGTGAATTAACCGCTTTAAATGTTTCCTCAGTTCCTTCTCCGCTCACAAGTTCAACCCCTTGATGAAGACTTGTTTGCTTGAATAAATAACAAATACACACACGCACAAATGTCTACAGAGATGGGATGTAATGAGCTTGACCTTAAACATCTCTAGTTGTCACCAGAGGAACAGATTTAGCCTCCATCTCAATGGTGTCCCAGAGTGACCCCCTTTTTCTGTATAAATGAATCTCTGTCATTCACAGTTCCACGGGAAAATTTCTGCACTGAGAGTAAGGAGAAAACATTGCATTGCAGGAAAAACTGAATCACTAGTTTCTCTGATATTAAATAACCTCGAACTCACTGTCAGGGATCCTAATCAGAGTGCAATGTAGAAAGATATAGAGCCACATTTGTACTCTTATAGGTGTGCTCAAAACATGAGAAGTGTTATATAAATGTTGCTAGTAAATAAGACAAATCTTATCCAACTCAATCCCAACTTCCATACTTCCCAACCATCATAACGAAAGGGATTTTGCTTGAAGCTAAGACTTTATTCTCTGAGGGCGGCTTCCCTCCAGCTACTGGGTAACACTATTCAATTTAGCTTCCAGTGACCTTTTTTTTTACCTAGTATGCCTTCTGAAATTCTCTCCATCTTTGACAATATAAAAACTGTCTAGTTTCCCTCTGCTTCTGTTTCTGTCCACAAAGGAACCTGTGTTTTTCACCTAAGGATGGAACAATTTTGAGTAAGCAGCTGGATTTTATGTTTTCAGAAATGGTGATCAACCATTGTTTGTTTGTTTGATTCTCCTTCCCAGCCACACTTCAGAGAGTCTCAAGTGTACTGTAAGTTGAAATCATCTCAATACCTAATTTGAATATTTGTCTCCTCTCCAATTTTCCATCTTAAGCCTATAACCAAATGCAGACTCCATGGCGTGAACAGCAGTCACCTTTTCCTCTCTCCTTTTTTGCTTTGCTTACCATCTTGCCTTATGAAGAGTTCTGGAGAACTTGAAAGATTGCACAGTATTTGTGACTGTTGAGTTGGCCTAATAAAGATATTATGCTAATATGGATTTTAGCATTTGTCCTTTTTTTTTTTTTTTACCAAAATGGCTACCTTTACATTAAGAAGTTATTCTACAAATTAATTTAGACCTAAATATCAAATGTTTTTCCTCACTATCTGATTCTGATTAATTGCAGTGTCTGTGACCGGAATTTGTATCAAATGTAAATTCAAAAGGGAACATGAACTACTTTGGGTAAAATATATAAGCATTAATATCAGGAAGATCTATGCTTACCTCATCTATACTGAAATGAGTAGCAACTTCACACTACACACACACACACACACATCTCACACAGCCACTGAGAGCCAATAAGGATTTTGCCAAAAAAAACCCAAACCCCTCTTGCACACACTCTCTCACACACACGAATGTCTATTCGCTATGTGAATTTTTATACCCCACAGTAAAAAGGGTACCTCAATGTCTATTTCAAAGCTGATTTGATGAATACAGAAAAGGTCAAACTAAAAATAACTCAACTGAATCAGTTATGAGTGTAGTAACATATGCCTCATTTAATAATGAACTCAAAATATGCTCCGCAGTTTAAGTAGTATCATGAATGCTAATTTCGACAGTGAAGGGTTATGAACTACCTGTCTGCTGAAGCCTGGCACAAGGTCAGGCAGTTACAGAGCTAATGAAAACCCCAATGTACCAGATGGCAGATGATTGACATAAGAGTGCTAGCTGATGGGAGCACTGAAGTATCCTGGCGCATTCAAAATGACAGTGCACTGGAACACACATTAGCACACTATTTGTTTTTGTGTGAAAGTGACTTCTGTTTGGTTTGGCACTTTTTTTTATGTCAAGGGAAAAACTGGATTGCAGGATGCCACTCAAAGTGTTGTTGCGTGCAAACATTTTCTAAGGAGGAGGTGCTTTTGAGGAACGGTCCTGGACTCTTACTGTTCGCTGTTGGTAGAGACATTCAGTCTGATCATGTTCAGACCTATGTGCAACGAAGCTCTTTGAAATCAGTAGGCTTTGGCACACCACACTCTGCATAGGATCAGGATAATGGGCAGCTGGAGCCACAAATAGCCTGCAAATTGCTTACGAAGGCTTACAAAATTCTCCATTCTCCATCCAACGTCATGAGAGCAGACATCCACCCCATCTCCAACCTTCCAGAGCAGATTTGATGTAGGGATGATTGAGACATGCAAATTTTCTTTAATTGGTTTAGGCTGTGTGCAACTCCTAGGGCTTTCAGTGAGTCGCATATGGAAATTCACATTTTTGTGAGCATTTTTCCTCAGGGGAAATGTGCACAAAATATTCACACTAGGCCAAAAATATGCACAACATGTGCATATTTGAAAGACATACACATACAACTTCATTTCAGCAATGTAAAGTACCTGGGAAAGATACGTTAGGGTAAATAAACATTAGGGAAAATAGACATAACATTTTTGAATGGATTTTTTGAAAACTGCAAATAGGAAACAGGAAGGAACAAGCTTGAGCTATAAAAGACCCCCACAATCTTGGCCAAATTAAGACTGAGAGATCCATACATCTGGGGGCAGGGCGCACAGGAGGCTGCAGGGGGAGGGGAAGAGTCCATTCTGCCCCAATGTCTATTCTACAGATATGTAGACACAAATAGACACAATCCTTTGTTTGCTCACCATCCAATTTATCCCCTGATTTTGCACTTCCAAATTACCCAGTCTTATTTGCAGAGTGGCACCAATTATGGCTGTGCATGGACCCCCACCCCCCCTCGATCCAATGTGGATCCCGATCATGGAGGTCTGGACCGAGCCTGATCCGATCCGCTTCAGATCTGGATCTGGATCCACTCCAGGTCCATGCAGAGCCCTCCCTCCCACTCTCCCTGCTCCCTCCCTCCCCCAAATTGCCCTGCTTACCTGCAGCCTCCTCTGCGTTGTCCCCCATCATCCTCTGGGTCATCCTGCCTCCTCGATGTCGGACGGCCGCTTTCCCGCTCGCGCCACATGATGACGTCACCCTCCGTGACCAGCAAATGCTGTGCTAGTGGAGGAGGCTGCAGGTGAGCCGCCTACCATTAAGAATAGCCAACAGTAGGCTAGATGGACAAATTCTTGACCTGGTGTAAGGCATCTCCCTCTGTTTCTTAGTTTTGACATCTGGATTTTGTCCTTTGCATACTTTGGGCAGTAGCCATTAGTGTCATTGTTTTGGGTGGGTGCACTAATCTGCGTCTGACTTGGGGGATGCTCATCCTGCCATCTGTCCCCACTCATCAGGCTGAAATTGCAACCCCTCTGCTGTGTCAATGGTGTCCAAAAAGCCCCATGTATGTAAGGGTAAAGGCGTGAACACTCTGTTTGTGCCGTTACCCTTTCATGAATAGTGCCTTTACGGCCACCATTGATGCAGCGGGGGGGAGGATTGCGCAACTTCGGCAGCGAGGGCGGGGGGCTGCTGAGCGCCAGCAGGGGCCCCGTGAGTGAGGGTGGGTCCACTCACGCCAAATGTGCCCGACTTGGTCAGACTCCCAGACTCAGCCAGAGGCTTGCAACATCCCTAGTCATTCTGCAAACTCAAATAGCGTCAGCAGACCTCTGCTGAATCTTTCTGTTGTGCGTGTGGTTGCCGATTACGCCTGTACAACTGGCTGTGCAACAGCTACAGTTACGTTTGTGTGAGCAGTTCTGCAATATGCAACTTGTTGTGCAACCCATTAGGTGACCGGCTGTGCATCGCTCTTGCGCAATCTGTTGTCCAAACTTATAGACCAATAACAAAATAAATTGCTGGGATTCTGCTCGTCCCTATTTGCAATGCAAGACTGATTGAATGAATTACCAACACTGCCACTGACCACTTAGATTTATGATAGGGAAACTATGGATTTCTTTTTATTAATTTTTTATTGTGGTTTTAATGAAACAAAACAAAATAAACCATATAGGGAAAAAATAAAATAAAATAAAATAGAAACAAAACATTGCATACATAAGAAATATCAGCATTCCATTAAATAATAATAATAATAATAATAATAATAATAATATATTTATTTATTTATTTATTACTCACCTCTCTCTACGGATCGAGGTGGGGAACAGTATCAAACATAAAATACAAAACTGATTAAAACACTTAAAACCAATACATCATTAAAATACCAATAAAACACCAATAAAACACTTTAAAATTCAAAATACAAAACTCTGAAAAAAATGGCAAAAAATTAAAAGGGTTTGGGGGTTCAATCGAGGTATATTCAAGGGGGGCATCTAGTGGAGGCCTAGTGGTTCTGCCTGCACACTGCATCCCCCAGCAGAGCATAGTTTGGGTGACTAGGGATGGACAAATCTGCCAATGCTGGTTTCTATCTATTCCTAATTTCCCCAGTCTTAAATTCAGTTCATCCTGAACACGGCGCTTTAAAAAGAAAAAAGAAGTTCACATGGCAACTTGTGTGCACATTTTTCCCAACACATGCATTTTGTATTCAGTTTTGCCCAATACACACATTTTTAGCAAGCCATATTTCCAGCATAATGCACTTTTGAACATTATTTCCACAAATAGAAGTCTTTTTGTATGCATTTCCCCCTAATATTCAAATGTTTGTATGCATTTTTAGATTGGACAGCCCCATTGCAAAATCTGGAGAAATGCAAACTTGCTTCCATTTCTCCCCTGTCTCCACCATGGTGGGTCTCATGGAGGAGAAAAAGAGGGGACCGTCCTGTTTGCGTGAGTGGAGATCTGCTAGTGAAACATTGGATTTTATCCAATCGGCTCTTGAACCACCCTTTAAGTGTGAGCAGCAAGTGAAGCTTTGACCTGGTCTTCCCCTTCCTACAGCTCTACAGCCCACTCCTGCTTGCAAATGGGAGCCAGTACATGAGGTGAATTAGAGGAGGCCTCTGAAAAAGCCACTATTGCTGTTCATGATGGAGAGGAGTGGGTTGAAGCACCCTATGTGTGCCTCAGCTTGGGAGAAAGAATATGAGATGCATGTGAAGGGGGATTCTTGGGATAAGGAGCTATACTGTGGTAGGGCAAGATTTGGGAAACAACTTGGGGGCAAGATTGGGCTTCAAGGATACCAGTTGCTTTTCCCTAACAGAGCTGTGGGTTGGGTCATACATCCCTGTGCATCTCTTCATTTCTCTTCATTTGTTTACTGAACACCTGATGGCTGAAGTGATTTGGTGGTACATTTGGACATGCAGGTACTCATCATGACAGTCACCATAGCCATGCCCCAAGGAGAGTTCAAACATGGAGGTAGCGGCATTGAGCCATATCAACAAAACAGTTCTAACAGTTTTCCTCTCTACCAGGAGCAGGTCATTTGTAAAGCTAATGGGTCTTAATCACCCATTCAAAACCAAGCCCCCCCCAAAACATTTTGCATTGCCCCAGGGATAAATCTCAACCATGCATTGTTTCTGGGAAAATTCTTTCCTCACCCACTCACAAGCTAAGCTCAGAGACAACAGGGAATCATGGAGAGTGGGTGGGTGGTGTGGCAGTTCACATCATCATCATCTGTGCTAATCAAGAAGTGCTTCGACCCTGTGAGCCCTGGATGACTTGTGAGGATAGGCCCAACTACACAAGCAAGCCAAGCAGTTGTGTGGAGTAGCAGCTGTATTTTTAAGGACACCAGTAAAGTGCTGTGTGATTTGAGGATGTCACCCACAATACCATGCAAGGTTCCAGGGGATGCTCAGGTGGAGCTATGATGAATGGGACTGACAGTCATTTTCATATAATCTCCAAAAGGGCACAATAGGAAGAAATGCATTATTTTTACATCTCTGCAAGGCAAAAGGAATGGGAGATTTAGAGAACCTGGATGATGCACTTCATCTTGACCTCTCTCTCTCTCTCTCTCTCTCTCTCTCTCTCTCTCTTCAAAACCTGCTTTGTATTGAAATGGTTTGGAAAAATCTCTGCTTTCTTTATCTCTTACCCTGAAGTCCATTTAGTCACATTTACTTGTCAGATGCACTGATTCCTATCTATCGCTTTGAACCTGAATTACCTGCAGGGTTAAGAAGTGAATGGTACTGTCCTGTTGACAATTTCTTGAGAACTCTAATGATGTGGATTTATGAGACTGCTGCCTTTTCCAAGTGGTCTCACTTGGATGAAACAATCCTGCTTTTATAACATACTTGGGAATCATGCTGTCTCAAAAGATGGCACCTATTATCTTGTGTGAAATTTAATAGCTTTTCACCACTTTGACTACTAGCATGTTCACTGCTAGAGTCTTTATGAAAGCATGTATTCTCAAATAGTTAACAATACGCATATTTACATGGGAAATATCTGTTTGTCATTCTGCTCTTTCCAAAAAGGAAACATGTAGAAGACAAGAAAGGGAGGTGCTACATAGCACTCCCACAAATCTGGGCTACAAATGCTCTAGCCCATCCTGGCAACCTCCAGATGTGGTGGGATGCAAATACCATCATCCCCAGCCAGTGTGGCATGATGGGAGTTGTAGCCGAACACATGCGGAGAGTACTGGGTTAGGGAAAGCTGCTCTTGCCCAAGGAATCTGGTTTCAATTTCTTGTGCTACACTGTCACTGTTCTTCAACTAATGAAGGATTCGGGGCCGTTTCCTGCATGCCTCTGCCATGGCCCGTTTGCTTTGATCATGCTGGGCCCATGCATCTGCCTAGGGCAGAACCAAGAGATGGAAAACTCTCCCCACCCCAGAAAAAAAGTGACAGTATACCCATGGTTTGACTGAGAAAGCAATCATACAGCAGGCAACAGTAGTACAGTCAGATAAATTTAGATTCTGAACTTACAGAGGAGGGGTCTTTTTAGATGTTAAAATGTGTGGCAATGTGTATTTCTTTTCTTACTTTTAAATGTGGTAAGCCATTCCTGCTCTATTTGGGAAGCCTCATGCTCATGCAGCTTGGGCAGGAGGGTAGACTTCTGCCACAAAAAGGTGACAGTCTTTACACATTGGAGGAGAAGTGTCTGTGCCTCGTCTTTGTATTATGTGACTATTCTGTCAATAAGAACCTAGATAAAATGATAAATACTTCAAATGTAGGACTTATAAAGTAACCCTGTGTATCTCTATTCTAAAATAAGCCACACTGATTTCAACGAGGCTTGCTCTCTAGTAAGTGTGGATAGGATTGCAGTCTTGCAATCTTCTAATCAGAAGTAAGACTTGCTGTGATCAATGGGACTTGTACCCAGGTAAGTGTGCATAGGATTGCAGGTTTAGCATATCACAAAAATGAACACTTAGGATAATCCCAATGAGGTTATAGTGGTGTTAGCCTTGCACTGAATAAAATACACTCGCAACAATGGTTGGTCAGTATGCTATAATTATTTATTTATTGGATTTCTATACTTCCTTTTCTCTAAAGAGCTCAAGGCAGATATGGTCCCCTCCCCATATTTATTCCCCTGTGAGCTTGGTGAGTCTCAACCTATGCATGTTTAGTCAGGGAAAAAAAAGTTCTACAACTCCCAGCATTCCCCAGCCAGCCATACCCTCCAGATGTCTTTTACTACAACTGTGAGACCATTGGTCATGCTGGCTAGGGCTGATGGGAGTTGAAATCCAAAATATCTGGAGGGTGCCAGGTTGAGGAAAGCACCTCTAACCAGTACACCACACCAGCATAATGACCTTGCAGTGCACTTAAGATTTTTTTCCCCCTAGTTAGTGGATTAAATTTGAAAATCTCTGCTGCTCACGCCCTTTGAAAACTGAACTATGGGTCTAAATTAATGCCAGTTCCATGTCATCATTACAGATTCTAACTAATCAAGAAATATTAATTATATGTCTCCATTTTGCATCATCATATAACAGACCAGCTAATAGCTCATAGCAAGGGTTTTTTCCCCCCTCTTTAGACCAATACGTATAATCTCTCTAAAACCTAGGGAGTCTGGCTCAATTGGTGCTTTGAAATCAAATCAAGTTATCTCACAAAAGGTATGATACTTTTTCAAATATTTTTAAAATATCAAACATTCCTGACTTTATGTATTTATCTTTTGTTTTTGTTGTTTATTAGATTTAGATCCCACCTTTTCCCTTCTTGCAAGGAACCCAAAGTGGCTTACATGTTTCTCCTCCTTCTCCTCTCAACAACCCTGTGAGGTAGATTAGGCTGAGAGTCAGTTACTGACCCAAAAATCACCCAGTGAGTTTCATGGCTGAGTGGGGACTAGAACACAAATCTCCTGCGTCCCAATCTAACACTCTAACCACTACACCACACTGCCTCTCCACACGTGCTCATTTTCCCCTGAATGGTTTCATGCGCTCTGACTCCTTTGCCTCAACAGATTTTGACATATTTTTGGCCCCAAAAACGCGAATCATTTGCTTTACGAGTTGCAGAGGCCCTGCCTTCTTTTGTATATGGTCACTCTAGTATAGTGCCTGCACCTTTAACCATTGTGATGAAGAGGGAATTTCACCAGGAACTAATTGCATACAAATGACACTGGCTGAAATTCCCTTTTCTCTACAACTGTTAAAGTTACATGAGCCCTGACCTGGATTTTATCTGGTCACCCTAAAATATGTTAATATTAGTAAATTGTTTACAGGTAGAATGGTGCTGGGGGCAGTAAAGAACCACACACCCAGGCATCCCCAGCACTGCAGTCCTGATCCAAATTGTCCCCCGTAAGTGCTGCTGTTCATTTTAAAAGCTCATGGGAGTTCCTGCAAATGGATTTCCCAAGTTGCACCTAATCTGGTCCTTAGTCATCAAAATTGAAGAAGTGGCGCTCCTAGCCGCGAATCATAAGAACATACGAAGAGCCCTGCTGGATCAGACCCAGGGTCAAACTAGTCCAGCACTCTGTTCACACAGGGGCCAACCAGCTGTTTGACCAGGGACCCACAAGCAGGACATGGGTACAACAGCACCCTCCCACCTATGTTCCCCAGCAACTGGTGTATATAGGCTTTAATGCCTCCTGATTTTGCAGTTGAAGGGCACTATCCTGCACTGCCCAACTGCTAGTGGAAATAAAAACTAGTACAACAAGAAATTGCCGTTTCAGAAACATCCAGAAGCAAACATCAGTGTTCATTTCCAGAACCAGGGCAGGTCAGTGGAGCTCCCAGAAAGTTCTGCTTGCACGGGTGGTCGGTTCTGCCTTCACAAAAGAATCAACGCAGGCACAGAAGCAGTGGTGGGTTCTGCCCCAGATTCCAAAATGTCTGGTATGTATTCTGCTGGAATTAATCTTGAATAAGAGAACCCTTGTTAACATAACCACTTTCCTAAGGTACCACACCGTATAGTTCTGTTCTCCATTATACTGACAAGCACTATATAAACAAAGCTGAGCCTTTTGTACACCATTATTCTTCATAAGTTAAAAACCTCGGGTTTTGCATAAGGCCTATAATTGCGTTCTATTTCAATCACCAAAGTCCGGAGCCAGGAACTCTGTGGCCATTAATGCATGAAGATCTGTAACACAGCCAGCAGCGGGGGGGGGGGAGTGTTTGGGGACAGAGCTTGCATGCTCGCTTGCATCCCATTCCTACTATAGCTATATTCATGTTGTCGGTGAACCACCACAACATATTGAAAAATGCCTTTTCCTCCTTGGTGATGTGCTCTCATTGCAAACACATTTGCAGACGTTCAATGACCTTCTTCTAGGCTCCATTTTCCTTTGCCCCACAATCCTCAGCCTCATTTCCCCACAACTCACCTGCCATTTCATATTACTGGCTGTGGCCACCCACCCGAGTGTATCAATGATGTCATCACAATGCTTCATCTGACGTGATGACATCACAGATATGTTGTTTGAAGGGACATTGTCTCACATTACCCAACAACTCTTCAGTGACCTGCCTCTGTCTATTGGCTGGTAACAGTGGGTGCCTTGCCAGGCCATGATGGGCCCTAAGAAACAATCATCCTTTAACTCAGAGGAAGGGGCAGGTAAAGTGTATTATGGTAGTGCTCGCTCCTAGATCTCTCCTCTCATGGGAGTCACCAACAAGTCAGGTGCTTTCTCCAGGCTCTTTATGTGACACAATTTAGCCTACTGGTGGTATAAGGAAGTTTACTGTCTGCTATCCCCACAGAGCCTTGCTTTAGCTAGAGCTGGCCAGTTGCAAACAGATTAAATTCCTGCCTGATGCCCCACAGATATCAGTTGAAGAGGTCCTGTTAGCTGGTCCGGAGAGATGCCATGTCTATTTTCTCCTCTTTCAGAGGGTCATAAGCACAAACCTATAGAGAAACATTCACTATGTAATGCTACTGCCTGTCTGCCACCACCATAGCTTTTTTCGCATGAGCTTACACAAATTCTTATAAAATATACTTACGAATTTTGAGTGCTATTATTTTGTTTGTTGTTGTTGTTGTTGTTGTTGTTTTAAAAAGAAGTTCTGTAAGGTATCCATTTCAGTTTGCTGCAGGTGCTGCTGTTCTGCAGCCAGGCTCCAGCTATTGTATTTCTCTTTGAAATTCAGATACATGCCCATATTTTCATGGAAATGTGTCCCCATGCTACAGTCTGAGTATGCAAACAACTAACTACTTCTATAATTGGCAATTTGTATGCGTAATTAGAATACACGCACCTTGAATCATAGCAATACCTGTACATACCTTTCTTTTGCTGAACATGTAGTCCTGATTCATGTCCTTCTCTGAACATGGATGTTTCTTCAGTGAGGTAGATGTTTCAAAACTCAAGGATTAAAAGCTGAAGATGCAGTCTGAAGGAGTCCCAAGTGTCCCACTTTAGATTTTCTCCTGTATTAACAGTAAATAGCTACTTAAATTAACTCCACACATTCTTTTTTCTTTCCTCCTGCCCTCATTGTGTGTACTATTTTTTTTTTTGTATTTTACTTTCTGTATTCGATATGTCGTGTTGTGCTTTCAGGTCTGTTGTCTTAAGTGTGGAGCTGCAAATTCGGTTTTTGCAAGAAAAAGTTTACATGATTGAGGCACACTTCTGTATGAATGTAAAGTCTTGGATTTTCACACCGATGTTCTATGCAATTGTGTGCACACCCAGGGTTTTCTTACACACACACACACCCAAAATCCATGTGTGTGTGTGTGTGTGTGCATGTGTGCATGCACATGCGCAAATGAGAACTGTATGAAAGCAAGGATAGCTTTGTCTCCACACCGGTAGCACATATCAGAAGACTCTGAGGCGTCATTGGGGCCCTAAATCCCTCTGCTTTTTCTCTAGGCCCTTGCTGATGTTGCTGATGACTGTAGGGCTGGCTCAGACATGCATATTCACCACTTGATGTCTGCCATATTGTGATGATTCACGTGTCTCAGCAGCACATGACAAATGTATGTCCTCACATGATTGCAAATGGCCCGTTCTCAATGGGCTCATTCTCACATTCAGCTGCCCCCATCAGCTGCAATTGTCCAGTCATGATCTTTCAGCTGGGAAAGTGGTGCCCAATGGCCCTCTGCCTCTAAGGAAAGTAGTAAGGGAAAAGGTTCTTTCAAAGTAGCATTAACCACAATCAGGGCATCAGCCACCCACATACCAATCACCTTCCTCTACCCATTTCCTCGGTTTCATGTTGTAAAAATTCTGACACTGCCAGGAAAAGCCTGCAGCATTACATACCTGAAGGGCAAAGTGCCATTCAGGAAGATTGGTCAGAGACCTGGCTGAAAAGACGGTGCCAACATTGGAGTACGCAAGTGCCAAGCCAAAGAACAGTGGGGCAAGGACAGATGGGAACAGAAGTAGGGGGATCATCGTTCAGCCCATCATTTTTTACATATACCATCTATGTCAGTAATACCAAATTATTCTCATAATATGATAGGCATTTTATTAAATCAGGAATTTTCTCAATATTGATGTAAACCATCAGGGAGACAGTGGCTGAATTTGGACGACACGATAGTCAATGGTAGGGTAATAATCAACTTTACAGTTGTTCATCTAGGGGGTACTCCCCACACAACATGGTAATAAATAATCAACTGTGGTGTGGATTAGGATCAGAGCTGAGTTGACTATGGCAGCATTCGGACAACACAATAGTCAATACAACTGACGATTATTCCCCACACACACACCACCACTTGCTTATTGTGTCGTCCGAATTCAGCCAGTGAGTTATAAAAAGACAGGCTCCTCATGCAGTGTCCCCCCAAGTTGACCTCTGGAAAAAAAATCCTAGTATTAAGAGAGAGTGTTACATTGGGGTCTGCACCCCTGTCTGGGCTGTACCACTTCAGATGGCGTATGGGGTCAAGAAGTGTGGCCGCTTACATATCTCCAAAAGAAAGTTCAAAAGCATACACAGATTTCCATACAATTTCCATATGCATAACGTAAATGGATAAATAATCAGTATAATTTAATTAGAAATGCCATACATCTCACCTCACTATAGTGGGAGGGAAATGTGACCTGGAGACCTGTGTGCCTGCTCAGTCTATTGTCTAGGGATTAACTGCTGATGGGCAACTTCAAAGCCTACCAGGTCTTACTTCTTAAGGTGTTTTGTGTTTAAACAGAGCAGGGATAGACAACACATGGCCCATAGCCCCTTATTATTATTATTATTATTATTATTATTATTATTTACATTTATATACTGCCCCATGGCCGAAGCTCTCTGGGCGGTTTACAAAAATTAAAAGACTGAACATTAAAAGTCAATATACAAAATTTAAAACCATAAAACATAAAATAGCAGATATTTAAAACATTTTAAACTTTTAAGCCTGGCCACAAAGTCAGTTAAAACCTCAACTTAAGCTGTTAAAATGCCTGGGAGAAAAGAAAAGTTTTGACCTGACGTCGAAAAGATAACAGTGTTGGCGCCAGGCGGGCCTCGTCGGGGAGATCATTCCACAATTTGAGGGCCACTACAGAGAAGGCCCTCTCTCTTGTTGCCGTCCTCTGAGCTTCCCTTGGAGTAGGCACCCGGAGGAGAACCTTTGGTGTTGAGTGCACTGTATGGGTAGGTTCATGTCAAGAGAGGCGTTCCATCAGGTATTGTGGTCCCAAACCATGTAAGGCTTTATAGGTTAATACCAGCACCTTGAATCGGGCTCTAAAACATACAGGCAGCCAATGCAAGGTCTTATATGTTCGAACTTTCTGGTTCCTGTTACCAATCTGGCCGCTGCATTTTGCACAAGCTGCAGCTTCCGAACCATCTTCAAAGGCAGCCCCACATAGAGTGTGTTACAGTAATCTAACTTGGAGGTTACCAATAACTTGAAGGTTACTGAAGCCAGGTTATCCCTGTCCAGATAGGAGCGTAGCTGGGCCACCAGCCGAAGTTGGTAGAAGGCATTCCATGCCACCAAGGTCACCTGAGCCTCAAATGACAGAGATGGTTCTAGGAGAACCCCCAAGCTACAAACCTGCTCCTTCAGGGGGAGTGCAACCCCATCGAGAACAGGTTGAACACCCTCCATCCAGTCAGAGGAACCCCCCACTAACAGCATCTCAGTCTTGTCTGGATTGAGTTTCTTTTGTGTGGCCTCCACTACTCCCCCTCCCCACTGATGCTCCCAAATGTCCCATAGCAGTGGTGGCCAAAACATGGAAGTTTGGACAATGGCAAATTTAGCTCTAAAACAAGGTGCCTCATGTTAAAGCTCAATTGGCTCTGTTTGGTTGCCACAGGGCCGCTCAAATTCAGCAGCAAACTACTCGGAGTTTTTTATGGTTACTGACCCACCAAAGTTTAATGAGTGTTGGGGGAAATTAGCCCCATATTTATCTATGATTAGAAGGCTTTGAGAGCCATTTATTTGGTAGAAAGGCAGAATACAAATCAAATCATTCAATAAAAATAAATAAATAAAAGTTATCAAGAAGAAGAGGTCTAGCATGGTCTTCTCCCTGATATGATAGGTGACAATATGGGAGCATTTTATTTTTATAGAGAGAGTCTCCAGCTATTTGAATCTACTCTTTCAGTTGGTAGTTGTACATACTAGATTCTGGTGAGAAGTAAGCCATTCAGTCAGCCCAGTCAAATGTGCTAGATGATCTATGGAGGATGCCCAGAGTTGCCATGTTAGAAAGGGTCCCCCATTCACTTCAATGTTGCGGACATGTCTGTGCGTGCAATGGGGCTGCAAAATCAGGTGTTCTGGTTATGCCTCATCACTTTGATAAATTCTGTTAGTGATATTAGGAATTCAAAGTGGCGGAAGGTCACAAACTAAACAGTTCAGAAATCCTGCCTTCTATGCAAGTCGGGTCGGGACCCCCTCCAAAATTTTGACTTGACTTGTATTGAATTTACCATCAGCCAGTTCTCTCTATCAGCTACACACCCATTCCTTCCCAAGCAAACCTACCCCTGTGAGAAGTGGGCAGGGACTTGAACTGTAGAGGATCTGCTGGTAACAGAAGAGGCCTTGTTGACCTCATTCATAAGGGCTTGATGGTTTTGAACACACTTAGAAATATTATTTCCTGCCAGTGTGCAGGGAACTTTGTAGCTTCCTCTATTTCTTGTGGCAAATTGTGTGGACAGGTTGGGGAAACTATACTAGCATCCACATCCACAATGAGGCCTACAAGGCCTTCCCTGTCTGCAGTGACCTCTCTCCCCTGTGGTCCTTCCTCTCACACATGTATTGAGGAAGTGGCAAGGGCCACTGAAGCAAGCTTTCTGAGGCTTGTCTTCCCCTGAGGTTTCTCAGAGAAAGGAAAGATTAAAAAATAAAAAAGCAGCACTTCTTTCAAGTTTTCTCCAAGAAGGCTAAAGGGCTAGTTGGACAGGTGGGCGTCCTCATCACTACTGTGGTTTAGGGAGGTAAGAGAAATTTGTTTCAGTTTACTTTTGACCAGACTTTACCCAGTTCACATCTCCTGGAACTGAATGCAGCCCCAATTGCAGTCGAAGTCCATGAATTTCCAAGTTGCAATGGAATTCACAGGGGAAAAAAGTTCATGACAAATGTGTCATTTTGAAAACAAAATGCACATAAACGTTCTTTAATCAAAGAAGATTGTGAACATTTCCCAAATTTGTATGAAAATACACATGGATTTTCATGTGGGGGGAATGAATTTCGCAATCTGATATGGACACAAGTTGGAACAAGCTTCAAGGTGGAGTCTGAGAATCTCAACAATTTTAGGTTTTGCTGACTTGCATATCTAGCCTATGAATTGGTTCACATTAAGAATTTGATGACAGCAATGTAAAATGATGATTTCCTATTTGAAGAGGCCATTATTTGCAGATCAAACATCACAGAACTCTAATTTCTCCCTGTGTCATGTCAAACATATCCCCCCCCCACACACACACACACTTATTCATCTGTATGCATAGCAACTGGATTGGCATCACACAGCTCAGGTCAGCCAACCTTTGAAATCATTGGTCAGGTCTTAGGTGAAGAAAGTACCAGAAAGACTAAACCCAATCACCTGCTGCTTCTCCCAAACAGCTGCTGATCAGTACAACTGCCAAGTTTCTGATAAAATTAGTGGAGAACCCGCATGCGGAGTCATCATTTGCATGGATAGTACCACATCCAGCTAGGGATATACTATCTCCCTCAATTGGGGTGAACATTTTTCAAAAGAAAACATTGCACATTCACTTGCAATTAATCATGTACCCAATAATCAAAATATATTAAATATTTGGTCTGCATCTGTGAATTGACCCTATATTTATGCAGTAGATTGTGTATACATATATACCTTTTTCTATCTTAATGAATGCCCAGAACAGGTTACACTTCATGAAAAATTAGATTTAGTGCCCTTTGCTAATGTGGTGTATGCATTTCATAACCTTCATGATGCCCAGATAAAAATGATTCTCCTTTCTATATACATGGGAACAGATGTCAATAGTGCATCTCAATAAATTAAGACCACTCTATACAAAATGACAAACATTTCAATCCGATGTGTTTAATGCTGTTCCCCGCCTCGATCCATTGGGAGAGGCGGGTAATAAATAAATATATTATTATATTATTATTGCATTCAGATTCTTTAGAATACATTTATACTTTTGAAAATAACCTGAATAATGTGGTGGACTTATTATACATGAGTTAACAGTTTTCTTGCCCTGAGCACATCTTTATTTTCAACTTACATATTCAAAAGTCTGACCTTTAAAATAATAAAATAGTAAAGGAATTCAACTGCATTTTATTCATGGATAGTAAGTTGCATACGGCAGTATTGTATGATTGACGCTGACAGAAATATTAGTTTGTCCAGTTCTATGGGCGACAGTCTGGGGCAAAAAAAAATCACATTACAACCTTGTTAAAAAAACTACAAGAATTTATTAAGGGTTATATCATTATGAAAATACATCATGGTTATAAAGCACTTCCTGGGGCTTTGCATTAGCAAAATTCGATGTGCCCTTTACACTTTGAAATTAGATAAACCTAAAAATGATTTATGCGCCCAAAATTTAAGGCAGTTAAGAAAACAAAATGTAACCATGCCATGGCTTCCTCATGCTTGTAGACATCCCTCAGTGATTTACATCCAAAATATTTTGTTTTTGAAATTTAGCAGGTATGAACTTAATTGCATTATGAAAACCACGCATATCACAATGATCAAGTAGTGGCCTAAGGAAAATAATATTATAAATACAAGTTGGGTTATGGAGGGGACTGTATCATGGCCAGATCTACATCAAGAAGGATAGAGCGGTATAAAAGCAGTATATAAAAGGCAGGAGCCACACCACTGCTTTATAGCAGTAGTGAAATGCACTGACAACTGTTGGGGCCCATTGACACATGCCATTTACCGCTATATCCTGCTTGGTGTGGCTCCTGCCTTTTATATACCACTTTCATAGTTCAATATCCTGCTTGGTGTAGATCTGGCCCATGTTTTGCTAGAAGAATGATGTAATGATTTCAGTAACCATTATTAATGGACTGAAATCGGCACAGCTTGAGCTTTCTAGTAGGGATATATGGAATTTGCACATCCCTATTTGGAAGCTCAAGCTGTGTGTTTTCATCTGTGTTTTGCAGATTGTCAAGCATAATTCCATCATCTGCTCATTGACAGAATGGATTTGTTTTAGGGATGTAAGATAATTTTGTTTCCCTTGCGCAAATGCAAAAGTGCAAATTTGCAAAAATCCCCTCCCAGGTCCACTGTGGAATCCTCAGGTCAGATTCATAGAAATCCAAACTCATTTAAATCCCCTGTGGATTTCTCCAACATCCCAACTTTCCATTGGATTTCAGTTCCTGTACCTATCTTGATGTGGCAGCATGGGCAGGGGAGGAATTAGGGTGGTAGGGCACCCTTGGGGTGGAAGAATACCTGTGGTGGGCCACACAGGTGGCCTCTGGGGGCTGCATGTTACCCATCCCCTATTCTAGGGTTTAAGAGGACAGTAAAATTGGGTAACCAGTTCAGTGAGAGATAAATTGAATACAAGATGGGACAATCACATTTCTTAGGCAGTGTCGAATAAATGTAGCAATACCTACATAAGATTCATTAGGGCAATAGTGACTGTTTTTAAAAGAACTACACTTGTTCACATGTACTGAGAGTATTTACTAATTGCTGAATGTTTGGAAGAAGAAAGCCACATTTTCATTGGAGTAGCAAGTGTGTGCCATTTGACTGAATGTCGGAATATTCCTCCATCCATATATATGTCAGGAAGAAGAGGAGGTTTAGCTATCCTTCCTCCAGAAGTGCTGTGTAGTGATTTTTGCTACTATTTTACAGGGAGAAGCATTCAGTCATGTGAATCCTCAACAGCACTCTAAAATGGTACTGCCAGACGTAGGTTTCCCACTTCAGTGAGCCCCTGGGCATATATATTAAAGCTTGGACATAGCCTACAATCTCTGGAATGAAAGAACAGAGAAAAAAAGAATGGATTAGGAGGGTAGCATCAGGTGGCTAAAAGACCAATGGTGATATCCAATTCATCCACTTGGGGTGATATCTCATATTCAGAGAACAGCTTCCACCAGCAAAACAGAGAGGGAGAGCCACCTGTGTACCCTCAAAATCTGATCCAAAGGGCTGGAGGGGGTCCTTTGGAGCAGTTTTTTGTGGGGGATGCATGGTGGAAGAAAGGAGGGGGCAATCCCATTGAACAAGCAGAAGTCACTCGTGCCATATCGGACTTCACCCAAATTCTGTATAAATTTCTTGGACTAGATCTTTTGGACCAGCTTGATTTGATTTGGACCAGATTGATTGCTATGATCTCTGCTCTGTCCAGATAGGGATGGATGAATCTGCCCATGTCACTTTTGCATGTGTTTACCCATAAATCTCTTCTGTGCCATTGTTGTTTTTCAAGCTTACATGTGTATTTGAATCTGTATTTGCGAATGAAAAAGGAAGCAGTAGGAATAAAACATGGACACCAGAGTTTGGGATAAATGAAGTCCTCTTTATTTAACATGGAAAGTCTCCCCTCCATGGATTTGTGCAGGAACCTAGCTCATTTATCTCAGGCAACCAGCCTGCCAATCAGAGCAAGCCACTCAGTTGAACACAGGGGTCAGGTGACCCAGCCCCCTTTTCCAACACTTGAATGTTTGGTGAGACCGACCTGTGTCATCCCCACCCAGGGCTGCACTGCTCTGGGTAGATGAGACAAGCAGGTCCCCAAAGGCAACCCATATCCTGACACAGAAGCTGCACAACCCCTGAGGAGCAGGGCCTCTGAATTCCCAATCACCATAAAAGTGCCAGAGTGCTCACCGTCCCTATTCTCATTCCCCAAAATTCCCACACCATCTACCAAAGAAGGGAGCCAAGCCTCAGCTTCAGCTCTCTCTTCCCACCTGACCTGGAAGAATTCCAGCAGGGCCATGAGCAGATCCTGCAGGGAAGTGTCATTCCCTGCATCGGAGAGGTGAACTCCCATCTGCCCTGTAGAGATCCTCTCTGACAGTCATAATATTACGATGCGGGATGGCTATTCCCTGTCAGTCCTGAAAGAAAAGCCTAATTTCCCTATTAGAATTTTTAACTGCCCTATTTAAACTGTGGGAATTCTATCCTTCATGCCATTGGCATCTAGGGAGCATGTTTGACCACACTATCCAGGTATTAGGCCACTGGCTCCAGATAAACTCAAAATCTAATTTAGCCTGTATGATTAGGGCCTTCCCTTTCAGAAGTTCCATGTCATTCCCAACCATGTGCAGCACCAACACCCTTGGTGGCCCAGGCACAGTACCAGATCCAAACAGGACATGGAGGAGAGCTCCCCAGTGCAAGCCACACCTCCCCAACCACTGGATGGAGGCTGATGGACTGAGACTAAGCTGTGTGCCTGCAGCTGCTCGCATCGCTCTACGGCTGGTCCAGAACACCATGCTGTGTCCACAGATGTCTCCTCCAATAATCTGTAGAAGAAATATAACTATTTACAATATATCACCTGAGTGCCTATTTCCAAACATAAGCCTTGAAGGCACCTGACCACCATCTCCCTATGGCTCATATTTGAATGCCACCCATCCCTAGAGCGAAGCCTCTCCTAACCTAATAAAGGAGCCTCTGCCTCTCTGGTTTGTCTTAGACCATCACAGCTTTAAGATTACCCTGTCCACATACATTTGCACATCCCCTAATTGCAGCACTCTGTCAGATTGATCTGACTTGGAACAGGCAAGAACTTCCCCAATTCTAAAAGGCACCAAAATAAGTGGTAATTGCCACTGCATGGAACAGAGCCTATTCAAATGAAGAGAAACAGAGGGCTACTCATTGTCCCAATCTAGCCCATCCCTCAAGCATCTTTCTTATGCAGAAGTCAGATGTGGCATCTGGCAACCCATTTATCTTTAACATAAATGAGAGTCCTGCCAGCTTACCTCAGATGGTATGAGTGGTCAGGCCAGTGCAGTGTAAAACCACACAGAACTCCATTAAGTGATCTATTGGAATGGGCCAGAGCACTGGAAGCTGCTGCTCAGCTCTGAAAATGCTGAACTCCCTACCTGCTCTCTCATAGGCTGCCCGTGTGCTGGGAGCCACCAATCTCATAATGCTGCCTCACCTCTCCAAGAACCCAGACCAAACTGGGCATGAGATCTGGGTGCAACCCGGCCATAGGGGCCAACTCCCGGAATCTGGACATCTAGTTATGCGACAAAGCGTCAGCAATTCCATTATCCAGTCCCGGTATGTGTCATGATGAAAAGGTAAGATTATTTTGCAGGCAGTGTGAAGTCATGGCTCTCACCAGACACATTACACGAGGATTCCTAGATGTTAATGAATTCACTATGTGGCCAGTGGCCAGGTTGTCACACCAGAAATGTACCGCTGAATTGGAAAGTGGTTCAGCCCAAAGCCAAACTGCAACCACAATGGGGAACAGCTCCAGAAACATTAAATTGTGAGAAATTGCAATTTCTTTCCAACTCTGCAGCCACTGCTGTGCACACCAATGGTTTTGGAAAATTACCCCAAATCCCAGTGAACCAGAGGCGTCGGAATGTACCTGCAATTGAGCTTCCAGTAGCAATTCCTGTTGCCAGAAGGACACACCATTATATTGGGCCAAGAAGCTTTCCCAGATTTCCAAATCTGCTCTCGTTTCTCCCGATACCCAGATACTATGAAGGGGATGTCTTGCCCCCTTCATGCATTCACACAGATGCCTTACAAAAGCCCACCCCAGAGCTATAACCCTGCAAGCATATATAATTTTTATGAGAGTGGTTCAGCAGAAACACCCTGAGAAAGGATCAGCACTTATGAAGTACTTGGATATAATTTTTAGGTGTCACTCAGAATAGCTTGGGCTGGCTTGGCTGGGTATGATGAGGCATTTAGGCTCAAAGCAGCATTTAACCCAGAAATAAACTGGGACATTAGGGAGTTGGAGTTATGGATGCAATTCATGACTCCAGCTAGCCCGGTTGTAGGTGACAGGGCCGACAGTGGCCATATTCTATCTTGCCCGGCCGGTCTGCAGGCTGGTACAATTGATGCATACATTTAGAAAAATACTTACATAAATATGCATGGACTTTCATGTGAATCAAAGAAAAAAAAATTAAAAAGTTCATGATGAGATACGGAGTCCATTTGGAAAAAGCTTCAAGATTGAATCTGGAGAACTTTGGTAAGCTCACATTTTTACGATTCGCACACCTTATACCCAGTAAGGATCATGGACTGGACACATTTTTCATTCAAAAATCCTTACATTTCCAGACTAATGATGCTTTCAGCAGAATAGGAAAAATGCATCTCATACATATTTGAAAACTATGGAAAGAAAAATGTGTGTATTTCATAAATGCTTACAAATCTGCTTTGGTCAATGGATGGATGAGTACAAAAATGTGTTTCATTTTAGCAAAAAAAGAAAAAGAAAGAAAAAGAAAAAAGCCAAAAACCTATACAGATTGTTTCTTGATAAAAATAAAAGCTGCGCAGAACCAACACAGAATGGATTTGGAGGTGGGAAATGGAAGAAATCTATGGAAACAGACCTGGCAGAACCTCCCATCACTAACTATAATCTGTTCTGCAAGGTATTTTGCTGAGCAAATTCTACTAATTTGTGAGCTAACAACCAAAACACATTTAATTTATTGCAATGCATCTTATTTTTCTGTATAACCCCCCACCCCCCAATGAGAGTTGGCACCAAATTTAGCCCAAAGCAACATTTCATGGTGAGTTTGGAGGCTGTTGCTCAGACAAAACGTCAAAGGAACAGAAAGGGAAACAAATTGAGTTTAGTTTTGATGAGGTGGAAGGGGAGAGGCACAGAGAAAAAACAAGGCAGGCTGTTAGACGTTTCCCCTTTGCCAGTACTGGATGATCTGCCATGAACTGTAAGACTGGTAAGGGAATTCTCTGATAATGTAACACCAATGAATTCTAGTTGGCTACCAAATGTGGCCTATAATGAAATGTGAAAAAAAGGTTCAATTAAATTCACAACATTTCTTAGAGGTGTTCCTCACATCTGTACTCAAAAACCTTCTGTTTCATATTGGAAACTCTGGATCAGGGTTGTGTCTTGGTTCTAAGTGACAGTTGGGCTCTGCTTTGCACATTCAACCTACAAATATAAATAGTCCATGGAAACCTCTTAATGTTTTGCTGTAAACATTTCTTTTGGAAGGTAATTTGGTCTGAGAAATCTTGCAAAACACTATAATTCAAACATGTCTCTCCAGTTCACCTGTTTTAAGTTTGCATTGACCAAAATAGTCTGTACAAATTGAGAGAGAGAGAGAGAGAGAGAGAGAGAGATGATAGATGATAGATAGATGATTGTGAATACCAAAGCCTGTTGTTGTTTTTGGTCACAACACACACACACACACACACAATACCATGTCACTGATGGGGTATTGTACCTTACACTATTACTTTCATTTCTGTTTGTCCATCTAATAGGCCCATACACTTTTAGAATCCCTTGGTCTTGGCCAGAATAATTAAGACACCATTTCATGGGACCCCCTGACACATGCACAACTAAAGCCCTGTTCAGGCATTCAAGAGAACACATGCTGGCTTAAAGTGTATACTGGGATGGGTCTATGCATGCAGGCCTGCCCCCTCAGCCCTGACATTTCTATGTTAGAATCATAGAGTAGTAGATTTGGAAGGGGCCTATAAGGCCATCGAGTCCAACACCCTGTTCAATGCAGGAATCCACCTTAAAGCATCCCTGACAGATGCTTGTCCAGCTGTTCCTTGAATGCTTCTAATGTGGGAGAGCTCATGACCTCCCTATGTAATTGGCTCCATTGTCATACAGTCAGGAAGTTTTCCTGATGTCCAGACAGAATCTGGCTTCCTGTAACTTGAGCCCATTATTCTGCGTCCTGATAGGGTGACCATATGTCAGGAAAAACCAGGACATGTCAGGATTTTTGGCAACAAATCTGGGAAGGGAGGGAATTCTGAAATTTGAAGAATAATCTGGGTCTTTCCCATCCCCCCCTCACCCAAAGTGTAGCTCTACTTTATATTCAATGGGAATGAACAAAAAAGCTTTCAGCTCTGTCATTTTTAAAGGTAAAGAGATGAGATTTGGCATCATGATAGCCCTTAGGTAGGGCTTTAGCCATGCCAAATTTGAAGCAGATCCATTCATCCAATGATTTTTAGGATTTTTTAAAAAGTTTGAAGTTTTAAAATTATTATTATTATTTTAAAAATGTCATTTTTAAAGAAAAAGTGATAAAACTTGGCACTTTGATAGCTCTTAGGTAGGGCTTTAGCCATGCCAAGTTTGAAGCAGATCTGTTCATCCATTATTTTTTAGGAGTTAAAAAAAATTGAGGTTTTAAAATTAATTTTCTATAAAACCATCATTTTGAAAGATAAGGAGATGAAACTTGAGATCATGATAGCTCTTAAGTAGTGCTTTAGCCATGCCAAGGTTCAAGCAGATCTGTTTATCTGCTGATTTTTTGTGATTTTTTTAAAAGTTTGAGTTTGTTTTTTTAAAAAATAATTTTAAAAAAGCACGGAAGCCATAGCCTTTAAACTCAGGTTGTCAAATCTCCTCTTTGGGGTCTTGTACCTTGAGCAGTTTCAGCCCTTGACATCAAGGGGAGCTTGAGTTTTTAGCTAAGAAGTTCTGGGCAAGCACAGAACCTTTCCTTCAGCAGATTTGGTGGGCAGTCCGGCTCCTGGAGCTCAGCAGAGGTGAGGCATCCACAGATCAAAATGTGGGAATGGAGAGGTCAGTCAAAGCAGTCACGTGTTTGTGCAGGAAGTGGACAGGAGTTCAAAGTCTGGGTGTTAAAAGTTGTGCCAACGCACAAGCCTTGAGAAGCTAATGTATATAAGGAGAAGTGTGAATGGGCGATGTAGTGTCCACTGCCCACATCACTCACCCTAATGTTAGAGCAGAGAAACTTGTGACAATCATACGCAAGTTTCAAAAAGAATATTTAACTTAAAAATAAAAAAGCCAGCCAGCCAGCAGCAAGCCGTGTTAAACAGCAGCTTGCAGCGGAGTGAGGATACAATCAGAAAAGATATTTGTGGGGAGGGGAGAATGTATCACACAGTGTATAGCAACAAAGTATAGCAAAAGCTAAAAAAGTAGGAGTGAGTAAAGTTAATTTCAGATACATTGGATGTCTCACTTGTTATTTCTATAATGTCAACATTAAGATGTTATGTAGAACAGATTTGTCTTAATTGTGTGCTGTAAAATCAGACATGTGACCAAGGCTATGTTCAGGTGGGCACACTCCCTTGATGATGGATACACACCCTGGGGTGGACATGTTGGTGGGGATGCCCCCTTGGGGGCCAACCATGTTGTCCTCCTTTTTGGTTTCCAAAATACGGTCACCCTAATCAAGAAGAGATCCTGGTCCTCCTCTTTGTGACAACCTTTCAAGTATTTGAATTGTGCTATCATGTCTCCCCTCAATCTTCTCTTCTCCAGGCTAAACATGCCTAGTTCTCTCAATATCTCATCAAAGGGCTTTGTTTCCAGACCCCTGATCATCCTTGTTGTCCTCCTCTGAACATGCTCCAGCTTGTCTGCATCCTTCTTGAAGTGTGGTGCCCAGAACTGGACGCAGTACTCAAGATGGGACCTAACTAGTTCCAAATAGAGGGAAACCAGTACCTTGCGCAATTTGGAAGCTATACTTCTATTAATGCCGCCCAAAATAGCATTTGCTTTTTTTATAGCCACATCGCACTGTTGGCTCATATTCAGCTTTTGGTCTACAACAATTCCAAGACCCTTCTCGCTTGTCTTATTGATGAGCCAAGTATCCCCCATCTTGTAACTGTGCATTTGGCTTCTTTTTCCTTGGTGTAGAACTTGGCATTTATCCCTATTAAATTTCATTCTGTTGTTTTCAGCTTGCAAAACCTGGACAGGAGTTCTCCTCAAATTTGCTGGAACACAAGCGGAACTCTCCATGCCATTGGGAAAACTGGAATTCAGAGACGCCCACACTCTCAAGAATAACTGTGTCCTGACCCACATATTGGACCAGAAGGCCCTCATATTAGACCCACATATTATGCAATGCCACCATGGAGGAGCTGCACAACTGTACAGAGCTAGAGACTTTGCCAGTCTCCTTCAGCCATGTCCCTTCTGAATGATGGGAGAAGCATGGAACTCTGCACCTCACCCAGCATGGAGAAAGGCAAAATGGCTGCAGGTGGTATGACAATGTCAGTAGAGATGCACGCCCACTATATGGTTCTACACTCTGCTCATAATCAGCATTTAGGTAAATTAAAATAATATTCTATTTGGAGAGGAGACTGAATGTTGCTTCTTTGAAGCCTGAATTGGTAATGAAGCCTCATGTGGATCAAGGTTGGTTCTGGTCACCTTGGAGGGAAGCCCACTTCACCCCAAAAAGTGGTCCAAAGAGACCTGGTTCAGTTTGGGCTTCAGACTTCAGCTAAATTTAATGCACATCCCTACTCAAAAGCCTATGATACACAAACTACAGCCAAGAGCAAAAATGCATGGTTGCACAAAGACAATTGTCAACATCCTTCAGAATTTGATCCAACAGTAAATATTCAAAGAACCCCAAAACTGGCAGTTAGGCTTTAAGGAGGGCTATTGATTAGTATGACAGAATCTGTAGCTTCTGTTTTTCAATTCATTTAAAACAGGCGCAGAACCAAAATTGTCTTGGGGCAGATAACCCCCCCCCCATTTTCGCCAGCCCTCCACAGGCCATGTGACATCGAGTGGGCATGGTCACAGTCATCTGTCACCATTTGCTCTCTGGCCAAAGTGCTGATTGGATCTTTCATCTCTACTTTGGCCAAGAACCAGGTCTTGCTGCATGCAGGGTTTCCTGGTTTCTTTGGCAAAGAAAACCCAGCCAAACCACCTTCAGTCCCCCAGCAGGATCATAAAGGACACTTGACTGGCTCTGCTCCCCACCCTATGCCTCCTTCCTACAATATGGGGAGGAGGAGATGCAGGCTAAGCAGAGGGGACCAAATCCCCATTCTATACATTGAGTAACTATTGTTATAGTAACTATGCATACATTAATTCCATGAATGCATTAATGTATGCATTCTCAAGATCTAAATGATCAAGTCCCATTGATTTTAATGGATCAAATTGTTGTGTCAAATTCAAGTTAGCTTTTATTTCATTTCCCATTGCTATAGTTCAGTGGACAATTCGAAGAGTAAAGTTATTTCCCCAAAAAAGAATAAGATGGATGAATAAAAGAAGATAAATAGATTTGAAATTGAAATTAATTGTTTTCATTTAAGTGATTTCTTCCCTGAGATGTCACCAAAGGGGAAATTTCAATGGCAAAGCATTAATTTTCTTCTTCCCATAAGAAAGCAAGAGGGAGGGGGAATGGAAAGCAAGATTGGTCTCAAGTCCCTAGATCTTTACCCTTGCAGAAAGCATCTGTCAGAGACAATCTGAGTCTATTGTTACTCAGAAATGTCCTCATTAATAATGAGAGAAAATAGGTATTGCAGGAGCATCCTCATTTGTTGGTTGCAGGGTCCATGAAAAGATTTAATACTGACCTGAATGCACATTTCTCATCTTAATTATATGCATATGCTCCTGATGAACAAAAGAAATATAGAACCTAATTTGCAAAGCCGAAGTCCCCTGCAACCACACATCATCCAGTCAACAGCTGAAATAGCATTCATTTGCTCTGGGCAAATGTATACTAAACTAAGTCCCAACAACAACCTTGAGAGCTACCTGTGACAGCTGGTTGGTGCGCAAAGTGACATTAACATCTAGAATGCTCCCAGGCTGCTGCTGCTTCTCTTCCTCCTTATCAAGGTGCTCTTCAGCCAAGCTAGCGCAAGCCTTATGTGACACATGGGTTCATGGGGTTGTGTACTCTGTATGGTCTATGCTTAGCTCCTCCGGCAGCTTTTCTACTCTGGAGACTTGGGAGCTGTAGTTTTTGGTATAACTGCAGGAATTGCAAGGACGATGTGCATTAACCCAAGGGAGGGAAGGAAGGTTGAACCTAAAGTGTTTCAAAACAATGTACAAAAAGAATGTTACTTAATGTTACAAGGGAACTTCCTTCCATGAAAATGCACTCTAATTTTACATTGTGCACATCCATTTATGTGGCAATCAAACATCTGGAGGATCCGCACGTCTGAAGCTTGTTTATTCCCATAACAAACACATTACATTTGTTCTTTGCTCCATGACTATTCTGCAAACTTGGTAGAAAGTAAATATACTTCAAGGGGCTCAGTTATCAATCTAAGAGTTTATTCTTTTTATTTTTCCCCAGTATAATTATGAATAAAATTACAAATGTAGCATGTTTTGATGATCTCTCAGATATGAAGTCGAGATATGAAGTCGAATGAGTCTGCAATCCTATGCCCACTTACCTGGACGTAAGCCCCCTGAACTCAGTGGGATTTACTTTTGAGTAAACATGCATAGGATTGCAATGTAAATGTCATGAAATATCTAATCACCCTGTATGATTATAAATAAGAGACATTTCACACATTATGCAGATACATTTCACCTGGCTACCCACTGAACACATGCATATGATAACTGGGTTTACAAACCTGTGTTTGTCACACTAGCAACTATGTTTCCTGATTAGGCAGCATGCCTTCCTGCTCACAGGTTATGTTGCCCTTTGTGTCATCAGCATTTATCTAAATTTGATTAGCTAAATAACATTGTGACAACATCTTATTCAGGACATGATTTCTGATTGGCTGGAATGCTGGAGGAAGTAACAGAGAGAGAGAGAGAGAGAGAGAGAGAGAGAGAGATCCACTAACACAAAAACAAATGAAAAGCAAGGACTGTGAACATCCGCACAAAAAGACTTGGAGGGAAGGGCATCGGGTACTCCAAATCATTACTTTCAAGGCAGAAATAAAACTTGGAGAGTATTTGACTTACCAGAGTTAGCATAATTTCTTTGAACAGAATGGAAACAGCAAATGCCCAAATACAATGAGGTCACGTGGTACAACCTTCACAACTCTGTACCAGCTTAAAATTTACACAAAGGAAATCACATCTTTGAAATTGTCCCCTCATGTCAAATCAGCAGCATTTGGACGACACTTTAGGCAATGGAGGGGGGATAACGTACTCACAGTACATAGAGCAGGGGGTACTCTACACATGACATGTTGTTCCGCCGTCTGTTGAGAGGCTGAAAGTCCTGGCGTCCATCTGGGTGGCTGGTGCTCCTCCCTCCCTCCACCATTAGTCCTCCTGGCCCCACCCCATCAGCCATAGAGTTCTGCTGACTGTGTAAGAGTGGCCGGAGTACTTCTGGTTGCTCCTGCCTGAGAACTCTATTGAAAATGGAATAACCCACTCGACGGGTTACCTTGGGGAATACCTTCCACATGGCATGTTAATCAATTGATTAACAGATAGTTGATTGAGCAGCCCATTGTTTTTCCGCATTGGTAAATTCACTAAAATAGTGTACCGTGAGTTGTATGTCCATTATTTGTTGCCCTCCACACGACACAATAAGTAACACAATGGACGGTTGTTTGACCCCCACCCCTCTGTGAGTTATCATGTCATTGGAAACAGGCGATCCTCTCTGCACAGGGAAAGCCAACGTGGGCTTTCCTACCACATTCGGCTCATCAAGTGATGAGTAATCAGGAGAAGAGCCATTAAGTGATGTATATCCTTGATGAATACATATCAGGGCATAGTGGAGATGATGATGACCCTTAGGGGGAGTATTGTAGCAGACTGGAAGTGGGCCAGTGGAATTCAGATCTATACTTCTAATAGGAAAGGAGTGCTTGCACCTGTTTAAAGATGGGATCATTTTCACAATTCTGTTTCTGACAAGCCGATCATTGATTCAATGAGCCACAAATCTATTATTATGATTGCAATAAGCGGCCTGAAGGATGTACACACATATATGCACAAAATGATTCACATTGAACAATAAGAAATCTAGAAGCTGATTATATAGCGAGGAAAACACTTAACACCAGGAAGCATATCAGGAGTGTATTACACTTGTTTTAATCAAGAGAAATTCTATAAAAATCAGGGGCGATTTCTTTTAATGAGCTGTAATTAGGGGAGAAAGTGCCATAGGCACTGTTGGCAGTAAGCAGGGGTGGATTAACAATGATAAAAACCCTGAGCCACAAGAATATGAGAGCTTCACATACATATGCTCACTGAGAGGATGTCTTACCATGACCCAAACGCTTAAGAACAAAAAGCTAGAGCAGTGCAGGTGCTAAGAGTTGGAGCTGTGAACCAGGAAGCCTCTGGTTGAAAACTAGGGTGACCATACGAAAAGGAGGACAGGGCTCCTATATCTTTAACAGTAGTAAAGAAAAGGGCATTTCAGCAGGTGTCACTTGTAGGTATGCAGCACCTGGTGCAATTTCCTCTTCATCACAACAGTTAAAGTTGCAGGAGCCCTGCCCTCTTTTGTATCTGGTCAAGAGGTTTAAGATTAGATGAACATTTAATTTGGCCTTCAGTCTAGGAATATTCACTGGAGAGGAACTGACAATGTCAGTATCCAGGTTTTCGTCCAGATTGTGCTTTTAGATGGTGTGCAATTCACACTGAAAAGAAGTAAAAAAGAAAAAAGAAAAAAGAAAAGAAAAATCCCACAGCGTGAAAGCAGCAAAGGCAGGTTTTGAAGGCACTGTTGTTTCGTTGTTGATTTTTGCAGGATGAAAACTGTCTTTAATCTTTTAATTTTTTAGTACAAGTTGGTAATACAACTTAATAATAAATTAATTAATAAAAATCAAACCTACAAAAGGCTTAGCCTAACTCACTGCATTTATTGAAACATCCAAAGTTACATCTTTTACCTTTATAAAACATCTTTAAATACAATGTTCTTGGGTGAAAATTTCAGGGTGGCCACGATCTAGTCCATCAATGACTTGGATCTTGAGGTTTACGAATGAGTGCACATGACAGAAGACTGGTGTAGGCAGATCCACAGACCATCCTGGCTCTTGGTGCTGTTGTGAAAGGTGGGACAAAATGGGGGAACTGGCAGTACTTGAATTGGAAGGGGAGAGATGAGTTGGAAGTTGCAAGTCTCATCCTTGGCAGGAAGATCTGTTTGCCATTATGGCTTCCTGATGGAGAAAGCTGTTGTGCATGGCAAGCTCCTAAGTCACGTCACGTCTATGTCCCTTAGCAGGATGACCACAGCATCCTTCTTCACAGTCAACTTGATTGGTGGCAAACCACTTGGGTTGAGAATGTTTATGAACCCAAAATGGACACAAGCATGGTTTAGTCAATGGATGCACATGCCAAACATGTGCATGTTTTAACATGCACACAAAAACATGTAGATTCATGCATGCTTTGTGAAAAATGCATACGGATTTCCATTGGTTTCTTTTTTAAAAAATGATAATCACATGCTCATGTAGAAATGAAACAGAATGAGCGTGACCTTAAAAAAAAAAAAAAGACCATCTCAGGAAGACCTAGATTGATCGATCCATCCAACCCTCTTTGACAGTAAACTATGATTGGCTATGTGGTGTAGTGTCATCATCCTGTATTCCTTGACTGGGAAAGATTCCAGCCTGAAAATAGGAGAGTTGTTGCCAGTCAACACAGACTAGGGTTTTGAGCAACTTGTGAACCTCCAGATGTTTGGCTATGGTTTCCATCAGCCCTCACCATTGACGATGCTAGCTAATGTTACACAACATTGAACTTGATGGACAAGTGATCGGTCACAGTATAACACAGCTTCCCTTGTCCTTAAGTAAGTGTTAAGTGGTTGCAAACCTGAAGCAAATGAGAAATGGTAGTCCAGCTGAATTCAGTAATCTTAAGCATCCATGATGTGCAAGGCAATCCTTAATCTGGTCTGAGTCCCACTATGCTTAGTGGAGTATGCATTGGAGTGCCCTACAAAAGTGCACATATGAGGGTATCCCAAGTCCAAGATTGCAATTGAACTGCCACTGTAGTCTCAACCAGTGCTAACCTGAACCAGTTTAACTGCCCTATATATTATTTCTCAAAGATTTGTCCTTAAACAAAAATGCAATTTATCCAGGAGGCAAGATGACATTTCAGTTTCCTTAGAAAATAACAGATAACTAGAAAAAGAGAGAAAACATCATCTGTTCTACTACTTTACAAAAAAAAAAAAAAGCTGAATGTTTTAGAAAACCTTATCTTAGTAAAACAAATAACCTTCTCCTTCAGCTGTGAACAATGGCAACAGGAAAAGTCCAACACACACTTTAAATCCAGAGAAAAGAAAAGTATTTTATAAGCAGTGAAAAATAGAACACACAGTGACTGAACTCCCCCCCAGCCCCGTATGAATTGCCATTTAAAAAGCATATCCCAATAGCCAAGTTTAATTGTGCTTTTTATACTTGAAATGCCACTTAAATGTGAAATCCCTTATCCCCTGGATTTGCTGTATGTATTTCATAAAAGCTGTTTCCCCCCCCCCCCAAGATAAAACCCACAAAGCTTCTAACCCTTGCTGACCTGAATGTCCTGTTCCTTAACCTGGCTGCTGCTCTTTTTGCCTAGCTCACTAAGTTGGCTTTTGCTAATATTGTTTTGCCTCTCTGAGAGAATATTCCCCCTGCCCGAATCCTGGTACAGTCATAGCACGCCATGTCTTTCGTGGACAAAGGTTACAACACGGGTTACTCAACTTCCTAACTGAAAGATTGGGGTGCATTTCTTTCTTCGGCTCACCTCTGCCTCCCCGTGTTTTTTTTCCCCTCCTGCTTTTTAATTCCATTTTTAAGGCGCTCTTATCAATTTCACACACCTCCCTCTTCACCTTCCAGCTATTTCTTTCTGAAGACCTGTGATATTTCTTGAACCATGTGCTTGATTCATCTTCTTGAAAGACTGAGCGTAAGAAAATGAAAAGTGGAACTGCAATCCACCTCGCATCTTTTCCCACCCTGAGCAGTCAACAGGACAGACTCAAAAGCAGTCTCAATTAAGCCTAAAGGTACGTTGGATAGCTTAAAAGGGCCACTATCACCTGTGGGATAGGAAAGGTTTCACTTTTGCCTAGGGCTGTGTCAGACATTCTCCATATTTGATTTTCATGTTAAAACTAACAACTTTGTTGTAGTAAAAATTTCTTCCAGAAAATACTTAAGATTGTGTGAATAATATTTTCTCTTTTTGATATCATGTCCGATACCGTCCCCTTCCCTCCCCCTATTGATGGTGCTCCTTCAGTTCCGTTTTCCTCCCTGGCTGCCTATTGTTCTTCCTTACTAGATTAGTTGCATGGGTGAATCCAGCCTATCAGGGATCAAGTACGAATGGAATGATGGAATGATGCTATACAACCAATCAGATTTTCCTATGTAGTAACATCAGTGAGAGGCCCTGCCCTGTTCTTATATCTACAGGTGGCCAACCAATTAGTTACACTTGTCTCATTAGCACATTAGGACCAGATCTTCAACTTCATACCTGGCATGACCAATCCAGAGGCTTCCATTTGCCTTCCAATCATTCCAGTCACAAGAACCACTCTTGTATCCTCTTGAGGGCAGGGTTGGGGGTTCTAGGCCTGAAAACAGCCTAAGCACACACAGGATGAATTTGGACAACACGATAGTCAATGGTGGGGTAATAATCAACTTTACAGTTGTTCATCTAGGGGGCACTCTCCAAACAACATGGTAATAAATAATCAACTGTGGTGTGGATTAGGATCAGCACTGAGTTGACTATGGCAGCATTCGGATGACACAATAGTCAATACAACTGACGATTGTTTCCCCCCCCCCCCAGTTGCTTATTGTGTCGTCCGAATTCAGCCACACAGTCCTTGGTAGCTCACTAGCTAAGTTCCACTTGCAAATTTGTTCCTGAATTATCTACAGGTATATGTTGCAAAAATAAAACTAAGCATTAATATTCTGATATTTCTAGGTTTATTTCAGTGCCCTTTTTGATTATGTGGGTTCCCCCTTTTTTCTTCTAATTTTGCCCTTTTTATTGTTGACTTCTCTTCCCGTATTTCAAAATGTATTTCCAAATGATTACGGTAGGATAAGCTTGCTTGAAGAATATCGCATGTAGTTTCCCATTGTCCATTCAGGTGAAAATAACATGTTCAATGCCGTTTAAATTAACAGTAATCCAGGGTCAGAGAAAGTGCATCACATTTCAAGGTCATAATCTAGATGATTCTATAATACACCAGCATCTCAGAGGCAAGACTGCAGCTAATTTTTTACTGCCAAGCCCTTGAGGGTTGTTTCTCCCAGTTCTTTAACTGTTTTAAAAAAGATGGTTCGTTGGTGAATAACTGGAGTAAACATACACTGGGATGCTACATTTCTTTCTACAGGAAGGGCTGCATTACACAGTGTTTACCATTTTCATGCCTTTGTGAGTCTACATATCCTTGATTTCATCACTCCCCTGGTGCTATACCTTATTTTTCTAAGTTAAACAAAAGGCACTTGAAGAAAACTACAAAAGTGTTCTCATCTCCTGACCCCTACACTGACAGTTCGATATATTTTAGAGCAACTAAAGATATGGAAGAGGGATTATGAAACAAGCAGGGACTTCAGAAGAATGTATTTTTATAAATTTATTGCTTAACAGTGTCGTGCAAACTGCGGTCGTTTTTGAAGAGCAAGGACATACATCTGGAATATAAAATATAATGTTAGTGGCTATAGGAACGGAAAGATAAAAACATCTGTCACATACAACTCTACAGCAAATGTGAGATTATTAGTTTCATAGGGATTTATTAATTTGATATATTTCAGCTCTTATCCAGCTACATGGGGGAAACGTTACTGCACAGCAGAGGACTTGAAATCATTTTGTAAAGTGTCCTGAACTTCTTTTTTTTCACCTGCATCTAAAATTCATCCAGCTAAGTAGAGGAAAGAAAGAAGGGAGGGTAAATAAAAAAGAAAAGAAACGTCGGGTCGGGGTGGAGGAACACAACTCATTCCACACAGCAGGCAGTCTTCCGCAATAACTGTGCAGCCCTATAGTCAGTCTTCAAATGTCACCAGGTTGCCATCTTCCTCTGAATGACTGGAATTTTATATCCCATTGTTAGTGGTGCTGAAAATTGCTTCTGGACTCCACAGTTCATAATGCATTGTCCATAGTGAAAACATTTCCAAAACTGAAGTGACCTTTTCGAAAACGGCATTTGCACTCGCTGTATATGTTTCATATAAAAGGTTAGCTAGTTAAACAATTTTGAAAGAAGGGGAGGAAGGACTGTTGCCTGAAACAAGTACCTCTAAATCACATTCGGATAGCAGAAAAAGGAGAAGGGGGGATTTGCTGGGATCCAAAGAGCTTTGTTAGGTGTGCCCAGTGGAATTTCTTTTGGGGGGAAAACCACCTTGAATGGCAGGATCCTCACCATCACCACCACCACCACCACCCGATGCCATAGCAGAGCCTGCCTATGAAATTCCCTTCATTTCACCATATGGGATGAAGGGCTGCTTTTCATGAATGCACACAAAGCTCCCTCAGGTGCACAAAACTAGTTGCATGGTTTGTCGGATCAAGGGTCTTCAGGTTGTTTCCTTCCAGATGTTTTGGCTTGCACCTCCCATTGCTAGCTAGAGCTGATGGGAATTGTAGGTCAAGACACCTAGAGGGCCACACGTTGCTCAAGCCTGCCTTAGATTGTTCAGTTGTCCAACAGAAAGCCTTTTCAGGAACACAGAGCAAGTAACCATTTTATACCCGATAGTATTTTGTCATAAATAGATGACTTACATGACCATCATTTCATCCCGTAAGCTGAAGCACTCTCATCACTAGGATCTTTTCTGAGCTCATTTATCACATGCCTCTCTTCCATTCTGGCTGCTACTATATGAAATAATGCATATACACATATCTGACCAGGAGTACCAAATCCTCGACAAATTACCGGCCAGTTTTTGGTAATAGAAAACACCATCAGGTGTCTGCTCCAGTTCCAGATGGACAGCCCGCTCCTCTAGGTACCTCACTCTCCCCAGCTCCCCTTGTTCTATGATCAAGGCATCAAAGGTGCCCCACAGAATTTGGCTTGGAAGAGAACGGCCTTCGATGGGTCAAGCCTCCTCTGAAAGTCAGTTGGGGCGGTGGTTATATGTGGGAGTTATATGGGCATTGTGGACCTGCCCCAGTTCCCAAGGCCCAGTGGAGGGTGACACTACAGGTCTGCAGACTCCCCTCTGGCTCTGAGAGGAGATGAATCAGAATTGGGTTTCTTTTTGTCTATTTTGATTTCTTGCATAATTTTAGTGATTTTTATTGCTTTAATAATTGCATGTGAACTGCTTTGTGAGCTCAGTCTGAAAAGCAGTACGTATATACCTTTAATACATGAATAAATAGATGAAGGCTACCTCAGCATCTAGTACATTTGGGGTGATTTTATTTTATTTTATTTTTATGTATATGGCTTTGAATGTATTTCTTACATTTTATTAATATTTTGAGTTGCTTTGAGGACTTCAGATAAAACATAGGATACAAATCCATTAAATATATACGTATTAGAGTTTAAATTCAAAAACAAACAGATGAACCAAACAGACAAAAATTAACCTCCACAAAACAATTTATGAGTATTTGTTGTGGTTACATTTCTATGCCTCATCAGAATAATAGTGATATCAACACAGGCCTAACAGCCACTGTTTTTGTTTTTAAGCACAATATATACAAAGACCCAATTATTTTTTATAGCAACCCACACACCGTGATTAAACCCTGTGAGTTTGCCAGAAGTATAGGCCAACTGGAAGTTCTTTTTACCTCACATATTTTTTAACTCCCATTAATTACAATGTATCTACATTAAGTATGATTAAGTCTGGATCCTACTCTATAAATTGTATGCCTATAATGTTCACAAAGCCACAGTGTTTCTAAAGAGTTACATGGCAACCATGTTGTTACATTAAATTCAACATCATCAGTAGACAACAACCTTGCTTGCATGTTCCAAATAAGACACCGTGGGATAAGCCACCATGGCATATTTAAATTGTGGTGAATGCTGGGTACGATTTCCATAATTACTGCCTTGTCATGTTGGCTGAATCCAGATGGCCTGCCTTGTTAGAGGGGGAAACAACCCTTGAAAAACCTATGGACTGTTGTAGAGTTACTGGAGGGTTGTTTTGCCTTCCAACAAGCTAGGCCACTTGGGTTTGGACAACATGACAAGCTGCACCCAGGTGGCAATTATGGAAATTGTGCCTGGCATGCATCACAGTTTCTAAAAAGACACCATGGCTTAAATAACCCATTGGGACTTATTTTGATCATGCGAACTGGCCCAGAGTTTCTTCTTGCATGTGCAAGAAGAATGTGTCTTTCTTTATGTTCACAGTGCATCATGAAGTCTGGTAGCTTTCTGTTCTTCTGATTTGGGGTGGAAGAGAAACAAGTTTTTGAGAAATTCAAATATATACATATTGGGCGCAAAAAAAAGTATACATAATTGGTATGGTTTGAATTCTGGGTCATTCTTTCCTTTAATGCTGAGAGAGTAGAGTCCAACTGGAAGGAAGGTAAGTCTGAGAGCTGTGACACCCTTTGTCTGGTCAGTGCAATACTCTCAGACTTCCAAGTGAATAGTACCCAACACACACAGAGGCTGAATTCGGACAACACATTAAGCAACTGTGGGGGAGGGAAACAATCGTCAGTTGTATTGACTATCATGTCGTCCGAATGCTGCCATAGTCAACTCAGTGCTGATCCTAATCCACACCATGGTTGATTATTTGTTACCAAGTTGTGTGGGGAGTATTCCCTAGATGAACAACTGTAAAGTTGATTATTACCCCACCATTGACTATCGTGTTGTCTGAATTCAGCCAGAGAGACACACAGACACAGGTAGTGGCAGCAGGATGCAAAAAGCTTTAAATTTTAACTCTTCATTTTGTGCAGGATTTCCAGCACTGAATTTCTTGTAGCCTAAAACATGGAGCAAACAATGTTTAAATTTGGCCAAAGCCTTATCTGAAGTGAGCCCCCTTTCATCTAGTGGCATGGGATGTATTTCCCCGTAGCATGATCCCACACTGCAAGCGTGTGTGCCTATACATATTGCAACCACACAGGTGCACACAAGTCTGTGAGTCTTTCCCATGCTATCACCGCCCAGCCAGGAGGAAATGTGCTGGCTAAAGAAGGAAGGAACAACCACATGATCAGCCTTGCCCCATATTTTTTAAGGAAACTCCCCCATTGGTAAAGGTAGGGTGACCAGACAACCGGAAACCCCCGGACAAGTCCGGAAAATGACCGAAAAACGGGAATCCGGGCGGAAATCCTTGTTTCAGCCCCCAAATCCGGAAAATTTGCCATCCCCCACTGCCCATCTAGGCTCCTGCTGGGTCGCCGCCATCAGGATGACCCACCAGGAGCCCAGACCGCCGCTCCGGTGAGCCTAGAAAGGCCCATTTCGATACTTCCATAGTCGGTCCTTCCTAGCTCCACCCACGCTACTTATGGGCTCCTTAGGGGCTGTTGACATGGCGACAAGCCCCGAGGAGCCCGGATGCCTGCGCGGAAGAGGCAGGGGAGGCCGATTTCATCACTTCCGGAATCGGCCCTCTCCCGCCTCTTCTGTGCAGCCTCCGGCCTCCTTGAGGTGTGTCGCAATAGTGACGAACCCCTAGGAGCCCGGATGCCCGCACGAAAGAAGCGGGGGAGGGCCCATTCAGGAAGTGATGAAATCTGCCCTCTCTCACCACTTTTGCACAGGCTCTGGGCTCCTCAGGGCTTGTTGCTATGGCGATGATATTTGGACTTTGCTGGCACGAGCCCAGTGGCAGAGGCACGAGCCCAGCAATTCTGGTGGCACAAAAATAGCAGCCCCACTGGATCGGCCTGGTGGAAGGGCTGGGAGTCACTTTCTAGCCCCTCCCCCAGGCGATCTGTGCTTTCTCCTTGGCCAGCATGACTGTGCAGGCCTTGAAACTGCCTGGATTGGCCCAGGGGAAGGGCTGGAAGTCGCGTTTTGGGGCGGTAGCAGCAGGAGCAGGTAGGAGGTGTGTGTGTGTGTGTGTGTGTGTGTGTGTGAATGTTGGGGATAGTATTTTGTCTGGACATGTCCTTTCTCTGGCTGCAGGGGCGTCCAGTCAGATTTTTTTTTTTTAAGTCCGGGAAGTGGCTTACACTACTAGCATAAGCCCTACGCTACTAGCGTAAGCCACCCACACACTTTTCAAAGCCCTAAAGAACTTGGGTGTGTCCTGCTCTGCTCTGCCCCGCCCCGTCCCCACCCCTTTCCCAGGATGTGGCATCTCAGCCTGCTCCACCAAGGCTGTAGAATGGGGTGGTAGAAAGTGGATTGTGCCACTTCAGATTGCAGGTGAGAGATCATATTTTTGAATAGTACCCTATGTTAAGCTTGTGCATACACTCACAGCTCCCTCCAAATCTAAAACTATCATAGCAGGGAGCAGGCTGAACTAGAAAAATTCTCTGTGCTTTTCTTTTCTACTAGCAGGATTGTTGCGGTTTTTATGGAGGGCAGCCTGCAGTGGTAAAGGGCATCCTACCAGGATTCCACCCCTTCATTCTGCTTCATGCATAGAGAGCTTTTCTGTAATTACGTGGAATGATATGGCAGATTGAGCTGGTAAAATCTTTCACTGTTCCACTATTTTGTCATGTTCCCCTACATTACAAAAAGAAAAAGATAGCAGTTTTCCTGGTGTGCTAGTGTTTTACATGCAGGAAGATGGTTGTTGTTGTTGTTGTTGCCTTGGGTGAGTATGTGGGTGGGTGATGTATTTTTATGCTATTTTGTTTTTTACATTGGGGGTGTGTGCATGTCTGTGTGTAGATTTATTATATTGATGAATGTTATTGGGTGGCTGTGGATTATTATTATTATTATTATTATTATTATTATTATGCCTTTGGTGTGTGTGGGGAGAGTTTTTTAAATTGTCTTGGAGAGGGTGTGGGTTTTTTCCACTTTGGGTGAGTGTGCAGGGGGGTGGATTTAATTTTTTATTGCCTGTGGTAAGCATGTGTGAGGTGTGTGTGTGTATTATTATTATTATTATTATTATTATTATTATTATTTCACCTTGGGTGTGTGTATGTGTGAATGAATTTTTATTTTTGCCTTAGGTAGGTGGATTCCCCACCATCAACAGCATCATTGGTTTGTTTCTGTAATAAAAAAAATGTGGCTCCAAAACTGCTTTTATGCTGATGCAGATGTTGATTATTATTATTACTACATGCAAGGGGGTACACGCTCTCACAACTTTCAGCTCGGTTCCAAACACTGCTTTTCTGTATGGCTTTGAGATTATGATTATTTTACAGTGTGGCTTTGTGGATTTCCCCCCTCCCTCAACCTGGTGAAATGTTAACAGTTAAAATTGCAGAAGCCCTGATCTCTCTTATGTACCTGATCATGTTGAGAACTGTCCTGTCCCAGCAAGATAATATGTGAGTGCATAGTGTGGCTTGTCTTGTCTGAGTGTGTCTGGATCTCCTAGGCTCTGAAATCATCTTTCTGTAGAGCACCTGCTGGTTACATGATCCAGGAGGCCAGGCTCTGGTGATTGCATAGTTCTCCTTAACAGGACGGGCTTGCACTTGTTAGAGAAAGGTGAACAGATGTGAAGAGGCTGCGATTCTATATTCATTTCTCTGGAAGTAAGTTTTATTGGAATCAATGGGACTTGTTTCTGAGGTTTCTTTGGGCAGGTTTTTTTTTTTTGGGGGGGGGGGTGTCCCTGATTGGATTTCTGTTTTCTGCACACTGAGGCAGTGTAAATTCAGGAGATATTTGGATAAAAGGGGGGAAAGATCCTTGTCTATCATTGTGATAATGGGCATCTGTTCTGGCCTTTCTTTGTATCACTACTGACCATGGTCTTGTTCACATGGCTAATGAACTAGAGATATAATGACACATTTTTAGATTAGTTTCTCACTGATAAACCAGAAGTTGAAACAAGCTAAGAGGTGCTAGTGAGAAATAACTGCTACAAACCTTTAGTCCATTTTGTTCCATGGCTGTTTGCAGGGTAATAGTATTTTATACTCTTTCTGAATGCTAGATTGCTAGTTTGTTGTACTAGATTTTCCTGTACTGGATTTTTCTGCACTTGTCAAGTGCTTCATATGTTCAGTGCTGAATCTGTGAGTATGGATATGAGAAAGGTGATGGGGAAAGAATGTTAAATGTTAGGAAAGGTGAGACTATGGTCATCCAGTGAAGGATTTGCAGTCAGAAAAGATATTTGAAGGAAAGGGAGACTGTATGACATGAAGTATAGCAAAAGCCTTAAAGTACAGCAAAAGCTACAAAAGTAGGAGTGAAGTTAATTTCAGATACACTGAACGTCTCAGTGATTTTAACATTAAGATGTTATGTAGAACAGGTTTGTCTTAATAGTGTGCTGTGAAATCAGACATGTGACCAAGGCCATCTTTGGGTGGCACGTCCCTTTGGGGGCTGGCCATGTTGGTGGGCACGCCCCCTTGGGGCGGCCATGTTGTCCTCCTTTTTGGTTTCCAAAATATGGTCACCCTAGTAAAGGGTTCCACTACAGAGAATCAGCTTCCAGAATGCTGTGAGAATGTGAAGGACCAACTGCACTGGGTTATTGTACTATAGGGATGTATGAGAAATTCATTTTCGTTCAGATATTGTTGGGAGTATAATCCTCATCCTCTCTGACCATTGACCATGATGACTGGGATTGATGGGATTTGGGGTCCAACAAAGTCTGGAGGGTTACAGGTTCCTCAGCCCTGATGTAGAATAATTAAACTTGAGACGTTGGCTCAGTTCGGACGACATATTAAGCAACGGAAGGGTAAATAACGTAGGCAGGAGGAGCTCCACAGACGACATACTGCAGCCGGCGCTGCTCGGAACTGGCAAACACCCCGGCTGCAAGGAACTTGCGGCAGCCATTTTGGTTGTAGCCTCTCCTCCGTGTGTCCCCCAGCCGTATCCCAGCATGCACCGTGAGTTCTGCCAGCTGCATAGAGCGGCTGGGGTTTTTTGGCTGCTCTAGGCAGCAGAACTCTATTCTGAAATGGAATAGTCCATGGAGAGAGGGGGGGGCTGAATTTGGATGACACTTTAAACAATGGGGCTTCACGCTAAACAACGTGCAAGCCCATTGTTTCGCACCGTTGTTTAAAGTGCTTGATTAACGTACTGTCAGTTGTGTGTGTGTTGTGTGCTGCCCTCCAGACGACACAATAAGCAACACAACTGATGATTGTTCCCCCCCTCCTCCATTGCTTAATGTGTCGTCCGAACTGAGCCATAGACTCATATCCTGAATGTGCATAGCAATGTTCATGTCTTTATCAGAGCTTCAGGGAGATACCTTGTTGGAGAGAGAGGAAGAGAGAGTAGCAGTAAAGTAAAACCAAAGATATACTTCACTCAGCCAATTAGCATGGAAGAATTTAGAATGAAAAACACACAAATAGGTATCCATGCCCACATATAAAAAGTCAAGTGAGAATTTGTCCATGGGTAGAATACCTGCACATATATATCCATGTCCTGCAGCTGTTAGCTCATAGTATTGGAATGCCAACCACCTGGGTGAATTTCTACAATGAACACAGCTTTAAAATATCAGGATAAAGGAGGGAAAGATAACAGAAAAAGCAAGAGGAGATCGAGAAACATTTCTCTGGGTGAAGCAGAGGAATGGCATAAGCCCTTTGGCTGACATGAGAAAGTGTAGATAGAAATTTTGGATAAAGGTAGTCTGGCAGTTTGCAGATACAGCTCCAGATCTCTTGGGCAGCAAAGGGAAACTGATAAGGCAACACACTTACAGAGCAGAGAGGTCTATTAAAAACGCTCCTTGGATCTCTATCATAGGGTTTCTAATTATCTTGGCTATTGATGTTGCTAACAACTATGCAAAATCAAGGGGAGGGGAGATTGTTGATACAGGTGTTGTTGGACTGCTTAGTTTTTAATATCAACTTTTCTAAACGAGTGTCATGGTTAGAGGCAATTCTGTATCTAATCCAATGAGCTGAGACAAGTGTAATAAGGTTGATGTTCAGGAGCATGCAGTATTTGCTGAACACTATATCTTTAGATTTCAAATACTGGTGAGACTTCTCAGGAGGGGAAGAAACTCATAAAAGGTTTGCCTTCATAGATTGGAAGGTTGTCAGGGTGTGTGAAATGTTGGGGGATTATACAACTATTAAGAGCAGTGATGAACCAAACCAAGAGGAGGATAGAGGGGTGATTTCCAAATATTTTGAGCCCCATAAAATTCACTCTTCATCGTTTGTGATGATTTTAGGGGGGAGGGGTGCTAAAATGTATGCCGGGAAGGGAAAGAGCAAGTAAAAGCATCCCAGCATATTGTACTAAAAGAGATCGTTTATGCTCAGTGGTCCACTTGTATGTGTGACAGAATCCTCCTCTAGGTATGGATATGTGCTTGAATGCACATGCTGAGCTGCATTCTGGTGTGATGTTAGGGGGTACAGGCATCATTGTGTAATCAAATCTGATTGGATGTGTTGTTCCATGATATCTTAATATTCCCCATGTGATTCCTAATTGGCTGGGATAACACCATGTAAATAAATAAAAATAAAAAGCTCTAAGAGATGGCACCATGGGAGCAGTGAATCCAAGCTGCAATCAGGCACAACAAGATTTTTTAAAACAGAGAGGTAGGGTATTGTTTTTCATAGAACACTTTGTTTCCACTGAAATCATGTTTTTTTGCCCTCAAATTGTTCACAGGCAAAAATTTAGCACAACACTAATTAGGAAGTCTACTGAAGAATCTACATTTGTCTTAGAAATTATAATTAATATTCAGTACAGCAAATTCAAAGAGAGCAAGAGGGCAACGGCAATCAAAGGCAGTTAACAAAAACTGTTACCAAAAAGAAAAAGAACAGAACAGAAATTCCACACAGCAGAGACAAACTTAGGCCTGGGAATCAAGATCAACCTGCTCCTAAGGCTAAAGATAAGGTGTCCCAAATGATCTGAGAAAACTGGCAAACCGTGACACATCAGGAAGGAATGTGTCAGGCCTAGCATGTTTGGGCAAGTGCCGGAGCCCACCGGTCCTGATGCCAGGATTTAATCTTACACACAGTACTGTGTAAATGCCTTGGGTCACCCAAGAAAATTCTGTTTAAAATTATTTATCTGGGCATTGAGTGTTTATTTGCTTGGGAAAACATTATATAGCATTAGATAAATAGAAATAAACATTAATACAATTAAAAAGCAACAAGAATTCCTTGTGTTTTCCAAAAAGTTAATGATATCTTGTGAGGTGGCTGGAAGAACACAGGTTTGTTTCCCTCTCCTCTAGGCAACCCAGCCATTCCACGTACAATTTTACTCCATGTACTATATGTGTTAAATTCCACCATCAGCAACCAGATTCAACTTAATGAGGTCCTGATTAGCTGGGCCAGGTGTGCTGGTGGCGGAATTTAACAAATACCTTGAGGAGAGGTTTGGAAATGGCTAAGCTAATAGAGTTTGACAGACATAAAATCATACTTTTGCATCAACAAGCCAATTCTCAGCAAGCGATAGCCCACCTAACTGAATTTTCAAGATGTGGTGTTCAAGCAGTCATCAAGACATTTGAAGAAATTGGGCAAGTTGAAGACAGAAAAGGGGAAGACCCAAAAGCTGTCTCCATCTGATGAGCAGTACTTAAAAGTCACTACCTTGAGGGACAGAAGGAATTCTAGTGAAGTGCTTGTTCGATATCTAGAAGATTCATGTGGCACCAAAGCACATGCTTTGACCGTGAAAAGAAGTCTCACAAGAAATGCTCTTGTAGGGCATGTTGCAGCTAAGAAACCATTCTTGTGGAACTGTGTTCGCAGGTAACCAACTGGTATATATTATTTAAGAATCAATTTCAAATACCCAGGGCTTTGATTTACAGTGGCTGCCATCTTTTTCTTACCGAATGCCCCTGGGCCATGTCTCCAACATAGCAACAATATTTCATCCTCATTTCAGGAGGATGACAGTTGCTACAGGGATGCCCACCCTGGCACATCTCCTTTAAGTCACTGAAAGAGGGGAAATGTGCCAACTCCAGTAGGATCCTGCCCTGGCCAGCACATTTTTTTTACCCCATTCAAGGACCTTTGGCTGAAAGGAGATATGTATGCCCTGGCTGTGGGCTTTCAGGTTTTCTCAGGGAAACAAAGGAGACAGTGGCTCAATTCGGACGACACAATAAACAACTGGTGTGGGGGAAACAATCGTCAGTTGTTTTTACTATTGTGTCATCTGAATGCTGCCATAGTCAACTCAGCGCTGATCCTAATCCACACCACAGTTGATTATTTATTACCATGTTGGGTGGGGAGTACCCCCTAGCTGAACAACTGTAAAGTTGATTATTACCCAACCATTGACTATCGTGTCGTCCGAATTGAGCCAATAAGTCAGATTCAACGTTTGCTTACAAGGAGAGTTTTTTATTGAGTAACTTACAGCGCATATCACGCATATGTAACAAAAGGTGGACCAGACTGTGAAGGCTTCTACACAAAACCATCGACTAGCCTGGATCCTGACCTGGGTACAAGAGCAATTTATATAGCATAGTGGGGTTGGCAGATAAAGTGCCAGGTGCCTCATGAGCTTTCTGTTTACATTGACTGTGCTTTGACCTATCTTTTCCCATCAGTCAGAAAGATGCTTACAGAGCAATACAGAGAATAGCCAGTTGAGAAGCAGAAGCAGCATACATTTTCCCATAAACCTTTGCAAGTAACCCCGGCCTGCAGGTTTGTAGGCCTTCAGTGCCTACAAGATGTACCAGACTAAGTATCTCTGCCGCCATCTCTCTGCAACTTTTTTCCTGCCTGCTGCTGTTTGCCCCACCACCTGGTAAACACACTGCATAGTCTGTTTCAGATCCAAGCACTTTGGTTTAGTTTCAAACATGGATATTCATCACTTCATTGCAGTTGATTGCTGTACACATGGGGCTGTTTCACGCATGCAAATTTATTGCTTCAGCATCCAGTGATGTCATACATCTGTGAATGGGTCATTCCAGATATAACATCACAGATGGAAATTTCATATTCCCTTGCAGATAATACTTTCAATTGAGCTGCTTTGCACTTTGCAGGCTTCTTACTTAGTGCACGTCTAGATTGTCTGTCATTTTCAGAGAAAAGATTCACAAGGAACATACAGGGGTACCCTCAAAATGTCAAGGCTGCTCCTACATAGGCTGAACATATGAAAAGGAGGACAGGGCTCATGTAACTTTAACAGTTGAAGAGAAAAGGGAATTTCAGCCAGCGTCATTTGTATGCAATTAGTTCCTGGTGAAATTCCCTCTTCATCACAACAGTTAAAGTTGCAAGGGCCCTGCCTTCTTTTGTATATGGTCACTCTAGTATAGTGCCTGCAACTTTCACTGTTGTGATGAAGAGGGAATTTCACCAGGAACTAATTGCATACAAATGACACTGGCTGAAATTCCCTTTTCTCTACAACTGTTAAAGTTACATGAGCCCTGTCCTCCTTTTCATATGGTCAGCCTACTCCTACACAAAAGGTTCTGTGCCCATTCATCTGAAACTTAATCCTCTCAAGGGGATACTATCCCTTTAAATTTCATCTAATTCTCTCAAGAAGTAAGGTCATTGGCAGTTCCATTTTAAAAATAACAATAATATAGGTGTTTCGCAAAAAACACTGCACGTGTTTTTTTCTGATGTTTGGCAGGCATAGCTGCTTCCTCAGGGGGCTAATATGTGTGCAAAAACCATTCAGTTCACACCAAGAGGGGAAAAAAAACATTTTCTTTTTTTTAAAAAAAAACCATGATAGTCAAGACTCAGATTTTCAAACGGTAGCTTGGTTCAGGATTTGATTCAAAGCCTTTGAATCAGTAAAAAAAAAAAAAGCTATTTTCCAAAGTGGCAAATCAGGGTCTGAGAGGAATCTGAGGTTTGTGCACACTTTGACCAATCCCAAGCACATTGCAGAGAATTCTAGGATGTACTCTCAGAAAATATGAGGTCTCACTAGGGTGACCAACTGTCAGGATTTCCCTGGATTTGTCCTGGTTTTTGTTCTATCCTGGGTGTCAGGGGGGATTTTCTGTAATTTTCTATAATATCCTGGAAAGACAAGCTTTCCCCTTTAAGGCCACATTAGCGTGGTTGGAGGGAATGACGAGCTTTCTGGAGGTGGGTTATTTCCCTCCCACTGCTCCAATCAGGACCTTACAGGGGAAAGTATGTCATTCCTGGACATTATAGAAAAGGACCCGATTGGAGCAGTGGAGGGTGGGAATGACACACTTTCCCCTCCTCCACTCCAATTGGGGCCTTTAAAGCAGTGGGGGTGAATGACATGCTTTCCAGAGGCCCCGGAAAGCCACTTTCCCACCCCCCACCCCACTGAGGGTCCTCTTTTTGGGTTTCCCAAATGTGGTCACCCTAGGTCTCACCATCATTTGTTGTAAACTGCAGGTGTGCCCTAAAATACCCTCAGCGTTCCCTGTGGTTATGCATTGTAAAAGGAAAACCTGCTAGGCAAATATTACAATCATAAGATGTTTACTCAGCATTCGGTCTCATTGAGTTCAATGGGACTTACTCCCAGATAATTCTGCATAGGATTGCAATGAAGCTGAACTTCTCAACTGAGAACTCTTTGTTAACCTCCCAAAGAAACTTATCATCTCTGACATATCATATTCAAAAACGTTTGATGGATAGAATCTACTACCATTTAATGTTAATAGTTTACATCTAATGGCAGGTAGCCATGTCATTTCATGTTCAACAGCATTTGGTAAGTAGTAAGTTCACAACTTATGAGGCATTTGAAACTGGCAAAATCAAAATGATCAAGAAATGTAAACAAAAGGTTCAAAAAATGGAATGGCAAAACTGGAAAATTCAATTATTCTCCTTCAGCTCTGCATTTTTCTCTGATGGAGCAATCTGGCTTCCTCCAGCTTTGCTTAAAACAAGCAAACAAACAAACAAACAAATGAAACAAACCTGGTGTCTGAAATATCACTACTTGGTATACGTTTAGAGTGCAATCCTATGGGATTGCTGGCCAAACAACAGAAGAGTTCCAAGAATCCAACACGATACTGAGCTATTGCCGGCAGGCCAGGAAGAGTGTCATGGCTCCATCACACCTACTCCACGCCCAGTTTTCATCCATATTTCCCCCCATCATTTCCCTAGCAAATCAAGCACTGGGCACTTTCATGACTGTGCGTTGTTGCACTATTTCAACTCATGTATCTTTTCACCTGTATCGCTCCGATGCTGACGAAATCTCCTGACACACCCCATATGTTCTTCTTCCCCCTGCAGTTATTTTTTTATATCGTTTAATATTTTTTTCTATTGGCGCAAATACAATAGTATGGCAGCCTAAAACTGTGCAATTACAGTAAAATAACACACTATGCTTTCCCCTAAGACCATATTAAAATATATAATTGAAGAGAAAGTATTACAATTTGCTTTTGGAGAAGTTTATGGTCAATGTTGGTGTGGCAAGGGGAAACCAACATTGTTCTGGCAAGGAAACCTAGACATGCCTACTCAGGAGTGAGGACCATAGAGTTGAATGGGACCAAGTCCCAGGCACAGGCGGCGGACCCACTCACCTTCTCCGTGGGGTGTTCAGGCCCCCTCTCTCCCTCCCCCTTCATGGTTGAGCAATTGAGCAGAGAATCACCCCACCCTCCTCTTTTGTGAATGAGACTGCCCTTTGACACAAGTCCCCAACAAAAGACGGTCCAATATCGAGCAAGGACAGCAATACATTGGAGGGAAGACCGGCTTTGTGAGCATGGAGGAGAAAAAAAACCCGCTCCAAAATGAGATGGGAAATGGAGGGGAAGAGGCGAGATGAGCACAGGACAGGGACGACGTCATGTGAGTAGCGCAGTGCAAAGACACATAACAGGCATGGCGAGGATGCAATAAATCGCTGGTGTGATGGAGCTCTCAGAGGCTTTTTTAAGCTTCTCCATCCTCCTCTACTGCTTTTTTTCTGGTAGAAAATGAGCCTTTGAGCCCATTTAACTGAGTAGCACACCAGGGCCACAAGGCCTCTGGATTCAACTGATCCAAAGCCCCTCCCTCCACCCGCACCACCCTTTGGAATGCCCCATCCCTCTCCATTCTCATCCCAAAGTCAAAGGATCCACTGGGATGTCCGAATCAGCAAAACCCGAGCTTGCCAAAGTTCTCCGAATGCCATCTGGAAGCTCATTCTGACTCAAGCCTGTATCACGTTGCAAGCTTTGTCTTTTTTTTTTCCCTTTTCACATGAAAATCTGTGCCTATTTTCCCCCTATCTTTGAAATGTACAGATTTTTCCATTGATTAACATGTATTTGTGCATATTTTTTTTCAAAAGTATGTATTCAAGCACATTTTTCAAATGCACACTTTTGCTCAAATGCATATTGGGAAGGGGGGATCTATGAATCACATTGCAAGGTCAGAAGTGTATATGGACTAAGCTCTCAGATTGCATCCAAGTCCATCTTAAGACAGATGGTGTGAACTTGGTAAATACTGATAAAAAATAAACTGCAATGAATTTCTCTTAAATCTCCAGTGGTGGATGGAAGTGGGGGGATCCAAGTGGGGATTCACACCTCCAAGGTTATAACTTAGTCTAAGGCCTTAGAGGGGAGGGGATCCTCAGTATCTTATGGCCCTTCAAACACTGTCTTGGGACCATAGGATTGTTCTCTTGCTATGTCAAAAAACTTCCTACTCTAAAGGGTTATCCTAAACAACATTAATGTTGCAATCCTCACTTACCTGAGAATAAGCCACATTGAGATCAATGGGAGTTACTTCTGAGTAGACATAAGAACATAAGAAAAGCTGCGCTGGATAAGACCAAGTCCATCTAGTCCAGCATTCTGTTCTCACAGTGGCCCAATGGGAAGCCCCGAGTAGGACATGCACTGATATGCATAGGATCGCACTATAAATAACAGGAAGGAATTTAGGTTGTTGAAGTGTTGACCAACGATTTTTTTCCTAACTCTAAAACCAGCTGTGTGTACATAGATGATCTTTTACTCTACAAAAGCTTTTGTTAAATATGCCTTGGTTTTAACATTAAATCTTCAGAAGTTGTATTAAAAATTTACAGGACTTATGCATTTTGAACTCTTAGTGTGAGACTTTTGCAAATTGCATGATTTCATGGGTCATTTTAGCACTCTGTAGACTGTTTTCATTTCATATCTTCGCAAGCTCTGTTTACAGAGAAAGAGCATGGAATGCAGGAAACTGTTTACAGAGAACAATGGTACTTACCTTGTTAGAAAGCAACAGACAAATTATCCCATGAGATTACTTCAAATAATAAAACTATGAGCTCCATCACACCAGCGACTGAGTGCACTCTTGCCATGCCTGGTATATGGATTTGCAGCAGGGTACTCACATGATACCATGCCGGTCCTGCTGACACCCCACCTCTTCCCCAGGCTTTCCTAGAACACTAAAAGTCTGGATTATTTTCCCTAAGTGCATTTAATGCTCACTAAGTCTCTTTGTAGTTTTAAAGGAAATGGGAGCTTGAATGGATTGCATCTGGTCCTGGCAGGGAACAGCAATCTCTCCCAGCAGCCGGCTCCAAGCCCCAATAAAAAACCCAAACCTTGCATCCCAGGCTCAAAGGCGTCTTTTAAAATCTTACAATGCCTGCATCTCTGCAGAGACAAGATTGTACTCCCTCGATGCCCCCAAAGGGCCAGGCTAAAGGATCATTCCATTTTTGCCTGGCAGAAAGGTGGTCTGGTTAAACAGAACCTGACTGGAGGGAGAAAGAGAAGGGGTGGAGTGGAGCCAAAGAGTGAAGGAGTGAAAGGAGCCATTCAGGTAAAGGGATCATAAGCTTGATGCACTTCTGCCTCAGAGATAAAAAAATGCGGAGGCAAACTGTGTGGGGGAAATTGTGATAGAGGTCTATATATATTCAACATCCTGGGACTTCATTTCTTCATTCTCTTGAGCCCCTAGAATATTTGCCGTAAAAGAAGTATTAAGGGGGTGGTTTACAATGTTTGCATCCACAACCTCAAAATGAAGAGATGAGACTCGGGAGTTTGGTTTTCAATGATCAACAACTGAACTGAACCTTTCTAAGAGATCTGCAACCAATTATCAGCCAGCTGTCCTCAGATCTGATGAACTGCTCTCCTGTTGCCAGTATTGACATAAGACTCAACCAACAGGCTCATCTGTTTCTGTTCATGGAAGTGTGTGTGTGTGTGTGTGTGTGTGTGTGTGTGTGTGTGTGTGCCATCAGGCAACAAAATATCTTGACTGGACCCATCTGAACACAGGATGGAGCACCTCCCCTGTGAGGGGAGATTACAACAGGTAGGAGTGTTTAGCTTAGGAAAAAAACAAGTCAGGGGGAGACATGATAGAGAGGGGTAAACTTGGCAGCCTGATAGCTCTTAAGCAGGGATTTAGTCTTGCCAAATTTGAAGCAGCTCCGTTCATGCCTTGATTTTTATGAATTTTTGTAAAGTTCAAACTCAAATCTCCTCTTTGGAGTCTAAGACCTTGAGCAGTACAAGTTTTTTTTTTTAAAGGAATGAAAGATGAAGAGATGAAACTTGACACCATGGTACCTCTTAAGTAGGGCTTTAGCCATGCCAACTTTGAATCAGATCTGTTCATCCTTTGAACTTTAAAAAAATCCTAAAAATCAAGGGATGATCGGATCAGCTTATGGATCATATATCATAATGCTAGAAAACATCATACTTTAGAACTGATGTGGAAAGAAAATATATCCACCCTGATGTTTTGGACATCAACTCCCAGCATTCCTGATCTCTGCCCATGCTGAGGGGCTTTTGCGAATTGAACTCCAAAACATCTGGAGATCTACATTCTGCCTGCCCTTGCTCTAAAACAGCGTTCCCAAACCTGGTGCCCATCAGATGTGTTGGCTTGCAACTCTAAACATGAGGAGATGCTCTAAAAAAGAGAAGTAGGTGGCCCGAAGTAGTTCATGATCAGTTTTCCACAATCCCACAGTTACCTCGGTATATCATATTGCATATCATAACCTGCTGATCTCCAGATGTTTGAGATTACAAATCCCAGCATTCCTGACTATGGGACATACTGACTTGCAATGATGGGAGTTGTAGTCCAACACCTTTGGAGGGCACCAGATTGAGGAAGGACTGCTCTGAACAAAAAAAAAGTGAAGTAGGTGACCCTAAGTTGTTCATCATCTATTTTCTACAATCCCACAGTCACCTCTGCATATAATATTCTCCATCCTGTCCTCATGGTTTATTTGCTTTGGGAGAATGAGAATTTCATTTGCACTTTCTGCCTCCATAGGAAGGTTGTCGCATTAAGGCTTGTGAGCCTCAACTCACAATTTCCCTGCTTTTTGGTGCTTGGTTGAAAACTGTAGAGCCTTAATGTTGTTTTTGTAAACCGTAGGTTTTTTCTTTAATGAATTCAATTGTTATCCTACCTAGGCTGACCATATGAAAAGGAGGACAGGGCTCATGTAACTTTAACAGTTGTAGAGCAAAGGGAATTTCAGCCAGTGTTATTTGTATGCAATTAATTTCTGGTGAAATTCCCTCTTCATCACAACTGTTAAAGTTGCAGGGGCCCTGCCTTCTTTCGTATATGGTCACTCTAGTATAGGGCCTGCAACTTTAACTGTTGTGATGAAGAGGGAATATCACCAGGAACTAATTGCATACAAATGACCCTGGCTGAAATTCCCTTTTCTCTACAACTGTTAAAGTTACATGAGCCCTGACCTCCTTTTCAGATAGCCTAATCCTACCTATACATGGCAGCAGGTGTTTAGCACACAGGCTATCATTTTACGTGCTGGAACTCTTAAGGTTATTTCAAATGGTTGATTATGATTCCATATTATATGAATATAGTCAATTATTTTAGGACTGCAGTACAATTACATGCATGTTAACTCAGAAGTAAGTTGCATTGTGCTCAGCAGAGCTTACTCCTTGCTAAAGGTGTATAGGAATGCAACCCTAGTGGACTTTCAATCTGTGGGACAAAAGCAATTGATAATATCCTATCTTTGGCTTGTGATTTTACATCAAGAAGCAAGAATCGCAGCTTGTAAGAACACCCTGGCCATCTGTGAAGCTCCAATCTGTTCACTGCCTGAAGTCCCTGGTGCATATGCCAAAGACTCAAAGGACAAAGCTTCTAACCTGCTTTTGGAGAACTGATTCTTCAAGTGAATTGCTTTTACTCTTGATTTTTTTCCTCTTTGATATTCCACCCATTCTTAATAGCAAAAGCTCTCTCCATATGTGCCTCATTCTGGCTTGTGAAACATGTAGTTTCAAGACTGCTGTGTTACACAGGCATTTTGAAATGCATTCAGTGCCCAGGAGAGGGGAGAAAAATAACTGGTTGGTATTAGAGATCTTGATGATGTGCAGGCCACAGCTGGATAGATGGGTCTGGTTATATTGAAATGAAAGGCAAGGAAGCTGTTATGTATTTTGTTTATAACCCGCAAGCCAGCAAGAATCAAGGCAAACGGTTTGAACTGGGGTTAATGGAACTGGATCCAGTTTCAGGAGAATAAAATATTCAGTTGCATGGAAAAGTTCACTTAGCGAGAAATATGTCTAAACGTATTTATAATGGGGAGGGAGGGAGGTTGGATAGATAAGATTCAGGCATCTAGAATCATGCAAATTGGTATATTTACATTTAAAAAAATCAATTAGCTCACAAAGATGATCAGCTTGAACACTAAACTGGAACCCTGAATTTGCATATGTTGGAATTTTCTTCTCCCCAGCCTCCAGGCAGGACTCCTGTATCTTAACTGCTCTGTGGCAAGCAGACACATGATCTAACAGGTACAGCTTTGCTCAGCCTGCAGATTCAGTGACGGGGGGGAGGAATTCTTGCTGAATTTCTGTTTGCTGGTCAGCTAATAAGTTATGCTATGTAAAAGACAGACAGACAGAGAAAGAGAAAGAGAAAGAGAGAGACTGCAACTGTATTTCATAAGTGTCATAAACCTTAGGGCTAGAAAGTTGTTGTCTTTTCAAAATTTAAATTAATTTTAAATTGAGATGATTGGGAATCATTGTTGTTGTTGTCGTCATCGTCATTAGTAGATTGAAGATTCTGCATATAGTTCAGACCTGGAATGATAAAAATAATAATAATGAACGCTTGTAGATGCAATCAAAGTGATTAATTAATAATAAATAAGAACACTCTCCCACACATGCTAATGCTAGATGATTTATAAAATTGCAACTCCAGTCCACATTAGTGATTTTGATTACAGAACCAAAGAATTTTAATTCTGCATTTATTAAATTGAAATTGACAATTGTGATCTTGTTCCACACATGCCACTAATGTCAGTGGGGGAAAAAACAGCATGGAAGAAATCTAAATGGATGAATTAATGGTGCTGAATTGCTTTCTGGGCTCATGCAGAAGCTTGGCTGCTGCTTCTTTTCCAATCAATAATCTGCTTGTTCATGTAGTAAGTAGGATTCCATCTGGTTGAATGAGTTATAGATGGAGACATTTTTTATTTAGCTGAAACCGCAGTGCTTGGAACCTTTGGCAGAAAACTTAGCATGGTGCAACTTGTTCTTATTTAAAGTATCTTCCACAGGGATCCATGTGTCCTCCAACGCAGTGTCTTTGGCCACTGAAATCACATAAACCCCTGTTTAGGCTATATTAGGCTGCCTCTACAAGAGGCATTTAAAACTCTTTCAAGGCGCATTAAAAAATGTACCTCTACAAGAACGGAGCGCAAATTTGACTATGTGAACAAGCGATTCTCCGCATTAACTACCTGTAAAGCGCATTTGAAACAACCGGTAAGGTCACCAGTTGAGTGCTCAATTACCTCCTGCATACAAGCATTTACGATAAAGAGCTTCCGAGAAGATGCACATAATCGGAGGAACAGGCGTCAAACGGAATCCATCTAGAGGGGGCCTTAGCCACAGATCCTGCTCACACCATGAAGCAGCTATATGAAGAAAGGGAGTGAAATCTGCATTGATATAGAATACGTCTTGCTCATCCTCAGGACAGTTTTTCCACCTCATTTGTTATTGTGTATGTATGTTATTGTGTATGGGGGTTTGGCATAGAGGGAATTTGCAGTCCTCAGTACAGAAAGTATGGTGGGTCACTTGCAAATACCCAGTCAATTATTCTACAGCATTGGTCCTCTTTGGCTGTGGCCTTATTCTGCAGTTGGGGTGGGGAACCTTACGCTGCCATTAGAGTGGAGGAGGAAAAATGTCTGATTTCCCCAGCCTTGGGGAAATTGTGTTCCTCCCCATGAAAGTCTGGGGGAATTGCACATTTCTGGAAGCCCCAGAAAATGTGCTTTGCCTCCCCACTTCCACACCAGTTGGGGCCTTAAAGGCCTTCTTAATGCAAGGAGGTCATGGAAAGCGCACTTCACCAATGGGCACTTGTCCGGGCCGTCTCCCTGGAACAGGGGTGGCCAAGCAGGATTCAGCAAACTCGCAGGGCAAGCCCCAGCGAGTTCTCTAGTAACTATCCAAAATCCAGTGTTTATATGGCCATGTGACTCCTTACAGTAGTACATCCTGTTTTATATTTTAATTTTTTTACATGTTACATATAATCTGCCATATATATATATATATATATATATATATATGGTGGAACAGAGAATATAAATCTGGGAAGCTGCACTTGATGTAGCAATAACTATTTTACCGGTCTCATCAAACAGCAAGATAAAGACAGACACCACCTCATATAGAAAGACACATCAAATGACTGATTGCATAGACAGGATGTCTTGATTCAAATGCCATGAAAGAACACACACAAAGGGTGATTTTGAGAATGTAATTCCAGCTGTTCACATCATGCAGGGCCTTCTGATGGACAGTGAGTCAGTCAGCATTGTTCCAAGAACAATAGATATCCTCAACTAGTAAGGAAAAATTCTACTCTGCCTTTCTCTCTCTTAATCTTTCTCTCTCTCTCTCTCTCTGATGATGACCAATTTGCTTTGAGATTCGTGGATTCATTCCCAAGTAATCTCTTGCAGCGATGAGGCAAACCTTGAACTGTTCACATGCAATTGCTCATCAACAGATCATTACAAGTGCTGCATCATGAAACCTTAAGTTAACAATGTTCCCTGAAATTTGAATTTAAGAGAATGTCAAATCTTTGCATCACACCGTGAAATGCAAATGTGATGAGAGATGCACAAAAGGGACCTGAGGAATATAGCTCTGAAAACATGTCTGGTTTCAGATTAGGAAGTATTCGTGGGGTTGTTCAGGAAACCAACTCCTAACCAATCCAGTTGGATTTGTCTGCCAGCCCCAATCTGGGGCTGTATCAGAAATTCAGTTCAGTTTATTTATTTTTTATCAAAATTCATCCAGTTTGCACATTGTATACTGAACATGGAATCAAACACAATCTGCATTCAAAATCTGTACATTTCTGAGCTTGCAATGTGATTTGTGGACCCCAAAAACTGCTTTGACAACATGTATACGTTTGAAAAAGGTTCATGAAAAAATGCACACAAACATGCTTTAACCAGTGGGAGAGGAATGAGTACATTTCAAGGATGTGCATAATTTATGCATACATTGGGGGAGAATATGCACAGAGATACACATGAATTTCATGTAGAGGGAAAAGGAAAAAAGTTCATAATCTGATACGGACACCAGAGATGACAAGCTTTGAATTCAGGTTTGTGGAATTCTAAACTCAAGTTTTGCTGATTCACATGTCCACAGATAGTCCCAACAATAAAACATTTGGTTTTAAAGGCAAGATTTCCCCAATAATCTCTTTCGTTGTTATGACAATGTTTCCAGAAGTTATTTACAGAGTCACCAAATACATCTAAAAACCTGTGTTTTTTTCTTTAGGTCACCAACATCTTGAATTAGCTGAACCGTATATGTTGTTTTGTAGTTTTGAGATGTATAGTACATGCTGTGTGCTCACCTGAATTTGAGGAGACCACTTTTACATCTTCAAATGTATTCCCACACTTGTGAGTACTAAATTTTGATATATTTGAGGAAGAAGTATTATAGGTTTGATTGAGTCAATAGTACCACTAAAATCGATGGCAATTAAGTTAGTCATAACGTAAGTCAGAATGGTTTGAATGGCAGTAGTCTAAGTGTGACTAAAGCCATTTCTTCACCAGGCTTGTGACCTGAGATAGCCCCTGGCTGGTCCCTGTAAGTCCAAATGATGCACAGGTACTCCCGGGGGTGGGGGACAGCCATGGGATTTGCCAGGGATAAGGAAACCCTGGAAAATCCCGAAACTTCCATGGTACCAGGAACTTTCTGGGACCGTGAAAAATGTGGCTGCCCGTCCTGGGTGCTGCTCTGCTTACTCACGAGTAAGCACCACAGCACAAATGGGCATGGAGCCACAACGCACAGCTCTGTGCCCATCAGGGGAGGGGGTGGCACCAGTTTTGCACCCCCAGGACGGCAGGGAGGTAGGTGGGGGCCCGATCATGCACAGTTATTATTATTATTATTTTTAAAAAACCTACTGTTTGTGGAGGAGCGCTTGTGCAATCTCCTCGGGCCTGGAAAAAATGGCAGGCGTGACGTGCAATGACCCAGGAGGAACCTAGGACATCGTCCCCATGATCTGAATTGAAGGTGACAATCCCGGAAGCAGGTACTTCCGGGATCACCATCTGTCCCACCCTCTACACCCCATGGTATAGAAAGGGCCTATGACAGCATTCCTGTGCTTCCAGATGCGACACTCTAATATTGGAGCCTCTGAGTTATCATGAGTCCTGCTGGGGTCTTGCCATCAGGGTGGAAATGAGGATGAAGCCAGATTTGTTTTTTGTTTTTCCCCATTCATCATTTTTGTTGGTTTTTGATTCCCAAAACTATAACTGCCCAGCTCCTAGTCTTAATGTCCCCTCCATGTTAGGGATGTGGTTGGAGGCTGGGAGGGCTATAGTTCACGTGTATCCGTGGCTACTCTCTCCACACCTGCTGGAACACTACCATCTTTCCCCTCATCCCTGTATCAAAGTTCTGACCTTGGGGAAGATGTCATCTCAGAGACATCCACAGGTGCTAGGAAGGGGATCCATGGTCAGATTTCCCCTTCCAAGGGGAAACATCCTCTTCACCCTCAGAAGGGGAAATATGCCATATCCCATGACTCCTGGAACACCATCCAAAGGACTATAGGTTTGCTCTTGGTCTGGGTCCAACCCAACATAGTAACTGACATGATGTTGAGAGTTTGCACGATGCTGAGAAAGCCAGCATGGGTTTCGCATGATATCAACTTCTGCTGTCCAGGCAATCAAAACCCTTTTTGCAGAGCATATAGTTTGATGAAGACTTCTGCAGAATTCAAAAGCTTTTCATTATTAATGCCGTTTCAGTTTGCCCTAATAAGAGGTCCCCATTTTGTGAAAATTGGATTTGAGATTTCCCCTTTGAGAAATTTGGATTGATCAACTACAGGCCTATAAACATTCATTTGGAAGGCTGTCCAAGTGTGTTCAATGAGGCAAACTATCAGTTAAGTATGCATAGGAATATAGCCTTAGTGCCTTTTCTCACAGTCCCTTCGATAATACTGTGGTACAATAGAACGGAGAGTAAAGACAAACACAAATATCTTTTTCTAAATCAATGCAACACTTTTGCCAGGCTCTAAGGCTGCAACGCTATACACACTGACTCAGGGGTATGTCTCATTGAACGCAATGGGTAGACACATCTAGGCTTGTGCTGTCATTCGCCTTCATCAGCCTGGTTACCACCACCTCTATGGCCGCCCCCTTATCAATTTCACCATGTAGAAAAAACACTTCTACCCGTTCAATTCTTGATGGCATGTTGAGCTTCTTCTCATACGTCCCCTCCTGGCTTTCATCTGCCCTCTTTGGGTCTTCGTGGTTTAATGCGCCATCAGTGCAATCCTGCACGTCTCTTTTCAGAAGCAAGGCCCCATGGAGTTCAATGGAACTTGCTCCCATGTAAGTGAGCAGAGGATCGCAGCCTAAAAGAACTGAGATAAAAAATATATGAATGAACTCACAGCTGTAATTTCCTCATCTCCGTGTCACATATCCGACGGCTTTCCATTCGTATTTATTTGGAGGATATATTCACAGCAGTCTAGTTTGCGGCGTGTTACTTTTTAACATATTTGCTGGAGAAGGTTTTAAAATACCTGTTAAACCTAAAAATATATTATTTTTAATATATTCTATGCAGTGTGCACCTGGCGGCTCAAATAACATAGTGGGTTTAGATTGTTCTGAATGCATTTTTTTTCCTTTGAAAACTCTATGGCCTCTAACATGCTGTTACGAAATCTAGCTGTGCAACAGGCAAGAGCTGCCATATCTTCCTATTACTTCAAGATTGGATTTGCAGCTGGAGCCACTAATAAATGTTTCTCTTTTCTAAAAAAAATAATAATCTAATAATTCTAACTTCCACGTACTTCCATGGCAGTTCCAGCACTTTACATCTTATCAGACCATCACCCCTACTGTCTGCTCTCCAGCACAGCTTAAGATAATACATCCACACATATTAGCATTCCTCCCAACGTCACCACCCTTAGAGATCTGAGGAAACAAATGGAGCCTTTATGGGTAGCACGGATTAGTAGAAAGCTAAAAATGTGCAAAGTTTCAGCCAGCGCAGAATTTCAGGGAAAAATATGACACCCCCCAAGCACACACCTTAAGCTCCAAGTATCACCTCATATCTACCGGAATGAAGATACAAGGCAATACTTGGAACTTCAGGTCACAACTTTATTAGCAAAGAAAGTAGTAGCAAGTTCTTGTTTTTCTTATCCAAAGTGTGGGCATCCTGTCACTTGAGAGGACAAGAGATTCCTCTGTTCCATCCATGGGCAATATCTCTCTGGCGTGCTGCCCAGATGAAGCAAGGAGCTGATCTGCATCTATCAGAGTCAGCCCTCCTTAAAGGTGAGCCTCCAGGAACCCACCCTGTGCTCCTCAACCCAATGCTTCTGGCCAGCCACTGGCAGAGAAAAGTCTCCAGGGCTCAAGTCCAGCTCATTTCCTACATCTTCTTGAGCCAACTGGAAAGAAGAAGTAGGTTGGACAGTCATTCACCCTAGAGGTATTTCTGGGTTCTTGTGCTCTGCTCACCAAACCATCTTAGTTTCTTCCACATCCACACTTCCTGCTAGTTGTGTGACCAACTGATTGACATAGCTGACACTGGCAGTATAGAATAAGTTTTTTTTAAAAAAGGTGAACCCAATGGCCAATCTAAAGTAATACCCCTCCCCCCAAAAAATCACCCTGAGCTCGATAAGGTTAACTGGCTAATCTCATATTGCTAGCCAGGGATAGATGGGTAGGTTGCCACCTGTGCTGGGAAGAGGAAGCAGGGAGGATGATGCAGCCTTAAAAGGGGTCCCTGTCCCCAGTTGTTTTGGGCATCATCAAAATCGTTATGCCAAAGGTCCCATAGGCTGCACAGAGTATGGAGCGGCCTGTCCACTTTTCAGAGTTGTCCCAGAATCAGACCTTGGGACAGGATATGGGTATGGGACAGAATCATCCATTCCTTTTGTCTCTTCATAAGTAAATCGTAGAGTCAATAATAAGCAGGTAGGAACCATGGGAGGAGAAACCTTTTCTCTGCCATTTCTTTGGATTCTGTTATTTAATGAATAACAATGTATTCCGTTAGGTAAACAATTCTCTTAATAAATATCTTCTTAGTTTTGTTCATCTTGTCTCTGATGGTAGTGTCAATTCCATGCCTATGCCATAGGGATCAAGCTACTGGGTTTCTAACAAGGTAATTTGGTGGCAAGGTCACCTTGTGTAAGGAAGTTCCATAGTCCCAAGACTCCAAGGGGAAAGTGGTGGGAAACCCTGAGGTGTTTCCTCTACAGAATTGGAGCAACATGTGTTCCTTCTGCAGTGCATTAATAGACCTATTCTAGACCATGTAGCAGAAGCCTGAACATCAGCTCCTACCAATGGAAGTATCATCTACCCTGAATACTGGATTGGAAAGGGATGTTTTCACTGACTCTTCCAACAGTGGCTGGCATGCCCTAAATGTTATATCCAAAACAGCCCTTAAACTGCTGCATTGAATGCTTCTAATTGTATCCCCCCCAAAAGGAAATAAATGATGAATAAAGGGAAAGGATAGGTGCCAAAACATAGCACATAATTTTTAAACGGAGCAATGTTAGCGAAACTAGGATACAGCACCAATCATGCACGGCTTAGGAAAATTCCCCTTTAATATGTCTTATCTGACTGCTTTTACTACACCCATTTCTTTGGTCTGCAATAACCAGCTATAATTATAATGTTTTCAACATGATTTTATGTTCCTGTAAGTGCTGTGATCTATCAGTGTGGGTATTTATATTGTCAACTCCAATCCTTTCATGTTCATTTCAGTCTTACTACTATCTTTTTCTCTCTCTTTCTGGTTCTACTTGTTTATGAAAACTAGCATTTATAATTAAGTGGTTTTGCTTTTCCCTCCAGAAGAATAGACCATCAGATGTCAATGACATTTACACTTTAGAATTGTTTGGGGTTTTTTTCTTTTTTTTTAATTAGACATGAAGTGCAAACACAACATAACACCAACATATTTGTTTGTTCTTCAACTTTAAAATAGGAAAAGAAATCTAAAGTATACTTTTTATGATAACATTATATGATATGGTCATAATCGTATGAATATATCAGGAATCAGAGCTGTCATGATTCAAGCAGAAGATATACCAGGCAATTAACTGGCTGTTCCATACATAGTTCGGTCTACAATTAAACATTTTGTCCGGATATATTGAACAATCAGATCCTACTCTAGGCTTTCTCCGATGAGACTAATAGAGGGCACTTGGCCTTGTAAGATTCCACAATTCCATTACTGAAAGAAGTATTTGTATCTATCTATCTTGAATCCCACCCAGCCACCCCGTGTATCAAGTTGTCAGATTGTGTCTTCCACGCTCACAAGGGCTGTTTTCACATGATGTGCTAAAGAATTGCATGAGTAAAATTAATCTAAATTCAAAGATGTTCTGACTGTGTAAGAGATTTTGCAGCCTCTTGCACCAATGGAAGACAGGGAAGACTACTGCAGAACTTACAGGTTGCAGCATGTAAAAGCTCTGTGCAAAAATTTGTGGAACAGTTCTTGTGATTATTTTCCTTCCACATCTAGAGTAATCTATGAACTGTATCTATTTGTCATGTTTTAATTAGTTTTATGTATTTTATCATGTTGTTGTTCCCCGCCTCGATCTAGACGGAGAGGCGGGTAAGAAATAAATTGTTATTATTATTATTATTATTATTATTATTATTATTATTATTATTATCTCTCCAATACTTCCAGAAGAGTATTAATAATGGGTTGTTTGTGATGCTATTGAGAGCAGAAGGAAGGAGCATCTATGTTTGAGAATCTCACTCCACTATCTGCATTTTCGACCAGCCTCCCTTGAATATCAGGAGATCCTCAGAAAAGCCATGGGACCGGGCAGAACCATCTCCTCCATATGAACTGGTCTATCCTTTAAGATCAATTGTTGCATTCAGAGGCATGGCTGGAGACAATGCACAAGAGAGCTTCCTCACAGGTAGCATCCCATATGTAGAACTCCTTTTTCCAAGAGGTTACGGCAGCAATACTATATATTCTTATCAGGAAGTAAGCCCCATTGTGCTCAGTGGACGGGTTCGCATCATCTAATAAACCACAGTGGCTTATTTAACCCCCAGTGGGCTGTGGTGGATGTGGGCAGCCATTATGAATGCCCACCACCTGGGTTTCAATGACATGACAAGCTGCATCCACAGGTTAGGTTGCTCCATAATGGCTTGTCGCATCTGTCACTATTTTTGGGCAAAGTATTAGAGCGTGTGGTGGCCTCCCATCTCCAGGGATTACTAGATGAGACAGATTATCTGGATCCATTTTAATCTAGCTTCAGACCTGGTTATGGAACAGAAACAGCTTTGGTCACCTTAGTGGATGACCTATGCTGGGAACTGGACAGGGGGAGTGTATCTCTGTTGGTTCTGCTGGACCTCTCAATGGCGTTCGATACCATTGACCATTGTATCCTTCTTGGCCATCTTGCTGGGATGAGACTTAGAGACACTGTTTTACAATGGTTCCATTCCTTCCTGGAGGGGCGGACCCAGAAGGTGGTGCTGGGGGATTCCTGTTTGACTCCTTGGCCGTTCGCCTGTGGTGTCCCTCAAGGTTCAGTTTTGTCCCCCATGCTTTTTAACGTATACATGAAACTGCTGGGAAAGGTTGTCCAGAGTTTTGGGGTGCAATGCCACCAGTACGCTGATGACACTCAACTCTACTTCTCCTTTACACCTGATTCCAAGGAAGCTGTTTTGGTGCTAAACCGGTGTCTGTCAGCAGTAATGGACTGGATGAGGGTGAACATATTGAAAGCTTAATCCAGACAAGACAGAGGTGCTCCTGGTCAGTCAAAAGGCAGATCAGGGAATAGGGATTCAGCTTGTCCTGGATGGGGTTACACTCCCCTTGAAGACACAGGTTAGCAGCTTGGGTGTACTTCTGGATTCAGCCCTGAGCCTGGATGCCCAGGTTTCAGTGGTGGTCAGGAGAGCATCTGCACAGTTAAAGCTAGTGTGCCAGCTGTGCCAATTCTTGGAGATGTCTGACCTGGTCACAGTGACACATGCCTTAGTTACATCCCGATTGGATTACTGTAAAATGCTCTATGTTGGGCTGCCTTTAAAGAGCGCACAAAAACTTCAGCTGGTTCAAACAGCTGCAACCAGATTGCTGACCGGGGCTGGTTACAGGGAGCATACAACTCCCCTGTTAAAACAGCTCCACTGTTTCTGGACTCAATTCAAAGCGCTGGTTATGACCTATAATGCCCTATACAGCTCAGGTCCAGGTTATCTGAAAATCTGTATTCTCCCTTACGAGCCTGCCCATGCTTTGAGGTCTTCAGTTAAATCCCTTTTCTCAGTCCCACCACCATCACAGGCATGCCTGGTGGGAATGCGGGAGAGGGCCTTCTCTGTGGCTGCTCCAGTACTCTGGAACTCCCTTCTCAGAGAAGCTAGACTGGCTCCCTCCTTGGTGTGTTTCTGGAGGAATGCAAAAATGTTCTTATTCCGGTAGGCCTTTGGTGAATAATGTGGACCTCCATCTATGTTTAAGACTTTTAAATTTTAATATGTATTTTAAATGTTGAAATGTTTTATTATTGAAACCTATTTAATTATATTTTAAACTTTTGTATATCTCTTATTTATAGCTTTTAACTGTATATGTTTTAATTTTGTAAAGCCATCTTGAGGCCCAGCATCGGGCAAAAGGCAATCATCAAATAAAGATGATGATGATGATGATGATGATGATGATGATGATGATGATGATACAGCTGCAAAAATAATTCACCAGCAACTGGCCATCAAATTCAACCTTATCACCTATACCATACTATACATACTCACCCGAAACAATCTTGGAAAATGCAAATCATAAAATACACTGGGATAGAACAATTCATACAGACAAGACAATACTTTACAACCGACCAGACATAACGGTCATAGACAAAAAAGAAAAACACACGTACCTCATCGACATAGCAATACCAAATGACAAAAATGTTGTTGAAAAGGAAGAAGAAAAGAGAGACAAATATACACCACCGGCCATGGAAGTCAAAGAACTATGGCAAGAGGAAAAGGTCACAATTATCCCATTAGTCACCTCAGTCACTGGCATCACATCAAAAAAATATACAGAAAACCTCCGGAAACTGGACCTACCAGAATACATCCACACCAACAACCAGAAAGCAGTCAGAATTAAAACATGCGCAATCGTCAGGAAATTCCTGAATCAATAAAAGACTGCATGACTTGGCAAAGCCCGTCATGTCCGTCTAGAAAAACTACCACGAGCGAAACATAATAGAAAAATATTGAAAAGAAATTATTCAAATGTCACCACGAAAACAAGATCCATTCTTTCCCCTTTGGGGACTTGTACGTGTGTGTGTGTGTGTGTGTGTGTGTGTGTGTGTGAGAGAGAGAGAGAGAGAGAGAGAGAGAACATTTTTTCTCCCATATGAAGTATCTTAGGTCTTAATAGCCAATCAATCACACTGAATTTAGTGATCTCTTCTTAATTTAATGTGAGTATCTTTCAACCACTCTGAAAATCTGCTTTAATTCTTTTTACTACTTTTATCATAGTAATTAAATCATAAACAACAATTAGATGACTCAACATGCATTTGGCAAATTGCTAATTCCCATTAAAGTTGTTTTATGACCCTCTTGAGCACGACGTCTGTACAAACTGAGGAGGCCAAGTTTTGAGATGTCTGTTTTGCTTGAGTGGCACAATCTTCCCCCTTAGGTAATTATAGCTATGCATCTTCTAACATAAATCAATATAATCGCATGATCTGCCTTTGCATTTTGGTTTCTTTCGCAGTTATTAATTTGTGGTCAGAGTCCTCAAATGTATTTTTTTATATATTTTATTTTGATGTTGTTGCTAAAGGCTGCGATGCAAACTGACAGTTTGCTGGGAGGATTCTTGTTTTGATGAGAAATAATGGCCGGAGGCTATTGTTGCAACCTCCAGACTGTAAAGTGATCAATCAAAATTTTGTATACTTAACTTTTAAAAACAAAGCACACATTTCCCATGCCCTAAGAAGTTTTTTTGCTCAACCCTTTGCATCTTTTCCCCAGGCTGAGCAGTTTAAATATTTCCGAAGAAGAAACCAAATTTTTTTTAATAGTATTACCAATGCCCTTTACAGAACCAAACTGTCAAGATGCTGAAGAGTATTCTAAATCAGAAAAACAGGCAGATCAACAGTATACTCTTCTAGTCTTGTACAGATCATATAGAGCTCCATCACACCAGCGATTGAGTATGCTCTCACCATGCCCAGTATACGAATTTGCAGCATGGTACTCACATGATGCCGTGCCTATCCTCCTGACACCCCGCCTTTTCCCCAGTCTTTTCTGGTTTTTCCTAGAACGCTAAAAGTCTGGATTATTTTCCCTAAGCGCATTTAATGTGCCTTTAAGCCTCCATGTAGTTTTAAAGGAATTGGTTGGGTGTGCTGTGATGGGAGTCTTGCTTTGGCTTGAATGGATTACATCAGGTCCTGGCAAGAAAAAAGTGATCTCTCGCAGCAGCCGTCTCCAAGCCGCAATATAAACCCCAAACCTTGCATCCAAGGGTCAAAAGTGTGTGTTTTCTAAATCATACAATGCCTGAATCTCTCCCTCGATGCACAGAATTAATACAGAAGTTCCAAACAGTTGTGTGATGTGTTTGCGGCCGGGGAGCAAACTCTACACCATCTATACCCAAACTCTCCCCCCCCCCATACACACAACAGTTCCCCCCCACAAATATCCAGTACTTTTACATGCCTCTGGCCAGATCTACACCAAGCAGGATATAACACTATGAAAATGATATGGAAGTGGTTTATGGAGGCAGGATCTACACTACTGCTTTATAGCGGTATTGAAGTGCACTGACAAACTGTTGGGGCACAAGCCATATATCGCTTTCATAGTGTTATATCCTGCTTGGTATAGATGTGTCGTGGGCCCTAACAGTTGTCAGTGTACTTTAATACCACTATACAGCAGTAGTGTAGATCCTGCCTCTGTTCAGGGCTCTAGGAAAAAATAGGGCGCTGAGTGAGGATAATCACCCTCAAAATGTTTCACCCTCAAACAAGCCATGCCGCGCAGGTTCGTATGACATGACAAACCCAGGTGGGTAATTAGGCATTTCAAAAAAAAACAACCCCATGATGATTATGTAACTCTCTGACCCATGTGTGTATGGCTTCACTCCTTTCTTCCTTCCCTATCTTTGGCTGAGGTAGAAAAAGGAAGCTTTTTTAAAAATGCTTTTTAATTTTCTTTTTTTTTCAGTCTTCTCTTTCATTTCTTCTGGTTATGTTCTTAATTTCTCCAAGCATTACATTCTTTGATTGTGAACTGTTTGGTGACCGAGAAGCATCTTTTCATGTATAAATTGGTTTTACCCGCCCTGAACCTTTGAGAAAGGGCAAACTCGTAATCCAGAATAAATACACTGGAGGAGAGCCATGTTCCCCTATACTTTTGCCTCAGAGCATGGTGCTTTGGCTTCTACTAGATACAATTATTATTGCTGAAGAGATTACGGATGTTAAATGCATAGCTGTCTGTAATAACTAAGAGTTACGAAATTGACATTTACATTTCAAGATAGGCTTTCCACTGTACAGCATGAGTAATTGCAGTGATAAAGGGTTCATAATATCAGGATAATAATATTAGCAGATATTAAATATTGCCCTTTAATAATCCTGGTGCCATTACAATCAGTGCAATTATTATACATTAGCTTCTTTTAATGAGAAGAAAATACAATGTATCATGCCTTGGTTCTATGGGACGTCACGTTTCTATTAAACTGTCCTTGTTTACAGTCAACAGTTGGCTCAATGGAAGATGCTAAGAGGGCTGATTCAACTGGAGAGCAATAATGTGAGCACCTTGGGATCACATGTAGGAATTAGGGGTGTGCATCGGATCGGGTCCGATCCACGATCTGAAGCCGATCCGACCGAAATCGGATAAAATTATCCAATTACGATCCCTGCTTCTGGATCGTCCGATCTCATCTCAACTGGTCCAGAAGGACCTGATCCGGTTCAGATAAAATCGGAGGATCGGAGCTCCTCCTCCCCCCATCGCGCTCCACTGCTTACCTGCCGGGGCCGTCCGCTACCATCCGCTGCCCCCTTCTACTGAGAAACAGGCTTCATGGCCTGCCTCTCAGTAGCGCACCAGGTGATGACAGTAGAAATGGGGCAGCGGACGGCAGCGGACAGCATCAGATGGCCCTGGCAGGTAAGGAACGTGAGAGGGAGGAGGGGGCTTACCTGCCGGGGCCATCCACTGCCGTCCGCTGGATCGGGATCGAGTCCGATCTGATCCGAGGGACCTCCAATTTTGTCTTGGCCAATCCTGGACAACGTTGGAGGTTCCGATCTGGGTCCCGATCTGATCCGGGGGTCCCTGCACATCCCTAGTAGGAATTCCTGAGGAATTCGATCGTCTTAGATTCCAGTACAAACTGAGCTAATCTGCACCTCACCAGCATTTTTCTTCCTGAAATTCAGTGGGTCTGGGGTGGAAGGTGGGAACCTCCACTGACCCCAATGGAGACTTTTTTAACCCCTCCAAGGAGTTATGGGGAAAATTGGGGATGTTTAACACTACACATTTAATGTAAGATGTCATTTTGGTCAGGGTCCTGTGTTTGAAGTTTTTCATTCAACTTTATTGGGGAATGGGAAGAGGAAGGCAAAGAGAAAATCTGATATTTTTCAGGGAAGGGGAAGGAAATTCTCCATATTTTCAGGAGAACATAACTTACCTGTGGCCATATTTTCAGAAGCCAGAGGGAAGAACAAGAGACAGCAACATTCACTCATTCTGCCTGTCTTAAAAATGCATGCAGCAACAACAGTTTTGGTCTCAGAGGCCCAGAGGGTGTCTTATTATCCCATTTAATGACTTAGTTTGACTGATGCAGCCGCATTCCAGAAGTATTCACACTGAGGCATTATGCATCACCAAGATGAGATCTAGGGTGCTTCCAGATGAGGCCTTTGTCACACAAATGTGAGTGCAAACAATGATGAAATGTAGTACTCATCCAACAACTCCCCCAGCCAGGTGAACTGGATGTATTTTTCAAATTAAGAAATGCCAAAAGAGTGTCTGTGTGCATTGCTTTGTACCAGATTCATGATGACTTTCTGGAAGATTTGATTTGCTCCTTATCAGTTCTAATATATACAGCAAAATGTATATTGCAAAACAAGCAATACTAGCAAACAACATTGCTTGCTGCAGAAAGCAGTGATATTTCATATATGTTTTTGGAGCACAAGCCTTTGTGCTGATAGGCACAATTTTGGCATGTCTGAAATATATTCCTCTTCACAAGTTGTGTTTCAGAGAAGAGGGTCCTCTCTAAATTTATGGACTGCATTCTTGTAAATCTCTGCAGGGACACCATCTGCCCTTCCCAATTGCTACCAGCTTGATGTCAAGCTGACTTCAGCTGTGTTCTCCAGTCATAAATGCATGTAGGTGCTCTTTGGATGCTCTCCCAGCTGCTTATCCATGAGCAGTTCTCATATTCAGCCAACTCATCTTGTCTTTCCCATGGAATTGTGTGAGGGTGTCAGTGTGCGCGCATGTACACACACACACACACACACACACACACACAGTTAGAGAGAGAGAGAGAATTTTGAGGGAAAGACCCATGCAAACAGAAAGATCCACTTACAGTGTAACCCTATGTTTGCTCAGAAGGAAACCCCATTTAGTTCAATGAGATTTTTCTCCCAGGTAAGTGTGTATATGATTGCAGCCTCCAGTTATTGCACCATTTCCCCAAATATAAGGGAGCTGCTCATGGATAGACAATTCCCTGGTGGTTGGGAAGACATCTAAATGTATCACCTTCGTTATAAGTTTTAAAAAATCCTATTGGTTTCAAAGGAGCTTACATCAACCCAACTGTGCTGAGCAACACTGTAATAGGACAGCAAATTGTTCCTGCAGTTGAAGCTGTGACAGGTCATTTGAAATATAAGTAGACAAGTACAAATAAGTACAGGAGAAGATATAGCGCATGTCCCAGTCAGCCAGAGCTCAGTACATTTCAGAGACCTGGATGGGAGATGACAGTGGCCTGACATGGGCCCAGGCCCTCCCATCTGGGCACTGTGTTAGTGAACAGGCAAGGGAAAGTGGGTGGGGGGTGGACTAGCTATGGTCTACAAAGATAACCTTCAACATCCCATTCGAGGCTGGTTTATCAGGTGCAGCTCAGGAGTTTATGGCATCCATGACAAACATGGGCCTATCCCAATTAATCTCTGGACCTACACATTCAGAAGGTCGCACCCCCGATGCTGTTTTCAGTTCCAAATAGACGGATCTGTGGGCGGAGGTGACAAATATCTTTGCATTGTAATGGACAGACCATTTTCTGGTCAAAGTTAGTTTCATGGCTACCACCCACCCCTGCAGGGGTGACAGACCTACTAAAATGGTCCACCCTTGAAGACTGATGGATCCTCTTGGATTCCAGAAAGCCTTAGAGGGTGTTATGGCTGGTATCATCGACGATCCTGTAGAAGCCCTGGTTAATAGATGGAATCAAGACCTAACTAGGGCAATCAACATGATCACCCCCAAACGTCCTCTCCAACGCGCTTCTAACTGGGCACTTTAGTATACAGAAGATCTCAGGGAGTTGAAGCAGGAAGGACAATCCTACAAGACACAACATAGAGAATATATTCATCCCTGGACTTGAATTGCATCTGCTAATTCACATCCAGCAGAACTGTTCAAGGTGGTGAGGGGTCTAACCCAGGCACCTTCTCCCCTGAACCCAATCTTAGAGCCTTCAGTAGTTTGCTGTGATGCCTTTAACGATCATTTCACAGATAAAACCTCTCGGATAAGAACCAACTTAGATTCCATCATTATTATACCAGAGGCTGACAATGGAGTGTCCAGCAATACCACAAGTAGAATTACACTGGATCAGTTTCAGTTGGTGAGTACCGAGGATGTGGACAAGCTGCTTGGATGAGTGAGGAGGACGACTTGCCCTCTCGATCCCTGTACTTCTTGGCTGGTCGCCCAGGGAGAAGATACATTTAAACTACAACTACAACATATTATTAATGCATCTCTCAGGGAAGGGACACTTCTAAAAAAGCCCTCCCTGGACCCCCCTGGACTTTAATAAGTACAAATCTTCTGTTTCTGGGCAGGGTGATTGAGCGGGCAGTTGCCTTCCAACTCCAAGCAGTTTTGGATGATACAGCTTTTCTGGACCCATTCAAACAGTTTGCAGGGCAGGATACGGAGTTGAGACTGCTATAGTTGCCTTAGAGGATGATCTATGCTTGATTATTGACAGGGGGAGTATGTCCCTGCTGGTACTTATGGATCTCACAGTGGCTTTTGATACCATTGACCATGGTATCATTCTGGAACACCTGAGGGGATTGGGAATCAGGGGCACTGTGCTTCCGTGGTTCCGGTCCTACCTCTCGGGTGATGCTTGGGATGCTTGGGGATAGTTGCTCCTCAAAGAAGGAGCTGTTGTATGGCGTACTACAAGGCACAATCGTATCCCCAATGCTGTTTAACATCTACATGAAACTGCTGGGAGATATCATCCGAATGCATGGGGCGGGGTACTATCAGTACTCCGATGACACCCAAATATATGTCTCTATGTCTTTGACAAGAGTGTCAGCTAAGGATAGTGTGTCTCCTCTGAATGAATGCTTGGAGGTGGTAATGGGCTGGATGAGGAAAAACAAACTGAAGCTCAATCCAGATGAGACGGAGGTGCTTACTGTCAAAGGACACAACCTGGGTTTGGAGATGTGTCAACTAGTTCTGGATGGGGTTACACTCCCCCTGAAAGACTGCATCTTCATGATAATTATAGTTAAACATGTGCTACCCATATGTGCCAAATTTGAGATCGATCCCTCCAACCCTCTATTTTATATGAATTTATTAAAGATCATTTCCGTTCTGACAGATCAGAATGACAGCTCGCCAGACCTGACAGAATAGAAACGATCTTTAAAACATTAATATAAAATTGAGGGTTGGAGGGATCGATCTTAAATTTCATACACATACTTAGGCATACCCCAGAAGCACTGTGACCAAGTTTAAAGCCTCTAACTTTTAAAATATGGAAGTTATAGGTATATTTACATGGCAATCAGATAAAATGATAAAATTGCCCGAAAATTATCATCTCTGATGATTATTGTAGGTTTTTCTATCATATCATTATCGTAACTCATGTGCACGATAAAGAGCATACCGTATCGTTATCGTAAATTCTAACAATACAATACACATCCCTTGTTTACACCAAGAATGCTGTATTTAGGGACATTTTATAAAGATAAAAGTTGTAACCCTATAAACGTTTCAATAAATGTTTCAATAAAAACAGTTAGTTAAGTTAAACCTTTCATTAGATTCAATTTTTCTCTGTGACCTGTATTTGTGAATAACCAACTGATATAAAATGACATTGAAACAATAAAAACTATCAATAAATCAGCTATTAAAAGCCAAAGTTTTAAGTATATAAAAAATAAATTCATTACGACCATAGATCAGCACCAAACATTAAAAATATGCCTAAAATGGAAAGGCCTTCCTCTTCTAGTGGATCACAAGTAACAAAGGGCACTAATGCATCATATCCTAAATCTTCCTCCCTAAGGAGATCAGTGAGATGCACATTAAAAATGGTGAAATAACATAAGAACATAAGAAGTGCCATACTGGGTCAGAATAAAGGTCCAACTAGTTCAGCATTCTGTTCACACAAATATCCACAGGAAACCCCTAAGTAGGGCATGCATAAACAAACAATAGCAAACAACAACTCACAGCAGCCAATATAACTAGGAGTAGTCAAAGGCTTATTAAAAATAACAATTTTAACTGCCCTCCTAAATGCAGGCAGTGAATGAGCCATGCAGAGCTCCAGGAGATGGGGAGAAGTTCCAGAGGTGGAGGATGCCACAGAAAAGGTCCTTTTGCATGTTGTCACCTTATGAATGCCTGGAGAAACAGCAAGAAGACCCTTTATGGAAGACCTCAGCTCCCAGGCAGGATTATTTGGAGGAAGGCAGTCCTAAACCATTTAGAACTTTATAGGTCAAAACCAGCACTTTGGATTGTGCACAGACAGAAATGGGGAGAATGCAGTTTGTACAAAATGAGGGTAACATGAGCTCTATATCCCACCCTGGTAAGAAGCTTGTATTATAGGTGCCATAACCAATAAATGCCATGACTAATATGGTCCTGCTTAGGGCACTGCTCCATCAAACCAAGCACAGCTTATTAGCTTCATAACAATGGGCATCTGGGAGCTCGGCAAACATCTTGGTTTTGCTAAGTGCCTGGAACCGCAAAAACAAACAAACAAAACAGGAAAGATATCAAGCATAATCTATGGCTACTGTGTTGTGTTTGGCTTGGCCGGTCACAAGTTGTTGTAGAGCAGGTGGACACTGAATTGCTTGACCCAAAAACAAAACAAACAAACAAACAAAACAAAACATAAACAACCCGCCACTTACTGATAATGTCCTGGTGGTTTGGGTAGGCTGTAATTCATCCAGTCACCTAATGATAGACAAGTCATCAGTATGCACCATTTGTCCCTCAGGGGATCATGACATCTTGACAAGAATAAATCTTCTGAGATCCCACTAACTCAAGGGTATAGCAAAGTCATCTTTATTCAGTAGCTTGTTGACACTGTGAAAAGACAATTTGATGTTCTAGGCAAGACATGAGGGTTACGTTGTCTCCACCTCAGCAATGAAATAACCAAGGATTGCTAGTTTATGATGAATTTTGTATCTCCACCCAGTTGCTCATAAATACTCATGTTGATAAGTCAGTGTTGTGCATGGAGAACAAGACTTTCTATGTCATAGGCAAAATGAACCATCAATCTACAATTGATGGCTTTGGATGTGGCTTATGGCTGGGGTCTCCACTCTGGAGCCCATGGGCACCGATATGCCTGCAAGCGCTTCTTTTGACACCTGCTAGGCTCCCTACCATTCCTGATTTTTATTTTACTTCTTAAGGTTGTTTTTCTAATCATGTTGTTTTAAACTAGAAGCTTGGCTTGCTGCAAAGCAAAGTGCTGCCCCCAGTAACATTTCTATTTGGCTTTAAAAGAGTGGCTTTGTGCTTCACACCTCTAACACCAGCTACCCCTGGTACCTCTGCCACTGTACATAGGTTCTTGTGCTAGTTAATTTTATTTTAGTCTCAGCAGTTTGACTTCTGGAAAAATTGTGTTTTGTACTTACGTTGACAGCACTTTTATAAATGGAACCAACACCACCCCGCCATTGCAGTCATTTTTTGAGAGTACCCATATCACCCTCCAAATTCCAAATGTCTCTACTGACCCAAAAGGTTGGGGATCCTGGTTTATGGCCTGGATTGCTGAACACAGTCTTTTGTTCTCCCATATAACATCTTTTTGTGCACTCTGCATGGCTTAGGAACATAGGAAATGGCCTTCTTCCAAGTAGGATCATTCATCTTTCTAGCTCAGTATTGTCTACGGTCACTGGCGGTGGCTCTCCAGGAATTCAGACAGAAGTCTTTCCAAGCTTTACCTGGAGATGCCAGGGATTGAACCTGGAACCTTTTGCATAGAAAGCATGTGCTCTACTACAGCCCATCCAGGTGGCTGATCTCATGTGAAACCTGTTCTACCTGTTCACCCTAAATAGGATTAATAAATATTTGTCTAGTGCATGGGGCAATGCACGCTGGCTCTGCACTTTACCTCCCAGTGTGTGCCTGACCTGCCACCCTCAGTTGATGCTCAACATGACGAGGTGACCTTGAACATGGGTAGAACTTTCATTACAATATAATTGTAATTCTCATTACAATACTCCAGGACTGGCTGGATTGGAAGCACATGCTCTACAAAGTTTGTGGCCTCTAATTTGACTGGCACTTAAACTCCACTGGGAACACAAATTGGAATTGGCTTGATTTTCCAAAGAAGGGAGAAATGGATAGAATAAGAGAAGTTAACGGCTTTTGTATGCAGAAGCTGGAAGAGATTGCTTTTGTCAGTCTTGAACTAGCTTTTAATGGAGAAACGTAGCACATCCCAGCCCCTTTTGAATGTTTAAAGTTTTGCAGAGTTCACAAGAGAAAGTTATGCCTAAGAGCTTCTCTTTGGCATAAAGAAATGTTTGCTGTGATGCCTTTCAAAGGCCATCTAAGGCTGCAGATTGGGGCTGGTGTTTTTTTTTATTATTTTAAAAATAGCATTAAATATTTCAGAAACCAGTGTTTTCAAGATGAAGACTTTTTTTTTTAACATCTGCTCTGAAACCACTCCAAGGAGGAGAGCACATGAAGCTTCAAATCTTCTGGCTCTTTGGAAATGCAACTTTATCCCAAGACATAAGGTGCTTTGTTTTACTATTCTGATCAGCTTGTCTCCTTGTGAGGAATTGTTCCCCTTATTAAAAAACAACAACAACTAAGCAGTACAGAGGAGCAGCATGACAGATTTGTTTAGATTTTTGGCAAACAATAATGTCCAAAATTCTATTTCCGGGAAGTCTTCGTTATATTCTATACCTACCACTTTTACTACAAGAAAGAAATGTATTGGAACAGAAATATTATTGAAGTGAATAAATGGCCTTCTTTTGTTTATCATGATTGATCGCTAATGATAAATGATGGTGAGTTGCTTTAGCACTACCTGGAGCTGCTTCCTCAAAATACTTTTTTGTAGCTAGAATATGTTTTTACTTGACTGTATAGGTAAGGGGTGGCCAACACATGGCCAACACATGTGGCTCCCTATCCTTTCGGTTGGTACACAGCATGCTGCCAAATTTGGTGGCATGGCAGCAAAATGTGTCAGTGGTTTTCAATAGGGATGCCCACGGACAGAAAAATTGGATTGGTGTTGGTATCAGGACTTCCAATTTTGACCTGATTCATATCGGGAGAAATCAGAGGTCCCTCGTATCACTTCGGATCCGATTCCGATACGAAAATCGGACCTCCGATTTAAATTGGATGCCATTTTGAATTATTTTCCCCATAGCCTAGTATTGTGTTACAAAAATGCCTATAACTTTTTTATTTTTAAAGATAGAAGCATGAAGGCCACTTTGCAGATGGGTTTGAGGTAATTATGTGTGAGAAATTTCAGAAAGATTGGTGCAGGTATTTTGTGGCTATGAATTTTTTCTAACAAACCAGGAATGCCTATAACTTCTTTATTTTTCAAGATCCACACATAAAACTTTGCCACATTGCAGATGGTATGTTGCTACCTATGTGTGTGAAATTTCAGAAACATAGGTGCTTGCCTTTGGTGGCAATTAATTTTTGAAGAATTGGTTGCATTGGGGGTAAACAATTAACGCCTTTAACTTTTTTATTTTTAATGCTAGAAGCATGAAACGTGGCCACATTAGAGATAACATGTTGTTAGTGATGTGTGAGAAATTTCAGAAACATAGGTTCAAGCGAGTAGTGGCAAGGTAACCATTCCATTGTAGTCTATGGCAATTAACAAAAATGCTTACATTTCCGTCATTTATAAAGATAAAGAGATTAAACTTGGCACCATGATAGCTCTTAAGGAGTGATATAGACATGGCAGGGTTGAAGCAGATCTCTTCATCCCTTGATTTTTTAAATAAATTTTAAAAGTTTGACAGCTCATCTGTCAAAAATTTGATAGTCAGCTGTTCCATTATAATCTATAGAAATTAACAAACATGCTTACATGTCCATCATTTTTAAAGTTAAAAAGATGAAACTTGGCATGATGATAGCCTGTAAATAGAGCTTTAGCCATGCCAAGTTTGAAGCAGATCCATTCATCCCTGGATTTTTGGATTTTTTCTTTTAAAAAACTCTCCTCAAACCCATACACACACATCTGATTTTTCATCAATTCACCCCTGTGCATTTATGGAGGGAACTTTTATCCTTTACTTTGCAGATGCACCACTGTGCATCAGCAAAGTAAAGGATAAAAGCTCCCTCCATAAAGTTTGTCAGCTGAGTTGTCAAACTTTTAAGAAAAATCCTTAAAAAATCAAGGGATGAAGGGATTTGCTTCACATTTGGCATGTCTATATTGCTCATTAAGAGCTATCATGATGCTAAGTTTCATCTCTTTAAAAAAAAACCCCTCAATTTGACCCTTTCCAGCTCCCACCATGTTTTTGTTTCGATGACTTTGGATGGTGTGGCAGAGGTAGGAGTAGTAATTGGCCCCTATATCTCCCTCCAGAGTTGCCCAGCCCTGCTGTAAAGGAGAGGGTCTGTTTATGTCATTTAGTTAATTAATATAGATTTTGTAGTGCATGGGAGGTAGGCATATTACAAGTTTGTATGGGGCCCAGATAAATTATTCTTGGGCACCGCCACCATTAACTGTACAGGAGCTCTGCACTCTTTTATGTCCGGACACCTGATGGTGATAAGAAAAAATGGTCAATGAAAGACATTTCCTAGGCCAGGCTTCCCCAACCTGGTGCCCTCCGTATGTGTTGAAACGCAGCTCCCATTATTCCCACCCCATTGGACATGCTGACTGTGAATGATGGGAGGTGCAATCCAGTACATCCAGAAGTCAGAACAAATGTCTGCCTTTGAAAGTGTAAATTGAGTGCATATTATAAAGATTAATGTATAGGAGTGTTCAAGATTAGACTTCAGCCTAATCCTGAACCCCAAGGTGGAAGCCTGCTTAGGAGAGATTTCATCCCTTCTGAAGTAATTTGAAGTGCATTGAAGGGTAGATTTTTTTCTGTCAGTTACTAAGCCAAATTCAATACGTTTTTGAACCTCCCACAGGCAGTGTCTTCATAAATGGAAAATGTCAGACAGGTGAAGGGGAGGGGGAAAGGTAAGGGGATTCTTGTGATTGGCAGCTCTAGCTCCCAACCAGGGAATGACTTTACCAGGGCTCTCTTTTTTAACTTCCAATCACAGTGTGGTTGGGAGGAACAGGGAAGGAACTTATCAGAAGCTGTTCCAATGTTTTCCAAAGTATTTTGTGACTGTGTACCTGGCAGCAACAGAGACAGGCAGCAGCAGCAGCACTCAAGCTTCCAAGAATGGCTTGAGATCCCACTAACTGCTGCCCATTCAGTGGATGGATGGTGCCAACTTCCTAATCACTTTGATGGCATCTCACTGCATCCCCTCAACCTGAATGAAGCTCTTCCAACACTTTCTCCTTGGCTGCCACTACGGGAAGGGCAAGACACACCTGATAACAGAATCACACAACAGGAAAAACTCAGCAGATTGCCCATAAAACCATGGGAGGGGAAGGGAGGGAATTCCCTTTTAAAAAAACAAAACGGACTTTAAAGGCTCCCTTTGCACAAACCTACTTGCAGTTATCTGTCTGAAATTTGTATCCCTCCTAGGGGAAAACAGTGATTGCAAATTCCATTGAAGTCTGCCCAGACATAAAAAGGGTAAATCCATTTGTTGATTTTCCCATTTTAATCAATTGGGGAGGGGGGAGAGCATCCAAAGTTTCAGAAAACAAACAGAAGTGAGGCTCCGCTTCAGGTCTGAATCAACACACCCTGCGTATCCAGGACTCCAAGCTGAAGCACCCCTCTCTCCAAAGCAGGAACTAAACAGAATCTATTTTCTGTGCACACCTCTACTACTAAGTAAATATTACCTATATGGCCCATCAGGGACTTGATAAACCTGTTTTTTCTGCCTGCCTGGGCTAGTGGCCAGCATTTGGCCCAGTAGACTAAGTTGTTCAAGCCTGGAATATTGCTAATGTGTGATGATTTGGCTTTATTCACCCTTGAAATCCTCCTTAGCTTGGTGGGTCTGTGATGGCATCTTGATGAGATGCCATCAAGTGAATAAAAATATTATATATTTGACAAAAGTTCTCAAACTTTGTCACACTGAGCCTCTCAAGTCAAGACAAGAAACTATTCGAGCCTCCAGGAGTATAACTAGGAGAAATGAAAAAGTGATGCAACTTAGAAAGGAACATTCTCAAGGGAGTTTGTGGTGTCTCTTAAGGTTGCTTTGGAGAAGGGCTCCAGGGAAACAGAAGAACTTTCAGAAAGCAAGGAAGTGCTCTGTTATCTCTATCACTGTCAATCAGCATGCCAAGTAGGACAGACTACAATCCATATTGCTGCCTACTTTACCCTGAGTTATCATGCCCCAGTCTCAAACTAGGAGACAGAGAAGGATAAGCTAGCTGAGCCTTGAGCTGCTATGCCACACTAGCTGAGGAACTGGACCTGATTCATGAAACTGAACTTGCGACTAATGATCTTAAGCCTGCAGAACCTGAACTGGGATTTTCCCTGATGCCTTCCCTGAAGCCTGAAGAGTCAAGTACACACCCACCTACTTGACTGTATCTGCCCGACACATAGATAGTGTGCTAGGAGAGAGGCCACAAAAAAGAAAAGCCCTTACCTTCAGACCAGAGGGTTAGCCCTTTAAGGATTCTTCAGGCCTGGAGATGGAGCTTTCGAAAGGTGGACTGGATGGTGGGACTGATAAGACCTCAATTCACTGCCAGTCTTTGATGGAGCAGGTTGCTTGCTTGGAGCTTTCCATGGTTCTGCCTTTCAGTTTCCTTCTGCACATGGTCAGAACATGACTGGAAGGCTGGAGAATTGGGAGAGTGCAGTTGTCTGGGCAAAATAAGCACTTCTCTGTTGAATTTGTTTGCCAAAAGATCTGATGATGGCCCAAATTCATGGAAGGTTATGGATGGTCAGATGTACTGCCCCCACGTTCAGGGACAGCCTGTCTCTTGGTACCAATTGCTGGAGAATAACAACAGTGGGAGGGGGCTATTCCCCTCATGTCCTGCTTGTGGGCTTCTTATAAGACTAGGCTGACCATTGTGAGAAACAGGAAGTTGAACCAGATAGGTGCCTTTTTGGTCTGATCCAGCCAGGAACTTCTTATGCCCTTCCCCTTCCACTCTGAGAACCCTGACTTCAGGAGAATGCTTGGCCTTCTCAAAACAGCTCTCTTGCAAATGATGCTCTGTGCCCTACTTATCATCGGAATGTATATTCTGATCATTGAGTTAGTTTAGCTTGATTCACCTTTTCCAGTCCAAATAAAACTGCCAGGTATCAAACTGAAGATGCTACCTGTAACTGTTCAAGTTCTGGGGTACCAAGAAATGAAGCTGCCACTGTGACTCCTGGTCCATTCCTTCGCTGGCGCCATCATCCCATCCTGCTTTCCAAAGCATGCAAAAAATCTTCACATGCCTCCTTCTGGATGTGTTCAGAAAATCAAGGGACAGATAGCACCAGTTCTCAAGATTTTCATCTGTGATTAAAGTGTTAGGTACCTCCAGAGATCTTCTATTAATGTATCTCCAACTAGGTCTGTGACCTTTTCCCCAGCCCTGGGCACAAGCTGTCAAATTGACCAGTAGTGTGAAAAATATGTGGCTAGCTCAAGATCACGAAACTCATTTTCACTTTTGATATGGGTTACGATCAGGACAGAGAAGGAACTGAGGTCAGGAGAGATCATAATCTGACACCTTAATGAAAGCAGCAACATCTCCCTCCAGTTGCCTGATTGTGTATAGCGATCTGGGTCAATTTTGATTCACTCAGCCTTATTCATTTCAGTGTTACAGCTCGGAAGGTTTTGCAAACAGAAATCCACATTTGAAGGCTGTTGGAAGATGAGAATCACTGTGCACTAAATAATTGACACATATTGACATGAGCCTAATAGCACATCACTGGTTTATTCCCGAGACATCCCTATATCTGGGTGAATCAGAACACTAACCAGAGAAGCAATCGGCTGTGAAAACCTGTGCTCCCCTTATCTAAACCAGATAATTTAGCAAGCAACAAAATACACACTCCTCACTGGCATAAATGGTAAATGCAGTTCCAGTCTTCTTGTTATAGCTCCCTATTGTAGCTTTTCCTCTTTTCTCTTCCATTTCATTCTAACACAGAAATAAATCTACTAAATAGGCTTTGAGCTATCTCCAGTGACATTCCTCTCCCCACCTTGTGCAAGCTACAGTTACTAGAGTTGCCTTGCCTAGCTCTGTATATTTAACCATGTCATTCAGAATCTGCTCCAGAGAGTCCTATAGTAGTACAGTCAGAACTAGCAGTGCTAAAGTTCTCCCAGCAAGAGGTGCCTGGTTGCACAACAGATTGCAGAATACAGATTAGAGGGGGGTGGGGAAGCTACTCAAAAGCGGAGCTGCAGAAAGTATTCTACGGCATCCAGCTGGTAACTTTTGCAGTGGTGGTGGTAAAGAGGCCCAGTTCAGTGAGTTCCTCTTGTCTCCTCCCCCAGAGTCAGGCCAACCATGAGGCTGAGTCAGTTGGCTGCAGATTGTCAATGCTATGAAGGGGCAACAAATTGTTAGCTATTTAATTTGTTGTTGTTATAATTTTACAGAACAGACTGAGACAGGTTCTGGAAGGCTTTTCTGCCTCATGTGCCCAAATAGCTTGGCTGTCTTAGGGGTACTATGTATCTTGATGGGGGTTTGGTTGGTTGGGAGCCGCAATTTGCTGCTCCACATCAGCAAATGGGCTGGCCTCGCCTTCCCCATCAATTACCCTTTGGTGGGGGCTGCCCCATGATTTGCCCCATGTGAATAGCAGTCAGTGGAGGGGGCTGGTGACTCATATTTTAGTGGGTCTGGTCATCCATTTGGATTTCAGTCAGAACCAGCCAGAGCTCTAGAGCTATCCAAGGTGCTGAACTGGTTTTGAGGATATAGTTCAGCACTGTAGATAGTTCCTTTAATGTTCTGGCCAGTTCTGACTGGAACCCGGAATGGATGCACAGCACCACCGAAATTAATGCCACTCCCCTCCCCTGTTTGCATCCAAGGATCAGTGTTGGGACGCTTGGTATGATAACCTCTGCTGATGTCTGCATGGGGAAGGAGGGCTACACTAGCAAAGGAATCCCTTCCTTTACCTCTGATCTTTCATCACAGATAAGAGAAGGGATTCCCTTGCTAGTACCAGTTATGGAAAGCCTGGGGTTTCTCTTGCCAATGCTAGAAGTAGGGCTAGCAATGGAATCCCTGCCTTATCGCCAATCTCGCATCAGAGATGAGGGAAGGATTTTCTTTCGAGGTGGTGACATATGCAGAGGATTCTGGTGAACTGCCTGAAATGGTTTCACTGGCTGCATGTACCCCTACAGTAGGATATTTCGGGGACTCTTAGAAATTGCCTTGGAGGGCTCTCCTCAAATATCAAAATGATCTCAAATTAAGCTTCAACTTTTTTCCCTGGTGGTGACAGGGTTTCATCCTGGGCTTCCCCCTGGATCTATGGGCCCTAGTAAATTGAACCCTCCCATGCTTGTACCTTGGTGATACCTCCTTCTTGTCAGGGGACAGCACCTTCTTTGCTACATAAGCATCGATGTTCATACTTAAACATCAGAAATAGAGGGAATGATCACATGGTCTTCATTCGAGTTGGAAGTAAAATATTACCGCTGTTTGAGTGTTGGACCATGTAATTCCCCCCCCCTTTGATCCAGAGCAAAAGCTTATGTGTTCTTACAACATCCTTGAGAGAGATGATTATTTCCACTAATGAAGCCTTTTTTTCAGGAGCTTCCAATTATATTTCCCTTCTTATTGCTAGAGATTATGAGAGAGACTGCATTAAAGGTTGTTGCAGGTTCACACTGGGAGACCATTTATACTATGAAGGTCACCATGCTTAGTTAAAGAAATCAGCAGAGTATATTAACTTAAAAATTAATTAAATGCCAATATTGAGGAGCTTATTTCTTACACTGTTAGCTACCCGTAGAGCTTTTGGCAAAAAAAACCCCAAACCTGTCTGTATTAAACCTTCTGGAAATGCAGGGTTCCCCCCCTCTCTCCCCCTTCTCTCTTTTGTTCTTTATGATCTTGTACTGTGTTGCCTTTTTACAAAGCCAGATTTAAATAAAGAGGGGATAGATGGGAGAGTTTATCCTTCTATAATGAAAACTATCCTGTCTCAAGCCTCACCTGTGATTCTTATCTCTGACTTCATGCTGCTACAATCGTTGGGGCATATATATATATATATATATATATATATATATAATTTCTGTTGAAGGCTACGTTCATTCATGGGTTATTTTTCGATGGTCACATGCTGGCAGTGAGCAGGGCTGAAATTAGCAGTGGCACTTCCAAGGCCCAAAGTGGTTGAGTCTCCTTTCTTTTCTTTTTTCACTCTCTCTCTTGCCCCCCCCCCACCTTTTCACTTTTTCTCTTCCTACCTGCCCAAAGGGCTGCCAAGGATGGGACAGCTCATTCTTGCCAGATGTCTGAACAGATTGCATGCAGAGGGTTTAGGAAGTTAGGATGAGGGCTGCATGTGGCCCTCCGGCTGGAGGTCACCCAGCCCTGCACTACAATGAAAATTAATGCTCCAGCTCAGAGATGCCAGTCTTCTTTCAGGCAGGACTTCACTGCCTTAACATAGATCGGCAATAATATGACTCATCAAGCCAAACTCAACTCAACTGGCACATATGGTGGCCCACCAAAGGGTCAATGAACATTTTGCTTTAGTTAGTAGCCTAGGACTACAAAAACAGGTATGCCACAATACATGGGTGGGCTATGTTTCCCTTGTTGGATGACAAGCGCTGTATGCTTCAATCACCTGATCAATTTTGGCTTGCTGAAGGCGCGAGGATCTCTGCCCAAAACAAAATTGGCAATTCCACCCAAGATTCTCAACCTGGATGAAATAGGATGCCCAGAGGCAGTGAAGAAGTCACCTGTACTTTTAATTGGGTAGGAGTATAGGCAAGGCAACTTACCAGAAAGCTGAAAGAAAGTAAAAGAATGACTAGAAGAAAGTAAAAGAATTACAGCAGCATAGTATCTTGAACCACTGAGAAACCACCACTCACTGCAGAAAATCCCACTGGAGTTCTATAGTAGGATTAGGAGCCAAGAAACTTGAGTTCAAATCGCCACTCTGGTCAATCCCTCTCAGCCTCATCTACCTCACAGCTAGGGGTGGGGGAGAAATTAATTTGGTTTGCAACTTAATGTGAACATATCTAATTACACATTTTTGAGCCACTGTGCGAACCAAATCTCTGTTATCTTTAAAATTTGCACTTCTCCAAATTTTGCAGCACATTTCTCCATTTTTAAAAAGAATGCATAGAAAAATGTGTATATTTGGGGAAATAGCACTCAGAAGTCCATTATATTAGAAATATTGCTTTAAAAATGCATCTAATGGGCAAAAAGGAATAAAATGCCTGCATTAGAAAAAAAATGCATAAAATGCTTATGAATTTTCCTGCGAAGATTTTTTTAAAAAAAAAAATCTCAAAGTTTGGGATGAACTGAAGTTAAGACAGGAAAAAAAATGAGAAATGGAAAGAACCTGAAATTGGCAATTTTCTCCAATCCTACTGTCAAAGATAACGATCCGCTTTGGTTGTAAGGCAAGCAGATGTTGTCTGGTATGGATTATTCCCACTACTCACAGGGTTGTTATGAGGATAATGATGGGGAAGAGCAGCCATGTATGCCATTTTGAGCTCCTTGGAAGAAAGGCAGAATATAAATGCAACATATAAACAAATAATTAAATAATGCTCTCCCTCCTACCCAGACACTTACAGAGCATTTCTTCACTGTCATTCCAAATTATTTGGGGCATATAATTAGTAACTGGGAACCTCATCCCATCAGCCATCTTTTTGCCAAGTTAATCTGAGTGAACAGTGAAGTTAATTTAAAAGAGATAATTATACTTTGATTCATAAGCCTGATGGGAATGATGTGTGCATTTATGAGAACGAAGATTTACTGTGACATTTTAAGTGCCGTTACTTTTCTAGTGCGTGTTTTCTTAATCTTCCCCAGTGCAGTCAGAAACACTGGAAAACAGAGAAAACTTTAGGGGTTGGCAGTCTAAACCAGTTCCATCCTAATCTATATTGCATTAAAGTAGTACAGTGATCTAGCATTCATTGTTCCATCACTATTGTGTGGAGACAGTACCAAGCTGTGATCCCTTGCAAACAGTCCCTAATCCTACCACCAGAAACCCAACATTGGTTTCATTTGGATGAATGCCAAATTAGGGTTGCACAACCTGCACCCCTCCACCATTCTCTGTATGGCTCGTGGAGTTTTCAGGAGCCACACCTAGTTATCCATTCAGGCCATCTGATCAGTTGCACTGTGGAGAAAAGACTGCTGGTCAAGTATGGTTAATCTCTCCTTCCTCCTCCAGCAACTTGGAAGCCATCAGGATCACTGCTTTTTCCCCCCATGAGTGGCTGCACAACACCTGCACACACCCTTTGCATGTGTGAGCATAGATCCTTCACTTGATACTGACCAATAGGGATGACTTAGTGAATAAAGTGACTGTTACAGGAACTCTGAGGGAAAGTGACCACATCATACTTGAGTTCTTGATTTTAAAGGAAACAAAAGCTGAATGTAGCCATAAGCGTACCCTGGATTTCAGGAAAGCCATTTTTAATAAACTCAGAACTATGATAAATAAAGTCTCATGAAAGTGACCCTAATGAGAAATGGAGACCAAGATGGGTGGGAGTTTTTTGGGTTTTTTTAAAAGAAATTTTAAAGGCACAATTACAAACAATTCCAACAAGGAAAAAAGATAGAAGACAACAGAAGAAACCAATGTGGATCCACAAAAGCTTAGAGATGACCTGAAAACAAAATTGGATACATATAGGAAGTAGAAGGAAGGCCAGGCTACAAAGAAGAGTACAGACAGGTAGCACAGAAGTGCCAAAATGGTGTCAGGAAGGCTAAAGCTGAGAATGAGCTAAGACTAGCGAAGGATGCCAAAAGCAATAAAAAGGCTTTATTCAGATATGTGAATAGTAAAAGACAGAGGAAAGAAATAGTGGTTCAACTGCTTCATGAGGATGGCAAATTGATAATAGATGACAAAGAAAAGGTCGAAGTGTTCAATTCCTACTTTGGCTCAGTCTTCTCCCAAAACTGGGTGTATGACCCTTTGGAACACGTGATGTACAATCTGAAGGGGCAGGATTGCAGTTTGAGACTGCTGAACAAATGATCAAGGAACACCTAATTTCTTTGAACAAGTTCAAATCTTCAGGGCCCGATGACCTGCATCCTAGAGTAATAAAGGAGCTAGCTGAAGAACTCTCAGTCAGAACCACTACCTATTATTTTTGCAAAATCATGGAAGACTGGTAAACTGCCAGATGACTGGAGGAGGGATAATGTTGTCTCTACCTTCAAAAAAGGCAAAAAGGAGGAACCTGGGAACTACTGACCAGTCAGTCTGACATCCATCCCTGGGAAAATTTTGAAGTAGATTATTAAAAAGTCAATCTGTAAACACCTTGAAAACAATGCAGTGATTATTAGAAGCCAGCATGGATTTGTCAAGAACAAATCCTGTCAGGCTAATCTGATCTCATTTTTGATAGGGTAACCTCCCTTGTGGACTGTGGGAATGCTGTGGATATAGTATATCTTGACTTCAGCAAAGTTTTTGACAAAGTGCCCCATGACATTCTGATTAACAAACTAGTGAAAAGTGAGCTAGATGGAACAACTATTAGGTGGATCCACAGTTGGCTACAGAATCGGACTCAAAGAGTGCTTATCAATGGTACCTTTTCACACTGGGGGGAGGTAACGAGCGGGGTACTGCAGGGCTCAGTCCTGGGCCCAGTGCTCTTCAACATTTTTATTAATGATTTGGATGAGGAGGTGCAGGGAATGCTTGTCAAATTTGCAGGCAACACAAAATTGGGTGGGATAGCTAATACCCGGGAATACAGAAACAAACTCCAAAGTGATCTTGATAGACTGGAGCGCTGGGCTGAAAACAACAGAATTAAATTTAATAGGGATAACTGCCAAGTTCTACACCTAGGAAAAAGAAGCCAAATGCACAGTTACAAGATGGGGGATACTTGGCTCAGCAATACTACAAGTGAGAAGGATCATGGAATTGTTGTAGACCACAAGCTGAATATGAACCAACAGTGTGATGTGGCTGCAAAAAAAAAAAGAAGCAAATGCTATTTTGGGCTGCATTAATAGAAGTATAACTTCCAAATCATGTGAGGTACTGGTTCCCCTCTATTTGGCACTGGTTAGGCCCCATCTTGTGTATTGCATCCAGGTCTGGGCACCACAAGAAGGATGCAGACAATCTGGAGCGTGTTCAGAGGAGGGCAACAAGGATGATTAGATGTCTGGAAACAAAGCCCTATGAGGAGAGAATGAAAGAACTGGGCATGTTTAGACTGGAGAAGAGAAAATTGAGGAGAGATATGATAGCACTCTTCAAATACAGAGGAGGGCCAGGATCTCTTCTCGATCATCCCTGAGTGCAGAACACAGAATAATGGGCTCAAGTTAAAGGAAGCCAGATTCTGGCTGGACATCAGGAAAAACTTCCTAACTGTTAGAGCAGTATGACAACAGAACCAATTACCTAGGGAAGCTGTGGGCTCTCCCACACCAGAGGCATTCAAGATGCAGCTGAACAGCCATCTGTCAGGGATGCTTTAAGGTGGATTCCTGCACTGAGCAAGGAGTTGGACTCAATGGCCTTATAGGCCCCTTCAAACTCTACTATTCTATGATGCTATGATTCTAAACCCCCTCAGCAACTGGCTGTGCTTTAAAAAGGTAAATGGAAACCCTGGCCCTCTCCCCAAGAAGAAAATTCTCTGAAATTCCCCCTCTTTGCAAAAGAGACAGAGAAAATAATGCCTCTTTTGCAGGGAGCGAGAACATTCCTGAAAAGAGGGGGCAGGATTTGGCCCAGCACTACTTCCAGTTTCTGAGAACCAGGCAGGTTTGTCCACTCAAATATATATTCAATTTCAGCCCTATAGAATTCAATGAAAGTGATGCAACACTGATCCAGCCCCTATATGACTTGCCCCATCTTCTCAGCATCCATAAAGTCCTCTGTGGCTTTCATTTCTTGGCTACACTATGTAGGAGTAAAATTGGAGTCCAAATTTTGCTTCAGTAGAACTAAACCTTCATTTGCCACACAAGGAGTTTGTGTTTATTCCACTTGCTCACCAAACTAAATTACATTTGCTTAACCCAGCCATGCCTGATTGTACTTTTAATCTCCTTTGCCACATACGCCAATTTCCATGCTCCTTGATCCAGTTTACAGTCTTGTGAATCCAATGTCCGCTGAACAGAGCAAATGAAAGCAGAATTCAAGGTGACAGTGTTCTTCATATTTATGGGCCAGTTTACACAGGCGGGGGCTTGCTGAGTTCAAAGTTTTAGGAAAAATAAAGGCCAGGGGGTCCAACTTTAGTACCTAAAACTGGAATCACTGGGATTCCTTCAACCATCTTCTATAGTTTAGAGCTTGGAAAGGATTTCTCAAATCTTCATGCTTGGATGAATTAGAAATTATCCTCCAGCAGCTGCCCAGAATATCGAAACATGCATACAGAATAACAGTGTAAGGATTTGTGGTCTGCTGCTCTAAGAATGACATAGCTCCATTTCCCTGCTACAGCATCTCAACTCAGGAATTCGTCACCATTTTGGAACGAGTCGGATGTAATGATCCCTCTTCCTGTAAGCATTTCCCTGGCACCTGTTTCCCTTAATATAGGAACAAGAAAAGTCCTGTGCTGGATTTCCTGGTGCTATTTTTACTTTGTTCCCACTGGAGGTTTGCCTAGTGAATCTCCTTGGATTAGGTACACACAGGCCCAGGTACATTAGAAAGCAGGGATATGTAACATCAGCTCCTGTGGTTGGCAGGTAATATAAGATTGATACAAAAGTTCCCATAAGTTCTGTTCAAAATTGGGAAGGCACCGTGGACAAAACAGACTGAACCCCTGATCAATTTAGGGTGGGAGACTGGAAAGTAGGGGTTTGGGCCCACCTTACCGCTGCTACCTGAGTTCTTCTATGCTATACCATAGAATCATAGAATAGTAGAGTTGGAAGGGGCCTATAAGGCCATCGAGTCCAATCCCCAATAGAAATCAGAGTCACACATGCTGACATGAAGGTAAGAAAGAAAACTAGCATGCATTTCTCAACTATCTGTGATCAGCTAAACATTTAGTTTGGCCCTGAGTTGACCTTGAAAGGGCCAGATTTTCACACCTTGAAATCAAGCAAAGACAGAGGGACAGGTGAACCACGAGCCACAGGGACCACGGACACAGTTACTTCTGATACCATCTCATTCACAGGGTTGAATAATTTTTGATGATTGCGTGTCAGGATTTTTTGTTGCTCTCAGTTTCTCCAAATCCTGTTTTTTTCCTTCCTCCATTTTTTCCCTTCTCTCCTTTGGTGTCTAGTTATTATTATTTAATTTAATATATTTACATGCCACTGAACACATTTAAAAATTATCTCTAAGAGATTCACAAAATACATTATAATATACATGAAAATAGAATTAAATACATAAAGTGGCTAAAAATAATATAAATAATATAAAGCATTAATCGAGACATTAAAATCAATTAAAACAACACCGCAATTACAAACAAACAGACTGGGCAGCACATTCACTCAGGAAAGACCTGGGTAAAGAAACGGGTCTTTAAATGCTACCTAAACTATGATACAGTTGGTGCCTCCGAAATACCGGGGAGGGGGGTGGAATCAAATGAGCACCATCACAGAGAAGGCCCACTTCCTGGTTGTTGTGAGATGGCAGGCTGCAGGCTGTGGTACCACCAGCAAGACCTCATCTGATGATCTTAATGACCGCACAGGTCTGTATTGGGGAAGGTGATCTAACAGATAAGGGCTTTCAGGGCTTTCTATGCTAACTTTGTACTTGGCTCAGTAGTAGGCTGACCAGATAAAATCCAGGTCAGGGCTCCTGTAACTTTAACAGTTGTAGAGAAAAGGGAATTTCAGCCAGTGTCATTTGTATGCAATTAGTTCCTGGTGAAATTCCGTCTTCATCACAGCAGTTAAAGGTGCAGGGGCCCTGCCTTCTTTTGTATATGGTCACTCTAGTATAGTGCCTGCACCTTTAACTGTTGTGATGAAGAGGGAATTTCACCAGGAACTCATTGCATCCAAATGACCCTGGCTGAAATTCCCTTTTCTCTACAGCTGTTAAAGTTACATGAGCCCTGACCTGGATTTTATCTGGTCACCCTACTCAGTAGCTAATAAGTAGCTAGTGCAATATTTGCATGGCCAGGCACTCCCCTCAGCATCTTGGCTGTTGCATTCTGCACCAGCTGCAGCTTCCAGAACAATTATGTGGCCTGGGAAATACAGAAATGTGTTTTAGTGTGCATCTATTTTCCATGTGATATCATTTGATATGTGGAGTTATCCCCCCTCCACCTGTGAGTTCAGCCGCTAGGTCAGTGCCCTCCATTTTCACCCTGAAAGAGTACAGGCAAGATGGCACTACCACTTCGGCAAGAATCAGGCCCTACTCTGCCCATATAAAATGCCAGGAGAGCATGGGCATGTACTAACTGAAATTCTGACTGCTGGAAAAAGCTCAAGCGATTGTTCAGGTTTCCCCCAGACCATGCCAGCAATTGCTCCTGCGAAATAAGCCTGCTTAATGAAGCTGAAATGCTTTTATCTTCCATCATTTTTCCCTCTTTAGATTTCAAGTCACCTGGCATATGCTGCGAGTTTGAATCCAAACCCAAAGGCTCCCAGGATTAGAACTATAGCCATGAACTGGAATTACCTTGTATGTAATGTGCGGATACCTCTGTTTGTCTTAATAACACAACAAATGGTCCAGTTTAACAAACGCGCCGCCACCTGTTGCTTGAACATCTCATCTGCAGCACAGTCACCGCTGATGCCATGCGATGAATACATTTCAATAACTTTAGTGTGGAAAAGGGTATGAGAAGGATATCGTTGGGAAATTCTGTCCCCTTTCTGTCACACATAGAAAGGAAGCAAAGGGTCCAACTGTTATGTACACCAAATCAATACTGAATATTAGCCCTCAGATGATAAATGAGAGCTTTCCATGCACCTTTTCTGTTGGAATTCTGCAGGAAGGCAAAACGAAGAAAGAACAAAAAGCCCCGAGGCCACAAATTGCCTGAAACAAAGAACAACAGGCAACTGCAAAAATAGATGCTCGCAAATAATAGGAAGCATGAACTGAATCACAACCTCAAGCGGAAATGGCAGCCATATAGATCAGTGTCACACACGAGGACTGAACAGGGTAAAAATGATTATTTGCAGGAATATCATCTTCAGGAAAGGGCCAGCTTACAGAACAAACACCGGTATATGCAAATAAAACCAAAACAAATAGTTTGCAATCTCTAGCTTGATTAATCGGCTTTGCTCTCTTCCAGTCTTTTGTCTGCTGCTTCTTAACTTTCTCTCTTGCTCAGCCTCAGTATAAAAAGATGAGCCCAGCCTAGATCCACCCTCCTCAGAGGGCACAGCCATATGCAAGCATGGTGGAAGTCAGACCCTCTCATTTGGGGAAGGGACAAGGTGTGACTCACACCTAGCCATGTGCCAGCCATCTCAGGCCCATCTCTGATGCTGGCGGAACCCCACTAAGAAATGTTGCTAGTCTTATCAGAACACTTTTTACATTCCTCCGAATTGTAGGATTTATTTGAATCACCAAAAAAAGAGAACAGCAATTTGAAATCCTTTGGATATTTCACCAAAGCAGGCTCTAACCATTCACATTGAAATTTATTTATTTAAAAAATATATATACCAGCTTTCATCATCAAATCTCTGGGTGGTATAAATTCACCTGTGCAAGCCTCGGGCCTCGGACTTCCAAATCCGAAGCCTGGAGGCCATGTTATGACAGATCTGTCATAAAATGGTGGAATCTGCCATTTCCTCATGCACTCCCAGGCCCCAGAAAAGACTACAACTCCCAGCATACAGTGCCTGGGAGGGCTGGACGTAGCGGGACCCAGGAGCACATAGTACAGCTGTCATCATTGCTGCCATAGCCTGTTCTCAGCATGGGCGACTCTGTGTTCCTGGCACCAGTGCATCCTCCCAGCACACAGCACCATTGAGTCCTCCCAGCTCATGGTGCTGTTGCGTCCTCCTGGTGCACAGCATCGTTGCATTGTTTCCGGCACTGTTGCATCCTTTCCAGGAAGATATCTCACGAGATTGCCAGTTTCCTGATGAGAGATCTCACAAGATTGCTGGCTCTCACAGGGAAGCCGGTGATCTCGCGAGATCTCTTCCTGGAAAGGACGCAACGTTGCCGGAAAAGATGCAATGGCGCCATGCACCAGGACACACTGGAGGCAAGAACACAGAGTCACTCGTGCCGAGGACCGGGCAATGGCGGCAATGACAATCCTCTGCTCCTGGGCCCCGGTAAGTCCAGCCCTCCAAAGCATTGTATGTTTGGAGTTGTAGATTTTTCCAGGGCCTGGGATTGGGTGAGAAAATGGCAGATCCACCATTTTATGATGGATCCATCATAAAATGGTCTCCAGGCTTCAGATTCAGATGTCTGAGGCCCGAGGCTTGTACAGGCTTAGTGTAAATGTGGTTTTGACAGCAATCTGGTGTCAACTCTACCTCATACAATACAAAGTAATTGCACTGATGGATTACCTTGCTTAAAGGATTCCTATAGCCATGCATTTGAGAACTGCAAAAGGGGAGACCATCTCCACACAGGTCCTCTCCTATTTAAGGATGGGAATACTCAGAGACAGAGTGTAACTCCCCTCCCCTTGTCATATAATGCACTTTGGCCAAGGGGTGTATGAGAATGTTGTTTATGTTTGCAGATCATGTGAACATGTCCCATTTGCAGCATGTTTTCTGAAAATGATCGTAAATTACGGAACTTGTGTTCATGTTCTAAAAAGTGTGAATTTTCACACTTGCTTCTATGGGGGGGAACTGCACATTTCTCTTGTTCAAAATGTACACTTTCCCCACTTGAACAAAATGCAAAAAGTGTGCAACTGAACATGGGAAGCAAGATGTGTCAAGCTTCAAGGGAGTGTTTGGAGAATCTGGGTGATGGCAAAAATCGCTCGTTCACCCATCCCTACTCTGACCCCTTGCGACAGGGCAGGGGAAATCATCTAAAATCAAAGCCTTTGAAAAAGGCTCAAACTAGTGGAAGCCAAGTTGTGCCTCCAGAAAATCACCAGAAACTAGAAACTTGGAAGTACTAGCTTGCATTGTTGAACTCCTGCTCTGTATGCGAGATCCAGGAAACTAACCCTCCACAGAAGTTTGAAAAATGTAGTGGGGAAATTGACTTAGCTGAGCGCTGGCACTTAAATCGGGTATTTTAAACATTCTGTATTTCTCTCTCCAGGTTTTCTTCCAAACTGCACTGCATTTCCTCTCGTTCCGAGAGCTCCCCATTGTGAGGCAGAATGCTGTTTGTGTAGGATTAGATACAGCTCACTCCGATATAGTTTGGAAAGTTAAATTAAGGTGTCAGGCTTCAGCTCTCCCGCCGTTCTCCATGCCGCATTCGTTGGAGAGGAGGCTAATGAGCATATAGGCTGTAAAGCACAAGACAAAAATATACATATTTGGCCCCTGCTGCCTGGCCCTTCTCACCTTCCTATTCCCTACCAAGCTCTCACAATTTTTCAGTGTCGCGAAGCATAATTCATATTCGAAAGCATGTTAAAAATAAACACAAAGAAACAACATTGTTGGCAAGGTAGTGGAAACTAAATACCTTAACTGAAGGGATGGGCTCCCTGTGGGTCCCATTACTTAGGGCTGTTTCACACATTTCTCAGCTAATGTAAAAACTCAGCTGGTCGCTGCAGACATTCTAGGCTAGCCCAGCAACTGTCTACCTCATGGACTAGTTTTGTATGTGTAGGGTACTTACAGTCAACTCCAGGGCTGGTCCTACCATTAGCAGAGTGAGGCACCTGTCTCAGGAGTGACATGAAAAGGCAGCTCATGGTTAATGATTTAATTTATTGTTGTCTTTTTACTCCCAGGAAGAGGTAGAATTTTGTGCCTCAGGTGCACAAAAGAAAACTGGACCAGACTTGGGTGCTAAACACCTTGGGGGAGAGGTGTGCCACTTGCTATGCTGTCTCAGGCAGCAAAATGTCTCGGGCTGGCCTTGGTCAACTCGCAGCCTGTATGTGGCTCACTAGAGCCCCAGGACAGCCAGCCCACTTTTCCTGGCCCCTCTCAGCTGCAGGTGGGGAACAGCAATATTTGCATCTCCCTCGGGAGGATGTTTTGCTGTGGGGAGCAGATTTAACCTCCTCTCTCCTGGTGATCCTGATGCTAACAGCAGCAAGGAAATGATGACCTGGCTTGAAGTCTCTTGAAGCGGGGAAGACAGCTTAATCTCATCCCCTTCCTAGAGATCCTGATGCAGAGATCATTCGGGGAAGGGAGGTTTAAATTCTAGCAATACTCTCCCATGATCTCTGCAAGCAAGGGGAGAGTTTTTAAATATGGATGGGTGAGAATTTCATTTTGATACCATTTTTATAAGAATTTATCAAAACATTTGCAAATGCCTTCATATTTGGGATGGAAAGAAGCTGGGATTTTTTTAAATTTCATTTTTTTAAAAAATAATCTAATGTTGGAGAACCTAAAATTGACATTTTCATCCAGCATGGCCTGTGGATTTGACTACTTAGCTCTTAAAAATTAATGGACCTGAATTTTTAAGTTTGCCATCCCTGTTTTCCAACCAGCTCCTCATCTTGAACAGCTAGATGGCAGGCAGCATCAACATGGTTTTTTCCCCATGTTCCTATTGAATCTGATGCAGATGAGTAAGAATTTTAGATGGGGGGTGCTTTTCAAAAAAGATGTCAACCAAACTATGCAAACACCTTCATATTGAGGACACAAGGAACTTAAGAGTTAAAAAAATTAAATGCAGGTGAGACTGAAACTGTCCGATTCATCCACCCCCAGTTTTAACCTCCCCATCCCTGTGTGCTCAGGCATGAGTGGGCAGGAAGAAGTGTGTGTGTGTGTGTATCTATGTGTGTGTAGGTAGCAGCGCATATGTGCACCTCTGCGTATACATGCGTACATGTGTGCAGCCCCTGACTCACCACCCAGCAGTGGATCTAACCTTTGCGGCCAAAAAAGGTGTCCATTCTTGATACAGGGAGTACTTAAGGTGTGTGGCAGTTATTCCTATGTTTCGTATTTGATCCATTGTCTGCAGTGATGATCTGAAATAGGAGTAGTGTGTACTATACTGGGGATGTTGGAGAAACCCACAATGGATTCAAATGAGCTTGGATTTCTGTGAATCTGAACTGCGGATTCCACAGGCAGCAAACTGACTTTTCCAGAGACACACAGATTCCAGAGACTTTTACTTGGGGGCAGGATTGCTTTTGGGGATTCTTTTGTTTTGATGCCCATTCATTGACGGTAATGGATTTTTTTGTACAAGAATTCCATACGTTAACACAAATGCACAATTGTACTAATGCACATTGTCACTGATGCACATATGCAAATTTCATTGATTTGCAAATGCACTTTTGCACTTAAGGACATTAGCACAAATGTGCAATTGTGCTAATGCACATGAACATTAATGCAGTTTCACAAACCAACAAAATTCTTGTGCAAAAATCTGATCCTTTCAATGAATGGCCAACAGAAGAAAAGATGCTTGACAACATGCAAAAGCCAGATGGAACAGATTCAGCAGAATTCATACATTCCTATGCTACACACATTGACATTACTTGCAAAATGATATCTCCCCACCCACCACCCTCCCCAATTTGCAGCAATATCCACACCCCTTGCAAAAGTATAAAACTCTTCACAAGGCAAGAGGTGTCAGCAGGAAGAGGGAACGTTTCCCTGAACTAACTGTCCTCAGACAGACAGATGTACCTCAAATTCAAGAGCACATTCTCATTGTTTAGGCAATGAGACTGATTCCCCTTCCCTCCAAAGCACAAGCAGATCAGGACAAATGTGTGCTAAAATGTACACACTTATGAAAGGGGTCTGAAATTAAATGCATGCCCCCAAATGAACATTTTTGTCACAAAAATAAGATCTCATTTAAATTCAACAAATTTCTAGTACAGTAACACTCTAGTTTGTGGGATTTCCGCTCTTCTATTTCAGTTCTATGCCCAAGGAGAATCAAAACCCAAGCTTTTTATCAGTAATGTTAAACCAATATTTATCACATGAAAAAGCATGTCTTTCTTTTACTTGCTTAGTAAATTAAACTGCACTGTCTTAGCCTAGCCATACTAGAGATGTGAATGACCTTTACAATTCCTGCACAAAGCTAACCCCTAATAATGCCACCAGTTTTCCAATTCTTCATTGTAATGCAAGGTACCACAAAATATTAAACTTTAACAAAGTATCATCAGAAAGGTGTATTTTTAAAAAAACAGTGTAATGGCTGTTGTATATATACCCATTGTCTTGATCATGGTCAGGGATAATCAGTTCATGTCCCTAGAGGTAACAGAAGATGGCTCAAAGAGTACTGAAAGCTATAAACTTGTAACTTCAATGAAGCTAGACAAATTCCTGATGCTCTAAGAAGTTGAGGATTAAACAATTGTCATGTAGAAATCCAGAGAGAAAACGATGGGAACTATTAATTGGCTGAAAGTAAGAACCTTTGGGGTTTGCTGCTTGTTTTTGTAGGGATGCAGACTACCTTTGTTTAATCTTCCCTTTTTCAATGGCTATGTTTACAAATAACCACATAGCATCAACAATCCTAGGTCTTCAGTGATCTCTTCTCCAAAAGAACTGTATAGTACTGACCCTGGATTTTTTTCACCATCAGTTAGGAAACTAAGGCTGCTGTCCCATGGGTAGTGCTGAAAAAAAGACTGAACTGCCATCTAGTCAGTTTTCTGTGCATGGAAAGGGATTATCCTAGGTAGGAAAATGTCTTGGGTTGGCCCTGCTTGCTTCCCTGTACACGAAGTTCCTCAACCTTCTCAAGGCACATTCGTACAATAAAGCTTCCTATCTGCTTTCATTACAGTTTTCTCTGCTTCCCAGCTATTCTACTTTCCACAGCCTAAATTTAAAATGAATACTTTTTTTGCATTCACTTCATTGTGAAGCCCCATATAGACTTGGGAAAAGGTTGTAAAATCATGCATTAATCCCACCCTTATGCACCTATGCAAAATTCACCCAATCATCATCTCCATGTTTCAGATGGTTTCTTGAATAATTCCTTGTTTGCTTTTTTTTTCTTTCCTGATTGTTGATTTCCTGTTGTATTTCCCTTCCCTTGCTGCTTCAGACAGCCCAATTTCTTGTCATGTTACAAATAATATATACAAAGCAAAATGTATAACCTCAACCTAAATCACATCAAATGGTTGCATAAGCAATATAATTTTCTTAAACTGCTACAAAAGGAGCATTTTCTACTGGAATGAAGTAAACATCTCTTAAGCATTTTTTAAAAAACAAACAAACAGCCACTCAAGTAAATATTGGATTTTCTTCAAGTATCTTGCATTTTAGTTCAAATTAATATTCTAGTGGCAGAAATGGTCATAACAGCAGTATGCTATAACTAGGGATGGGTGAACAAGTGATGTTTGAGTTCCCCAAGATTCTTTAAACATCGGTTCGATGCATGTCTCTCCCCACCTCGCCCTTGCATTTGCGATCACTGTTCATTTTGCACAAATGGGAAAATTGTGCAAAACAAATACACTTGAACATGAAAGTTGCAGGGGAAAAAAAACTCAAATTTGCACAGATTTCTCCCAATAGGCTAAAGCATGAAATCACATGTTTGGAGTTGTACAATTGTGAAGTTTTTGTCTCATCAAAATTTGTGTGCTTTTCGAACATGAGTGGCTGTTCAAGAGTTTGTAAACCTCTTCGGAGAATGCATTCTCCTGCTCACGCTCACGTTCATGGTTGTGTACAGGCCACGTTTGCATGTTTTGGTAGCAGAAACAAAATTCTTGTGCATCACTAATTCTAACCAAACATCACTAACTGTTTGCAGGATAATGGTATGAAACAAATACTCAGGAATGTGTGAATTCTGCCTCTCTATTTCCATCGAGTTTTCTGGTTTTGCTCCCCGTGGTTTTAGATAACCACAGGAACTCTACAGAATGTCTCAGATACTTTTCCTTTCAGGAGCTCATTAGAGTGTAAATCCAAATGAAGATGCTGCCTTTTCCTTCCGTGGGATGGGCTTTCCAACACGCATTTGGATGCACATCCCCCTTCTCGCTCCCACCCAGACACTCTTGCTAGAACAATAGTTTTGAATCCAGCTGCTGCTATTTCTACCCCCAACCACACAACAACAACAACAACAACCCAACAGAAAGTAACTCAGATAGAATCAGACAGAACAAGGTTTGGGATAATTTCTGCCTCAACGGAACTACAATATCTTCATTGGAAACGATTAGATTATTATAGAATCTCTACGTATCTGGGACACGAAATCCAGCACATAGCAGGGTTCCGTGTGTGCAAACTACATGTAGATGCTCATGCAAATGTGCATTCAGTTTGTCTCCACATTTCAATGTGTACCTGACTCGATATAATTTATTTGTTTTCCTTAAAATGATATTTAGGCCACTTTTAAGGGTAGAACCCTTAAAGGGTAGAACTATTTGTGCTACATATTCATGACATTTTTATCCTACTCTGTAGTTCAAATGAAGCTCCCAGAGCACCTAACAACCAAAACTCCATAACACACATAGCATGAATTAGCAATTGATATAATGGCAGGTGAATCTCTTCCCACAGCCCTAATCTGGCCCATGGAGGTTACTCATTCAGCCTGCTGAGCCATCATGGATTCCTCCAGAGGGCAGGGCTTGACCGACAGGCCCCACTCCTTGAAGAAATCTCTATAGTTAACTCCAATCTAAGTTTCACTTCTCCATTATGGCTCTGAATGCTATCTAAAATCCTTCGCAGACAATGCATATGCATTGTCACATGCTACTCTGTGTATGTAGGACCATGATGAATGTGCATGTAACAGTAGGACCATGATGAAAGATATTGGCTAGTTCTAGGGATGGGTGAATTTTCTCAGTCTGATCCAGAGTTGTTTTGGATCTCCCATTAATCCTGGTTTGGATATGTCTAGAAGCCTCCAAACCTGCTATGCCACAGGCCTTCCTTGTCACCCAACCGAGTCCTCCAGTGGTGGATAGGTTTCTGGAGATGCAGAGGATACAAGACACTGGCATTTATTTAATTAAACTTGAGTATGTTTTGGATCCTTCTGGAAAGGGGCCAGAGCTCAGAGGTAGAACATCTGCTTTGCATGCAGAAGGTCTCAGTTTCTAAACCCAGCATCTCTAGGTAGGGCAGGAAAAAACCCTGCCTGAAACCCCAGAGAGCTGCTGCCAGTCAGTGTCAACAATACTGAGCTAGATGGACCAGTGGTCTGACTCAGTATAAGGCAGCCACTTGTGTTCCTATGTTCCTTTCTGAAATTTTAACCCTATTTCAGACGTTTGGCTTTCAACTGGATACTCAATATGGGTCAGAAAACCTCACACTTTGGCAAAAATAAATAAATACATCTGGTTAGACTTGAGCTGGAGAGTAACTCTAGCTAGTCCCCTTTGAATGCAGATATACACATAACCATCATTGATGGGATGCTGCTCTAAAGGATATTTCGGATAAGATTGCAGCATCCACTGGAAGGTGTATTTCTAGCAAGAAATAGAAACACTGAAAGAACCGAACATCATGTCTGTCTTGAATTTTGATTAACAGTGGGCTGCTTATAGTCAATTGACAGATGAAATATTATTCCCTAGAAGTTATATTTGAAAGTTTAAAGAGTGAATAATAAATAAGTTAACATTTGCAAGCTCTTTGCAGACAGTGCCAGACCATGATAAGGGCAAAGGTTGCTGAATAAATCTTCAGTTCCTAATAAATCAAACTTTTAGTGAGATGATACCATAGTTAGAGTGAAGAAGTTCTCAGTAAGAAGAACTGGAAGGCCAATAGAGGGTAACCAAATCATTGGATATACTATCACTCTATATGGCTATCTGTGGGAGACCCAGTGTCAGGGGCTTTGGAGGGGCAACCCAACCGCTGCAACGGTGCAGCGGCATAAAGCAACTTTGGATCTGCAGCTTTGTTTTCTGGACAGTGGGAATATGTTGCCATGGGACAGAACTCCGTCACACGATGCCACGGTTGGGGGAGGGGGTAGAGCCACAGATGTTCAAGCTTGCTGAGATGCTCTGAATTCCACTTCAAAGCTCACTTCCATTTCCATTTGTAACCTGGGCTAGATCAACGCTATTGAAGTGCACTGATAACAGTTGGAGCACCTTACGCATTCCCTATACCACTTTCATAGTGCTATTTCCTGCTTTTCATACAGCATTATCCAAAATATCACTGCAAATGTCATTGTGTGTCCTACGAGGCATAAATGTGCAGAGGGATATAGCACCACCATGATGCAATCAAGATGATCTGACACAAAGTGTAGATATGGCCCTCTTTTCCTTTCCGTTCAGATGGGGAAAGTGTGCATTTTGAATGGTAAAGTGTGCACTTTTCTCCCATTATATAAAACATGTATTTTAAACTGCACATTTTTTTCAAAAAAATGCTGATTGCAAGTTCAGGAATGTGTGAGTTTTTTTTTTATATGACAGGATGTGGCAGGGAGAATTCGTGTTCAGCATTGTTTTGTAGGAAGCGTCAGCCAGAACAAAGAGGTGGAGAATAATCTAGAACAAGGGTCCACAACATTTTTTGGGCGGTCAGTGGACACATTTGGACTTTGGAACAGAATCACATAGGTGCTTTTACAAAATGGCTGCAATGTTGGTGGGGCTTTGCCCATTCATGAAATGCCTCCCATGGTGGGCATGGCCAGTCACAAAACACCCATTTTTCAGAAGGTAAATTGGCAAGATAAAAAGAAGCATAACTTCTCCAAGAACCGAAGTACAAGGCAGAGATGGAGTCAGAGCTCTAAAACCTAAAATCACTCCTTTGAAGCCAAAGAAAGATGGCATTAGAGGGCAGAGCTTCACTTTGCAGCATACCAGCCTCCCATTTTTTTAAAAAAATATGGAAGGCTAGTAACTCTGCATAGTGCTTTTTACATGTGGCTCATCCCATCCCAGCTGGCCACACAATCATTCTATTATGAACCCAGTAAGCAAAAGCATTCATTTCTCCTGATTGGGGAGGTGGGGAAGACACTCATGTTCAGGAACACAAATAAGGCAAATCAGGATTCAAGAAGGAATTCAAAGAACATCACATGCTCAGCCATCCCTACTTATTTCATTTATTCTATTCATTACATTTCTATTACATCTTTTTGTTCATGGATCCCAAGGCAGTTGTACATGATCATCATCTCCATGTTATCCTCATAACAGCCATGTAAAGTGGGTTAGGCTGAGAGTCAAAGACTGGTCCAAAGTCACCCAGTGAACTTCATGGCTGTGTGGGGAAGCCTGTCCCAGTCTAACTCTAACCACTCTACAGCACACTGGCTCTCTATTCTATTGAACTCTCCATGTCAAAATTAAGGAATTAAAGGATGTATTAGATTTCTACTATTCTGCTCAGGAAAGTTGGACATAATGCCAGAAAACAACTTCTTCACTTTACCCATTAGCATCAACAGAGAGAGGAGGGATACTTTAAGGTAGATTCCTGCATTGAGCAGGGGGTTAGACTCGATGGTCTTATAGGCCCCTTCCAACTCCACTATTCTATGATTCTATGGTTTTATGACTTGTGTCTTCTGAGGGGCTTTAAGCCATTTAGTTTGGACTTTCTAGGAGCAGTTAGAGAGAGTTATATTTGGGTTGCTGAACAATGGTCACTTCCAATTTGCCTGGCTCTAGTAAACCTTGGTTGAGCATCTACAAGTTTGACCTATAATCTGAACAGTAAGCAAGTCCTTAGCAACATAGGGACAAAGGAAGCTGTCTTTATACTACAATAGACCATAAGTCCATGTACCCTAGTATTGTCAACACTGACTGGCAGCAGCTCCCCAGGGTTTCAGGTAAGATTCTTTTCCTCACCTTTCCTGGAGAAGCTGGGAATCAAACCTGGGACCTTCTGCATGCAAAGGATGTGCTCTGTCTCACTGAGCTATGGCCCCTCCTTGCTTTTGAGCAGTGCATTCCTAGTGAAAAGAATTTGTTTTATTTGACACAATGTGAGAGCTAATTAGAGGCACAAGTCATTTACACAAATTAAACAAGGGCCCAAACTGAAAAGAGAGTGTGGAGATTTATTTGATTTGAAGGTTTCGATGCAGAGGCCTGGAGAGATGCCAAAGACAGATAGCCTCCCACTGAGAAAGTGGAGGAGTTTTCAACACTGGAAGCTGGAAATAATAAACAAGGAAGCTCCGTTGAAATGGTGCTAGGAACTTGGGCAAAACTTTGCAGCTCTTCTCTGCTCTGGCTAGGATGGGCAAATCTGTCAGGTTCATTTTCTCCTGCATTCGAAATTTTAAATTCTCAAATTCTTTCTCTCCTGAATATGAAGAACTTTGAGTATTTGATAGTGTTTTCACAGAAATGAACTGAAATGAAATTCTCACCCATCTGCACCAGCCAAATTCAAAAGGTACAGCTATTCCCGGTATGGACAGGACCATGATGTACCTCCTGCCGTAAAACTGTAAAAGGTGAGGAGCTTGACAGAATAAAGAGGCTGAATACACAGGGATTCAAACCCAGATATTTAAGACCTAAGCAGGCAAAGCTCTCGGACTGAATGGATAAACCTGTCTGTTCTGATTTGTCTCCCATATTCATTTTTTGAATATATATATATAATAATAATAATAATAAGGAGAAGTTTGTGAACCTTGGTAAATACTTATTAAAAAATGAAATGAAATGAAATTCTTGCCCAGCCCAAGTTCTGTCTTCTTGACATCCCTTCCACTCACTGTTCCTTTGTGTCTTGTCTTCATGCTATCCAGGTCTCAGGTCTATTTCCGAGTAGTCTCGATAGGTACACCTGTCTTAAAATCACTCCACTGGCTGCCAATTAGTTTCCGGGCAAAGTATGAAGTGTTGGTTATTACCTTTAAAGCCCTACATGATTTGGGTCCAGATTACCTGAGGGATCGCCTTCTCCCATACAATCTGCCCCGCACGCTCAGGTCCTCTGGGAAGAACTTACTATAGTCAGCCAAGACTAGGCTGACAACCGTTACCCAGAGGACCTTTTCGTTTGCCGCTCCCAGACTGTGGAATGACCTGCCGGAGGAGACTCGTCAACTTAACAATCTTTTAGAATTTAAGAAAGCTATAAAGACTGTTCTCTTCTGGCAGGCCTACCTAGTTGAATTTTAAGATATTTTTAATAATATATTAGTTTTTATTTGTTTTTAATGTTTTATATTTTATGGTCCTTGTATTTATATTTATTGTTGTTCCCCACCTCTATCCAGAGGGAGAGGCGGGTTAGAAATAAATAAATAAATAAATATATTATTATTATTATTATTATTAGTCTCGATAGGCTCAATGATAGGATCAAGCAAGTGGGGCAAACCAGACTCATCCTCCGGGTCCCTTCAACTTTCCTTTTCTATCACTGTGTTGCATATTTTTTTCATTTGAATCAGCTTTCTTTGATGGGTGCCAAAGAGGCCATTCCACTAACCACCCCATGAAGATTAAAGCATATTTACCATCAATGTTCCAACCAGGCTCATTGTCTGTTGAAAGACAATTTACTCAGCTTGTTGTCAAGGAGCTTTGCCTTGAAGGGAGGCAGGAGTACTATGGAAAGGATTAGACTGCTTGGGTAAATGGACCTTTGCGTTATCCATATAAGCATTTTATTTACTATTCAGGATAAAAAGATTTTTTAAAAAATATCAATTCTATTAAAGAACTGGGTTCTTTACTTTGGTAGATTTTGTGATGCTGACCTTGGTTCCAGTTAATTTAGTTATAATATTTTGACTGATGTTGATTATTGAGAGGCTTGCTTTCATTGTGATATGTAAGTACCTTTTACAGCTATTTTGTTTTCACAGATGAATGCTTCTAATGTAAAATCATTAGGACATTCATTAAAGTTTCTCTTTTTATTCCAACAGATCAATCCTTTTGTTAAAAAAAGAAAGGCTCAAATGTTTGTCTCTAATTGGCCATGTAGGAAATGCAAACACTTCCAATTCCATATTTTGTTAAGTTGGGATTTTAGTGTCAAAATTTTAGATTCATCACCCATTTCCCTATCAAAATCTTGACAGTAAGCATCAAAATTGCCACTGCACTGAAAACATGGAAATCTGGCAAATTTATATTCTGTGACTGTTTAAATATGCATTTCCAATTGTACGGTTTGAAATAAGTTGGCTCTAAGGCAAGCCTGTACAACATAAAGTCTGCAAGACCATTGGTGGTTGGGGGGGGGGGCTATTTGCCCCCCTGTTCAGAAATCCCAAATATCTAATGTTGCAGTCCTTCCTTTGTGAGGTGTATCCAAGCCCATCAAAGGTAAAAGGCACATAACTGAATTTCACATCACTATGCTTGCATTTTCCTCCTCTCCCATGATTAAGATTTGCATGGTGCAAGTGGCGCTAGTTTTTCCAGCTAGTTATATGGAAGCTTTGTTGATGCCAAACGAGGTGGGGAGTAGGGAATGGCAAATGTGTTTGTTTTGCTTGCTCCAACATTCTTTTTTTTAAATAATAATAATAATCTCAAGTTCTTTCTCTCATGAATATGGAGAACTTTGCAAATGTCCATAAATTCTTTTAAAAAATGAACTCCATCAATGATGTACCTATTATCCCATATCGCTGAAATGAACCTGCCTCAAATACAGCAGTTAAACATGAGGATCTCGTCAGAACCCGAATTATGCTGTAACATGGTGGAACACATCAGAATTCAGATTTTTAAGGACTATGTACTCAAAACCCTGGGTCAAGAAGGGTGAATCTGTCAGCTTGGGTTTCTCCCACATTTCTTTATTTCTTTCTTCTTTAGTCCCAATTTCCAAATACTGAACATTGTAAATTTTGGGAAATTCTTATCAAAACTGAACTGAATTTTTTTAAAAAAAAAAACACCATCCATTCCGAAGTGTGGAAAGAGCAGAGAGGTAGATTGGAGAGTGGGGAAGCAGGGAAACAAGATACTGGGGTGCTATAAAAACTTCTTGGATTAGGGAAGAGAAAATGAGAGTGAGGGTACAGAAGAATCGGTGATGAAACAGAGAGAAGTGAGAGGTATGGGATGCAGAGGAAAAAAGGGGGCAACATGGGGTGTAGAGAGACTGGTGAGTAAGGAAAGAGGAAGAAAGCTGAGAAATAGGAGCTCTATGCAGGCATTCAGCCTGCACACCTGAAGGTTAAAAATAGGGATGTGCACTGGATCAGACCCGATCCACGATCCGAGTCCGGTCCAGTGGGAAATCGGATAAATTATCCGATTTCCGATCCAACAGCTGGATCCGCCGATCCAGTCCGAACCGATCCGAAAAGGCTCCGAACCGGTTCGGCGGATCAGCGGATCGGCGGGCGCCCACTGGCGCCCACCGCCGCTTCCATTGGTGGGCGCCAGCGGGCGCCCGCCAATGAAAGTGGACAGCGGGGGAGGGAGGAGGGGGGCCCTTACCTTCCCGGCCCGTCCGCTCCCGTCCGGCGCCAGCGGCTACTACCAGCGGGCTCCGCAGCCTGCTCCAGGGTGGCGCGCCGGGTGATCACCCGGCGCGCTACTCAAGAGCAAGCCGCAAAGCCGGCTGGCAGTAGCCGTCGGCGCCAGACGGTAGGGAACGGCCCGGAAAGGTGAGGAGGGGGTGCGCGGAGGGGAGGGGGGGTGCTTACCTTTTAGGGACGCCCGTCCGGCACCGGCGGCTACTACCAGCCGGCTTTGCGGCTTGCTCTAGAGTAGGGCGCCGGGTGATCACCCGGCGCCCTACTCTAGAGCAAGCCGCAAAGCCGGCTGGCGGTAGCCGCCGGCGCCGGACGGGAGCGAACGGCCCTAAAAGGTAACCAGTGGCGGGGAAGGGGGCTTACCCCCCCCCGGAGCCGTCCACTTCTATCCGCTGGCGCCCGTGGGCGCCAGCAGATGGAAGCGGACGACCCCAGGGGGGTAGGGAGCGCGGGGGAGGGGGCTTACCTGCCGGGGCCGTCCACAGCGGACGGCCCCAGGGGGGGAGGGAGTTAGGCCCCCCTCACCCACCCGCCGCCATTTTTTCCTCATAGACTTGCATTGCAATGCAAGTCTATGGGGAAAAAAATGGCGGCCGATCCAAAAATTTACAATTTTTGGATCAGGATCGTACTCGATCCGGTCCGGGGGGCCTCCGATTTTGTCCGAACTGATCCATGACAAAATTGGAGGTCCCGATCCGGGTCCCGATCCGATCCGGGGGGTCCGTGCACACCCCTAGTTAAAAACATGGTGGGGAAGGGGGCATGTATGAAAACCCTACCTCTGAATATCCCCAGGCATGCAGATACTTGTAAAGAGACCTCTGTATGTTAAGGTCTGCAGTGGTTTTCTTAATGCATTCAGCTGAGCACACTTACAAGTCTCGGTGTGATCAGGAACCCTAACAAGGCAGAGTTCCTGACAATGCCCTGGTTCGGACAACACAGTAATCAATGGAGTGGGGGGAACAATCATCAGTTGTGTGGCTTATTGTGTCGTGTGGAGGGCAACACCTAGCGCACACACAACTGACAGTATGCTATTTGGGGCACTTAAACAATGGAGAAAAACAATGGAGAAAAACAGCGGAGGAAAACAACAGGCTTGCATGTTGTTTATCCCGAAATCCATTGCTTAAAGTGCCATGTGGAGGGAACCCCCCTCTCTGTGTGTACTATTCCGTTCGGTCATAGAGTTTGCTAGCCAGAGCAGCTGAAAAAAACCCCGGCTGCTCCAATACAGCAGGCAGAACTTGAGGTGCATGCTGGGATATGGCCAGACAACTGAGGGAGGTGGGAGGGAAGAGGCGCAGAAGCCCAGAAGGATATAGCATATAGCAAAAACTTTTTTCTATAATGCATTTTAACAATGTACATGTATTATTAACAGGGTTTGATTCAGCTGAAGGTTGTTTGTTTGTTTGCCTAGGGCCTGTTTTCATATCAAAACTGCTGAAACCTTTATAGAATTGAGATCCCAGGAACATTCCTGCTCTGTGTGGTCTTGGTATATCTGGGTATGCTGATTTGGGGTAAGAGTTAGGGAAGGAAATGGGTAAAACAGAAATGGGGTTGCAGACAGACTTGTGGTGGTGCCAGGAGAGAAGGGAATGATGGATGCATAGAGGGAAAGGGGATAATAGAGAAATGGGATTACAAAGAGACTTGTGATCAGGAAACAAAAAGAGAGGGAAACTGAGAGATTGGGGACAGATCTGTGGTAGTGAATGTAGCTATGGGATGTGGAAGGTGATAGAAAAGGACTGTGATTTGAGTTGTACCCTGTGAGGTTATCTTCGACCACTTGCTGCTGTTTACTATTACTATATTTTACTATTTAGGCTCTACAGCACTACAGCCCAGCAACCTGGCCTCTAGATAACTTCTTTGTTCCGCTGCCACCAGTACCTTCCTCAGGTACACTTATAGACCACACTAGTAGATACAATTAACAAGAATTTATTAATAAGAAATTGCGTGTCAACAAGCTTAATGGTTACTTCAGTTCAATTGCGTATTGGTTACCAGGTTTCAATGCTTAATGGCTTCTGTCAGCACTCTTATACTTTATCAAACGGTTTTTTTATTTAATCTATGCTCTAAAATCTTATCTCAATCTCCCAATCAAACACTCTTCTCATCTAATAATCCTACTTCAGACTCTCTCTCAGTACTCTTAATTGTCTCAAATCTCCTTCAATGTCTCTCTCAAAAATTTCCCTCAAATCTCCACCCAATCCAAACTGTCAACTCCCTCTGTCAGGCACATATATACACTCTACTCGCTCTCTAGCTCTTCCTACTCTTACGCAGCTAGCTAATCCAGGCACTCCAACTAACTAGCCAATCAACACTCACCTTCTATTCAGGCACACAGCCAGCTAATCCAGGCACTCCCCCATAACCAGCCAATCACTCTATACTTACCAAGACTTATAACTACAAACAGTAAGTACCTTTTGGCCTAGTTATTTACTTTACTTGTTATTGTTCTTAACTCTTTTAAAAGATATAAACAAATGCATATCGCAAGCAATAAACTTTGCAATATATTTACAACCACAAACAGTAGAACATCACATACCACCCACCATTCCAAGGCTTTTGTTTGGTAAACAATAATACAACCATGAACCTTGTACATCCAGGTGATTCCCAAATGTCTAGTAATTACATTTCAAAAGTAGGTTTTGCCTGCTGTCATCTAAGTCTAATGTTCATAAGAGATGCTGCAAATAAACATAATTTCCCAGTCCTGATGTTTTAAAACATGTATATTTGCTTATGCAGACATTCCAAACAGGCTTGAGAATATTATCAATCGCTTCGCAAGAAGCAAGGTGGGAAAAAAGCAGCAATTGGATTCACAAAGTGTGACCAATCCAGTTAATTAAGCATGTGATGTGTACTAATGATTCAGATGTGTCTCTGAATGGGAAAAAAAAGATGAATCACATGCAATTAAGCTAATGGTGGACAATAATGTGCATGTGATGTGCAAAAATGATCTTGCAGAGAAATGTCCCAATCCTGGAACTCCAGCAAGAGCAAAGGAAGACATTTACATGAAAAATGAAGAATAGGCTTTACACATCCCTCAGTTAAAAAAAAGGTACAGATAGTATAACCACTAAAATGGAGTATGGAATATGGGGCATTGTACAAACAATAGCACATAGGTAGGTGGAACTGGGGGAAGAATGAAAGAGGATGAGGACATCTAATCTTTGTGACCATACAAAAGACATTTTCACAGCAAATAAGCCCTAAGAAGAAAGATTTTTAAAAAGCATAATCAAAACCAGAGGAGTGCAACAACTTTTACATAGCACTTTTCAGATTTGTACCCTTAGTGTTACTGAGAATGCTCAGGTTTAATTAAGCATTTGGGATTCTGCTGAAATGAAAATTATCACTCTGAAGCCTTTTCACTCACCTAAAATGGGTTCTTTCATTTTGTTGTTTTTAACAAAATGGTGAAATGGTCATGTGGACTTTGCTGAATGTCTGGACCAGTGCCCCTTCCTGGGCTTCGGACAGCACAGAATGAAAGATCTGTGGCAATTTTCTCCTTTTAATCATTTGTTTTTTGTCTCTAAATCTTTCTCTGCCTTTCTCATTTTACTGCAAATTTCTCACCTCCTTTTCTCCACTTCCTTAGAAGCCAAAGTTTACCATGGAACCATGTCTTAACCTCACCTTCTCTTTCTGTTGGGTTCTATGGGAAGTCTTCAATAGTTAGCAATTTAATTGCTAATTCTGGTACAATTTCTCAATAGAATCTTTGTTACTAGAAAAGCTCTGATTTCATTTCTGCTGGTGTCTTGAGTATCTTATGTGGACACTAAAGATTCAGAAGATATTCTGGTCTTCTTAAAATAATAAAGAAATGGTCCAGTACAAATAAATAAATACTGTGTCTCTGTGCAAATCACACACACACACACACACAATGGCAGGTGGCCCTGAATTTGTTTGGGAAAATGACTTTCACAAGCATGAAATAAAGATGGATGGCTTGGGAATACTAGCCAATTGGCAGAAAGCTTAAATGGAAAAGCTGCAGACAGACATGTGTTGGAGAGTCATGGAAACAATTGAGAGAGTTTATGTAAGGTTTGCATGCATGAAGAGTTCAGTTTATGTTGCCTCATCAACTAAGGTCTCTTTTAAAATAAAGGGCCACTGACCTGGAACAAAAATCCAATGACCTTCTGAGATTTGTTGCTCTGTAAGGGGGATCCCATTAAACACTACAGACTATTCGAAAGACATTCCTTATCACAAGGCCAAGTGAATTTTTACACCTCCATGGCCACAAGGCATGAGAAAGTAGGCAAGCGTATGTATCAGAGGCTAGCTACAGTTTGACAGGCAGCTTTCCCATACTATTGATGGTTGCTCCCAATAGTGGAAGAGAGCCATTATATCTCCAGTGAAGTACACAGATACAGGTTGTTTTAAGACACCCAATTCAAGAGCCAGTACTATTCCTATAACCTGTGTTATAGCTGCCAAGGCTCAGTGTAGCAAGGAACCAATGGCTAGTCTGGATGGTGTGGGTCACTTCAGGACCTGAGGATACTGATCTTCTTGGCAGATGTGGCAATATGTACTTTGTTGGCTCACCAGGGAGTTGTTGTTGTTGTTGTTGCATGAATTGCATCACAAGTTTGGAAATGTATGGATTTCAGATCGCAAATTGTGTTTGGGTCTGCATTCAGGTCCAGGAGGTACAAATTCAGTAAATTCTAGTCAAAACCAAACTCGAAACTAATTTCTCATCCTTCTCTAGTCCTGATTTGCTCTTCACTCCTGAAGGCTGTTTTTGCCCCATAGCTCCTGATTCCTGTCTTGACATCACGGGAAACAGTTTATTGCCCCACTACAACACAGACACATGTTGTGTTGTGCACCAGCTTAATTCAATACTGCAATCCTAAAACCATTTAGAATGAACAGAAGAAAGCCCCGTTGAACATGCATGGTTTTCCACTGCCTAAAACGTAAGTGTTTGTGGAGGGATGTGTGGATATCCTACCTGCAGCTGGGTCAGAAACTGTAGCCCTTTTCGTCCAACTTCCTTCAGCATTCTCTTATTTACTATTGCAACTGTGGCTGCAAGTGCTCAGCCCCAGGCACAAACTCAGCAAGCAAGCAGCCAAAAGGATTTTGCATTTTTAAAAAGTAGGGGAAATAATAATAATATTTTAAGATATTTTTCACAAATAACTAGCTTCACAATATTTATGTTAGCTGTTGTCACAACTACCTTAATCTCTACCTATAAAGTGGAAAGTATGTGTGTGTCACGAGTGCCCGGAAATGTTTACCCACTTCCAGATGAGTTAGAAACGTGACATGGCTGTACAATGTACCAGAAAAATCTAAAAACATTAATTTTGAGGGTTTAAGTATTTTTAAAGAATTTAATAAAAACCTAGGTTTACGCCTACAACTCCCAGCATGCCTTGGTTGGAACTCCCAGCATGCCTTGGGCAGGAGGCCAGATTTACTGGCCTTTGGCAGCCATTGTGAGTGCATAGGTTGGTGGCTGCTGTGTGTCTTTTACAACCCTGACTCCTGAGGTTGGTCTCGAGCAGTCAAACCAATTCCACATAAAAGGAATAAATGGGCTGCGTCCATTTGCGGTGCCCCCTCCTACCCTCTGTGTGGTTTTAAAATGTAACTAGATACAACAGCATAACTTTGAGGGGCCAAAAATGCTCAAAGGCACTCTGTCCTGATATCACTGTTTTCTCAGAATCTGGGGGAAGCAAGTGTGTAGCCTTTGCCCTTAAGAGGGAGGGAGGAAGGGGAGGCACTTTGCACATGCCCAGAAACAGACCTGACAAAGGGGGGAAGCGTTCGACCCAGCTCCTGATGTAGTGGTGGGTGAGAAGCACAGGCCAAGGCAGTCCCAGTAGGATTGGCCGGAGCTGGGGGCGTCTACTGATAGCCACTTACCTCCACTCATTGGCGATGCTACTCCTTGTTGCTCTATTGAGGAGCATTATCGGCAACAACAGGATGTCTCGGAGGATGCGGGCACCTGGGGGCTGCCAAAGGCATGCTGGGAGGTGTAGTACTGGCATGTAGAGTGGCTGATTTAATATAAAGTATGGGTGAGCAAACCCTGACCTCTCCTTAACTGTCTTTGTTCTCCTACCTGACTTTCCCCAACTGCCACTAACCCTGCCCACCATTCCATTCTAGCCTCAGCTATATCAGTCAATCCTCCATTCACTTTTCTATCTCACTGGTATAGTCAGGCTTTTACATAAAACTCATAAACGTTATTTAGAAATCCACAAGCAGGGTGCTACAGCCAAGATGGCCTGCTCTCCAGTTAAAAGGGCAAAAAAAAAAAAAAAAGGAGAGATGCAGGCTCTCAGAATGCTAAGATACTTTATTTCCAAGCCCAAATGTTTTGGCCTATGTTGTCTTTTAAGGCCTTCTTCAGGGGGTTGATAAGAGATGTCTGCAGAAATACTCTTAACTAGATGATAGTCTCCCACGATAATTACTGGCGACTGCCTCAGTTGCTAGGCCCCATCAGGAGCAGGCCCCTTGCCAATGGCAACCACCTGTCAATCAGCCAGCCAGCTCCCTCACAGCCTACCTATGAGCACCGATTGCACAGTGTAGTGTGGACTGGCTCAGCCAGACTTCACTTCCCATGAGCTTCAGCAGCAGGACTCCCATTGGGCAAGTCGAGCACCACAACAAAAGGCATGCTGGGAGTTGTAGTTTTTATTTTCTGTGGGGACAAAGAAAATTATGGCGACAGCAGCCCTGGCTGTGCACTGAAGGTGAGAGGGGGGGGAAAACTAATTTAATTTGTATTAAGTTACTTCACAGGCTTAGGACTGGCCTACCTGGAAGGTTTGTTATGAGAGTGAGAGAGGAAAAAAAGAAATGAATTTAATTTGCTTAAAGGTTAACTCAGGCCTAGCACTGGCCTGCTACTTGAAGATGATTTCCTCACAAACATATATTTTAGGGGGTCCAAGCAACACCAGGTAGAAACTTGAAATCTAGCATGCTGACAGGTAGGCTGACCATATGAAAAGGAGGACAGGGCTCATGTAATTTTAACAGTTGCAGAGAAAAGGGAATTTCAGCTGGCATCATTTGTATGGAGTTAGTACTTGGTGAAATCCCCTCTTCATCACAACAATTAAAGTTGCATGCACTATACTAGAGTGACCAGATTCAAAAGAGGCAGGGCACCTTCAGCTTTAACTGTTGTAATGAAGAGGGAATTTCACCAGGTACAAATCACATACAAATGACACCGGCTGAAATTCCCTTTTCTCTACAACTGTTAAAGTTACATGATCCCTGTCCTCCTTTTCATATGGTCAGCCGACTGATAGGTCTGGCTATCAGAAAAATCTAAAAATATGAAATTTTGGATTTTAAGAATTTTTACGTCAGATAAAAGGGCCAAGTCACCAGTGACCTTCACCATCCTGACTCTCTGCCAAAACCTACTAAATGTAGATATTATATAGTAAATTATGTCAATAAAGTATTCTGTGTTCTGGCTGCTTTTCTTTTTTCACAATAACTTCAGAGTGCATGCATACAACAGTTCCTCAAGTCCACTGAGATCTGCTTCCCTACTATTTGTTATTCAGATATCTGGGCAATGCTGAGTCTATTTAGAAAACATATTTTGGGGTTTGCATCTTTTTTAGCTGGTAGAAAGGGTGTTGTGTGTCCTGATTGTTTTTGAAGTTTAGAGGGCTGCTCCGGCCAAAGCACTATGGGAGGTGTAGGCATTTCAGGTAAAACAAACAAATGTGGTTTATCATGAAGCTCTAATTTAAAATACGGTTCTTATTAACACAATTTTCCATTGATTCTAACAAGACAATTTACCAAACTAAAAAAAACTAAAAAAAACAACCTAAAGATCATTTATCAAATACATGTTATAAACATTATTCATGGACCCAAGCAATGCCAGGCACATCAGCTAGCCAGTAGTATTCCTATTTTACAGATTGGCTGTGTAGATAAAGAGAGATTTAGCTTAAACTTGTGTAACATGTCAATGCTGCATAATCCCCTGGGTTCTCTTTAGCTGTTTGCATCACAAAAATTAAAGAAGTATCTGATGAAGAATAACCCTATGCAGGAGTAAATAAGTTCCACAGTATTCAATGGAGCTTTTCCCCAGGTAAGTGTGCACAGGATTGCAGCTTTAGTTTGGAAACTTTTCCTCCTCACTAAAACTGCTGACATGAATAAAAGATGGAATAACCTGCTGAATATTCATGGTGTGCCACTGCAGTGTAGTGGTTAGAGAGCTGAAATTTGTTGTGGAAGACTCGGGTTCAACAGCCACTCAGCCATAAAGCTTAGAGTGGCCTTGGGCAAGTCTCCCTCAGCCTAACCTGTCTCACAGGATCGTTGTGAGTTTAAACTGAGATGACACCCAAGGCTTTGCAAAAACTGCCCCTTAATTTCTGCATGTTTTCTGTTTTCCCACCCTCATCTACAGAAATTCCACAAAGCGTCTTCTTCCTAGGAACTGAGGACAAAATGAAATGCACATCTAAATATGGATTCTAATGTTGTCCATTAGATGTGCTTGTGTGTGCCAATGCTGTCCTTTATTTTAATGGGATCTACATTCAGAAATGCATCTGGGTAAACATCCTCATTCTCAAACCCCCAGCCAGCATGCATTAGAGTTTACCCAGACAGGCCTGGATTATTATTATTTTTTAAAAAATCACTATGGAAAGTAAATCAATACATTCAGATGGAAAGTGGATTCAGGATAATAGTCTCAACTACATATCCTCTTTAGAAATTGAACGTGGCAGTTTAGCCCAGCATCCCTAAAAAAAACAAACCACTGTATAAGAGACCTTCAACTCCTTAGGAAAAGGGTGCGATAGAAATTGGTGACAACTGTCATTAGTTCATCAAAAAGACACAAGTAGGTGAAATAATTAACTGCAAGAAAACTAATGCTGGACTTCATTGATTTGCAGATTGGAAAAAAAATGCTATTTGTTTCAGCTCTACTTCAAATGCAATAAGAATTCCATACAAGTAGGGTAAAATAAATGTTTCAGGTAACTATTGATTAGATATTTTAATTATAGCTTGTAATCCTTACTCGATAGCACCTTTTGCAATTGATTAAAGTGAATTAAACGTGAGCCTCCCTCAAGAGAAGATCTCTCTGCACTGAAGAAATAAAACACAATTCGCATTGTGCTTTGCTGGAACTATTTAAATGACTACTTGTCCATTCTTAAAAAAACATGTGCCAGTGCTGACATAAATAAAATTTGCTGAGGTCCCATTTGGACTTGCAAAGTGAGTGCTGGCAGCAATTATAAAAGTGGTCAGCACTGAAAGTTCTTAAAGGCATTTTATTGCATGTAAAGATTGTTTTTTAAAAAAAGACTGCATGGGGTACAGAGACATACCCAACCAAAAGTCACAGCAGGCAGTTCAGAGGTGAGGAGATTCTGTTGTACAATTAACAATATGTAGGGATTTCATGGAAATATTAAATGGATATTGTCATTTTGCTGATGTGGACAATTATTCCAAACCTCATTGGACTCATTCCATCCAATTTCTGTTTTCTGAATAAAAATAAAAGGTTAGGCGTCCCAACTCGTATGCAAGTTAGCCAGCTGGGGCATTCAAAATAGGAGCATGCACCTGTTGAAAGCAAAGCACAACACCTATATTTGAATGTATATCCAGATGTTTTCCTAGATGCATATCCCATTAAAGGTAATGTACATCACCTGCCTTAGGATGCACATTTGCTTAGACATCACACAGAAGACAATGGCTATTCATTCAGTTGTGCATCCCATTTGAATACATAGTTTATAAAACTTCCTAAAATCAATTATACTGAAGCACTCTGAGGAGTTTTGAATTGCATAGATATCCAAGATCATAGAACAGAAGAGCAGAAAACTCGACTTAAATAAAGGACAGAGTCACACATCCATAATTCTGTGGAACCTTTTTTTAAACATTACCTTTAAAGACTATTGGAAAATAGGTCACATTCATTGCATCATGGCCCAGGAATCCATTATGGTAGTATCATTCTGACTGCCTGAGGAATTTTTTTTCTAAACGCAAAAATCTATGCTAATAAATATAAAAAGACACTCATTAAACATATTGTGCAAGCCATCTGACTTCCCTGCAGGCAATGTGGGTTTCCTTAATTCATTTCTATAAAAAAAGAAGGAGCAACAGGATTAACTATACTGAATTACATTTCCCTCTACAATTAAACAATGGAAAAAAAAACCCCACCCAAAATAATTGGCTGCTTTATAAGGGGAATAAAATATTGTATACACGTATTTTCAAACCATTCATTTGTTTTCTCTCAGATATTTTTCAGGCTTTTCAGGCATAAAATGGACCTGCTCAGCTCATAGAATTTCAAGTTTGCCATATTTTTCAGTAAGCTTGAAAGAAATGCATTGAACATGAATATATAAAATACCAACAGATTACCAATAACTATTACATTATGATGATTTATAAAACACCACCAAAAAAACAATTTGTATAGCAAACAAAACAAAACAATTTTTAGACCTCTGACATTTTTTCTTTCAGACAATGTTAAAATGTGGCCTTGTGATTGAAAAGACCAACTTCTACTGAGAATAAAAGCCTCATATCTTAGAATATAGTTGATGTGGTCCTTACTGCAACATTTTAAATTACTCTCTTACATTTACCTTTTCTTTTTTTTTTCCCTGCAGAGTTTCCTCTTTTTCAAAACACTTCCAGCATTCATGATTCAGAAACATGTTTGAAATGTCTGGATAATTATTCCATCTGGCAGTTCCTTGTATATGTAGGAATTATAGGCTCATTTTCTGCAGGAACTTTCAGACTACTGGAGAGTCAGAAGACAGTATTTAAGGGAGCTACTCTGCCATTGCTGATTCTGTTGCATTTGTTAGTCCTACCACTTGTGCAATGGGGCTTTGGCACTTCTAAAAAAACAAGCCCAGAAATTAGAGGAAATGCTATATTATTATTATTATTATTATTATTATTATTATTTATATCCTGCCTTTTTCCCAATAATGGGACTCAAGGCGGCTTACAATTTAAAACATGTACAGTTAAAACAAATAGCGATGTACAAAATTTAAAAATATAATTAAACATAGTACAATTGTAAAATATTTAAAAACGTTTAAAAACATTTTAAATACATATAATTAAAAATATAATAAATATTTTATTTATTTATTATATTTCTCTACCAATTGCCAAAACTGTCATGTTTTTGGATCCTAACTAATCAGGATCATGCTGGCCTGCCTTTTTCCAAAAATGAGTCATTCAGCTCGTTTAGGGTTATTTTTAGAAGTGACACAGCCTTGTTACACAGTGGATTCCACAAGTGTATGAACACAATAGAATACTACCCAGACCATGATATGCCTGAAGATATAAAACCTCTTCACTCAGGTGAATGGGGAAATCTCAGATGCAAGAGATCCTATGCAGACATCGGGATATCCAGGGATTCCTGGATTAATGCTGGTGTTTTTGGATTGCTTCCGTATTCAGCTAGCCTTCTCAAGGCCTCAGAAGGCTCCAGATTCTTACTGAGGCGAAGTTCTCATTGAGTGAGTGCTCTGTCCAGGGTCCTGATGTGATCATGCCCTAGCAGTAAGTGCTTCTGTCTTGCAGTCAGCCTCCCCTGTGAGGATTGAGTTGTGATAGATCTGGACAATGGGATTATGGCCCTAATAACTTCCAGTTGGTCAAACATTGGTGGTTCTCCCTTGTCCTGTGATTCTTAAGTGTGTGTAATACACCATCAATGCCTTGGCCTGACCTTAATAATAACCTGTGGTGCCCAATGGGGCAAGGCAGGCTGGCAGTTGCAGGACCATGGAGAGCTCCAAGTAGCTGTCTCACTCCAATGAAGTCTAGGACTGGACTGAAGTTGTTTCTCTCCAGGGACTTATCACCCCTCCCATGCTCTGATCCTCCTCTCGAACAAATCCCTCCAGACATGTTGCCTGAACTGAAGGGCTGGCATGTGGATGTGTACAGACTTTGGTATGGGGGGGGCGTTGGTTTCCTGGAGGTGAAGGCTCTGAGGTTTGGACTCTGGAGGATTGGATTCAGGGGGTCCTGACTCAAGGCTCTCTGATCTGATGGGTATGGCTTCTGGCTCAGGCCTGAGCAATGGTTCCTGGTTCAGGCCTGGTCATTCTCAAATGGAAAGGCAGGATATAAATTGAATACATAAATAAATAAATGATGCTGTGGTCAGTTTCCAGCACCTCTGCCTCCAGTGCCACAGACCTGACAGATCTTGCTGGCCTTTCCTCATTGGAGTTATAGCCCAGGGTGGAGCTCAGGGTGGGTGGTCCTAACAGACTCTCAGCACTGTCTTTAATACTTATCTCTAAGCTCTTTCACATGTTCTATTTTCTCAGTACAGTGAAGGGATCAGTGAGAATTTTGTTTGCTTTCTATGTGTCTTTATAAGAATTTACCAATATTTGCCACTTTTTCCACAAAGGGAAAATAATTCAAATTGGGGTGAAATCGAAACAGACAGATTTGTCCATTCAGGCAGAGGACATTGAGTGCTTCGCTCTTAAAAGTCTGGCTCTGAATCCTTGTGTATTCTACCATGTTAGTTCTTAATTAGGGTTGCCACATTTTTTTATGATATGCTTTGCATTTTTACGAGCCATGTGGTAAGCAGATAAAACATCGCCCTCTGTGCGAGGAATACGTGAACCTATTGAATTTGGCTGTTGCAGTGGAAATTGTTTGATAAGAGCTTAGCAAGATTCACAAATGTCTTTCTAAACGTAGCAGAAATAACTTAAGATGATGATGATGGGGAGAAAGTGAGAGAAAGTGAAGCTGACAGATTCATCCATCCCTAGCACAGAGATAGTACGAGAGACAGGGAGGTTGTCTTTCTGTATGTGCTGATATGAGTGCTTCTACATTTCGTTCCTTGGGAGCACAGTTGGAACATGTGTGCCTTATAGATCAGAGAAGCATGAATTTCAAATCACTACCACAAAAGGTGGTGATGGTCACTACCCAAAAAAAATTTGTTTCAACTGTTAGATACATTCATGGAGGACAGGCCTAGCTTTTAGTCATGATCAATCAATAGAACTTTCACAGTACAGGCCAGAGACCTTTGAAAACTTGATCCTGGAGAAAAACAACAGTGGGTGAGGATGTTGCCTTTCTACCCGGATCATAGGTTTCCCAGAAGCATCTGTTTGGCTGCTGTTTGGAACAGACTGCTGGACTAAATAGACTTTTGCTCTGATCCAGCAGGGCCCTTCTGAGGTTCTCAAAATAGGGTTTATTAGAGAATAGAAAGTGCCTGGGGGTGTTTTCTGGAAAGAAAGAGCCATAAGTGACTTGCCATAGACTGTGGACTGTCTTACAGAAAAGCCAAAAGGATCCATGAAGTAAATAACCCCTCCCCTCCCCTTTCCTAAGTAATTAAGCAGACTGTGACCTCGTTATTTTGACAGATGATTCCACCTTCTGTCAGCTGATTTCTTTCCAGCCACATTGTTATTGTAACTAAGCCAAGGGGGCTTTGTATAGTTTTACAGCTGAATCCCTACCCAAACTTTGTGGTTCTGTAAAAACAGAACCACAAAGAAAGCCGGTTCTGCTGTGGCTGTTGCTACTGCTGCTACTGGACAAGACTCCAAGTACTGGCTATTTATTTTAGAAAGAAGAGGAGGCAATGGGTGCCAGTGGCTTTCTGCCACTCACAATAATTAAGGATGAGGTATACCTGAGGCTTTTGAAGAAGAAATGCAGACAGTTTTTGCTAGGGGTGTGCACGGACCCCCCCCCCCGGATTGGATCGGGACCCGGATCGGGACCTCCAATTTTGTCCCGGATTGGACAAAATCAGAGGCCCCCCAGACTGGATCAAGTCTGATCCCGATCCCAATCCTTTTTTCCTGGAATTGCCCCCAGCTAGTCCCTATGTGTTCACATGTTGTACAGGGACTCCCGGGGGTGAGGAGACGGGGACGGGTATTCCCCAGGATAACAGATCCCTGGGGAAACCCAATTTTTCCATGGTCCCGTGAAGTTCCCGGAACCACAGGAGATGTGACCACCCATCCCGGCTGCTGCCATGCTTACTGGTGAGTAAGCGCAGCAGCAGAAATGGGCATGGAGCCACACCGTGCGGTTCCGTGCCCATCAGGGGAGGGGGTGGCACCAGTTTCACCACCCCTGGGAGAGCGGGGGGACAATCGCACACATTTTTAAAACTTACCGCAGCGCTCAACTGCTTGTGCGCAAAGCTCCAGGGCTAAAATGACAGCCACGATGAGCTTCCTCTTCCACTTCCTCTATGAAGAAAGAAGAGGATGATCCCAGGAGCAGGAAAGTCTGGGATTGTCTTCTTGCCCTCCCTCTACACCCCATGGCGTAGAAAGGGCCTTTATGTGCTGGGCATAGAAATGCATTGCAATTCCATGCTCTTGCACAATTCCTGTCATGAAGGGTTGGCCATTCAGTAGCATGGAGGCAGAAAGCCTATATACAACAATTGCTGGGAAACATGGGTGGATGAGTGATGTTGCACCGTGTCCTACTGGTAGGTCCCTGGTCGACAGGTAGAATGGACTGTGCCACTTCAGACAAAAGAAATAGGGGAGGCCATTTTTGAATGCTCTTCCTGTAAATAAATGCTATGCAAGTAAAAACAAAACCACTTTGTTGGCAAAGACTCTAGTCTAGCCCCTTGCTATATCCTACTTTCTACTCAAAGATATTATTATGTAGGGGGGAAAGTGTAATTCCCCCACTTCGTTCCTTTCCAAAACTGCTGCATGTGTAAACTGGGCCTTAAAAGAGAGTACTTGGAGACAAACCATCTGGTAAGGGCTAAACCTTTGGTTTTCTCCCCTCTCTCTATAATGTTCTAGATTGCAACCTACTTGCTCCATAAAACCTAATGGATGTCACAGAGGAGCCCAATATCCATCTTACCACCACAGTATACATATCTCATCAGTTGCTCCCTCAAATTGGCTCATACGTACAATAGGCAATGCCCTCTCCTACTTCAGATCAGAACAAGAGGAAGCGGGTATCACAAAATATAACAAATGGTCATTGCATTTTTCCCCTCCAGGAAACAGAGAGATGAATAATTATTCAAGAACAGTGTGGGTGGAAGCAGTTAATGGGTCATTTGCTGCCAGCGCTTCTTTGATGACATTATTGTCAAGCAAAGCCTGACAAGAGGCAATCAATGTTTACCCCGATGTGACTAGATCCAGTTTGACAGATATCATTCAGCTGTTGACCCATAAAGCAAATGTGAAAAAATTCAGTGTCAAAACAAGGTTGAGTCTTGTTGCAAAATCAGTAGCGATTCGCATAAAGTACATTTTCTTTGGGCAACATTGTTATTTGGAATATAATGGTGCATTGACATCTTATGAAACCAATGAAAAATAAAAGTGGTTATGAAGAAGGGCAATGTAGCTCTGAAAAAGTATTTTTTGAAAAATATATATTCAAATCATCTTCCAATTGCACATTGTGTAGCATCAGTTCTGTTTCGTTTACATTGCTGGAGTAGCACTTTTAGGGTCCCTTACACGTTATCTGTTAGGGCATATGATTCTTGCATTGTGAAGGTGATGTAGGAAGCCTCGGGGCACTGGGATGGGGGGATTCCATACAAGCATTTCCGGAGCACTACAAGGGCAGAAACCATAGTGTGAACTGTTTTCATGTGGATGGGGGTTCTGATTTTTTTCTCCATCAGTTGAAAGAAGCCATGCTGCAGCACTTGCTGTGAGAAGAGACCCTTAGTCAAGGCTGTATTATTCCTTATCACAAGGGTAGGCCGCTTGGTGTTCTCCAGATAGAAGAACATAAGGAGAGCCATGCTTTGGGGGACCACCATAAGCCTATCTAGTCAAGCATTCTGTTTGCACAGTGATCAACTAGCAGCCTGTGAGAAGCCCATAAGCAGGACCTAGGCGTTTCTACACCCATTTCGCCTGGTATGACCCCCCCCCCGGCTGGTGTCTGTGAGTACAAATGATGCACAGGGACTCCTGGGAGCAGGGGGGCAGGGGATTTTCCAGGGATAAGGGAACCCTGGAAAATCCCAACTCTTCCACGGTCCCAGAAACTTTCCGAGACCATGGAAGATGTAGCTGCCTGTCCCTGGTGCTGCTGCACTTACTCGCAAGTAGGCGTGGCAGCAAAATGGGCACGGAGCCACAATGCACGGCTCCGTGCCCATCAGGGGAGGGAGGACAAGAATCCCACCATCCCTAGGATGGCGAGGGGTGGGTCGGCTCCCCAATTTATCCAATTTTTTTACAAAACTTATGTTTTGTTGGAGCACAGGAGTGCTCTTCTTAGATCTTGGGGGGGGGGGGGGAATGGCGCCCGGGACGTCATGATGGCCCAGGAGGAACCTGGGACGTCGTGCCCTTGATGTAAATTGACAACAATGATCCTGGAAGCAGGTACTTCCGGGATCGCCCACCCTCCTGCCCTCTACACCCCATGGTGTAGAAAGGGCCCTCGCCACCTTCCCCAGCAACTGTCTCTAATAGATCATGACTAGTAGCCATACATAGTAATGATCCTCCATGAATTTGTCTAATCCCATTTTAAAGCTGGCCATGCTGTTGGCCATGACTATATCCTGCGGTAGCAAATTCCACAGTTTTATTTCGTTTTGGACTACAATTCCCATAAACTCCAGTCAGTGTGGTGAATGCTCAAGGATTATGAGAGCTGTAGTCTCCATATGGGCAGCCTCTGCAGGATTCTATCCCAAATACTAAGGGATTATTATTATTCTGTGGAATTCTGTTGTTTGGCCTTTCTGATGTGTCTCTAATTAAAATCCCAGTGCCAACTAGAAACATCATTTAATCCCAATGCAATTATTATTATTATTATTATTATTATTATTATTATTATTATTATTATTTATTTTTAATCTGCCTCTCCCTCTGGATCGAGGCGGGGAACAACATTAAAAATAAATGCAAAGACCATAAAACAAATAAAACATTAAAAACAAATAAAACTGATACATTATTAAAAACATCTTAAAATTCTACTTTACCTTTTAAGTGTGCAATCCTATGTATGTTTAGAGAGAGAAATGTCCATGGCTGGCTGGGGCATGCTGGGAATTATACTCTAAATTACTCTAAATCATTCTTTTAAAAATGATCTTTGTTAGATGCATTCTGCCCTGGGCAATTCTAGCAAGCCTATCATAGAATCATAGGATAGTAGAGTAGGAAGGGGCCTATAAGGCCATCCCCTTGCTCAATGCATGAATCTACCTTAAAACATACCTGATGGCTGTCCAGCTGCATCTTGAATGCCTCTAGTGTGGGAAAGACCACGACATCCCTAGGTAATTGGTTCCATTGTCATACTGCTCAGACAGGAAGTTTTTGCTGATGTCCAGCTGGAATCTGGCTTCTTATAACTTGAACCCATTATTCCAGGTCCTGCACTCTGGGATGATCCTGGCCCTCCATTATGTGACAACCTTTCAAGTTCTTGAAGAGTGCTGCCATATCTCCTCTCAGTCTTCTGTTCTCCAGGCTAAACATGCCCAGTTATTTAATTCTCTTCTCATAGGGCTTTGTTTCCGGACACCTGATCATCCTCATTGCCCTCCTCTGAACCCCCTCCAGCTTGTCTGCATCCTTCTTGAAGTGTGGTGCCCAGAACTGGATGCAGTACTCAAGATGAGTCCTAACCAGCGCTGAATAAAAGAGAACCAGTATCTCGTGAGATTTGGAAGCTATATTTCTATTAATGCAGCCCAAAATAGCATTTGCTTTTTTTGCAGCCACATCACACTGTTGGCTCATATCCAGCTTGTGTGATCTACACCAATTCCAAGATCCTTCCCACTTGTAGTATTGCTGACCCAAGAATCCTCCATCCTCTGACTGTTCATTTGGTTTCTTTTTCCTATGTGTAGGACTTGGCATTTATCCCTATTAAATTTCATTCCGTTGCTTTCAGCCCATTGCTCCAGTCACCCTACAAAGCCTCCCTGCTTCATTATCAAATGAATTACACTATAGTCCAGGGGTCCCCAACCTTTTGGACCGGAAGGCACATTTGGGAATTTGAGAAACTGCTGTTGGCACCACCATAAAATGGCTCTCATGGAAAATGTGGCCAGTCACATACTGGCTGCTGTGGAGGGCCTTCTAGTCATGAGTGGGGGGAGAAATAGTGGGACTAGAGGCTCTGGGCAGAGAGAAATGGAAAGAGTTGTTCCCTGGCCCACCCAAGCTTCTTCTATCCACACCCTTTGCTTTCTCTCTCACACTCTCTCTCCTCAGTCCCAGGCTCTAGCCTCTCCTCAAACCTCTTCCCTAGGGTGACCAGATAAAATCCAGATCAGGGCTCATGTAACTTTAACAGCTGTAGAGAAAAGGGAATTTCAGCCAGTGTCATTTGTATGCAATTAGTAACTGGTGAAATTCCCTCTTCATCACAACAGTTAAAGGTGCAGGGGCCCTGCCTTCTTTTGTATATGGTCACTCTAGTATAGTGCCTGCACCTTTAACTGTTGTGATGAAGAGGGGATTTCACCAGGGACTAATTGCATACAAATGACACTGGCTGAAATTCCCTTTTCTCTACAACTGTTAAAGTTACATGAGCCCTGACCTGGATTTTATCTGGTCAGCCTACTCTTCCCTCACTATTCTCCCGGTTCTCCATCCCTAGCCTTCTTCTTTCTTTCCCTTCCTAGCCACCTGTCTTGCTCTATCTCTCCCACTTACTCCTGTATCTTGCTGTTTCTCCCTACTCCCAGCATGTAGCCCCACTCTTTCTCTCCCTTCCACCACTTCTTTACCTGGCCATTTCTCCCCACTTCTAGCCTCGAGCCCCACTCTTCCTCTCTCCTCTAGCCCCTTGACTTGCATTCTCTTCTTGTCTGCTGAGCAGCTGATCAGTGGACATTCAGGAACAGGAAAAAGAACTTGACACCCAAACATTTTTTTTCCTATTTTTTTTTAATTAAGTGGGCAGGGAGTGAAGACCTTCGCACACACCATTGGAGGAGGTGACCACTGGTGCTGTGTTGGGGATGCCTGATCATCACTTAGAAATGCTTAGAAAACTGTAAGTTAACCATGCCGTCTTTTCCTCATCCCATCCAAATTGCCTGTGGCCTGGATTTTAAAGGAATTGAAAGCAGAAGGGCTAACCTTGAACTTGGCTTCCTTATTAAACTTGATTTAGTAACCCCTCTCTCACCATCCCGTTTTTGACAGGCACACACTCCACCCTGCTTGTCTTTTGCTTCCCTTCCCTTGTTTTCAACCATTTATTCCTCAGGAGAACTTATACTACAAGATATAAAAAAAAATATCGCAGTAAATGCTCTATTTCAATTCTTGATTATATCAAATAACAAAGAAGTGATTCTTGCTGTGAACCATGTTATTCCCCACTGAAATCCTATCATATTCTTCTTTACTTAAACCTGAAATATCGCCAGAAGTGATATTCCTTTACTTTGGGTATCTGGTATCATGAAACTTATATTTTGTTTTTCTGCACTGGCCAGGAACTAAAGCGCTATATTTGGCAGGCACGCTCAGTGGCTTGGCCATAGCGGCATTTTGGATTTTGCTTCTTTGAACAGCAGACCATGTCACAACAAACCGTTTTTGAAATCCTCTGGTCGGGTGGCCACTTACACTCTGCCAAAAAAGATGTTTGCTTTGTTTTGCTTTAAAAAGGACACTGTTTTTCATAGAATTTGCGTATCTGGGTTTTTGTATGCATAGACGCAAATTTAGACATAGTTAATAGAATTTAAATGGAAATACTATTCGACTACTATAGTGATGAGACTGTGACCAGGTGACTTGTATGTCTACTCAATGTGTATTAGTAGTATCTTCTGCTTGGGCATAGCTGTGTGTATGTGTGTGTCTCACACATGTTTATATATATACACACACTGGGAGATGACAGAGTCAAGAGTCTTAGTGCCACTCAGTCTTTGGCAGGGTGGCAAGGGAGGAAATGACCCCTGGTGCCATCTGTGGGGGAAGAGCTTCCGCTGCCACCGCAAGGTTACTTCCAATGAGAAATAATCACAGGGCCGGCAGCCAAGGCACTCAGTGTGTAATTTAATCAAATAGTTATTAGGCTTCCTGATCTCCACCCTGCACGCCCCCTGCCAAATAATTAGAGTAGGCTATTTTTGAGCAATCACACCTACCTTATATTTAATGCACACATGCACACAACACAACAAGCAAGGGGGAGGACTACTGCTATGCATGCCTGAAAGGCAGTAGCTGGTTAAAACAGCAGCAGCAGCAGCAGCAGCAGCTCCTTCTAAGATCTGTGTGACTGAGTCTGATGCCCCTGCTCCTGGGTATGTCAACAATGATTTGCTTGCTTGCTTTTGTCATACCTCCTCCTCCTCCTCCTCTTCCATTCCCCCTCCTCTCCCACCAGCTCCAGTTGTGTGCACAGCTGCAGCTGCTAAAGCCAGCAGGAAAGTCGCTCAGGCTAGAACCAATGATCCAACTCAACAACAACCAATGCCATCAAACTTCGCAGGCACCCTCAGCACCCAATCCGCAAACCTGGGATCATTTTACCAGACAAGCATGGCAACAGATGAATTTCCAGAGACAAGTTTACAGTCCACTCTAAAATGTGTGTATGCATTAATGGCATTTATATACCACCTTATTTGAACCCCACCCCACAACCTAAACAACCCTGCATAGAGGGCTGCTGCTGAAGAAATGAGCTTGACGCTCTCGTGTCTAGGGATGTCACCAAATTTCATAACTAGTTGGCTCACTGGTTGAAACTTGTCCATTCATACCTTAGCTATACCTTTGTAGTGAGCCTGTATTCATGTATTATGAATTTGCTACTACATTTGGAATTGATTGCGAGTTTCAGAGCATGTGCAATCTGCATCTAAACAGTGCAATTTCTGAACATGCACTGAGTTGGTCTAACCCTTGAAAATTCCAGCGATTCCACCCGTGCTTCCCTCATTGTCACCACTGCCACAGTCCAGATTTGGGAGGAGGAGGAGGAGGAGGAGGAGGATGTGGGTCTATGTTCTTTCCCCAATAAACTGGCAATTGGCAACTAAACGCCACATGTCATCATCACCCAGGCAGACCATGCAAAACAAGCAATCAGGAAGGGGGCACATAATATGGTGACACATTATGTGATTCCAAACTACAGCTCCCAAGATGCACTTTGATATTGCGCCCGAATAAAAAGTCATACATGGAATGAGATCTTGTTTTAAGGGATAACTCTCGTCTGAAGTCACATGGACAAATTTGTTCTTTTCTGAGTTTAAAAAAAATGAATTCACTCAGGGTAAGTTCATTCATCACACTTGGGACTTGTTCTCTCTCTCTCTCTCTCTCTCTCTCTCTCTCTCTCTCAAGTATACTTTTTTTTTAAAGCATTCTAGTTTTTTGACAGAAGTCTCCAATATTCGTAAAATAAACATTAACGTGTTTTTTTTAATGTGTGCCTCTTTGGCTCCTGTCCACTAGCTCCAAATACTTCAACAACAGCTGTAATGTATTTTGTGTCATTGTTAATAGATGAGCCAGGGTCTGTACAGATCCCAGAATTAGGTGAGGTGATGCTGATGTAGCAAAATGGACTGTACTGTTCAGACTGCAGGTGAGAGGGACAGGACTCCTCTACTTAAAATACTCCCTGGAAGTAGAAAATTAGCACATCAGAAGAATGGTTTTAGCCTAGTCCTTTGCCTGCTATGCTGGTTTTCTATGTAGGGGATAATGTAGTATCTTCTGCCTACTGTCCATTCTATCACCTGAGCATTCTGCCATTTGATGGTGTTGCAAGTGTACACCAGGCCTGTAATGCCAAGTTATTTCTGTCTTTACCAATATGTGATTTTTGTTGTTGTACATATCCAATTTTTGTTTGTTATCTTCTATCTAAGAATGACCTCTGTGTGTCTTCATTTCTTTTTACTGCTGTGACCTGCCTGCCTGATGTTTATGACTCTTTCCAAATGTAATGACACCTGTGCATTTCATTATCCCATTAACTTGCTTTTTACGGCTGTTGCCAGATAATTAATGCAGTTGTTAAGTTAAATCTAAACTAACACTTAGCCATACTGTAGGGCATGAATTGGGGTTTCCTGCTAACCTCCTTTATGAAGGTTTCCCCCCCTTCCTTTTCTGCCCATGCAATAGATTTTTGTGAAACTGATAATTAATAAGAGTTTTCCATATTTTCCATAATGTATTGTTTACATTTGAATTAGATATTTACTCACATGGATTTATCTACTCATTGTTAATGTTGAGGCTTGTAACAAATGTACTATAAAACAACAAATGAGTAGCAAACGCAGTACAATAAAAGGAATGTTGAAAGTATGGTATTTCAAAAAAGAAAAAACAATGCCAGGGATCTCACCATTAACACCAATCTAGATACTAGGGATGTGCACTGGATCGGACCCGATCCACGATCCGAGTCCGGTCCAGTGGGAAATCGGATAAATTATCCGATTTCCGATCCCGCAGCTGGATCGGCCGATCCAATCCGAACCGGTCCGAAAAAGCTCCGAACCGGTTCGGCGGATCGGCGGATCGGCGGGCGCCCACTGGCGCCCACCGCCGCTTCCATTGGCGGGCGCCAGCGGGCGCCCGCCGATGAAAGTCGACAGCGGGGGGGGGAGGAGGGGGGCGCTTACCTTCTCGGCCCGGTGGCTCCCGTCCGGCGCCGGCGCCTACTACTACTAGCAGGCTCCGCGGCCTGCTCTAGGGTGGCGCGCCGGGTGATGTCATCACCCGGCGCGCTACCCTAGAGCAGGCCGCGGAGCCTGCTGGAAGTAGTAGGCGCCGGCGCCGGCGCCGGACGGGAGCCGCCGGGCAGGGAAGGTAAGGAGGGGGTGCGTGGAGGGAAGGAGGGGGCGCGCGGAGGGGGGAGGGGGGAGGGGGGCCCTTACCTGCCCGGCCCGGCGGCTCCCGTCCGGCGCCGGCGCCTACTACTCCCAGCAGGCTCCGCGGCCTGCTCTAGGGTGGCGCGCCGGGTGATGTCATCACCCGGCGCGCTACTCTAGAGCAGGCCGCGGAGCCTGCTGGAAGTAGTAGGCGCCGGCGCCGGCGCCGGCCGGGAGCCGCCGGGCAGGGAAGGTAAGGAGGGGGTGCGTGGAGGGGAGGAGGGGGCGCGCGGAGGGGGGAGGGGGGAGGGGGGCCCTTACCTGCCCGGCCCGGCGGCTCCCGTCCGGCGCCGGCGCCTACTACTCCCAGCAGGCTCCGCGGCCTGCTCTAGGGTGGCGCGCCGGGTGATGTCATCACCCGGCGCGCTACTCTAGAGCAGGCCGCGGAGCCTGCTGGAAGTAGTAGGCGCCGGCGCCGGCGCCGGCCGGGAGCCGCCGGGCAGGGAAGGTAAGGAGGGGGTGCGTGGAGGGGAGGAGGGGGCGCGCGGAGGGGGGAGGGGGGCCCTTACCTGCCCGGCCCGGCGGCTCCCGTCCGGCGCCGGCGCCTACTACTCCCAGCAGGCTCCGCGGCCTGCTCCAGGGTGGCGCGCCGGGTGATGTGATCACCCGGCGCGCTACTCGAGAGTAGGCCGCGGAGCCCGCTGGTAGTAGCCGCCGGCGCCGGACGGGAGCGGACGGGCCGAGAAGGTAAGCAGTGGCGGGGAAGGGGGCTTACCCCCCCCCCCGGAGCCGTCCGCTTCTATCCGCTGGCGCCTGCGGGCGCCAGCGGATGGAAGCGGGCGGCCCCAGGGGGGGTAGGGAGCGCGGGGGAGGGGGCTTACCTGCCGGGGCCGTCCACAGCGGACGGCCCCGGGGGGGAGGGAGTTAGGCCCCCCCCTTACCCACCCGCCGCCATTTTTTCCTCATAGACTTGCATTGCAATGCAAGTCTATGGGGGAAAAAATGGCGGCCGATCCAAAAATGTACGATTTTTGGGTCGGGATCGGACTCGATCCGGTCCGGGGGGCCTCCGATTTTGTCCGAACCGGTCCGGGACAAAATTGGAGGTCCCGATCCGGGTCCCGATCCGATCCGGGGGGTCCGTGCACACCCCTACTAGATACATCCAGAATTTGATATAATTCTGGATGTATAAGAAATAGGACTGATGTATAAGAAATAGGACTGATACAAGTGAGATTTTTTTATGAACAACAACATTCCATAACACAAGAAATATGGAACAAGCGAACACAAAATATAGAAATATCATGGATCGCATGGATGCAAATTAGCAAATTCATAAGAAATAGAAAGATAGTAAGGCAAAGCACAAGGGATTTAACAGAATGGGAAAACATTGTGGACAATTATAAAGCAGGAGATAAGGGTACAATAACACAGATATACAGAACTTTAATAAAGCAGGAGATTAGGGGGAGTGTGACAATAAAACAGATATGGAAAAGAGATTTTGAAGAGGGGATTGAGGATGAAGAATGGGGGGGGGGGGATTTTGAGATATTTTCCTTCCAAACAATATCTACAAGAATAAAAGAAGGGAAGTGGTATCTGACACCTGTGAAGTTGGCAAAATTTTATAGAAACTTGACACTGTTGTGCTGGAGAGGATGTAAAGATAATGGAACCCAAATTCATATGTGGTCAGAATGTAAAACGGTTAGGAAGTTTTGGGATAAGATTTTTCAGGAAATAGAAAAAAATACTGATCAAGAGATTTGCAAAACACCAGAGCTAGCTTTATTGAATATGTGTGTTAAAGAAAATAGAGAGATAAAAGAAAAAGTATTAATTGGTTTCATGCTAACAGCCACAAGGCAATTGATAGCAACTAATTGGAAGACAGCTCGGATGTTAACAATAACTATGTGGGGGCGGGGGGGGGGAATTAGAAACATAGCAGTAAACAAAAAGCTGACGCAGAAGTTAAGAGTTCACAGAGGAAAAGAGATACTTTCAGGACCGAATGGCAAAAATACATAGACTATATGAAAGAAGAACCGAATAGAAAAACCACGGCAGAAGCATACAAAAATTTAGGGGACTCACGAAAGGAAGAAAATATATACAAATCATTTAATATATCACCATGGAATAGAGAACAGGGAACATTTCTGAAACAAACCAAGTGAGGGGAGGGAACAGGGAGGGGATGTTTTGGGCTTGTTTATTGGGGGGGGGTTTGTTGTTGTCGTTGAAGTTGTTGTTATTATTATTATTATTATTATTATTATTACTATTATTTATTACATTTATATACCACCCCATAGCAGAAGCTGTGTTGTTTGTTTTTTCTCCTCACTGTATTTTGTTACAAAAACTTAATTAAAAAAAATTTTTTTTAAAAAAAAGGCACTCTCATAGCATTCTTATAAGGGCATAAGAGGCAGGAAGATTTTAGCTCATTAGCAATCCAAAACCTGTGCATGTGGCATACCTGGAGAAGGGTATAACCTGTTAGCTGTTTGGAGCATGCTGGGAGCTGTAGGTCTTTTTTCAGTCTAAACATGCATACATTGTACCCTTAACAACTTGGGGCATGGACAATAAGCAAGGCAAGTAGGGCCGGATCTGCACCAAACAGGATATAGTGGTATGAAAGCGGTATGAAAGTGTTATATAAAAGGTAGGAGCCACACCAAGCAGGACATAGTTGTATGAAAGTGGTATATGGTCTGTGTCAATGGGCCCCAACAGTTGTCAGTGCACTTCAATGCCGCTATAAAGCAGTAGAGTGGCTCCTGCCTTTTATATACCATTTTCATACCTCTATATCCTGCTTGGTGTTGATCTGGCCCTGGTGAGACACGTCCTGAGATTGCAAAGCACTTAGTCACTCCCAAAGTTCTGACATATTTATTTGAGAAATTTAAGATAAAGTGAGTAAAGAAAGAGCAATCACATCAAAGGAAAATAAGCTAGTGGCTTTTCTAGTTTCACTCTATTTAAATTGGAGGCCAAAGGCACATCCCAAACAATGTCTTTTAAAGTTGGGTTCATGGGGAAGAGGGATTGCATGGGGTGGGGGAAGCAAGTATCCAACCAAATACAGGATACATTGAGCAACACTTGGCAGGCCCAGATAAATAACATGATGACATGTAAATCTGACGGCATGGCTTTTCTTCCTTCATTACCAGAATCTTTGAAGTGATTCAGTCATGCAGGAAAAAAAGGAAGGAAAAAAAAATCTACTCAGTGCCTATGAGTTCTTGGCTTGCTTTTAGGATCATGGACAACAAGATGGAAGGATTTTTTAAGGGTGAGATGAATGGACTCCTTTTTTATTACAAGTTCATATATATATATATATATATATATATATAATGAAACACTAAAAAAAACTACAAATGTTTTTCCCCTCCTCCATAATAGGACTGTGCACATCCCCTCCCCCCATTCACCGCGGACCTTCCAAATCAGCCCCAATTCGACTTGGGGCACCTTGAAAATTCCCTGACCCACTTCGGATTCAGTTCCAAAATCAAAGCAGACTGGCTATTGTGGTTTCCCAAGTGCAAGGGCAACCAGGAGTCCATAGGGCTCCCCTTCCACTACCCTGCTCTCCTCCTGCTCTTCCCCTGAACTCCACAAGCTGCTGCTCCCCACCCGTGGGACATACCTGAAGCTTTGCTCATGCCACTGAGCCACCTGTCCTCCAGGAGAGCTACTTTGGCCTGCTATAGATTTAAGGCAGGCCAGAGTGGCTCTCATGGAGAGCAGGAGGCTCACCGGCATAAGCGGAGGCTTCAAGTAAGACCTGCAGGCAGGCAGGAGACCATGACTGGCCATTGGGGCTGAATTGGCCAAAAGCTCTTTGGCTGCTTTGGGTCGAGGTGGCCCAATCTGGTCCCAAACCAGATTCAGGTCAAGATGGGTCAAACTGGCATGATTCAACTTGGATTTGGGGTTTGGGACCGAGGTGAAACACACCCCTATTACATAAGTCATTTTCAGATGTCTCCTCTTCCACAAGTACACTAAATGTGGGGAGGAGACATGCGTCCACAGCAGTTGGCCAGCCCCGATTTCACTTTGCCTGTTGGCCTCTCCCTCAGCCCCTGCATCTTCACCAGAACACTCTGAAAGGGGATCCTAAGTACATAAGAGGTCCCTTTCCAACCTTCATCTGTCACAGGGGCTAGGGTCAGTGGGCACAATCCCACACCCCATCCGTGCATTCTGACCACTCAGTTTTGAAGGTCTGGAAGGGTCTATAGCAGAAGTAGGTAACCTTTTTGTTTCCAAGGGCACATTTGGCAGCTTCAGAAACTATCCCAGGCACCATCACAAAGTGGACATGCTGCAGATGCAAGCATCAGCCTGCAACCACCCGCCATTTTAATTTCATAACAACAGGTAAAATAAGTCCTCCTTAGAGTAAGCCCACTAAAATTTAAATGGGTCTACTCTAAGTAGGACCCACGTTGGACTTTTACCCACTTGTCTCTAAGCTCCAGAAGCTTTCATGGGAAAAGAAGATGGCAGCAGATAGAGGTCCTCAAATTTGCTTTGAAGCCATCCCAGTTGCCAGTAAGCAACTTTGTTATTATTAAAAAAAAAAAAAAGTCAGAAGGGAAGACACCTTGGTGGGTGCTAAGAGAGGTGTCCAGGAGGGCACTGGTGCCTGCGGACACCACGTTGCCTGCCTCTGAGCTACAGAATGCAATAGTCATAGCTTCACAACCCCAAATCTGATGACCCTTAACATGAAAGCCAATGAGCACAATGTATCTGTTGTAGGGGTCTACCATTTTGTAATGCAGCTGGGGGTGCAGGATGGGGAACAGATGTTTGAATGCTTCTCAGAAAACTTATAAAGCAGGAATATTCTAAAAAGAACTAGCTCAGCATCCTTGACTTTAGTTTGTATATCGCAGAAATTTCAAACTGTCTCCCACCTGCAGTATAAAATGGAACAGCCCCACAACAGATACCTAATATGAGCCTTCTGCTGTGATTACTCTGTGTGGGCAAAATCCCTTCATCCATGTAGGCCCAGGAACACTGGCACTTGCCACTATTGGTGCTCTGGAGTTTGCCATGATAAACAGATACATTGGCATTCACCACAACTAACATGGAAAGGGGAGAATGACTGATGGGGGCTGCCCAGTGTGTCTCTCCTTCACACTTTATGGGATTACCACTGTAAATGCTGGTGTATCTCACAATGTGAAATGGCATTTGTATTTCGTAGCGGTGAGTCACACCGATACACCACATTTGAAAGACATTTATGTATTGATTTGACCCCCTCATGACCAAAACTGTTCATTTTCATGCCCACCCCCAACTTACACACACAGATAATGGCATTGCATTTTGTGGAACAGATGTGAGCCCTGGCATTCCTTATGCCATTGTGATGGACAGGTCCTGTCTATTGTACACAGATCTCAGCATGAAGGCATTCAAAGGAATGTAGCGTGAAGTTCTTGCTTCCACTGCAGCGGCATGGCATCAGATGCCCACCTAGATTGTAATGTCCCAAATTGCCTGTAATTCACCATAGCTTCACTGTAACATAGATAGCAGAACACCTGGGGCTGCGCTAGACTCCTTCATGCCAGAAAACGACTTCAACCATTCTTGTGTTTCACACCACCTTCGCTTCAAAAGATACATATTAAGTTAAAGAAATAAATATTAAAAAGCCCATAAGCAGTTTTGCAAACCCATGTTTTTTTTTTCCTTATCAGTAGAAATAAAGAGCTTAGACACAAATATATATGGTGTAAACCTGGGCCACATTGATTAAGAACATCTGTGAACAGGAACCCGTGTGGGCTTTTATTCAATACAGGCACTCGGGATGGGCAAACTCACCCATATCCAATTCATTGGACGCTTGCCCCGCCGCCACTGTATGTCCCACTGTTCAGACCATGTGAGCTTCTTTTGAGGCTTGGTGAGGCCTGACAAACGCTCGGCAGCCATCTGCTCTCATTCTGGAAATTACAAATTTCCCCCTTTGTGTAAATGGCAGCTGTTCAGGCCCCATTTATGCAATGGGGGAAATGCACAATTTCCAGAGACTCCATTCTGTGCCCCAACAGTGGCTGTAAAGTCCCTGTTTACACAGGAGTAAAGGTGCAAAAGGAGCATTCACACCTTTACTCTTGCATAAATGGGGCCTTGACAGCTGCCATTTCTGCAACAGGGGGAAATACATCATTTCCAGAGCCTGGAGGACCTGGACAAGGATAGATGGCGGCCAAGCACTTGTCGGGCCTCACGATGCTCTGAGCATGGGTCTGCAAATGTGCTGCAGGTGTCCAATGAAGTCCCAGGAGGTAGATGCAGGGGAATCTGTTGGACCCTGGACTCATTCTGGTACCAGAGGCATCCCTAGTTGTCAGTGTATTGTATGAGCCACCCTGATCCTGTTGAGCAGCATTTGTGGGACCACCATCCCTCTGGTCTAAATCAGAAGGGTGTTGGGAGGCATTCCCATGTCACCTCTTCCTGAGACCACAAAACTCCAAGCAGGTGAAGTGAGTTAGCCTCAAAGACCATCTGGATCTCCCCACTGGGACACAAAGCTCTGCATGGGCAATCTCAAAGATCACCTATCACCATAAAGATGCCTCCAGATACTTATCAAGCTTAATCCCAACTAAATGTTCCCATACATGCCATGGAGGAAAGACAACCCTCTGCATTGTCACTCACCCCCCACTGCTCTGAATTAAATAAAGCAGGCCCCTCTGTGGATCTGCCAAACATATATCGTTACCTAAATCAGATAAATGCACCTTACCTTGCCTATACAGTTCTCTCCTGAAATGAGATACCTCCCCATGGTGGATAATCTCATCTCCTTGCTCATTCACTTGACACATAATTTCTTGAGAGTGTGGAATTAGACCATAGAAAAGCCATTCCCAGCCAATGCTGCTGGATCAGATCCAAGTTGGTCAAATCAGGGCCTTGCCCTTCAACAAACCCAGGTTGTCCTGTTCCAGGTGCATGAGCAAGACCTGCGGGGGAGATATGCACCAATCCTTTTTGGAACAGAGTAGGAAGGAGGTGCTCCCACTGCATGCCACATCTACCCAACCACTGAGCCCAACTGCCTGAGCGCAAGCTAGGATCCACTGCTTGATTTTGAAGAGAGCTGTCTATTGTACATAGCCTAACATCCCAGCCCACTATGTTAGGTCCTCAGATAAGAACACACATGGGTTCCTTTCCATTCGAGTGATCTAAAGAAAACAGAAACAAAGCACAAGAAGTTAGCCCCAGTGACAAGTGTGGTGTACTGGCTAAAGTGTTCAACTGGGAGTCAGGAGATCCAAGTTCTAGTCCCCATGGAAGCTCACTGGGTGACTTTGGCCCAGTCACAGACTCTCAGCCCAACCTACCTCAAAGGGTTGTTGTTGTGAGGATAAAATGGAGAAGAGGAGGATTATATACACCACCTTGGGTTCCTTGGAGGAAAAAAGGCAGGATATAAATGCAATAAATAAATAACTACAGACTGTCTTCAAACACCTCCAACACACTGTCTCAGTCCTGTCAGGCACAAAGTCCAGAGAAGGTGGAGGCAATCCCAATCCAGAAAGAGTGAGTGCCAAAACAAAGCTCTCCCAAGCCCAAGGTCTGAAATGCCAATTTTGTTACAGCCCAGAACTGGTGTCTGGTTAGAGGTGATCCATCCTGATGACAAAAAAAACTTCAGGCTCATCTTCTCTGACCAACAATACTACCAAGTCAGAGATCCTAAATGCACTCATGAAGGCAATTAAACCCACAGCATGAACAAGGTAGCTTTAAAAGGTAAATTGCAAAGTGTGGGCCACTAACTTTGTAAAACCAATAAAATGTCTCAGGACATGGGAACCCCTTGCATCGGGATTGGTTTCTCCAAATCCTAGAATTGGAGGTATGATCTGGGACCCCCTTTATTTTAGACCAAAAATGATAGTTCAGAAAACTTACCTTATCTCTTCAATGGGACACAAAACTGCAGGAGCTTTTCTACAGCCTGCAGCTGTTCTGAAGTCCCGAAATTCCCTACCTGCCTGGTAGACTGATTATCACCCACCTCACCCTGGGGTTGGGAGAAGGGCCATCCCAGCCCTGACTTCCATGGCAAGAGCACCACAAGGTGTGTTCAACAGATTAATACACTAAAGTGTTGGTTCATATGAAATGCCTTCTGGTGCTTGAGATTTTCAGTGGCACTGCAAGCCAATTTTCAACATTTTCACCCCCACCCCGCAAGCCAGGAGAGCTACAATGCTTTTTCAACTAGAGAGAGAGAGAGAGAGAGAGAGAGAGAGAGTAGGGATGTGTTTGGACCCAAAAAATCGAATCAGAATCGGAATTGGAACTTCAGATTTTATAAAGTATTGTATCGTTAAAATTGGAGGTCTATCTTATCAGATCCGATCCGATAATAATACAAAATTGGGGGTTCCGATTTCAATATTGAACCGCCATTCTAGGTGTTTTCCCCATAGGCTTGCATTGGGCAAAAGCTTTCTTTCCCCCAATGCAAGCCTATGGTGAAAACACGTAAAATGGAGGCCCGATTTTCTGATTTTTTCTTATACTAATTGGATTTTTAAAGATTGCATCGGGAAAAATTGGACCTCCTGTTTCCTGCATCGGAATCGGACATCGGATACCTGATTTCCTCCGATTTGTATCGGTATCTGGTATCGCGTCCAATACGATGCACATCTCTATTAAAAAGAGCCACACAAAATGCTGTCTGGGTCAACTGGCTGTATGTTATCCACCGCCTGGTAGGAGGAAATATAAAGATCTAAACAGGAGTGAGCAACACCACACTTACATTAAAACAAAAATTGCAGTGTTTCAGTTTAGCATTCACAAAACAGACATACATTTTTTAATCTTGGTATCTCTGTCTTTTTTTTTCTTTTTTCTTTTTACAAAATAAACCAACAAATGAAAGCAATTAATTGTACAGGGTTATGTGGATAATAAGTTCATAGGACACCCTGTTGCATTTTTGTGTTCTGTACATTTGATTTCATGGGTAGTTCTTTTCCATTCGATATTATTTATTCTTCCTGTTTAGTTTGCTGTACAGGCTGTGGCAGCAGCCGTAGTGTGGACCTATTGAACCAAGGCATAATAGATGTAATACATCAATACATTTGAGTTGAACAGCTTTAATTAGGCTTTCCTGGTCATTTCATCAATTCGGTCAAGTACTGTTGGGATTTGGATAAGACCAGACCTCCTGTAGTGCATAAGAATTACAATGATCCAGCAGCTCTCTGCCAGTCACACTGCAAGGGGAGGCAATCAACATTAAATTCATGGACTTAAGACTTGAAATCCTGTGCACCTTTTCTTAGGAGTAAGTCCCATTGAACTCAGTGAGACTTACTTCTGAGATAGCATGCTTAGCATTGGCCTACCAGTAAGTATGTGCATTACAAAATAGACACTGAAAAGTAGGGATGTGAACGGCTGAAATTATCATATCATATTGTTATTGGAAATTCCAGTAGAAAAACATTTCGGATCCGATAATATCGTAGGTATTCTGTATCAAATCGGATCGGATATCCGATAATTATCAGATTTCTGATATTTAATTCGAAGTATTTTGTCCTATAGAGTTGCTTTTTGAGACAGAAATGTCTCAAAAAGCTTCTATATTTTAACTCTAACTTCTGTATTTTAAAAGTTAGTGACTTGAAACTTGGTCACAGTGCTTATGGAACATGCCTAAGTATGTGTATGAAATTTCAGAACAATCCCTTCACCCCTGTACTTTATATGAATTTTTGAAAGATCGTGCAACTTTTGACAGCTCTGAATGGCAGCGAAAGCCACATGCATTGAGAACTGTCAAAAAGTTGCACAATCTTCCAAAAATTCATATAAAATACAGGGGTGGAGGGATTATTCTGAAATTTCATACACATACTTAGGCATATTCCATAAGCACTGTGATCAAGTTTCAAGACTCTAACTTTAAAAATACAGATGTTATAAATTTATTTACATGGCGGTCCGATAATCCAAAAAAATCAGATATAATCGGACTGAAAATTTTCGGATCTGATAATTATCGGAGGTATTTCTATCGTATAGTTATCGTCAATCGGATGTCCGATAACTCCATTATGTGATCGTTATTGGACATTGGAACAATATGATACACATCCCTACTGAAAAGCAATATCTAGAATGACCTAAAAAACATTTCAGTCCTAATGGCTATTAGGAACATAAATGATCCTGCCATCACTTTCTGTGCAATTTCATTGCTCTTCCATCACAAATAAAAGAGAGAGAGAGAGAGAGAGAAAAGAACTGAATTCGTGTAACTATTTATGGATTACATATTTTAAAAGGGGAGGTGCAATATATCTGTTTTATGTAATGGAGGGACAGAGTCAAGAATTTGCACGAAACTGCTTTTAGGCTTGAAGTCTCTCCCACACACATACATCCTTAGCACACACACTGACAGACATCAGTTCCCCTGCAGACAAAGATATACACACATATATATACACACACAGTCTCCTCCCCTAGCACTTCTGTTCAAGCGTTTCTAACCAAGATTACTGTTTCAACAGTCAGATAAAAGTGGACAGGGCTCCTCAGGAGTGCAGCCAAGGGCCACATGCAGGTTGCCCACCTGCACTTTACCCTGTAACCTTGGTTATCATGGTTTTGTATTGGTATACTTGATCTAGGCTTTGGGAAGAACTACAGGCAAATATGCACTCCCATATAGGAAAACTCTGAGCTGAATGGTTTTTATGGTTTTATTTTTTGTAAACCGCCCAGAGAGCTCCGGCTATTGGGTGGTACAGAAATGCAGTAAATAAATGAATAAATAAAATAATGACGGTGATTTTCAGCAGAGATACAGGAGGGAGAGGGGTGCTTAACCCTTTCCCCATGCATTGTATTTCTTTTTCAACTCACTCCCTACAACTTGCTTTCCCTCTTATGGATTTCAGATGTGTGTTTGCAAGGGGAGACACAACCTGAGTGAAGACAGTGGTGCGGGAGTTCTACCAGAAACTAAGCAGGCAAGGAAAGAGTTAGGCATGACTGCTCTCAATATTTTCCCACCACATTAATTCCCTATTCACACACACACATACACAAACATACACACACTGATTTTCAGCAAAAGAGTGGTTTCCTTAAGTACATTGCATGAAATATATGTTATTTGCCCCATCAACTGTGTCTGAGGCAGGACTATGCTAGCTCTGGAACTGCTGACTATCTTCTGCTGTGGTTTGTCCACTCAATTTCCTGGTCTCCATTACTCACTAAAGGCTATGACTGAATTAATGACTAAATTGAATGAAATTTTATTGTTATAATTATTAGTGGTAATGAGTCAAAACAAAAATAAACAAAGAATATAATAAAAGTACAGTATGGTAAGAACAATAACAATAGTTCAAAATCAGTAAAAGCTACTTATCATTCCTCATAAAAAGTAAACATTGGCCTGAAGTTGAATTGCTTTTAGAGCAAAATCCACCACTGTCAATACAATTATCTTATTGACTATTGCATACACAAATTGGGATTTCTTTCCTTTTCAGTTACTTAGCAAGATTCGAACTGAAGTGTGCAGATTTCAATCAGATTGTGAAAAGGGAACACTCATTTTTTTTTAAAAGAAATGGGGTGTAATGTGAGATGTTTAATGGCTGAACATGTGTGCCAAGTCTCATGTTTCTGTAAGAAAATGTACAACAGACCCATCTCAGGTTCCCCCTCTCCATCCATAAAATGTATTATAGGCTACTTCATGTCCTCACATCATTGTGCTTAATGTTGGCCCATCCCCACTTTACATCATTGGCTGGCAATGGTAAGTTGTACTTGTTCTAGAGGGAGGGAAGGGGCAGCTGATTTCAGCAGCAGGTCCATGTTTCTTATAAACTGTATAGTTTCACTGAGCTGCTCCCAGAAGTCACTCCAGGACTCAATCTCTTGGTAATGCATTGGGTTGGGGAAGTATTATTGTGCAAAATTCAGCCTCCCTTAAAGCAAATTTTTCCCAGAACTCCTGTATTTATTTGGAATTAAGTACTATTGATCTTCATAGGATTAACATCCAAATAATGTGTTTAGGGATCTGGGTGTTGGAAACCGAGATCAGGGATTTGTTTGCAATTTACTGCAAAAACCAGTGAATAACACACATCTGAGGTCCTCTTTAAATTCATACACCAGCCTGCCACCACCACCCCACCCCTGCTCAAAGGCTACTTTCACAACATTAATGGCATCCAAAGTTCAAATGCCAAAGTTAATCATAGGAGTGGCAAATGCTGTATATTCTCTACATATTCTGTGGAACAGCCAATTTTCCAAAACCTTGCTCCAATTTAAGTGGAATAGCATACATTGGGATTGATATCAGCTAAACACCCGAGTTAATCACACTTCTAGCTATCACAGTGGGATGGCGTGCTGCAGCTGAAGTGGGGCTTTGCATTTAATAGATGAAATTCTATTTGCTACCAACTGATAGTGGGTTTTGGCAGCTGAATGATGCATTTCCGGAAAGAAGATGTCCTAGAAGTAACTTGTGGCTGTTTCCAAAGATTTATTAAAACAAAGTTGACACTTGCATCACTGATAGTGGTAATTTCAGAGCTCTTGAAATTCTACTGACCCTAAGATAATGAAACCACCACCTCCGGTGCATTTGTATTCTGTGGCATGCAGCGTGGCTCATGGCTACGAATGAGAAACACTGTCATTATCTGCTACAAAAATTCACAATAGTAACTGAGGGCAAATGCATGGGCTGGGAGATATAGTGAGGAAGGGAGATACAGTAGCCAGCAGCCGATGAGTTGCTCAGCACATAAACAATAATGATAACAGGTTATTTAGACAGTTAATAAAACTCGGGACTTCATGAGATGAGGAAGGACGTGTAACTAGAGCAGGGTTTCTGAAAAGCACATTTTTAATCCTGTATCATAGCAAAGAATTTTATATTATGCCCTAAAACAAATCCAATCCATTTCCTATGAATGAAAAGTACCATGAAATGTGCTTGGAAAAGTCTTGCTGAGGCAGTGATATGTGCATATTTATGACACAGACAGCCATGGGCTGTACAAATGAAAGCTTTGATTATAATCCAAATAACATTTTTTCACATTATTTCAGATAAGAAGGATGTGTGTTAAACTCTGATCAAACGTATCCAATCTGTCAGCTCATTCAAAATGCAGATCACCCCTATGAAATGAAGATGGGCAAGAGGGTTGGAGTGGGGGGGGGGTGCCTTATGTTGAAATTTCTCCAAAATATTAAGCAAAATCAAGGGGGGAACTGCTGGAACGTTTCCCTGCCTTTGCAAAGTTTTATTTATTTATTTATTTATTTATTTTAAATCCTCAGATGCATTAATTGTGTTTGCATTTATGGAGTTTTTAAATATCATGCCATTTAAAGAGAAAATAGGTGTTGTAAATCATATTAGAAAGTCAGAGAGATTGAGAAATATTTATATTGAACCATCAAATATCCACCAGACATATAAAAAATTACAAAATAAAGGAGACAGATTCCCATTCTAAAAGGCTGGTAATCTAAGGTCATGGTAATGAGGAAAACCAAATGAAAATTGCCATTTAAATTATTTTTGTGCAATAATTATATTACAGACAATGTCAACACTAGTAGAGCCAGTCTGATGTGCTGAAGGAGGGAGATCTGGGTTCAAAACCAGCTAGGGTGACCAGATAAAATCCAGGTCAGGGCTCATGTAACTTTAACAGTTGTAGAGAAAAGGGAATTTCAGCCACTGTCATTTGTATGCAATTAGTTCCTGGTGAAATTCCTTCTTCATCACAACAGTTAAAGTTGCAGGGGCCCTGCCTTCTTTTGTATATGGTCACTCTAGTATAGTGCCTGCAACTTTAACTGTTGTGATGAAGAGGGAATTTCAGCAGGAACTAATTGCATACAACTGACACTGGCTGAAATTCCCTTTTCTCTACAACTGTTAAAGTTACATGAGCCCTGGATTTTATCTGGTCAGCCTAAAACCAGCCAAAACATGGCACCATCTTCCAATCCGATACATCTTTACAGGCTTGTTGCAAGGATAAAATGGCAGTCATGTAAGCTGCCTTGCACTAAGTCTATAGTAGTATCAGTCATTGTCTTCTGGGATGGATGGTGGGCCTCCAAGGTCCCTGGGCCTGGCAAGTATCTTTCTAGTCCCATTTTCCAATATGCTCTTTTAACTGGAGATGCTGGGATCTTAAGTTGGAAACTCATAAGGTCAGCATTTTTTTTTAATTTACAGTCTACATTAGTTACACAAATCTATCACATGCATCAACCTATCCCAATACATGAATCCAAATGTAGATATATTTTAGTATTCAGACTTCTCTGAATTTTGCAATGCAGTTCTCATATCTAAAACAGTGTACAAAAAGTGTGGATATTTCCCTTTTATATCCATGTCAGAATGCATTCTATTCAGCAAATTTGCTTGCAAAAATGTATATACTAGGAAAAATATGTACAGAACTGTGTATATTCAAAATAAAAAAATGTGTATATTTGAAAATGCACAAGGTTTTTTGTGCAGACTTTAAAAAATGCAAACCGATGCAGAAATGGGATGAAATGAATATAATATTGAAAAACTGAGGAACTATGAGAAGTCAAAATTGACAGATTTGTCAATCCCTAGAATCTTGTGTGTGTGTGTGTGTGTGTGTGTGTATATATATATATATATATATATATATATAGTATATGCTGTGGTATATAATATATACAAAAGATATAATGCATACAAAAAATAAAATTAAAACATTGGGCTGTTTTGAATTATCTGGAAAAAAATATTGTCCCATTACAAAAGGATGATGATGAAGAAGAAGAAGGTGAAGCTCCTGAATCACAATATATATGTTTTCCCTTCCTTCCTCTCCTCTTTTGTGGTTGAAAGGTCATTGTTTGAATAAGAGAAGGCAAGCTGCACGGAAGAGTTTGTATAGTGCAAATTATACTAGACATTGGAGGAGGAGTGTGCATTAATGAGGAACATGCTATTCAGAATACTAAGTATTTTCCCTGCGAAGATCTTTGTAAATCAAACACCCGCCTGGCCTGCTGGAAAAAGAGCAGCAAGAGGATGCTAAATGAAACATTCATTGGTACATCTGAAAATTACCATCTATGAAACTATCTTTTACTGAAGCCAGTTAGTATACATACACGCTCAAATGAAGACATGAGTTACTATTCGGATGGAAGGGCCACACTATTCTTTGCTAACAAGGATCTGCAGTGAACATTGAATTCAGCTAAATATATGCAACTCTGCTGCAGGGTCCCTATAACTAGGGAAGATAGATGGGGAAGCCTCTCCAACTGGTTCCCTATATGGACAATACCAGCCTGGTTCAAGGCACCTCAACCACCAGCTTGCTAATCCATGCCTTTCAATGGCCACTCACCTTCAAGGTGAGCCAAGGGACATTGCAAATGGGCAACTAGCTAGTCCCTTACTGCTATTTGGGGTGAGGGTTGATCACTAACTGATCAAAACAGCCTGGGCTGATGGTGGGCCAGATTAAATAGATTGCCATGCTCTCCATCAGCCAGATGCAGGACATCAAGGATGTGGGAATGCTAACTATGTTCTCTGTCCTCAAGGCCGAAGCAAAAGAGCTCCCTTCTAATTGTCAAGAAAGTAATAATGTCCAGGGCTGGCTCCACCATTACATGGGGCCATCAAGCGCCTGCACCAGGCAGCAGAGCCAGAAAGAGTGTCCCTGCCCCTGCCAGGAGGGCTGCCACTTCTTCAACCATGGGCGGCCAGAACTTCAGCAACTGCCCTCCCAGCCTACCCACTTGGCCAGCCCTTCCCTGTCGAGCAGCCAACTGGCTATTTGCTCCCCCCTACTGGTCACATGGGGCCCCTATGAGCTATTCAGAGGCTGCAATAGTTGGGGCAGAACGCAGGAGCAACGGCCATACTAGCGGGAGCAAGTGTCCAGCTAAGCTGGATGGCTGAGTAAGTAAGGGAAAGGCGAGCCAAGGAGGGAGGGAGGAGGGGCATGCAAGGTGAGGGTGGCAAGAACAGTGAGGGGCAGGGGTGGCGCTGCCACCTCACCTGATGTGGCAAGGTTCCTGGAGTCGGGGCAGCAACTGTCCCAACTCAGCCAGGGCAGGATTCAGCCATGAATGTTCACTTACCTTAGGATCCAAGCTCTATTCATCCTCTGCTTATCCCTGCTTCCGCTTCCCTCCATTCCCTTGGTTGCCTCTGCCCTGTAGAGTGGGGTGGAGGTGGGGGCTTCATCTGTTCATTTGCAAATAATCTTTGCAAGCCTCCTGGGGCAGAGACCTGCCCTCTTGTACTTTGCAAATCGCCAGGCACAGTAACGCTAACACGAATCATAGTAGTAGTAGTACATTGTGCCCATCTTGTTATCGCTGCTGGTGCTGATCATGATAATTGATGGTGATGGTGGTAGTGAAAACACGTGTATTCTCTTAAATGCAGTTGCTGATTCATTCCTCTGTTAACTCTCTTCCAAATTATTGTAAATTAGATGCTTATTATTATTAATTATTAATTATTATTATTATTATTCAAAGTGGTGTTACCCCACATTTCTGTTCCCTTAGGTATATCTGGGTGAGTATGTTTAGAGAGTTTGGATGTGGGTGTGGCTTGTGATGCTAGAAAAGAGAGTGGGTGAATTCGGACAACACGATAGTCAATAGTGGGGCAATAATCAACTTTACAGTTGTTCACCTAGGGGGTACTCCCCACACAACATGGTACTAAATAATCAACCGTGGTGTGGATTAGGATCAGCGCTGAGTTGACTATGGCAGCATTCAGACAGCATGATAGTCAATACTAGGGATGTGCACTGGATCGGACCCGATCCACGATCCGAGTCCGGTCCAGTGGGAAATCGGATAAATTATCCGATTTCCGATCCCGCAGCTGGATCGGCCGATCCAATCCGAACCGGTCCGAAAAAGCTCCGAACCGGTTCGGCGGATCGGCGGATCAGCGGGCGCCCACTGGCGCCCACCGCCGCTTCCATTGGCGGGCGCCAGCGGGCGCCCGCCGATGAAAGTGGACAGCGGGGGGGGGAGGAGGGGGGCACTTACCTTCTCGGCCCGGTGGCTCCCGTCCGGCGCCGGCGCCTACTACTACTAGCAGGCTCCGCGGCCTGCTCTAGGGTGGCACGCCGGGTGATGTCATCACCCGGCGCGCTACTCTAGAGCAGGCCGCAGAGCCTGCTGGTAGTAGTAGGCGCCAGCGCCGGACGGGAGCCACCGGGCCGGGAAGGTAAGGAGGGGGTGCGTGGAGGGGAGGAGGGGGCGCGCGGAGGGGGGAGGGGGGAGGGGGGCCCTTACCTTTCCGGCCCGGCGGCTCCCGTCCGGCGCCGGCGCCTACTACTCCCAGCAGGCTCCGCGGCCTGCTCTAGGATGGCGCGCCGGGTGATGTCATCACCCGGCGCGCTACTCTAGAGCAGGCCGCGGAGCCTGCTGGAAGTAGTAGGCGCCGGCGCCGGACGGGAGCCGCCGGGCCGGAAAGGTAAGGAGGGGGTGCGTGGAGGGGAGGAGGGGGCGCGCGGAGGGGGGAGGGGGGCCCTTACCTGCCCGGCCCGGCGGCTCCCGTCCGGCGCCGGCGCCTACTACTCCCAGCAGGCTCTGCGGCCTGCTCTAGGATGGCGCGCCGGGTGATGTCATCACCCGGCGCGCTACTCTAGAGCAGGCCGCGGAGCCTGCTGGAAGTAGTAGGCGCCGGCGCCGGACGGGAGCCGCCGGGCCGGAAAGGTAAGGAGGGGGTGCGTGGAGGGGAGGAGGGGGCGCGCGGAGGGGGGAGGGGGGCCCTTACCTTTCCGGCCCGGCGGCTCCCGTCCGGCGCCGGCGCCTACTACTCCCAGCAGGCTCCGCGGCCTGCTCTAGGATGGCGCGCCGGGTGATGTCATCACCCGGCGCGCTACTCTAGAGTAGGCCGCGGAGCCTGCTGGAAGTAGTAGGCGCCGGCGCCGGACGGGAGCCGCCGGGCCGGAAAGGTAAGGAGGGGGTGCGTGGAGGGGAGGAGGGGGCGCGCGGAGGGGGGAGGGGGGAGGGGGGCCCTTACCTGCCCGGCCCGGCGGCTCCCGTCCGGCGCCGGCGCCTACTACTACCAGCAGGCTCCGCGGCCTGCTCCAGGGTGGCGCGCCGGGTGATGTCATCACCCGGCGCGCTACTCGAGAGTAGGCCGCGGAGCCCGCTGGTAGTAGCCGCCGGCGCCGGACGGGCCGAGAAGGTAAGTGGCGGGGAAGGGGGCTTACCCCCCCCCGGAGCCGTCCGCTTCTATCCGCTGGCGCCCGCGGGCGCCAGCGGATGGAAGCGGGCGGCCCCAGGGGGGGTAGGGAGCGCGGGGGAGGGGGCTTACCTGCCGGGGCCGTCCACAGCGGACGGCCCCGGGGGGGGGAGGGAGTTAGGCCCCCCCTTACCCACCCGCCGCCATTTTTTCCTCATAGACTTGCATTGCAATGCAAGTCTATGGGGAAAAAAATGGCGGCCGATCCAAAAATTTACGATTTTTGGGTCGGGATCGGACTCGATCCGGTCCGGGGGGCCTCCGATTTTGTCCGAACCGGTCCGGGACAAAATTGGAGGTCCCGATCCGGGTCCCGATCCGATCCGGGGGGTCCGTGCACACCCCTAGTCAATACAACTGACGATTCCCCCCCCCCCGTTGCTTATTGTGTCGTCCGAATTCAGCCAATGTGGGAGGGTTTTGAGAGTTAGTAGTTAGTTGTTAGCTGTTGGTTGGAGTTGGTTGTTAGTTGAAGATTAGTGGTGTTAGGGACTTAGGAAGAGTGTGGAGAGTTTAGTGTAGGCAGGTTTGAATATATTAAATTCTAAATTAAAACTTTGTTAACTAAAATAAACATATTATTATTATTTTGTTAGCTACCAAGTACCACGCATCAGCTTGGCTTTATTTACCTGCCATACCATTATTCAACACACACACACACACAGAGATTATACCCACAGTTTAGTTTAGTTTACAAGAAGATCCTGAATTAAACCTTTTCCCCTCATAGCTAGTGGGAAGGTTTTATTTAACCCACCCTCAGGTTTTTCAAGTGGTGGCACTTGGCAAGAGAAGGGTTTATGTAATGTGCCTGATATAGGGGTTACATCGCAGATGCTTATTATTATTATTATTATTAATTATTATTATTAAAGTTATATCCCACCTATATAAAGAATGCCTTAGGTGGCGGCTGCTTCTCTCTGTTTCATTCAGTCCACTGAGATTGGGGGGAAACCAGACTAAGCTCCAGCTGACATTTACTGGGCTTTGCGCAAACTTCAGGCAGGAGGAGGTTGGAAAGGATGAGTACTTATTTTTCTCTTAATCTTCTAGTCATTTTTAAAAAAACACTTTGTTTTTTAATTACTTGGGCCCTCTGACTATTGCACCCAGAAATGTTGAAACGAACTGAATAGAGCATTTTCCTTTCAATTAATTCAGCATCTTTTCAGCTGCTGGTGGTTAGAAAGGCATAGAACTTCCCTACCCATATGGATATTGTTCCCATCATATCTCTCAGAAGTTTTGTTAAAGTTATTCTTTAATGGCCATCTTCTTTCAAGATGGCACGTTTGGTGGTGATGGGAGAACCTAAACTTGCTCCCTCTCTGCTGTCCTTCTGCCAGAAAGCAAAGGCCACTTTATACAAGAAGGTTGTGGCTGAATTCGGACGACACGATAGTCAATGGTGGGGTAATAATCCACTTTACACTTGTTCATCTAGGGGGAACTCCCAACACAACATGGTAATAAATAATCAACTGTGGTGTGGATTAGGATCAGCGCTGAGGTGACTATGGCAGCATTCAGACAACACAATAGTCAATACAAGAGACGATTGTTTCCCATCCACCCCAGTTGCTTATTGTGTTGTCCGAATTCAGCCTATGTCAGTGGATCTGTGTGTTATATGCTGTTTATATTTTGTAATTGGTATGTTCTGTTGTATTTTAATGTGTTCTATTGTTTTAATCTATTTTAAAACATGTATTTTCTAAGCCACCTTGAGTACCATTTTGGGGGGGGGGTAGGAAGACAGGGTATAAATCAAATAAATATATAACCAGTACCAATCTTTTTTTGATAAAATTTCTGAGATTTTCTTTTTCTCATCTGGTGGCCTCCAAATGTTTCAGACTTTCAGTCCCATCCACCCTAGCTAGTATGGCCAATGATCAGAAATACTGGGAGTTGTACTCTGGAGGGCACCTAATTGGACTTTTCTGGGCTGGACATGTTTCCAGTGAGACTTATGTTCAAGTCAGTTTGCATGGATTTGCAGCCTCAATATATTATTACTTCTGAGAAGCTTTGTCCACCATGGCCCAAAGTCTGTCTTTCTCACTCCCACCATACAGCCAATTTTTGCAATACTGACATAGCTCCCCCTTATTCTACGGAATTAGCAAATACAAAACAATACAATTTATGTAGTATCTACTGATGAAAAATGAAACAACTGTTGGTATGCCAGAGTCCCGCTTTATTGCCAGAGGCGTTGTGATGGAGTCTAAACAAGGAAATCTCTAGATCATTTCCTAGGGGTCTTTTTTATTTTACTTCTACTTATAGGCTTCTTTTTTTCTCACTGTGGGAAGAAAACATCAAGAGTGTGCCGAACGTACATCCAAGTTTTTATTTTTTAAAAAAACAATCAAACCAATAAACAAACAAAGAGATTAAACACACCAAAGGCTCTGATAAAGCTGTAGAGATCCACTCAGGCCGTAAGTCCTCAGGCACATTAGATAGAGAGATGTTTCTCTCAAACAGAGACACAGCCTTAGAGGAAAAATATAACATCTGGCAAAAAGCTAGCTTTACTTTTTCCAAAGTACCTGCTGTTTAGTCAATTGAGATATGGATGGGAAGATGAACTCTAGCAGGTAGGAGAAACTACCTCCAGGAAAAAGCAGGTAAACTCTAGAAGAAACAATAAAACTATGCTTAAGAAGTCTGAGATGAACAGAAAGGCTCAGAAAAGATGCAAACCTTTGCTGAGCGAGTCCAATGGAAAAAGTGCTGGGGCACATCTTGATGAGGGGAAAGCCCTGGGTTGGTTCCTTAGTGGCGCTAAGACATTTATATGATGCAGCAGCCATTGTGGAGCCATCCCAGTGCTTTCCCCTGAAGTTCTGCTTTAAAAAAAGTTGGGGACTTACCCCACCTTACTCCTCTGAGCAAGGTGCAGACGCGCATTTCCGGTCTGCCACCTTGCTTCGGTGTTATAGCAACCCCTGATTGGTCACTGTCAGCAAGGGGAGGAGGCGGGCCAGTGAGCCAAATGGTCACTGGACTGCCTCCGTGCCTCTGTGGGCCAGTAGAGCATTGCAGTCAAATAAAATGGTTACAAAAATATATTTAAAAAACCTGGAGCCAGGCGCACTGGGAAAGGTGGGAAGGTGGGGGGGAAAAAAACATTTTTTAATGTTTTTTAACCTTTTTGTTTTAATGCGCAGCTCTGCTGGCCTGCAGAGGTGGCCCAGAAACTGAATGGTCACTGGGCCACCTCTGCAGGCCAGCAGAGCTGCGCATTAAAACAAAAAGGTTAAAAACCATTAAAAAATGGACCGAGGAGCTGACTCCCCCCTCCACAACTCCTTTCTCTTCAGCAGCGAGGAGGAGGAGGAGGAGGAGGAGGAGGAGGAGGAGGAGGAGGAGGAGGAGAGAAACAACCAGGAGGGTGGAGGAATGGGGTACAAGGGGTGGGGGTGGCCATGTGAGGTTTCAGACCCCAGATTTGCACTCCTTGCCATGGGGATTACCTGGGAGAAATGCAAGTGCGGGATGTCGGATCATGAGGTACCAATGTGACCTCATATAGACATGGCCCTGGTATTAACATTTAAAGCCCTAAATGGCTTGAGGCCAGGTTATCTGAAGGATTCTGTCCTCCCATATGTACCTGCCTGGACCTTAAGGTCATCTTCAGCGGCTCTTTTCTAGGAGCCCCTGCCAAAGGTAGTGAGGTGCATGGTCACCAGGATTAGTGGACATTCTCTGCTGTAGCACCCCAGCTGTGGAATGAGCTCCCTGGAGAGGTTTGCCTGGTGCCTACCTTGTACTCTGTCTGTCACCAGGTGAAGACCTTTTTATTCTCCATGGAATTTTAGATCTTTTAGCTCTGCTGTTTTAAATTCATGACTGTATTTTAAATCCCTGCATTGCTGGTAGGTTTTATTGTGGTTGCACATTTATACTGTAACTTTAAACTTTTATATTTTATATTGTTTTTATCCTGTACTTGTGGTTTTAACTGCCCAGAGATCTTCAGCTGTTGGGTAGCATAATGTTATAGGTAAATACAGAGCTAATTACCATCTATGCATTCAACGAAATGCACAATCACACGGTACATTCTCCTGCAAGCTCCATTACAATCAATGGGTTGGATCCAGACCTAGTCCTGTTTAGATAGACCCACTGAAATAAATGAGACCTATTTTAGTCATGACTCACCTACATCACACTGATTTCAAAGGGTGTACTCAAAGTCTGCATTCAACCCAATAAGTGGAACAGCTGCACTGATCTTTTCCCAAGACTGTTCAATGCCCTTTTTCCTTTGGTGGCTACTGTTTCAGTACCATACTCCCACCCCCAGATCCTACCCAAATAAGAGAAGCATGCTACAAATGGGATGACAATCTTACTAGCCAGTTCTATTTGCCTGTGTGATGATGTCACAGAGAGCAAGACAGGACAAGAAAGAAATGATCATTTCCCAAGGAGTCTCCAAAAACACCCAAATACATTTTTAACAGTTCTAAAAATGTTTGCAAAAATCAGGAAGTAACAGCCCACATTTTAAAACAGTACACCCAGGAAAACTGTGAAATCTCATTCTTTAGAATTTTTTAAAAAAATGGATAATAGATGTGTTTTATTTAGGAGTAGTTTGAGTCCAAAGAATCCTGCCAGGTGGGGCACTCGCACAGTTAATCATTGAGGTCTCTCTTATTCAACGTTGTAAGCTTTTGCTCTAGCCAAAAGCTGTACCCGTCAGCTTCAAGAGACCCCCAATGAGTTTGGGAAGTTATAAAGCTCAGAGCCACTATTCAAATAATTTGCTTAGGCTCCCTGCTGGCTAATTTTGGAGCAGCAGTGATCAATTAGAATTGAGCTCCCGGTGCCATGTCAGAAGAAACTGATTTACGTTCTCCCTGAAGAAATCACAGATGTTATTGGGACTTAATTGATATCCTGGGTTTGCAGAACTGCATATCTTCAGCTTTTGGAGAAAGCCCTTGCTTTGGAAAATTTAGTCATTTCTGATTAGAATTGCAGGTTTCATTAAGGGTGAAATCCACAAATCAATTCATCTGGAATACCTCAATGTAAGCCAGTTTAGTCATATTGACTAGGCAGGAATTAAATCTGTTTAAATACAAGTGCTCAGCTTAACTAGTTTATGGACAGGTTTGTCAATGGATTATTTACGGCATGATGCATTTTTAAACACACACACACACACACACACACACACACCACTAGAAGTTCAGAAGTAATGTCTTCCGATTTCATGTAATTAATATTTAAATAATAAATGCATTATTTTTTAAAGAACTCCCCCAACACACAAATACATTTTCCCCTCCAAAAAGGGACTCAATATTGTTTCCACAAAATATACAGACATAAAAACAATAACTAACAATTAAAACCCACTTACAAGTTAAAAGGAGCAGTAAATACAAAAACCAAGCTTAGAGCAGAGATGTGTCAAAGAGCAAAACTCAAGCTTGTTGAGCTTCTCCAAACTCCACCATGAAGCTTGTTCCAACTCATGTCCATATCAAATTGCAAACCTTTTTTTCTTTTCATATGAAAATGTTTACTTATTTTCACACACGGTTTTCTAAAGATACCCATTTTCTCCCACCGACTAACGGACTGTGTGCACATTTTTCAAATGTGTGCGTTCCCCTGACACATTTTTGTTGCATGGATTGTATTTCAAGCTTTCAAACCATAGATTGTGTTTGGGTCCAGGAGGTGCAAATTGGATATATTCTCGTCAAAAATAAACTGAAACTAATTTCTCACCCATCCCTACTTCTTTTTTCTTACTGCAGCATATCTACGAGAAGACAAAGCCAGAAGAGCTGCTCCATGCCTTCTAATTGGTAGGGCTAAGAGCCCTCCATATCAAAGCAACTCCAGTGGGGTTTGAAAGGAGACCCTTTACACACCATCAGTTTTTCGCACAGCAGATACAAAGTTCTTTACTCATTTGTTGAGCACAGTAGAAACACCTTCTCTCCCGGTCATAACTCTATTTGCAAAGATGTGATATTTTCTAGCACTTGATGCCGTTCATTTTGTACCTGGGAAAACAATGCAGTTCTTAATCTTCCTCAGATAATACATCAGTTGTTACTGTGATTGCTGCATGGAATCTCAAATATAGACTCTGGGACCGGCTGTTCCTAGGTGATAGTGTGAACGCATTGCAAGCAGAAAATCCAAGATTCGCTTACAAGAATCTTTTGTGAAAAGGATATCAGGGCTTTTCGACAAGAGGTATTTATCATGTCCTCATCATTCCCTTCTCATAGTTGCTTGCAAGTGGTTTAGATGTCGGTAGGCTGACCATATGAAAAGGAGGACAGGGCTCCTGTAACTTTAACAGTGCAGAGAAAAGGGAATTTCAGCCAGTGTCATTTGTATGCAATTAGTTCCTGGTGAAATTCCCTCTTCATCACAACAGTTAAAGTTACCAGGGCCCTGCCTTCTTTTGTATATGATCACTCTAGTATAGTGCCTGCACCTTTAACAGTTGTGATGAAGAGGGAATTTCACCAGGAACTAATTGCATACAAATGGCACTGGCTGAAATTCCCTTTTCTCTACAACTGTTAAAGTTACATGAGCCCTGACCTGGATTTTATCTGGTCACCCTATCTAAAGGAGCTTTGGGCATTAATTGTATGTCACAATACAAGAAGCAAGAATAAATTGTGCATATTGTTAACATTTAAAGAAGATGTTGTATATCTTTACCAATGATAGATGTCTATGCTTCCAGTGTAGGAGACAACCACACATCTTTCATTGGGGGTAATGGGTGAGGCCTTGTTTAAACATTAATGATAGTATGTATATTAGAAGTACAATTCATTTCCTTTATTCATGCATGTTATCCATGCCCAACATTGACCATAGCCTGGCCTATGTGGAGAGCCAGTGTGGTATAGTGGTTAGAGTGCTGGACTGGGACTCAGGGGATCTGGCTTCTAATTCTCACTTGGCCATGAAGCTCACTGAGTGATTTGGGCTAGTCACTGACTCTCCAGCTAACCTACCTTACAGGGTTGTTGTGAGGATAAAACAGAGAGGAGGAGGACCATGCATGCCACCTTGGGTTCCTTACAAGAGGTTAAAAATGCAGGATAATAACAACAACAATGCCAACACATTACACCAGTATTTAATTTATATTTGCATAGGACATTTCCCATGTTCCTCCTTGGTTTTGCTGCCACTTTATGACAATACAGTGGTGGGGAGGATAGTTGAGAACTGGTCAGTCCACAATATATGGTTGCTAAGCTGTGTTCACATTAGTGGGTCACATATGAAAGCATTTTGGGGTGGGTGGGTGTGGGTGTGCGGTATGCCTGTATGCATATATATGGTATGTAAGAACCTTGAAAGGCCGTTTCAATCCTGCTACATTTGGCTTATAACAACTTTCTAATATGACATTTCTTTTATTTTTCTTTTAAAATTTACATCAAAAATATTTCTGCAGTGATAAAGTTCTATGTAAACGCCACATGAAAGCACACATTTTGCTATTATTAGGAAAACACATAATGATGGTTAATTACTTTTGTGAAAATAGGCACATACCTAATTAGCTACCTTTATCTTAATTTGCACCTGGGAATATTATTGTGAAAGGGGTACATCATGCACAATTTAGTTTATGAAAGCATGCACTTAAAATGAAAAAAAAAACCTCAGCAAAGTGACACACATGGGTGCAGCCTATTTTTCAATGAATCATGACTCTGCTCTGTAATTGGTGTTGCTTCATGATTTTGCTTTTTGTTTTTAATAATGAGCTTTGTAGATTTTGAGGAGAGTATGTTCAGCTAAATATCAATACAGCAAATAGATTGAGGTAGTTTGGATCAAGCATTTTGATAAAAGACAGCAGAGGAAAGTGTATCTAAAAATGTATTCAAATTTTCTGCAAGCAGAAATGTTTTGGAAGCCAAATCATGAGGATGACTGATGGAAAATGCAGGGACTTCCTTCCAGAGAGAGAGAGTACATCATGGAGGTGTTGACCTTGGTCTAGTGGGACGAAGAACAAAGAGCTAAGTTTGTTCTTTTTGTATTACACCCCCTTGACAGATGATCTATGGATCAATAAGAACCATATCTTCAGAGAGCGCCATATGACCTGCCACAATCCCAAGACAAATTCATGCAGTGGAGAAAAGGGACTTGGGTTAAGATGAGGTCAAACCTTTGCCAGAAATAAGACATATCAGCAAGCTCCATTCACTCCATGGAGCAGCAAATAAAAACACAGAATAATTCCAAATTGGACCAGAAAGTAAAGGGGCTACTTTATGTTTGCTGCAACTTAGTCCTGTGTTCCAAAGAGTGCCTATGAGCAGATACACTTTCACTGAATAATTTGGATGAGGAAGGACTACTAGTGTTTTAAAGCAGTGTTTGAGCTGGATGAAGATCGATCAAATGAAACTCATTCCAGACAAGGTGGAATTCTTGTGCTGTCCAGCCTGATGGAGGCAAACATCTTACTGACGGAGTTGCACTACCAGTAAAGGAGCAGGGTCCTCAGTGTGGTCGTACTCATAGATGGTGTTCATGCAGGGCGTTCGGGTGGCTTGGGCAAGAAAATGGGCCCCTTCCCTAGGTGATTCTAGTTTCCGACTACTATTGTCACCAGCCACTGTTGGTTTTTCTCCTTGGAAGTCATTGGGCTAGTGCCCAATTAGGCAGTGGTATCTATGGCTCCTCCTTCCTTCACACCAACAACATTGTCTGAGCCAGGGCAAGAGGCAGGTGAATAAGCAGCTGCAATGGTGAAGAGGAGGAGCCAAACTAGGGGTTATTGTCAGTGAGCTCCTACTAAGGTGTGGGCCTTCAGCATGTGTTGGACCATGCCTATGCTCACATTCCCCCATCCCCCCATGCCAATGGTGGCCTTAAGTGTCCTCTAAAAGGCTTGGATTAAGAGGGCTGTTGAGGCCATGATGGTGCAGGGGAGGGGGAAGGCAAAGCACACTTTCCAGGGCCTCTGGAAAGTGCACAATTCCCCAGCATGCCATTAATGTGGCCGGAGGAATTGCACATTTTCCAGAAGCCCCAGACCCACACACCAATCATGGCCTTAAAGCTTCCTGAAACAGGGCCAGCTGAGCAGGGCTCAGCAAACACGTGGGGTGATCCCCCATGAGTTCTACAGTCCCTAGTTGGGAATGTATTTCTCCTGTGCACTAGCCCCAGGCACAATTCACAGCCCTGAAGAAACTCCTGTCTCCATATGAACCCAGTTATGCACTGAGGTGATTATTAGAGGTCCTTCTTCAGGAACATTGACCCTGATTTAGATTAGGGAAATGACAGGAAATCCCACCACCATGCAAACTGCCACATACATATCCCACACAGCAGTTTATAAGTAAAAAAAAAATGTTGATAGATCTAATTTTGGATGCCATGTCTAGCATCTACTTTGGCCCTTAGAAAGCTAATAGGGATGTGGTTCCCAAGACGGTGTTCTTGAATTCATATATATATATATATATATATATATATATATAAAATCTCCTTCACATTTAATCCACATGCGTAAAATATGTATGGTGTGTTAAAGAAAAAGGAGTCAATAATGTAGATGGGGGGGAATGAAAAAACATTGCAATCTGATATAAGCTGGACGTAGGGATGGGGGTGGGAATATTCAATGATTTTTTTTAAAAAAAATAAGGATTTACCCAAATCCACACATTTCTTGATAAACAAGATGGAAAGAAAGTGATACTTTAAAAAAATGAATGTGGGATAAACTAAAAGTGGCGGAGTCAGGTAACCCTACCTGGCAGAAAGCCCCATTGAACACAAGGGGCAGTATCCAATACTACTGCTGCACTTCCACTCCTTCTGTTGTGGAAGCAGGATCCATGGCTCATGCAATAGAAACCTAGCAGTTCCAAAAGCATTGCTGGAAACAAGCAGAAATGCTTGTTTCTGGATTTGGGCCGGTCAACGGAGCTTCCTTCTGCCTGATTTTGGAAATGAGCACTGACCCACAGGTGTGGGGGCAGATACTTCCCAATGGGGCCTTCTTCCAAATAAACGCACATAGGCTTGTGCGGTTAATGACATAAACCAACAGTATTCCAAATAGGGCTATTACAAAACAAAATATTTGCAAACATTGTTGTCTCCCTATTTTAGTTAGTCCTAAGAAGTGATTAAGCACTTCCTTCCTATCATGGTATTAAAATATTCTACAGCAAACTTGGTAACAGATGTTTACCAATTACTGAGAAATTTTGAATATTTAAAAAGGGAAAAGGCTTTTAGGAATGACATTGATGTAATTACAACCGCACACTCAAATGTCTAGGAAAACACACGCACACCAATCACTGGAGAGTAAACATAAAAGAAAACTTCGGAGACAGGTGGGGGCGGCCATATTGCAAGTATAATTGTGGATAAATGCTACTAAGTCTTTTGTAAGCCAGTTCAAGTATATAAGGCGACAAGGGGAAAAAAATATCAATGTACATCTACCTGCCTGTAAAATATGCACTTACTTTCCCTGATTTAGAGAACTACATCTGGAATTGAACGGGAACAGAGAGTGGGCTGATCCAGATGTTACTCCATGCCCATGCTTAACAAAACTTTCTCTCCAAATAGGGAGCATTGCACCAGAACAGAGCAAAAATTATATATACTTATATACAAAGCTGCATATAGCCAAGGGTCCCCGTGATCCAGGAGTTAAGAATCAGAACATCCAATATATTAAAAAATCAGATAATTATAATCATAACTTCTATATTTCCCCTGTGTTTTAAAAACAAATACATATTCTCTGCCACAGGAAAATATTTTTATATATAAATTATAAATATGAAAATGTTAAGAGGCCAACCTTTTCCAGAAGAAAAATGCATTTACTTTGACCCAATTTATTTTTAATTTGTATTTGAAAATTTTCTATACCGCTCCTTTGTCACATGTTGGTATACATCAAATTATAAAGCCAAGAAATTCCTTTAAATATGGTACGTTGTATATAAATTGATCAAATAACAACAGCAAAATTAGCCAGAGTCATAAATGAAATGAAAAAGAATCCATCCAAACTCAATTCAGCTTGGGCTCTGGCCAAACCTGAGGCACACCCCTATTTTTTTATGTTGCCTTTTCAGAAGAACAGCACATTCTACACTGTGCCACACCGGTAAAAAAAAAGTTCCACTAATTCAGAAGATATCTTGGCAGGCATTCAGCATAGAATGATTCCTTAAGCATTCCTACCAAACCTTGCCTATTTCCCAAGAGCTGTCAAGGGAAAGACCTTGAGTGCTATTTGAGGAACAGAAAAACTAGACGCACATATCCTCTGACTCATCAAACAGACTGCAGCCCCTCAGCCATGTATGGTGGTAGAGCATGGACAGATATTCTCTTTTCTATGCTTGGCCAGAGCAGCCAACATGGAGGATGTTATGTTGAGAAACCACCAAACACTGACAACCTGCATTTGCTTTTGTTTTTGGTTTTGGTTTTTTTGTGAGGGCTGCTTATAACAAGTTGACCCTAAAATCTATGTTTTATGGCGACCCAATCTGGTTTGAACTGAGTGCATGACTTGGCATGAGTTGACTTTTCCCCCATGGCTCCTACTAGCCAAAAACACACGTGAATAGGCAGTCAGTGATACTTGTTTGCCAAATCCTTTCCAGCTACCATTTTGGTTCACTCTAATTGCTGTATTTATTTGTCCTCATTCAGTGTAGCCTTCATTATAAAGCAGATTCTCTCAGCTGGTGCTTTCTTATTCAGGAATGCCAACGGCAATTTAGTTGAGTCAATCTGATATTTTGAGAGGGGAAAGCACTTTTTTTAATGTAAAAGATTGGACAGTATTTCTCTTCCATTATCCTGTGGATTTTTCTCTGCAGTTCTTCCTGGTTTTTGTTTTTGCTTTTTTTTTTGCCAGTCACCTACATCTAGCCAGACAAGGAATTTTCAAACAATATCCACCAACTACACATCAGAGTAGATTGTCCAGCTTTCTATTTTCATCTTCTTTTTGAGAGACAACTTGCAACTGTATGTAAATGCATGTTAGTTAAGACTCAGGAAGATATCGACACCATTTGCAAACAGATAGACAAAATAGGATCCATTTTAATTTTTTAATAGTATTTTAGCTTTCTGAGGAATATTTGTACAACATGTCCAATAATACACACACACACCAGTACACTCGGTAACTTCGGTATCTTGTGGCATCCTGACTGCTTTGTCCGAAAAAGTGGAGCAAAGCAAAATAATTCAGGGCATGAAACCATAAAACAACATGCATGCCGCTACTAGAACCCTTTCAGATTGAATCCAAATTCTTTTTAAAAGGATAATTCTATCTCAAACTTGGTGCTAGAAAATTAGAAACATTATTCATGTTTTCAGCAGACAAGGGACTAATAAGGTAGAATGATAACCATTGCACACTTTCTTGCTGGGGACATGCTGTTGAGGCCCAATTTTGAAAATATTGATGACTAGGTGTCTATGCATTCATTTCAGGATGTATCAGAAAACAGGGCACATGAGACCATTTTGTTTTGTTTGTCATGAACAGGTGCAAACAGTTCCCAAATCAGAAGCTCTGCATTTGCCACCATTTTGTGCCTCCTTGGACTATTTTCATTTCAAGTCCCCAGCAGAGCATTTACATCTGATGGGTTGGCTGCTGGGAGGGAGGGGAGAAAGTAAGCAGGGGAAAATGGATTAACACCGGAACTGTCCCATTTTCAACTCAGATAAACTGAATCACCAAAAATGTGCAAAATTGCATGATAAAACGAATGCCATTGTAACATATGACAACCAAAATGAATCAAGACTTCAGGAATGAAAACGAATGATGAAATGAAACAAATTATTTGGAATTCTGCACCCTCATTGGGACTTCAATAGGTATTCATTAAACCATGTTCAGAACTTACCGGGCATGTTCAGTGTCTTTTTTCCTCTCTTTTTTAATATTTACCATTTGATAGTGTTGACAAAGCCTTTTCTTTTCTTGGATGTAATTACAAGTAAGTCGGGGAATGGAGCATGCAACATATTGCAAATAAAGGAAAGAGGGTCGCCCACTGCGGGATATTGCATTTGTTTTCGCTTTGCTCCTGCTGTTCCTGGCCTCTCTTGCTTTGACTTAATGAACGTGTGTTGGAAAGAGGTGTGTAATTAGAGCTGTCAATATTGAATTCCAAATGTGCATGGTGCTCTGAATTTAATTTAAGGTTCTTTATTCCCCAGTTCTCCCTCCCCATTGCCACTGGGAGTAAACTGAAGCACTTGGCTGCTGCTATGGCAAATTGGGTCCTAATGAGTATGATGCTTTACTGCTTCTTGTTTTCGCTAAGATACAACGGCGGTATTTCAGAAGATCTCACCTGGGCATTAACTCTACAAGAAACGCTGCTATGAGTATTATATTTCCCCCATTTTGATGTTGCACGGAATGACTTGCATATAAAAAGGCCTGGCAGCTGCTTTGTGTCAATGACTGGTGCCCCTCTCATGGCTTGGCTCAGATCTGACTGATTGCAACCTCAGACAGACTTTAGGAATAATATTTGCCTCACCGGTTTTCCTGTTATTTTGGAAAATTTGACACGCACACTGCATGTACAGGTGAAAAGGAACTCCCAAACAGGGCTGCTGTGTTTAAAGGAACCACTGCAACCACAGCTCAGTGTGACAGAGCACCTGCTTTGCATTTCTGACTTCTCCAGGTAGGGCGAGGAAACGCGTCCTGCCTCAAAGCTTGGGGAGCCGCTGCCAGTCAGTGTCAACAAAACTGGGCTAGATGGACCAGTTATCTGACTCAGTATAAGACATCTTCCTATGTTCCTAGCCATCTGTAGTTGAGTGGGGCAGGGAGATGCATGCACTTCTGGATCAGGCTGGAGGGCATTTAAATGGAGGATTTGGGGATGCAGGGCTATATACATGAAAGAGGCATGAACGGCTTGCTACCGCAATTCAAAACCCCAAGAAAATAATTTCCATTTTAAAATAAGGTGTGCCTTTTCCTTCTGCCTGAACTCCATAGAGCAAGGGTGTTGACCCTCTGTCAGCCAGAGGGTCAAATTCCACTCCAAATAAGCTCTTGAGGGCCACACTCCAGTGGTGGCTGGGGCTAAAGGTAAAAGAGGTAAGCCCAAAATATCAAAACTATCAACCTGTTTTAGCATCACTAAGCTTCAGGAAAGGCATTTCAACCTGTTAGAATGGGAGAAATCTGGTTGAGGAAAAGGGTGTCAAGCTAGGGGAAGGGGGAGAAACCAGTTAGGGAACCCCAGAGGGTCAGATTGGGACCCCAGGTGAGCTAGGTTGGGACCCCAGGCCTGATGGCCTGCCAGAGAGAAAGAGTTAGCCTACTGTGAATCCCTGGGCAGTGAATTCTAGAGCTTCAGCACCAGGGAAACATCTCCCCATCCTCACTCCAACCAATCAACCCCATTTCACTGATTCAAGTGGGTGAACTTAAGGGATTTACTATGCCCATTCTCTCTTGCTCTTCCTAATGTCTGGACTTGCCAATCAGATCATAGACATACATGCATGCATTTATATCCTAGAGTTCCATTCTCAGAAAGGTAATTCATGAAAGATAGCATAAAACACACTGAAGGAGCAAAACAGCATAAAATCAAATATAATACAAAGCCAGTAATAGTGTTCATATGTAGCCTTTATTTAGCATTATGTGACTGAGACTTGGGCTCACATGTTCCTCTCTCCCCTCCACCAGCATGCAGTTTAGTGTGTTGTCAGAACCCAGACAAACTGTGGTTCATCAAAACTCTCTTTGAGCAAGCCATCTTGTGAACTTTATGATGTCCTTCTGAGGGGAAAAGGAAACCAAAAGGGTTTAACTATGACTAACAAAAATTCTACCAAGGAATTCTACCAAGCACATTCCTAGCAGAGACCCAGGAAATACCTTAGTAGTCAGGATAAACAATACTATTCTAAAGGGCCAGTGAAGAGATCTCCTTTAGGGGTTAGAAAGACTGATAATTTGTCATCTTAACTACCGCACTGATTAATCAGTTAAGCCAATTAGCTTGTCTTAAACATTTGATTACTTATTCTTAATGATTCAGTGAGAGATTAAATAAACAGGCTCATTCAGTCACTGATGTTCATATCTATTCATTCTAGATGTCATAAATTATTTTTGAGTCAATAAGATTCAGCCCACATAAATATGTTATGCCTTTCAGAATAAAGAGTCAAAGAGCAGGGTTTCAATCAACCACATATAGGTAAGCATGTGTATGCATATGTGCATGGGTGTGTGTATATATAAATTTTAAAACTGTCTACCGTATATCAGCCTTTTCCACCATGGGTGATATTTTAAATTGGACTCACTGCGCATTTGGAATTCAGCATGTTTCTATGTTTATATTTTAGAGAAGAAGAAATTGCCACACAATATGCAAGAAATAACTAAGATGGGAATATTTTCTCCCACATTAGGCTATGCGCAAATACTCCATCCTGAGATATTTTTCAAATTACTTCTGTATTGTTTCCATATTGCTGCTTCCTCAAACCTCCGAACGACAGGTGAATGTAGGGTGGTGACAGAATGAGATCTGCTTGGAGTCTGAAAGCACCTCTGTTTAATCGGGATGACATCGCCTTTATAACATTTTGGCATCCAGCACTTGCTGTCATACTGCTTAAAGATCCCTGGTGTCTGGGGATTATAACACCTGAACCATGAGTTATGGGAAGAAAAGCATCACCATAATATATATGATGCACCAAGTGTGCTTGGGTTCTGCAGATGGCAAGGTGTCACTGAACATCACCTCACTGAAGCACCATGGTAGCATTGATGGCCAGATGCTAGATTCAAAATGGTACATTGTACCTTATGAATTTTCATTGCCTTGAGAACTCGCTGTAAACTTTGTGCTATTTGACTCCCAATCGGAAGTGATAAATGAACTTTCGATTTAATGGGCTGGTGTTCTATTGACTAACAAAATGGAAAAAAAACCTTTGATTTTTAGGCAATTCCCATGTTCAGTCATTTCAAGTGCCTATGTTTAAGTTGGCAGCCTTCCAATCCAATCCTAAACATGCTTGCTGAAAGGTTAGCCTTGCTGATTTCAGTGGGTTTATTTCTAACACTTGGGATTGCACACATTTCCTTAGGTGCAACTTCCACTGAACCCAGTGCATGTGAATGTAGACAACTGGCTCCTAGTTTTAATTGTATTTGTGCCAACTCTTGCTCGTCATCTTGTTTGCGCATTTAAAACTAATTGAATGAAATCTAACTAAATTCTGGCATATTCAAATCTCATTGATTTAAATGACACAGTTGAGCAGTTACCTACACACACACATGCACACACACACACCTCTGGCATTTCAAACGGTCAAATCTATTGATCAAAACACAAGATATCCACCTACTTCATTCCATACCTCATTCAAATGTCATTCAAATGATATTACCAGACGATAGCATGCTATAGAACAGGCATGGGCAACTTTTTGCTCTCCAGATGTTTTGACCTACAACTCCCAGCACCCCATCATCAAAGAGCTTTGGCTATGGGGTACTATAGAAATGTAATAAATAATAATCCCTTCCCATTTGGCTATGCTGAATAGGGCTGATGGGACTAGGCCAAAACATCTGGAAGGCCACAAGTTGCCCATGCCTCTATTAGAACATACACACCTGTTTTAGAACATAGTGCTTCCCTGTGTCCAAGAGCTTCTGCATACATTTGAATGGATGACACAGCTTAACACATCTAATGGGATGTGCAGGGACCACCTCCAAATTAAATATTTGCTTTCAGGGTGGTATTTAGGGAACATCTCCAGTGATTGCTAACATAGCAATTTTGGGGGTTTATCTCCAAGTAAGTATAGCCACTGGAATGTATTAAACAAAGGTGATTGAAGCTTTGCGTGCGGCTCTCTAGCCGCCATCTTCAAATGGACTAGACTGACAGGGTTCCTCAAATTTCCTGGGATCATGATTTACACACATACCTACTGCTTCCATCCCCCAACCTCTCCATACATATGGCCTGTCCTTCTGAATGGTCATAGGAACGTATTGAATTGTGGCCAGCGGCCCCAAACTTCCTCAAAGAAAATAGCATGAGCCCCAGTATTGCTCATGGGTGCACCAAAGGAGTACCTCCAAACACCCAAACGGGATTGATGCCGCAACCTCCTCCATAGCAATGGCTTATCATTCGGAATGGCCATAAAAGCCTGCGGTTCTTTTGAAAAGTCATAGGAATGCATTGGACTGATACTAGCAGCCTCACAGGAAAGAACAGGACCCATTGTTCCACATGGGTGCACTGAGGGAGTATCCTAGGGTGACCCTATGGAAAGGAGGACTGGGCTCCTGTATCTTAAACAGTTGCATAGAAAAGAGAATTTCAGCAGGTGTCATTTGTATGCATGCAGCACCTGGTGAAATTCCCTCTTCATCACAACAGTTCAAGCTGCAGGAGCCCTGCCCTCTTTTGTATCTGGTCAAGAGAGCAGGGCTCATGCAGTTTAACTGTTGCGAGGAAGAGGGAATTTCACCAGGTGCTGCATGCATACAAATTACACCTGCTGAAATTCCCCTTTCAATACAAAGGTTAAAGATACAGGAGACTTGTCCTCCTTTTCATATGGTCACCTTAGAGTATCCCTAAGCACCCCAGAGGGCCTGATGTCATGACATCCCCACCTCCATATCACTGGCTTGTCCCTCCAAATAGTCATATGGGAATCACCTGTTATTCCAGTACAAAACAACTGAACAACAATTCATTCAGAGATTCAATTTTACTTCCTGTGGCTTGAATAGGACAAAGGTTGGTGTTCTTTTTAATCACATTAGATGTGTTAAGCAGGTCACCAATGAAACGATGATGGTGTAATACCTATCCACTTTTTTGTGAGTGGCCACTGCTAATAAGGATTTACAATTAGTCTGTAAATGAGGATACAGGCAAATAATGCTTACACCCAAATTTCAGTCTGGAAATTAAATATATAATGTTTTAATTTGAAATACCCTAATTTAAAATATATTTATATGAAACTTGAAGAATAGGGAATTCAGAGATCTCATAGATGGAGAATCAAGCTAGAACTTGATTCACAGAGGCTAATGATAAAAACACACACAATTATTTTGTAATCAGGGTCCCTTTTAACAAACCAGTAGTATTAAAAGGTAGTGAGGTACAAAATGGAGGTCTCCTCCATGAACTAACTCCTTATTTATTATTTATTTATTTATTTATTACATTCATATACCGCCCCATAGCCGAAGCTCTCTGGGCGGTTTACATAGGATTAAAAACAATTAAAAACAATATACAAAGATTAAAACAGCAAAAACATACAACATACACAAAATCTGTACATTTAAAAACCACTTCAACACTTCAAAAAGCTACAAAAACAAAACAAAACAAACCCAGGCTCCTCAGATATTGCCAAATGCCTGAGAGAAGAGGAAAGTCTTGACCTGGCGCCGAAAAGATAACAATGTTGGCGCCAGGTGGGCCTCATCGGGGAGATTGTTCCACAATTGGGGAGCCACCACAGAGAAGGCCCTCTCTCTTGTTGCCGACCTCCGAGCTTCCCTCGGAGGAGGCACTCGGAGGAGGGCCTTAGATGTTGAACGTAGTGTTCGGGTAGGTTCATGTCGGGAAAGGCGTTCCATCAGGTATTGTGGTCCCAAGCCATGTAAGGCTTTATAGGTTAAAACCAGCACCTTGAACCGGGCTTGGAAACATACAGGCAGCCAATGCAAGCGGGCCAGACTAGGTCTTATATGTTCGAACCTACTGGTTCCAGTTATCAATCTGGCCGCTGCATTTTGCACAAGCTGCAGCTTCCGAACCACCTTCAAAGGCAGCCCCACGTAGAGTGCATTGCAGTAATCTAACTTGGAGGTTACCAGAGCATGGACAACTGAAGCCAGGTTATCCCTGTCCAGATAGGGACGTAGCTGGGCCACCAACCGAAGTTGGTAGAAGGCACTCTGTGCCACTGAGGCCACCTGCGCCTCAAGTGACAGAGATGGTTCTAGGAGAACCCCCAAGCTACGAACCCGCTCCTTCAAGGGGAGTGCAACCCCATCCAGAACAGGTTGAACACTCTCCATCCGGTCAGCGGAACCACCCACTAACAGTGTCTCAGTCTTGTCTGGATTGAGTTTCAGTTTATTAGCCCTCATCCAGTCCATTGTCACAGCCAGGCACTGGTTCAGCACATCCACAGCCTCACCTGATGGAGATGAAAAGGAGAAATAGAGCTGCGTGTCATCAGCGTACTGATGACAACGCACTCCAAAACTCTGGATGACTGCACTCAACGGTTTCATGTAGATGTTGAACAGCATGGGGGACAAAACTGACCCCTGCGGAACCCCATACTGGAGAGTCCACGGAGCCGAGCAATGTCCCCCAAGCACCACCTTCTGGAGCCGACCTGTCAAGTAGAAGCGGAACCACTGCAATGCAGTGCCTCCCACTCCCAACTCAGCCAGTCATGCCAGAAGGATACCATGGTCGATGGTATCAAAAGCCGCTGAGAGATCAAGGAGAATCAACAGAGTCACACTCCCCCTGTACCTCTCCCGACATAGGTCATCATACAGGGCGACCAAGGTTGTTTCTGTACCAAAATCAGGCCTGAAACCCAACTGAAATGGATCCAGATAATCAGTCTCATCCAAGAGTGCCTGGAGCTGGCTCGCAACCACCCGCTCCAGGACCTTGCCCAGGAATGGAACATTTGCTACTGGCCTGTAGTTATTAAGATTTTCAGGGTCCAGGGAAGATTTCTTTAGGAGTGGTCTTACTGCCGCCTCTTTCAGGAGGCCTGGGACCACTCCCTCTTGCAAAGAGGCATTAATCACTTCCCTGGCCCAGCCAGGGATTAGTCACTTCCCTGGTGTTCCTGTAACTTTCCACACCCACAGAAACAATTGAAGACCAGAGATTCAGCCCATTTGCTGCTTGATTTTTCAATTTCTTTTTGATCAAACGGCACTCAATTTAACTGTGCTCTGACAACTAGGAAGGCTATACTGCAGAGCAATATGTCAGTTTACTTTTATGGTTCTCCTGAGTAACACAATCTCTGACTAACCCCCCACATGGCCACCCCCATATTATTCTAGCTCATTGCATCATTCCAAGAGGATTTGAGTCCCAAAGTGACATCTACTCAAAGGAGAATCTATCTGCAGTAAAATAAAATTGTATTTGGAACAGGAGTAGGGGGATGGATGGGAAAATAGAAACTACTTGACAAAGGCCTTCAGAGGCCAGATCTACACCTTGTTTCAAATCATTACAATCCCATCATGATAATGCTATATCCCTCTTGCGCATTTAGACCTTGTAGTACAAATAATGACGTTTGTTGCGGTATTTTAGATAATATGGAATAAAAGCAGGAAATAAAGTGGCATAAGGAATGCATAATGTGACCCAACAGTTATCAGTGCACTTTAATACCACTATAAAGCATTAGTGTAGATCTAGCGAGGGAATTCTAGTGCTTTGGGATGATCTCCAGAACTTGTTTAATATTCGCTTCACTTTTTATTCATTTTCATGCTAAAAGGCACTTTACATTTTGAGCTATTTTGGGCTCTTGTTGCAAACACATTTGCATTGTTTTGGAGCTATTCTTCCCAGGGCCGTTCCCTTTCCTCTTCTTCTTTGCCCTCACAGCACATTCCACACCGCCATTTATCCTGACGGTTCTAGCGACCCATGTCGTTTTTATTGAAGGCATCATAAAGCTAAGATTTCTTACGGGATTATGTCATGGATGCCCGTCAATAAAATTGCCATTAAAAGTAGCACATTTGATACTAGTACTTATCCCCAGGTACTCACTTTACTGAACATTTTCTAACTCACATGTAAGAAGGACGTTATATTAGGGTGACCAGATTTTGAGAACGAAAATCCCGGACCCCCCCCCGCCACCCCACCCACCCAATACAACCCCCCCACCGTGCGCCCGCCCCGCCCCCCTGCCTGCATGCCTTGCGCCGCCCACCCGCCCCGTGCCGCGCCGCCCGCGCCACGCCGCCCCCCCGCGCCGCACTGCCCACCCCCATGCCGCGCCGCCCCCCGCCACCCCCGCGCCACGCCGCCCGCCCCGCCCGCCCCGCACTGCCCGCCGCCGCGCCGCCCCCCGCCTGCTCCCGCGCTGCCTGCCCCCGCACCGCGCCGCCCACTCACCCCGCCCCGCCCGCCCCGCGCCGCTCGCCCCACGCTCCTTACCTGCTGGGGCGTCCGCTTCCCTCCGGTGCTCGGAATCTACTGAGAAACAGGCTTCCTGGCCTGTCTCTCAGTAGCACGCCAGGTGATGACGTCATCACCCGGCGCGCTACTGAGGGACAGGCCGCGAAGCCTGTTTCTCAGTAGATTCTGAGCACCGGAGGGAAGCGGACGCCCCAGCAGGTAAGTGCCTCGCGCCGCCCGCCTCGCACCGCCCGCCCGCCTCCAGCCACTGCCGCGTGACCCCCCGCTGCCCCGGTTTGCCACCGCTGCCCCCCAGTTGGCCCAGATCACCCCAGGGCCATCTGGTCACCCTTTTTGGGGGGCTAAATTTCCGGATTTGGCCCCCCAAAACATTTCCCCCCCGGATGCGGATTTGCTCCCCATTTTCCAGGCATGTCCAGACAAATCCGGGCGGATTGTCACCCTAGTTATATAGGCCTAGTGGATTCAGATTTGAGACCATTTCTACAAATGTGGTCACATCTCATAGACGTGTGCCAAAATCACACTCTGCCATCTCCCTGGTCAGTTCATAATTCCAGATGGTAATAGACTGAAAGCCATCATTTATGGTGATATGCCATAATAAACCACTCTCCCCCCCAGTCATCCTTACTTACTTGTCTGGAGATGCCATCGTTACAGTTTTGGCAATGATGATGGTTTTAGTTTTAGTTTACTTACATAACCCATAAATTCTGAAAACGGCAATCCAAGGACAGACTCCAATGCTGCTGCTGCACCTCTACTGCTTCCGTTGCACCTGAGGGACTCACTGCGAGTGCAAGATGAACTAGTGTTTCCAGAAGCAATCCTGAGATTGCTTTTCCAGATCAGGACAGGTCAATGGAACTGCCCCATTCTGGGGGGCGGGGGGGAGGGAAGCTTCAGGAACAGGTTAGCTTTCTGTTGTGTTAGTGGTGAATCCTGTTTGTACATGGACAGCATAGGATACTGCCCTCAAAAAATTCTGCTATAATAAGCTGCTCTAAAGACGCTTTTGTTTTTGTTTTATATTGTTTTAAGGTGGATACTAGAACAGCCCTTGCTAGCAAAGCAGGTAAGTGCTTGTTAGATACTTGGATTTTAGAGATTAATGTGTTGTCTTTTTAAAGCCACATTAGGCTCAAAGCTGTTAGCCATTAAGTTAACTTATGCATTCCCCTAGTTCATTGTCAGTGTTACAATTTGCTCAGGAGGAACCTTTCCCCATAATGCACTTACACATAATGTACTTAAATTACACATAGCAATTTAAAATTACTATGTTTGTGTGGCGAGCACACATGCTCAGTATTAGCCTCGGAAGCCACGGAGCTTCCAGAGCAGGGAGGGAAAGGGGCATGTCCCTTCCCACACTTTTACCCTAGGGATACCAGCAATTGAACCTGGATCATTTACAAGGAGCTCACGTGCCCTGGAAGTAGCTGTGCCATTTCTTCCTTCTTCCCTTTCACTCAGCCTCCCTTGTTTATGCACACTGTACTGCCGAGGGAAGAAGATTCTCATTTTTTTTCCTGTGGTTTACCTCTTTTTTAAAAAAAAAATGCGAAAACTAAAAATAGGTTTTTGTTCAAGGAAGTCAGGTAGCCATGCAGACATGAAGAGCACTCAAAGGTTGATTTCACAAGGGTAGTTGGCTATTCATTAGAAAAAATATATTTATAGCCCACTCCCAATGCACACACTTATTAATCTGGTCACACATTTTTGCTGTTGTTTGCTATACATGCGATGGAGTTATATTGAATGCCTATCAGTTAAATCCCAAATGGCCTGCAGTTGAATTCCAACCAAGTTCTTAACCATGTGCTTCCCTTTAAAATGTTTTCTTTATGAGTTCCCCATGTCTTCGTGCTTTTCTTAAAAAAAAACAAAAAAACACAATCAAAGGTGTACATCTAGAAAGAAAAAAATATTTGCAAAAACTAAATTAAGTAAATAAGTAAGGCACTTGCTGGGGTCTGGAACTAAAACATGGTTGCTGGTGATGACTTCAAAAGTCATTTATTCATTATTGAACTGGCAACCGGCCCTTCTCAAAGAGAGCTATACCATTTTACCTTCCACCCCAATCAGAAACAGGCCATGCTGCCTGAACCTGTATTGGAGCAGGCCTCCCCAGATCAGAAAAGGAATGCCTCTGTGGCAGCCATTGCTTGTTTCCCCAGAATGTTTGGGGCAGGGCAAGATCTCCAAACGCCCTGGCAGTGGCTTCAGTGATCGATAGGAGGAGAGAGAAGAGTTATTCATTATTGAGGCTGCTGCTTCATAGGAAGGGTGGGGCAGGATAATGCCCTCCCGTCCCCAGTAAATCCTGCCCGATTCCAGGTCTAGTGTTAGTGTTAATCAAAATGGATGGGGCAGAGAAATGGGGGGATGAGGTGTCAATGAGTTGGCAATAAAAGAGCTGAAGCAGGGGAGGTGGTTTGGGAGGAGGAGAAAGTTAATGGGAGGGGGAAAGGCTGCAGCCCTCCTTCCCCAAATTCCTTTTAGCCATGAACTTTCATGTGTCCTCCTTATCAAGTTGGATTTTTTTTTTTTTAGCTCCAGAAAGAACAATTAAATCTTCATTATTTTCTCTCTGCATTATGTCATCCTGTCATTGTTTCTGAGTCTCCTCATAATAATTTCAGTAAGTAGCACAGCTGTGATCACTGAGAGTTGTTTTCATCGCTGCTGGAAATCATAGCATTTTTTTCTGGTTAAATTTTAAAACAGACAACAGACTTTAATCTCCAGATTTTGTCATAACTAGCTTGCTCGGTGTTAGTGTTAGGCAAAGATTTTATTATTATTCTTTTCCTAAATCTTCAAAACATCTGTCTAAAAATAAATATTACAGAATAACAAAGAAATTTCAGAATTTGAGTTTGAAAGATGTGACTATGGCCCCCCTACAAGAATTCAGTTTGGCGCCTGGTTGTCCGATTATGTGCATCTTCTCACAATCACTGTTACAATAAGGACTGTACGCAGTAGGCGGTTAAGCGCATAACTGGTGGCCCTACTGGTTGTTTGAAACACGCTTTAAAGTGGCTGAAATGCGGAGAATCGCTTGTTTACATGGTCAAAACGCGTTTTAACGGCCGCAGAGCAGGAAAACTTGCTATTTAACGTGCATTCGATAATGCGCATAATCAGAGAGAAAACGCGCCTCAACCCCTGATTTGCGCTCCGCTCCTGTATAGGTAAAAATTTTAATGAGACTTGAAAGAGCTTTAAACCTCTCGTGTAGAGGCACCCTTCATCACTAGATGAAGCAAGTAGGAGCCGTGCTGCCCTACATTAAGGGCTGAATTTTCATTCTGTTAAGTACGCTAGAGAGCCGAATGCAAGCATATGCAGTAGTATAATAATCCAGCGGGTGACCACTTGTGGAGAGGAAAGTCTAAATGTTCTTACTTTGGCACATACATGACTATTGGCTTCATGCAGTTCTCCACCCATTGTCAGCTGGTAGTAAGTACTTTACAAGTGCAAACCATTTTTCTTCTGTTGGTGCTGTAAATATATAATTTTTGCAAGTTTCATGGCGAGTTTCATGGCAACCTTGAAATTGCAACACATTCTGGATGGTTTCAGATATATTGTAGGATGGAAGTATAATTCACACTTCCTTTCATCATGTCTCACATGTCATCCAGTGTAGTGACTAGTACTGGTGGAGGACCCAGATTCAGATCCTCATTCAGCCAAGAAGCTCACTGGGTGACTTTGGGCAGTCACTGGCAGAATCTACACGACTGCTTTAAAATGGTTCATAACAGTTTTGACAGCTGTTGGAGCCCAGGACACACTCCATATACAATTTTCAAATGTTTTCAAAGTGTTATATCCTGCTTGGTTTAGATCTGTCCATTATCAATCACCCTAACCTCAGTGACTGAACAAAGTCATTGTGAAAATAAAGGGAGTGGGACAACTATGTACACCCTGAGGAGAATTACCTACACTGCTGAGCCAACATTTGAAGAAGACCCTGCAGTTTTTTCTAAGCAAGTTCTCTTGTGTCCCATAGCTAATACTGATAGACGGTCACACAAACTACAATAAATAGACCAACACAAATGACTGAATGCATCGCTGAGGAGTCCCATTCAGCAGACAACACTTCAGAAGCAATTAATTTACCACAGTGTACATGTAAACACTTGTTGAATGAGTCACATCATCTGCATTGTTCTACAAAGTAGTACCTCTAGCGGGTGGGCCGGCGGAGTGACTTTAGAGAGCATGCTGCATTCCTCGCCATTTTATTCCATGATGCAATGAGACGGCAGCCTCAATTATTGTCTCCAAAAGCAGAAATCTTATTGGATACTCACAAAAATAAAACTAAGCTATGCATGAATGAAGGTCAAACGGAGAGAGAAAAAGAATCAGTACTGTATTTAATGCTGCGAGAATCAATGATGGGTAAACTGTTTTAGGTAATGAAATTAGAGCTTTGTGCAAATGGCCTTTCAAAATTCTCCATCCTATTGGTGGGCACACACAAGAGGGGGGACAATTTCACCAAATTTCTCCAGGGGGAAAAGACATTTTCAAACAGTTTGTTGGAGGTGAAGTTCACTATCAGTAGTGGTTGTAGCACTACTTCCTTCTTTTTACCTGTGAGTTTTTGGTTTTTATGCTGCCACAACAAGTTGGAGTAGCAGCAAATAGGTTGGCAGCTTGGCCACCATTTTGCATCTTTACAATGCTTCATACCCCGTAGCATCATTCTGGGGCATTGCATGTGTGGGAAGCACCACAAAAGGGGTGGAGAAAATGTGGCGGTGGCTACATGTCTCCATTGCTGGAGAAATGTGGTGGTGGCTACATGTCTCCAGTGCGTTGCTGCCTGCATTTCCCAAACAGCCCTATTGCAGGAATTACCTCAGGATGTCTTCCTCCAGGCTTTAATTGAAATGTGAGAATCTGAGGCAACAGACTGCCAGAGAGATGAGTGTACAATGAAAGGTGGGACAGTCACACACACTCCTTGGCCACCTCACGAGTAACATAAGCACAAGAAAACTGAACCCAACCCATGAGAATTCCTCATAAATTTTCATCTCCTTTGAATTTGTTTTTGAAAGCAAAAAAAATTCTATCAAATCGAATGACGAGTAATAAAAAAGTAGAAGAAATAATAATAATAATAATAATAATAATAATAATAATAATTTATTACCCGCCTCTCCCAATGGATCGAGGCAGGGAACAGCATTAAACCTAAAATACAAAACTGATTAAAGCACATAAAACCAATGCATAATTAAAATACCAATAAAACACCAATAAAACACTAAAATTCATCTGGGTAGGCCTGCCGGAAGATATCAGTCTTTATAGATCTTTTAAATTCCTGAAGACTGGTGAGTTGGCGAATCTCTCCCGGCAGGCCATTCCACAATCTGGGAGCGGCAGAAGAGAAGGTCCTCTGGGTAACGGTTGTCAGTCTAGTTCTTGCTGACTGTAGTAAATTCTTCCCAGAGGACCTGAGCGTGCGGGGCGGATTGTATGGGAGAAGGCGATCCCTTAGGTAACCTGGACCCAAACCATGTAGGGTTTTAAAGGTAATAAGCAACACTTTGTACTTCGCCCGGAAACTGATTGGCAGCCAGTGAAGAGATTTTAAAACTGGTGTAATGTGGTCACCCCTAGATGTACCGGTGACCAACCTGGCTGCCATATTTTGAACTAGTTGAAGTTTCAGGACTAGGCAAGAGGTAGCCCTATGTACAGCGCATTGCAGAAGTCGAGCCTCAAAGTTACCAGCGCGTGCACTACTGATTTTAGGTCTTCCAACTCTAGGAAGGGGCGCAGCTGGCGTATCAGCTGAAGCTGATAATAGGCACTCCTGGCAGTCGCATCTATCTGAGCTGTCATTTGGAGCGACGGATCCAGGAGCACCCCCAGTGCAAGCCTATGGGGGAAAAAACAGACAACAAGATGACAGCCCGGCAGCCCGGTCAACCAGCTGTCAATAATGTTGCACGAAGTTTACAAAATTCATATAAAATACAGGGTTGGAGGGACTGATCTGAAATTTGGCTCACATGTCTAGCACATGTTGCTACATATATTTGCCAAATTTTAGAACAATCCCTCCACCCTTGTATTTTATATGAATTTTTAAAACATCGTGCACCCTTTTTGACGGATCTCTGAATGCACGTGGCGAGCTGTCATTCTGAGCTGTCAGAAGTTAAACAATGTTTTTAAAAAATCATATAACATATGCGGTTGGAGGGATTGTTCTGAAATTTAATACACATACTTAGGCATACCCCATAAGCACTGTGACCAAGCTTCAAGTCTGTAATTTTTAAAATACTGAACTTTTAGGCCTTTCTGTCTCAAAAAATCAGCTCTGTAGGGCAAAATAGGGCTCTGAATTAAATAACGGATATCTTATCGGATATCCAATATGATATGATACAATAAACCTCCAATATAATTGGATCCGATTTTTTTTAAGTGATTTCCAATAACAATACGATACGATAATTTTGGGCGTGCACACCCCTGTTCAAGAGGCAGCTTGACACTCATCTGTCAGGGATGCTTTAAGGTGGATTCCTGTATTGAGCAGAGGGGGGGCGTGGATTCGATGGCCTTAAAGGCCCCTTCCAACTCTACTATTCTATGGTTCTGTATACAATGGCTTCTGGAGGGCTGTCTTATATGGCTGATGGTCTGTTGCTGGCCGGCTGACTACACATGTTGTTCAGGTTCAATGTAGTTGTGCCTGCCTGCTTTATTCTTTGCATTTGCTAGCAGTAGTTTTGTTGATAGACATTAGCCTGTGCCAGTTGGTACGTAATTCTAGTTTAATTCCTGATTTAGTTTAAAAAAGAAAGAAAGAAAGAAAATTATTCATCCCTAAGCCACCTTCTGTGCAGTTTCAAAAGTAGCAAGTTATTTTGGGGGCATATTAGGGGGAAAGGGACAACAGGGGGCTTAAAAGGCCAAAGCACAACATGTTTTAGCTGTGCTGAGCTAGAGAAGGTCCTTATGGGTTAACATTGCCAGATGTTATAAGCACGTTCAGTTCCAAGGCTGCCCTAATATTCACAAACAACAGCACTTGCACACACATGCTCCTGATGCTTGGGGATGGGATGGAGGAGGCAAGATATATTATAATTTTCATTATTGATGTATTTCAAAATTGCTAACCTGTCCTTCAGTCCATAAACGGGCCCTCAAGGTGCTTCACAACAGTACAAAGCATGAACACAGCGAACATCCAACGATTAAAATCCACTGTAAGATAAAATCACCTCTCTGGTTCTCTCCAGATGTGTTGGATAAAACTCCCAACGCCCAGTCAGCATGATCAGATAGGAGTCATAGTCAAAGATATTTGGAGAGGATTGGATTGGGGAAGGCTGAAATACCAAGTGGCCCAAAAGTAGGTATACAGTATAGTACTCACACCTCCCATCAACATTCTAAATAACTGTATACTTACTTTTGGGGCACCCAGTACATAAAGTTCTAAGTTTTTTAAAAAGTCATATTCCTCCTCAGTTTATTAATCTTCATAAGATCATATCTAGCTGAGCTGGAGTCTAGATCCACATTGTATATTGTATCTCCTATATATTTCCTCAATTAATTCTCAAAACCCGTGTCTGACTGTTAATGAATTTTCCAATTAATTCACTGATCTTTTGGATCTAACTATTAGCTCTTACGCCAATGGGCATGGTGGGTGGGGTGGGTGGAGAAGGGTTTTTCATTTATCCTGTAATTGCTAATTATTTCATATCATCCACCTGAAGTTTCTGAAGTCTGAAAGCCCAAAGTAAAATTGTTAAAAGTCCTAAAGACATTTCCATTAAAGTCCATTGGAGTTCTACTGATGAAAATTCTGACCAGCAAAATATCTCAAACTATGCCAATATGAGCAAGATTTCCTAAAACCTTTGCTGGGTCTCTCTTTTCCTCTTCCTTTTCTGCAACATTTTTGTCATTAGGTATTGCTATGTCAATGAGGTAGTTGTGTTTTTCTTTTATATGTATGACTGTTGTGTCTGATCACTTGCAAAGTAGTGTCTTGTCCCAGAATTGTTCTGTTCCAACATAGCATGGCTTGGCTTGACTTGTTTGAGTGTGTCTGCATCTCCTAGGCTCTGAAAGCATCTCTCTGGAAAGCACCTGCTGGTTGCATGATCGAGGAGGCCAGGTTCTGTGAGTGCATAGTTGTCCTTGACAGGAGGACCTTGCACTTGCTAGAGTAAGGTGAACAGATGTGAAGAGGCTGCAATCCTACATTCATTTATCTGGGAGTAAGCTTTATTGAAATCAACAAGAGTTATTTCTAAAGTTTCTTTGGGCAGTTTTCTTTGGGTCCCTGATTTCTATTCTCTATACACTGAGGCAGTGTAAATTCAGGATATACTTGGATAAAAGGAGGGAAAGATCCTCATCTAGCCTTGTGATAATGGGCATCTGTTCTGGCCTTTCTTTGTATTGCTACTGACCATGGTTTTGTTTATATGGCTAATGTACCAGAGATATAATGACACATTTTTAGATTTGTTTCTCACTGATAAACCAGAAGTTGAAACAAGCTAAGAGGTGAGAAGTGACTACAACAAGCCTTTAGTCAATTTTGTTCCATGGTTAATGTTTGCAGGGTAATCGTATTTTATACTCTTCCTGCATGCTAAGTTGGCTAGTTTGTTGTACTAGATTTTTCTGCACTTGTCAACTGCTTCATTTGTTCAGTGAAACTGTGCATATGGATAAGAGAAACGTGATGGGGAAAGAGTGTTAAATGTTAGGAAAGTTGGGACTACAGTCATCCAGTGAAGGATTTGCAGTCAGAAAACATATTTGAGGGAAGGGGAAACTATCACACAGAGCATAGCAAAAGTTTCAAAGTACAGCAAAAACTACAAAAGTAGGAGTGAGTAAAGTTAATTTCAGATACGTTGAATGTCTCACTTGAATGATTTTAACATGAAGATGTTGTGTAGAACAGGTTTGTCTTAATTGTATGCTGTGAAATCAAACATCTGACCAAGGCCATGTTTGGATGAGCATGCCCCCTTGGGGGACGGCCACGTTGGTGGGCACGCCACCTTGAAACGGCCATGTTATCCTCCTTTTTGGTTTCTTAAATATGGTCACTCTAAGTCCAACCCCTTGCTGAATGCAGGAATCCACCTTAAAGCATACCTGACAGATGGCTGTCAAGCTGCATCTTGAATGTCTCTAGTGTGGTAGAGCCCTCAACCTCCCTAGGTCATTGGCTCCATTGTTGTATTGCTCTAACAGTTAGGAAGTTTTTCCTGATGTCCAGCCGGAATCGGGCTTCCTGTAACTTGAGCCCGTTATTCCATGTCCTGCACTCCAGGATGATCAAGAAGAGATCATGGTCCTCCTCTGTGTGATAACCTTTTAAGTACTCTCCTCAGTCTTCTTTTCTCCAGGCTAAACATGTCCAATTCTTTCAGTCTCTCCTCATAGGGCAAAGTTTCCAGGCCCTTGATCATTCTCGTTGCCCTCCTCTGAACCCCACCCCCCAGCTTGTCAGCATCTTTCTTGAAGTGTGGTGCCCAGAACTGGATGCAGTCCTCAGGATGAGACCTAACCAGTGCTGAATAGAGGGGAACCAGTACCTCATGCGATTTGGAAGCTATACTTGTATTAATGCAGCCCAAAATAACATTTGCTTTTTTGCAGCCACATCACACTGTTGGCTCATATTCAGCTTGTGATCTACAACAATTCCAGGATCCTTCTTGTTTGCAGTATTACTGAGCCAAGTATCCCCCATCTTGTAACTGTGCATTTCATTTCTTTTTCCTAAGTGTAGAACGTGGCATTTATCTCTATTAAATTTCATTCTGTTGCTTTCAGCCCACCACTCCAGCCTATCAAGAATCACTTTGAAGTTGGATATCTAATACCCATCTTACCTTCCGGTCGCCCTGCTACCCTGGGGATCTTGGGGAACGATCCAGGCCACCCACAGAACCTTTCCTTGCTCCTATGTAATGCCAGGTCGGTTAAAAACAAAACAAACATAATCCATGACCTCCTCAAAGAAGAGGAGGCCGACCTGGCATGTTTCACAGAGACCTGGCTGGGAGATGACAGTGCCCCAATATGGGCTCAGGCTCTCCCAGCTGGGTACTGTGTTAGTGAGCAGGTGAGGGAAAGTGGGCGGGGGGGCGGAGTAGCTGTGGTCTACAAAAGCAATCTTAACCTGACCAGACATCCTGTCCGGGAACTGAATCACATCGAGTGTGTATACCTGAGTCTGAAGGCCAGGGATAGACTAGGGATTCTGTTAGTGTACCAGCCACCCCACTGCCTATCAGACTCCCTGGCCGAGCTCACGGAACTGGTCTCGGAGCTGGTGTTGGATTCACCCAGGCTTTTGGTCCTGGGCGATTTCAACATCCCATTCGAGGCCGGTTTGTCAGGTGGAGCTCAGGAGTTCATGGCATCCATGACAAACATGGGCCTATCCCAATTGGTCTCTGGACCCACACATTCAGCAGGTCACACCCTCAATGCTGTTTTCAGTTCCGAACAGACGGATCTGTGGGCGGAGGTATTGAATACCTCCGAATTGTCATGGACAGATCATTTTCTGGTCAGGGTTAGTATCACGCCCTCGAAGGCTGATGGATCCTTCTGGATTCCAGAAAGCCTTGGAGGGTTCCATGGCTGGTATCGTCGACGATCCTGTAGAAGCCCTGGTCAATAGATGGAATCAAGACCTAACTAGGGCTATCGACACGATTGCCCCCAAACGTCCTCTCTGGCCCGCTTCTACTAGGTATACAGAAGACCTCAGGGAGTTGAAGTGGAAAGGATGACGACTGGAGCGCCGATGGTGGAAAACTCGACTTATATCCGACAAGACATGACATAGAGAACATCTTCGTTTCTATGGAGTGGCAATACGTGCAGCGAAGAAAGCTTTCCTCTCTGCATGCATTGCGTCTGCGAATTCACGTCCAGCAGAACTGTTCAGGGTGGTGAGGGGTCTAACTCAGGCTCCTTCTCCCCTGAATCCGATTTTAGAGCCTTCGGTAGTTCGCTGTGATGCTTTTAACGATCATTTCTCAGATAAAATCTCTCGGATAAGAGCCGACTTAGATGCCATTGTTATAGCAGAGGCTGACAGTGGAGTGTCCAGTGACTCTGCGAGTAGGATTACACTTGATCAGTTTCAGTTGGTGAGTACTGAGGATGTGGACAAGGTACTTGGATGTGTGTGGAAGACGACTTGCTCTCTCGATCCCTGTCCTTCCTGGCTGGTCGTCCAGGGAGGAGATGCAGTTAGACCACATTTACAACATATTATTAATGCATCTCTCAGGGAGGGGAGCTTTCCATCATGTTTAAAAGAGGCGGTGGTAAGGCCGCTTCTAAAAAAGCCCTCCCTGGATCCTCTGGACCTTAATAACTACAGGCCAGTATCAAATCTTCCATTTTTGGGCAAGGTGATCGAGAGAGCGGTTGCCTTTCAACTCCAGGCAGTCTTGGATGACACTGATTTTCTAGACCCATTTCAAACCGGCTTCAGAGCAGGATACGGAGTTGAGACCACTTTGGTTGCCTTAGTAGATGATCTACACCTTAGTATTGACAGGGGGAGTGTGTCCCTGCTGGTACTCCTGGACCTCTCAGCGGCTTTCGATACCATCGACCATGGTATCCTTCTGGAGCACCTGGGGGAATTGGGAATCGGGGGCACTGTGCTTCAGTGGTTCCGATCCTATCTCTTGGGCAGGTTCCAGATGGTGATGCTTGGGGATAGCTGCTCTTCAAAAAAGGAGTTGCTATGTGGTGTACCGCAAGGTGCCATCCTTTCCCCAATGCTGTTTAACATTTACATGAAACCGCTGGGAGAGATCATCCGGAGGCATGGGGCGGGGTGCTATCAATATGCTGATGACACCCAAATATATTTCTCTATGCCTTCAACATCGTCAGCTAAGGATAGTATGTCTCCTCTGAACGAATGCTTGGAGGCGGTAATGGGCTGGATGAGGAAAAACAAACTGAAGCTGAATCCAGACAAGACTGGCCTGTATTTTGGAGATATCCTCTACTTGATGGGCTTTCCAATCTGATACCATGTACTAAGAACTAACTTTGAAGTCTGCAGAGCTGTCTTGATTGACTATTCATTAGTCATCTCCTCATTTGGTTTAAGTCAGTCTATTTTAAGTGGTATACCAGTTATGGAGTTCCTTGGTGGGTCATATGTGTTTTATCCTAATTCTAGAAGATATTAACCACAACACAAAACAATGAAACAGACAAAGGTAATCAGTCAGATTCATGGAGTCAGACTAAGAGAGGAGTGGTCAAGATAGCAGGTAAAGATCAAAACGCAGTTCAGAGACATTATACAATCCTGAAGAAGGGTCAAGAAACAGTCAAAGGGCCAGAAGCACAGAGATTCAATCACAAGACACAGATAGGCTACACAGTAGTAAAAACTAGTAAGATAATGGCTGAATTCGGACAACACGATAGTCAATGATGGGGAAATAATAAACTTTACAGTTCAACTAGGGGGTACTCCTCACACAACATGGTAATAAATAATCAACTGTGGTGTGGATTAGGATCAGTGCTGAGTTGACTATGGCAGCATTCGGACGACACGATAGTCAATACAACTGACGATTGTTTCCCCCCACCCCAGTTGCTTATTTTGTTGTCCGAATTCAGCCATTGTTTCCCACACTGGCTAGGCAGACACTGAATGCTTTTATCACCAGAGCTTGCTGGGTCCCACCCAGACTCAGCTGCAGTACATTATGGTCATCTGGCCAGAGCCCTACTCATGAAGAATTGCTTTCTCCTGAGGTGCATTTTTGTTTGTTTGTTTGTTTTTGGCAAATGGGCACTCCTTCACCTGGACATGATCTGAGCCTGCATCTTCAGGCACAGGCATTATTTGGGCTTGAGTGGTGGCTCTTCATCGCCTGCTGGCTCAGATGCAGAACATCTCACCTTTTGAGGGGGATGGTATGAAGTCCTCTCACCTGAGGGCCCAGGGCCGTCTTAATCAACCCTAGGATCCCTTGAAGCACCTTGTTCCTTAGGGACATTTGGCTCCAGATAATCATTTGAGGAAGGGGCATGACACTTTCTGGCAATGATGAGAGTTGCAGTTCAGCACATCTGGAAGGCATCAGGATGGGGAAGGCTGCTCTAAAAGAGAGGAGAAGGTAGTCCTAAGTTGTTCATCTTCAGTTTTCTGCAGTCCCACAGTCATCTCTGCATATCATATTCTCCAACCTGTCCACATGTTTTATCTGCATTAGGAGAATAAGAAATTCACCTGCAATTTCTGCCTCTTTAGGGAGGATGTGGCATTGAGTCTTGTGAGTCTTAGCTCATAACTGTCCTGCTTTTTGGTGCTTGTCTGAAAGCTGTAGAGCCTTAACTGTTTTGTTTGCAAACTGTAGGGGTTTTGTTCATTTAATAAAGATAAGGAACCATCAGAAAGAAGAGCTGGCCCTTGAAGTTGTCCATCAACAGCACTTGGACAGCAGATTGAGGCAGGCACATAGATCACCTGGTCACAGTCTTCCATACTAAGGTGAGATGGACTGTATTTCTATTCAATTCTAATAATTATCTCTGAATTTGAAACAATACCTATACATTAGCACATACAATTTTTATGTAAATGCATGCCCTCTCTTGCCCTCTTTTTTAGTGATTCATGGGTGATCAACCTAACAGAGACACATGCAAGAGACATAACTTTTGGTGTGCTTAGCTGAGTCAAACAAGAGATTCAGACCCCCTCTACAAGAATTCAGTTTGACACCTGGTTCTTCGATTATGCGCATCTTCTCGGAAGTGCTTTATGGTAAATGACTGTACGCGGGAGGTAATTGAGCGCACAACTGGTGGCCTTACCGGTTGTTTGAAATGCACTTTAGAAGTAGTTAATGTGGAGAATCACTTGTTTACATAGTCAAAATGCCCTTTAACAGGGCCGCAGCAAAATAAAACTCACTATTTAACGCGCATTCGATAATGCGCATAATTGAATAGATAACGCGCCTCAACTCCCGATTTGCGTTCCGCTCATGTAGAGGTAAAAATTTTAATGAGACTTGAAAGAGCTTTAAACTTCTCATGTAGAGGCAGCCTCAGTAACACAGGTCCTAGTCTGAATAGTAACTTCACTCTGGTTTCATGATTGAATTTGACCAAACCATCACGGTAAAGTGCTCTCCATCCTATTCCAGTAAACTGGAACAATTCTGGATGCTTGATGTCAAGAAGGTGGATAGGGAGACATTTTTCTCCCTCTCTCAAAATACTAGAACCTGGGGTCATCCCATGAAGCTAATTGGACAAATAAAAGAAAATACTTCTTCCCACAGAACATAGTTAAATTATGGCTTTCACTACCAGAAGATGTACTGATGGCCACCAATTTGGATGGCTTTAAAAGGGAGTTGGATAAATTCCTGGAGGAGAAGACTATCAATGGCTACTAGCCCTGATGGTTATGTGCTACTTCCAGTATCCGAGGCAGTAAGCCTGTGTGCATCAGTTTCTGGGGAACATGGGTGGGAGGGTGCTGTTGCACCATGTCCTGCTTTGTTGGTACCTGGTCGAGCGCTGGTTAGCCATTGAGTGAACAGAGTGCTGGACTAGATGAACCCTTGGTCTGATCCAGCATGGCACTTCTTATGTTCTTATGATTAAGATAAATGAAAAAGCCTTTTTGGTCTGTAGGAAGTGGCCATGTGCTATCAGCATGGTTGTTTAGCTTATACAGATTATTGCATCTAAGAGGGCTAATTCCTAATGACTCATCTGAAGGAAATTCCACACATTATTCAAAGGTTCAGGATTTCAAGTGTCAACCCTTTCCTGCCATTCACAGACATTTTCTTGATAAACTCCAGTGCTGGAAATGGCAGCTATTTGGCAGCATCTTAATTACATACAAGGAAATGTTGCACTGCATAAATTTGAATAATATGTATTGTGATGTAATGTGTTTCCACATTGTGAAACACAGATCATATCAAGCAGCCTTACCCAACCTGGTGCTGTCCAGATGTGTTGGACTACAAATCCCATCATCCCAGCCATGATGACCACTGGCCATGCCAGCTGTGGTGGAGGGAAATGTCATCCAACACATCTAGAGGGCAACAAGTTGAGGAAGGCTATTAAAGTGAAACAATCTTCAGAGCATCACTAGAAGATGGAGGTCTTTCAGCAGGTTAGAAGGCCCAGGTCCAATTCTGCACAGCCAAACAGACACTGCAAAGGCTGCAAGTTGGCCATGGAGTCAAGCAATAGAGGTGTGCATTTAATTCATATAACAAATGGAAAATTGAAACATCATTTTATGTATTACTAGTAAAGAAATAAATGCCGGAGTAACAAATTAGCTCAAAAGGTTGTCATTTTTATTGATTAGCTTTGATTTCCCCAGCAGCCAGAATAAGTCAGGTGAACAATATTGATGTGTTGTGATTTTATTAGTATGTTTTGATTTTACTGGTGAGCTATCCTGGGAGGATTTGTGTCCTTAAGGACAGATGATGATGATGATGATGATGATCATCATCATCATCATCATCATCATCATCATCTCTATACTGCCCCATAGCCTAAGCTCTCTGAGAGGTTTACAACAATTCATAAAAGAAACAGTACCAAAATGAGACAACAATGAAAGATAATAACAAGAATTTTGTGGCAATCCTCTTAGGCATTGTTTTCAGAAAGGTAAATAGAGCATGTTTGAGCTAACCTGGTGGTGAGTCAGGAAGCAGGGCTTGTGGTTTTCATTAAGAGCTTCCCTGAACTCTTCTCCTGGAGTTTGAGGCCTAGTCACAAAATCAATGAGGAAGGAGGACAGGATCCAGTTCTTCAGGAACTCCATTTATTTTTTAGCTAAACAGACAATGGACAGAATAATTTTCAAATCCACAGTTGTCAGTGATAAACATGTGGCCGTCTCAAGACAAGGCCGGCAAAGGAGCTAAGCACCTTTATACCCCAGTGCCTTCTAATTGTCCTGGGGCCTGGCATCTGGAGAGTAAGAACTGACATTTCTCGTTTTTAAAACTGAAAATGGAGTCTTGAAAAGTCCCAAAGAGCCTTGTCTTTCCATTTCTATATAGGACAAGTTGCATACTGTAAGAGTAGACTGGAACAAAATGTACCATGCTAGATGCGTCTGTGGGATGAATAGTTTTTTTAAAAAAACCTACAGATAGCCAAGTAGCCCTAAAAAACAGTGCATCTTTGGATAATCCCTGTACACAATCCACCTACATATTTATTTGCTATAGGAGAAGAGGCTTTCAGCAGTATGAATACAAAAACTCTGATGTTATTCTGGGGTTGTAACAAATCTTTCCCCTTTAATTCAGCTGCCCATTTTTGTCTTCGAGATGGGGATAAAGCACTGTAGGGACTATCATCAGGGTTTCATAAACCATAATAATCTTTCAGTATTTGCTGAGTGGTCTAGAGATGACATCAAACAATGTACCGTAGGTAGGTGATTAGGAAATATCTTTTCTCCTCTTTGAGAAGATAAAAATAACATAGATAAAAGGAACATCTCCTTTAGAAAGCAGAATTCAAGTAATTTCAGGTGGAAGTCCACACACACAAAAACGTAAGTATTGTTGAAATGATGAATCGCCTCAGAAGCATAATCTATTTATCTGCATGTTCTTGTGATTCCTTTGAAGTCTTGTATCTTAGGAAATAATATATATTAGAGACCTTTGAAATAAGTTCACTTTTCCTTTGAGATCAGTGTACTGATTCTCCCTCCCTCTCTCCCTCCCCGCCTCCCCCCCTCCCTCCCTCCCCCCCTCTCTCTTTCTCTATCGCGCACATATTGTTTCCCCCTTAATTATATCTGTAGCTTTGCTTTTCCTGTATATAACATCAGATACACTTCTGTTGAGAAACAATGGCCTAGTTTTCAGGACCAAGCTGGAAAAGACATGGAAATCCGTGATCAACTGTTCTGATGCCTTTAGCCTACATCATGGATGAATGGAGCTTCATGCTGTTACCAGGTGCAAGGTCGCACCTGATTCTGGCCCCACCCCCAGAATCAGGCACACTGGCATCTGGAGGCAAGACAATCAGCTTGCCCAATGTCAAGGATGGAGGTCAGCAGCTTCCTTCAAACCTTAAAGGCAGCCAGGGTGGAAGATGGGTGAATTGGAGTCAGGTTGTGATGAGGGGGAATGGAATAGGGCGAATATTGTTCTATTTTCCTGATCAAAATTGCCTCACCATGGGCTGCTAAGAGCAGCAGGGACAGAAAGCTAGGTATCAGCAGCGTACCAGTTTATTTTCCTCAAAGAGGAAAATTTGCAGCTGGGGAGTTGATTTGGAAAATGGCACAAGGGGGAGGGATTAACCCCACAGTTCTGATTCAATTTGGCTCCTCACAGACGGCTGCTTTTAAGTATTGAAAAGGACATTGGGAGATCCCAACATGAATCCCCATATTATTTCTACTTTCGTCCTCTATGAGATAATGAATCTATGTCTGAGCTATGCCACTGCACATGATTGAATGCTTCTCCATAAATAATAAAAATAACAACACACACAAACTTAGCATGATAGAGATAAGGATATGCTAAAATCCTTCTCCTTGACACCTAGTTTTCTATATTGGGGAATGTTTTTGTACGGAGGAGTATTCAGTCGTGCAAGCCCCCACATACAGTCTAAGTGGTACTGACCACAGACAAGATTATCATCTCATTGAGAACTGGATGAGTGTACCAGCTCTCAACTTGCACCAAACTTTCTGCCAAGCATAGTAGAGAGGTCAGTCATTTTCTGCCATATCTAGGACACTTAGTTATTCATGTGTGTTTGTTTAGTGTCATTAATCCAGGGCTAAGACAAAGTCATTCAAGTGTTTCTCCTAACATCTCCCAAACATTCAGATTAGCTTACTTTAATGTGTTGGAGATGGGGTTTCCACAAACTTCACTCACACAAAATTCCATTGTTGCAAAATAGGGCAGTTAGATTCTTGGCTGGAATGAGATGCATGGAAGTTATCTCACCAGAGCTGAAACATCTGCACCATATTTCAGGGTGTCTCCAGGCACAATTCAGTGTGCTGGATTTGTTGTTGACTTATAATGCCTTCTATGACCTGGTTCTCTATGAGGTAGAGTCCTTCTTGGTGTGAATGTAGGGCTAAATGAACACATGTCGAGTAGTGGCATTCGTCCAGTCCAGGATAACTGAGGGCTCAACGTGTGTACTGGAATGGGGCCATGAATGCTGGCTTCATCCCCAACAATTCCATGCATGCTGGCCCCACACCCCTCAGTTCAGACTTTGCCGTGTTGAACTGGACAGGTCTGAAAGGGAGTTCTACTCATGTTCACATGATTCTCTGCACGATTCCTGATTCCCGCTTTTAATCTATCACTTTGATAGCATGTCTACATGTTCCAAGCTGAGAAGAAAACTTGCACCATTTAATATAATTTTAGTAATTGTCAATATATTGTGTGAACTTAGATGCCCATTTTACATCTCTGACCTGGCTATGCCCAGGGCAGGTGCCTTTCTCACCCCCACCCTAGATATGCTATTGCCCATAAGTGAGGCCTCCAGTATACTGATTGCTAAGTGTAAGACTAGGGAGGTACTAATATAAGTGTTCTTCCACATACATCCTTTAAACCACATTAGTAATATGACTACATCTATCCCTGCTTCAAAGATGAACTTTTACATGCAGTCTATGAACTGTCTGCATTTACTGCAAGTAATTCTGAAAGCTGCATATGTTTCTGTCACTTTGTGGCATCTGAAAATGAAATCTTCTCCACCCAGAAGGGAGGGAATTTGCCTTTGCATGAGGCATTTGATTTAGAGGAGAGGTACATAGGCAGGGATTCATTCAGTTTTCATCAAAAATTCATCAAAGGGGTGGCAACTCTACATAATGTTTCTCCTTATGACACAGATGAGTCCATTTCATTAACATTTTTTAAAAAAATTAAATGGTGGCTGCTTTCTATTCCTACTCTTCAGAGCTGAGGCTGGTAAAATTTATATACCTTGAAGGACTGAAAATTGTTTCGTCTGTATCGAACTGGAGTAGTTTATCTGAATGCACAGGCTTACTAGGTGCATTTGATGAGATGCTCAGGGCCATGTGCTGCATTATGATTTAATGGCAGAATGCTCCCACTGTTTAATCCTGCATTTGAAAATATGAGGTAACAAACCAATTGACCAGAACAAGGCTGTGAACATGCTGCAGTTTTCATGAAAGCACATGGAGTGTGGTGCTGGATGCAGAATTGGAGCCTTAGGCCCTTTCCACACCAGGCATTTTGCCTGGGATGGCCCCAGGCTGGTCCCTGTGCTCTGATGGTGTGCATTAGGTACTTCTGGGATCTCCCTCCCTCCTTCCCTCCCTCCCTCTACACCCCTATGCTATAGAAAGGGCCTTAGATTTCATTTATTTTAAAAATCAAGTTTCTAAAAATAAGAACATAAGAAGAGCCATGCTGGATCAGACCAAGGGTCTATCTACTCCAGCATTCTGTTCACACAGTGGCCAACCAGCTGTCCACTGGAAAGCCACAAGCAGTACATGAGTGCAATGCCATCAAGTTCTCCAACAACTGGTGTACATAGCCAAACTGCCTCTGATACTGGAGATAGCATAGAGGCATCAGGACTAGTAACCATTATTGATACCCTTTTCCTCTATAAATTTGTCCAATGTCCTTTTAAAACCATCCAAATTGGTGATCAATACATCTTGTAGTAGTGAATTCCATAGTCTAAGTATATGCTGTGTGAAGAAAGTACTTCCTTTTATCTATCCTTAAGCTTCATGGGTGACCCCTTTGGTTTCTAGTATTATGAGAGAGGGAGAAAAATGTCTACCTGTTGACTTTCCCTCTACCATGCATAATTTTGTACACCCGGCGCGCCACCCTGGAGTAGGCCGCGGAGCCCACTGGTAGTAGCCGCCGGCCCCGGACGGGAGCGAACGGGCCGGGAAGGTAAGGGCCCCCCTCCCCCCCCGCTGTCCACTTTCATCGGCGGGCGCCCGCTGGCGCCCGCCAATGGAAGCGGCGGTGGGCGCCAGTGGGCGCCCGCCGATCCACCGATCCGCCGAACCGGTTCGGAGCCTTTTCGGACCGGTTCGGATTGGATCGGCCGATCCAGCTGTCAGATCGGAAATCGGATAATTTATCCGATTTCCCACTGGACCGGACTCGGATCGTGGATCGGGTCCGATCCAGTGCACATCCCTAATTGAAACCATACTTTTTAAAAATTGAAACCATACTTCACTCTTGTACTCAAAAATGTACTTCTGCCATCAGTTCCCAGAACCATGGGAAACATCCAGAAATGTGCAATACCCTAGTTTAATCTCACCTCTCATCATCTTCCCCAGTCAACGAGGGCTTGGGGCGGGGCCGTGCTTTCTGGTCAATGGCAATAGTTGTGAAATTCTTCTTTATCTGTCAGCTGTATTGTAGGTCACATCAGGGAATCTTGGTGCATCCTTACTCTCTCACTATGATGTCTCCATCAATATATTGACAGAAGGGGGAGACCAATGAGGTCCCTTCCAAGTCTAGGATTCTGTGGTGGTTCACTTTTTTCAAAGGAGCCCAAAAAAGAGGCCTTCTTCTCCTTCTCTCTTTAATTTTTCAAGGCACTTTTGAGTCCCTCTCTTCATGGTACACAAATGTGTCTTACAATTACTGAAATAAAGGAATCGGGGAAAGATGAGCCTATCAAGCAAGTGTAGGCACTTAGGAGCTACTCCTGAAGCCTATCAGTATATAGCTATCTTTTCCAAGTGATCTTAGATTTTCTTTCCATGACAGATCATCACATAGAAGAGTGTGGGTCATTAATATGTGGCACAGGACACAGCCCTAAAACCAGTAAAGCCAAGAACCTTTATGCAGGGCTGCAATTCTGCAGTGCCACAGCCTTGTTAAAGTGACACGGACATGACAGATCTTGTAAGAAAAAGTATAGTGAGTGAGGTGTATTTCAGGAAAGCATCAGCTAAGCCTTTTTTTTTTAACTAAGATGACTTACAGAAAGTCACCAAGAATTAGAATCCTATTAGGCAAATCAGATTTTGGTCACCTCTAATTTGACATGACTTTGTCAGTGACTTTCATATTGTGTTAGCTATTTAAAAGAAAAGGGGTGGGGTGGGCAAAAGGGGAAGGAAGAAAGTGCCAGTTCTTTGCCAAGCATGGGAGAGAGACTACCCTAATGGAATTCAAGGGTGACCAGCAAAAGAGACTGGGAACCCAAATAAGTAGCCCAGCCATGGTAATGGTGATATGAAGGTCCACCATTAATCTCTGATTCATACCAGTATAATACGGTTCACAAATATCAGAACTAAATATCAGCCCTATCAGCTGCAATAATTCTGCCTTTTACGCACTGCTCAAATGACCACTTAAACACACACACACACCATGAAAGCTAGCAAACTTATATTGATTTGAAATTAAGGTTCAAATACACAATGTCTGTTTTAGAATATTTCCCCATGTATTTGCAAACATTCAGAGCAGCCTCTCTCAAACTGACACCCAAGGCCTGTTCATACATGCATGACCACCCCTTCTTGATTTCCTTATACTGATTCTAGAACACTTGAAGACTGGCAACTCAGTGTGTGACTTGGACACACTGAAAAGTATACGATATCTGCCTGTGGTGTTGTATCTATAATGCCCATTCACACATGCAAGACATCATTTGATGTCGCAGTCCTAAGGTGTTCAGTCAGCATGTGTGCACCAGCACTTAGTTGGTTTGCTGTACCTTGGGAGTGAAAGTCGAAGGGGTGTGGGATAGCACATAGCGCTGCCCACTATTTCCCTTTTAGGAGCATGGCTGACCCTTAGAAGTTTCTGGTTGAGTAAGAAGCCAGTGCACTTCCATTGATTTCTAAATGACTAGGATCTGATATAATAACTAGCATATGAGGAACAAGCATAAACTAGATACCTTTTCCCTGATATACTAGCTTTCCTCATTCAGTAATGTTGTAAAATGGTGTGCATGCCATTTGTATCCTGGATTAATATAAGCCCAAAAGAATATTATCATCGATTTTACTGGATATCTGGATTGGGAAGTCTTGTTGCGTTGCTGCACACCTCTGTTCACTTGGGCACACGATGGGTCAATAGGGTCTTTAGCCTGAAGTGTGGGGCACACCTAGTGGACAGACACTAAACGGGGCATATCTTCCACTCAAATGGGAAACTTTGCTCAAACAGTTCTTCAAAGTCCAAAAGCAAGCACTTTCTTTGATAGCCTTTGTTCTCCAAGCCACACACATATGCATTAATTAGAAAAAAGAGAAACGTCTTGGTTAGTAGACCCGTCCCACAGAGCATGGGTCAGTATACAAATCCTAACAGGCATAACTGAGAAGATAGAAAATGGCAACGCTTGAGGAAATTAGCATTTACCAAATAAGGAAGGGGAGGTGGCATTATAGAAATGGTGGAGCAAGGGATTGGAATGCTGTAAGACCAAGAAAGCTTGGGTGCTACTGATAATGGTGGACCACTGGAGTGGATATGGATAGACTTTAGGAGAAAAGGGAAAGAAATATAATTGCCTAACGCCAGAGGAAGGGGAACCCAAAGGACTTCACTTCCTAGTTGGTTACCAAGAGTTAGAAAACTGAGGCGTGCAGACTACCCCTCGGGTTTTTCAGCTTTAGTTGTAAATAATGGGGCAATAGTGTGACAACCTTGTGTGCTTGTCGACAACATGCTGCACCATGCTGGCCGCAGACACCCAAATCACTGGTGTCTAGTGGTCGAGGAAGGGGTGACTGAATGGAGGCTAAGCCATTATTAGGTACCATGGCACCACTTTTGTTGTTGTTGTTGTTTAAAAACAACTCAGGGATCCTCCTTCAAATTTCCAATTACATCCAGGGATTTATAATTCTGCTCAAGACTTTTTGTTAGCTGCTTCCCAATGCTCTATGCTTCATGTGGGACCAATTCCAACCTTATGGCACCTAGTCAGAGGACTACATGAGTCACAGTCCTCTTACTAGGCGTCCTAAGGTTGGAAGATTGAGCTCTATCATCATGGAACCCAGCCCTGAACTTAATGAGGCCCTATACCAGGGGACAAGCTTTTCTCTCTGGGTATGCACGTCCAAGGGGTCAATCTGGGGCAAATGGAGCAGGAGAGTAGAGGACTCTGGCCCTGGAAATATGGCACAGACACCAGGATAGAGTGGAGACCAGGGATGTCAGAGAAATCTGCAATGGAATCAAATGAGCTTGGATTCTTATGAATCTGACCCACAGATTCCATAGTGGACCAGCTTTTCCCCAAGTGTCATGGATTCTGCAGACTTCCTTGACTTTTTCTTTTTCTTCTTTTACTTTCCAGAATTTTATACAAATTTTGTCGCAGAAAAATACATTACAAAGTTCAAAAATGCAAATTTCTCCCATAGGCTAAAACATGAACACGCACATGGGGGGTGCATTTGGAGGGAGGGATTTGTGCATTTTCAAATTCAGAAAATTGGAAACAAATCTGATTCTGTCAGTGAGTGAACAACAGAACGAAAGGCACCTGACAACCCACAAAACACAGACAAACAGATTTTACATAATCCGTACATTCTAGAGCTGTGCACAAGCAGCCTCTCAAAATTCTCCACCCTATTTGTGGGTAGAGAAATTGGGGGGACAATTTCACTGGGAGAGGAGAAATTCTCCCAAACTTTCTCTCCAGTAGGCATCACCATTGGCAAGTGTTGTGGAATAGCCTCCTCCTCCTCCTCCTCCTCCTCCTCCTCCTCCTCCCCCTCCTCCTTCTTCTTCCCTAAGGGTTTTTTTGTTGGCACTGCCACTACAAATGCCAACAACATCAACTGGTTTGGTAGCCTAGCCCCAATTCTGCGTCCTCCACAGCGCCCCATATATCTAGCATTATTCCAGGGCATTGAGCGGAGGGAATGCAACCACCATGAAGAAAATATGGAGAAAATTCTGAAAAGTGCTCTGTAATTTCTAGGAGGTAAGAAAAGAAAACCTCAGGAATTTCCTGAAAGTTTTCTTTCCCCATGGAAGGGGCTTCCATTTTTCTGCCTCATTCTCAGGGCATTGTATAATTTATTTTGAATGTGTGTTGGTGGAGTTTTTGACCTTACCTAATCACTGTAAGGTGGCTGAGGGAACTATCTACATTTTTTTTTCCTTTCTATTACACATCTCACCATTGCTCTACAGGCTGCCAGCACTTTCTGGGGGGGCGAGGTATTTACAGTGCTGGATTGGCACTGTCTCCCTCTCAAACCCTTCACTTTTCCTCCCCCAGGGTAGCGTCGGGTAATCCTGACACCAAGAAGGGGGCATGGGGTTTCTGGGTGGCCATTCGGGGACTAGAGCTGTCCCCGCCCTCTTCCTGGTGGAAGGTGACCAATCGCAGGTTGCCTTCCACAGGCACCACCCTTCCACACCTTCGCTGTGTCTGCAGAGCAAGGCAAAGGCCTGTCTTGATGCAGTCTTGCGCATCCTCAACTCGCTCCAGAGAAAAAAATTGGGCTAAGTCCCCAACTTTTTTTCTTCGCAGCTTCGGCAGAAAGCTATAATTTATGCCACGTCACCACACACCAACCCCAGGGCTTTCCGAGCATTAACACAGCCTCCTGATCTGAAAAGGCCCTATGGGAGAAATAAATTCATGATGCCTTTTCCATGGGCGGGAAGTGCAGAAGGCCGAAGAGGCTACAGGCTGTCAGAGAAGTGATTGTACAATGAAAGACAGGACACTCGCACACAAACTCCTCAGCCATCGCATAAGTAAGGGAAGCACAAGAACTCTTTACCAAACCCAGGAGAATTTCTCCGAAATTTCTTCTCCTTTGAATTTCTTTTTGAAGGCAATTTCTTTTCTATCAAATTGAATGAGAATGGTTAAAATTCTCATGGGAAAAATTTTCAGCACAGCACTGGTACATTCCTAGTGGAGAATCATGCTGGGAGAAAATGTCACGAGGATTGGTATTAAAAAATTAATTGGAACCTAAGACACACCGAAGCAGCAAGAATGGGCATCAACTGCCGAAACTGCAAGGCAGTTACAAAGATTGCCACAAAGGAAACAAAGAGCTCAGTGGCTCAGAGGATGGCCCCAGAATGAGTTGAAATACAGGGAACAAAGGTTTGGTTCTTACCACTGAATAGACAACATAGGGAGATTTCCTGATTATTTTTTCACCTAGCTTGATACAAGGGAGGGAGGGAGGGAGGTTTATTTTGGATGACACTTTAGGCAATGGAGGGGTTAATAACACACTCACTGTGCATTATGTTTCCGGTGCTTTCCACACGACATGTTGCCCCTCCCCCCGTCATTCAGCTGAAAGTCCTGGTGTCCTTTTGGGCTGCTCCTCCCTCCTCCCTCCCCCTTCCCTCAGTCCTCCAGCCATATCCCATGATACACCGCAAGTTCTGCCTGCTGTATAGGAGCAGCTAGGTTTTTTCCCACTACTCCTGCCGGGGAACTCTATGACTGACTGGAATAGTACACAGAGAGAGGGGGTTTCCTGACACACAATACTTTAAGCAATGGATTTCAGGATAAACAACTGAGCAGCCCGTTGTTTTCCCCCGTTGTTTAATTCACTGAAATAGCATACTGGCAGTTGTGTGTGTGTTGTGTGTTGCCTGCCACATGACACAATAAGCAACACAACTGACGGTTGATCCTCCCTCCCCCCCCCCCCGGTTGATTATCATGTCATCCAAACTGAGCCAGAGAGAGAGAGAGAGAGAGAAGCAGAGCCAAACCTGCAAACCATAACAAAATAACTTTAAGGGTACTCAGTACTTGACCTAGCTGAACACTTCAAGACTGGGCCAGGGCTTTTGATTGGCCTGGGTCAGTCGGCTGCTTAGTTGAATTGGACCAGGCAGGAATTTGCATGTTTTCCTGGATGTAGGGAACAGCCTGAAATTAATCAGGAAGCAGCAGCTATATTCTATGGCTTCTTTGCCTCTGCAGCAGTACCAGGGCCTTAACATTGTCCCTGGCAGCTGTCAGGCCTTGCCTGAGTTGCTGGGGTGATTCCAGAGAGCAAGCACACCTGGAGCTCCTCTATGGAACAGATGTGTGAAGAAAAGGAATATTCAGAATTATATAAAGGATTATTTAAATGTGAAAAGAAATAACTAAACAACAATAAGGTAACTTTAAAATGCTTTGAACTCTTGGTGTTTTTAGATTATTAAATATTTCATCTTAGGAATTCCTGTTTATGAAACTTCATAGCAAAATCTATTTCATGCCCAACCAGTATTTTCTTGTTTTCTAAGTACCAACATGGGATGACATTGTATCTCTGTTGCAGTCAATGGCAAAACTGCTATTGACCATAAAGTTTAACTGTAGTTCAGCCAATACTTTCGGTACAATTACTACAGAAAAAAAAGAAAAAAATAAATGCCACAAGATATGAAAAAGGAGGACCCATTCAGAGTCTGGAGACCACCAGCCTTCTACTGTGTATGATGAAAACAGGCACAACAAATAGTAAAAATGTTGAAGCCGAAGCCATGCTAGATGTAACTACAAACCTTCTATGGAATTCTTCCTCTCTTTAATTTTATGTGTTTTGCTGGAGAACAGTTTACAGCACCTTGATGGGCTCTAAATGAAAGCACTATGTTATAGTGATATGTACCCGCAATAACAACCAATATGTAAGGTTGAAGCTATATTGGGCTGTGATTAGCTGGTGTAATGGCACACATACTCCTACTGGCAATAAAAGACAAGGCTGTGGTGAATCATTGCACGTTTAGTTTTCTAATTTGATCACAGCTTCATGGCATATAAGCCTTTTAGATTATCTGGCTTGTAAGACTGAAAAAAAAGAAAAGAAAAGATATTGATTGTTGTGGCATGTTTTCTAATTCAATGGGCTGTTCATGACTATGCTTGAAGAATTCTTTCACTTTATCTGAGATTGGAGTTGTCACCAAAATTTTACCTTAAGCAAAAATTGAAGTTCATTGAAACCACCTGAGGAATTTTAGAGGAAGCAAAAATTACATTGAGTAACACCAGTGCAATTTCTCAAGGGGATTCTACATACTCCCTCTCGGTAGGCAACAATCTGGGTTTCTCCCTTATCAGGAAGGCATTTTGAGCAGTGTAAGGTCTTCCTCATCATGGACACACAAGCTTATGTTACTGAAATAATTCCAAAGTATGTATTCCAAGCTATATTATAGATTTGTAAGAAACTTCTGCAGAATTCTAAAGGATCACTGATTGGTTTAATTTTGTCTTAATCTTGTTGCTTTTTAAAAAAATAATAAAAAATGAATTCTTAGTGGGCTTTCTTGTGTTTTTAAGTTTCCTTTCACCTAATTAGTGTTGCTGCAAAATTCTGCCTGGGCCCATGAGGACAGCAGATATGTCTGCATCTGGCCTTCACAGGTCAAGGTGGGCACATCTGCTCCTGGGACGGACCCATGCCCAAGTGCTTGTGAGCCCCCAAGAGCACTCGGTCACAGGTCCACCCTGGCTTCTAGATCATGCCCTTTTCCCCGCTGCATTAATGGTGGCAGCGAGGGGAAATATGCAATTTCCCCAGCCTTGGGAAATTACATGTTTCTCCCCTTTCCCCAATGGGGACCTTAAAGGCCTTATTAATGCAAATGTTAATAGGTCCTTTAAAGAACCCATCGGTTTGGGGGGGGGGGGGAAAGAAGCATGCAGTTTCCCCAAGGCTGAGGACATTGCATATTTCTCCCCCTGGCCAATGGGGGCCTTAAAGGACCTATTACAACAATTGCTATGGTGGTGTGTCCCTCTGGTTCAGAGGCAGCATTGGATACTCTCCGTAGTATCTAGGCGACATCCCATGTGAAGGTTTGAAGCTTTAAAAGACAATGTAATAGAATCAGTCTTTGTAGTTTTTATGTTGGGAGTAGTAGTTTCATCTCTCTGGTCAAGGTTCATTTCATGGTTATGTTTTATTTCTCCAGTTAAGTTTCATTTCTTCACTTTCGGTTTTTGGGGATAGAAGGGATAAAAGAAGGGAGTCAGCCAAAGATCCAGAGCCAGAGATGACCAGATCATAAGGAATGAGCAGAAAGATGCAGCTTGAAGGAGTCTAGGTGAAGCTTAGGGTAAAAGAACTTGTGTTCTGCAACTTTTATATTCTGTTAATGCCTTTGTATTACTCAGCTCTATTGACCAAATACCTTTAGTTGTAACTTGCTTGTTTTAGTTTACTAGTGAACCGTTGTGTTTAACCTAAGGTGTCTGGGGTGTCATTCACCCCATATTACTGGGAAAGGGAAGGTAAAACAAGGAAGGAGGCAGAGATCATTAAGGAGTTGCACAGGGGGTCCAGGTCATAGGAAGGAACCGTGACATCCCCACACCTAGGATATCCACTGAGGAGAAATCCAATTTTCTCACTAAATAAAAGTTGCTGGGATTATGTATTTTTTTTCTTAAGATAGAATAGCTATTTCCCTCAAGACAGAATAGTTGTCTCATTCATGGATTGTTAGCGGTGATAGTATTACTATCATGGGCACCTATTGTCTAGAACCAGAATATGATGAAGTCCAACAAAAAACAACCACAAAATTTGGAGAAAGAAGTAGAAGGGGGGAGAAAAAGTAGTCTTGTAAAATGTGTTCTCAGTGAAATTATGTGAAGGTCAGTGAAATTATGTTATGTGTAATTATAGGAATGTTCATTTCTAAGATATTTCATCTAGAAATACATTTCTGCTTGATAATGTTGAAGTTTATGTGTTCTTGCTCAACCAAAATAATATAACTTTCACTTTGGTTTACAACTGTATTATCAGATTATATTTTGTAGTTTTAAAAATCCCACCTGCCACCTGAGGCATCTCAGTATGCAACAGCTTGAAGCTCCATCACTGGGAATATTTGTAATTATTGTTTGTATAAAAACTAAAGAATATATATTTTCTTAACCATCTTCACCTTACTGTTACTGATTAGCCTCACAGTTAGCCAGACGCTCTTACACATTGTAACACCAAGCCTGTTTACTCTTTAGCCAAGACTATTTGGAATTGTGTGTGTAAGAGTGTCTGCCTAACTGTGAGGCTAATCAGTAACAATAAGGTGAAAATTGTTAATAGAATATATTGAAGACGTGACTTTACTGAAGACGTGACTTTACTGATGAAGTACGAAACGGTGTAGTACAATCCTGAAATTACAGTTTAGTAGATTTGTTTACGTTTTCTATATCTAGTTACACTCTATTTTGACAAATATTTGTGTACACTGTGCTCTACATAAGATTTGTTCACGGTTTCCACATCTTGTTAAACTGTATCTTGTACATCTATTTGTGCATGCATTACTCTACTGTTTATACATTTGTAGCAATTAAGATTCGTTTTCTACATCCAGTTACATTGTAATTTGTAAACTTATACATGTGGTTGCATTGTTCTGTAGTTTATACATTTGTTAATATAACAGTGGAATGAGGGGTTATACCTATATGCTTAAAGCTGGTAGGAACTATTAAAAACATATAGAGCCCTCAATGTGAGTCTTCAAGTATGTTCCAGGATTGAGCACAACACATTTGACATCACAGGCTTAAGTGCTTTATTGTGCTATTAGTGAATCCACTTTTGGGTGCTTAGTTAAAAGTGAGGGCCACTCCCTTTTGTTTGTCGTCAGTATTCTGTCCAACATCTCTGTAACAGAAAACCTGTGGCCACCTTGCAAAGCCAATGTATGAAAGGCATTGAGAGAAGACTGATAAGCAAGGGAGACAGCACTGTACATCTTAACTTCGCTCTGTTGTATGTACTGATCACTTAAAGGAGAAGGAGGCTGGAGTCTAGGACATCCTTCCCCTGTCCATTGCAACATTAATTCCAATTGGCTATAGCTGCATTATTTTCATTTTCTGTATGCTGCAGTGCATGGGTTTTCTTTGCATGAAAATCAATTCCTGAGTGGTAGGCACTTATTTTTTTTTATCAAGATTAACTAGAAAGAAATTAATTTCTACTTTTAATTAAACTGAATAGATCATTTCATTTTTTTTCTAGTTCCCCATTTCCTCACTATGTTGTGTCCCCTTAGGTTGCATGACTACAGCCATGAGTCTGCCCGGATCCACCCTCATATTTGTGTAGAATATTGCGCTTCAGTGTAGGAGACCAAAGTTCATCTTCCTTCCCAACTAGTAAGGAACTGGGGTAGTTTTGCAGATGGCTTCCATGTCCACGCCCAACACAATGTAGCAGTTAAACAAGGTGGAGTGGGAGTAGATGCATATATATTTCGTGCTGCATTGCCCAAGGCTTGTGATCAGAGCTTACCAAGATAATGGAACAGAGCAGGGAAGGAGAATAAGAATTAGCTATCAGTCAGTTCCTCTGAAGACGTGGTACAGGATTAGAACAATTGCTTTACAACGAGAGACGTTGTGTTCCTCATGCAAGTTTAAATTCTGTAGAAACTGATAGGCCCACCAGAGGAGAGAAACATGGCATGCTGCCATATGAGCAGCTTAGTCCGAATTCTGATAACAGGCAAATTTGCAATGTCCTAACAGATGTCTGCTTAAAATGCAAAGGCGCTGCTTGTGAATCTTATGTAAGGTTCAGCGTCTCTTGTTCTCACAGTGGATTGTGAAGAGGAGCTGGCATCCAGCCCAGGCCTTTCGCATAGTGATTAACCTGAGACTACATAGCACCATCTGCTACTGTCTCAGGTAAGGGAACAAAAATTCAAAGATGACTGGAGACCACTGTTTCCCATTGTAAGCATTGCTGGTGGGAGAAAGATGGTAGCTTTCTTCAGTAGGGAAACTGAACATCCAATAGGCTTTCTTCTTTTTCTCCATCTGGGAGTCTTAGACTACAGTTCCAGTTCATTCTTTTATGCACAAATAATACAGACACATGTTGAATTGTGTGTGGCAGCATATAGCTGGTCCCTTTAGGGCAGGACAGGAAGGAGGGAAACAAATTCAGACCTAGACTTGTATGGGTTCAATTCATTAGACTTGGAATCGAGTTGGGAGGGCATAGGGCATGGATCTGTTAATAGGACTACTTGCCTGCACTCCAATCCCATCAACCTGGCCTGCCTGCCAGGTGCCACATTGGGGGGTGGGTCAGGAGTCAGAGGAGCACCCCATGGCTTAAATTGTTGAAGTGAGCCCCTTTCTGCCTTCCTGGGGCATGGCCCGGATTGCAGACTCATGGTGAGCTGGGTCTTTATTAGGCTGACCATGTGAAAAGGAGGTCAGGGCTCATGTAACTTTAACAGTTGTAGAGAATAGGGAATTTCAGGCAGTGTAATTTGTATGCAATTAGTTCCTGGTAAAATTCCCTCTTCATCACAACAGTTAAAATTGCAGGCACTATACTAGAGTGACCATATACAAAAGAAGTCAGGGCCCCTGCAACTTTAACTGTTGTGATGAAGAGGGAATTTCACCAGGAACTAATTGCATAGAAATGACACTGCCTGAAATTCCCTTTTCTCTACAACTGTTAAAGTTACATGAGCCCTGACCTCCTTTTCATATGGTCAGCCTATCTTAATGTCACACACACACACCACAGTCCCTTAAAGGGATGTCCTTTTGAAGGGGAAAATGGGGCACCCAATCCCATTCCCCTTACCAATAGATCCAACCCAATGCCTTCCCTGCCTACAATGTTGTGACTTAGAACTGAAAGTTTTATAGCCAACCTTACAGTTATACGTGTCAAGCCAAACAAATCCAACTGTTAACAAGTTAATATGCTTGCAATGCTGAAGACAATGATAAAGCCATGTGAGAGGCCCTGCTCTTGACAGCTTTTGGCAGACTAGAGGGAAGGAAGTTTTCCCTCCAGTCCTCCAACAAAGCCCTCACTGAGCCAATCTAGCCCCTGATTGGCTCCCTGCCTCCCATGTGGGTGTACACTTGGTGCCGCTGCTGTGGCTCAGCTGGCCCCTCTCCACCTCCTTATCAGGACCATGTGCCACTACAACATTGCTCCCCAGGTAAGCCTGGAGCTACATTTGTTACAAATATTTATTATTTGATAGCACCATCAGTATAGTCTTTACCAAGCAAAGTAATTTAACCAAGAAAGCTCCCGAGACTACTTATAGGGTTTATCTTTAGTTGTGGGCATAGTTGTAGTGTGACTTTTACAGGCTACTTGGTAATATCAGAAGTCTGAAATTATATGAGTGCAGGCCATGACATCACAGCTTCTTCCCATTTCCAGAACTCCTCCTCATGGGAACTGGGGTCAGGTTGGCATCTGAAAGACCTATGTTCTATCTTGGACTTTTGATGTGATACACAAAGAATAATCCACTGATGGCAGTGTCAGAATGACCCCAAAATGCAATGTTAGCGTTGGAGGTTGTCAGACTTGGGCAGATGCTGAGGCCCCAGTTCCCTTAAAAAACCCACCATTCCCCAGAGCCCACTGCGGCTGCTCTTCACTGCCATTGCCACTTACTCACCACTCACTGGACAAACTTGTTCGCAAGGTTTGTCCACTAGTGGAGGGGAATTATGTTGCCTGAGTCCCTCTCCCGCAAAAAAACTGAAGCTAGCGTTGCCTGAGAGTCAAATTAGATAGAGTGGCAGTACATTGCTGATAGCCATGGGGCTGTTAGATTGGGCCCTGGTGAAGAGGTGTTCTTGTTTTATGCCACTTTTCCAATATGAATTGTCCCTCCTCATAACATTGCAATCTTTTGCGAGGGGGGTTTACAGTTTCCTGTATGGTGCTTTTAATGGGGCAAAGAGCAGCTTTGGAGGATGACTGGGAAAATAGCACAGAGCGAAAGGGTTAACACAGCACCATGACTCCAATCCTATTCAGCGTCTCCTTTCACAGGTGCACTAATATTGTCGGGGGGTGGGGAACTGGGAGAGATTTGATCATGGATTATCTTAGCTAGTCTTGTCCTTACGTAGTGCAAAATTCTGGGTATTGGTTTGGCCCTAAATGTTGCCAGTGCGGTAGATAGATAACAAGGGAAAGGGGGAAGAGAGAAAAGGGTAATGCAATAGTAACAAGAGATCACATGCAGAAGCAATTAGATATACATCCAGAGCAATCCTATGCTCATGTTCCTGCTGGGTTGTGGATGTTCTGTGCTCCACCAGAGTGACATCTACAGCAGGCTGTACCTACTCAATCCAGGAGGGTAAAAACAACAGGAAAAATATAAAGCCTGAGAGCCACCCCACCTCTACTGTAATTAGAAATATGCCAGAGCCTACCAATCAGAAATGGAAGCCATAATGACACAACCTATGAGACACGAAGACAGCTAATTGGATCATAATTATCTGACCGCTCCTGCATCATACCCCCAGAGTCACAACACTAGTTCTGGGCCAATATTTTCAGACCAGGGAATTTCTACTATTCAGGTGTGGAGGTGTGAAAAAAATGACCCTGAAAATCAGGATGTGCAAGAGAAATCATGAAGAATTATTAAGAATTTGGACAGGAGATGTGAAAAAAATGACCCTGAAAATCAGGATGGGCAAGAGAAATCATGAAGAATTATTAAGAATTTGGACAGATTGGTGTAATTTGTTTTACAGGTGAAATGTTCAAGGATAGTTTCCCCCCCCCCGCCCCCCCCCCCCCATTTTGCACAGTTCAAAAAAACAACACACTACCCTGAGATCTGTCATTCCAGGTTGGGTGTGGTGGCATGGGGGAGGGGTTATTAAAGGACTTTTTGTTTTGTTTTCCCCTCCAATTAATATAAGTGAGAGTGGGATTTCTTATACCAGATCTGGTGTAACGTTCCATCATTTTTGTAGGCTTGTTCTCAAAATGACAGGACTTTGGATGTAGGGATGAGTTAATCTGCAGCATTCCATTTTTAAAAAATGTCAAGTTCTTTTTTTCCCAAATATGAAGAATCTGATAATTTCTGATTAAAAAATGAACTCAAATGATATTCTCACTATCTGCAGCAGCCCAATCCAATAGGTTCAGCTATTCCCAGCATATCTGAACACCTTGAGTGCCATTTTCCTGATAGAATAGTGGGATACAAATCAAATAAATATACCTTCTAAAGATGAGAAGCCTGTCAGTACAAAGAGGGGGGCAGCTCTAATTAAGCACTAATTTGGTTGGATACACTGGTATTCAAACCCAGACTTAAGAGCAAAACACTCAAAGCCCTGGGCCCAAATGGAAGAATCTGTCCGTTTTTATTTCTCCCGCATTCGATTTTTTTGAAATCTAAAATTCTTTTTTGTCTCAGATATGGTGAACATTATGTACAAGTTTTAATAAATGAAATTAAATTCTCACCCACCCCTAATTCCCCCCTCCCAACACACACAACTTGCCCTGCTTTTTCCCACCCCACTGGCTTAATGCCATCGCCAGAGCATTTATGCAGGTGTAACATTCTGCTGGTATAACAACATTCTGACAGCGTAAGTGTCATCCTGCCATTGTAGCTCCATCTCCACCAACTCACCACTCTTAGCCAGTGGATCTGAATATGAATGAGGAGTAAAACAAACAGACAAAAATAGCCGCCTATATTACAAAGTGAAACAAAAAAAAAAGTGTAAACTGGTTCTTGTAAATTGTAAATGTAGACACTAGCTGCCCATATGCTAAACAATTTATTTGGTTACTTATTTGGTGGATTTATATCCCACTTTTTGACAGGAGTCCCCCAAGCGGTTTACAATATTTATAAAACCCAACAGACTCAGAAACAACCATACGCTCAAAAAAAGGAAAGCCAGCCCCAATGTTCTCCTTGCCTGCCCATATCTCCCTCATGCCTTCTTCCTTCCCACAGGGTACATTTTCAACACCCTAATATGACGAGGTGAAATGCATACACAGCTTCTAAAATAAAGCTAAATTCTAAAATTACTTTATTTTAGAAGCTGCATGCATTTGCATAGAGTAATGCAGCGGAGAGATTAAACATGTTCCTCACCAAATCCAGTGAACTGGCAAAAAGAGATCCCTTCATGGCATTTCTACTCTTAACATTTTAATGACATACCTTAGGCTATGGGGTGGGGGGAATAAATGTGTGAGATTAATGTGATAGGAAGTGATATTTTTCATGCATTATTATTGTAACTTCAATAGTCCTGGTTTGCTTTGCACGTAATAATAATAAAAAATGATTATATGCTTTTTTGAGCGGATACCAAGACTGTCTCGATATTCAAAAGATTATTTTCGGACTTAACATTATTCCTTCTTTTTTTTTATTATGTACTTATCTGCCAGCCAGTAAAAATAATAAATACCACAAGACTGCTGAACCATGGAAACGGAAGGTGTGCGTTTGTCTGCTGGATACCATGCGCTCAACACGACAATAACTAATAATACTTCTACTTCATCCAAGAGACCACTTTCAAATTTGTTATTTAAAGTGAACATCCATCCAGTACTTCCTTACCCATTTTCAATGTTCCAGAAAACACACATCCTGCCGACAGGACGCTATTCACAACTAATTAGGGCTTAGACCTGAAAACCAATCTTGCAAGTCTATCTTGTAAGTGGTTTTAGGATTTGGCCTCTCATAAGAAACACCAGCTGCATTGTGGGCTCCTCAGTTGACTGCAGCATTCACAGACACATTTCCTCCACTAACCTGGGTGTGGGTTTCTTGTCATATAACTGCATAAGGATGAAAATACAATAAGAAGACTATTTTAAAGGTTGGCCTATATATGCATCTTAAGCATGATAACAATAGGTGGTAACTTGCGTGACTGAATGAACCATTTTAGATTGGACAGGACAGATATGATGTACATGGCATCTGATGTCACCTCAAACACAATCCTTTTCTACCATGCCAATGTACCAAGTTTTCAGGTGCCAGTCATCAAGTGTATATGAAATCAAATGAACATGAACCAATGCCAACATGCATGTGTAACCCAGTCCAAAATATGACTATGGCCCAGAACTATGGATGAATGGTTTCAGAGGATGCACACAAAGCTGTCTGGGAGTCACAGAACCAGGGACGTTGCTAGGCCTGGTCCCATGGAGCCCTGGCCCTGGATCTATTTCCAAGAGGCCCAAGTGCCCATTGATACCAATGGAAGCTTTGTTTTTAAGCTTAATAGCACGGGCTGGGGACAATGTTGCTACAGAAGGCAGAGAGACAGAAATTGGAGGGGGCAGAGAGAAGTGGGGATGGGACACAAGAGACTGCAAATTAATTTTAAGTGAAGAGGGAACTATTGATTTGGAATGATCTAGGATTAAAGATTAATTTTATTTGAGATTATTTGGATAAAAAATTAATTGGCTGCCTTTGCTTCCTGTGAAATTTAAATAAATCCTACTTGCTATTTTTTATATTAAAAAAACTGTATATAGATATTAATTAGCAGATTCAGATTTTATGCAGATTTGTGTCCTATGGCTCTGGACCCTAAATCTTTTATGAGCCTAGCAACACTTCTGCGCAGAGCCATTTACAGGCTTCTGTATGGACGCAAGGATTTTACATAGTCTCCTTTCCCAAAGCATCCCTTCACACCTCGACAACAACAAAAATATCCAGCTGAAGGTCTGGAGATCTTCTGGAGCAATATCCAGTGCAATGCAAAGGGCTGAAGCCAGAAGTAAAAATTATGAACATCCCCGTGTGCATAAAGAAATGTCTAGGAGGGTGCATGAACATGGCTCAGTGGATACTGATTTTGTCTGATAATTATCATCTGAGCACTCTGAATCTTCTATTACGTTTTGGCTTCCCATGCCATGGACTAGTGGGATAACACCCTGCCATTGATAAGCTTATCACCATGTGAATGGGTGCTCAGTAGAAACCACTCTGTGAGATCTTCCTTTGCCACATCAGGAGAGCATGAATAGCATGGGAGGGTGACGTGGAAGGGACATTTTGAGGTATAGGATAATGGCTAAGAGACTGTGCTATGAGTCAGGAGGATTTCCCCAATCAGAAGCTTAGCTGTGCCATGAACTCACTCGATGGTCCTAGGCAAGCCAAGGCTCCACCTTCAACATCTGCAATGTGGAGATAATGACACCAGCCTATCGTACAGGATCACAACGGCACAACAGGCATCCTCCTTGCCTAGGACCCAATGGCTCATCAAATTCCTTCCTCCCCTTTCCCCACTTAGTTTTGATTTTTTTTTAAAAAAAAAAGGAAGCTGGAAGTGTCTCTTCCATCTATGTGTCATAGAGTAGCCCTGCTGCATTGCCTGCCTTATCTTTGTTTAAAGGAGCCATGGAACCTAATTGTTAAACACAAATGTGTATACAGGTGAAGAAAGTTGCTTCTTTGCCATACCGCCATCAGCTGAGAGACAAACGACATGTTATGCTAATCACATAGCCGAGTCTTTTCTTTTATGTTTACTCTAGTCTAAGGGGGAATCTATACCAGCCATTTATTCCAGCGTTGTATCGCAGTGATCACTAACGGGGCACATGACGTTCACCTGTTCCTGTAGTGATCTTGGTTCCATCTCTCAGTTATACCACCAGTGGCAATTGTGCCTCACAGACCATGTTGCTAGAGATTCAATGTTGGGGCTGGGGTGTTTGGCTGACATCAAATTGCTGGAGATTTAGGGCTGCCATCTTGCTAGGTGCCATCAATCGGGATTTCCACTGAATCATGTACACCCTTATTCTAAGACAAAAGTCCCGGGCTGCCAGGGATAAGTTAGGCCGTTTCCACACCAGTTCTAAGCCAGGGCTGCCTGCTTCCCATGATCATTCTGGCAAAAGCCTCTGCAGTGGGGCTACATCTTCTAATGTACTCACTGCTCCTGGATAAGGGCCTGGACTGCCATCTTATTGTAGGTAGATTGGCAATTCTCCTGTATGAGACGGTATTATCCAACACCCCCCAGCCCTTGTTTAAAAAGGCCAGAGCAGCATCTTACTAGGGATAGTTCTAGCTGAAAAGCTACATTTGTGAGACACAGTGATATACAGCAAAAGGTCTACGGGAATAGGCCACTACTGCATTAAATGTCTGTCCCTCTGAAGGCAAGGGGTCCCTGCATGTTTAGGATCAATGAGGCCTGTTGCTGGTGGCTAAGGATTGTGTCCTGGATTATTCATCTTCAACTCACAAATCTCCCCATGTGCTCCTGGCCGGTCTCTGGATATGTCCTTACCTGGGGAAGGGGATGTTGCTTGCAAACCCTTGTACTGGCTGGGGCAACCCAGCATCAGCATGTTAACTAAGCCAGTCCTTCATATTTAATAACCAGAAGTTATGCTGCAAGAATAAATGTCATCATCCCTGGAATGTAGATGGGTGATGTGTAGATATCTGAATTGCTACTGTTATCACAGGAGAATACTCAAGATTAAAGAATGGTTCTCCAGCAATTGAAAGCTGCAGCGATAGGGAATAAACTCCAAATAAAGGAGGTCCCTCTCCATCCCTGTGGAAAATCAAGACACCCAAGCTGAATGCCCTTAGATGCCGCTTAGCAACTGTGCACTTTGACCGCCATGATGCACACATTATGCTAAAATCCTTTGAATGCCTGCCGTGTCACAGCAGGGAGGCAGATACTCCATCTAGTGGATCTTATTCTAGCCCTAGATGTGGCCACCCCAACTCTAGGTGATAAAACATACAACATCCCCAACGTCCAGCAGGACATGGAGAGTGACCCTGTGTGAGTATAACACATGTAGTTTTAAAACTGCAAACCTGAAATTTTAAACCGTGCGGTCTGCTGCACTGGTTAATTATGTCACCTCTATAATAAACTTGCTATTAGGGGGTAGAATAGCAGGAAAAGGTCCTAGAGCCTATCTGCTGAAGGCCCAGAATGACTTCTGCTTTGCAAGAGAAATGCGCCCTTCAAGATGCTTGGATTGGGATTCTGAAACCAAAAGAAAAGTTTGCACGAGGTAAATAAATTGCCATATTTGAGTAACTCCTAAAATCTTGCTATAACTTTTCTCTGGGTCCCTCAGGGCCCAGTGGTCATTATCCGCCTTCAAATTGAGACTGGGAATAAACAGGGCCAGACAATCATGATGCCAGGCCAACATTGCTGAATTGTATATAGCCTCCACGTGCCCAGGCTGGAAGTCAGGCATTTGGGAGAAATGTGTCTGAAGAAACAGAACACAGTTAAATGTAGGGAGGGACAGGGGATAGTTGAGCTCCCCTTACCACTGACATCACAAAAATTAGAAACATCCCACACTCCCACTTTGTACATGAACAGAGCAAATGTGAACAAACATGGCTGCCTCCGGTGTGCCTAGTTTGACCCTTGGGTCAAATGCCAAACCTGGCTTTCAGCACTATCAAGGCAGACAGGTGCAATACTCTTAACACTAAACAAATACAGCTGCCCCTTCATGTCTAGCTTGCCTCGTGGGGAAAAAGAGCCATAGTTTGTGCATTTGTGTACTGCAATGTGTGCAAGCAGCCAGCTACCTAAGTGTTTTGCTTTGCAAACTGTCATGTATCCCTCCATGGTGTTGCTATAGAATCCTACCTAACACTATAATTATGTCTTTCTTATGACCAAGCTAAATAAAGCATACTTTGTCATTTAGGGCCAAGCATTCCTGTGTCTGCGGTATGGCAATGAAGTGGAGGTGAATTCACAATTCTATACAAAGAAAGGAACAAAGCAGGGGTGCAGTTTCATTTTGTGAGTACTTCTAGCTCCTGAGAGATAATGGCTACTACACTGGGGACTTTTCCACAGTTTAATCAACAACAGCAAACCTCAGAAGAGTACTACTCAATATTGACTTCCTCTTTTCACTGTGTATAAAAGATGTGGATAAAAAGAAAGCACTTCTACTCAGTCATGTGTGGGTACTTACCTAGAAGTTATTGAGAAGACAATTAGGGTGGATCTACACCTTGGCTAGATCTACACTATAGCAATATTGAAGTGCACTGATAACTATTGGGGCACATTACACATTCCATATACCACTTTCATAGTGTTATTTCCTGAGTTGTATTCCACATAATCCAAAATAATGCAACAAATGTCATTGTGTGTCCTATGTGGTATAAACCCGTGTTCTCGCCTTTAATGGGGAGTCATGAATTATGAGGGTGAGCAGGCCAGCATCAGAGCGAGAAAGGCTGGTAAAGAGCAGCTGTACAGCTGCAACAGCATCACAGCCCCAGCAGCAGCATCTCCTTCCCGGGAGGGAACTGCTGAGCTAGTGCAATGATGGGGTGGGGCCAAAGAGGTGGAGTCAGCGGAGTGGGATCTTTTCTCCAATTCAACCTGAGACTCCCAAAGGCAGACCTCCCTTGTGGCTCCAGGATTGCAGTTGCTGACTTCCCCACCCACCCACTCCCAGTAGTAAGATGTCTTACAGTAACAGGAGTGGTCACCAGTTAATGGGGCTGGGAAGGAATTTTACCTGCATGCCAATGACAAAGACTGTGCAGGTTTTTGCCTTCCTTACTGCAAGATTAATTCCATTGTAAATTAGTTGCTTCATTTTATAACATTTGTCACAACTTATGTAGGTGTGATAAGCATTGGGCTCCCATAAGGGATTTTGGAGGATTCCCATAAGGGATTTTGGAGATGTGGCACCAAACCCAGACCAGCATGGGAGCTCCAAGCTGGCCACATCCGTGGTGGTGGAAAGGGGTTCACATTAGCCGTCTCTACCGTGGTGTGCCTCTGGCCCTTCCATCCAGCAACAGTGCTCCTGGTATGTGGGCCAGAGGAATCGGTTAGTAGGCGGGTGGGCCGGTTACAGGATCCATGCCCTAGCTCACTGTCAAGCCTATTCAAGGGAGTCGATAAAAGATGTGGCCATTTTATTATTATCCCAGCTATGCTTCTGTGTCTATTTGTTCTTACCTCTTCACCAACTAGACCCAATTGCCCATGCAATGTGCAAGAGAGATATAGCGTTACTATGACAGGATTGTAATGATTTGACAGAACGTGTAGATCTGTCCTTTGTGTCATGTTATTACAATCCCATCACGGTAACATGACTTAGCATTAGTGCGTATTCATAATGCTAATATGCACTAACACAAGTGCAAATTTGCACAAATCTCCCCAAAACGTTTAAAGAAAAAATAGTCCACAAGTCTGTCAAATCTATGCTACTTGGGGGAAAACCAGTCAGCTGCAGAATCTGCAGGTCAGTTCATAGAAATACAAACTCATTTGAATCCATTGAAGATTTCTCCGACATTTGGGGACACATTAGGACAGTTTGTAGCAGAACTGAAGAAACTTTCTCAGAATTATAATTGTGATGCAGGTATGGTTCAGTTCTCACTGAGGCAATAAATATGTATCAGGACTGTACCACTTTATACTGCAGATTGGGGCTTGTAGGAACTTTTTATTGTTTGCTTTTCTGTTACTATTATAGTGCTGGGGCACAGGGGGGCATGGGGGGAGGTTATTGAATGCTGGGGTGTGGGAGCAAAGGGGCAAGTAGGCAAACACACATGGAACAATGTTTCAAGGTTAGATGCGTCAATTTAGATAAGATCTGATAGGGAATGATTTGGAAATATGATTTGAAATTGCTCAAAGATGTTACTCATAAAGACTTGTGACAACTATATTGCTTAAGGACATTACTCATGAAGACGTGTGGCATGGTATTATGCAAAGATATTAGTCATAGAAATTTGTGACTTATATCAACCTTATATATTCCTTTTAAGAGAACTAAGTGAAAGGTCTAGGGTTAAGAACAGGTGAGGTTGTGGTTAGAAAATCCCTGTGTCCATAGCAACAGAGAAGTCACAAACAACTACATCAGAGAAGGAGGGTATATTTTGGGAAGAAGAATGGTCTAAATTCTGACATGGAGCAATAGATTTGGCCATTTCAGAATAAATTAAGAGGGAGGTCTTTGTCTTTAGAGAGTTTATTTCAGTCTACGTAACAGGAACCACAATGTCTTTCCTTTCCCTCAGGCATGACATCCAGGATGTTGATCTGAGCCTAACATGTAGGCCTCAGTAGCTCCTTGGTTGCCTGGGAGAAATGGAAGTCCCTCTGTGGAGAAGAGCTCCTTCACAGAGTATGTGTGTTGTCATGGGGAGGAGTGCTTGTCTATGTTTGTCTATGTTTTTTAAGAAATCTGCCAGACTTGTGAGTATATTCCTTTAATTTGCTTTGCTGAATGGAGAGGTTTGTGTGTTTGTTGAATTTTAACTTCCTTAAATTGTTTTAATAAATGTTTTAAAGCAATAACAGTTTCATTGAGTTCGTGAGTGTGAGTAAAACCAATCATTCTGAGCGTCTGTCTTCGTATCCTCCTTTTCACCTACTGGAGTGGGGAATTTAGGGAGCATTGATGCAAGAACTGCAACCTGTATTCAGTGTCCCTTAAATAGGCTGACCATATGAAAAGGAGGACAGGGCTCCTGTAACTTTAACAGTTGTAGAGAAAACAGAATTTCAGCCAGTGTCATTTGTATGCAATTAGTTCCTGGTGAAATTCCCTCTTCATCACAACAGTTAAAGTTGCAGGGGCCCTGCCTTCTTTTGTATATGGTCACTCTAGTATAGTGCCTGCAACTTTAACAGTTGTGATGAAGAGGGAATTTCACCAGGAACTAATTGCATACAAATGACACTGGCTGAAATTGCCTTTTGTCTACTACTGTTAAAGTTACATGAGCCCTGTCCTCCTTTTCATATGGTCAGCCTACTAATAAAAGTCACCTGAAAAATCCCCCTACAGGCTCAAATGACTGAATGTTCCTCCATACAAAGCAGAATAATTAATCCCTCCACGCAGAAAATTAGTTGTCAGGGAATAGGCTTCTAGTCTAGCTTTCTCCTCCTAGTCATCCTAGCATTATAGATGAGGATTTTATTTATTTGTTTATTTAATTTTTTTCATAGGAATGAGCATTCCAGCATGGGAAACCCCAATCTACAGTACAAAATGGCACAATCCTGATTCAGATTTATCATGTTATGAAGAACTGGGTATATGAAAGGAGGTAGTATGTGGAATTAATAGGACAAAATGCAATGACTAGTAGGAGAAAATTTGAAGCAGAGATATTTGAGTATGTGAACATCACTACTCACATGATTATGAGCAATATCAAGGCATGCATAGCCCACGTCAAGCACATTCCCTCACCTCAATTCTTCTGGCGACTTTTACCTTCCATTGGTTCCTACCTCCACTCCCCATCACTTCGCATTAGGGCTGCTTTGATAGGCTGCACTCCTCTCCTAAGGTTCCCCTTCTGAGAGTGACCATTTGTTTCATAGGAACATAGGAAACTGCCTTATATTGAGTCAGATTGTTAGTCCAGCTAACCTAATGTTGCTGAATGCCAGCAGCTCTCCTGGGTTTTAGGCAGGAGTTTTTCCAGCCCTATCTGAACATGCTGTGGATTGAACCTGGAACCTTCTGCATGCAAAGAGGTGCTCTACCACTGAGCCACAGGTTTTTTTGGGTGCAACCTTTGGGAAGGACTCCCTCCCATTAGTGCCCCCCAATGGACTTCTCAAATAAATGTAAGGGGTTTATACGTTACCCCTCCCCTTACCTCAGCTTAGGGGGAGGGAAGTTAACCATATTTTTGTGAGCTTGCTTTTTGAGGACTCGCAAAGGAAACTTTTGCAAACCATCAAGCATTTTCAAGGTGAAAATGGAGATGTTTGCACATCTCTAGAGGCTATTGTATGAAGTAAAGTCAAGCTTTGGCTCCATTTGGAAACTAACCCTGGTTATGCAGTCAGAAAATAAAAGTGTACAGGGTTCAAACACTGCCCCTGGAAACTGGGGAGAAGGAAAATAGCACACGGCTGACATAAGGAAATATTTACCAAAATACATGAGAACAAAATTGCAATGTCTTGGGAAGGTTGTTGCCACCATGGAGAAAGATACACATCAAAGGCCTGCAGATTTAAAAATGAAAAATACCACAAATGTGGTATTGCAGGTGACCTTAGAAGAGAATGCAGCATAAGGCAAAACAATACAGCTATACAAATCTGGAAAAAGTAATGTAATGCTAACAGAAACCCTGAATTACAGAAATCAAGTGCTGTAAGTGCAAATTATGAAGTAGCCTATACTCTCTACAGAAAAAAAATGAAACAAAAAATCCTATACATTGGCAGATAATAATAATAATAATAATAATAATAATAATAATAATAATAATGATAATAGTAATAGCATTGGATGGGATGATTCTCTTCCCTAGCCTGACTTATAATAGGCTTCTATCTCTTTCCCACACCAGGAAGGCGGAAAAATGAGGTTACGCACAGACCAATTCTGGGTGGTGAAGAGGAGCTTCTGCAGGGAAGGTAGAAAAATCTGGAGAGGATTTCTTTGAGACAGAGGGAAATACTATGTCTCCTGGTCTTTTTAACCATAGCTCACTGTGCTGTCCCAGAAAAATAAACTCCCCTTCTCAGCAATTGTTACCCTCCTTGGCAAAAGAGTTTAAAAATGTTGAGAAAGGGGCAAGTTCAGGCAACATGTCCCTCTAGTTGAGGCATCCAAGCCAATGATTTTTCACATTTCAATGGGTATCATTCGTCAGTCAATAGATGTCATTCTTCTGCGGTGGTTTAGTTTCATTGAGAACTCCATCACAATGCAAGGGAGTGTCAGAGCAATTTCTGCAGCAATGGAAATAATTTACTTCATCCCACCCCAAAGTGCTTCTCCCCCTTCCATGCCCAAGTAGCAAAAACATTTCGGAATATTGCTATTAAGAAAGCAAAATGGGAAAAGAGTGAAAGGTAAGGATTTTTTAGAGCGTCATCAGACAAGCTTTTCATGGCACGCTCATTACGCCCCATTTATGGATGTTTGTGGGTCTTTTTGATGATGACGTCCACCTCCTATGCGTCTCCTGCTCCTTCTGGCCTTCATTCTGTCACAAACTAGACCGCTTTGAGCGTCATCAAATGGGGAGGAACTCATGTTTCCTTACTGTCACTTTCCCCCAGCTTCTGTCCCACGATACTTCCTCTTTCTTCACACAGGAGAAGAAAGAGGAAATAAACAATGACCATGTGCCCTATTCAGTGAGCATTTTTATTGTGCCACTTTCCCTGCACACAGCAGGAAATGGCAGCATGTTCCATTTTTTTTAAAAAAAAATAGATTTAAATGGGTCTATTTTATGACAGGAAAAGTGGTGTAATAAAAATGCCCACTGAATGAGGCACATGGTCATGGTTTACCTCCTCTTTCGTGTCCTGTGTGAAGGAAGAGGAAGTAGTGTGGGACAGAAGCTGGAGGAAAGCGACGGTAAGGAAATGTGATTCCCTCCCTTTGATGACGCTCTTTTTTTGAACCTTTTCACACAAAAATACTATTTTGCCAGTGACAATTGGATATCATGAAAATTTGGCACACCACTAAGTAAAATGACGCGAACATATACAGGAGCAGCTCTTACAAATACTGCAAATCACCAAAGTGACAGTTTGATATCTATCTATCTATCATCTATCTATCTTTCTAGCAGGTGAGACAACTGCTCAAGTTGTAGCCTAACGTAAGTGGTCAAAACCGTTCGCTTCTTTGTCATTAAATTGGAAGAAAGAAGTCTATGACTTCACAAAGAAAGGGGAAACTATTTCTATTTTTTTTTAAAAAAAAAATAAAACAAATATCAGGCCATTTTTAAGGAGGGACTAGCTGCTCCAAAGACAATTCTTGGTAGCGGGGGGGGGGGGGGTATTGTGCCTAATAGTGCACATCATTGAATCAAACTGAGGTATCTACTTTTTGCAACAAACCAAAAAGTTCAGGTGGAGTCAAGAAGACTGCAGGGAGTGATTATTATCGAATCTGTGTAGTTTTCATAATGGGCAGCCCCAGTCTTAGCTGTACTAAAACCAGATGTTTCTGTGCATGTGTGTGTATCTATAAGATGACTTGAGAGGAGGATATGCCAGACATGGCCTTTAATCCTTTATTCAGGCCTGAGCCATGTCTTAGCTTTAGGGATCCAGGAAGGGATGGTTTGGCCAGGTAGTGGAAGGACTATGCCTGAGGCTACTTCATGTTTCTCAAGGACCAAGTGAATTCGCATGACACTTAATCAGCACAGAATAGTTTCAGGTTGAACAAGAGGCCTAGGGCTAATTTTGTGATGTCTCAACATACACAAAATAAATCAGGTGATGTCTTCATCATGCTGACCTGTGTCAGAAAAGCTTGCTTGAGAGGGAGAAGGGAACTTGAAAAAGTGACTCTTGAGAGCTTTTTCTTGTATGTAAGTTCAGAGCCACCTTTTTAGGGTGACCAGATAAAATCCAGGTTAGAGCTCATGTAACTTATCAGTTGTAGAGAAAAGGGAATTTCAGCCAGTGTCATTTGTATGCAATTAGTTCCTGGTGAAATTCCCTCTTCATCACAACAATTAAAGTTGCAGGGGCCCTGCCTTCTTTTGTATATGGTCACTCTAGTATAGTGCCTGCAACTTTAACTGTTGTGCTGAAGAGGGAATTTCACCAGGAACTAATTGCATACAAATGACTCTGTCTGAAATTCCCTTTTCTCTACAACCGTTAAAGTTACATGAGCCCTAACCTGGATTTTATCTACACCTACACCTTTTAAACTTGTTTTCTCTATCCACTAAATAAGCATGCAATGCTAGAAACCTTGTATACTCTCACTGGTGAGCTTCCAGCACAACGACAAGCTCAGTTGGTTTTGTATCCAGACTCAGGGTAATTGTTTAGCCTTCAGTGTAGGGTGGCGTGGGGCACCCTTATTTAGTAGCAATGTTTCCACCAAAATGGGATTAAAAAGCATCAAAGGAAGAAAAACATAAAAGAGTTGAGATGGAATATATAGTGTCCAAATGTTTTCTATGAAATATTATAAATAAATGAAATGAAATAAATACACAAGTGTTTATTTCATTGCATGTATTAATGAAATAATAAATTTGTGCTTATAGTAGACACGTCGAAATCAATGTAACTTCATTTAACTATCTTCAGTTCTGTTAATTTCAATGGGTCTGCTCAAAGTTTGGAGTCTTAGCTCTGCTTTCTATAAAATATATATCTGCTGGAATATCTAGATTATGGCATGAACACTCTCATGAAGATTTGCCTGGCTCCAATTTTGCTTGCTTTTTGACAGGCAGTTTGCTTATTTCAGGAAGTTTTTTGGTTTTCAATTATTGCTTGTAGTGACTAAGTATTAATCAATTAATTTTGCTCAATCGAATTATGGTCTACTGGTTCTGCTGTTTGTTTTTGTATGAGTTTTTTATATAAGAGTTGTTTACAGATTTTAATAGGATTTCTCTTTCATGCTGGATTTGTTTGATCAAGTCTGTTAGGCACTTTGAGGATTTTATCTATAAAAGCGGAGTACAGTGCATGTACAAAATCACCCATTCCCAATATTTTCTCTTTGTCACACTATTAAAACCCCAAGATACCATCAGATGCTGGCATTTCCAAGAATATGTGTAGCTACAGCATCACACCAAGAAACAAAACACACAGTGGGGGTAAAGAGAGTTTATAAGTCAGACCTGGCTCATATCTCAGTGGCTTAATTGAATTCTGTGTGTCATTGGGCCATTTGTCCTATTTTACAAAGGACAGTACTCTATTTTGGAGAGCTAGAAGAGCACACTCCTCTATTTGAAGATGTGTCCAGTTTGGTTTAAAGTCAAGGTAGAATAGTAGAGACACTGAAGTTGCCCATTAATAGTTAGCATCTAGACAACAAACTATGTACCAAGGTCACTTAATCAGTCTTCTTCACTATGTTGAGATATATTGTATTTCTACTTATAGTTATTATTTCTAAATTTGCACACACACATATGCAAATATTATGCAAATTGGTGTCCACTCTTTTGACGATGGAAGTGGGCACCCTCATGTCAAAGTTGGTGGGCTCTACAGTGTGGGATATGATTGAATTGAGGCAAAACATGTCCCTCATCCCAGAAACTGGACTTAGAAAGACAGAGAGCAGGTTTCATCTATCCCAGTGATGACTCAGAGTACCTCTTTACTTTCTTTCACATAAATGATTTGATCTCCTTCTATTTTATGAGGAAAAAATGCACTGCACCAACAGATAACAGTGACTTGTTGGCAAGCTTGTGTTCTACCCTTCTCAGTTGATAGTCTAATCTAGATTAGCCCCAGGGGGAAGGAAATATGTGCCACAGGCTGCTTAAGGTTGTTTACAATGCTTTACCCAGGATCTCAGCAATACATACAGTTGCTATGTGGTGTACCACAAGGTGCCATCCTTTCCCCAATGCTGTTTAACATTTACATGAAACCGCTGGGAGAGATCATCCGGAGGCATGGGGTGGGGTGCTATCAATATGCTGATGACACCCAAATATATTTCTCTATGCCTTCAACAACATCATCAGCTAAGGATAGTGTGTCTCCTCTGAATGAATGCTTGGAGGCGGTAATGGGCTGGATGAGGAAAAACAAACTGAAGCTGAATCCAGACAAGACGGAGGTGCTTGCTGTCAAAGGCCCCAACCTCGGTTTGGAGGTGTGTCAACCAGTTCTGGATGGGGTTACACCCCCCCTGAAAGATTGTGTTCGCAGCTTGTGGGTACTCCTGGATCCGTCGCTCCAGATGACAGCTCAGATTGATGCGACGGCCAGGAGTGCCTACTACCAGCTTCGGCTGATACGCCAGCTGCGCCCCTTCCTAGAGTTGGAAGACCTAAAGACGGTAGTGCATGCGCTGGTAACTTCGAGGCTCGACTTCTGCAATGCGCTCTACATAGGGCTACCTTTGTGCCTAGTCCGGAAACTTCAACTTGTTCAAAATATGGCAGCCAGGTTGGTCACCGGTACACCTGGGGGTGACCACATTACACCAGTTTTAAAATCACTTCACTGGCTGCCGGTCAGTTTCCAGGCAAGGTATAAAGTGTTGATTATTACCTTTAAAGCCCTACATGGTTTGGGCCCAGGCTACCTACGGGATCACCTTCTCCCGTACAATCCGCCCCACACTCTTAGGTCCTCTGGGAAGAACGTACTCAAGCCAGCCAGAACTAGGCTGGCAAGTGTTACCCAGAGGACCTTCTCTTCCATGGCTCCCAGACTATGGAATGGTCTGCCGGAGGAGGGTAGACAAATTAGCAGTCTTCATAAATTTAAGAGAGTCATGAAGACTGTTCTCTTCCCGCAGGCCTATCCGGATGAATTTTAAAATGTTTTAATGATGTGTTTTCTCTTGTTTTTATATTTTTTTAACTTTGTGATGCTGTATTTTGCATTGTGTTCCCCACCTCGATCCATAGGGAGAGGCTGTTTATAAATTATTATTATTATTATTATTATTATTATTATTATTACACAATTATTCCCTCCAAACAAATCTCACCCATCAAAACGGCAGGTATTTCACAAGTCTGTAAGAAGCATGTGTGTGCTCTGCATAGTATTCCAATTTTCAAGGACAGTACATTGATTGCTAATTGATTGAAAACCAAGGGTAGTATCCAACTGTGTCATTTTGTTAGTGCAAATGATGCTGCTGTAGAAGAAACTAGGTTCCAAACTATGCACTAGAGGCAGGACCGTGCAGAGGAGGGGGTAGTGGGGCCAGTTGGCACGGGGCCCACGATTTTGAGGGGGCACTCTGACGAGGAGGTCCCCCCTAGCTTACGCTACTGCTTCCATAGCGTAAGTGGCCCATTGAGAAGCGAGGAACCCACCTTGCGGAAACAGCGCAGAAGCCGTCCATCGTGAATACCACGGTCAGACTACAAGCTCCGGAGGGCCATGCCGCATGCGGGGTGGGGATATATGTGCCTAAGTTGCGATGGTTGTCCTTACTGCTTCTCTTTCCTCAATCTTCTCCATGGCATACAATCTCTGGAGCAGAGGGTGAGGTGATGATGATGATGATGATGATGATAGTTATTAATGATAATAATGATGATGATACCGTGAGGGTGATGATGATGATGTTTGATAATGATGAAGGACTGTTCTATTGTTGTTGCTTCTATTTGTACAGCAACTAAAAATAAATGTTAATTTCTGATTCAACATTGAGGTGCTGTAGAACAGGTGTAATATGAAGGTGTTATGTAGAATGGACATATTGGTGGGCATTTAAAAAACATTAAAAAATACTTAATGAGCAGTTTGAAATGGGGGGGGCATACACTTCCCTTCTGGCCTGAGCATATGACCAGCTCTGCATGGCCCTGGGAGAATGCAACTCAAGTTCCACTTGCTGAAGCAATTGTGTATTCTGCTTGTGCAACTGCTTGCACAACAGATAAATTTGGCAGAGCACCGCCAATTTATTTGAGTTTGCAGAATGACGTTCTTAGATACTACCCCATGTAGCAGAGAAGATTGAGGGGAGACTTGATAGCACTCTTCAAATACTTGAAAGGTTGTCACACAGAGGAGGGCCAGGATCTCTTCTTGGTCATCCCTGAGTGCAGGACACAGAATAATGGGCTCCAGTTACAGGAAGCCAGTTTCTGGCTGGACATCAGGAAAAACCTCCCGACTGTTAGAGCAGTATGACGATGGAAACAATTATCGAGGGAAGTTGTGGGCTTTCCCACACTAGAGGCATTCAAGAGGTAGCTGGACAGCCATCTGTCAGGTATGCTTTAAGGTGGATTCCTGCCTTGAGCAAGGGGTTGGACTCGATAGCCTTATAGGCCCCTTCCAACTCTACTATTCTATGATTCTAGGTCATGATTGATCATTTTTATTTTGAGTCACCTTCATGAGTGTTCATGAACTAAAGCTACTTCTGGTTTATTTAAGGCCACATTTTAGCAATAATTCTCTAGCACTCATGCCATTGTCCAGCAGGACACTGATGTGGATGGATGCGGTGGGTGTGGGGGGAATTTATAGGAGTTGTATTCTTTTAAAACGCAGACATGTAACAAATTCATTTTTGGAGGCAGATATTCATTAGAATCTGGCATGTTCATGTCAGGTTGATTTAACCTCTTGGCTTTTGTTGGAAGGCATTCTCTCAGCACGGGTGAATAAAAAGCAGGGGGCAAAAACATCCTGTTTACAAATATGTCCTGTTTTTATCTACAGTCACTTCACAGTGATACCTTGCTGCTCTGGTGCTCTGGGCTCCAGTCACAGACTTGATCTCAGCAATGCATAACTTCCCCAACCAAAGAAAATGTAATTTTAAGCCAGCTTGTTGATGGTAAAGCCCAGCAGGCAGGCTTGGCAAAGAAATTCAAAGGGAGGGGGCAATGTTCCCAAGTCTTCTCCCTCAAGTCTGATCACAAGGTGAAAAATGTCAGTGATGTGATAGCTAATAAATGTCATAAATACAGAATACCACAAGAAATGCCTCATGATTAAAGGGACCAGGAAGAGACAAAAAATAAAATAGCATTGATTACATCTAACTGAAATGGTTCTATCTCCTTCACCTTAAAAAAAATAGCAACTGAGAATGTTCAACTCTCACTCAACGTAATAATATTTTCTAGGAGAGCTTTTCTTTCCAATCTCCTCCTGCTCCTCCTCCACCGCCTCCACCACTGCCTCCTCCTCCCTTCTTCTTCTTCTTCTTCTTCTTCTTCTTCTTCTTCTTCTTCTTCTTCTTCTTCTTCTTCTTCAACATAATGGTACAGCACCTGCTTTGCATGCAGATGTTCCCAGATTCAACATCTCCAAATAAAAGGATCAGGGAGGAGGTGATGTTGAAGTGAAAACGTGGAAGGCCATTAAATTTTGAGGAGATCACCAGTTCTTTTGCCCATGCCTAGAGTACTGTTTGAGCCCATTTAAGGAGTAAATAGCCTTTTCATTAGTCCCCAGAGAATCACTTGTTGATACTGTATTCAATAGAATGTAGATAACCTTCTGGCAGGACCTCCTGGTTGTCTGCTTGTTGATTAGAGTGGCTGAGAATAGCTACAAATAAATATTTTGAAAAGAAATGTTGCACATACCCATCCCATTTCATGACAAGCCTTCAAGGTGAACCAAGGAAGGAAGCTCTCCAGTGTGGTGTAATGATTAGAGTGTTGGGCTGGGACTTGGGAGACCCAGTTTCTAGTCCCCACTCATCCATAAAACTCATTGGATGACTTCAGGCTAGTCACTGACTCTCAGCCTATCTTACCTTTCAGATTTGTTGTGAGGATAAAATGGAGAGGAGAATCATATAAGCTGCCTTGGATTCTTTGCAAAAGGGAAAAAGGTGGAATATAAACCTAATAAATAAATAAATCAATTTCAGTGGCATTGAGATGGTTGTTAGCTGGAAAATATTAGAATTTGGCATGGATGATTGGATTGGATTTATCAGAACGTGTCCAGAGATGCAAAAGAATACACTATTTTGATCTCTTTTACCTCCTTTTTCTGTTTTATCTAAGCATGCAATATGATTGAAGTTTCTGAATGAAGCAAGACAACTATTACAATACTGGAAATATTTTTTCTTCTCAGTATTCTGCTATAAAAGTTTCAGCTACTTGAGGCAACCTACAGAGTGAGACAAAGCAAAAAGCAGCTAGAAAATGTAAGTAGGTTTAGCATCAATAGTCCATATGGATTAGCCAGTCGCCAGAGGAATCTAACAGGTGGTGGTGATAGGGGGTAGGAAGGGGAAGGTGTGTTTCTAAATTCATACTAGCATTGAGTTGTTAAGTAGGAGCAAATATGATCAGATGCAAAGGAAGCTAGGACTCCTGTGCCTTTAGCAGTTGCAACAGAAGAGGACGTTTTTGGCAAGTGCCATATGGCATGAATTGGTAATAAAAGGTGCTCCTGCTCCAGTTCTTGTTTTTCACAACTATTAGATCCAGGCTGGATGTGATGTGGGAGAAACATGAAGTGTCTCCTCATTCTGGGCCTGCAGCTTCAAGAAGCTCCAAATTTCACTGGAGAAGGCAGGGAATGGTGCTTTGTTTCACCTTTTCTCTGAAGGTGGGTTGCCTCCTAAAAATCTCTGTACCTTCAGGTTTTTTGAATCCCAGCAGGAGAAATGATAGTTGGATCCAATATCTGGCTTCCACTTCATTGGATCATCTATGGCTGCACAAATTGTGACTCATGAAATTGAATACAGCTCATTTACCAGCCATTCATGGTAGGGTGACCATATTTTGGAAACCAAAAAGGAGGACAACATGGTCAGCCCCCAAGGGGGCTTCCCCACCAACATGTCTGCCCCCAGGGGGCATGTCCAGCACCAAGGAGGGTGCCCACCTGAACATAGCCTTAGTCGCATGTCTGATTTTACAGCACACAATTAAGACAAATCTGTTCTACATAACATCTTAATGTTAAAATTACTGAAATAACAAGTGAGAAATCCAGTGTAACTGAAATTAACTTCCCTCACTCTAACTTTTTTAGCTTTTGCTGTACTTTGTTGCTATACTCTGTGTGATACATTCTCCCCTTCCCTCAAATATCTTTTCTGATTGCATCCTCACTTCGCGGCAAGCTGCTGCTTAACAGAGTTTGCTGCCGACTGGCTGGCTGGCCAGCTGGCTGGCTTTTTTATTTTTAAAGTTCAATTTTTTTAAAAAAACTTGTGTATGATTATCAGAAGTTTCTCTACTCTAACATTAGGGTGGGTGTTGTGGGCGGTGGACACCACTTCGCCCATTCACACTTCTCACTTATATGCATTGGCTTCCCAAGGCTTGCATGTTGGCACCACTTTTCACACCCAGACTTTGAACTCCTGTCTACTTCCTGCACAAATACATGACTACTTTGACTGACTTCTCCTTTCCCACATTTTGATCTGTGGATGCCTCACCTCTGCTGAGCTCCAGGTGCCTGTCTGCCCACCAAATCTGCAGCAGGAAAGGTGCTGTGCTTGCCCAGCACTTCTTAGCTAAAAACTCAAAATCCCCTTGATGCCAAGGGCTGAAACTGCTCAAGGTGCAAGAACCTAAAGAGGAAGTCTGACAACCTGAGTTCAAAGGGAATGGCTCCAGTGTTTTTTAATATATATATATATATATATATATATCCTCAAAATTTAAAATATTGCTAAAAATCAACAGATGAACAGATCTGCTTGAAACTTGACATGGATAAAGCCCTCCTTAAGAGCTATCATGAAGCCAAGTTTCATCTCCTTATCTTTAAAAATGACATTTTTTAAAAATAATAATAATTTTAAAACCTCAAACTTTTTTTAAAAATCCTAAAATTCAACTGATGAACGGATCTGCTTCAAATTTGGCATGGCTAAAGCCCTACGTAAGTGCTATCAAAGTGCCAAGTTTCCTCTCTTGTTCTTTAAAAATGACATTTTAAAAAAATGAATTTTAAAACCTCAAACTTTAAAACATCCCTAAAAATCAACAGATGAATGGACCTGCTTCAAATTTGGCATGGCTAAAGCTCTACCTAAGGGCTATCAGAGTGCCACGTTTAATCTCTTTATCTTTTAAAATGACTGGGCTGTAAGCATTTTTGTTAATTCCCATTGACTATAAAGTAGAGCTGCCCTTTGGGTGGGGGGGGGGGGGGAGGATGGGGAAAATCTGGATTTTTCTTCAAATTTCATAATTCCCACCCTTGCCGGATTTGTTGCCAAAAATCCTGGCACGTCCTGGTTTTTCCTGACATATGGTCACATGGTAACCTCCTGAACCTCAGTGAATCTCCTCCTTTTTTGCTGCCTAGGTTGGGAGAGCCAAAATGGGAGGCGTTGAACACCGGATAGCTTTTGGGCTACATTTGGGTCACAACCAATGCAAGACTGCCCTACTCGGAAAAGGTCAACTTTCCTCCACTCTTTCCTCCATATTTCAGCATGGAGTCCAGATTTTGATTGGCATTGATGACTGGGAACACAGAACCAGCGGAAGGGCTGTGGCTCAATGGCAGAGCACATGCTTTGCACGCAGAAGGTCCAAGGTTTTATCCAGCATCATCTCCAGGTAGAGCTGGAAAATGACCTTCTTGAAACCCTAGAGTGCCATTGTTGCCAATCAGTGTTGACAATACTGGGCTAGATGGACCCATGGTCTAACACAGTATAAGCCAGCTTCCTATGTTCCTAACCATAATCTATTTATTATGGATTAACGTACCTGTGAATGCACCTCAACAGTGTCTTAATGCATAGCTTTCAGGAGCGTAGCCAATGACAAATTTATGCTTTTCACTGCAGCATGACAACGATTTGGCTTTCATGCACTTTGTACTTTAGTTACTGGACTGGGTGTAGTGGGAGAAAAGCAACATACATTGGTAACTGACACAAAAAACATCCACTGTTTAGAAGACATCAGGGAAAAAATCAGCGTTTTAAAAGAGTGGTATTTAATCTGTGAAATATTACTTCCCTTCCCATGTACTAGAATGAAATAGTTGTCTCTGTTCGGTACGAAAGCTCTAAATACTGGTCTGCTTGCAAAGATTTGTAAACATTATTTAGATAAATAACAGGCTGTTTCCTCCTAAATGGTAGTTTGCCTTAATAGCAGTGATGTTGCAGAGGTTATAGAAAGTGCTGAAAGTGCTTTAGCTCTGCCATCAAAAGCATGGAATAAAGAAAGTTGCACAGCCAATAATAATTTTGAGCCAGTAGCAAGGTGCGGGGGGGGGGGGGAATGTATTTTCACTTTAAATATATAGATGGAAACATTCATCTAAATCCCTGCTGGTTTTGTAGCCCACTAATTCCAATGCTTGAATTTCAAAGGCTTTGTGAATCTCAGCAGTCCCCATGTTGTTTGAGCATGCTTATTTGGCTTGGACATTATTGCCTAATTCTCAGTGGCGCGAGGGGAGTGGATGTATCTCCACAGCAGGTGGAGTCTCTGAATATTCCACCATGAAAAAGATTCCTCCTCACAAATAACTAGCACATCAGGGATAGAACTAGCCTACAACCCTTCTCTCTGACATCTAGTTTACTAATATGGAGGGGGGTGTTATATTCATTCATTCATTCATTTAATATATAACCTACCTGTCCACCAAAGAATGGTGCTCAAGGTGGATAACAGTAAAATCTGGATTAAAACAATATATATACACACACACACATAATCTCGCATAAAAACAAATAAATTTAAAACACAACAATAGAAGGAACAGCACCCACCCACCAATTAAAACTCCTTTCAGCAACAGACCAGCTTTTATGGCAAGCAGCCACTTAGAAGGTCCTGTCTTGTATCTATACCAAACACGCCTCTGATGGCAACCTCTCTCTCTCTCTCTCTCTCTCTCTGAAGATCTTAAAACCCAGGCAGGATCAAAATGAGAGAATGCTGTATTTCAGACAGACTGGTCCCAATTAAGTAGGGCTTTATAGGTCATAACCAGCACTTTCAATTCTGCCCAGAAACAGACCAGTGCAGCTATTTTAACAAGGGAATCTCACTTGCTCCCTGTACCTCTTTCCAGTCAACAGTCTGGCTGCAGCACCAGATAAAGCATCTGTTTTGAAGACAGTCCCCACATAAAGCATATTTCAACAGTTCAAACAGGATGTTGTTCACTTGTTTGTTGTGTGGCAAAGCATTCAAGCATACGAACACCCGGCTCATGATCTGGAATGGGACAACCCAGAAAGTTTACCACCTTTAGGCCTAAGGCGGTGATCTCTTATGATTGTTTAGGACTGTACTTCAAATAGACAGCCAGAGAATGCTGTTGCTCATATAATTCAATAAACAAACAAACAAAAATCTTGCCGTTTCACATGTTGCATTAGGGGCTTTCCGTGTTCACTCAAGCTCCAAAATGCCAGAAAATGACAGCTGTTAAAGGTGTGTTACCTTGCTCTCTTTCGCTGCATGTGTGTGTATACATGTACGCACATGTGCAATAAAACTGCTTTAGGCAGGAACAATACTGTTTTAAAATGGGATTTCTACAACAAGCATCCAGATTTAAGAAATTCCATCAAGTGAACATCTACAGTATTCATACAACAAAGACAGAGATTATCTCTAGCTTGATAGCTAGACTTCTGTTAATTTCCTCCTCGTGTCACAATATTATTTAAATTGGTTGCTACAAAAATAATTACATTCCAAGCAGGGAGTCTTGGGAATTATCTGTGTTTTTTTCTCAGCTATGGTGTGAATTTCATAACATGTAGCTTATATTTTAGTGCAAACCATTTTGCAGTTCATGATGACTGCAATTCTCCTCAAATGGGGCCAGCTTTTTCCACATTTGATGCCATGAGCGGTGGTCTTGTCCCCCACCATGTTCCATGTGGTGTACTTCTACTCCGCCTGTTTCTATCTAAGGCATTCTTGAGAGCTTCAGTGGAATTTTGATTGCAATCAGTTTGGACAACCCTGTCAGAGGCCAGTCAATGACAATGCATATCAGAACGGTTAGAAATTTACAACATGTAATGAAAATGGCGTGAAAGTCAAGCAAGCCATCCTCCTGTGGTCTGAGAAGGACTCTAGGCAACCAGTGATTTGTAGGCTCCATTACATCCCAAATGTTCTTTGTATCTAGCCCTTGGCAGGGTGTCAAGGACGAGGCATAATCAGTCTTCAGAGATCACTCTTGAAATGCCATGCCCTCTGCTCCCTTCAGGTGACTCATTTTTTTCTCCCATGTTGTCAGGGTCTGTTGATGAAAACTGACGACTTTCAAGGCCCTTTGACAAGCGACGCATCCCAATACATGGGGGGGGGGGATGATTTTGTGCAGTCAGTACTCACAGAACTCTCTGGGAGTGATGGATGATATGAATGCTTAGCAAACAAACGCTCTTCCATTTTCCAGGGGAAAAAAAAGTTACCTCAAAGAGTTAAAGGAAAATTAAAGCCAAGAAGAGAGGAGTTATGGAGCTAGAAACACCCTCAATAGTGCTGACTTGCATGTTGACCAAGCTGGGTATTTTTTTAATTAATTAATTAATTAAGCAATTTATGATATTTTAAATTCACCTAATAACAATTGATGTCTTGGCTAATAGCAAACATTTAAAAGAATATAATACAAGACAAACAATTAAAAGGAAAAAAATGCAAAATAGACAATGAACACCACAGGAACAGATAAATATAAAGATATATAAAAATGGCCACAACATTCAAAAACTAAGTCTGTAGGGGCCAAACTAAATGTTCTGCTAATCACAGGTAGAGTGACTATAAGTGATTACTTTCTTTATTCTCGTATAAGCGCATGCAGCCATGATTCGGATCGGGACATGACACTTTCAGAGGAGAGATAAGCCTTCCCCCTCTCACCCCCCCAATTTCAATCCCTCCCTCTTGGGGGGGGGGGGTTGTTAGAAATATTTTAAACCTCCATTGACTGTAATGGAGTCTCTTTTTTCCTTTTTTAAAATCGCCTTGTGGGAAGGGTGAAATTTTGGGATGAAATAGGTTGAGGGGAAGACACCATGGTCCTGATCCAAATTGAGGCCAGGCGTGCTTACACAAGGGTAGGGGAAATACTCTCACACAGCTACAATATGCATGATTAGAAGAATGTTTATATTTGCCCTAAAATGCCGGGGAGAAAAGAAAGATCTCTGCTTGGCACCGGGAAGATAACAATGTAAACTTCAGGCAACTCTTCCAGGAATGGGGGCATCATACCTGAGAAGGCCTTCTCTCTTGTAGTAGCCTAACTTCCTTCAGGGAGGGTACCCACATGTGTTTTCACCTCAAGGTAGTTATCTGGGGGAGCTGAACTCCCTCCATGGCCCTTAATCCTACCTTTTTAATGGATATTTTCAGTCACTGTTTCTACTTTCTATTGTTGCTTTGGAGACATTTTCTTTAATCCCTCTTGCATTCCTCTACAAGCAGTGGAGTAGTGGTAAATTCTGAAGTGCATGTGCTCACCATTACAGTCTCCATGGCCACACCCCCAAGGAGAGTCCAAATTTCCAGGAGCTGTCTTGATCCATATTAACAAACCAGTTCTAGCAGTGTAAAGCTAATAGGTGTTAGCTGCCCATTCCAGATGAAACCACCCCAAAATACTTTGCATCACATTAGGGAACAATATATCGTTGCTGGGAAATTCAACCACCCCTCTCTCTCTCTCTCTCTCTCACACACACACACACACACACACACTACTGTGAGGACTGCAGATAAGCTCAGAGGGAACAGGGAAGTATGATGGGGAAGGCAGAAGATGTCAGTGTCCCTGCTAATAAAAAAGTGCTGTCTTTGTGTCCCTTTGAACCCCGGCTCCGCTACACCCATCTATAAGTGACTTTAGCTAATCAAGGATCATATGCTGACTGTGATGATAACGCCACACTATGTAGCCACTCAGATTTAGCTATGTGCCAGCATTCATTCTATTATTATTATTATTTGTAACTTTTATATAACACTGAATATAATAGAATTTCTCACCGGCTCACATCATCATCAATCATCATCGTCATCATCCTACTACTACATTAGTAAAGACAAAAGAAGCTCACCAGGGTGAGGGCAATGGTTCCTGTACTACCCAGATTCAGCAGTTCAGTTCCTTTCCCACTGCTCAATGGGACCCTTTGCCCAGACTTGCCCTGCTTCACTCATAGTGCAGGAAAACTGGCACCTGCTTGCCTCAGATGAGAGAAGAGGAGAATGGGAGAAAGGATGGCATGCAGCACACAGATTTTATCCTCTCTTGGGCCCTCAGCATTTTCAAAAGGAAAAGCTTGCATCACCTCCAGATGAACACCTGACAACCCTGACCATAAGCCACACAACCTGGAGCTTATTGAGTCAGACACAGCTTACCAGCTGCTCAATATATTTTGTCTTTGGGGTGCTGCTGGGGATAGCAAAAATAGGGGGGGCTCTTGTCAGATCACGACAAGTCATCAGAATTTGCTCTTGCTAAGGAGGACACAGCAGGCAAGGCTTTGGAAGCAAACAATGTTTGTCCTTCACTTTTTTTGTTTCATGCACTTTCTCTCTTTTCCTTTGTCTTTTCTCTCCACCTTTTCCTCACTTTCTTTCCCACCTTTCCTTCTTTCTACTTCTTGCTCCATTCATGCCTCTACTTTTGCATCAATGGGGCCTGTAAGGCCACCACTGGTGGGGGGAGGGAGTGCGCAATTTACAGAGGCTCCCGAAATTGTGCAATTCCCCCGCTGCTTCAAACTGCATTTACCTAAAACATCAACCTACCAGAAGACTGGATAACAACCTTGGACTACACTGCAGACTTGTCATTTGCTACTCTTTATGCCCCCTCCTCACAAAGGGGAATAATAACAAGGGTTGATTTGCAGGACTCATGTAGCTCACACTTTCTCAGCCACAACCCTGCCTCCCACAATAGGGGTGCAGGTAATGATTGGACTTTATCCACACACGTTGACAGGGTATTTAAAAAAATGGTTAAAAACTCAGGAAGAAAATAATAATAACAAGACCTGAGTTAGGAAGATCAAGAGCGTCTGTCTTGGCAACTACCTTTTGACTTTTGGTAGACACGCTTCTGCCCAATCTCAGTTACACTAAACCCCTGGATTTCTCAATGGTTTTTTATGAGACTGTAATTACTTCCTAACAGTAAAAGCCCCCAAAAGATTTAAAAATGAACTAGAAGTTCTTTTTCCAAACAGTGGGTATTTTGACCATTGCTATGACTCCATTCATGGGCTAAAACAACAACAACAACAACAACAACAACAACAACAACAACAACAACAATAAAAGGGGACAGCATACTAGTTTCTTGCAAAATGAATGGGCAGAATACTGGCTACATGTTTTGCCTCATATCTTGGGTTCTACGAAGGCAAGATATTTACTTGGTTTTTAATGAAAGCTGGGAATCTGAAGCTAAGAATAGAGGGGCGGGAGGGACTGATTCCCCCTCCTCTTCCTGCAGATGCCCATGTTTACACAGAAATGTGTTTACTTAGAAGTAAGTCCCACAGAGCCCCACGGAATGTATATACCCCCTTATAAGCATGTTTAGGATTGCAGCCACAGTGAGATTTAACTTTGGTCCATATTTGGGAAACCAAACAAGAGGACACCCAGTGGGGGGTGGATAGCAGGTTTCCGGGGGCCCCAGAAAGCACGTCATTCCCTGTGCCCCCCCACTGTTTCAATTGTCACCTTTAAGGCCCCAGTTGGAGCAATGTGGGGGTGGCGGGAAAGTGCGCTTTCCTCTCCTCCACTCCAATCGGGGCCTTTTTTATAAAATCCAGGAATGGCATGCTTTCCCCTTTACGGCCCTGATTGGAGCAGTGGAGGGGAATGGCGTGCCTCCAGAAAGCACGTCATTCCCTCGTCACACTAATGGCGGCCTTAAAGAGGAATGTGTGTCATTCCAAGACATTATAGAAAATTACAGAAATCCCCCCCTGACACCCAAGATGAAACAAAATCCAGGACAAATCCGGGGAGATTCTGACAGTTGGTCATCCCTCTGAATGTGTCGATGGAAACTCTGCCTCATGGAACCCCATTTACTCCTTTCCAATTTTAATTAAACTTTTCGTGAGCCCTTCCCCATCTTAATCCACACTTGAAGTAAATACTGCAATGGTTTTTAAAACAACACACACACACACACACACACACACACATGCCAACTGATTTCAGAATGTTATGGTCCTCATAAATCTATCTGCTGGCCTGTCTCATGCCTGGAGACAATATTCTGTCTTCACCACGAATCTGCGCATTTCAAGTATGGCAGACTGACTTCAGGTGCATGAAAATGATGTGAAAATCGATTGCGCTAATGCAGGGTAGAGCTCACAAGGCAACATCTATTAAGCAGCCATTTCAGTTTTAATACGTTTTTAATCCTTTGTATAAATAATATATGCAGTGTAATAAAACACCACTAACAAATAGGGATTTAAGATGCTGTTGCTGCTAGGGTTGTTGTTTTAAACTAGAAACCTTAGTCACTGCTCTCAATTACAGATTCGAAATCAACAGCATTGGCTGCAATACATAAACTTGTATGCAAATACAGAGCAGGTTAAGACCTTTTGAATAGAAAAGTTGTTTTCTTTTTAGACTGCATCCTTCACGTTTCACATTTATTCCAGATGTGTGTTTCTTGTTGAATATTTCTACACTGAGGGTACAAGGCAGAAAGTGCTTCCCCCCCTCCATATTTTTAAGTGGCTCTATCCATCTCAATGCCATTTCCCCACAAATATTCAATTTGGCTGTTTCTGCTCAAAGAAATCAAGGCAATGATTCCATTTGATCTTCTGCAAATTTTTTATTCAGGCTCAAACATGGCAATAGCTGGAGCATATGCTTAGAATGCCTCAACTAAACTGTTTAGCTATATCGTTCCTGATATTCTCTCTCATAGAACAAAATGGAGACTGCTCTCTTGGGGTCTGTCTATATGCCCCGGAAACCCTGTCATAGCTGCACAGTGGTGCTGCAACGTTTATACAATGCAACCGCCAACTGGCAACCACCACGGGCTTTTTGGGCAAAACTGTGTGGTAAAAAAGTAAACAGCTTACAGTGGACATAATCTAAGGTCCTCCTCCAAGTGCCTACTCTGGGGGAAGCTCGGAGGATGGCAACAAGGGAGAGGGCCTTTTCAGTGGTGGCCCCCCAACTATGGAATGATCTTCCCGACGAGGCTTGCCTGGCGCCAATACTGTTATCTTTTCGGTGCCAGGTTAAGACTTTTTTCTTCTCCCAGGCATTTTAACAGCATATGTTGAGCTTTTTTAAACTGGCCCCTGGATAGTATAAATGATATGTAGTTTGTTTTTAGGCTGTTACGGTTTGAAATTTTGTATATTGTTTTTTAAATGTTCAGTGTTTTTAATTTTCGTAAACCGCCCAGAGAGCTTCGGCTATGGGTGGTATATAAATGTAATAAATAACAATAAATAATTTTCCTTTTGCTGCCAGGTCACCACCTTCTTCCCACCGTCTGTCAGTGGTGACCTTGCTTTGTACTGAGGCTGGGGAGCATTCTGGGGGGCAGATTAAAGCCCGCAGTAGGTCAGAGGGAAATGCAGGAAAGCCAAGCAGAGGGCAGAGGACAATTCTGATGAGTTTAACGGCTGCCAGCACTGCCTGGAAAACCCACTCTCCCTCCATCAGCAGAGATTTTCTGCTCCCACGCTGCAGCTGCGATGCTGTGGGGTTTTCAACGAACGAGCAGCAAAGCCATGCCATCAAGACGCCCCCTTAGTCACCCTCTTAACAAACCAAGATCCCATCACGGACCGGGTGTCAGAGGTCAGTATTCTGTGCAGATGCTAAGACTGCTGTACGGATTCATTTCTTACACCAATTCAAGGCTTCCTATGTGGACAAAAACACACCACTTATGCACAAGAGGTATTCATCAGCAGACTCAAGGTAAACCCTAGGTTTTCAGATGCTCAAAAAATCTTTAGGGGAAAAGAACCGTAATGGAAAAGGGGACGCCAAAACAAACCCCTAAGAATTCAATGGCACATGTGGTTTTATTCGTTTAAAAATATTTATGTTGAAAGCCATAGAGGAAACACACTGACAATCAGGTAGGAGGAGGAATGAGATGGCTTGTCTGGAAAAGGAGGCAGAGGAGGAAGTACAGCAATATATAAAGTATAGAAAGAAACTTTACATTGTCTGGATAGGTCACTTCCTGGTTCACCCTGAAAAACTATTTTAAAATGGCCCCGCAGAAGTAAGAGCTACCCATAGAAATCAATGGAAAAAGCCTTGATTTAAATGTAGTTGTAATTGTACATGAGGTAGAGCTGTTTGAGAGGAAAAGGGAGGTTTGCAATGCTGTATGTTTCAGGTGTTCTTTTGTGATATCCAGGTGGGGCTAACAAAGCCTTAGAGATCCCTTTGATTTTTTTGCACCTCCTTTCTTTTAAATAGTCTATTTAAAATGTCAGTGTAATACATACAAAGTAAGTAACGTATTAAGTAGATATTAATAATGTATTCTACACATGTATACAACACAAATGAACAATATCTAATTCTATAAGTACTAACATCTACATATATATTTTACAACAAACCCATTACATTAACTTATGCTATATTACCAAACAAAGCATTTTCCATTTATTGAAAGAGTAAATAAGTAAATAAATAAATCTTACAATACTTTACATAAAACCATGAGTACATACACACTACAAATACAATAAAAAATAATTGACCTTCAATGTAACTGTATTGTAATAATGTAGACCTTACTCTAAACCGAAAGATAATACTCACTCTACTTATTATTCAATATTAAACATATTAAATAGATTGACATTCATGTTGCACTTAAACCTCATGTAATTTTTATAGCAAGTCCAACTTTAATTTAAAAAAATCTTTAACCCTTTTCTCCATCTCTTAGTTTAATATAATCAGTCAATTTCACCATTTACACACATGCCGAATCATTGAAACGCATATGCTAAAGGAATTTCTTCATCTCTCCATTTCATAGCAAACTACTTCCAGAGCAGTCAATAAATTCCATACCAGCTCCTGATGCTTCTGATATACAAAATCTTTAATATATCCTAACAGCATCACTAAAGTCCTCAATGTACCACAACATTGTAACAAGTGCATCTTTTCTCCAAAACCTTAGGTTTTTATGTTATTTTTGACTGCCACCATATATGATTCATTTTCATCTTGGCTCTACGCATTTCCTCTTGGCTGTGTATGCCTGTTCTCATCATAAGACTATAAGAAGAGCCATTCTGCAATTAGTGACATTCAATTCATTTCATTAAAATGCATGCATAGATAAGATTGTAATGAATTAATTCATATTCAGATCTTTGAGGTAGATATTATTTTAATGCCACATTTCTTATTGGCATTCTTAAGGTAATGCCAATGAATATAGACTCTGATTCAATTTTTTAATCCACATAAATGCATGGCTTCTCAGCATGCCACAGAAGTCACAATACAAAGACATAAACCAGTCACTGTTGAACTCCTTGCAATAAATTCATAAAATGTTCTTTAATGTACCACAGTTCTCTTAGAAGTTTTTAAAGCCCAGATGATGAGACCCAGCTTCCATACAAACAACAACGTTCAGCTTCAGTCCAGTTCTCATAGAAGCACAAATACTAAGTTTCTTAAAGTCACACCTTCCTTAAAACAGGGGTGAGGCCCTCCACAGATCAAATGACATCAGTGGGCGTTGCTATGTCCCTTACATTAGAGGATGTGGCCACAGCCTTTGACATCACTCAGTCAAAAGCCAGAAATACCAGCTGCAGCTTTTCCAGCCACCACCGGCCAGGGAGCCATTTTGCTCATCCTGCCCCTTGAAAGGAAGGCAAAGGTCGAGCCAAGCACATTCTGCCAAAGCTTGCAGGAGCTCCTGCAAGCATGGTGTAGTGTGCTGTTTGACTTCACCCCTGCTTCTCCTTGCCTGCCCAGGGAATGAGAAACAGAAGTGGACCACACTTGACCGGCACTTGCAGGAACTCCCACAAGCATGAATGTGCCAGAGTGAGCACACTGTTCCTGCTCCCAACTGGTGAGCTAATTAAGGGGCATCCCCCAGTTATCTCTCGTCTGTAAGATGGCAGCCTGGCTATAACCATGACTCTGCAAAATTAGTCATGACTCACCAACCAGAAAAACAATAGCAAGATCTGAAGTTCCTGTGCTTTGCATCCCAACAGGTTTTGCTCCCAATGATTACATTTGGTTCAAGTTCAGGAAGTGTAAATGACAGCTTTCTGGTCCCGGCTGATCCTACATCGTTCCAGGACGAAATGGAGATTCTAGTGTCAAGGGATCTATGGTGCACTTCAAAATTAACATTGCAGCTGAGCTCTCTTGGTAACAACTGTGTGGGTGAAGGGTAAGATTATATAGATAGGTGTTGGCTACATTTTCAGTGGCTCCCGCTGAATTCTATATGGAGGAAAGTAAATAGAGTGTAATGTTGGACACAGTCAGAAGGGGACTGAGCCCAGGACAGTGAGGAAGTTTTATTCACCCCAATGTTGCCCTGACAGCTCTTTTTCTACTTTCTCCCATATAAATCAATGGCTGCTATTCACTCCTTTGGGAAGAATTGGAAAGCTGCACTTTGGACCAAACTAAAGATGATGTTAAATCCCAATGGCAATTTCCTCTCTGTGTACATAGCAACTTCTAATGAATTATTTTATCTGAACCTTAACAGGAGAGGAAAGGGTTAGAACTCCCTCTCCCCATCTGCAATGTTCTGAATAATCGTTCCCCCTCAGCAGTTGCTTCTTCTTCTTCTTCTTCTTCTTCTTCTTCTTCTTCTTCTGTATGCTAAATGAAAACATGACTTTCCTGTTACATTTACCTTGGCCCTTAGTTGCAAAAATGTATGCACCAGGTGGGACACCTGAGGCCCTCCCTCGAAACATGCCCCACCCATCCCAATTGCAGGTAGAATGGAGGGGGCCATCAGCAAAGTCATCCTTGCTAGTCACTCCTGTGCACTCTGATGTTAAATGCATAGTCTTATCCACTGAACCCAATCAAGTTCTAATGATGCTTTGTTGCATGCAACTCAGAACAGAGCACACATAGCCACCTGTACCAGCTTCCCTCAAGTTCATTAGAGAGGATCTGAACAACATGACAATGTGCATTCACCTCAGCTATGTGAATTAGATCAAGGTAAGTTTGTCCTGAAGTTTGGACACATAATTTCATTCATATCCTTAGATCAGGGGTGGGCAACTTGTGGCCCTCCAGATGTTTTGGATTACAATTTAGGGTGACCAGATAAAATCCAGGTCAGGGCTCATGTAACTTTAACAGTTGTAGAGAAAAGGGAATTTCAGCCAGTGTCATTTGTATGCAATTAGTTCCTGGTGAAATTCCCTCTTCATCACAACAGTTAAAGGTGCAGGCACTATACTAGAGTGACCATATACAAAAGAAGGCAGGGCCCCTGCAACTTTAACAGTTGTGATGAAGAGGGAATTTCACCAGGAACTAATTGCATACAAATGACCCTGGCTGAAATTCCCTCTTCTCTACAACTGTTAAAGTTACATGAGCCCTGACCTGGGTTTTATCTGGTCAGCCTATTACAATTCCCAATAGTCTTAGCAAGCAATGGAGGGAGATGATGGAAGTTGTGGGCCAAAACATCTGGAGGGCCAAAAGTTGTCCAAGCCTGCCCTAGATACACATTGCTTTTTATTCTTAGATTTACCCACTCACCTCTCATATGCGTGCAGATTATTGTTGAATGTGACACATATGTTCCAAGTCCAGATAAGGCTAGGGTAACCATTTTTTGGAAACCAAAAAGGAGGACAACATGGCCACCCCAAGGGGGCGTGCCCACCAACATAGCCATCCCCCAAGGGAGTGTGCCCATCAACATGTCCAGCCCCCAAGGGGGCATGCCCACCCAAACATGGCCTTGGTCACATGTCTGATTTCACAGCATACAATTAAGACAAACCTGTTCAACACAACATTTTCATGTTAAAATTACTAAAATAAAGAACAAGTGAGACATTCAATGTATCTGAAATTAACTTTACTCACTCCTACTTTTGTAGCTTTTGTTGTACTTTGAAGCTTTTGCTATGCTTTGTATGATAAAGTTTCCCCTTCCCTCAAATACCCTTTTTGACTGCAAATCCTTCACTGGATGACCGTAGTTCCAACTTTCCTAACATTTAACACTCTTTCCCCTTCACTTTTCTCATATCCATACTCACAGATTCAGCATAATACTACCACTGTACAAATGAAGCAGTTGGCAAGTGCAGAAAAATCTAGTACAACAAACTAGCAACCTAGCAAGCAGGAAGAGTATAAAATATGATTACCCTGCAAACATTATCCATGGAACAAAATGGACTGAAGGCTTATTGCAGTCACTTCTCACCTCTTAGCTTGTTTCAACTTCTGGTTTATTAGTGAGAAACTAATCTAAAGATGTGTCATTATATCTCTGGTTCATTAGCCATGTAAACAAGACCATAGACAGTAGCAATACAAAGAAAGGCCAGAACAGATGCCCAATATTACAATGCTAGACAAGGATCTTTCCCTCCTTTTATCCAAGTATATCCTGAATTTACACTGCCTCAGTGTGCAGACAACAGAAATCCCAGTCAGGGACCCAAAGAAAACTGCCCAAAGAAACTTTAGAAATAACTCTTGTTGATTTCAATAAAGCTTACTCCCAGATAACTGAATGTAGGATTGCAGCCTCTTCACATCTGTTCACCTTACTCTAGCAAGTGCAAGGCCCTCCTGTTAAGGACAACTATGCCCTCACAGAACCTGGCCTCCTATATCATGCAACCAGCAGACGCACCAAAACGTGACTTCCAGCCCCTCCCCTGGGCCAATCCGGGGATTTTCTTGGCCTGCACAATTTCCGGACTTTGGACGAAATAAGCCGATTTCCCCCCAGATGCCATTTTGGCACCCCGTTTCTGGACTTGTCCAGGGGAAACCAGACATATAGTCAATCTAGATAAGCAGCCTTTCTTTCACTCCCCCATCCCTGAGGTCATATAGCATACTGGCTCTGACTGTGGACTATGTCCTGTGAAGTCCTTTGTTCAAATCTCACTTAAGTCATGATCTCACTGGGTGGTCTTTGGCAAGCTTCTCACCAGTACCTCAGTCCCTTCCATCTGCAATATGGGGATAATCATTCTGACCTACATTACAGGGATACTATAGGCAAATTTGGGGGGGGGGCATGTAAAGACACAGATATATTACAGACATGATTCAGCCATAGTTATGCTTATTAAAGTCCCATTTATTTCAATGAGAATGTGAAACACTGTATTTACATATCCCCTATTGAAATGAATACTAAAGAGTGCTTAGTTTTGGTTGGATTATTATTATCATGATTATTTCTTCTCTAAGGAAATTCCTGCTATCTTTGAATAATGACCAAAACCACCTTTGTTGTCTGTGCTAGGCTGACCATATGAAAAGGAGGACAGGGCTCCTGTAACTTTAACAGTTGCAGAGAAAAGGGAATTTCAGCCAGTGTCATTTGTATGCAATTAGTTCCTGGTGAAATTCCCTCTTCATCACAACAGTTAAAGTTACCGGGGCCCTGCCTTCTTTTGTATATGATCACTCTAGTATAGTGCCTGCACCTTTAACTGTTGTGATGAAGAGGGAATTTCACCAGGAACTAATTGCATACAAATGACACTGGCTGAAATTCCCTTTTCTCTACAACTGTTAAAGTTACATGAGCCCTGACCTGGATTTTATCTGGTCATCCTAGTCTGTGCCCTTTGCAATTACTCCTATCCCTCATAGACATTCTCCAAAATCAGGTTCTCAGAGAACCTTCCAAAAGGATTACATGATTTGTGCCTCCATTTGTTTAGCAGATTAACGCCACAGAAGATTATGGAAGTCTCTCATTTGATCATCAAATAAACCTGTGGAGCTTAATACCAGTTACTGTTTTAAGATGTTGTTTACATTGTCTATGTTTGTAAATTGAAGATGAAGCCATATGTCAGCATTTGCCTTAATGTGCCCCTCAAGGCAGTCTACCCAAGAAAATTCAAAACATCTCTAAACATATACCCGCCCATTATATTTCCAACAATTATCTGCACAGTGGTGGGCTTTGCGCTTAATTTACATAACTTGCCTTTTGCATGCTGAACATATTTTTGGTATGTAAATTAATGCTAGCTAATTTTGATATTCTTTTTCACTTTACATGCCAGCACTTAATTGGGTCCAATGTTGGTTTGTTTCAATCCTAATTTCAGAGCCAGGATCATGGCTGCCTTTCTTCTTAAAAGGCCTGGGCTATGAATTTGGGAGAGACCTTCACTGAGCAGGAAGGAGGCTAGACTTGAAGTTCATTACAACACTCTGGGATCCAGCTGTATTGAATTACTGCCTGAAAATATTTGAAGACTGCAGTCTTTGACTTTACCTTTCCATCAGAAACCATCTAAGCAAGTGCATTCTAATCATTGTTCACACTGTCCCAAAATTCTGTTTTCTGTGACCTTTTGTGACCTTTGATGTAAAGAACATTTCCAATGTCCAAAGATAGACAGTATCATGTCTTCAAAATTGCTGTCTTATTCCCAGCTGCTTGATGTACCTGATCATCATTTCTAGGGCTCAATATTCATGAACCTGATACAGTAGCCTTAACTAATGTGGTCTCCTGCTGATGTTTTGGACTGCCACTCCATCAGCCCCAATGGTGACTAAAATGGTGATGGTTATTGTAGTCCAAAACATCTGGAGAGCATCAGGTTCAGAAGATCTGCAATAGAGATTATCTTTTACAGTTGTGGAGTCCGCCTCTTGACTCAGGGAGGTTTGGCTGTGTTGGACTCTTCTGCACAAGAGACAATGATTCACCAGAAGTTTTTCCCCATCACTGAATGACCAGGTAGGGGAAGACAAATTTCTATCTATCATGTTACTATTAAAGACATAGGGCCTATCTTTTAAAGTGGGGATGTTAGATGAAGGCTATTCATTGACAAGTCACATCCTGGAAACCGTAGCTGCCTCTTTCACAACTACAAGAAGTAAGAACACAGCATCTCCCATCCAGGACTCAAGCCTGGTTTGGTGGGACCCTCAGCATCTGCCCCAGATGCTCCACCTGCTGGCAAAACCCACCAAAAGCACAGTGGCAACAGTTTCCTCTCTCTATGAACCCATCAACAACAGTGGCTCCCCCTTTGCCATGGGTTCAGAAGCAGCTGCCACTGTTCCCCATGGGCACAGAAGAGTCAGCTCCTCCCACCTCGCCTCTCCTTCCTTAGGCAATGAGAATTACAAGTGTGTGGAGGGGTCAATGCAGATTGGGACCCTAGAGCGTGGGGGACAGGGAACTTTAACCCTTTGTTGCCTACTGTGGTCCTAGTCCAGATCAGGGAGCCGGCACCTGTAATTATCGTTGCTAAAAAGTGACCTGTCTGTTGAAATAGAAAGTGTTAAAGTCCCCGCTCCATTCCTGTCCCCTTATTTTAGTTTTTTTAAAAAAAAATGCATAGCTTGCAACATCTCCAAAGGAAGGTGTGGTCTTGCGCTAGCAAGTTCCTATATGACTGTGAAGCAACCATGGCATCACAGGCGTTGATGGAGGTGTGTTGCTGTCAGGTTTTAGCCATGTTTACTGAAAATGTGTCTGATCCGTTAGGCTTTTTCTTAACGATGATCGATGCTTGAGCCAATCTCTAATACCACATTATTGTGTATTTTTGTTGCAGGGCCGACCTTCCCATCAGGCAAGCAGAGGCAAACAATTCAGGAGACGGAGAAGAAATAGTGGCAAATTGTGCCCTTCTGCCCCAGCTCCACACCCCTCCTGCCCCTGCCCCAGCCAGGGTGGTCAGCCACTGCTGCCTCCAAGTGCTCTTATGAGCCCCACCAGCTGTTCTCCTGCCATGGAATTTGCCACAGTGAAAAAGTGGCCGGCACTCTCGGCACACTCCCCCATAATCTTGCAAGACTTTAGGCAAGCTCCCCACAGTAGGTCAGGAAGGAAGGAAGGAAGGAAGGAAGGAAGGAAGGAAGGCAGTAGCAGCTGCTTCGTGTCTTGAGTGGCAAGATAGGTTGAGCCATGCCTGGTTTGTTATATTCCTTTGTAAACTACTTCAGGGTTTGTTGAAGGAGAAGTGGTATATCAATATACCACCCCACTCAACATCAAAGGCCCTCCTCTGGGTGCCTACTCCGAGGGAATCTCGGAGGACGGCAACAAAGGAGAGGGCCTTCTCTGTGGTGGCCCCTCAATTATGGAATGATCTCCCCGATGAGGCCTGCCTGGCACCAACACTGTTATCTTTTCGGCGCCAGGTCAAAACTTTTCTTTTCTCCCAGGCATTTTAACAGCTCAAGTTGAGGTTTTGATTGACATTGTGGCTAGGCTTAACAGTTAAAATGTTTTAAAGTGTTTTAATGTCAGCTGTTTTATGTTTATGGTTTTAAATTTTGTACATTGACTTTTTAGTGCTAAATCTTTTAATTTTTGTAAACCGCCCAGAGAGCTTCGGCTATGGGGCGGTATATAAGTGTAATTATTATTATTATTATTATTAATAATAATAATAATAATAATAATAATTGCAGAGGAGGAGAAGGAGGAGGAGAAGCTCCTATGCCTGGCGAGCCATATGAAACCACTGGATTAGCCAGCCATGGTATCAAAATTAGGAGCCTTCTGTTTTTGCCTGGTTAAGGAAATAACACCAGCAAATGAAAAGTACTACCATTTTTGTCTCCTGAGCATATGAGCTAGCCCTTACACTTTAAGTGCTTGTGGCGTAGTCCATTCCAGAAAGGGGCATGAGACTAGACATTACTAGTAGCATTGTAGAAGTAGTGGAAAAGAGAGAATGGTTGTAATCCACATTTTCAGCAGACGTTTCTCACCAGCCCAAGGGTTTCCTGGGAACTCGAGAGAGGGAGAATTTCCCAAGCACAGAACTCTGGTTAATTCTTGCCAGTTTTTCTTGTACGTTGCTGAGTGTTGCATTGAGGCAAGCCAAACATCCAGGCATTGTTTGTGAATAAACAACTCATAAACCCATTTGAGAACAAAAGGCTTCCAATAGAGCAGGACCATCAGCATACTCATTTGATACTTAATTGGTAGTGCAAAGGCACTTTGCTCAAGCTGCCTGGTACAGGGGCCATCTGCAGAGCCATGTTGCATCTCCATCAGCATATAGCATCTTCATTGCTCTTCAGAGACACATTAATGCTTCATCATTTAGAGCATGAAAGTAAGGCTGGAAATCTCTCTGTCTGTCTGCCTATCTATCCATACATCTAGCTTTCTATCAAAGATTCTGAGTGTCATCAGATGGATGGATTTTTGTGTTTCCCTACCATTGCTATGGCCTCCTGCTGCTGTCCCACAATAGTGATGATCTCTTAACATGGAGAGGGAAAGAGGGAGCATCAACAGCCATGTGGCTCATTCAGGGGCCATTTTTATCATGCCACTTTTCTTGCAAACAGCAGGAAATAGCAGCACATTCTGGTGTTTTTTTTTTAAAAAAAAGACAGATTAAAATGGGTCTATTTTGTGATGGAAAAGGAAGTGAGACAGGTGGCTACTAGGAGGAGGGCCTTCTCTGTTGTGGCACCCTGGCTGTGGAATGAGCTCCCCAGAGAGGTTCGCCTGGAACCTACATCATACTCTTTTAGATGCTAGGTGCAGACCTTTTTTATTTTCACAGTGTTTTAACAGTTCTTTATTTTGATTTTTAACCTGCTGTTTAAATTTGTATTTTAAATCCCTATCAATTTCTGCATGGCTGCTCGGTTTTTATCCTGGTTGTGTTTTATACTGTATTTCAAATTATGTTTTCATACTGTCGTTGTTTTATATTTTGAATGGTTTTTATGGTTTTAATTTTTGTAAACCGCCCAGAGAGCATTGGCTATTAGGCAGTATAAAAATGCAGTAAATAAATAAATTAATAAATAAAAGGGGTGAGAAGTGCACGGGAGGCGAATGATGTCATCTAAAGGACACGCGAACATCCGTAAGTGGGCAATAGGGAGCGTACGATAAAATGCTCATCCAATGATGCTCTCTGTCTCATTCTTCAATGGTTTCATCACACTTTCATGTACAATCCACATGTCAGAGTGAGATCACACACAGTTCCTGCACTATGTGTATCCAAGTGGTATGTAGGTGCACTTTTTCAATGCAATCTGGTACATGGAAAAGGGTGGGGGGTTGCTTACTTATGCACTATTTCCGTAGCCACCTTATGACACAACTCATGTACTACTTCTGTAGCCAACTTATGACTCAGAACACAAATATGAAGATTAAAATACAATATAAAATGATTTTTAAAACTGATTAAAAGCTAAGGACACAATTAAAATACAAATTTAAAACAAGAAGTTCAAACTACAGAAGAGAGGTGAAGAACCTTAGGCTTCTCCGATGGCCATGCCCCCTTCCTCTGAACCCATTCTCTTTCCCTTGCCCTCTGATCATTTGGGAGGTTCCCAGCTTAACACATTTCCCCCCATTCTAAAAGGCTGAAACATCTCTCTTAAGGCTTAACTGCTGGAAATAAGGGTTTTTAGCTAAACTGTGTTGGTAGTTTTGGCCCCAACCTTTTGGTATTTGTGTCTCCCCCTTTGACTTTCAGGCCCACCCACCCACGGCATGTGTCCCCTAAGAGCTTCTCTGAGATGGAATGCAGGCCTTGCTACAGAACATGGGCTATTTAAAAGGCTTGGGGAACCAAGGAAGGTTACAGCTGGTGTGGAAAAGTCCATGGATCGCCAGATGAACCTCTCTGGGAAGGCTCTTCCATAACTGGAGTGCTGCTACCGAAAAGGCTCTCTCCCTGGTAGTTTATTTGCCACACTCAAACTAGGGCCTGAAATAGCAGGAAATTGTATATTCCGGGATTAGTTTTAGGAAATCTCCAAGTTAAAAGACGTGGGGCAGAATCCCACACTGCCCTTGCATGCACGGCCAGCCACACCAACTCTGGCTTGCAGAGCGGCGATTTAGTGCTTCTGGAGGCAAGCCCCAAAATGAGCGGAAGTGCTAATTCATGGCAGGGGCCGGTTGGCAGAGCTTCCTTATGCAAACTCCATCGACCTGCCCCGTCTAGAAACGAGTGTTTCTGGTCGTTTCAGCTGAATCACCATTCTGCAAGTGGTAGGGGACACTTGTGGGCTGGAACTGGCCTGCGTTGGATTCTGGCAGTCTTTAACTTGGAGATTTTCTATAATTAATTGTGGAATATACATTGTTTCCTACATTTCAGTGCGTGTCTTCCCCACCCCCCCTTTATAGGTCCACTGACTTAAGGGAAGTCAGTTTCAATTTAATGTGGTGTAACTAGGACTGGAATCTCTTTCTGCTTTAAAGTCTTCCAGCTGCTCTTGACCATATATGTTCATTGAGCTTTACTGCCAAAGTGGCAGGATTTTTGTTGCTGGACTTATTGAGGTTGTATATACTGTTTATTGCTCCTGAAATAAAAGTGACTACATCATTTCTGACCAAACAGGAATATTGCCAGCCATCATTCCTCTCCTTCGTGAAACTACCCTAATGAAAATACCATTGTTGCCTAAGCTGTGTGTATGTTGCAATTCAGCGGGAGTGCAAGAGACCATGCAGAATGCGGAATTCAGGTTCTTGAGAATTTCATCTTTCTGGTTTTAGATGGGAGGTTACATAAAAAGAGCAGGTTTTTAGCCGGGGACTGGAACAATATACTTGAGTGTGTGTAGGCCATGTGGGTGCTGAAATCTCAGAAGCCAGAGGAGCACGGTAATGTCATCACCCAGTATTATGGGTGGAACGGAAACAGGCAAGATCACAAACTCACATTCTGTTTTGCTTTTCTCTTCCTGTGGTCTTTTCTGCTGCCACCAGGTGGAACCCCTCCTCTCTCTCTGACTGCCTCCATCAAATCAATCTTAAAACTCTCTGGAGGCACCTCTAAAATTAACAATATATTGTACACTCATGATTGGTCATTCACAGAAATGTGCAAGTCTTTTTACATAACATCAACCTCCAGTGCCTCTCTGGTACTTTCCAAAGATTGCCATGGCTTAATTTGAAATGGAAATAAACTAGTAACAAAAAGACCCATTTTCTGTTTCACCGTGAAAAGAGGAAATCCCATGATTATTTATTTATTTATTTATTTATTGCATTTTTATACCACCCTAGAGCCGAAGCTCTCTGGGCAGTTCACAAAAATTAAAACCATGAAATCATTTTAAGAAATATAAAACAAACCACAATCTAAAAACACAAAATAACATACAATATAAAAACACAACCAGGATAAAACCAAGCAGTAGAGATTAATACAGATTAAAATACAAATTTAAAACAGCAAGGGTTAAAATTGAGTTAATTTAGCTGTTAAAATGCTGGGAGAATAAAAAGGTCTTCACCTGGCGATGAAAAGAGTGCAAAGTAGGCGCCAGGCAAACCTCTCTGGGGAGCTCATTCCACAGTCGGGGTGCCACAGCAGAGAAAGCCCTCCTCCTAGTGACCACCTGCCTCACTTCCTTTGGCAGGGGCTCATGGAGAAGGACTCCTGTAGATGATCTTAGGGTCCAGGCAGGTACATATGGGAGGAGGCATTCCTTTAGATAACCTGGCCCCAAGCCATTTAGGGCTTTAAATGTTAGTACCAGCACTTTGAATTGGGCCCGGACCTGGATCGGCAGCCAGTGAAGCTGGAAAAGGACTGGCGTAATGTGATCTCATTGGCCAGTCCCTGTTAGCAAACGTGCTGTCCTGTTTTGTACCAGCTGAAGTTTCCGGACCTTCCAGACCTGAGGCAGACCACAGCACCATCTTGTGGCTGGATCAAAGAAACATATAGAACTTGCAAACTTAAAGGGGGGAGGGGGGAGGGGAAAGAAAAGCCTGTATAAAGGCAGCACTTTGTGATCATGCGATGGAAAAGGAGACAAAAAGCCTGGCAAAGTCGCATGATTTTTCTGGTGTAGAAATGCTCTCGGCCTCCAGGACTCTACTTTAAATAGAGTGGTGACTGGCTATTAGATATCGAATGGGGAGCCCCAAAAGAAAGGGGGGAAGACTACAAAGCTTCAAATGACCAAGTAAAAACAAAATTACTGAAGAAAAATAATAGGAACACACACACACCATGCTGAACACAATAGGGTAGTAAAATAGCCAGGGATAAACACACCCAGATAGACTCTGGCTCAATTCAGACGACACGATAGTCAGTGGTGGGGTAATAATCAACTTTACAGTTGTTCATCTAGGGGGTGCTCCCCACACAACATGGTAATAAATAATCAACTGTGATGTGGATTAGGATCAGCACTGAGTTGACTATGGCAGCATTCAGACGACACGATAGTCAAAACAACTGACCATTGTTTCGTCCACACCAGTTGCTTATTGTGTCGAATTGACACAGTTGTTTATTGTGTCAAATTGAGCCTATGTCTCTATTTTATCTAGGTTCCTTATTCAAGTAATAGCTTATTGCCATTAGTCTAGCTTTCTCAACCACATCTTCAGTATCAGTAAAGAATTTTGTCTTTCCTCTTGGACTCTGGCTTTCTCTCTCTCTCTCTCTCTCTCTCTCTCTCCCCCCATCTTTCTCCTTTCTGTAGCTCTGCCTTTGACTGATATCTTCTAAAAATATTTTCTACTCTCCCCAACCCTAATCAATCAGGAAGATTGCTTCTTGTTCGTTTTTACAAACTAAGTGTATATCTCCAGAATTAAAACTTTTTTCATCTTCCTCTGACCTTCTGTTGAACTTTATAAACTCTTGCTTTTGGATGACAACTTTCTGATCTCTGCATTCTAAGTAAATATCTGACCTCTAAACTATTAACCTTTTAGATGAAAGTGAATAGCACACACACACACACACATTGGCTGCATTCGGACAACACATTAAGCAACTGAGGGGGGGAAACAATTGTTAGTTGTGTTGCTTATTGTGTTGTGTGGAGGGTAACAAGCCGCTCACAAACTACTGATGGTATGCTATTCCACCCGAATAAGCAACTGAGAGAAACAACTGGCTAGCAAGTTGTTTAGCTTGAAGCCAGTTGTTTAAAGTGTTGTGTGGAGGGGTGAATGGGTTAATGGCGTGTGGTGAGTGGGTTAAAACACAAGCCCATACAGGCAGGCAGCAAGAGCAACCAAATCGGTGGCTGCCACTTGCTACAATTGGTAGAACTTGCAGAGGCTGCTGGGATAGCACCGCGAGGACTGAGGAGGGAGGGTGGGGAGAGGGGCGGGGGCTGTGTCAGTCAAATGCCGGGTTGACTATTAGTCCACTCTATGCCAGCCCCAAGCACCCACAGTTGCGTAGGAATATGTTGTGTGGGGAGTACCCACAAAATAACCAACTGTGAGTTGGCTACTCAACCCACCATTGACTAATATGTTGTCTGAATGCAGCCAGAGAGTGTGTGTGTGTGTGTGTGTGTGTGTGAGAGAGAGAGAGAGAGAGAGATTTAACCCCATAATATCCTAAAACCCAGATGGATGACTGTTCTGTTCCTTCACAGTTATATATATTTTGCAGAAGCTGGTGAGTTTGCATTTTACAGTGTTTTGCAAATTTGCATACAGTTCACCATGAGCTGCAAATTTAGAATCAATTAAGTAAAAAGTTAGAAAAAGAAAAGAAATAATTCATTCATTAAAAATTACAGAAATCATACAAGTCTGCACACACTAGATGATCCTTTTAGTTACTCTAAACTTTCTCAAGTCAGGAATATGCATGTGAGAATCAACTGCAAATGAGTGGCTGCTGAATGCCTGAACAGCCTCAATCAGGGATGGGGAAGTATTTAAGGTGACATAAAATAAGGTGTAGAGAAGGGTTCATTGAAATCATTTGTGTCTTAGGGTGCATCATAACTTGGCTCTTAACATGACTGAATACATTTTAAGTTTTTTATTTTATTTTATTTAGTTTATTTAAAATATTTCTTAGCCATCCTTCAATGAAAGGATTCCATGTGAATAGAAGTATTCTCACAAACCTTCAAACCTATAAATACAATATAATAAAAATAAATAATCATAGCACAATACATCAAAAAATTAAGCAGAATAAATTATACTAAGTATAAAAACAAACAGATTAGCCAGGTAATGCTTAAAGAATTATGAGATTCTGATTATTTTGTCCACTTCCAATGCATATTTAAGTGTGAAATGGTGATTATTCTCATCTGCAGAGGTAACTGTGAGTCCAGAATCCATGGGAGGTAATAATTTACCCAGTCTAGCTGAATTTGCCAACTAATTCACAGAGCTCAATACATGCACCAAAGTTCTTATGACCAAGACTAGAAGATTTGTCAGGTGAAAGCAAGAATAAGAACAGCAGCATTTGTGATGTTGTTTGGCTCCCTAGAACAGACCTGCACCATTGAGTACAGAAGGTGCCATCTTGCTATCGAGAGCCACATTCCTTTGTGGAAAAGCCGTTTGAAACAGCATAGAGGTGGCACAAAAGGCCAAAGGCAAAAGTGGATGGGACAGTTCCAGGTTTCAGTTAGAACCAGCCAGAATGCTAAATGTGCTGTCCAAGGTGCTGAACCCTGACCCCGAAATAGGTTCAGGACATTGGATAGCTTATTTAGCATTCTGGCGGAAACCCAGAATGGATTCACAGCCCCACTAAAATTAGGTGTTCCACTGGGATGGGAACATCTCTTTTCTCTCCCCTTCCCTTCCCTCCCCTCCCCATTCACACACAACAACAACACACACACACACACGAAACCTCACTCTCTTGCGTTCATCCATCCATTACCCATTCATTGGCTGGTTTCAGACAACACATTAGGCAACGGAGGGGGAAATAGCGTACTGACCGTGGGTTAGGCAGGCAGTGCTCCACATACGACATGCTGCAACTCCAGACCTTGCGCAGCTGAAAGTTCCAGTGGCCATCTTGGTTGCTACGTCTGCTCCCTCCCCTTCCCTCAGTCCCCCAGCCATATCCAAGCATGCACTGCGAGTTCTGCTGGCTGTATAGAGCAGCCGAGGGATTTCGGCTGCTCCGGCCGGCAGAACTCTATTCCCAAACAGAATAGTCCACTGAGAGAGGGGGGTTGGTTTCGGACGACACTTTAAACAATGGGCTTCGGGCTAAACAATGTGCAAGCCCGTTGTTTCTCTCCGTTGCTTAATTGGGCAGAATAGCATACCATCAGTTGTGTGCGCATGGTGTGTAACCCTCCACACGACACAATAGGCAATGCAACTGATGGTTGCCTCTTCCCCCTTCCTTTGATTATTGTGTTGTCTGAAACCAGCTATTGGCTGCATTCAGACAACACATTAGTCAATGGTGGGTTGAGTAGCCAACTCACAGTGGGTTATTTTGTGGGTACTCCCCACACAACATATTTCTACACAACTGTGGGTGGTTGGGGCTGGCGTTGAGTGGACTAATAGTCAACCCAGCATTTGACTGACACAGCCCCCGCCCCTCTCCCGACCCTCCCTCCTCCCTCAGTCCTCCCAGTTCTATCCCAGCAGCCTCTGCAAGTTGCACCAGTTGTAGCAGAGTGGCAGCCGCCGCTTTGGTCGCTCTTGCCACCTGCCTCTATGGGCTTGTGTTTTAACCCACTCACCACACGCTATTAACACACTCACCCCTCCACACAACACTTTAAACAACTGGCTTCAAGCTAAACAACTTGTAAGCCAGTTGTTTCTCTCAGTTGCTTATTTGGGTGGAATAGCATACCATCAGTAGTTTGTGAGCGGCTTGTTACCCTCCACACAACACAATAAGCAACACAACTGACAATTGTTCCCCCCCCCTCAGTTGCTTAATGTGTTGTCCGAATGCAGCCATTCTCTCTTCCAGACATCATTCTCTCTGGCTGCCATTGGCTTTTGTTTTGTCCCTTTATGAACACCATTGTATGGGCTCAGCAACGAACTCTATTTTTTTAAAAATCGTAAGTCGGAAGGCCCAGCAACAGGCTGCTGTAAGAATTTCTAGACTCTTCTAGCATTTACTGTATTTTGACAGTTGCTAAGTGCTGAGAAATGGAGTAGCACACTTTATTTACAGATAAGAAGGCACTCCCCGTTTCTAATCAATACAGTTCTATCTACCAATACAAGCTTCTCAGTAAGAACCAGAGCTGGCAGGGTTGATTACTAGTAAATCAATACCATGTTTTACTTTGCCATGCAACTCTTTGGGGAATCCATACAGCATAAGGATTATCATTATATAATTAAGTGTAGGCTCCCTTTTGCTATCTGCTGCTTTTGATCTTGTAAAACCGAGAATTGATTTTCCCCAAAAATCAATGTTGCGTTTCCACTGTATGGCAGATATGCCACTTAACAATGGCTCTGGATGCTAGTCCTTGAGTGTGGTTTGTGAAAACAAGCAAGCTGCAGGGAGAAGCTGCTGGAAATTTTCAAGATCAGCACCTGGACTCTAAAGAGCTATTTAGTTTCGGTGTCTTGGATGCAACCTAGCAACCTTCAATGATGATGCACATTTCTCATTGATTTCCCCTCTCTCAGTGGAATTAACTGTCAACCAGAAAGGTCTTTGCTTCTAATACTGAGTTTCCTGCAAGATGAATAAACCAATCTAGTGAGTAAGAAAGAATTGGGATGGCAGAAACTTAGCCCTTAAGACTTGTTTTAAAGGACCTTCCAGTTTGCAAATGACGTCATACGACACTCAATCCTTTCAAGTATTTCTACTTTTGTACTGTGAGTTGTTTAGCTCAAATACAGGGGCAGGCATGAGAAGTCACATTTTGATTTTGATCTGATACTTAACATAGATGGGGCATGAGAGTCAGAACAGTGGATTTGTCCCCAGGCTATCCTCCGTCTCTGAAATATCATCAAGATCTAAATCTGCCAATAAGTCATGTTGAACAATAACAACAAAGATAGCAGGCTTGTATTTCTGGACAACTTGCTTGTTTCATTAAGACACTATGCCCTCAAACACATATAGGAGATTTTCCATCAATGTTATCTCTGTTTCCACTTAGGAGCCATGATAACAGCTCTCTCACAATGCCAATTTCACAAGGCTAGTTTTACACAAATCAAAGCCACTCTTCCAATGAACTGCTTATATCCCAGGCCTTTGTGTGTGTTTTGCCTTTTAATTTTAATAATAGTGTCGGTATTCTGAGATGTACACCAACACAGAAGAATAACATCAGTTAAACAAATACAAAAAATGGGAGAGGAGAATCCAAATTGCTGCAAAACAATTTTATTGTGAAGTCCTGATGGGTTTTGAGCAAGGGTTCTTCAGGGGGGAAATTATTGAAAGAGATATTTGACTAGAATGCATATACTTATTGTGCTATGCTATACATGTCTACTCAGAAATGGGGCATTCTCTCAAGTTAAAGGGCACAGGGTTTCTGCCTTACAGACAACAGCTTGTTTGGACAACTATTATCCTGAAGAAGAGCTTGTTGTTGAAATGTGTTAGGTCTTCTTTTTTTTTAATCCTCTTTTGCACATTTTTTAAATTTTTCCTCTACCTGTATTGTATCTGGATTCTCAGGTCCATACAGCTGAAAACACAGGAAATGTATCTGTAGTTGCTACAGTAAAATCCTCTAATCCACACCGGTGAGCCACTGTACACAATTGGATTGCCACATGGAAGCAGTTGACTGGGAATGATTTAAAATGGGGATGACAGACATTTGCCTCATCCAAGTTGTTCTTTAATTCATACATACTCCCCAGTGATATGGGAAGCAACTCCCATCATGTTATATGTGAGCACATGTGAAGGGCCCCCTTCATGAAATCATTGAGTAGGATCCGGGCTTTGTTATATTTAAAGTAGTCTCACTGAAATCTATAGAACTCAATGGGTCTGCTCTAAGTATGACTAAATTTGGATCCAAGCCAGAGTTGGTAGAGGGCCAATTCACATCTTCATGAGTGACAACAAGTTTATATCGAGATTAAACTCATGCAGACTCTAATTCATCTTATAATGGTATTTCATCTTTTGTTGTCTTTCTTTAAGGATGTTACTGTTAAAAATGTTCTTCAGGAAAGCATTCCAGCTGAATTCAAGTGAGTTATTGTATAGTCACTCATTTATCATCCTCATTACTCAACATGTGTTCACTCTCTCAACTTCCAACCCATAGAGTTTATACTAATGTTCTCAATTTAACAAGTCACCCTATAAGTCACAGCCTAACAACTTCATTATCTTGTGAACTGCACATGAATAATTCTAGGGACAGGCTTGTTCCTTGTTTCAGAAATAGTGAAAAAAAAATCTACAGATGCTTAGTATCATCTTTATTTATAGGAGACCAGCATGTGGCAATCATGACATGAGAGATTAACAGCTTTTCAACACTCAGCTGATTTCTTCTTCAGAATTCTAAGCCATGGTTCCTCTGCATAGGCTCTTCAGAATTCCACTTGAGAATCAATGCCAAGTGTTCCTGGGAGGTCCAAGAAGATCTTACGGTTAGATTCATTCTAGCATTCTCTCTCATTCATTATCAGTCAGTGTGTGAGTTGTGTAATTTGGCACATGCAAAAAGCAAATGGATCCCATTAAACTCTCGTCATGCCTGGTTTGCTGGTTTGCAGCGCTGTACTGACATGACGTCCTGCTTGTCCTATAGTTGCCCCGCCTCTTCCCCTCCATTTTTCGTCTTTTCCTAGAGCAAGGAAAGTCCATGAAGGATTAAAGTGCCCTTCCAGACCTGTGTATTGCCGTCCTCGCGTTATGTCCTTTGTTGTGGGTGTGTGCTTTGAATGTGTGCTTGCTGACGAAGAGGATGGTGGGGCGGTTCTCCTCCTCCAGCACGCCATGGTGGTGGTGGGTCTATTCTTTTTTTTTTTAACGATCTGCAATTGTGGTTGTTTGTAAAGCCCCCTTTTCCTTGCTCATGTGCAGCTGGTTGGTGCAGGGAGCTCAGCTTCCTCTTTCTCTCTCTCCCTCTCTGACACTCAGGCCTTAATCACATGGGCAGTTTGATCCACACCCGCCGTGACTTTGATCCAATTCTTTCACATGACATCATCCCCTCACGCTGCTCTCACACCCTGAGTGCTCCTTTTTTCCTTCCTCTTTCGAAATATCCCTGAACGGGGATTGTCCGTTTCTCCCCTCCTCCGCAGGTATCGGAGCAAAGCCGACCACGTGTGATCAAAGGGCTACACTCGCATAGGAAACAGAGGGGGAACCCGCATAAACAAAACAGGTAGGTGTGATAAAGCCCTCACACAGGCAGAGAGAGGAGGAGAGGAGTTGGGAGCCGACACCGGGCCGCGGATGTGCTTTGTCCCAATCCATGATTCTCTCTCCTCTCCCCCACCCTGACAAAAAAAGAAAGAAAGAAAGCCAAGCCCTCATCAATGCTAAGTGAGGTTTAAAAGCCAATATTTATTTGTTTTACTAGCCGAGATCTTGGTTGTCTGTTCCACACACTCCCCCCCTTGCTTCAGATGCTGAAATGGGACAGATTTGGGGTCAGGAATGGGTAGTGGTGCTTGTGCAGGATCAGGGAGTAATCGCTTTGCATACAGTTTTTGGCTGTGTCTGTGTGTTAGTGTTAGAGAAGTGTGCTTAACTTTTCAGTTTGTGATTTTGGGGGCTTATTACAAGCAGGCAGATGATGAGCTCAATGATTAGAACAAGAACAAAACTCCAGGGTGGAGGAAGGAAGACGCCCATGTCCATCACAATATCCATCAATGACACAAACCAATGAACTGAAGGGGAAAGGAAGGGGTGGGTGGGGTGAGGTGGAGTGGAGTGGAGTGGGAGAACGAACAAGGGAAAGGAAGTTTCACTGGTACAATGGCGATACCATAAACGCACGTGAAAGGGACCATTAGCTTGCTGCACTGATGAAATGGAGGTCAAAACCGTGGGTGCATACCCAGAGAAAAAGTAGGTGTGATGGAGTTCTATCCACACATATACCTACACATACAAATGTACATACACAGGCAAAGGCAAAAGAAGGATTAGTCTTACAAAGTCAAGGCAGAAGGCCCAGAAATGAAAAAGAGGTGGTCACATGACTATGCAGAACACAAATGAACATGAGATCCAGTCAACAACAACTAAAAGATCCAATCAGAGTGGATGTAACTGACTCCTAACTGGTAGAATGAATTGGCAAAGAAAATGCAAAGAGATTTAATCTAATCTAGTCTAATCTAATTTGATGTAACAAAAACAATACTGCACATTGAAAAGGAAGAGCGCCTAGTTCTGAAGCACACATTCAATATTGGTTTGGTTCCGCTATTTGCTATTGAAAAATGCATTATTGAGTGGAAAAAGCAAGGTGCATAACAGTTGCCTTGGGGAAGTGATAAGTCATGTTCTGACAGGTAACATATGTTTAATGCACCTATTTACTTTTTATTCATGAGGAATGGATGGCTTCTCTATTAATTGTCCAATCCTCCAGAGACTTGGCTACCTCCCTGCCACATCTTTAATTTAGTTCATTAAAATGCCATGTGAACTTCTATCCATTAGAAAATAAGGAAAGTGCTCTGCTGACCTGCATTGAAACATGGATGGGTGTGTGTGTGTACTCGGGAGATATTTTGAGGGACAACACAGTACTTAGTTACCACTTCCATTTCCCCTCATTTTAAGAAACAAATAAAGGGATTAAAATACTAATTTAATGTTCCAGTAAAATACACAGTTGTACTTCTCAGAGCAAGGGAGACCAAAATATAAAAATAGGTTTAAAGGCCCTGTGCCACCACACCTCCTATATACTAGGCCTGGTTGTGAGCACCCCCTTCTCAAGACAAGTGCCACCACTTGAATAAGCCTGAGGGAAGGGCAAAATAACACTACCTTTCCCCTCTCTGTGAGGGAACAAGGCGAAGACTTTGGGAAATAGGTTCTGCTTGTGGATGTTGTGAGCTAACGTTTTGTTCAGGTGTATCTCATTAATGCCTATGTTGAAGCAGGTGAGGAATCCGAGCGGACATGTGGTTTTATGTACATGAACAGAACTTTGTTATTGTCAATGTGAACCAAACCTGCTTGTTTCATTTAAGATCACAACCATTCTAGTCCCCTAGTAATATAACTCCTTTCACTCTACATATAACTCCTGACCAACAACTACTCTTTACTCTCCACACTCTCCTCCAATGAACTCCCCTCACCCTCCTACCAGCCATTTTTTATCTTTTTAAAAAATCCTCCCCCTCTTTCCCCCCAACTAGGCACTCTCTAGACTCACACAGCCAGACATACTAAGGGAACAGAATGTGGGGTATTGCCACAGTCCTCTAAAATATTTGGAGAGTATGACCACTTCCCTCCTCCTCAGCAGGCAAGTGGGTGAAAATTATAGCCTCAGTTCAAGCATCATGCCAAACCATGATCTTTGCAGGTGTTTATGCTTGATCTTTGCAGGTGTTTATGTTTTGTCTTGAGCAAGCATGTTAACAGTACTTTTGGTTACTTCTTTGAGCATTTAAAACAGGAGTTTTCAAAGATAGGTGAGATGACAAAGGTCACCAGGTTCTTGTCTGATCATAAAAGCAGCCTTCCTGGATCAGACCTACAATTCATCTAATGAAAGCATACTGCTGCATACTGTTTCCAATGCACTGGCAAACAAGCAGACCACATAGCAGTCTTTCCCAATTGTAGCATTTGGTATTCAAATCGGGAAGGGCTGTATCTCATTGGTGAAGTATATGTTTTTCATTCAGAAAGTCCCAGGTTCAATCCTTGTGCTTTTTAAAAGTTGCTATAATGCTGTGACTTTTCCCTCTAATTCCTGGACACTTCCTTTCCTCCGTCTGTTGGTGGTGACCTCGCTTTGGGTTGAGGCTGTGGGTGTCCCTGCGGGTGGATCAAAGCCCAGGGTAACCCAGGGTAGGTCGCGAGAAGGCAGGGCAGAGGGCAGGGAGTGGGCTCAAGGAGCCGAATGGCCACCTGCGCTGCGGCTTTTCCAGCCAGAGAGCCCACGCTTCCTCCTGCCACCGGGATTTATAATCCCCTCCCTACAGTTGCAAAGCTGCAGGAGTTGGTGGGGAAAAGCAGCAAAGTGGCAGCATAAGACACCCCCCTGGAGAGCTCAAGGTAGATCCAGAAGTACCAACAGGGACACACTCCCCCTGTCAATACTCAGGCATAGATCATCCACTAAGGCAACCATAGCAGTCTCAACTCTGTATCCTTCTCTGAAGCTGGTTTGAAATGGGTCTAGAAAATCTGTATCATCCAAAACTGCTTGGAGTGCCCTCTCAATTACCTTGCCCAAAAATGGAAGGTTTGATACTGGTCTGTAGTTATTAAGGTCCAGGTGGTCTAGGGAGGGCTATTTTAGAAGCGGCTGTACTACCGCTTCTTTTAAACATGTTGGAAAACTCCCCTCCTTGAGAGATGGATTAATAATTTGTGGTAGATTTAATCTAACTTTATCTCCTCCCTGGGTGACCAGCCAAGAAGGACAAGGATCGAGAGGGCAAGTTGTCATCCTTACTCAACAAAGCAGCTTGTCCATGTCCTCGGTACTCACCAACTGAAACTGATCCAGTGTAATTCTACTCGCAGAGTTGCTGGACACTCCACTGTCAACTTCGGCTATAATGACAGCATCTAAATTGACTCTTATCTGAGAGATTTTATCTGTGAAATGATCATTAAAGGCATCACAACGAACTACCGAAGACTCTACAATCGGGTTCAGGGGGGAAGGTGTCTGCATTAGACCCCTCACCACCCTGAACAGTTCTGCTGGATGTGAATTCGCAGATGCAATGTGTGCAGAGAAGAAAGCTTTCTTCACTGCACGTATTGCCACACCATAGGAATGAACATGTTTTCTATGTTGTGTCTTGTTGGATATAAGTTGAGTTTTCTGCCATTGGCGCTCCAGTCATTGTCCTTCCTGCTTCAGCTCCCTGAGATCTAACAGGGTGCCCGGTTAGAAGCGGGCCGGAGAGGACATTTGGGGGTGATCGTGTCGATAGCTCAAGTTAGATCTTGATTCCATCTATTAACCAGGGCTTCTACAGGATTGTCAAAGGATTGTCATTTTGGAATCCAGGAGGATCCATCAGCCTTTGAGGGAGGACCATCTTAATAGGTCTGCCACCCCTACAGGGGTGGATAGTAGCCATGATACTAACCATGACCAGAAAATGATCTGTCCATGACAACGCAAAGGTATTTATCACCTCCGCCCACAGATCCATCTGTTCAGAACTGAAAACAGCATCGAGGATGTGATCTGTTAAATGTGTGGGTCCAGAAACCAACTGGGATAGGCCCATGTTTGTCATGGATGCCATGAACTCCCGAGCTGCACCTGACAAACTGGCCTTGAATGGGATATTGAAGTCACCCAGGACCAAAAGCCTGGGCAACTTCAACACCAGCTCCAAGACCAGTTCCATGAGCTCGGCCAGGGAGTCTGATAGGCAGCGGGGTGGCCAGTACACTAACAGAATCCCTAGTCTATCCCTGGTCTTCAGACTCAGGTACACACACTCAGTGTGATTCAATTGAGTGTGTGGGTGGACAGGAAGTCTGGTCAGGGTAAGATTGTCTTTGTAGACCATAACTACTCTGCCCCCCACCCACTTTCCTTCACCTGCTCGCTAACACAATACCCAGCTGGGAGGGCCTGGGCCCATGTCAGGCCTCTGTCATCTCCCAGCCAGGTCTTTGTGAAGCATGCCAGGTCAGCCTCCTCATCTGTAAGGAGGTCATAGATGATATTTGTTTTGTTTTTAACCGACCTGGCATTGCATAGGAGCAAGGAGAGGTTCTGTGGGTGGCCTGGTTCATTCTCCAAGATCCCTGGGGTAGCAGGGCGACCGGAAGGGAAGATGGGAGTTAGATATCTATCTCTCCTTCCCCTGTAATGACACTTTGCCCTGCTATCACCATATCTCCCTCTACCCTGCACAACAACTCTCTGCATTTCCCAGCCCTTACACATGGGGCTCAGCTGGGCTCCCAGCTGCCCTTGGACTTCTCGGAGTGGGGTGGAGGTGGCGTCCTGGACAAGCCACTCTCCTCCTCCCCAACAGGTGTTGACAGTCTTTCCAAGAGCGCCTGACAATGGCAAGCTGCAGACTAAAACAGTCCAGCTAAGCAGGCAGGCAGGCCAGCAAGCAGAGCTTGGAAGGCGAGAAGGCACTTTTGCCAACAGGTAAGCCACAGGTTGAGGCAGAGGGCTCAGTGCTTCGTGTGGCCCAGTCAGTCAGCCCCACACTGCTAGTTGTTCCTTGGTGCTGCTCCCAAGGACAGGAAAAGGGAGAGAGGTGTTGGATGGGGTGGAGAAACCTCTATCAGACCTAGGCACTCTACTGGCGGCTGACAAATTGAAACCAAAAAATATGAAGGATGCACAAAACTGTGCCAACTGCTCAGCTTTTCTTGAGGGAGTCATTTATGTCTTTGGTGTTCAGCTCATGACAGATGACCAAAAAAAAATGTTCTACTTCATTGCAGTTTCCAATTCGGACAAAGCAACTGTCTATCCCTAATAAGCAATAATATATGGCTGGTGGGGGTGAGTTCCACTTGGTGAATTACAAGTGTTGTAGGTGTGGTCAATGTTATCTGAACTATTACACATTCCTAAATCAGTTTAAAAAAATAGAACTTGTTTCCAAAAGCTTTGCTGCTTCAGACTGAGCTATACTGTATAAGAATTGTCCTTCTGTGGTCCGGTGTCCATTCCCAAATTGTAATACAGAGAAGCTTGCAAATGAAAATTTATGGCTTACATTTGTGCATTGCTGTGGTGGTGGGAAATAATGGACCATTAACTCACGATTTTCAAAAGTCACCAAGGCTTTAGATGGAAAATGGACTGAAGAGAAGGTTTCAGTTCATGATTATCTGACCTGCTGAGAATTATCCATCACATTTCATTTGATTATTTGAGGTCTTGGGGTTGTTCAACGCATTTTGATATATGACAATGCCCTATTGCAAATGTCTTCCGGTTACCCAGTTATTATTGCATCGTTAACAGGGTGAGACTAACTAACTTTGAGCCAGTGTCACTTTCATCTCTTTTGCAAAAAGTGATAAGTGAAAATCTATGTAAAATGATGGCAGACCTTTGGCCAGAAATGAATCAAGTTCCAATTAGTTTTTAACAAGGGCTAGTTCACACCAGGAGCTACTGCGATGTGTACAGCACAGTAGTATTGAGATCAAACAGGGGAAGGCAGTTTCAGGGAAAGTTTCATCAGAACAAAAAGAGGACTCGCTCTCTTTCAATGATTTTTGAGGGGATCATAGTGAAAAGGCTCTGGAACTGAGTCTTTGAATGATCCCTGATTGGCTAGAGATTGCTAGGGTCACATCACCTATTTGGGTATGTGACCAATACAGGAAGCAATGCCTTGCTCTAATGGGCTTTATTGGCTCTGTGGCTATATGATGATTGCTATGGAAAACACAACTTCCAAGGAGAGTCCAGTAAACCTTCAGTTCAGCATTGTTGTGCTGCATCTCCTGCATCAAACTAGTAGGACTTTGTGTGGAAAAAGCCAAATCCCCCTCTCTTTCTGTTCTTCTACAAAGACCTGTGTTTACCTAGAAGCTCTTTATGTTATTATCTAGGAAAGAGCAAGTCAGGCCCAAAGCATCATCCCCCTCAAATACCCATGGGGTGTCCACCTGCCATCTGACAGGGGAAAAAACAAGAGGTGATGGTTCCTGTTCACTCCTCTTAGACCACCTTGCTAGGTTGTTGTTAGGTCTCCTGCATAAGTTCAGGACCTGACCCAGTCAGAATTCTGCCTGATTGGATCCCTGGTTTCTCCACAATAGCCCTTTTCCACCTGAAAGACACAACATAAAAACTGGGTGGTTTTGAGCATGCCTTGTCATTGTTCGTGTTGCCTGGGGAAACCCTGCTTTTTTTCTTCTTGGCTGGAACCCATGCCCATGGCATGAAGAAAGATGCTACACTTTCATGTGTGAGTTACTAAAACTACCTGTTAGCATCTTTAACAACTGTAAAATATACTGTTGCTTTATTTTTAAACACAACCTCTTATTTCTTTGGGCAGTATCCAACAGTGTCCTTCTGCAAACTGAAATAGTGCTGGTGGAGCTCTGCTTACCCTTTCTGTTGTACAAATATTTGCATATTATACTTGTGAATGCTTGCGCAACTATAGCTTCCATTGGATCCTCCTCTTGTGCGTATTTCAGAACTTAGTTTTGCTAGTTCAATGTCCTTTGGGCTAGAGGAATGACATAGTTGGATGCTGTGCTTTCCTTTCTCTCTCTCTCCCTCTCTTTCATTTTGAATCTTTAAATATTATTTCTAGAACAAACACTTTACACTGGAAAGATGGATTATTTGGATGCTGCCATTTACAGCTGACTGCTCTGTGTATTGGGTCTGAATTCATCTTTAGTCTTCAAACTAAGGTATTCAACCACCGAGGGGGATACCACTACTCATGTAAATGAGATGCAGGTCACCTGCCAGGCTGTTCCCCATCATCAGAAGGGAGGAAAGGTATGTGCATGTCTGTTACTGGTGGCTAATATTACCAGTGGGTAATATTCTATTCATGAAAATGCACTCTATCGCTATGATCAAGAGATCATCCTTGTGCAACTCTGAATGTTGTATGCGGACTCTGTAAGGTTTCATGAAGAAAGCAAGGCTGCATGGGCAACTCAACTCCCTCCATAAGTACATCTAATATGTGAAAGAGGGATTAGACCATGTCCAGATCTTTATGCTTAGTGTGCTATTTAAAAAGGGAGTCTATGCACACACAGCTATAAGTGCATAGAGGTCCAATGGAATTGGGAATACTAATCCTACGAGTTTCCCAATAATGAGGAAAAGTAACATTTGTACACCTGTGCATGCAAAACCTGCCCTTTCAAATATCGCACTGAACACATAACATCAGGGGCAGAGGCTCGACTTCTGCAATGCGCTGTACATAGGGCTACCTCTGTGCCTAGTCTGGAAACTTCAACTAGTTCAAAATATGGCAGCCAGGTTGGTCACTGGTACACCTAGGGATGACCATATTACACCAGTTTTAAAATCACTCCACTGGCTGCCAATTAGTTTCCGGGCAAAGTATAAAGTGTTGGTTATTACCTTTAAAGCCCTACATGGTTTGGGTCCAGGTTACCTGCAGTATCGCCTTCTCCCATACAATCCGCCCCACACGCGCAGGTCCTCTGGGAAGAACTTACTGCAGTCGGTCAAGACTAGGCTGACAACTGTTACCCAGAGGACCTTCTCTTCTGCCGCTCCCAGACTGTGGAATGACCTGCTGGAGGAAACTCGTCAACTTAACAGTCTTTTAGAATTTAAGAAAGCTATAAAGACTGTTCTCTTCCGGCAGGCATATCCAGTGGAATTTTAGAATGTTTTAAGGTTGTTTTTAGGATGTTTTAGGATGTTTTAATGCAGTTTTAATAATATGTGTCATGTTTTAATCAGTTTTATGTATTTTATCATGTTGTTGTTCCCCGCCTCGATCCAGACGGAGAGGCAGGTAAGAAATAAATTATTATTATTATTATTATTATTATTATTATTATTATTAACAGGGGACATGATGTTAAGGATGGGGAGAGTGGTCAAATTCCCCCTCCATGCATAGAGGGGTTGTTCAAACACCCCTTCCATCTGCGCTTGAATTACAACTTACTGAGGCTTAGCAGCTAGGGCTGAGCCAGATGCTATACAGGACCAGGGGCGAAACATTGATGATGAAACATTGGCACCCTGAGCCCCCAGAGCTTCATGGTTTCACTCCTGTGAGGTTGTCCCCATGCCAAGGAGCCAGTGCAGGGTTTACAGCAATCAGAGGAGGGGGTGCCAGAATGGAAAACTTTACTTCTCCCCAAGCTGGAGGAACTGCCTGGGCATTCCGGCAGCTATTGGGTTTGCTGGCCCGCCCACTCCCCAGGTGGACAGCAACCAATCAGGGGCCACCATTCTCCCAGCTATGCCTCTGCCATGACTCTTGAGTGCCAATAGACAGCGGATGCACCATCCTCACCTTGCTCCAGAGAAAAAAGTCAAGGTAAGTCCCCAATATTTTTACTTCGGAGTTTTGGGAGAAAGTCCCGGGATGGCTCCGCAGTGGCTGCTGCATCGTATAAGCATCACAGCACCACCATGGAGCCAGCCCAGGGCTTTCCCCACATATAGACAGTCCCCAGTTTGTAAGGTTAAAGCATGTTCCCTATCTTAAGGGTGCACTCCTATGCATGTTTAGAAAGAAAAGAAGTTCTACAACTCTCTGCATTTCCCAGCCAACCATGCACCCTAAATGTATTCTTCCCTGGTGCCAACTTCCTAACTGAAGCAGATAAAAAAAAACAATTAAAGGACCAAAATAGACAGACCTTGAGTAACTGGAAATTAACATATGAGTTTCCCCTGATATAATTGCTTTAAACAAAAGCCTCTGCTCTAGAAGGTGGTAAACAACTTATTAATTTCCTTCCTGCTTACATCAATGTTGTAGGCCATTCAAACAAACGAACAGACATGGGAATGTTACAACTAATGATGTGTGACACACACACACACACACACACACATCCTGCTAGTTTAATTTGTAATTTAATAATTCATTTATAAAATTATTTTAGAGCTTCCTTTAAGCCCACAATCCCCCCAATGGCAACTTAAAACTATAAAATACTTAAGTGCAACCTTGGTTGCTCTCTGTGCCATCAAACTGGGGCAGGGAACAGATCACTGTTTTCCTGATGCTATTAGCAGTGAGGACATAGTGATCATGATCACTGGGAGGAGAGGTTTCAGCCGCACCCCTCCTAGTGATCCCAAAGTAGAGATCACTGCAGGCAGCGGGGCGCGAGGGAGGTGATGTGAGCTTAAAGCCTTCCTCACCTTCCCAGCAATCCTGATGCAGAGATCACTTGTAGGGGATGGGGGAATATTTTAACTCTCCCCCTCCAGCAATTCCATCCCCTGATCTCAGCAGGCAGGAAAGGGAGTCAGAATAACTTCAACTACAGCATCTTTTGGTGTCTATTTATGGTGCATCCGTGATGAGTGGTTCTTCAGCACCTCCTATATTGTCGGAGGAATTAATTGGTTCTTTGCAGAAAGCTAAACCTACAATAGCTGTATCTATAAATGTCTTTTGGAATGTAGTAAAGTGGATGTTCAGTATGTAAGAGAGGCATGGAATAGGGAATTAAAATGCTCTACAGAACATAATCAATGGAAAGTTGCCCTAGCTTCCATATGTATTATTTTCTGCAGATTTAAAATTGAGGATGATTCCACAAAGAATGGTGTTTCGTATATTTATTTTAGTATTTTTTATTATTTATTTATTTACAACATTTATTTACTGCTCCACATCTAAACAGATTCAAGAGTTGTGAACAATAAAAAAAAATAAAAAGGTAAAAGAATAAAATACCATATTGCAATTTGTTATTTTTAAAAACAGAATGCCAGTAAAAACTGTGGACGCTCAGTCAAAGAATGCTTCCTGAAAGAAAGTTGTTTTCAAGAGCAAATTAAAACAGCACAATGTTGCTGCCTGCCTGACTTCCAGAGGCAGGGAATTCAATAGAAAAGGGGGCCACCACACTGAAGGCTCTTCTATGGGTGGATTCCAATTGGGCTGTAGGCTCATGTGGAGCCACCAGGAGCATGCCCTCTGATGACCTCAGTGATCGGGCAGTTTGATAAGGAAGAAGGCGCTCTCTTGGGCACCTTGGTCCCAAGTTGCTTAGGGCTCTATACACTAGTGCCAAAACCTTAAACCTGGCCCTGTAGTGATTCAGCAGCCAGTGAAATTCCCTCAGCAAAAGAGTTACATGCTGAAAAGAGGCAGCTCCCGACAACAGCTGAGCTGCTGCATTCTGCACTAGCTCCAGATTCCAGAGCAGCCTTAAGGGCAGCCTCACATAAAGCACATTGCAGTAATCAAGTCTGCAGGTTACTAGTGCCTGTATCACTGTAGCCAAGCTATCCCTGTCCAGGATTGACTGTGGATGGTGAACCAGCCGAAGCTCGTAAAAGCCACTCTGAGCATCCATGGCCATTTGGGCTTCCAGCAGCAGTGATAGATCTAGCAATACTTCCAGACTATAAACCTGATCTTTCAAAGGGAGTGCAGCCCCATCCAGAGCAGTCAATGAGCCTATCTCCTGGACTTGGGAACCACTCACCTAAAGGGCTTCTCTGCCTTACCAGGACTCCGCATTATCGTCTTGCCAGGACTCACCATAGAGACATTGCATATTTTGTTAGAAGATCAGCAAGTTCACATTTGTATTTTTTAAGTACTCTCAGTTGGATACCATCTGGACCTAGTGATTTGTTTATTTTCAGTTTGTCAGTAAGGTCTAAAACTGTATTTCTTGTCACCACTATTTGCTTCATGCTGATCCGTGTTGAATGAATAATTACAAATTTATTTATTTATTATTTTTTTAATTAATTCATTTGGTTTATTTGAAGACTTTATATCCCTCCCAAAAGGCAACCAGAATAGCTAGCAATAATCACAACCAATCACAATAAAATAACCACAGTAAAATACATAATAGGAGGACTACAATAAATAATCAGAATAACACATCATAATAAAAAATAATAAAAAACATACTAAAAGGCACAAGCCAGATGACCACAACAAAATATCATCAGTTAGACTGAAATAATAATAATAATAATAATAATAATAAAAAAAAAAAATATTTATTACCCGCCACTCCATCCGGATCGAGGCAGGGAACAACATCAATGCAAACAATATAAAATACATAAAAATGATTAAAAACATATAAAATGAATACATTACTAAAATCAACCAAGCCTTAAAATTTGACTGGGTAGGCCTGCCGAGCTAACAGAATAGTATTGAACGGGCCCAAGCAAATAAACACGTATTCATCTGGCACCAAAAGGATAACAGTCAAGTCTCTTGTTTTGGAGGGACAATATTCTACAGTTTCCACAATTGAAAAATCCCAATCACAAATCACCATCCACCTCACATCTGATGGATGATCTTAACATTCAGGCTGGAGAGCAGACTATTCTCCATCTCTGGACTGGCCCTGCCCATCCAGGCTGGCCAATGGAACCTCCTAGCCAGGAAGTGCTATAAAAGATTTCCTGTTTGGGCTAAGACTCTGACTGACTAACCATGGTCTTTCTGACCATGGTTCCACCGTGACCTCTGGCTTCATCCTTTGGCTCTGACTCCTGGCTTTGTTCCTTGACTCTGGCTGCTTGGCACAATTCCTGTCTCCACTTTTTGTGCCTGGCAGTGAAGATACACACAAGAACCTTTCATAGGGGATTGTGGCTTCTGTTTATGTTCTCCAATTAGACAACATCCATATGTATACAATGTGTATATGTACTGTATCTATGTATATACACATATGTCATCCATACTGTATACAGGTTGGATCTAGGAAAAGCCTCCGCAGATGTAAGGGCTCCTACTGTCAGCAGGAGACTTTTGATCCAGTGGAGTTTTTCCACTAGCTGAATGGAAAATAAAGCAATCTTTGCCAATTCTTCCTCCCCCTGCAGTCCTCTTTGTCATCCAAATATTTGTTCTGAAGGTTTGGGGGATGTTCTGGAATGGAGGGCAAGGGAACACATAGCTTCAGAGAGAGGAACTTTCACAAGTGGGAGCAGACCTCTGCACGGGACACTCTGACTGGCAGAATAAAATCTCTGGATCCAACTGTATATATTTTAAAGAGTAAGCAAGAAGAGTTCAACTATTAGACTTTGTGTGGAGTAGATATTTATGTATTTTCCAGAATAGTGACAAATGTCACGATAAAGTCCACCAACATTTTTATCAGGATGCCAAGCTCTCATGATTCCTACTATAACCTTTATAATCAACAAAAATATTTACGTATGCTGTAGTTTGTTACAGGAAACCCATCACAACAACACTGCTATTTGAGTATTTTAGAAGAACACACGTACCAATACAAAATTCACCTCATACAAATACATAAATTATTGCTCTGTCTCAGAAACCTGTTTCTAAGCAACTCACCAGTTCAGTTGAATTCACAGGTATAACTGGCTTTTTTCAAAGGTCTCTAGGGAATCTGAAACCTTCATAAATCCTGACTCTGAAACCTTCATAAAATTATAGAAATGTTCATTGGCTTCAATAGAAATTTCAGAGATGCAGGGATAATAGATATACATTGTAGATTTGTATAGTTCAATAATTTTGGGTTTGTTTGTTTGTTTAACATGATGGCTTAAATTAGCTTTTGTAATCTTATGGTGTACTTTCCTTTTTATGACTTATTTTCAAGTCAGTTCAAAACTTGATATTATATCTAGTTTACAGCAGTAGCCCTTCAATCCTAGTTGTCCTGTAAAAATAATGACCCTTCCTCGCTGGCAACTGACTTCCATTCTGCTATAGGGCAAAAGAGGTAGAAAATGAGAACTCAACCTAAGACGTATGGCAATATTTATTTAGTTACACCATTTATATACTGCTCTTCATCAAGAAATTATCCTAGTGGTGAACAATAAAAGAGTAGGAGTAGGAGTAACAATAAATTAAAATTAGGTGGTGCCAATAAATTTGTGGCTGGTAAGTCAAGTAAGGCTTGTTTGTTTTTTGTTTTTTTTAAAATGTCTTCAGCAAGTACCAAAAATGAAACAATGTTGGTGCCTGCCTAATATAATGGGCAGGGAATTCCATAGAGAGGGAGCCAATACACTGAAGGCTCTACTCCAAGGCTGACTCTATAAGACGTTGCTTTGGCGCCTGATTCTCCGAATATGCACATTTTCCTTTATTCGAATCTGCGTCTTTAGCTACAGACGACAGCCGTGAAGTTGATTTACTGGCTTTATATACTGTGCTTTACAATGGTTTATATGCGGAGTTTTGCAGTAGAGTCGGATAAGAGGTGTAGGTTTGATGGAGGAAAAGTTCTTGAAAGGACCGCCCTAGTGGCTGTTGGCACCTCCCACCTGAATTTCCCACCCTTAGTTACCCCTGCCCACCAGAATTTCCCTCCATTGGTTTCCTGAGCGATCTTGCGGTACTTTGCATGTGAGTAAGACTTGACTTGTACTAAAGGTTTGGATGGCTTTTCAAACTGTTATTTAGTAATAAAGACACATTCTGTTAACTCCACACCCAGTTGGTTGCTACAGCAACAAAATCCAATAACGGAGCCTTGAGCAAGCATGGGGGGTGTACTGAGGAGGAATCGCAGCAGATGGGACAAGGCTAAGTTAACATGATTGGAACGCTATGCATGACATAGATCCAATCAGGAAAAAAAACAACCTCAGTCTTTAATGTAAATCCAGATTCCTTTATTTTTAACTGAAAACAAATTAATTGTTAAACAACAGGAAGTGATTTTAAAAGAAAGATGGAAAGAACATACAGTGCATGACATAGATCCAATCAGAGACAAAACAACAACAACAACAACGGTTACTCCTTTGTAAATGGCAAGAACATACAACACTGGTTTGGACATGGAGATCCGTAATATCAAATAAACGTACCTCCAAGAGCATTATCTGTTCCCAGGAAGTCCTCCACATCCACACTTGAAAACTCATTGCTAAAAAGTTCCTCTGACCCTTCTGCAAGAGGCAGAACCAAGGGGGAAATAACAGGGGGAGCAGGAGGAACAGGGACCCTATGAATGATGAGACTCCTGCTGACCCTTTTGGGCTGGATGGTAGCATCCCTGCAGAAGATGCTATGGAGCTGATCGAAAAAAGGGCAAGTGGCGGCATTGTTGCTGGAGCGGGAGTTATGATTAATGAATGACCCGCCGATATTCCTGCCTCAACCCTTGGACTTTGTGCGGCACTCTGTTGCACATCTGTTGTGCCCTCTGCGCTGCATCTCCTTGGCAATCTGCTCATAGGAATCGAGGTTCCTGTGGCTAGCCCTGAGCTGATCCTGAACATTCCGCTCCAAGTTCATCCAAAGATGTCCAAAAGATCTAAAATTTCAGCCTTTTCCCAAGAAATTCCCCTTCCCTTCACAGCCATCATGACGGTCAATGATGTACCAAGTAAAAAAAAAAAATTCTAAAGAATGAATCTTCACAGAAGCTCAAAATGTTGATGGAGAAGTGGGAAGGGTGGCCAGGTAGAGGAAGAGAACGGGCAGTCATTCACTCATGACATCACCAGCCCTGCCCTCCAAACCATGCCCACTATTAGCATTAATCCAAATGGTCACTACATTGGTCATATTAAGAAACCATGCTTTAACTGTTTAAATCGCGGTAAATCAACACCTCGAGAATTAGCATTATCGGAGACTTTAAATCGGCTGTACGTCTGATTTGCGCCTCGCTCGTCTGTTTAAAATGTCACCAGTGTGCATTCAATGAGGGTGCAAATAAGCCATCTAGAGGCACTCCAAGTGAACTGCAGATGGACGGCAGATCCATGAGCAACCACCAGAAGCGCTTCAGCAAATGACCTCAGAGACCAGGCAGCCACGCAAGGGAAAAGATGCTCCTTCAATTATCCTGGTCCCAAGTTATTTAGGGCTCTATACACCAACAACAAAGCCTTAAACCTGTCCCAGTAGCAAATAGGTGGGTGAATTTAGTTCCCTTGATAGAGATGTTACATGTTGAAAAAGGGCAACTGAGCAGCTACATTCTGCACTAGATGGTTTCTGAACAACTCACAAGGAGTCCATTGTAGTTATCCATTCTTGAGGTAACTAATACCTGTATTATTGTAATCAAGCTATTCCTGTCCAGCTGGCACTCTGAGCTCCCATGCCTCTTGAGCCTCCAGTGACAAAGATGGATCCAGAAGTACCCACACACTATGAGCCTGAACTTTCAAAGGGAGTGTAAACCCATTCAGCACAGGCAATGAACCTATCTCCTGGACTTGGAAACCGTAGCCCACAAGGCCTCCATCTTGCCAAGATTCGGCCCCAGTTTACTGGCCTTCATTCAGCCCATAACCAAGTCTAGGTACTGATACAGGATTTGTATAGCCTCACTTAATTCAGATAGAGCTGTGCGTCATCAGCATGCTAATAGCACTTGGCTCCAATTCCCCTAATGGCTGCTCCCAGCAGCTCCATATAGATGTTAAACAATATGCGGGACAACATGGTGACCTGCGGAACCCTGTAGCTCAATTACCAAGTAGCTGAGGAATAGTCAGCCAGTATTACTTCCTGAAATTGACTCTGCAGGTAGGACCGGAACCACTATAAAACAGTGCCTCCAATGCCCAACCCAGTTTTTGATACCATCCCCAATGATATTAAAAAAAATTGGTGAGAGATCGAGTAGAATTAACAGATCTGCACTCCTCTGGTCACTCTCTCAATAAAGGACATTCATCAGGGTGACTAAGACAGATTCAGTCCAGTAACCAAGCCAAAACACAAAGTGAAATGGGTCTAGATAATCAGTATCTTCCAAGGGTGCTTACATTCGCCCCACCACAACCCTTCCCCAAGAAAGGGGTATTTGCAAGTGGTTGGTCCAGAGCAGGTCTCTTCCAAAGTCATTGTACTACTGCCTCCTTTATATAGGAATGCATTTACCTCTCCCTCTCACCCAGCTACACACACACACACCAGCTACCTCTTATTAGCCAGGAAAGGCAAGGCTGAAGAGGGTATATGATCAGTCATATTACTGCAAGCAACTTACCCATGTCAACAGGCCACAACAATTGAAATTGTTGATTTCATTCTGGATGAGAAGGCTGATCTGGTGTATATTACTGAGACTTGGGTGCTAGGGTTGATCTGACTCAGCTTTGTCCATGTGGGATCTGGTGCAGCACCGACATAGGCTAGAGAGCCGGGGTATGAAGTCACAGTTGTCTATAGAACTTCCATCAGGAAGCTATTTGCCCTTAGGGTAGGCCTTGAGGTATTGAGCCATAGAGACAGATTGTGGATGGTGCTGGTGTACCATGCGCCCAGCTGCCCAACAGACTCCCTAACCAAACTGGTGGAAGCGGTCTCAAGTGTAGTGCTGGGAGAACCCAGGGTGGTGGTTCTGAGTGACTTCAACTTCCAGCTTGGGGCTTCATAGCCTCCATGACAACAACGGGACATTCTCAATTTGTCATTGGCCCAAAACATGAAGCAGGGCATACCCTCAATTTGGTCCTTGCTCTGAGTTGTGAGAAGAGTGGTCTGAAAATGGTGCGTGTGTTCCAAGTAACCCCACTGCCATGGTCAGGCCATTCCCTGGTGAGATTTGAATTCCCAGCATTATTTCCCTCCTGCAGGGATGGGAGACCTATTTGTAAGGTTTGCCCCAGGAGATTGATGGAATCCAATGAATTACTGAACTGTCTTGGATATTTTGCAGTGGAGAAAGCAGGTGATCCAGCCAAGGCCCTAGTCTCACTGTAAACAATGAGATGTTTAGTGCCCTCTCTGTGCTGTACAGCCCGCTCTGCTCCTTGCTAGACCAGGGAGCTGTGAACAATGAAAGAGGCCAGATATTGGCTAAGGCAGAAATGGCATAAGACTCAAACATGTCATCATGCCTCCTGCATAAAGGTGCAGCAGCAAAGAAGGCCAATTTTGCTGTCTCCAGTGCATCCTCAATTAGCTAACCAGTGGAGCTATTTTTTGGATGTTCTGTGGGTTATTAACATCTTCCCCAATGAACGGGCTCTCGACCCTCACGGCTTAGCTGTCATCTTTTTGCATTGCACTTCCAGGTCAAGATGGTTGTCTGCACTTTAAACTCAATGCTATAGTTAGCGCAGCTCCAGATGATTTTGTGGGATCGATTTCAGTTGTTGTGGCCTCTGCAATAAAAGTAGATGGCTGCAAAAATTATGAAACTCTGTCATAAATATGCCACTAAGTATCACTGACTCTATCCCTAGGCTATTAGCTAGTAAATTAGCATTGGTAATAACAATTTTGTAGGAACCAGCACTTAATTATGCATATCACCCCAGTTCAATTTTCTTAAACGAAAATACATGTACCTCTAATTAGAAATCTATGATATTCCTAAAACCTGTTCCTGGGCTTTAAGTGAAATGATTCAGTTCTATAACTCATGCTGAATTTTAAAAATAATAATATTATTCAGGAACTTGATACAGTTATATACATTTTGTAATTTTAACAGAGAAAGACTGATGCTGTGCAGTTCTAGTATGTCAACAGGGATCAGGATATTCCTGTTACCAAAATAAAATAATATTCAGGAAAACAGCTATGGCAGTTCATTTCTCATTGTAGCAAAGGCTACTCCTGGTGGACATGAAATTTCTATCATGGTAAATAACTGATATGTCCTTCATTATGGTCTTATAATTAAAGTTCAGTGTTGAGAATCAAGATATTTCTTCAAGACCTTAATTAACCAGGGGAAAGAAGCTCAAAGGATTTTAAAACCCTATTAAATAATATAGCTTGCCTTTTACAAAATTTCTAAGATTAGTGACCTAATTTAAACTCTTGCATGGACTAACCCAGATTTGAGAAAGGTAGGATTGGCTGTTTTTTTTCCAAATGTTTGGCTTACAGTGAAACAAATATACAGTACCTATGTTGAATTGCGTCCTGAAATCTTCCCTCAAAGAAGAGCTTCCTTGTCAGGGGCCATTCCGCCTTAAAATCCTTTCTGGAATGCACCTGTATGAATAGCCCTATTATTTGGACATTACTAAACCTCCTTACCTCCACATGCTGGCAGAGCACTGTTGTGGAGCCCTGCCCGTGATGTCAACCATGTCACATCACCAGGCTGGCATTTCTGTGTAGACTGAATGCCTGGAGGGGAAGGCCTATGCACACATACAACCGTGTACACATAGGCTTCACCCCTCAAAGGCCTCACCCCATGAATGCCTGAAGGGGGGGTGACATCAGATACATGACATTATGGGATGAAGCAATGTGGCACAGCCCCCTCCCTACTTGTGTGTGGAAGTAAAAGTGTGAGGGAACTGACCCCCAGTCACTTGACCAAAGTGACTCCATTTTGAGTAATGCCCCCCCCCATTCTCTTCTCTCTTTGTTTTCTCTCATAAGTAGCTTCTATGCTGTTGTAACTGCATGCAGGCAGCAGACCACAGACCATGTGATCTGGCCTAGTAAGAAGTAACAGACCGTTCCAGACCATATAAGGAGAAACACCTGCTACCATACCGTTATGTTGCGTGCGCATCATCCTGTTGTATGACATGCTCTTTCCTGTTTGCTTGAAATGTATAAGAGACTGGGTCACCCAAAGGGGGGGGGGCTGCAGTCTGTGGAACGATTCCAGACCGTGGTCTTTGCTAGCAAATAAAGGCTATCTGTTTGGAACTTGAACTTTGGATTGGACTCCGATTATTTACTGTAACAAAAGCATACATGGATTCAATAATACCCAAACAGGGTTAATGTTACAGGCCACTGTGGGAGAGTTCCTGCAACATTACAGGTGACAGGCAATACAATGCCTTAATCCTATCTCCTCGATCAGACTGCAAAGTGTAACTTGGTACAGGAGAAGAAATTAAATAGCCTGCCTTTAAGGCTATATCCGGAGAAGTCCTTGCCTCCTCCTCCCCTCCTGCAGGGCAGAGAGTCTTCAGACTTGGCCTTAAGGCTTAGCTAGGCCCACCACTGTGGTGAAATTCGTAAAATGTGTGAGCCAAACAAATTTTCAGATGGATCTAAAAGCAATGATTTAGTGGTTCCATTAGAGACGCCAGCGAACACCCCAAAGGATGGCATGGAAGAAAATCCTTGGCAGAAAAAGAAAACATGTAGGGAAGAAAGAAATAACCTACCCAAACAGCCTTTAGATGAAGAGTAAAAATAAGTGTAGACCCAGGGCCTGTATCAACGGTGGGTATGGATGGGCTGAGGGGGCACATTTCAGCAGGGGCCCACTGACAAAAGCCCCTCCCCCACCCTGCTTCCCCTTTTCATCATTACAACCTGCTTGTACACCTGCTTCTTACTCTGCCCAGGCAACAGTGGTGGTATGAAGGAAGAAGGTGCAAGGGTTGCCGCTGCCTCTTTGCTCACCAGCTCTCTGTCTGTCAAGCAATCAGGTGGTAGCAAAGATGAGAAAGAGAATGAGGAGCAATGGCAGTGAGAAGGAAGACTTACTGAGGGAGGGCACCCACTGAGAGTGTCTTCTTTCCCAAAGGCCCTCAAAACCCTGGAAACGGCACTGGCTGAACCCTTGAAAATCTTCCTTATAATACGTGCAAGGATAGAGCAGTTGAAAAATCCTAGTGGGAGCAAAACAAAAGGAATCTAGGGAAAGACTTTCTGCTGGCAGGAGCAAACATAAACTTTCTTCCCAATTAACTTTGTAACCAACAAGGAAATGCAGTTGACTTGATCCCATATTCTCTTATAGGAAATTAGGGATTAGATATGAGCATTGCTGGGTCCTGTCTCCACCACCACTGAAAACAACTTCCTTGACTAGCATCTTATCAAGATGATAAGCACTTTGGGAGTGTCAGTTGAAATCGTGGACTGTGTATAGATTTATTAAACAAAAAACGTACGTTTTACAAAACAACATTAAGGCTCCACAGTTTCCAACCAAGCACCAAAACACCAAGCCTTAACACCACATCCTCCCTAAGGAGGCAGAAAGTGCAAGTGAAATTCTCATTCTCCCAAAGCAGATAAACCATGAGGACAGGATGGAGAATATGATATGCAGAGGTGACTGTGGGGTTGTGGAAAACTGATGACAAACAACCTAGGGCCACCTACTTCTCTTTTTTTGTTTAGAGCAGCTCTTCCCCAACCTGCTGCCCTCCAAAGGTGTTGGACTACAACTCCCATCATTGCAAGTCAGTATGTCCCATGGTCAGGAATGACACATGTAAATTTCAGGAAGATCGGTGAAACATTTTTGATTTTATGAATGTTAGAATGACAACCACCATCCCAATTACCCCTTTCCGGTCCAAGCTTAACTAAAGAGACACTGCTGTGCGTCTTTAAATATGCAGGTTGGGGGCATCAAAACTCAAGATGGTGATGCCTTGTTACATGTGAGCATTCCTGCCTTGGTGTCTTGTGAGTTTATGCAGCCAAATGGGCTGGTCTACGTATCACAAATGCCACAAGCTTCATTAATCATTAATGTGTTTACATCTGAGCATCCTAATTCATTATTTGAAACTTAGAAATTAAAAGCAGAATATATCTGGGAGCCATATTTAGGACTCCTATTAATTTTCTGAAATGTGTTGTCTACTCAGAAAACTTTATGTGCAATATACAATATTCATAGTATGGCTGGTAGTTTCTTAGTTGTCATTTCTGCTCCACTATTGTTTATTTTGCAAAATGTACAGTTACAGGATGATTATGAACTCTCATATTTGCTTAATAGTTTTATTTACTGTTATCTCGTTTAGTTAAGATTATAATGAAATTAACTTTAATTTCCTTAAAAGGAAACAGATACTTCAAATAGTTGACTGTATCCCAATCTGGTGTTCATGAAAGACCGAGGGAAGGGGAAAATAGGCAGATTGCAAACATACACACACATAAACAGACATCAATATACTTATTTTTTTGTTTCACTGGTTCAGGCTGGAGTCCTATGCACACTTACTTGGGAGAAAGCCCAATTGAACACAACAGGATCGGCGTTTGAGGAAACATGTATAGGACTGTGCTGTCACTCACGTGTCATGGTAGTAACATTATGAAGAGACCAACAAGATTTTGGAAACTGAAATGTGATAACAAGCAGTCTAAGACACCCTAATTGCCAGAAAAATCTGAGAAAGAAATAATTACTCAAAAAAATGGGTCATGAGTCTCATCATAACAGTAGTCAGCATAATGAGAAAGCAAGGCCAAATCTACATCTCGTGTCATGGCAATATGATCCGATCATGATGACGCTATATCCATCTTCTACATTTATGGAGTGACATCTGTTATGGCATCTTGGATAATATCGGATACAAAGCAGGAAATAACACTAGAAAAATGGTATCTGGAATGCATAATGTGTCCCAACAGTTATCCATGCATTTCAATACTGATTAAAAAACAACAACACGTTAGTTTAGATCTAGCCAGTAAGTGTGGCCCAAGCAGAGTGTGTGTGGTGTGGTGGTGGTGGTGGTGTGTGTGTGTGTGTGTGTGTTATAGTAAATGTTTTTATTTAGTTGCATTAAATTAATTCTCAGTTGCCTCAATAGATATTGTACTTCAGAAATTAAATAAGTTGATGAACGATAGCCTTTGATTTTGGCCTCTTATTATCTGCCCAATCCTCTATCTGAAACACACACACACAAAATGATTGGGTCCAAGTTATATTGCAGTTTTTTTCAATTTGCTTCTATATAACTGGTAAACTACCTTTTCTCCAAGGACCTCGAGGCATTTTACATAGCACTGGTTTCATTATATCCTCACAACAATCTGGTTTGAGGTCAGAAACTGCCTTGGTTGCCCTGGTGGATGACTTTGTTATCTTTAAAGCTTTATGGATGCAATCCTATTCCTATGCATGTTTAGACACGCACAGATTGTGTGTTTGATTTCCTTTCTTTAAATAGACTTTAAAACCTTGGCTATTCCAAACTGCTTTTAACTAAATAAGGTTGCTGATGTATCCTTTTAACTGCTGCTGTTTTATTTATGTATTATGTTAAATGACTACTGTTTTATGCTTTTTTAAAATGTTTTAAATTGTGAATCACTCTGGGAGGGCCTTTTGCCCTGAAAGATGGTATAACACCTAAATAAAACAAAACAAATAGCACTGTTTGGACAATTAGGCTTAGTGCCTGGCCCAAGGTCATCCAGTGTTCTGAATGGCGAAGCAGAGATTTGAGCCTATTACCAGGATTGTGGTCTGATGAGAATCACGTGGGTAACTCCGGTCACGCAAAATGTGGGAGTTGCACGTACAGCCTTTACACACAGGTTCCCATTCATGCAAGGGGAATCTCCATTCCATGCGGTTCCTGTTGAGCTGTGGGTGTTTGCCAGCACTCACTGTGTGAGATGGGCCAGCATATATACAACCATAGTCAAAGTGTACAATAAATAATTGTCAAAGAAAATCCTGCGTGTGCAAAGTGGAGATATATGAATGTCCAGCTGAGAAATTAAAATCAGCTGAAATGTCACGGTATGTGATCAAGTGCCTAAGCCACTAGGACAATTTACCCAATGTGCAAGAATAGGACTGTCCCCATGGCTTTCCATGCCCTTCAATAACTTCCTTGGTCAATGGGTTGTATCCAAGTGTCTCCTTCTGCCAGCAGCATGGTTACCACTACTGGATCAAATTACTCGACTCCTCTGCAGCCCCATGCACCCTTCAAATCTGATCGAGAAGGCTTGGTGGCCCTCTAAAACAGATTTGGGTGTGTGCAGGGGGCTGCAGGAAGTGGGGAAGAGAAATTCTTCCACTTACATCATGTCAGTTTCAGCCCAATGTAAGGATAAACAAGAGGGAAGGACATGAGAGAAGAATCAACAGGATTGTGCCAGATGAGTATATCCTTTTCTATTTGTATTCTTTTTCTCTCTTTTTTTTTTTTTTTTTTGCTATGAATGCATTGAGAAAAATGAATTAATATAAGGGACAACAACAAATATACACAGTTCACAGATGGTGTACTTTACCTACTGCAAATAAAGAATTGATTCCTTAATAAAACTCCAGGGATAAAAGGAGTATTAAAATAGGATGTCTATTTTAGTATGCAGTTTCCACTGTCATATTTGTCCAATTCAAATTATGTCCTTTTACATTCAAAATTGGCTTCCCATAGATTTGACTTTCCTCAGAAATACATTTGTAGTTCTGAATCTAATTAAACGATGGCAACCCTGTTTGCTTTCTGTGGGGCTTGCATGGGTATGGATGGGTGTACAGCTGAAGAAGACAGTGAACGGTTGTATCACTGGGCAAGTTAAGAATGCCAATGTCCCTTAATGACTGAGGATGTTTCTCAGTATCCTAGAATCCTTCTCTGGCCTTTGGAAGGTGACCCGCTTCAGCTAATGGGAAGGGCAGAAAAGCAGCATGGAGTTGAGAGCTGAGAGTTTTGACTGTAGCCATAACTGTGATTATGCCGGGCACGTTTAATAATTTTATATGGTCGTTTTATTATGATTATATTTCTGATATTGTCGTCGTTGTTGTAAAATGCCTGGAGAATTTCATTGTATGAGGGTGTTTTAATAAATGTAATGAATAAAATAAGTATTTAGTCATGCTAATGGTTTAATGCTAAGCAAGAACAGGGAGCAAGCCTACAAGCGGCTGGGGAATGAGGATAGCCTAGGTGGATGCATTCTCTTCAGGAATCGTTTCTTTGGGGCTCTAATGCACCCACGAAGCAGGAGCTGTAGCTCCTGTCAGTGCCAGCTTCAGGTTTTTGATGGTCCTTGGGCAAGGCAGCCTCAATAGTGCTATCCCACTGTGAGTGACTATGGTGACCACCATAGTCACCAGCTGCTAGTGCTCCTCATCATCTTTCTCATCATTGCTACCGCTTGCTTGCCTGATAGGCAAAGAGCCAGTGAACAGGTAGGCCTTGGCATCCACTGCTCTTCTTCCCCCCCCCCCCGTTGTCTGGGCCACAGCAAGAGGCAAATGAACCAGCAGGTTGCAATAGTGAAGAGGAGCAACTCCGGGCAGCTGTTGTTAATGGTCCCCTGCTAAGGTGTAGGCCCTTGGCAGATGACCAACCATGCCTACACTTGATGCTGGCCCTGTGCCCAGCCTCCTCAGAGTTAGGAAAGGCTCCCTCTGTTTGTACGATATGCCTGCCCAAGCCCAAATAGGAAAGTGACAATTGTCCTATTGACAACTTTAGAAAACCCAAGAGGGAGATTTCTTGACACTCCAAGGGTTGCTTCACAATTTTTTGTCTGTATGGTGTATACGCAGGGTTTGTTCCGGGGGTGGGGAGTGGGGGACCAAAGCCCGGGCTAGACAAGTAGCTTACCCCCTCCATTGCTGGACCTAAAGACACTTTTCACATGGAGTGTTCTTCTGTTATTTAGATATAAAGCATGGGTGCCAAACTGGATTTGCGTCTCCTGGCAACTTTCTTGAGATGGTGACAGGCTGGGCAATCCATGACCTCTGAATGTACTTGGGCAAAAGGGAAGCATTTGGTATGCAGGAGAGAGAAGTAAGGGAAAAGGCATGGACAGCAAGGCAGTGCAGGTGACAAGATGGGAAGAGAAGCAACTACCTAAGAGGTCTGAGCAGCATGGAAAGTTGCTGGCTTCCAAAGAGCACAGAGGGAGAAGAGCAGGCTCAGCTGAGAAATCCCAGGCAGAGAGAAAGACAAGAGGCCTGGTAAGGGTGAGAAATCAGTCACTCTTTCCCTGTTGGGGTATCCCTTGTTAATTTGTAGGAGTAAGGCTATGGGGGCTTCCCTCTACACCCATGGTTTACAGGCCTGACCTGGAAGAGAGGATTCATCTGCATTATAGCAGATAGGGATTTGCAAGTGCAAGAATAAGGGGAAAATGCATTTTGTTTTACCATTGGAAATCATCATGTGCTGTCTGCAACTCACTCAAGCTTTTAAGGTGCTTAGAATTCAATGAAGTCTAAATCATGTATTCCCAAATCCCATTAATTTTGTCTGGAGAAGTAGGGATTCACAAAACCTGTACCATTATGGCTGTGGTTTTTTTTCCCCTCTCTCTTTTCTGTATAAGAGTCTCAGATACTCAATCATAGTTACCCATGGAGAATATGGTGAGTGTCTTGGATAAACCTTATGCTATTCATCTCCTGTATGTTTTCTCATCCAAAGAAAATGAAGCTCAGTTTCTTTTTTCATTTCTTTTTTAAAAAATATTTAGTCATAATTTTATTGTGTTTTTTGGAAACAAACAGACAAAGAAAGAAACACCAGAGTGGTTCAGTGTTAGTCCAGTATTTCAACTTATTGCATTGCAGAGTTTACCGGTATGCATACACTCAGTAGGAGGCTGAGTGTACTCCCGCCTCCAACATTTCTTTTGCACTCTAGGTATGGAAAGCTACCTGTGTCCATGCAGGTTGTCCATACCATTTGGAACACTGGAAAATCAGAATGCACAATTGCATGGAAATCCTCCACGAACACAGGTGGCTCTTTCAGAATGCTTTTTCCAAACATAGGTGAGACCCCATTGCAAGCAAAATGGAGTTTGATTTCTTTTGGGTGAGAAAAGTTATGATTTATAATGGTAAAAAAAGCATATTCTTGTTTTAAGTGTCACAGCATTGAAATAACTGGTAGCTTAACCTAACCTAGAGTTATTTCTAAAAGGGAAATTCAATCCATCTGCCTTTAATGAATTTGCTGTGTGCTGCCCATGTTATTGGGAAAGCGTTTTTAAAAACGTGTGTGAATATATATATATATATATATATATATGAATGACAAAGTAGGCAGAGGAGAGGGATTTGTAATCTTATCTACTTCCTACCCTTCATTCAGTGTGATGTGGGTTTAGCAAAGGCTACAGATGTTGAAAAGCATTTCTCTTTTCAGGTGCAAAACAGAGATGAGAAGGGATAGACTCTGGTAGTGATGGAAAGGTTCTATATTTTGAGAGGAATCTTTGAATCTTTAGGGAGCTCTTTCAGTATTGAAACCATCTGATGTTCCTTTCATTACGCATATAACATCCTGCCTATTAAAAAAAATAGGGATGGTGAGACAGTGTGTGTGCTCTTATTTTTATAGGATTGGCTATTTAGATTGCCATTGGTTGCAGAAAGCAAGAGGGAGCCAGCTTCTTTGCCAATTGCCACCATGCTTCACACAATTCCAATCTATCATCAGGTGGTGGCTTTAGCACCTCTTATTGTATAAACCTGTCAACGCACTACAACGTGAAAACAACACAATCTTCCCAGGCTGCAAAACAGTTATTGGAAGGGTCCATTTAGTTTCATAAAAAAAATTCATCCACCAACTACCTGTCACCTTAAGAAAAAATATGACAGACATTTATATTGTATTCTTTACAAGAAAAATCACTTATTGGGTACACAAAGCAACCTTATATATTGTACCTGCCAATGAAGAAAGGTGAGGCTAAAACAACAACAAGCTCAAAATATTGTTTAGCATTATCTTTGAGGTGAACTTTTCTATCTGTGTCTTCTTGCATGGACTCGTTTGTTTTCAAAGGAGCTGTAACACTTTTTTTAAAGTCTCCTATGATGAAACATATGGCATACTTGCCTAGGCAGGATCTACACTCCTGCTTTAAAATGGTCTGTAACAGTAGTGACAACAGTAGAGACACACTCCAGATGCAGTTTTCAGTAGGGATGTGTATCGTATCGTTAAAATGTATGATAACGATACGATAAGGTCATTATCGTGCATGTGTTTAACGTTAATGATACGATAGAAAAACTTACGATAATCATCGGAGACGATACTTTTCGAGCGATTTTATCATTTTATTGGACTGCCATATAAATATACCTATAACATATGTATTGTAAAAGTTAGAGGCTTGAAACTTGGACACAGTGCTTATGGGGTATGCCTAAGTATGTTTATGAAATTTGAGATCGATCCCTCCAACCATCGATTTTATATGAATTTTTTAAAGATCGTTTCTATTCTGACAGGTCTGAATGAACACATGTAGCGAGCTGTCATTCTGATCTGTCAGAACTGAAACAATCTTTAATAAATTCATATAAAATCGAGGGTTGGAGGGATTGATCTCAATGACATCTCGCCACGTGCATTCATTCAGACCTGTCAGAATGGAAACCATCTTTAAAAATTCATATAAAATCGAGGGTTGGAGAGATCGATCTCAAATTTCATACACATGTCTAGTACATGTTGCTACACATATGTGCCAAATTTCAGATCAATCCTTCCACCCTTGTATTTTTATATGAATTTTTTAAAGATCATGCAACTTTTTGACAGGTCTGAATGAATGCACGTGGCCCGCTGTCATTCTAACCTGTCAGAACTTAAACAATCTTTAATAAATTCATATAAAATCGAGGGTTGGAGGGATCTATCTCAAATTTCATACACATACTTAGACATAACCCATAAGCACTGTGACCAAGTTTCAAGCCTCTAACTTTTAAAATACAGAAGTTATAGGCATTGTTCCTTTAAAAATAGGGCTGCAAAAAATATTGTTTTTTCACGATAATTATCATGAAAACGATACGGTTCACCTACGATAAGAATAAAGACGATATTTTTTTTTGGTCCAAAATGACGATAACGATAAACGACTATATTTTTTGGTGTGCACACCCCTAGTTTTCAGGCCATTTTCAAAGTGTCATATCCTGCTTGGTGTAGATCTAGCCCTAGTCTTCTGTTGTGTAAAGGGGAGGGTGGAATGACAGGCCAAATATTGTAGGGAACACAGTTGGAGGGTCACTGAGTCTCTGTACATTCTGATTGACATATTGTCTCCCCAGGGTCTCTGTCTTAGTGGAAGATACACTATCCAGTGCCAAACATGGGGGAAATTTTGTCCTGATTTTTTTACAAAGTCAATGTCAGTCATTCACCTAGGGTGGAGATAGATAGAGGTATATTCATGGACACACTTTGGGGCTGAAAGCTGAAACTGACCCTTGCCTATGGTGACCCAGATTTCTAAGGCAAACAGTCTTGCCCAATCCAGCTGATTCACTTTATCCCAGAGAACTGCATTGGATCCACTCTGCACCAGGTCTGCTCCTACCTGCATAACACCATCTCATTCCTGCTCTATATCTTGGCACAATGGAGTACTGAGAGAATTGGAAGGAATGTTAGGAACTCCCTTTTATTTAGAAAGACTCTACTTGCCATTTGAAAACAAGATTTGTGTCAACTCACTTTTATCTCCATGTCCTTTATAAAAGGTTTACATACTTTATCTATTTTTGATCTTTTTTTTTCATTCCATACTTATTTCTATCATGCCTTTCCAAAGCTCAAGACATCTTAAAATCAAATATTGAAATCACACTAATGTTATTTATGCAATGCCATTAGTGTCCTTGCACTTTAGAGAGCAACAAAAGGCAGATTCTTGCCCCCAGGAGCTTTCACAATTTAATGAAGAATTTTACCCCAATGCAAACAATTCAGAGGAGCCACTTTGGTCAGGCCCAGTCACTAATGATTATCAGTTCCTCCCTGAAGGCTATTTGCATTTTTTGAAAACACACATGTTAAATGCAGACACAATTAACATCCCATCTACTTTGGTCTCCAGATGGTGAGGGAAGGAGAGCAGGCTAGAGGGTAAAAGAAGCAAGGTCATTGAAGGGTCAATGTGAGAGAATAGTTATATATACTTAGGTTTCATATAAGTTTAAGATGATAACTTAAGTTTGCACAGAAGTGGATTTAGAGCTGATGATTAAATGAAGGAATTTGATCATCAGAAACAGAAATATCACATCCTGCTCTGGAGAAAAGGGGGGGGGGGAACTATCACAATCTGCAGCCAACGGCAAAATGTTTCCTAGTGTACATATCTCTATCTTCTCCCTAGTAATTACCCTGCTTAACCCAAACTTTCCCAGTGGATACCTGCCCCCTTCAAGCTTGGAGTACATAGCATTGTGCTTTCTAGAAATGGACCCCATTTCTCAAAAAAACTGACCCTTTTAAGAAGTCTCCCTGAGTATTGATTTGATGAGGAGGAGCTGATCACACACTAGTGGATGTGGAGATGTGGAGAGCAAGCAGGGAGGTGTGTGCGTGGGGGGGGGAGAGATACTTTCAAGGGACTGAGATCTGAAATATTGATTTAGTCACATTAATTGAATTTTTGCCTCAAGAAGTGATTACAAAAATGTTGCTCCAATATTAATTTGTATCTGCTTTGGATAAGATTAACATTAATTTCTTCGCCAGTCCCCATTACGCCTTTATTATTCATTAGCATCTCTTGTTGCAATGTGTAAGAGACCTTGATGAAGCATGTTTATTCATAGACTAACCTTTTTAAATAATTCCAACATCTCTCTAACAGAAACCTTCCTGGCATGCTGAATATCTCAGCTTTGTTTCATTATTCAATCCTTGTGCTCTGTCCTCCATTTGGGATGCTGAACATGAACCACGCTTCCTTTCTCCCTGCTCTTTTCTTCCTATCAAAATGTCCTCTGCGGTCTGATCCCAAAGGATAGTTCTGTGTAATGTGTGTATGTGTGTGCGTGTGTGTATTTCTACAAAAGCTAGAATACAATTATTGATTTACACCATGGTTTATATCATATCTGGTCCTATGTTTTAGTTCATTATTGCTACACTTTTCAGTCAAATATTTGGTAGAAGCCTGCCTCTGATGCTAGTGGGCAAATGATGGGCAAAGAAGAAAGGATGGATGATTCTGCTCTCCTGCTATACCTAAACACTGACACTTTTCCTCTTGTTAAATATGCAACCTTCTGGAAATATCGAAAAGAAAATATTTGTATTTTATATTACCATTTTAAATAGCTGTTGGGGTTTTGGTATAAAACAAGATAACCATTCACAAATGCACAGGAGTTCATGCTTTTATGGTGGTACATTTTATAAAAAATACACATTTCACAACTAGAATGAGTATCTCCTCATGAGTAGAATGAGTATCTGATTGAAATGAATAGAAGTTTGACAACAAAGCTTTTACACATCCCCAATTCTTTATGAGCTCTCACAAGAGCAGGGGGTACAGCTAGATCTTGGTTTAATGGTCTTATAGGCAGGGCTGGTGTCATGGGTAGGCATGGTTGGGCACCTGCCTAGGGTCACATGGAGACAAGAGCCCCAGGACTTGCTTGTCCTCTTGGAGCATGACTAGGGTGACCAGATAAAATCCAGGTCAGGGCTCATGTAACTTTAACAGTTGTAGAGAAAAGGAAATTTCAGCCAGTGTCATTTGTATGCAATTAGTTCCTGGTGAAATTCCCTCTTCATCACAACAGTTAAAGGTGCAGGCACTATACTACAGTGACCATATACAAAAGAAGGCAGGGCCCCTGCAACTTTAACTGTTGTGATGAAGAGGGAATTTCACCAGGAACTAATTACATACAAATGACACTAGCTGAAATTCCCTTTTCTCTACAACTGTTAAAGTTACATGAGCCCTGACCTGGATTTTATCTGGTCACCCTAGAACAGCAATGGTTTTATTGGCATAACGTGATTTTAAGTATTAATGCTTCTACATTTTGGTTTTTATTCTTTTTTTCCTTTATTGATCACTGCTTTGGAATCTTTTTAGATATGGAGTGGTTTATAAATAGTCTAAATAAAGATAAAATCACTGTAAAATAATAATTAAATATGCATCTGTAAACATGTACATGGCTGGCCGGCTATCCTGGCCCAGCCCAACTGGACAAATTTTAAAAGAAGACCAAAAATGTGGTGTCAGCCTTGGTGAGCCACAGCACACCCATGTCAGCTCAGGAGCTGACGCTGGGCATGTTTGTCTATCACCTGCCACTATCTAGGTGGTCATTGGGAGGCCCTGGGCTGCAAGCCATAGTCGAGCCACCACATAGCACAGAGGAGCTGAACGGTGATGCAGATTTCCAACTGTTATTGATGTGAGTCATAAGAAAACACAGATACATTTAGAGCCTTATCTACACAGTCCCTTGTAACGTTTTAAATAGTATTTTAAAATGTTCCAAATAGGTGCGTTCTAAAACGTCTTAGGCCACATTACTGAGTACTCACGTTACAGGAGAAAAATTCTTCAGTCTTTAAAGCTGTGTGTGCAGTCACACACTCTTCTGCTCTGTCTCTTTCTGTTTCGTTTTTACAATGAGTTTAGGGCAAGGCATTGCAGGCATTGTAGTTCAGTCACCCACTTCCTCCTTTGTTCCTCTGTCATTCCCTAGCAAGTATAGGGTTAAGCATTGTGGGTGTTGTAGTTCACTCGCCCACTTCCTCCTTAGCCATGCTTTCTTCCCCACCAATCAACTGCTAAGCATTTGGGCACCAGGAAACAAAGCACTGCCCCCATGAATCACAAACGGTAAGGAAGGACACATTATTTTACTTAGAACGATTTATTAAAAGTGAAACCATTGTATATAACTGAAGTGAGTTTTAAAAAACCTCGGGTATACAACCCTTATAAAACTTTAAAAACATAGCGTGTAGATCGGCTCTGGTTCACTTTCTTCCCCCAACACTTCCCCCTTTATTTAAGCAAGAACCTTCGAGTGTCCCCAGGCCATGAAAAAACAGTAACAGGACGGGTGTGTCATTGCATCTGAATGGCAGCTTGCAGCCTCCCCCACAATCTATTTACTATTCCAGGCTGTTTTTTCCCCCCTTCTTCTTGTTTTTCTTTGCTACAGCCTGTAGAATGCACCCGCCTTTAGCATTTCAACTGACAGGTGCAGAATGATAATAGATTGTTAGTCAGGGGCTGACAGGTGCATCTGGCCTAGGGAATGGGGAGGATGCAATTGCCTCCAGAGGTATCAATATTCCCATTCATTAGGGAGTGATGGATTCTTATCACTTGAAGTTTCCTTTTATAAAACTGCACTGGTAAGCAGTTTCAAAGGGGGAAAGGCCATTTTAGGAAATATTAGAACGACCTATTGCAAATAAACAAAGTTCATGGTCTGCCACATATTCAAAATATGCTTGTTTTTCTGGTGATCTTTGAAATGGCCTAACAAAGGCATTACACTATATAGATTTTGGATTTGTTTTCCTAATGGCCAATGTGGCCAACTTTGTTTCTTGAATATTCAAGCCTGTAATCTCCCCCATCCCTGCCCTGCCTCCCTCTCTCTTAGTCTCTCCCATTCTCTCTTACAGCCCTTTCCACATGGGGGGAGGGGAGCAGGAATGCACTACTTAGCATCCGTTCCCCCCCTTCCATCGTGTTGTTGTCACCTAGACCTATTACTCCCCACACATTGGAGGGTGAAGGATTGCCATCTGCGGTGCTGTGGTCCCAATGTGATTTAGAACCCTGTGGAGTTTCCCTCACGTGTCTCACTGAACATGTGGAGGGAGGCTTCACGTTGCACCCACAGGCTTCACCCAACACTGGCACATTCAGTGTTGATGTGAAAGGGGTCTACATGGGTGGATGTCAAGGAGCTAAGTGAGTGGGCGTGAACCCCTTCCCTCCATGCATTCAATAAATGTATGGGGGAAACCTTTGCTTAATCTATTGATTCTACCACAGAATCAGCCTACTCCAACCTGGCCCCTCCAGTTGTGTTGGACTACAACTTCTAGCATCCCCAGCCAGTAGGGGGGCACCACATCTGGTGGTCCAACACATATGGAGGGCACCAGGTTGGAAGCAGTAGCACTAAATGCTCCTTAGTCCTGTTTGAAAAAACAAATTAAAAAACCTGTTTGGGGACTGAGTGCATTATGGGAGCAAAGTTTGAGGCAAAACATTCTTTCTCTCTCTCAGGCTAACACACAGCTCGTGCTGCCTCAAACTACAGAGAGACTTATATTAGTAGGCCCCATTAATGCTAATATAAATGCTAGCTTTGACTACAAGCCTCCCACGGTCTTCAGAAGACATACTTTTCTTCCCACTGTCTTTGCCCACCACGACAACCAACAAAGATAGATAAAAATGCAAAGCAGTTTCTTTTTCCTCCATTTGCGCAGAAAATAATTTAAAAAACAAAAGCAAAGGCACAAGAGAACAGACAGGAAACAAAAGCACTTGGCTCATCAAATGAATTATGCCAGCCTCTTTGGCTTTATTGAAGTTATTTATATAAAAATGCATCCAACCTACAGATCTAATAAAATTATTAAATCTGCTGGCTTCTGATAACACAGTTCAAATTATATCGCATGCTATTTGTTTTTCCGTTTATAGTCTATGCATTCCTTACTGGCAATCCTGTGGGAATGGACAATCTAATGTATCAGCAAAACAACTGCTTGAATCAGATCATTAATAATGCCTTATCTAGAGCAATGTGAATGATTGTACTAGGCACAGTTTTAGCCAGATATCGCCGGATGGGTGGATCCAGACTTAGTTGCCTACAAACTAGGGATGTGTATCGTATCATTAAAATGTCCGATAACGATACGATCAGGTCATTATGGGACATCCAATTAACAATAACAATACAATAGAAAACCTCCGATAAATATCCGATCCGAAAATTTTCAGCCCGATTATATTGGATTATCGGACTGCCATATAAATAAACCTATAACTTCTGTATTTTAAAAGTTAGAGGCTTGAACCTTGGTCACAGTGCTTATGGGGTAGGCCTAAGTATGTGTATGAAATTTAAGACCGTTCCCTCCAACCCTCGATTTTATATGAATTTATTAAAGATTGTTTAAGTTCTGACAGGTCAGAATGACAGCTCGCTACGTGCGTTCATTCAGACCTGTCAAAAAGTTGCACGATCTTTCAAAAATTCATATAAAATACAGGGGTGGAAGGATTGATCTGAAATTTGGCACATATGTGTAAATAACATGTGCTAGACATGTGTATGAAATTTGAGATCGATCCCTCCAACCCTCGATTTTATATGAATTTATTAAAGATCGTGCAACTTTCTTGAGAGCTGGTTGACCTGGTCTCCATGCTGTCATCTTCTTGTCTGCTTTTGTCCCCATAGGCTTGCATTGGGGGAAACGCGTGCATAACTTGATTATTTGAAATGATAACGACATGAAACTTGGGGAGCCAGGACTAGCAAGATCCAAAAGCCCCACCCCCCACTGTAACTTCTTCATTTTTACAGATGGGATCTGGCTAGTCATTTGTGAGATAAAAAACAGAGCAATTGCTCAACCCCTCGATGTTCTATGAAGTTTTTAAAGATCATGCTCGTTCTGAAAGCTGAGGTCAACCACAAGTTTCAATGTCCCACAAGTTTCAAGTTTTTGTCTTTAGAAATGAAGAAGTTACAGTGGGGGGTGGGGCTTTTGGGGGACATGAAAAGATAGAGACATGAAACTTTTGGGACATTGCAGGTTGGATCTTGCTAATCCTGGCTCCCCAAGTTTCATGTCATTATCATTTCAAATAAAAAAGGTACGCATGCGTTTCCCCCAATGCAAGCCTATGGGGACAAAAGCAGACAAGAAGATGACAGCATGGAGGCCGGGTGAACCAGCTCTCAAGAAAGTTGCATGATCTTTAATACATTCATATAAAATCGAGGGTTGGAGGGATCGATCTCAAATTTCATACACATGTCTAGCACATATGTCTACACATATGTGCCAAATTTCAGATCAATCCCTCCACCCCTGTATTTTATATGGATTTTTGAAAGATCGTGCAACTTTTTGACAGGTCTGAATGAACGCACGTGGCGAGCTGTCATTCTGACCCATCAGAACTTAAATGTTCTTTAATAAATTCATATAAAATCGAGGGTTGGAGGGATCAATCTTAAATTTCATACACATACTTAGGCCTACCCCATAAGCATTGTGACCAAGTTTCAAGCCTGTAACTTTGAAAATACAGAAGTTATAGGCATTTTTTTCTAAATGATTCAGCTCTATAAGGCACAATGGGGCTGCAAATTAAATATCGGATTTCCGATAATTATCGTGAAGATGATATGATTAACCTACGATATTATCGGAGACAATATTTTTTTTGGTCTGAAATTCCAATAATGATAAAATACGATATTTTGAGGCATGCACATCTCTACTGCAAACTGCATCAGTTTCAATGGAAACTAAGTTAAGTCATGACTAACCTCTCCCATTGATTTTTATGCATGGTTTTTTGCTTTTTGATTGTAAGGTCTGCATTTTGGGGTGAATTGGTGTGTGGATATGTGTTTCTACCCCTCAAATACTTGCTGAAATGCTGTTTTGTGTAGGGATGTGCACTGGATCGGACCCGATCCACGATCCGAGTCCGGTCCAGTGGGAAATCGGATAAATTATCCGATTTCCGATCCCGCAGCTGGATCGGCCGATCCAATCCGAACCGGTCCGAAAAGGCTCCGAACCGGTTCGGCGGATCGGCGGGCGCCCACTGGCGCCCACCGCCGCTTCCATTGGCGGGCGCCAGCGGGCGCCCAACGATGAAAGTGGACAGCGGGGGGGGGAGGAGGGGGGCGCTTACCTTCTCGGCCCGTCCGCTCCCGTCCGGCACTAGCAGCTACTACCAGCGGGCTCCGCGGCCTGCTCCAGGGTGGCGCGCCGGGTGATGTCATCACCCGGCGCGCTACTCTAGAGCAGGCCGTGGAGCCCGCTGGTAGTAGCCGCCGGCGCCGGACGGGAGCGGACGGGCCGAGAAGGTAAGCAGGGGGTGCGTGGAGGGGAGGAGGGGGCGCGCGGAGGGGGGAGGGGGCCCTTACCTTCCCGGCCCGGCCGCTCCCGTCCGGCGCCGGCGACTACTACTACCAGCAGGCTCCGCGGCCTGCTCTAGGGTGGCGCGTCGGGTGATGTCATCACCCGGCACGCTACTCTAGAGCAGGCCGCGGAGCCTGCTGGTAGTAGCCGCCGGCGCTGGACGGGAGCGGACGGGCCGAGAAGGTAAGCAGGGGGTGCGTGGAGGGGAGGAGGGGGCGCACGGAGGGGGGGAGGGGGGCCCTTACCTTCCCGGCCCGGCCGCTCCCGTCCGGCGCCGGCGACTACAACTACCAGCAGGCTCCGCGGCCTGCTCTAGGGTGGCGCGCCGGGTGATGTCATCACCCGGCGCGCTACTCTAGAGCAGGCCGCGGAGCCCGCTGGTAGTAGCCGCCGGCCCCGGACGGGAGCAGACGGGTCGAGAAGGTAAGCAGGGGGTGCGTGGAGGGGAGGAGGGGGCACGCGGAGGGGGGGAGGGGGCCCTTACCTTGCCGGCCCGGCCGCTCCCGTCCGGCGCCGGCGACTACTACCAGCAGGCTCCGCGGCCTACTCCAGGGTGGCGCGCCGGGTGATGTCATCACCCGGCGTGCTACTCGAGAGTAGGCCGCGGAGCCCGCTGGTAGTAGCCGCCGGCGCCGGACGGGAGCGGACGGGCCGAGAAGGTAAGCAGTGGCGGGGAAGGGGGCTTACCCCCCCCGGAGCCATCCGCTTCTATCCGCTGGCGCCCGCGGGCGCCAGCGGATGGAAGCGGACGGCCCCAGGGGGGGTAGGGAGCGCGGGGGAGGGGGCTTACCTGCCGGGGCCCTCCACAGCGGACGGCCCCGGGGGGGGAGGGAGTTAGGCCCCCCCTCACCCACCCGCCGCCATTTTTTCCTCATAGACTTATATTGCAATGCAAGTCTATGGGGAAAAAAATGGCGGCCGATCCAAAAATTTACGATTTTTGGGTCAGGATCGGACTCGATCCGGTCCGGGGGGCCTCCGATTTTGTCCGAACCGGTCCGTGACAAAATTGGAGGTCCCGATCCGGGTCCCGATCCGATCCGGGGGGTCCGTGCACACCCCTAGTTTTGTGCACATTTCACCTGAGCGGAGCTGTGTTGGAAAGCATGCACAAAAGTCAGTTTTGGAATGCAACTCTGCCTCAGCTGGCTGAAAGCGTCAGGGGGTGTACATTTGGTAAATCTGTTTTTTTAAAAAAACAACCTCAACAGAGAGAATAACTCACCCATCCTTAGCCAGAAATAGGTACTTTAGTGTTCACTTGTATGAGCAATGGGGAGTACAATGTGTATTAAACCCCACGGACTTCATTGTAGTAACTACACTCCAAAGCCATGTATAAAAGCAGTAGCATACTCTGCCTCTATTTCTTCTCATTATTTTTCCTTGTTACATAGTACTTAGCTCCTCACTGACTACCTCAAACCACAACATTTGTTTTATGGGCCATTTTGTTTGTTTATGGACCTTTTACTCTGGACCATTTTTTTTTATTTTGGGATGTATAGCACGTTTTATATCAAGAGAGAGGATTTTTATACTTTGATTTTTTTTTAAATAGGTTTGCTATTTGTATTTACATGCAAACAAATTATGGATCCACCAGTTATGTTGCTTCTTCCTGCACAGCATTGCAAAAATTGAGCCCATCCTCTTTACCCTCAACTAAAACTCTGGATTCATACATGGTCATCTCTTGCCTTGACTATTGCAGAATGACCTTCCTTTTTGTCTTACTTCAGTTTTATCGCAACTAATCAACCCCCCCCCCCAAAACAGTGTTTTATCCAATAGTGTAGTTCCACTAGTACAAAGTACTACTTGTGGAAACCCCATTTTCTACGAACAAGAAAATCCAATAACACAAGAAATATGGAATAGGAGAGTACAAAATGTTGAAATATCATGGATGGCATGGTTGCAGATTGACAAATTTATCAGAAATGGAAAGATACTAAAGGAGAGTACAAGGGAGCTAACTGAGTGGGGAAAATTTACAGACAACTATAAAGATGGAGATAAGGGACTGATTACACAAATATATAGAATTATAATAAGACAGGAAACTGGAGGGAATGATATTATACAACAGACATGTGAAGAAGATTTGGATCAAGAAATTGAAGATAGTGGGGAAGTATATTTGAAAAATTCCCATTAAAAACTACCTCTACAAAGATAAGAGAATGGGCATTAAAAATGATACAAAAATGGTATTTAACTCCAGCGAAGGTAGCAAAAATGAACAGAAATGCGACCCCAGAATGTTGGAGAGGATGCACAGAGTTTGGAACAAATTTGCATATGTGGTGGGAATGTAATAGAGTAAGGAAATTTTGGGATAAGGTTTTTCAAAAAATAGAAAAGGTCACTGCTCAAAGAATTAATAGAACACCTGAACTAGCTCTTTTGAATATGTTTGTTAAAGAAATAGTGATGTAAAGGACAAAATATTGATTGGATTTATGCTGACTGCAGCAAGGCAACAGATAGCTAGTAATTGGAAAACAGCTAGGGGGTTAACAATTAAGGTGTGGGGAAAAAATTGTGGAATATAGCAATGAATGAAAAACTAACACAGAAACTTAGAGTCTATAGAGGAAACCCCATTTTCATCCTTTCACATGTGTCATGTTTAATCATTGGATTCTGATTGGGCCTCATCTTGAGTATTGTGTCCAGTTCTGGGCATAGCACTTCAAGAAGGATGCAGACAAGCTGGAGTGGGTTTAGAAGAGGCCATTGAGGATGATCAGGGGTCTGGAAACAAAGCCCTATGAGGAGAGACTGAAAGAACTGGGCATGTTTAGCCTGGAGAAGAGAAGATTGAGGGGAGACATGATAGCACCCTTCAAGTAATTGAAAGGTTGTCACACAGAGGAGGGCCAGGATCTCTTCTCAGTCATCCCAGAGTGCAGGACACGGAACAATGGGCTCAAGTTACAGGAAGCCAGATTCCGCCTGGACATCAGGAAAAACTTCCTGACTGTTAGAGCAGTACGACAATGGAACCAATTACCTAGGGAGGTGGTTGGCTTTCTCACACTAGAGGCATTCAAGAGACAGCTGGACAGCCATCTGCCAGGTATTGTTTAAGGTGGATTCCTGCATTGAACAGGGGGTTGGACTCGATGGCCTTATAGGCCCCTTCCAACTTTACGATTCTATGATTCTATGTCTTATCTAGCTGTGATATTTTTTTATTGCACATATTTAGGTGCAAGCCTATATTGAGCACCTTAACATGGACAGGCGTGGTCATTTCTGTGATTGTGGCGGCCTGGAAAAATGCTTCATGATCACATAGGGAATGTAAGTGCAACCAGTACCTTGTATATGCTAATATGAAATGAATTAGAGGTAAAGTGGAAACTGAATTATAGAGCTTTGAAAATGCAATCATTGTTAGCCTCAGTTGTGAGTACAAACAAATTGCATTGCTGTATAGCAGATATAAATCTCAGTTTTAATTTACATAAGCAAACATTTTAGTAGATTAACTGGACCAGATGTGTGAACCTTCACTTTTTCAAGATTAAATGCAGTGTTAAAATACATGACTTTCAACACACATAAAAGCAAATATTAAGAAAGAAGCAGACTGAGTGTGGAAATAGAATAGGTATACATTTTTTGTGTATCCTTAATTCTTCCTTAGCCTGGGATAACCAGTAATACACAAGTGAATTAAATGCTTTAGATATGTATAGAAGCGCAGTCACTTAAAAGTTTCACTGAAGCATATCCTCTCATGAGGATTCCATCGATGTTTGATTTTATGTCTATTTCATCATATTATAGACTTCGTTGATAACTCACCTGTGTAATTGCCTTCTTAATGGAGGAGGATAAAAGCTGATCTGGCAATTTCACATGTGGTAAACAGGATTTTGCCACCGCCACCAAACTAAAAAAGCCTTATCAGCGTATGCATAAGTTCTTTACTTATACAAACCATTCCAACCAATTTCAACTGGGCTTACTCCCTAGAAAGTGGGGTCTCAGTCCAATTGAAATGGACCTAGAAATCAGTCTTATCAAACAAAAATGCCTTGGCGATAGGGTGGCAAAATGTCCAATATTATAGAGAACAGCCCTGTATTTGAAGCCATCTTCTGTTTGAAAAGCTATCCAGTCTGACTTGGTTTTAAGGCAATGAACCTTAAGAAGGGAGTTCTCCATCAACAGTTAGCACCTGAAACAGGAGATTGAGCAGGCACACTGAACCCCTAGTCAGTCTTCTCCGCTATGGTGAAATGTCTTATATTTCAACTGAGAGTATTGTTTTATTTTTAAACTTGCATCTATATATATAAATTAGCATATGTAAATGGTATGCAGATTGGTGTCCTCTTTCTTGACGATGTAGTTCCTCTTTTTTGGGTGATGTGTAAGAGGCCACCCTTTGTGGAGTCGCCACCACAAGGCTTGCATTTTGACCAGAAAAATAAGTCAGTGACAAACCTGTAGTTATTCAGATCTTCAGGATCTAAGGCAGATGTCTTCACAACAGTCATACCACTACCCCCTTTAAGAAAGCTTAGACTGCTTCCTCTCTCAAGAACCCACCTTGCCCCACACTCCATGTTCAATGTAATAAGGTTAGAGGGGCATGGGTGGAGTACACAAGTGGTAAGTTGTCTTTCTCCAAGCACCTTGCCCATATCCCCAGGCCTCAATAACTGGAATTCATCCATCAATATAGGATCTGGCAGCCTGGGATTTGGACACCTTCTTAAACGGATCTGACTCAATAGGAGCACTAAGGCTGCAATGCATCTGAGTGATTTTATCTTCATCAAGTGCTTTGTCAACATGTCACAATATGGCTTGGGGAATGCCTTAACATTGCCAACTGGGCCAGATTTCATTAGGACCCAAACCACCTTCAGAAGGACACAACAGTGGTCCTCTCAGTCACCACTGCCACAACGTAGGCCCAATAATAAGCTTTTGCATGTATTCAGTTTGACTCCTCAGCTAGATCTACACTAGTACTTTTTATCAGTACTGAAGTGCAATAGTGTAGATGGGTCATGTTTTGGAGCACATTACATATTGCATAGGGTGACCAGATTTTGAGGATCAAAATCCCGGACTCCCCCCGCCACCCCACCCACCCAAAACAACCCCCCCACCGCCCGCACGCGCCCCCCGCCCTGCGCCGCCCCCCGCCCGCATGCCTCGCGCCGCCGCCCGCCCCACGCCGCCCCCCGACCCGCGCTGCCCCCCGCACCGCGCCGCCCCCCCACACCGCCCGCCCCCGCGCCACGCCGCCTGCCTGTCCCCCGCGCCGCCCGCCCCCGCGCCGCCCACCTGCCCCGCGCTGCCCGCACACACGCCCCGCACCGCCTGCACCATGCTCCTTACCAGCTGGGGCGTCCGCTTCCCTCTGGTGCTCGGAATCTACTGAGAAACAGGCTTCGCGGCCTGTCTTTCAGTAGCACGCCGGGCATCACCCGGCGCGCTACTGAGGTACAGGCCGTGAAGCCTGTTTCTCAGAAGATTCCGAGCACCGGAGGGAAGCAGACGCCCCAGCAGGTAAGTGCCTCATGCCGCCAGCCTCCCACCACCGCCGCGTGACCCCCCGCCGCCCCGGTTTGCCCCCGCCGCCCCCTGGTTGGCCCGGATCACCCCAGGGCCATCTGGTCACCCTTTGGGGGGGCTAAATTTCCGGATTTGGCCCCCCAAAACAGTTTTTTCCCCCGGATGCGGATTTGCTCCCCATTTCCCCGGCATGTCCGGACAAATCCGGGCAGATGGTCACCCTAATATTGCATATATCGCTTTTCTAGCATTATTTCCTGCCTTGTATTCCATATTATGCAAAATAGCACAACAGATGTCATTGTGTGTGCTATAAAGTATGAATTCACAAGAGGGCTATAGCATCACCATGATGGGATTGTATCGATAGGACACAAAGTGTAGATCTGGCCCTGGCGATTCTTGTGCCTTTTGTGCTCCAGTGTAAATTGCATCTACCACATTTGTGTGCTCGAATCTAAATGTACTGAACTAAAGGAAATGCCATTGTTGCAAGAACGTGAGATATGAAAGAGATGGGACTGGAGGCAGGAGAGAAGCAGGTAGCATATAATTGTAGGGTATGCCTATTTCGTGCAACTGGCAGAGCAGAAGTGGATCTGAAAAGATGGATTTGCAGAACATTTTTGCATGACTGGGCAGCTTTCAATAAAAACACCATTCATCTGGAACTTGAAAATCTATAAGTTCAAGTGAGGATCACCATAAAAGCAGTGACCCATATAGTACTCAGATTGTCTCTCTTCAGATCTATTAGCTGCCGAAGGCCTTCAGTGTGACTTTCTTTTTCAAGACTTACATTAGACTTAGTGGAATAGTGACCCTTTCTTTATGCATCTGCCATTGTCCTGGGCTAGTTTGTTTGAATTGGCACTATCCAGTCAATTTAAGACAAACTTTAAATCACTCAGTTATAAGCCCCACACCGCTTTAAAACAGAAAATGGCAACATTTGGATTACCTAATATGAATAAGTGGATAACTCTGCTTGAAGGAGTAAGATGTACTGTGCTGCAAAATATACACACAATTTATTGCCACCAATAACACACTTTATTTATGTCTAAGCCAGGGAAAACCTGCAAGTTTCATATTTTTCTGATTGCCTAAGTAGACCTGCAATCCTTAGCACCATTTCTAAGGAGTAAGCTACCCAGGGCTGTGCTGTAAGCCGAGGTAAACTGGCAGGTATTCCAACCCTAAAAACTTTTACTAGAAAATTACACTAAGTGAAATTAACATAACTTATTCTGAAATGAATGTATAGCATGATTCTTTTTAACATTTCCAGTCCACTGATTGATCAGGTGCACTTCAGCATATACCTTGGATGTTTTACCTTGACATTAATTGTAGGGGTTTGTTTTTGCTTTTTAGCTAACTGCTAGTTCACTTGACAGCAGTTACACAATTTGTCATCAACCAAGCTGGACATAGACCACCAGCTCTGTGTTGGGGCTCATCAGGTGTTTGACACCCCTCCACTCTTTTTGCAGTCCAAAGCAAGCCGCAAAATCAGGTGGTTGAGTGAGCACACTAGGTGGACCACCATTAGGGTGACCAGATAAAATCCAGGTCAGGGCTCATGTAACTTTAACAGTTGTAGAGAAAAGGGAATTTCAGCCAGTGTCAGTTCCTGGTGAAATCCCCTCTTCATCGCAACAGTTAAAGTTGCAGGGGCCCTGCCTTCTTTTGTGTATGGTCACTCTAGTATAGTGCCTGCAACTTTAACAGTTGTGATGAAGAGGGGATTTCACCAGGAACTAATTGCATACAAATGACACTGGCTGAAATTCCCTTTTCTCTACAACTGTTAAAGTTACATGAGCCCTGACCTGGATTTTATCTGGTCAGCCTAACCACCATCCATGGCTGGGGACTTCATTTGGTTTGGTCAGTCAGAAATTGAGTAGGCCTATGAGAGAGGATTACTTTCCCCTTGCCATGGTGAATGTAATTCTTTCAGAATAACGAGCACTTGGGCCATAGCTGCCAAAGAAGTTTCCAGTGCCTCTGGGTACAGTAGCAATTTAGGCAGAAGGATCAGATAAACAAGATGAAAACTCTAGAAAATTGTGAAGCGTCTGCCTTGCAGGCCACACAGACTTGGCCCAAGGCATTATTACTAGGGAAAAAAACAGACTACTGAAAGATGTATAGGCTGGGTACAGAGTCTAAATTTGATTTTCTTCCATCACATTGAGACAAGGTAATTGGGTGTATATTCATGCTCCAAGCTAAGATAGGGGCATCTGGACCATTTTCTAATATGTTTAAGTAGCTCATTTCCAATGTTCCTATATAGAGATTTGAGGAAAGTTTCTTCCTCCTTTACTTTGCATTACATAAAATGCCATGCCAGTGTAACTATAAACATGTTTGATTATTTCATTGGGTGGTTGAGTTAATGGAATTAAACAATTTATTTTTAAATAGCATTACCATGTGAACATCATAGCAATTCTCTATTCCAGCTTTAAAAATTGCTTAGTTTCATGTTCTTTACAAGGTTTTGGTATGAATTTCACATAGTACTTTGTAAAAGAGGATTTTCTATTTTCAGAATAAGCAAGATAAATGATATGGCCATGGCATATCAGCATCACTGGAAAATGTATTTGATTGTCTATCAGCATACTGCCAAGTTTTCCTGTGCAAATCCCATTGATATGAGTGGGAGGTACACAACAGAACTACTGTGTTCTTCTTTTAAAAATTACTTATATATTGCAAGATGACAAAATAAATAACAAAACCAAACTTGGACATGAATGAACGTAACAACTACAAATTGAGTCATAGACCAAAAGACTTACAAAGTGGATTGCACAACAAAGTTAGTTACTTGCTTCAGCTAAGTACCTTTTTTTCCAAAAGGATAAATTAGGTGATAAAGAATGGATTCCCTGATACCACTCTGTTGATGTAGGAGGTGAAGGGAAATGGCATTTTAAAGAAGAAGTCTTGTTTAGTTGCACCTCTTGCCAATCTACTTTGATGTGTTAACTTTTCAGATAATGCGAAAAACAAAATCTTTGTAAACCATTGAATACCCAGAAGAGTTTCCCCTCAGTATTAACCACAATTATAACCAGTGTAAGAAGGAATATAGGATGAGTCCTTAGAGATAAGCCTTTTTCAATCCTCTTCGTTTGTCAGGATGGCATTGTCTGATGCACAATGTCTGATGTAATCTCGAAAACCTTTACCTAGAATATCTTAACAGCCTCACAAGTTCACCACCTATGCCTCAGAGGCCCCCTTTCCTTGCATCACTACTGTGAGCCTGTAGAACTCTTGCTCATGTCAATGATGCTTGGGCACAGAAAGTATCCAACATCCTCAGCAAGCAAAAGTTTGAATAGGCCAGAACTAATTTCAAGAAGAGGAAAAGTTATTTCCATTCTATACAATTTGAAAATGCTCACTGAGTGGTGTATAGGAAGTAACAGTATACCTATGTTTATTTTTTCACTTTTAGTATACCAATTAAATACATTAAAAAACAATCCCATTAGCAAACATACCTGGTAGGGTTTTTTTTTTTCTAATTCACCCTAACCCTAATTCATACCCATAAAAAGTCATTGGGGGGGGGGGGGGATACACAAAACACTATACTAAAGTAACTTCCATAACAGAACTTTTTTTCCATAGCAAATATACTTCAATACTGCTTAAGTTATGTTCTTAAATCCAGTTTCTTACAAAACAATCCCAGTTATTATACAACTCTCTTTTCTTAATAGGCTTTGTCTACTTTGTGCATGTGTTGTCAGTTTCATTAACTTAGCTGTATTGGTGTCATTCATCTTTGATTCAGGTCTATTAAGCATGGTAGTCTTTGAATTTTTCTTTATTGTAAAGTATGTTGGTTCATAAGCATGCACATATATTTGATATAAGGGTGGCGATTATTATTATTGTTGTTCCCCGCCTCAATCCAAATGGAGAGGTGGGTAAGAAATAAGTTGTTATTATTATTATTATTATTATTATTATTATTATTACAGATTCTTCTGGTTTTTTTCTGTTTCAACTTTTTTTATTTTCATGACATCAACATGCTAAAAATACATTCTACATAACCAAACAATGACAGTAACCAACACATAACCAATACACACATAAAAAACAATCCACCGAGTTACAATAAATTTCTGAATTTCCTATTTTCTCTTGCATATAAACAGTAAACTAGTTTCCCCACTTTCTGTTATTTTAACCATTTCTTCTTATTTGTTGAATCCACAGACAAACAGATCATTTTTTTCTTGTCCCTTCACATAGTCTATAAGTGGTTTCCATTCAATTAAAAACCCAGATATCGACTTTTCTCTCATTAATGACGTAAGTTTTGCCATCTCTGCCAACTCCAATATCTTAAGCATCCATTCATCCATTGTTGGTAACGTTGGACTTTTCCACTTTTGTGCATATAGTAATCTTGCTGCTGTTATCATATATAAAAATAAAGTTCCATAGTTCCTCTTCATCTGGTCATCTATTAGGCCCAGAAGGAAGTGTTCCAGCTTCAATTGTATATTAGTTTTTAATATTTTTTGAATTAAGGAATGAATTTGTACCCAAAATGTGTTGCTTTTTTACAAGTCCACCATATATGATAAAATGTCTCTTCTTCTTCTTCTTCTTCTTCTTCTTCTTCTTCTTCACTTTTCCAACAAGTTCCCAAGGCACCTTTATACATTTTAGCCAATTTGCAGGAGACATATGCCATCTATACATCATCTATACATCATTCTCTTTGAGTCTAGTAATTAATGTAAATTTTAAGCCTTTTGACCACATATTTTCCCATCGATCCATAGGGAAGTTATGTCGAAAGTTTTGTGCCTATTTTATCATACAGTCTTTCACTTGTTCATCTTCCATCTCAAACTTCAACAATAACTTATACACTTTTGAAATAACATGTTCATTATTTGTACATAACACCCTTTCAAATTCAGTTTTTGTTTGTTCAAACCCCACGTTTTTTTTAATCTATTTTAAAACTTTCCGCAATTTGCATGTAAGGAAACCCCTGACATGTGTAACCCTCTTTTATTAACCCTTCTCTTGATTTTAGTTCGTATTCACCTTGTGACAATTGTAACACATCACTGTACTTCAACCAATCGTACGCACTTTTCAATTCCCTTCTATGATGAGCTTCCTGTGCTGATAGCCACAATGGTATTTTCTGGCAAAGCCTAGGTTTGCATTTGTTCCATACTCTCAAGATAGCCCGTCTCACATAATGATTATTAAAATCTACATTTACCTTGGCTTTGTCATACCACAAGTATCCATGCCACCCAAATCTCAGTTCATGACATTCTGATTCCAATAATCTTCTATAGTAACAGGTCATAAAGGCATCAATTATTCCATAAAGTAGGGGAGCAGTGCAGTTCTTAAAGAAAGGAGCATTTTGAGGGCAGAGGGCTCCAGCCCACAGATCTATAAGTACAGTCTAATACCAATCCTTTCAACTTTCAGTTGGCACTTCTCCCATTTACACCAAAAAAGCAGTTCATATTGAGAAGGCTGACCGACAGATCTGCTCACAGAGATGTGGATAGGCCATTAATGGGCCTGTTCAGACAACACACTAAGCCATGGTTAGGTCACTAGCCCTTTTGCGGCAAATTGTTAGTGTGCATGTTTATGTAGCTACCATGGTTAGGAATGGTTATGTAGCTACCATGATTAGGAATGGTTCACATGACATGCTAAGTCATGGTTCACATGACATGCTAAGCCATAAAGTTTACCTCAAAATGCTTAACCACCATGGCTTAGCGTGTTATCTGAACAGGGTCAATATATAATATAACTATATTATAGGAAATGAATACAGAAGATACTTAATAATAATAATAATAATAATAATTTATTTATAACCCGCCTCTCCCTCCAGATCGAGGCGGGGAACAACAATAAATATAAAACACAAAGCTCACAAAATAGATGAGATACTAAAAACAAATAAAAACCAATACATCATTAAAAACATCTTAAAATTCAACTGGGTAGGCCTGCCGGAAGAGATCAGTCTTCATGGCTCTCTTAAATTCATGAAGACTGCTAATTTGTCGAATCTCCTCTGGCAGACCATTCCACAATCTGGGAGCGGTAGAAGAGCAGATCCTCTGGGTAACACTTGTCAGCCTAGTTCTGGCTGATTGAAGTAAGTTCATCCCAGAGTACCTGAGTGTGTGGGGCGGATTATATGGGAGGAGGCAATCCCGCAGGTCACCTGAACCCAAACCATGTAGGGCTTTAAAGGTAATATAACCAACACTTTATACTTCGTCCGGAACCTGATTGGCAGCCAATGAAGTGATTTTAAAACTAGTGTAATGTGGTCATCCCTAGATGTGCTGGTGACCAATCTGGCTGCAATATTTTGAACAAGTTGAAGTTTCTGGACTAGGCACAAAGGTAGCCCTATGTACAGCGCATTGCAGAAGTCAAGCCTTGAAGTTACCAGTGTGTGCACTATTGTCTTTAGGTCTTCCAACTTTAGGAAGGGGTGCAGTTGGCATATCAGCCGAAGCTGATAGTAGGCACTCCTGGCCGTCACATCTATCAGGGCTGTCATTTGGAGCGATGGATCCAGGAGTATCCCCAAGCTGCGAACACAGCCTTTCAAGGGGAGTGTAACCCCATCCAGAACTGGTTGACACACCTCCAAACCCAGGGTGTGGCCTTTGACAGCAAGCACCTCCATCTTGTCTGGATTCAGCTTCAGCTTCTCATTGAAATGGTAAACCATGAAAATGTAGGCTTCAAGGTGGGGATGTTCCCATGAAGAAACAACAGCGGCATTCCAATGCCAGCTTTTCCCCCTCAAGGCTAATTGGTTTTTTTTATAAAAGTCAATTCTGGATCAGACCAAAGGCCTACCTCCACCAGCATTCCCTTCCCATAGTGGCCAACCAAAGGCCTATGGGAAACCCACAAGCTGGGCATTAGTGCAATAGTGCATTTCTCCTGCCTGTGTTCTCTAGCAACTGGAATTAGGAGACCCTATGGCTTCTGATGGTGGAGATCATATATAACCACCATGAAAAGTAGCCATTGATAGCCTTTTCCTCCATGAATTTGTCTAACCCCCTTTTAAAGTTGTCGATGTCAGGGGCCATCGCTATATTTTGTGGAAGTTAATTCCATAGTGTAACTCTGTGCTGTTGTCTGTCCTAAATCTCCAACTACTCAGCTTCATTGGATGAAGGTTCTAGTATTGTGATAGAAGGAGGAAAAACTCCTCCCTTTCTACTTTTACCTGCCATGCATAATTTGACGTGAAATTGCCCCCACACCCACACACATTTGGCATGTTGCTACCCCTTTTACAGTGTCTTTGGAGATATGATAGAATCAAGGGCAAGAAGCAGCTTTTTAAAACTGTGGCACTTGATCGGTGACATGGACATGCATAGGTGAACCCTACCTTCATTTCTACCACCTGTACTTTACATTACATTTAAAATAGGTTTTAAATTGTTTTTGCATGCCTTTAGAAAATTCCTGTACTCAAGAAATAGAACCTCTGTGCCCTGAATGGTTACCGTCTTCTGCTTTTGAGGTGCCCTGTCATTTTTATTTACCCATTTTTTAAATTTAATCACATCTCTTATTACCAATATCATGCAATGCCCCACAAACCCTCAGTCCAACTTCTTCAGAAATAAATACATAGAAGGATTGTACATGGGGACATTTTAATGCAAAATAAAAATGTGTGAACATTTTGTTTTGATTAATACTTTTATTTTGATCACAGAATATGGATTTGCACCTTTAAGAATTTGTATTTTAGTGTGTCCTGGAGGGAATCTACACTGTAGCTTTGTTACATTTTGGAAGGGTTTCGACAACGCCTTGGGCCACATGCATTTGCTTTAACATTTTATAGTAGTTGTAGTTTACTACGATCTTCTAAGATTTATAACGTTGTTTTCCTTCTATAAATCATTGTAGCAAGAGTAATGTGTCTTTTTTTACCAGTTATGAGTTGCTGAAAACAAACCTCTGGTATCCTATCAGAGCCATGTGGGCGTGTCCTTTTGTTCCGGCACCCAAATGCTTAGCATTGCCATTGCCTTTCCTCATGGTCGCAGACGAATATCCATGCATGTGCTTCTATTGGCTATTCTTCATTGAAAGGAAGGGAAAGGAAGGGGGCAAAGGAGGAAGTGGGCATGAAAAGTATGGGGCGATGAAAGAACGTTAGAGGAAGAGATGAAGAAAAGACTGAGTCTGACCTAAATAACTGCATTGAAGACGGGAGAAAGGATGTCATGTTGGCCTGTCATGTTTTAAAACGTTGAAATTCACAATGTAACAATCAACATTTTGAAATGTTACAAGCATATGTGTAGATTCCCCCCCCCAATAGGAACACTCCTTTTAAGTGATATTAAAAGGATTTTTCTCTTCCTTCCCCTATTTTGAAGGGAAGGTCTCAGAAGTCACCTTTAAGCTTAATTATCAGCTTGACCAGGCTGTCAAATTTCACCTCTGTCTCAGTTCCAGTTCTGCTTAGGCAGAAGTCTTGTAATAATTGGAGTTGATGCTTTCTTGCAGGTGACATATAACCAGCTCAGCTAACTTCCCGGTAAAGAGCTTGTTGAGTTGTTTCCAGAGTAGAGCTGATCAGAATAGTCTGTAAAAACAGGGTAAAGCTAGGATTTTATTACATTTTATGTTAAAATTGGCTGATGTGCAAATAATAATAATAATAATAATAATAATAATAATAATAATAAATTTATTTCTTACCCGCCTCCCCCTCTGGATCGAGATGGTGAACAACATTAAATACAAATATAAAATACATAAAGCTGATTAAAAACATATAAAACTAATACATTATTAAAATAACAATAGAAGTACTGGAGAAGACAAGGGAATAATGAAAAGGGCTACCAGTTAGTAGAGGCTATAACACTGAAAGGCAGACCACGAATGCAAAGAAACAACATGAAATCATATGACATTGCCAACAGTCTCAGGTTGCAACGACGTCTTAACGGTGTAATAAAGTGCAATAGCCTACCTGACAAATCCTCAGGGTGTACATTTCAGAGTAAGCAAAAACACTAAATAGTAAGTGGTGGTTGCAGAAAATAGTTTATTTTCTGGTGTGGTGAAACAGCTAAGATACTGTGCTATGAATAAGGGAGTCTCTTCTTCAAGTCTTACCTCGTCCATGAACATGCTAGGTAGCCGGAGTGAAGTCTCTCTCTCTCTCTCTCTCTCTCTCTCTCTCCCTCTCTCCCGCTTAGTCGCAATATTGCAATGATAATGCTAGCTGAAGTTACAGGGTTTGTTATCATGATCATTTGCAAGGCAAATATAAGCACTTTAAAAATTCTAAAGTCCTATAAATAATATAAAGGAATAGCATTCCATCCTTCAACATAAAATAAAATTCTTTATTTCGCCAAGCTTTGTAAAGAGTGACTACTTTGCTCCCTTTTTCCATTCACAAGTTTCCCATTTTTTTTTATTAAAAAGGAAAGTAGCAGGAGACAGGAAAGGAGGAAAGCATCAGTCATAAGAGAGTGTTTCTTATCATGAAACAATAGGTATTGTTGAAGGCCGCCTGCAGCTTTAAACAATGCAGATGCTAAAACCGCTTGGTATCAAATAGATCAAGCCTTGGATGATTAATTATAGATCTAATGGAAAAGGTAAACAACCCATTCTAAGTGCAGAGCTGTAGGCTCACATCTCCTTAATCACACTGGGATTAGTAAATCCGCCTCGCCACAGGTGGGTTGTTGGTTTTTGTCACCAGCATCTGCTATGAATCAAATGAAGTTATTATTTTCACCCGACAGTATCAAAGTATGCTGATAACAAATAACCACACAGACTATGCAATTTTGAGTGCGTGGAGGGGAGGAAAGCCCACATATGCTGGTTACTTAATGGGCGTCCTTGCATTGTGATGTTTCTATTTTTATGGTTGTCTTTTCCTTGGCAGTATATCTTTCCCACATATTATAATCAAAATGCCAGGCATAAAACAGCACTCGTCATTGGCACATAAGCTTATTAACTAAACAGTAATTAGAATGTCACTGAAGGATTACAGAAAAGCATACAACTGGGTGTCACAAATGTTTTCTTCTTTACACTACATTGTGTGCTTCTAGTTAATAACGAGCCCAAAGTCAACAAATTCCTCTTCAACATTATAGGTAGGATATGATAGGGTGGAGGACAAGCCCCATCAATTAGTCCATCCTTGAATATTGAAATTTCATGCTGTTTTTAATGGGAATCTGTATTTCTTCTTTGTGGTCTCTCTGTGCATCACACATATGGGCTCTGAGCCTGCAAGGAAGCTCGAATTGGGAAACTTCTATAGCTGAGCACGTTTTGATGGGAACCCTCCCCCACCATCCCACTGGGAATGCATTAACGGGTTCCCGCCCATTCCCTCAGTTTCTTCTTGACCCCCATTGTGGCTGGACTCGTTTTGGGACTTCTCTGTCATCAACTGACTTGCTGAGCTTTTTATTCAAAAAACTCATTCTGTTTTTGTTCTATTCTTGTTCTATTTTGTTCCTGTTCTATTGTTTTTTTAAAAAAAATTCTCATGTGATTGCTGATTGCGTTCCGCCAGGAGGCATAGGGCTGTAAAGGCCCCCTTCAGAAAATGTGTTCGCTGTGGGGCGAAACTACCCCCAACTGATGGTCACTCACTTTGCGTGGTGTGCCTAGGAGAGGGTCACATCATCGAAACTTGTCAGCATTGCATGTCTTTTACTAAGCAGACGAGGAAACATCGAGCGTATCGTCTCCGTACAGTTCTATGGGACAAGGCTTTAAGGGCTGCGGATGCACCCGTGCCCACTACAGTTATGGAATAGAGAACTGGAGGAGACCCTAGGGCCTCTCCTATACCAATTATAACTCTAATGGTGGGTTCCTCAAAGCCATTGACTCCGGGGCATTCACTGTCCAGTAACAGATACCAAGAAGATCTCTAAAAAGGCTCGGACCCCAAAAACAGGGGATCCTCAACATAAAAAGAAAAACAAGGATTCCGCTAGTCACTCATCCTTGTGGGATCGATCGTTTCATTCTCTAACACCACCGCTTCAAGTCTCCCCCATACCGCTCCATACCAAGGACTCAGTTTCACGGGACCAATCACTTCTGCCGCCTCCACCACCACTCCTAGACTCCCCTATACCAGTCCGTACCGAGACTTTAGTGCTGACACAGCCACCAGGCCCTGTGGTGTTGCCAAGAACAGTTCCCTCACTATCGGAAGGAGAACTAATAGACTCTTCCCCTCATGGAAGAAAGGAAAACTCCTAGAGGTTCTATTCTTCAGAATAGAAGGCAACGTAACCCTTTATTGGAAAGAGAAAATGCCAGGGAGGACAGGCGGACGCATTACAGAGAAAGATCTCACTCTCCCTTGTCAGCACACTCTGACTGGGAATGAGAGTCTATGTGCTCCATACCGAGATCTTAGTTCGGTTGGGCAGATCGGACATATTACCATCCTCAGGAATATTATCCATGATATGACTACCCTTGTTACTGAGAATATTCTTGGGATCAGGATAGTCATCGTTCCAGGGATCACTTCATGCCCCCATCACCACCACTGCTCTCCCATGTTTTGCCACCTCCCTTAGCAAAGACACCACCAGAGACCACGCAACAACCTGAACAGCCTGCAGTAGAAAGGCAACCTGTGCCTGAAGCTCCAAAACAACAAGTAAATACTCCACGGGCAGTCCTCGCCCCTTCTCCACATCGATCCCCAACAAGGACTCAGGCGGGAAGAAGTAGAGAATCTTCATGTTCTCCAATGGCGGATTACCATTCCGACAAAGCATTGGTATTGTGAGTAGCCCTGTCCACCCTATCACCAGATGGGGCTGTGGTAGCGAATGATCCGCTCTCACCATCCGAAGATCTTGGACATTTTTCAGAACATGTTCAGAGGATGGCACAGTCTCTAGGTCACATAACCGACCTAGTATACAATGCAGTCTATGCTGAAACATTGTCCCCAGTGGCTATCGCCTTCCTACCAACACTTCTACACACCATTAAACAGTCATGGAAGAATCCTTCGTCAATGTCTCCAACATCTAAAAGGCTGGAGAACATGTACAGAATTCAAGACAAAGGAGCAGAATTTTTGTTTAATCACCCACGTCCCAATTCAGTGATAGTTAAATCATCCCAGGGAAGGTCACAAAAAGTCCACTCTTCCCCCGTGGACAAAGAAGGAAGATGGCTAGATCTTATGGGATGGCAGCTCTACTCCTCAGCCACTTTAGGACTAAAGGTAGCAAACTACCAGGCGGTCATGGCATGATATCAGCTCTTTCTATGGGAGAAGATTGGGTCACTCCCAGAAGATCAAAAAGAGCTTGCCCATGTATTCCAAGCTAAATGTCAAAGATGACATGCCAACAAATCAATACTGCTCACCATCAAGTGGACTGCGGTGCAAAAACTATGGTTGGAGCGATCGCATTCCACAGACACGCATGGCTTAGATCAGCGGGGCTCTCGCAAGAGGCACACTCCCAAATCAAAGACCTCCCTTTCGACGGAGAGGGCCTATTCAACTCAGGTACAGACGATATGATGGATACAATACAGAAAGCTAAAATGACGGCTAAGAAAATGGGTCTATCTCAGCCTCAACCTCCGAACCGACAACGGTGCTGGTACCGACAACCCTCCTTCCAGGCTACCAGACAACGAACTGGATCGAACCAGGCAAAACTTTTCTTCTCAGCCTCGTTGCACCTTTCAGCCCAGCTCCAGGTACCAACCTTCCTGATTCAGAAAGCCAGATAATGGGGGGGGAAACCAACAACATTTCTGACTCATTAGCAGCTCATCTGCAATGTCCTCTGAAAAGCCAATCTTTGGCTCCCGTCTCTCAGCTTTTTATCAAGCTTGGGAAGACATTTCTTCAGATTCATGGGTCCTAAGTATTGTACAGGACGGGTTAGAATCAAATGTGATGCCTTCCCTCCTTTTTTGGGAATCAGAACTACTACTCCCTCTCCCATTTTGGAGAAAGAAATACAGGAGCTTCTGCTGAAGGGAGCTATTCAGTCTGTTCCACCTAGAAACACCCTAAGGGGTTTTCATTCTAGGTATTTTACGGTTCCAAAAAAGGATGGAAATCTTCGGCCGATTTTACACCTAAGAGCAGTAAACAACTTTATAACACCCAGGAAGTTCCGGATGACTATACTAGCATCAATCATGTCTCTTCTGCAGTGTGGGATTTGGTTTGCACTCACTGATTTAAAGGACGCTTATTTTCATGTTGCTGTTCACAGTTCGAGTCAACAGTTTCTCTGTTTTTCTATAGGGGATCAACATTTTCAATTTACAGTTCTACCATTCAGCCTTGCCACAGGTCCACAAGTCTTCACGAAGGTGATGACAGTTGTATGCACCCACCTACGGATCCAAGGGATACAAGTTTACCCGTATATGGACGATTGGCTCCTAGTGGCTCAATCCAAGGTTCAACTTCAGTCAGATATAGGCATGACATTATACCTGCTAGAAAACCTTGGTCTGTGTGTCAACAAAGAAAAGCCAATATTAACCACGTCTCACACTATAACCTTCATTGGAGCGTCTTGGACTCTATAGAGAGCAAAACATTCCTCCCTCAAGATCAGCCTGAGCAATTGTCAGACTAGCAATGGATATTCGATCCGCACCATAATAAAAGCTATCGATATCCTACGACTGTTGGGACACTTTGCATCGACCACTGCGATCGTAAAACTCGCATGCCTCAAAATGAGGGCACTCAAGAATTGGTTCATCTGCAGTTTCAGTTGTCAACACAACCCAATATCCATGCAATTACAACTGCCACCTTGGGTGAAAGACTCTTCTGTGGTGGATGGAACTTGACAACCTCCTCAACAGCATCCCCTTCAGTTTACCGACTCCAATGAAGCTGATAATGACAGATGCTTCTCTGTTAGATTGGGGTGCTTGCTGCAATGCCCTCATGAACCAAGGCTTATGGACGAAACAGCAGACCACATTACACTTTAACCTGCTGGAACCCTAGCTGTGGAAAAAGCGTTGCATACATTTGAGACGGTGTTAAGGGGACACCACATTCATGTATTCTCCAACAACACCACAGTTGTCTACCATCTCAACAAGCAAGTGGGACCAGGTCACCCCCTCTCATCTCATTGACCATGAGGATATGGGAATGGTGTGTTGTCCAGAGGTTAGACATCACTGCAGTCCATATGTCAGGTGAAGACAATGTGATTGCAGAAGTGCTAAGCCGGGAATACAGCCCTTCTCAGGAATGGGAACTGCACACCTCGGTGATAAGACAATTGTTCAACATTTGGGGTCATCCAATGATACTTATTTGCAACGGAGCACAATGCTGTTTGCAGAGATTTTTACAGCCGAGCTGGCAAACGGACGAAATCACTCGGAGATGCGTTTGCAAATTTCTGGAACAAGCCGCTGGCATATGCTTTCCCCCCTTTCCCTCTACTGACAAAGGTGGCTGCAAAACTACAGAGGGACATCACAAATTGTATCCTCATCACACCATGGTGGCTGAGGCAACCATTTTATTTTATTTATTTTTAATTTTTAATTTTATTATTTATTTATTTTATTTCTAACCCGCTTCTCTATCCAGATCGAGGCGGGGAACAACAATAAATATAAATATAAAAATCATAAAATAGATAAACCATTAAAACAGATAAAACAAATACATTATTAAAAACATCTTAAAATTCAACTGAGTAGGCCTGTCGGAAGAGAGCAGTCTTCATGGCTCTCTTAAATTCCAGAAGACTGCTAATTTGTCGAATCTCCTCCGGCAGGCCATTCCACAGTCTGGGAGCGGCAGAAGAGAAGGTCCTCTGGGTAACACTCATCAGCCTAGTTCTGGCTGACTGGAGTAAATTCTTGCCAGAGGACCTGAGTGTGCGGGGCGGATTGTACAGGACAAGGCGATCTCACAGGTAACCTGGACCCAGACCATGTAGCTTTAAAGGTAATAACCAACACTTTATACTTCGCACAGAAACTAATTGGCAGCCAGTGGAGTGATTTTAGGATTGGTGTTATGTGGTCACCCCTAGGTGTACTGGTGACCAACCTGACTGCCATATTTTGAACTAATTGAAGTTTCCGGACTAGGCACAAAGGTAGCCCTATGTACAGCGCATTGCAGAAGTCAAGCCTCGAAGTTACCAGCGCATGCACTACCGATTTTAGGTCTTCCAACTCTAGGAAGGGGTGCTTCTGGCATATCAGCCGAAGCTGATAGTAGGCACTCTTGGCCATCACATCTATCTGGGCTGTCATTTGGAGCGACGGATCCAGGAGCACCCCCAAGTTGCGAACACAGTCTTTGGGGGGGTAACCCCATCCAGAACTGGTTGACACACCTCCAAACCCAGGGTGTGGCCTTTGACAGCAAGTACCTCCATCTTGTCTGGATTCAGCTTCAGTTTGTTTTTCCTCATCCAGCCCATTACTGCCTCCAAGCATTTATTCAGAGGAGACACACTATCCTTAGCTGATGATGTTGTTGAAGGCATAGAGAAATATATTTGGGTGTCATCAGCATACTGATAGCACCCCGACCCATGCCTCCAGATGATCTCTCCCAGTGGTTTCGTATAAATGTTAAACAGCATTGGGTAAACGATGGCACCTTGTGGTACATCACATAGCAACTCCTTCTTTGAAGAGCAGCTATCCCCCAAGCATCACCATCTGGAAACTGCCTGAGAGATAGGACCGAAACCACTGAAACACAGTGCCCCAGATTCCCAATCAGGTGTTCCAGAAGTATACCATGGTCGATTGTATCAAAAGCCGCTGAGAGGTCCAGGAGTACCAACAGGGACACACTCCTCCTGTCAATACTCAGGCGTAGATCATCCACTAAGGCGACCATAGTGATCTTAACTCCGTATCCTGCCCTGAAGCCGGTTTGAAATGGTTTGCCAGGCTTCTTCACTAGTCTCGAGGGACATATCTGAGATTCCCATCCATACCAGACCTACTCACTCAGTGATCAGGCAGAATTTGCCACCCCCATCTGCTCACACTGAAACTCACTGCCTGGAGGGTGGGGAGGTGACAGGAATGCAACTTCCTCTCCCTTTACAGGTGATCATGGATGCAGCCAGAAGCCTGCAACACAGAAATCCTACACAGCAAAGTGGTTATGCTTCGAGTCATTTGCAAAAGACAAAGGCTTTAACCCAAATGAAGCCTCAATAACACAAATCTTGAACTTCCTTCTATTTCTCCATACCACGATATCCGCCTTGTCACCGATGGCGTTGAGCTCCTCACTATTCTCCAATCTATTAGTCAAGCATTTCTTGAAAGGCCTCAGAAACACTGCACCACCCCTGAAGGATCTGTTGCCTTCGTGGAGATTGTAAGTCATACTTCATGCTCTCACAAGGAAGCCCTTTGAGCCATTCGCAAAGATAGACAAGAGACTACTCACCCTCAAGGTAGTTTTTTCTGGTTGCTATTACCATGGCACAATGTACAGGAGAATTATGTGCCTTCAGGATTGACCATCCCTACCTGACTTTTCATAAAGATGAGGTCGTTCTGCACCCTGACTATAATTTCCTTCCTAATGTGGTGTCAGATTTTCTAATTAATCAGGACATCATACTACCAACCTTTTTTCCTTCACCACAAACTCCGTTAGAGACATCCTTGCATTCCTTGGATGTCCGCAGAGCTCTGGCCTTTTATAAGGACAGAACGGAGCAAATACGACAATCTCCTCGCCTTTTTCTTTGCTATGGGGGCCAACAAAAAGGATCTCCTGTTTCGTCCCAAACACTGGCGCCGTGGGTAGTACAAGCCATTAAGTTGGACTACAAAATAGCAGGGCTGACTCTACATGGCAGAGTTACAGCACACTCCACTAGAGCAGTTGCTACATCTGTAGCGTTCAGGAGAGGAGTATTACTAGTGGACTTGTGTAAGGCAGCTACCTGGTCGTCCCCGTCCCCGTTCATGAGACATTCTTGTATTGGTGTCAGGGCACGACAGGACTGCACATTCAGCAGAACAATTCTTTTGGAGGTGCTTTGATAGACACCGACCCTCCATCTGGTGAGTAAGCTTGTTATTTATTCGTCCATATGTTGTGTGATGCACAGAGAACATGAAGAAGAAATTCAGGCTGCTTACCTGTAACTGGAGTTCTTCGAGTGGTCATCTGTGCATTCACACAACCCACCCACTGTCCCCACTTTGGTGTCAATTACTGTTTCGATACCAAGTGTATAGTTTTCTCCCTCAGTTCAAGGAGCCACAATGTCGGTCTCCTTTACTAAACTGAGCGAATGGGTGGGAACCCGTTAACGTATGCCCAGTGGGACAGTGGGGGACTAATTTCTTGATGGGAGAAATACACCATTCCTGTGAATACACAATTTGGATGGCAAATATACCATCTGGATGGCCACAATTATTTAAAATCACAGATCAATGTGGAAATGGGATGGAACAGACTGATGGGTAGCACATCTAAAAGAGACATGGAAATATACTGATTCACCCATTCCTAGCTCTAAATAGCAAGGGGAGACAGGGGGCCATTGAGGGAGCGGGATATGTGGTCACAGAGCAAAAAGTGAGGAGGGTTGTCAGAATCAGAAAAGACCCTAGTATCTATATAATGCACGCCCCCATCCCACAACCATATTGCACCACCACGGTCTTACAAAGAGTCGTACCTAACAGCTTTCCTTTCTCTTCTAGCTGCAAGAAACTTTTAAAGTCTCGGACTGTCTATCACATTACCAACTTCTTTTATAACCCGAGAGGTCTGACAAGGGTTTAATCCTTTAAAAGAAAGTGCTAGCTGTCTTCCTCACACACACACTTATTCTCTCCCTTATTTTACTACTAGTAACATAACCAAATCAAATCTTAATTGTAACCACTTAGCCCGTGCAAAACAGATCAATCTGTTCCATCAGGAATGTCACACAAGCAAAGCAGTCAAGTCTAATTGATTCCAAGCATATACTGCACAAGGGCCATTATAGCATTTTACGTAAGATAGGCTCAATCAATACGACAGGCACCTCCTGAAAAATGTACATCAAGCCAGCCAGATCTCTTGATTCAATCCATCATAGCTTTCAGAAGCCAGCTTCCTAATAAGAATGTCTGGTTAGTTACAAACAGAATAGGAAAGAAAAGCATGTTTTCCATGAGACAAGGCATTGGGGTTGAGCCTGAGGTTCAGACAAATTGCTAACCGGCTATAAAATCTCCAAGGAAAGCAAGGATCTGTCTGCACATTTGCAAAGGTTTTTGTCCTTTACATGAGGGAAGCTTTGTGCATGTGCAAAACTCAATTCTCATGGCCAACAAATAATCCCTTTTGTTCAGTTATGCCAGACCTCCACAATTTGTGACTCATCATAATAATGGTTGTTTGTGGGTTCTTTAGACAACGCATGACCCTCCAGTTTGACTTCGATGTCTAACCAGCACTATCAGCGAGTTTTTTTTAGAGTAGGGAAAATGCAGCATTTAATTCTGAACGTGAAAAAAAGTGCAATTTCATCTTATGTATTTGTGCTATTCTGCTATACCACAGTGCCACCTAGAGGTTATGTAGTAGGAAAGTAGGAAAGAAAACACTCTGATCTCAGTTCTGTGATGAAACCAAAAGTAGATACAGTGGATTAAAAGCTGACTTAACAGCTCTTATTGAGGTCCTGATGAGTCACCATAACTGATGGATGGGATACGCTTGACTTGGTGAGCCATGAATTAGTAGTAGCAGTAGTAGCATTAGTAGTAATATTTATTGCATTTGTATACCACCCCATAGCCGAAGCACTCTGGGCAGTTTACATAAGATTAAAACACTTAAAAACGATATACAAAAGTTAAAAACCACAAAAATATACAATATACATAAACATTTTAAACCACTATAACAACTTAAAAAATTTTGAGACTAAAAAAACAGGCCCAGGCTCATCACATATTGTTAAATGCCTTGGAGAAAAGTCTTCACCTGGCACAAAAGATAACAATGTTGGTGCCAGACGGGCCTCACTGGGGAGATTGTTCCACAATTGGGGGGCCACCACAGAGAATGCCCTCTCCCTTGCTGCCATCCTCCGAGCTTCCCTCAGAGTAGGCACCTGGAAGAGGACCTTAGATGTTGAACGTAGTGTTCCGGTAGTTTCATGTCAGGAAAGGCATTCCATCAGGTATTGTGGCCCATAGTCATGTAAGGCTTTATAGGTTAAAACCAGCACCTTTTAATCGGGCTTGGAAACATGCAGGCTGTCGTGATGCCAGCCCACCCCCAGGCTTCTGCTCACGAATTTCAGGCAAACTGACACACTCCAAAAATGGTGAGACTTCTTTTATTGTGAAATCACATGGAATTCAAGCATAACGGTTTCATTTCTGCATACACACACTTGAAGCTGAAGACAGACCAGATAGCTTTCAGGTACAACAGCTTAATGCGAACAGCAAATCACTCAGGGGGAGACATTTAGAGTTAGCCCCTGTCCCATGTGGTCAGGAGTGGCCACACACACTGACTCATCAGGAACACGAACAAAACTCAAAGGAGAAACCCCAGCACAGAAGTGCATGAAGTCTGACAGTAGACAAGATCATCTTGTATCAAACTAAATTCAGGCTGCCAGGAACACTGAGCTGATCACGTAAGCAAGATGTCAGGGGACAAACCTCTTTGACCTAGGAAACCTTCCCTGCTCATAGCTTTGGCTCTGAGGAAGGCTCTCTCGCAGGTCACACACACACACAATTCTAGAACAGCAACGATCAGCCTCAGAGTTTCCCTGTGCCTGTACTTTGGCTCCATGCAGGGAAAAACAGGCTATAGTACACGAATCCAGAACAGTAATCTGCAAGTCCAAATCTATGAAACGCCACAGAGCACTTTTCATGGCATAGTTCTTAGAAATTCCAAGTCCAAATAGCAACAGAACATGTACAAAATGCATCCAACTTCTCCAAACCAGATAGAATCCCAAACACAAGGAGTTTCATGGCAAGCGTAGAACAGATGGTAATTGTAGAACAGTCGAACAGTCGAACAGATGAACAGACAAACAGATGATTCCTAGCAAAGGGCCTCCCCTTTGCTCGTTCCACTATATAGGATCAAGGCTGGCTAATTCCAAGCCACTTTGACAGACAGGGCTTCAGGCCTGTAATCCAAACTCATGTGCCAACAAGGCGGCACAGTTCAACCTCCCCTTGATGACGACACTATGTGAGAGACAGCTTGCAAGATAGCCCCCACCTTTTCAAAACATATATTTTTTCTCAAGGAAACTCAAGGCCTCGGCTAGCAGCCACAGATAAGCACAGAACAGAGACAGACTTTCTCACAACAATTGCCAAGCTTTCAACTCACAATTCACTGGGCCAGCCTAGTGAATTGTTCATGAAGCACCTGACATCCGACACAGACAGACAATGCAAGCAAGCCAGAGTAGGTCTTATATGCTTGAACTTTCTGGTCCCTGTTACCAATCTGGCCGCTGCATTTTGCACAAGCTGCAGCTTCTGAACCATTTGCAATGGCAGCCCCACATAGAGAACGTTGCAGTAATCTAACTTGGAGGTTACCAGAGCATACACAACTGAAGCCAGGTTATCCCTGTCCAGATAGGGGCATAAATGGGCCACCAACTGAAGTTGGTAGAAGGCACTCCATGCCACCAAGGCCACCTGAGCCTCAAGTGGTAGAGATGGTTCTAGGAGAACCTCCAAGCTATAAACCTGCAGCTTCAGGGGGAGTGCAACCCCATCCAGAACAGTTGAAGACCCTCCATCTGGTCAGCAGAACCACCCACTTACAGCATCTCAGTCTTGTCTGGATTGAGTTTCAGTTTATTAGCTCTCATCCAGTCCATGAGTGGGGAATGAAAAGTGTACGACAAATGCCTCATGTAGAAAAGCCCTAAATGTCTCATCTTTGCTGCCTGCATGGGATTGCACAATCAGGGGTGTTGTCAAGAATCTGGCAAACTATAACACATGGCTGGTGAGCTGTATTTGACTTGGGGATATCATGAATTGTGCAGGTCTGAGCTAGGGTATGAATTTTGCACAGCCAACCACTAGATATACTATAGTGGACAAAAATTATTGTGGAACCCAAATCTTGCTGGGCGTTGACATCTTATTTTTAATTAATTTTATGTATTTGATTTTTATTGTATTGTTATACTAATGTTGTTCCCTGCCTCGATTCAAAGGGAGAGGTGGGTAATAAATATTATAATAATAATGATATTAATAATAATTCCTTTCTCAACATTTATTGTGGTTTTCTCTCTCATTTCCAGAGCCAGCCCTGCTATTAGATAGATGCTGGGGGGCAGTAGTGGAATCCCTCATGAACTTTCTGGTTGTTTCCCTCTGTTGGGAGGACAGAGCTATTTATTCCACACAAACTAAAATAAGGCTTCATAAACTAGCCTGCTGCCTCCAGTGTGGTGGAGGACATTATGTCATCTCCAAATGTTAATTCATTCATTATATTTCCATATTGCCCCATAGCCAAAGCTTTCTGGACAGGACAAAAATTAAAAATATTACAATACATTATATAAAGTATAAAAACATTCATGTAAGGACATAAAACAGACAGCACACACAACAACATCTATCTACAATAATTTTAAAAAATCAGCCAGAGACAATCTAGAACCTGATAAAAAAAAGACTGCCAAATTCATTATATTCTGCCAAGTGTTGACGTAAGATTCAATTGCCAGTCCAGTAAACTTCTGTATGTGGACTGGCGAGGAGGCACCATTTTGTCCTTTGCCTCAGGCAGTAAAATGTCTTGGACTGGTTCTGCTAGTTTCTTGTATTGATTGGCCCTACCTACTATTATTTACTTTTCTCTCTGCCCACAGCATGTCATCAGAACTGACACCATTTTCTATGGAACATCTTTGCTTAAACACTGAATAAAAATCCATATTTTAAATCTGAGATCCATTAATGAATTGTATCAATCAATGCATTGTTTGGACTCAAATTATTAACTCCAGAACAGCTTAAGCATCACTTATGTCAAGTTCAAATGCACTTTGGTAAAGTAACTCAATTGTTATAGCAATGAATCTGAAAATCCTTTGGAGGAGGTTGTCGTGGTGGTGAGGTTTACCATAATCCATGAGTCCAAATTTTTTCTCACACCTGATCACTGCAACATCTTCCAAGGGGTCACATGGAGATGGATGAGGGCAAATCTAGCCTTAGAAAGAGCTAATAGAGCCAGTTTTGCTCGCTGAGCCAAGTATTTTCATTTTGAAATACCGTGATTGCGAACGAAGCTTTGTATTCCAGTGTAGTGGGTCTGAATTTTCGTTTGAACTGGGTTTTATTCCTCTGTCCTTTTCACCTTCTGTAAATAGCTGCTCTGTGTAAAAACTGTAAATTTGAAAGGAGCAAAGTGTAACTCTGTGACCCCAAGTGAAAACGATGTGAACATAATCACTGACTTTAACAGAGAGAGAATTGTAAATTATCAGATTTAAACCTGTTATCACAAAATACACCAATATTCTAAGCACTCTGCCAGTGTATTTCACAGTAATATGGTTTTCCTGAGAAAAGAGAGCATTTTGATCAAACTACTCAGCTGCAGACAGCTGTAAAACATCTGTAATTGAACATTTAATTAAATGGCACAAAAGTAAACAACATATTAAAGATGTTAAACATGTTAACGTATTATGGATGAATGACGTAAGTCTTCTAGGTTTGTTACAGAAAAAAAAATCTAAAAGCCACAGTCCAGTGATACTAAGAAATGAGTTCTATTGCCATCACCACCAATAATAATAATAATAATAATAATAATAATAATAATAATAATAATACATTTTATGTCTTACCCGCCTCTCCGTTTGGATCGAGGCAGGGAACAACAGTAAATATAAAATATGATCAAATACATAAAACTGATTAAAAACATGGTGCACGTTATTAAAATAGCAATAAAACATCCTAAAAACATCCTAAAATTCCACTGGATATGCCTTCCGGAAGAGATTAATCTTCATAGCTTTCTTAAATTCTAAAAGACTGTTAAGTTGACGAGTCTCATCCGGCATGTAAGAGGCTCCCCAAGTCTTTTGTGATGACAGGTTTAAATCTGATAATTTAAAATTCTCCCCAACCTTGAATGTGTATCACCCCAAAAAGAAAAGAAAGAAATCCATTTCAAGGGGTGGGCAGACTTCGGGCTTACGGGATCTACTTTGTGTATGCCCAGGCACCCCAAAAAAGTGCTGTCTGGGTGGCTGGGTGCACCTTCTTTCTTGTCTTTTCCCTCTCCCTTGCAATTTCCTTCTCCCTCTTCCTCCACCCATTATGCCATTCTACCCCCCCACTCCTGCTGTGCTCCCCTTATCTACTGATCTACAGGAATACAGTGGGGAGAAAAGGCCACAGCAGTGGCATCAGCAGAGGCTGATAGGAGGGACGAGAAAAGGAAAGGCAGTAGCAGTGATGGGGGGAGTAAGAGTTTGGAGGGGGAGCAGCCTCAGGGGAGGGTGAATGGAAGGCGTCAAGCAGGGTCTGGCAGGCACACGTGGAGGTCTTGGCGAGCACCACATGGCCAATTCCTGCCTTTACCAATAAGGCACAAAGGGATAGGGCATTCAAAACTCTGGAAAACTTTAGCAGTATTCCCCCATCACCCAACCGCTGCATTTCTCAGTAACAGGAGCACAACGTGACATGAGAGATCCTGCTTCAAAGCCCTCCATGGCCTTGTTTCTCATCTCTTTGCACTTATATCTTGACACATCTCATTCTGTGCCCCTGGCTTATCCAGTTCTGCCGTTTTTAGCAGTCCAAAGGTCTCCTGATATCTGAAACAACTGTGCACCCATTACTCCGGAACTGTCTCCCATATCTCACACATCTCTTTGTGACTATCCTCATTTCCTTTAAGCCCCTCTCGAAAACTCATCTTTTCCTGGAAGTTTCAGACCCATTCCCCCCTATGCCATATTGTAACTTATGCCAAGGCATGTGTCATCGAAATAATCATATTCTTCCTTGCTTCTCCATGCCTCTGTTTCCCCCTTTCCGGTTGTTTCCCTGTGTCTATTTTAAATTATAAGCTCCCTGGGGTAGGAAACTGTCATGCCTATTCTTTGTAAAGTGTCATGTGCATAGATAGTGCTGAATAACTAACTAACTAACTAACTAACTAATAAATAATCCCCCCTTTTCAATGTGGTTCAACCCTATCAGCCTAACCTTGCAGCATGGCAACAGAGGGCAAAACAGCTTTGGCCTGGATGCCTTGTCAATGCAGAAACACATTCCCTGGTTTGCTGAATTATGTTGTGGGCCGGGCCATGGAGTATAAGCCCAGTTGTTGTGATAATGCAGGGAAATGTTCCCTGTCTTCCCAAATGGGTTTGTGAGGGCAGACAGTGAAACTACTGGAGCAAGAGAGGAAGCAGCAGACCAGTTGCCTTGGAAACAAGGACATTTCCTCCCAGGACCTTTTTTTTTTTTTTTTTTACATATTTTCAACATTTCCCTCCTCACTTCTTTCCCCTGACAGCCCCCCCTTTTTTTTGCTGACAGGCCTTCACTGGGGGGGGGGGGGGGCAGGGGGTATAAAAATGTTTCTGAAAACTGAGCTCCTATTTCAGCTCAGGAAGTACATTACAATCCAGGATATGTTAGCCCCATACCTCTGTGGAGCCCTTTGCATTACTCATGGTCACCTACAGAGGACAGTCTTTGCTTGTAGACAGGTGTTCTGGGCATCTGATTGTACAGAAAGACAGTATGTGTGAGAACCCTTGCAGCGTACATCTGGTCTTAGAACCCGAAACTTAAATAAAACTGGATAAGGAACCGGAGGAATTAGTGATTTATTTATTTTTAAAAAAAGTCTAATTTGGGGTTGTTGTTGTTTTTTTAAAAAAGAAAAATCTTTTTTAGGATTGAAAAAAGTAGCAGTTTGAATGTTTGCTGAAGTAACAGACATTCAAAATAGATTTGTACGTATAAGTCGTTCTAGTCACCTAAGGGAGAAAATCAGAGTAATTTTATCACTAGGAAGAGATACCAAGAGATATCATTTACCATTCCCTGGGACTGATGCATTCAAACCTGGCTTCCAATACTTAAAATCTTCTCTCTCTCTCTCTCTCTCTCTCTCTCTCTCTCAAATATCAAACATGTGCATATTTCCCTATTGTTTAATCAGTTTCACAATACATAGCAGCATGTTGCAAATGGTTTGGTGCTAATAACAGTCTGGAATACTATACATTTTCATAGAGAGAATCTTCCCCAGGGAGCTGAAAGGCTTACCTGACTCTCTTGCTGTTATTTGTTCTTAAGACAGGGGTTAAAAACATTCATTTCCCCCCAAATCCATTCCTAAAGAAGTTTGGCAAACAACTTACCTTACTGTGCACCATGGAGAATTAAATATAGGGAATCATAAGTACTTTATATGTTTGCATGCCTGACTCACATTCTGATGGCAAAAATCAATTCACCTCTTTTAAAAGGCTCTCTTGGGGATAGAAGAATACAGAGCTCAAATGGCTTTACTGTCTGGTGTGTGCCTTTGCCTGATGACAAACAGAACTACAACTGACAACGCAAAACACAATTTGTGGACTAAAACAAGCTCCATTGCTTCTATTTTTCTCTCATCTGGCTGCGAAAAACACGGCACTCATTTTCAAAATTAAATGTGCAAAATCGTACATCTGACATCCCTCGTGCAATTGCCAAAGACTGTCGCCCCTATTCAGGCATGCTAAACCCATGCAGGCTAAACATGCAAGGGAAGGGAGCTCTCCCGCCCTACCCTGCCACATCCCCTCATTGTGTTTCATTGCCCTCTCCTCACACAGCGGTCACAGTCTGAAGTGGAGAGTCTCCTCTGTCCATGGGGGCTCTCCACATGATCAAGAGAGATGCTTCGAGAAATGGGGGGATCCAAAACTCTGTCAATGAGCAGATGGCAGAACAAAATCTGTTTGTAACACCTACATCTTTTTTCCCATTTTTATTTTAGAGAAGGTGCAAGGCTTCCAATCTGGATTGGGTCTCTACCATGGGGAACAAGGGGGCTTTTAAGATCAGGATTGGGGACCCTGCTCTAGAGTAAAAATAACAAAAGATGTAGCAGCTGATGCAGATTTAAAGTAATGTTTGTTTTGCCCATCCAGAGCAAACTATATGTTATGTTAATTACATAGCATGTAGTTACCCCTCATTGTTGTTTTTTTACTCCACTGTAAATGCACATGGTCCATAACTGAATCAGGACCACAGAAGGAGAGATATAAACTTCTCCCCACCACCACCACTTGTTTCCCAAAATCGTCCCATCCCCACACAGGGGTTGAAGAAAAGGGGGGAAGACGCCATACCAATGGAGCTTCTCACGACTTTTTTCTGCCCCCTGCATTGAGGGATTTCAGAAAGTAAACAACGTTTGGGGAAGGTTTAATCCTCTCCTCCTAGTGTGCTGTGGTTCTAACACACAAACACACACACATTAACTAGTTTCAAAACAATCAAGAGAGGGGGCAGCCATAAATTACATAATCAACATAACGTATAATAATGTATAACATATGCCTTTGCATCTCAGAAATTGGAACTTTTTACATTACATCACTTTCTGGGGACTTCAAATCTTGCTACATCAAACATTATAGAATGGCTCCTATCAATAAGTCTTTCTAAGGGTAAAATTTGTTCAAGAATGTTTCAAGTTTCTTTTTTGAATTTCTCTTGACCTAATATAAAGTGAATAAGTTCAAAAGTGGTATATTTTGATAAAAAAATGCCCTTTGAATATATATATATATATATATATATATACACTGTCACTTTTTATTAACTGGCTTATTCATTTCACCTATATATTGCTTCCATATTCATTCATTTTTAACTAAGGTATCTTTTTCTACCTTTGAAATGAATTTTTAAGAGACAGGCATGTCTGAGAAAATTGAATAGAAAGACAGTATAACTCGGTAATCAAGGACAGCATGAACTTTTAGTATAGTTCAATGTGTACTCCTATACCCACAAATGTATGTGCTAGAATCAATTATAACAGCAAAAGGTGTCAAAATATACTGAATTTTAAACCCATTTATTGAATCCTAGTTTTCAGTATGTATAGCAATTGATCACATCCATCCACAGATCTGTAACTATCAATGTTGGTCATTATTCCACTTAAGTAAGAATAATTAGGGCTTGGTTCAACTTTACTGAAATACTTGTGAGAGCAGATATTTGCTGGTTGTAATTTTCATGTTCTCAAAGGCTGAAAATGTGCCTCTGAAAGCCAAACTATACAAATACATTAAATATATAGCATAAAGCTGACTGCTCTATTTATTTATTTTTTACTCACAAGTAAGAGTGCCTATAAGGAAGGTTTAAATCTCCTTACCCCTAGCTGCTTGTTTTCCACCACCACCCCCGGGGCTAAAAATAGCCTACATGGGTGGCTTTAGCCCATCCTGTCCTTCATCCACAATATGGCTTTATTCTAAGTTAAAATGTCTCAGAATCTTCCCAAATTCTTGAAGAATTCCATTCCCTCAAAGAACATTCAACAATGCAACACCAACACCCCCATTTCACTTCCTGCGAATAGGGTGGAGAACTTTATTGTGGATATTCGTTTGCCTGACTATTCTGTCCTTTTAAAGTCAGTAGTCATCCACGCATCTTGTGGCAGCAAATTCCATATGTTAATTATGTGCTGCATAAATTATGTGCTGTGTAAAGAAGTCCTTGTTTTGTCTGTCCTGAATCTACTCAATCAAATAGACCTTATCCGTAAGACACAACACTCTAAGAGTATTCAAAGATAAAAGTTATAGCAGCTTATTTCTAAACTACTGCTTTGTATGAAGCACCATTTGGAGATTTATAAAACTAGATTTGGACACCATCCTATGTTGATAGTCAGCAGCCTCCAAAGTCAAAGGCTGACAAGTAGCCTAATGTAGGGAGACCGGAACATGGAGACGCCCAGGCATAATTAGATATAATTTATGCAATTGAAGCTGATATTTGCATAAGGAGACATGTCTATTTATGTCATTAAAAAAACTGGAAAAGTTCCTAGGTTTCTGGAAAACCTGATGGCTTGGCTTGCAAATGCAAGCCAAATCAGAGCCACCATGGAAATCCAACAAGCCCCAAAAGAAATGGATTTTATAGCGATGTCATTGCACTCTCAAGTTTTATTGACTGCCAATTTGGGGGGACAGAGGAACTCAAAGAATGATGACTTTCAACCATATGTTCTATATTATGAGGTGTAGCCAGTGAAGAGGAGGAGATATCCCATAATATTTAGTTCCAGCCACACAAAGCTCTGTGTGTGTGTATGCCCCTTCCATCGGACGACCGACTGCAGTAAAAACTCACAGAACGCAGCTGACTTCTCATCCAATACACCCCCACTTTCACAGACGGTTATCTAGAATTGCAGCCTTAGTTCTTGAAAAAAGTATTGTGAAGTAGTGAGACTGGGCCATTTATCAAAATCTGTGGCTCACACACATTGAAAGATCATTTGGTGTCAGGAATAAGCTATCCTGAACCCAACTTCTCCCCCAAAGATTTTATGGATAGAAATTATTTCAAAGCATTCAATATGTTCTGTACATTCAATCTAAGTTTTTCAATAAGCGAAAACACAAAGCCTTATTGGCAATACTTGCACCTGAATGAGAAGGATAGTAAATGCTCCGAATAATAATAATAATAAAAAAGAAGCCAGGTCCTATGCTACTCATATGGAATATAGAGCTCTCTTTCCCTCTCGATTCAGGCTGTGGAGGGTTCCGCCTTAAAAGCTCAGCTGCTGCTGGGGACACAAGTCCAGACATCTGTGTGCAAGGCATTGCAGGCAACTTACTGTAGCTAAGCCATCTGCCAAACAGGCTACCTGCGAGTTGTTTGACTTTGGATGGAGCAGTTAAGCAACCCATCAGGGTAAAAAAAATGGAAACAAGAAAAGAACGCATTCCCAGAACGGTGATGAAGAGTGTTTTCCTTTCTAGTGCATTTTTCCTAAATGGGCCTTTGTTTTTCTTACAACCATTCACCTCTTATCTATGTGCAGGGTGTGTGTGTGTGTGTGTGTGTGTATAAGAGAGAGCACACAAGTCCCCATTGGGATGGGGGGTGATAACTTGAGTAGGGAACAAGGGAAATGGAATTCATTTGGACTGGGTGCAATGGTGAAATACTGTTGTCTGCAGGCCCGCCATACTTTATGTCTCAGCAAGCAGATCCAAGGAAGCATTATTTATTCATTCATTCCATTTATATCCTGCCATTTTTTTCCTCCAAGAAACCCATGGCAGCATACATAATCCTCCTCTCCATTTTATCCTCACAACAACAACCCTGTGAAGTAGGTTGGGCTGAGAGTCTGTGATTGCCCAAAGTCACCCAGTGGGTTTCTATGGCCAAGCGGGGACTAGAACCCAGTTCTCCCGACTCCCAGTCCAACACTTTAGCCACTACACCACACTGGCTCTCCATTTGTATTTCCCATAAGAGCTAGAACTTCACATCAGGAACATATAGGATTCCCGGTCATAGGTAAGGACAGGAGGCTGCATGGCTGAACTATGTGAAGAACTAGTCAATGGGGCAGGGAGGAGCCACAGTGTCCCACATTGGCTGTATCAGTCTCAGAGGGCTGACTACAAGGCCAATAACCCAGGCAAACATTCCAGGTTTCAATTCAAGGGAATTCAAGCAAAGGCAGAAGTGTTCCAGTTAGCAGGCATAGGGTCAAGGCACAGGCAATCAGTCCAAGATTTGGAGTCAAGCAAAGCAGGAGTAATCAAAGAAGACCCAATAAAAATAGGCAGTTCAATACATACACTATCCAGTGGCAGAATCAAGCAGGAGTCCAGGATCTGTAACACAGAGTTTCAAGCACAGACACAATTAGGAGACAAAACAGAAAAAACAAATAAGACATTTTTTCTCCCAACTAGCAAGCTGTGACTGAAGACCTTTAATCACAAAGGCTCCTAAGCCGACCCAGGCTCAGCTGCTGTCCATTAGAGCTCTCTAGCCAAAGCCTACTCAAAAGGAGTCACTTTCTCCTGAGGACACTATCTTTGTAAGAGAACACTCATTACAGGAGGGCTACTGGGTTGAAGCTCCTGGGAGTCAGGGAGTTGCTCAGCATCTGTTCCAGAGTCCCCTCCCCTTAACAGGGAGGACCTGCAGCACTCTCCCCAGAAGGCCCAGGCTCCTCCTGGTCTGGTACCAGTGATTCATCTAGAGTTCCTAGTTTCTGGAAACTCTAGTTATTCCTCTAAGGAGGATTCCTCTAGTGATGGATGACACACAGCTACATAGTCTCCCACTTCCTCAGCACTTTTATCTCCTAAATACTTCATGGCACCCTTAATGGCAACCCATCCTCTTCGCTCATATCATATTTTGCCTGGGTAGAAGTTAGAATACAAAGCTGGGTATATCTTTGTTCAATATCTAGGGATGTGCAACAGAAATGCCATTAGTCTTACAAGAACTCTTCAAGCTTTCCTTGGAATTTCTCAGATATTTTGCCCAAGAAAGAATTCTAACATTTGCATTGAATGTTGCTTTAGGCTGGATTCAGTGGCTACTTCACAGATTTGCAAAACTCCCCTGAGGAATTGTGAAAGTCTTTTCAAAACTCCTCAGACATTGTGCCTGAGTAGGAATAAATCTTGCTTTAGAAGTTTGGTGATGTTTCAGCTCAGGACACTTCTGGAGGGGATGTGATCATGGTAGGCCCAATGCTGATCTGAGCCTGTGCTGGTATCCCCACACAACCACTTTGCCATAGGCATTGTATGTGATCTAGCCTGACCAAATATGAGATATACCACAGGCAGAGTGGTTGTGAGAGAATCATACTATATTCCCCTACAATAACTGGGCAAGGAGAGGGAGTTGCAAAAATAGAAACATTGCTGATGACAACATGCCAGGCCCAGGAAAAAGATGGATAGAAAAGAAAATACTTGTGAATTATTTCAAGGCTCTGCTATCTATAGCAGGGTGGGAAGTTGTTTGACTCCTACTCCAGTAGGGTGACCAGATAAAATCCAGGTCAGGGCTCATGTAACTTTAACAGTTGTAGAGAAAAGGGAATTTCAGCCAGTGTCATTTGTATGCAATTAGTTCCTGGTGGTATTCCCTCTTCATCACAACAGTTAAAGGTGCAGGCACTATACTAGAGTGACCATATACAAAAGAAGGCAGGGCTCCTGCAACTTTAACTATTGTGCTGAAGAGGGAATTTTACCAGGAACTAATTGCGTGCAAATGACTCTGGCTGAAATCCCCTTTTCTCTACAACTGTTAAAGTTACATGAGCCCTGTCCTGGATTTTGTCTGGTCACCCTAGTCAGCACATCACAAGGAGTTTGGAGGAAAATGCAGCTTTATGGAAGAATTCCATTCATAGGCCAAAAGGTGAGACAAATTCAGAACCAAAAGTGAAAATGGCTGTACTTGTCTTGACACAACCTTAGTATTTCTCCCAGAGAGTTCAGAAACATAATAGATCAGCTGCAAGCTATTGTTTCCTCTGTTTTTTTATTGCCTGTTGCTGTTTTCATCTTCATAGAAATCAATAAAAATGCAATAGATGCCTTACAAAGTATATTTTTCTTCTTTTGTCATCAGTATAATATGGTTTCACAAATATAGTTTCTAATATATTTTAATATATTCCACACTACCCAAGGTGGAACAGTTACGTTTCACTTTTTACAAAATGGCAGTTTCATTCAACAGAGCTAAGCCGTGAAGCCACCCTGACAGGCTGTCCTCATATTCAAATGTGAGGTGTTTCCTATCAACCCCTATTTAGCATGTTTTCTTCAGTGTTTCCTTGAAATAATGTGTCATTTCCAAGTGAATGGAAGGAGTATTAAATGCAAGCTAATTGAATTCTTTCAAAACATCCTTAATGAACCCTTATCTTAATTTACTGAACAATAAATATTAAATTCTCTTTGGGAGATATGATTCACATGGGGCATCAAGACACTGACTGTCAAAGTATCTCTGGGTGTTTAAAAATATTTTATGAATCTGAAAAATATTCCTCCTATCCCTGTTAACAGGACATTAGTATTTGCTATTATAGAGGTTGAGATAACAGTAATAGAATGAACCCTCTGCCATTGTGAAAGAGAACACAGCTTCAAATATCACATTTTTCAAATATTGATGGATTACAGAGCTGAAATGGCTGCTTCTTGATTAAATTAACTAGCCAGACTCTGTTTTACTAAAAAAAATTAAGGTTTCTATGTAGATTATGGTTCACAATGGAAGTCCGCAGTGCAAAGAAATTGATGACAGAGCTATGGGTTTCAAAAACAACAACACAAATGGGGTTTTAGTGGGTCTTAACTAGGGGGACCCTATGGAAAGGGGGACAGGGCTCCTATATCTTTAACAGTTGTATAGAAAAGGGAATTTCAGTTGATGTCATTTGTATGCATGCAGCTCCTGGTGAAATTCCCTCTTCATCACAACAGTGAAAGCTGCAGGAGCCCTGCCCTCTTTTGTATCTGGTCAGTCTAGTGATACTGTGAAAGATACAGGAGCCCTGCCCTCCTTTTCATATGGTCACCCTAAGTTTAGGATACAGAAAAGACCGGCAGGGATGGGGTAAAGCACTTCCTCCCCATACTCTTTCTCTGCTCAGAAATAGCCGTTCACAAAGCAGTTTCCCCCGAAAAAAAAGCTGTTCGGTTTCACTGTATGTCATTACATGTAACATTCAGTTATACAGACACGCACACACATGCACACACGCACACACACACACAATCTCTTGATCCACCACACTCCTGGGAAGAGTTAGTGGAAAGCCTTGATGGCCTGTGGAATCGGGTTGATGATAAAAAGCCCCTCTATCAAGAAAGAATAGAATGCCCTGGATGTTGCTAGGGGATGAAATGTCCAGAGCAGAGTGACAGGCCCTAAAGTAGCAATAAGATTAAATGACTGTATCCCAAAGTGAACAGCGGAATGGCAGTCTGAAGAGCCAAATGACAGCTTGCCAGCTAGACTGAAAACATGTTCAGGCTGGAATGATAGTTTCCATAGTGAAATATTGGTAGCAAAACTGAATGAAGAGCAGAGTGGCAGCAGGCAATGGCAATGGGATGATGATGTTCGCAGCGAAGGAGCACCGTGTAATCAAAGCACAAAAGGAAACTTGACGGTGTCAAGAACAGAGTCATAGTCCCTGTGGTGGTCCAAATGAAATAACGGTCGCATGAGCATTTGGAGGGGGATCCACCATAGCTACTGCCATTCTCCCTTGTATGCTATCATGCCCCTGTGACTCCACTCCTCTCGTCATAAAGGCAACTGTTGAGCCCAAGCCTTTCCTTCGTCGGCCACGCTGCGGCCCCGTTCTCTTTGGAATTCCTGTTGAACTCTCCTGTCCATTTCTCTATGGCCCAAATGCTGCTGGTGCTGCTTCTTTTTGAACCACAGGACCAATCTGATAAAGGACGCGTATGTCTAGTTCATTGCAAACCAACCTGGAGTAATGCAGTAACTAAGAGTAGTGAAGTTGAGAAGTCCCTCACTGTTTGTTTGGCTGCCTCTACACGAGAGGTTTAAAGCTCATTCAAGTCTCATTAAATTTTTACCTCTACATGAGCAGAGCGCAAATCGGGAGTTGAGGCGCGTTATCTATTTGATTATGCGCATTATCAAATGCGCGTTAAATAGCAAGTTTTATTTTGCTGCAGCCCGTTAAAGCGCATTTTGACTATGTAAACAAGCGATTCTCCGCATTAACTACTTCTAAAGCCCATTTCAAACAACCGGTAAGGCCATCAGTTGTGCACTCAATTACCTCCCGTGTATAGTCATTTACCATAAAGTGCTTCCGAGAAGATGTGCATAATCGGAGAACCAGGCATCAAACCGAATTATTGTAGAGGGGGTCTTTTAGTATTTTTAGAGGTCAAGAACCCATTCAAAAGATATATGGAAAGGCACTGAGCAAGTAAGTGGCCTCCTCTTGACAGCGTCTGGTTGGCTTCACACCAAACCCTCATGTCAATCAAACATGCACTCTCACAGGTTAAAACAGAAGCAGAAAGAAAGGAAGGAAGGAAGGAAGGAAGGAAGGAAGGAAGGAAGAAAGAAAGAAAGAAAGAAAGAAAGAAAGAAAGAAAGAAAGAAAAGATCCATTGCCACTTCCACAAGCAGCAACTGAAAAACAAGCCATTGTGTGTGTGTGCGGGGGGGGGGGGGGGTCTGAATTTTTAGCCCAATTCAGACCATGCTCACAAGGCTCTGACAACTTCTGGATTATGGGCTGGCAGAACAATCTCAGTCATTCATCAGGTGTGATGTTCTAGGCAGGTCCACAGAGGGATAATATGATCATTAGAAGTAGATTTCAAGATTCTGACCACTTGATGTTGCAGGCAAGAGGAGAAGCAAGGCAATAATCATGGAAGGGGGACATTTGGCATAAAAAAGGCAAACTATAGAGCTATTTAAAGATAGAAAGTAACAGTGTACAAAGTATAAACATAAAATCAATAACCAGGGACATCTCTCACATCATTGTAAGCAGATTGAACACAAAATATGTACAAAAGTTTCTAGAGAATAAGACTTTAATGCACCAGAGTGGAGATGTTCTCCATCACAACTTGATTCCTCTTTTGATTATAAACAAAGTGGAGGCTGTCAAAAGCTCTTCTGATTGCAAACCCATTGGACAATTTAAAGCAATCAAATTCTCAATGGGGTGCCAGATCCACTCGCTATTTCAAATTAATCTTAATCATGGCCATGTCTAATACGTCAGGAGATGGCTGAACTCCATATATTACACCAGAGTGCTGAAGGTAAGTTAGGCATCATACTGCAGCATGTCTTCAAGATTGCCTTGAACATCCTCAGTTTTAGTAACAGAAAGACAATCTGAAGTGTAGTCATATAAACAAGAGAGATCAGCAAAAGAGAGGTACTTCTTCACACTGACTTGAATCATCCTGCTTTAAACTCTCAAGTTCCGTGGCAGTGTAACAGAAAGTCAAAAAGTGGGAAAAAGTTGTCTGCACTTGGCAGACAGAAGTTCCTTGCATCTTTGACAGAAGAAGTCACACTGCTCGCTACCCACAGAAGATGTCTGACTGAGAGACTTAACAAAGTTTAATAGGGATGGCGAGGGAAAACATTTGGTTTGGGTTTTTTTATGATAAAAGCATACCCAAATTTGAAAATGTGGGAGAAGCTGAAATGGACAGATTTGTCCATCCAGGCCCAGAGCCTTGAGTGCTTAGAGCTCTGGGTTTGAATCGCTGTGTATTCAGCCATGTTAGTGCTTGATTAGGGTTGCCTCTTCTGTTTTGTTTTCTCTGACAAGCTGGCAGGTACAACATGGTTCTCTCCATACTAGGAATAGCCACCTATTGGATTAGGTCAGTACAGATTAGAGAAGTATGAGAATTTCATTTCAGTTCATTTATGACCAGAATTTACTCTATTTTAGGCTGACCATCTGAAAAGGAGGACAGGGCTCATGTAACTTTAACAGTTGTAGAGCAAAGGGAATTTCAGCCAGTGTCATTTGTATGCATTTAGTTCCTGGTGAAATTCCCTCTTCATCACAACTGTTAAAGTTGCAGGGGCCCTGCTTTCTTTTGTATCTGGTCACTCTAGTATAGTGCCTGCAACTTTAACTGTTGTGATGAAGAGGGAATTTCACCAGGGACTAATTGCATACAAATGACACTGGCTGAAATTCCCTTTACTCTACAACTGTTAAAGTTACATGAGCCCTGTCCTCCTTTTCAGATGGTCAGCCTACTCTATTTGCATGTCCCAAACACAACTGCAATGTGCCATCAAAGCTCATACATTCCCAAGCTTGTGATGCCGTTCACAGCAGGAGGAAGTGTTCAAAATGTGTATGTTAGAAAAATACACATCACAACACACACACACACACACACACGTGTGTATGTGTGTGTGTAAACAAACACACTTCAATCAGTCGGATTGGATAGTGGTTTTAAATGTATGTGTATATTGTATGTTTTTTTGCAGTTAAATTTTTTGTATGTTGCTTTTAAATGTTTTAATCATATGTAAACCGCCCAGAGAGCTTTGGCTGTGGGGCGGTAAATGCAAATGCAAATAATAATAATAATAATTCACTCAAGTAAACACCCAAGTGTGTATTTTTATGTGAAAAGAAAAGAAAAAGGCTTGTAAGCTGATATGGATAAAAGTTGAACTGAGCTACAAAATGGATCTGAAGAACCTTGACAAGCTCATGCATTGCTGATTTCCACACCCATAGTGCAGATGGGTGAGAATATTGTTTCAGCTCATTTTTTATAAGAATTTACCAAAATTGGCAAATGTCTTCATATATAGAAAAGAAAGAAGTTTAGATTTTAAAAAGTCAAATGTGTGTGAAACTGAAAAGGACAGATTTGTCCATCCCTACAACTTAATGTTTGATATAGGTGCTACGATAATTTCACTTACAACTTTTGTAGGAAAACTTCAGCCAGCTCTCTTTGTCCTATTTCTATCTGAAATGATAAAGCCATGTCTCGGATGTGTCACTTCAGACTGCAGGCTTAGGCTTACATAATGGAATGTGCCATCTACATTCTGAAATGGTATAGTCCAGACACAGTTTTACCTCTAAGTAGGACTAACATTGGATGCAACCCTTTGACAGCTATGAGGTCTGGCAGCATTTTCTCTTCATATCTTCCCTCACTGCCCTTAAGACCTCATCAGTTCATTTGAGGAAGGAAGAATGGCTGCTCTAGAGGTGTATGCTGCTATTCATAATAAGAGAATTATCTCCTTTGCTTTCTTGATTGTATTTGATCAGCTTCTTCTGGGAGCTGATCCCAACTTTGCTTTTTATCCTTCGCCAGCATGCTGGCTATGTCCCAGTTGCCTTCTTTCACAGACTCTTCAGCTCAGCTGTTCTTTGTTGTATGCCAACCGTTGGAGCTGGTTGCACTCATTTCTATTTAATGCATGGAGCTTCAGCAAATATCGTTAGCTAAAACTGTTGCTTAGTTATTACCAGTCCTTCTTTTCCCCATAGTTAGTCAAGTGACCATATTCCAACCTCTCTCCCTCTTTTAATTTGCTACAGCTAGAAAGCTATATGTGCATTATTCTTTCAAATGTTTGAAATCATTATTATTTCATAAGTTACTTAAGGAAATGTTGTCACCACAATTTCTGACAGTTCTTACCTTCCAGCTGCTATGTTAAATATATCATCCTTAAGTTTGTTCTCAGTTTGCTGGTGTCTGATGAGTGTGATACATGTCATTCATATCATATCTAAAATTCATTGGGGGTTTTGTTGCACTTCCACATGGTCATGTAAGGTGTCGGGGGACTTGAACTGCAGGCTCTGGAAGAAGGAGCTAGCTCAGAATACCCCCACCCCCTGGTTCATGAGAAACTTCTCAAGCATTCTACACACCGATACGATATACAGCGGACTATTCACAAGTTCACAATCCAAAAGATAATGGGATGAGGAGAAGGGGAAAAGGAAGGGAGGAATAAGGTAGTGGAAGTATCTAGAAGCTGATCTGAGGACTTAACAAAGCCATTGCCTAAGGATTGTTTTCCCTAAGTGACGGGCAATGGGAAATGAGCATGCAAGGCAATCCAATTTCTCCTTTCTCCCGGCCAACTCACTCTGCTTGACACTCAGCAACATGAAGGGTAGTATTCAGAGAAAAACAGGTTAACTCATTTCCTTAATTACTCTGACATTTAGTGCAGAAGATATTAGAATAGCGAGACCCTGTCTGAGTCTTCCTTTCGCCTTGTTGGGGAGAGCAGGGAGACAAAATGAGGAGAAACCATTTACATTTATTATATCGCTACTCCAAGTTTCCTGCATAAAGAGAACGTCAAAGCGTTCCAAATATTCCAGAAAACTCGGGCTCCCATTCTTCTTAGAGCCCCATCCTGCAATGTTCCAAGATAGAATATTTAGAGCAAGGTGAGACCCCTTTTTGGACAGTCAGTCCATTTCCTCAATTAGATCTGCCAGTCCCTCCCTATTATCGAAAACACAACCGTTCGGTGGCCGGCATAACTGTATTGAGTTGCTACTGGTTCCCCCCAAAAAACTTTTACTTAATGGAGGATCCACATTATTGGCTTCCAGGTCTGGGTTGGCAGCTTTTTCTAGGTTTGTATTTTGACCAGTAATGGATTTAAGTCTGCATTTTTAGTAGGGGTGTGCACGGACCCCCCAGATCGGATCGGGACCCGGATCGGGACTTCCAATTTTGTCATGGATCGGTTCGGACAAAATCGGAGGCCCCCTGGACCGGATTGAGTCCGATCCTGATACAAAAATCGTAAATTTTTGGATCAGCCGCCATTTTTCCCCCCATAGACTTGCATTGCAATGCAAGTCTATGAGGAAAAAATGGCGGCGGGTGGGTGAGGGGGGCCTAACTCCCTCCCCCCCGGGGCCGTCCGCTGTGGATGGCCCCGGCAGGTAAGCCCCCTCCCCCGCTGTCGTGACTCTGGCTAACTCTCTAAAGTTCTTGCTCACGACTTTAGGTACACTGATACACAACAATAACAGTGAGATTTCTTTTATTGTAATCACACGTAATTCAAAGCATAACGGTTTCATTTCTGCAAACACACACTTGAAGCTGAAGACGGACCACACAGCTTTCAGGTAGAACGGCTTAATGAGAACAGCACTCACTCAGGGACTGACATTTAGAGATTAACTCTAGTCCTTAGAGGGCAGGAGCGGCCACGCTGCACTGGAATCCTCTGGAACATAGAGAGACTCTAGGATTAGGCCTCCTAACAGTAGTATATCGGTCAACTGGCAACTAAATCTTCACTCAACCTGTCAGGGAACGCTGAGCTGACCACGGAAGCCAGAAGCCAGGGAATGAGCCTCTTCGACCTAGGGAGCCTTCCCAATTCACGTAGCTTTAGCTCTGAGGAAGGTCCTCTCACAGGTCTCACACACACACGAGTTTCAGAACAGCAACGATCAGCTTCTGCCTCCCTCTGCCCGTAACTTTGGCTCCATGGAGGGAGACAGCAAGCTATAGAACACGAATCCAGAACAGTAATCTCAAGTCTAAATCTATGAAAAGCCACAGTGCACTTTTCATGGCAGAGTTCTTTAGAAGTAACAAGTCCAAACAGCAACAGAACATGTATAGAGTGCATCTCACAATTCCAAATCAGATAGTAACTCACAGCAGCAGCAGAGCAGCAAGAGGATAGACGAGATAATTCCTAGCAAAGGAATTACTCTCAGGACAAAGGCAATATAGTGTGGAGGCTGGGCAATTCTAAGCTACTTTGATAGACAGGGCTTCAGGCCTGTAATCTAAACTCACGTGCCAACAGGGCGGCACGGTTCAACCTCTTCTGATGACGCCACAGTGTGAGGAAGATAGCCCCCACCTTTGCAAAGCATAGTTTAATTCCCAGAGAACCTTCAAGGCCATCGGCCTACCATTTGAGATAAGCACATAACAGAGAAGCAGAGATACATTTTCTCATGACAAATTGCCAAGTCTTCAGTCCACAATTCACAGGGCCAGCCCTGTGAATTGTCTACGAAGCACCTGACACCTAACATCCGCGCTCCCTACCCCCCCTGGGGCCGTCTGCTTCCATCTGCGGGCGCCCGCGGGCGCCCGCGGATAGAAGCAGACGGCTCCGGGGGGGGGTAAGCCCCCTTCCCTGCCACTGCTTACCTTTCCGGGCCATTCCCTACCGTCCGGCGCCGGCAGCTACCGCCAGCCGGCTTTGCAGCTTGCTCTCGAGTAGCACGACGGGTAATCACCCGGCGCGCCACCCTGGAGCAGGCCGCAGAGCCCGCTGGTAGTAGCCGCCGGTGCCGGACGGGCGTCACTAAAAGGTAAGCACCCCCCTCCCCTCCGTGCACCCCCCCTCACCTTTCCGGGCCATTCCCTACCGTCCGGCACCGGCGGCTACTACCAGCGGGCTCCGCGGCCTGCTCTCGAGTAGCGCGCCGGGTGATGACATCACCTGGCGCGCCACCCTGGAGCAGGCCGCGGAGCCCGCTGGTAGTAGCCGCCGGCACCGGACGGGAGCGGACGGGCCGGAAAGGTAAGGGCCCCCCTCCTCCCCTCCGTGCGCCCTCTCCTCCCCTCCGCGCGCCCCCTGCTTACCTTCCCGGCCCGTCCGCTCCCGTCCGGCGCCAGCGGCTACTACCAGCAGGCTCCACGGCCTGCTCTCGAGTAGCGCGCCGGGTGATGACATCACCCAGCGCGCCACCCTGGAGCAGGCCGCAGAGCCCACTGGTAGTAGCCTCCGGCGCCGGACGGGAGCGGACGGGCCAGAAAGGTAAGCGCCCCCCTCCTCCCCCCCGCTGTCCACTTTCATTGGCGGGCACCCGCTGGCACCCACCAATGGAAGCGGCGGTGGGCGCCAGTGGGCGCCCACCGATCTGCCGATCCACCGAACCGGTTCGGAGCCTTTTCGGATCGGTTCGGACTGGATCGGCGGAGCCAGCTGTTGGATCGGAAATCGGATAATTTATCCGATTTCCCACTGGACTGGACTCGGATCGTGGATCGTGTCCGATCCAGTGCACATCCCTAGTTTTTAGTATTCATAGTGTATCCTTTTCAGAAGTTGATATTTTGGTGTTAGCCCTGCCTACTTTTCACTGTCTCATACCTGCCTTGCTATAAATGTTCTTCATCATGTTCTTCATTTTGTTTGTGGTCTCCAAATCAAGTTATCCCAAAGCTTATAACGTTTCTTCTTGAAGACTTACTGTGGCCTGGCCTTGAAAATGAGGGTAACTGCCCTGTTTGGGCTCTTAACTATCACAACTCTTAAAGGTCTACTGAAGATGCCTGCCTAATCTCAGTACCCTTGAGCCTCACAAAACCTCGGTTGCTGAAGGCTCTCCCAAGCCCAACCTCTCCTAACCAACCCAAAGATGCCTCAGTCCCTGAAACTCTGCTCAGATGACAGTCTCTAACAGGATTGCAAAGAGACCAGTAAAATCTGGCCTCCCCCCACCCTTAGTTGATAGGAAAGCAAGAAACAAGGTTGCTTTTGAAAATTAAAAATATCAATACTTTAGGTGAAGAGAGAACTTGTTATGCTGGGCTCTGTGTTTAGTTCCAAGTAAACCCCCCTGGGTTCCACGTCAAGCCTTGACCAGTTGTTGTTCTTGGTGATTGTTTTTCAGATACTGGCAGCCATAAACTTGCCCTGCTTCTTGGATGTCTCATTTCATAGCCTCTCCACCTCTCAATGAGAAATCCATCAAATCAAACCCTACTGTGTACAGGGGGTTGGACTCGATGGCCTTATAGGCCCCTTCCAGCTCTACTATTCTATGATTCTATAAAATAATCCTGTTCTACGCCTACAGGTTTTGGGCCACTAAATTCACCAGGGGCAGAAGTGGAAGGTCCCAGCTTGCTCTGCCATGGTCTGCTTTGTTACTTACTGTACATCTGGCAGGCTCTAGCACTTCTTGCAAGCTTGGACTGTATATCTCCCCCAGATTACAGAATGCAACATGTTCCTCACTGACATGAATTTTAGCAGTGCAATCCTAAATGTGCTTAGTTATTACTTGCTGAACTGAGAGTTATCAGCATTTGTTTGTGGGGGAGGTTGCCTCAAAAGCAGTAATCAGGGTTTGATTTTTGCACCGAAAGTAATGATTAGATGATGGGAATCCTTCAGAAAAAAAATATCCTTTAGTCTTAAATTTTTGTGTCTCTTTGCAATTGTTCAAAGCCACTGCCCCCCCCCAAACACACACACACCTTGGCTCTTTTTTTAGTGGCCATTTTCCACTCTATTTTATTTCTCCTCAAATGATCGGAGCTAGTCAGAGATCACATATTAGTGTGATGACAACACTAAGAACAGATTCGTCCCACTAGAGGGGGGATGTTTCCTGTACTGGTCTCATTGGCAATCCAGCGCTCACTCTGACAACTGAGTAGTTTCTCTGCCATTTTCCAACAAAGTTCCCCCCCCAAAAAAAAAATCATTGAAAGGAAGATCCCTTTAATACTGATGCAGGTGCTTTGGTTTGGTTTATTTGGGTGGTGTTCTCGTGAAATTGCTAAACATTTCAGCTTGATAATAAATGGGACCTACATCTGAGCAACAGGAGAAAGAAGAACTGACCAATAATTCCAATTCATATGGAAAGCAGTCAAGGGAATGGCTATTGTTCTGCAGAGTCTTTTAAGCTCTGTGGTCCTTCAGAGGTTGGTGTTCCAATCCAACCCACACAGTTATTTCTGCTTTCAATGAAGAATGAGTAGAACAAGTAACATTGATTCATATTTCAAAAGCTTTAAAAAAAAATCTTTCTAATTGCAAAATGTTTGGAGGTTCAAAAATTCCATTAGCAACAGGCAGCATACTGGAGCAGGGAAGGGGTCATTATGCATTAGGTAGCATAAGGCTCTAAGTCATCACCTGTAACCTGCTGTGACAGCTGTACCATTATGCAAATTGACGCAACATTTCATGAATTTAAAGGGGGGAAATCTTTCAGTGTAAGAAGTGGGAGGGGGACTATTCCCTCTATATTTCCATTAGACATTCATCAAACTTGGTAACTACTAAAAGCAATTATCTGAATTATTCATACATATTTCAATAATTTAGCATGCACATATCTTTAATAAAAACAATTAGGTTATACCTTGTCTAAAAGATGTCTGTTCAAATTTAATGTAAAGGTGTAGATTAAGTGTGCACGCAGACTATGGAAACGTATTTCTTTTTCATTTTCCCTCAGTAAGCACACTAATCAGGTTGGCATCAGAATTTTGAAATGCAGAATTCGTTGCACACATTTTCTTCAGTAATAATTCAGTTTTGGAATTATTTCAATTAACGTTCCTCGTGTTTATATTCTTGCACTTGTTTCTATCCAAACAAGACTTTGCCAAATTAAATTTAATGATATCACTGGATAATGGGCTTGGGAGGAAAAGCGAACACGTTGTTCCAAACATTGGCCACATAAAGAAGCTTTAATCACCTAGTGAGGCATTGCTCACCACAGATTAGCATTTTGCTGGATCAACTCCCTGAAGGCAAAACAGCTTCAAGAGACTTCATTATCTTGCCTTTAAGAAATTGATCCAACAGAAAGATCGGCATATTAGGCAGATCATGAATATGAATGCAGGACAAGACCCTTCATTTGGAAGGTAGTTTGGACATTGTTAAAATCATTTAGGGTGCAATGCTATGGGATTGCTGCCCATTAGTTGGAAGTCTCGTTTAGACTGCAGTCCTTTACATACTGACCTGGGAATAAGCACCATTGAAAATAATGAGATTTACTTCTGAGTAGACATGTATAGGATTGCACTGTTAGGTGTCTTTAGTTACTTGGTCTCTTCCTCGAGAATACATAATCTGGTGTTTCTTTGAAAAAGTTCTGATATCTATTTATATAACATCCTCCAAATGCTATTATAGGAAGACAACCCATCCTATGTCTGGGCATGGGAAAGTGACTTAGGTGAGTCTTTGGATGTGTGGGAGGAATGATTGGTGTATCTGGACCAGAGCCAGGTCCAAGGGGGCTAGCAAAAGAGAAATGGGGAGAAATTTGTACAGTTTACATTGTCTATTACTTTCATGCAGGGCTTGTGGAGTTAACTAGCTATGAGAATAATGCTAAATCATTGAAATTAGTATTACCAGCCTAAGTTTTTCCTGCAATAAAGATACAATGATAGGGAGAAAGTTTTGTCTGCTGCATGTTTGCTTGTTTTAAGGCAAAAGAAACCTGTGGAAAGAAAAGTTGGGAACCCACAAACAGATTGTTGAGAGGGATTATAAATCAGAGCATTCACAAGTGTGCTTGAGTCCCAGCATCATACATTTTGTTTTAGAAATGTAAGGTTCCTTCTTGTTCCTCAGACTTAAAGCTACAATCTTGAACACACTTAACTGGGAGTTAGCCCCATCCAAAACAGTGAGACTTAGGGGGTGTCTGTACGATGCGGCTTTGTAGCCAATTCCCTCAAAACGCTGCAGTTTCACTGCTGTGAGACGGAAGCGATAGACATAGATGACAGGAGGGAGCGCGGGCTACCCAGCCTGAAAAACTGCAATGCCATCGGCCATTCGGCTCATCAAGCCTGTCCCTGCCTTGCATTCCTGTATTTACACCGAACTTGGATCTGCTCCCAGCAGTGCCCACTGGCTTAACCTGAACTGAGCCCACCACTGAGAGATGGAGAAACAACATGGCGACCTCAGAACAATTAAACAATATCTCGGTTAAAAGAAGTGCAGTTTCGGAAATAAAAGTCCGAGATGGCTGTGAGTTGGCTGCTGCATCATATAAAAACTGCAGCACTGCTGCACAGCTATGATGGGCTAAATAGACTGTATAAACACTAGGGGTGTGCATCGGATCGGATCCGATCCACGATCCGAATCCGATCCGCCCCAAAAATCGGAAAATCCGATCCGATCCGATCCTATCCGATACACCATCCGATCCGATCCGATCCGGCGAGGTCCGATCCGGATCGGATCGGATCGGCGGATCGGACGCCATTTTAAATGCGTTTTTCCCATAGCAAAGTATTGTTGTTTCACAAAAACGCCTATAACTTTTTCATTTTTAACGACAGAAGGATGAAACTTGGGCACATTGTACACTGGTTAGGGATAGGTATCTGTGAGAAATTTCAGAAAGATTGGTGCATGCAGTTTGTGGCAATTAATTTTTTAATAAATAACATGGAATGCCTATAACTCGGTCATTTTTAAAGTTACACACATGAAACTTTGCCACATTGTAGGTGGAACCTTGGGACCCACGTGTGTGAAATCCCAGAACCGTGGGTGCTTGCCTGGTGTGGCAATGAATTTTTGAAAAATGGGTAGTAGTGGGGTAAATGCAGTTATGCCTCCCATGTTTTTATTTTTAAAGATACAAACAGGACACTTCGGCACATTACAGGGAACACTTCCCTTGATATGTGTGTAAAATTTCAGACAGCTAGCTCCAGGCATGTGTTGGCAATGAATTGTTGAAAATTGGGTAGCAGTGGGGTAAAATACAGTTTTGCCTCCCATTTTTTTATTTTCAAAGATACAAACGGGAAACTTTGGCACATTGCAGGGAACACTTCACTTCAAATGTGTGTGAAATTTCCGGAAGCTAGGTGCAACATTTTAGTGGGAAACGAACGTTTATTCATGGCATTTCACATGGGATTTATGGGTTGGTTTTAAGAGCTACAAACCTCTAACTCGCTCACATGGCACAGGACCTATGCCCGCTCAAACGCTGGAAATTTAACAAACTTTGGTGCAATGCTTTAGTGGGAAAACAAAGGTTTATGCATGGCATTTCACATGGGATTTATGGGTTGGTTTTAAGAGCTACAAACCTCTAACTCGCTCACATGGCACAGGACCTATGCCCGCTCAAACGCTGGAAATTTAACAAACTTTGGTGCAATGCTTTAGTGGGAAAACAAAGGTTTATGCATGGCATTTCACATGGGATTTATGGGTTGGTTTTAAGAGCTACAAACCTCTAACTCGCTCACATGGCACAGGACCTATGCCCGCTCAAACGCTGGAAATTTAACAAACTTTGGTGCAATGCTTTAGTGGGAAAACAAAGGTTTATGCATGGCATTTCACATGGGATTTATGGGTTGGTTTTAAGAGCTACAAACCTCTAACTCGCTCACATGGCACAGGACCTATGCCCGCTCAAACGCTGGAAATTTAACAAACTTTGGTGCAATGCTTTAGTGGGAAAACAAAGGTTAAACTTTATTATTTTAAACCTTCAGGAAAGGGAGGGGGAGGCTGTGTTTGTGTGTGTGTGTTTGACAGCTTGATCCACCAATTGTGCTTTAGAATACATGACTGAATCACCCAATCCTGTGAAGACTTTCTTCAGCCTCCAATCGCAATGCTGGAGGAGGGCACCAGTATATATTCTCTCAGCCCTGCCCTTCTGGCTCTTTGTGGGTTGAACGTGGAGGAGATTAGGGAGTGTTTTGGAGCTGTGTTGGAGAGACTGTATTGATTTGATTGCATTTGGAGGTGGTTTTGAGGAGTTTCTGATCTTTTACTTCAGCTTTTCTTGTTCTCTCTCTTGGCTTTCCTTTCTCTCTTGCCTTTCCTTTCTTAGATAGCACGTTTGTTTGTCTGTGAGTTCAGTTTGTCTTTGCAGTGAGTGTGTTTGTTTGTTCTACTTTCGCTTTCTGAAAAAAACCCAAAAAAATAATAAAAAAATATTTCTATCCTCTCTCTCTCTCTCTCTCTTTCTCTGTGTGTGTGTGTGTGTGTGCGCGCTTGTGAGTGAGTGTGTGTTGCTGGGCTGTGTAGCCTGCTGCTACAAACACAAAAAAAGTCAGCAAAGCACACACTTACACAAAAATAAATAATAATAAAAATAAAATGAAGCGTGGCACTCAAAGGGGGGGTGCTCCCAAGGCAGCATTTGGGAGAGGCCGCTCTGGGCATGGCGCTGCTGCTGCTGCTGCTGGGACCAGCAGCAGGCAGCCTACTTCCACACCCCCAGTTAAACTGAGGCGTTCTCCACTGGGGCAGCAGAAGCAGGCAGAGGCAACTCAAAGTAGTGCCTGCAGGGCACTCTTTCAGCAACATGAGGCAGGTGCTGGGAGCAGCAGTGGGCATGAAGAAGGAGCACTATATCCAGCTCCTTCTTTGGTGGGTGAGCCTGTGAACCCGCTGACTGATCTTTTCCCAGATCTTGTGGAAGTCAGCGAGGTTCAGAGTGAGGAGGAGGACTCTGATGTGGGGCAAGAGGAAGAGCAGGCAGCACCAGAGACTTACTCTCCACAATCCGTCCTCTCTTCCACTCATTCCCTTGCTCCTGAGGTGACACCACAGAGCGAAGGCGCCGGCAGGCCGTCTGTGTCACCCCAGAAGCGACAGGCAAGCAAGGTGTGGGACCACTTTGAGGTGGCAGTGGATTCCCGCTTTGCTGTCTGTCGCCACTGCAAGATGTCAGTGAGCAGGGGAAAAATGCCAGGCCACTTCACCACCACGAACCTCACCCGCCACATGCAGAGGCACCACCAGTCTGTTTTGCTTGGGACCGAGGCGGGCACCTCGCAGCAGACTGGTGCTAGCGGCAAGGGCAAGCAGAAGGCTCCTGCAACTTCTGCCAGCTCTCGACCTCCCATCCCCAAGAGGCTTCGCCAGGCCACCATGGAAGAGATGGGGTGGGGGAAGTATGGAGCCACAAGGTGGCGTTTTCCAGCGCCCAACCAGATCACCAATTGCATCGGTGAGATGGTGGCGTTGGATGACCAGCCATTCAGCCTCGTCGAGAACGCAGGCTTCAAGAGGCTGATGGCTCTTGTGGTTCCATACTACAAGCCGCCGTGTCGCACCACCCTGAGCAGGCGTGTGGTGCCCTCCCTGTACCAGGCATGCAGGGAGTTAGTTCTGGGTCGTCTGTGCCAGGCAGAGGCACAGAAGGTGCACTTCACTTCGGACATCTGGTCCAGCGAAGGAGGAGTGCACGCTTACCTGTCCCTGACGGCTCACTGGTGGGGAGCCTCAGGGCAGGAAGCACCCAGGACTTCTGGGACTGGGAAGGAGGGCTGCCGCTGGGCCCTCCTTCATACCGCAGTCATGGACCAGTCCCACACGGCGGAGGAGATTACGGAGGCCATGAACCGCATGGTGGCAGGGTGGCTGGGCGGGCACCAGCACACCCGCGGTTACATGGTCACGGACGGGGGAGCCAATATGCTGAAGGCGGTGCGCGATGGCGGATTTGAGGGCATCCGCTGCATCGCGCACGTCTTCAACCTGGTCGTCAGGGATGGCCTTGGAGGCAGCAAGGCCCCTCTCCCTCCCCAAATCCGTAATCTCCTAGAGAGCTGCAGGAAGGTGGCTGGGCATTTCCACCACAGCGTGAAGGGCAGTCGGTTGCTGCGGGAGAAGCAGCAGGAGCTGGGACTTCCGCAGCACCGGCTAGTGCAGGACGTGGCAACACGTTGGAACTCCACCTACCACATGCTCGAGCGTATGGTGGAGCAACAGCGTGTTGTCCACGAGATGTTCAGGGTCGGGGACATTGGCATCCAGGCCCCACTGTCCAGGCAGCAGTGGGAGGCCATGTCCCAGCTTCTGGTGGTCCTCAAGCCGTTCCTTGAGGCCACCGAGACCCTGAGCAGCAGCACTGCCCTTCTCAGCCAGGTGCTCCCCGTGGCCAGGCATCTCCAGAATCAGATGGGCGAGTTTCTGGAGGCCGGGGATGCCGTCACCGGCAGGCGCTTCCTGCCAGAGGTGCGGGAAGTGGTGACGAGGCTGAGGGAAAGCCTATCCCGCCGGGTCCAGCCTCTCTACAACGAGAGGCAGTACATGTTGGCCACCATGTGCGACCCGCGCATCAAGGATGGGTTATGTGGGCAGACTTCCCGGGCAGGTTGGGTGGAAATGCTGGTGACGGACGTTCGGGCGGCCCGGGATGCCAGGATTGGGCAGGCAGAGGAGGAGCCCACCGAAGCCCAGGCGCTAAGTCCGCTGAGCACCACCAGCAGCGGCGGCACCAGCACCACCACACCCAGCAGGGGGACAGGCCAGGGGTTTTGGGACAAGGCTTTGCAGGCTGCGGTTGGGCATAGAGGCACTCAACCCAGCCGCCGCCAGGATGACGCTGCAGCAGCAGTGCAGCGTTACCTGGCGGAGCAGATGGAGGACGGCTCCATCGAACCCCTGGCCTACTGGTCATCTCGGCGCCAGATGTGGCCTGATCTGGCGCGGGTGGCCATGGACAGAATCAGCTGCCCACCGTCCAGCGTTCCAAGCGAGCGGGTGTTTTCCATGGCGGGCGACGTGGTCACACCCCACCGCTCTCGCTTGGACGCTGAGATTGTGGAGCAGCTGGTCTTCCTCAAGGTCAATCTGCCCCTGCTGGGATACCCCACCCTCATGCCCGCGGGGGAGTAATTGGCAGGCACCCCCCATCCATCCCACACCTTTGGGCAGGCACCGGCAGGCCCTTGATTTTTTAATTCTTATTTTCGGTTAATTAATTTTCTTTACTTTAATTTACTGGCTGTGTTGTTTACAGCTCAGTAACTCAACTCTGAACGATGGATCCCGAAGGGATCTAGTTTCTTCTCCTAGCCTCTTACATTGAGGGGATGCACAAGCATCTCACACATTCTATGTTGTTTGACTTGAACCAATGTGCTTGCACGTGTGCCTCTGAAATTGGACTCCGATGGCTCCCTCCAGGCCTTCTGTAAGGTCCCACACTTCCATGGGCGTTTCTTCTTGTAAGACCACGTCAGAGGCTCATGAGAACTTTGGATAAGAAGAAGGCTTAATTTTATCGCCAAGGAACGCATGCACCTCTCTGACTATGAACGAAGGACGCGATAGGATTCCTCTTCCAGGCTCCTACATTGAGTGGATGACAAGCAGCATCCCACACTGTTTCTGACTGTGTCTTTTGGACTTATGTGGCAGCCTTGCAGGGCTGTCACTGTGTGTTGTGTTTATTTTGGCTATATGATTTAAAAAACTGCCTGCCCGCCTGCCCGCCTGCTAGGTTGCCGCCATTGTGAAGTAGCCGGAATGCGTGGGCTGGTCTCACGGTTCTATTGCTTACTTGTGCAATGCGCAAGCGCCTGGCATCATGCCCGCCTCTGCCTCTGCCTCTGCCTGCCTGCCTGCCCGCCTGCTAGGTTGCCGCCATTGTGAAGTAGCCGGAATGCGTGGGCTGGTCTCACGGTTCTATTGCTTACTTGTGCAATGCGCAAGCGCCTGGCATCATGCCCGCCTCTGCCTCTGCCTCTGCCTGCCTGCCTGCCTGCCCGCCTGCCCGCCTGCTAGGTTGCCGCCATTGTGAAGTAGCCGGAATGCGTGGGCTGGTCTCACGGTTCTATTGCTTACTTGTGCAATGCGCAAGCGCCTGGCATCATGCCCGCCTCTGCCTCTGCCTCTGCCTGCCTGCCTGCCTGCCCGCCTGCCCACCTGCTAGGTTGCCGCCATTGTGAAGTAGCCGGAATGCGTGGGCTGGTCTCACGGTTCTATTGCTTACTTGTGCAATGCGCAAGCGCCTGGCATCATGCCCGCCTCTGCCTCTGCCTCTGCCTGCCTGCCTGCCTGCCCGCCTGCCCACCTGCTAGGTTGCCGCCATTGTGAAGTAGCCGGAATGCGTGGGCTGGTCTCACGGTTCTATTGCTTACTTGTGCAATGCGCAAGCGCCTGGCATCATGCCCGCCTCTGCCTCTGCCTCTGCCTGCCTGCCTGCCTGCCCGCCTGCCCACCTGCTAGGTTGCCGCCATTGTGAAGTAGCCGGAATGCGTGGGCTGGTCTCACGGTTCTATTGCTTACTTGTGCAATGTGCAAGCGCCTGGCATCATGCCCGCCTCTGCCTGCCCGCCCGCCTGCCTGCCTGGAGGTGCCCATGCAGCTGTGACTTTGCCTCTGCCAGTGGGACTTTGCCTCTGCCACTGGGACTTTGCCTCTGCCACTGGGACTTTGCCTGGAGGGAGCTGTGCCACTGGGACTTTGCCTGGAGGACCCTGTGCCAATGTGACTTTGCCTGGAGGGAGCTGTGCCAAACTGTGACTTTGCCTGGAGGACCCTGTGCCAATGTGACTTTGCCTGGAGGACCCTGTGCCAATGTGACTTTGCCTGGAGGAGCCTATGCCAACGTGACTTTGCCTGGAGGAGCCTATGCCACTGGGACTTTGCCTGGAGGACCCTGTGCCAATGTGACTTTGCCTGGAGGGAGCTGTGCCAAACTGTGACTTTGCCTGGAGGACCCTGTGCCAATGTGACTTTGCCTGGAGGGAGCTGTGCCAAACTGTGACTTTGCCTGGAGGACCCTGTGCCAATGTGACTTTGCCTGGAGGGAGCTGTGCCAAACTGTGACTTTGCCTGGAGGACCCTGTGCCAATGTGACTTTGCCTGGAGGACCCTGTGCCAATGTGACTTTGCCTGGAGGAGCCTATGCCAACGTGACTTTGCCTGGAGGAGCCTATGCCACTGGGACTTTGCCTGGAGGACCCTGTGCCAATGTGACTTTGCCTGGAGGGAGCTGTGCCAAACTGTGACTTTGCCTGGAGGACCCTGTGCCAATGTGACTTTGCCTGGAGGGAGCTGTGCCAAACTGTGACTTTGCCTGGAGGACCCTGTGCCAATGTGACTTTGCCTGGAGGGAGCTGTGCCAAACTGTGACTTTGCCTGGAGGACCCTGTGCCAATGTGACTTTGCCTGGAGGGAGCTGTGCCAAACTGTGACTTTGCCTGGAGGACCCTGTGCCAATGTGACTTTGCCTGGAGGGAGCTGTGCCAAACTGTGACTTTGCCTGGAGGACCCTGTGCCAATGTGACTTTGCCTGGAGGGAGCTGTGCCAAACTGTGACTTTGCCTGGAGGACCCTGTGCCAATGTGACTTTGCCTGGAGGGAGCTGTGCCAAACTGTGACTTTGCCTGGAGGACCCTGTGCCAATGTGACTTTGCCTGGAGGACCCTGTGCCAATGTGACTTTGCCTGGAGGAGCCTATGCCAACGTGACTTTGCCTGGAGGAGCCTATGCCACTGGGACTTTGCCTGGAGGACCCTGTGCCAATGTGACTTTGCCTGGAGGGAGCTGTGCCAAACTGTGACTTTGCCTGGAGGAGCCTGTGCCACTGGGACTTTGCCTGGAGGAGCCTATGTGCCACTGGAGTCCTCCGATCCACAGCGGCCGCACGAATAAGGTAAGTGTGTGCAGTCAACGCAGGGACACCTGAGAGTGTCCAGAAGTGGGGCAGTGTGAGATCTTACTTCCGAGTAAGCAAGCAGGCAGCCCCGTGTGCCTACTGGGGCGTGGGCACTCAGGACCGGGCAGATGCCAGTCCTGGGTGAGAGGGAGCCAATGGTGGAAAAGTATGATTTATCTCATGTTAATTCTTTCCCCCCCCCCCTCCTTCTTTTGCAGCCTATGGAACTCTTCGCCACTGCGCAAAGCGCACCCGTGAATCCAGACTGCCCATCTGCCCCAGCCACGGCCGCATGGAGGTGGCCCCTCGATTCACGTCGCCCCTACGACTCAGGTAAGAGTGCAGGCAGAGTGGCCATATAGAAAAGAAGGCAGGGCCCCTGCACCTTTAACTGTTGTGATGAAGAGGGAATCTCAGCAGGAACTAATTCCATACAAATGACACTGGCAGAAATTCCCTTTTCTCTACAACTGCTGAAGTTAGGAACCCTGACCTGGATTTGATCTGGTCAGCCTAACGTAGGGTGCTATTAGGAGTGAATGAATAACCCAAGGACAAAAGAAATGGTGATTCTCTAATGATCCGGTAAGCTGTGTCCTGCCAGACACAAAAGGATAGCCAATCCCTCTAACAATGGGCTCAGAAGAGTGATTTAGAAAGGGAGGGGTGCAGGAGAAAGAGGATTGCATCACAAACAAGAGAAGTGTGCCGGTGGGAGACTAGTTACTAGGACTTGTTTGTATTAATTAATACAAATCTTTATTTATTTTCCTTTCTTCTTTTGCAGTATAAAAGTATTTATGTAATATTCATTATCCCCCTCCTCTTCTTTTGCAGCCTATGGCACTCTCACTGCCACAGTGCCCGGGAAAGGAGAGACTTTGCCCATTACATGCCAGCCTGCCCGCCCGCTGCTGATGCCGCCTGCCGCCTTCCAGATCGTTCCTGCGAGGCGGGCCAGCCGCCTTTCTTGCACAAGCCATGGGACTAGGGGTCCTCCAGGAGAATCTCACCGAGTCCTCAACGCCCTCAGGACTATGGTAAGTGTTCTGTGAATGGGGGGGGGCACCTTCCACCTAACTGAAGGTTGGCTGTCTGCCTGCTAACTTCCGAGTGAGCAGGCAGCCCCGTGTGCCTGCTGGGGCGTGGGCACTCAGGACCGGGCAGATGCCAGTCCTGGGTGAGAGGGAGCCAATGGTGGAAAAGTATGATTTATCTCATGTTAATTCTTTTCCCCCCCCCCCTCCTTCTTTTGCAGCCTATGGAACTCTTCGCCACTGCGCAAAGCGCACCCGTGAATCCAGACTGCCCATCTGCCCCAGCCACGGCCGCATGGAGGTGGCCCATCGATTCACGTCGCCCGCACGACTCTGGTAAGAGCCTGTCAGAGAGCTTACCCACGAGTAAGCAAGCAGGCAGCCCCGTGTGCCTGCTGGGGCGTGGGCACTCAGGACGGGCACATGCCAGTCTTGGGTGGGAGGGAGCCAGTGGTGGAAAAGTATCATTTTCCTCATATTCTTCCCCCCCCCTTCTTCTTTTGCAGCCTATGGAACTCTTTGCCACAGTGTCCAGGAGAGACGGTAATGCAGACTGCCCACCTGCCCGTCTGGAAGTGGCATCTTATCAACAACGCCCTCAGGAGGACTACGGTAAGTGTTCTGTGAATGGGGGGGGGCACCTTCCACCTAACTGAAGGTTGGCTGTCTGCCTGCTAACTTCCGAGTGAGCAGGCAGCCCCGTGTGCCTGCTTTGGCGTGGGCACTCAGGAAGGGCAATCCTGGGTGGAAGGGAGCTGGTTGTGTTGAAGTGGTCAACTAATATTCATTCTTTTTTCCCCCCCTTCTTCTTTTGCAGCCTATGGCACTCTCACTGCCACAGTGCCCGGGAAAGGAGAGACTTTGCCCATTAAATGCCAGCCTGCCCGCCCGCTGCTGATGCCGCCTGCCGCCTTCCAGATCCTTCCTGCAAAGAGAGCAAGCCGCCCTCCTCGCACAAGCCATGGGACTTGGCATTCGCCCTCATGGAGAATGTCACCCAGTCCCCAATGCCGCTGTTGGACTTTGCCCATTAAATGCCAGCCTGCCCGCCCGCTGCTGATGCCGCCTGCCGCCTTCCAGATCCTTCCTGCAAAGAGAGCAAGCCGCCCTCCTCGCACAAGCCATGGGACTTGGCATTCGCCCTCAAGGAGAATGTCACCCAGTCCCCAATGCCGCTGTTGGACTTTGCCCATTAAATGCCAGCCTGCCTGCCCGCCTTCCAGATTCTGCTGTGGAAGGAGAAATAAATAATACTAGGTGCTGCAAGAGACCATGTGGATTGGCTCTACATCAAAGCAGCCTTCTGGTTTAGAATTACATAGTACACAAGAAAAGAACAATCACTTATCCTGCAAGATCCCTTCCCAGGCTAGGATCTGAATAATAGCTATTAGCTAGGATCTGAATAGCTATTACCTGGGATTAGCTACTAGTGCATTTGGTAGCATTCCTGCAACCAACACCTGTCTTGTCATGTAAATGTATGGGTCCCTAAAGCAATTTACAATCACTTTACATTTTACAAATGAATAAGTGAAACTTTCTTCCCTCATTACCAATCCACACCAGGCAGGCAATGTCCCCTTCCTGAAGGTTTAAAATAATAAAGTTTAACCTTTGTTTTCCCACTAAAGCATTGCACCAAAGTTTGTTAAATTTCCAGCGTTTGAGCGGGCATAGGTCCTGTGCCATGTGAGCGAGTTAGAGGTTTGTAGCTCTTAAAACCAACCCATAAATCCCATGTGAAATGCCATGCATAAACCTTTGTTTTCCCACTAAAGCATTGCACCAAAGTTTGTTAAATTTCCAGCGTTTGAGCGGGCATAGGTCCTGTGCCATGTGAGCGAGTTAGAGGTTTGTAGCTCTTAAAACCAACCCATAAATCCCATGTGAAATGCCATGCATAAACCTTTGTTTTCCCACTAAAGCATTGCACCAAAGTTTGTTAAATTTCCAGCGTTTGAGCGGGCATAGGTCCTGTGCCATGTGAGCGAGTTAGAGGTTTGTAGCTCTTAAAACCAACCCATAAATCCCATGTGAAATGCCATGAATAAACGTTCGTTTCCCACTAAAATGTTGCACCTAGCTTCCGGAAATTTCACACACATTTGAAGTGAAGTGTTCCCTGCAATGTGCCAAAGTTTCCCGTTTGTATCTTTGAAAATAAAAAAATGGGAGGCAAAACTGTATTTTACCCCACTGCTACCCAATTTTCAACAATTCATTGCCAACACATGCCTGGAGCTAGCTGTCTGAAATTTTACACACATATCAAGGGAAGTGTTCCCTGTAATGTGCCGAAGTGTCCTGTTTGTATCTTTAAAAATAAAAACATGGGAGGCATAACTGCATTTACCCCACTACTACCCATTTTTCAAAAATTCATTGCCACACCAGGCAAGCACCCACGGTTCTGGGATTTCACACACGTGGGTCCCAAGGTTCCACCTACAATGTGGCAAAGTTTCAAACTTTAAAAATGACCGAGTTATAGGCATTCCATGTTATTTATTAAAAAATTAATTGCCACAAACTGCATGCACCAATCTTTCTGAAATTTCTCACAGATACCTATCCCTAACCAGTGTACAATGTGCCCAAGTTTCATCCTTCTGTCGTTAAAAATGAAAAAGTTATAGGCGTTTTTGTAAAACAATAATTTGCTATAGGAAAAAGCATTCAAAATGGCGTCCGATCCGGATCGGAAAATCCGATCCGCGGATCGGAATCGGATCCGATCCGATCCGACACACGATCCGATCCGATCCGATCCGACCCCCCAGGTCCGATTCCGATCCGCTATCCGATCTGATCCGGGGGGTCAGTGCACATCCCTAATAAACACCCCCTTAGTTTCAAATGAACATATATCAGAATGGCTTTGTAAGGGCTGGAAACATTCTGTTACGTCTTGGTGATAAGGGAAGGTTATTCTAGACATGCTTAGAGACACCATGACCTGGTTTCATGATCACCACAGTGTCCTTCCCAATATGCTTACCAACGAGTGGGGTGTTTCAGCAGGGACAGTCATCCTATCGTAGGGAAAAGAAGATCACCCAGCATTTTGCTTCACAGCACCAGGATGGTGGGGTAGTAGTGTTCCCCAAGTATAAAAATGGTAAATTTTCCTGTATGTTTCAATACAATACAGAGCTAGGACAGTAGATTTTCTTCTTTTTTAAAAAATTTAATAATTGTATTTCAGCTCTTAACTACAATTATACCATTCTTTTCCATTCTTTATACACCAAGTGCACCCCTCACCAGGACCAATTCTTCTTCATTACATTTTCCAAAATTGTGATACTTCTTGCACAATACATACCTCTTAACAATACATGCTCTAAAAATAATTTCCATATATTTTCAAATTCATTTCTATTACATATTTCCTTTTCTACTTTAATATTACATGTTAGTTTGTCATTAATAGCAATATCCCATACCTCTTTATACCACTCAACCATTTGATAGTTATCCTTCATCTTCCATTTCCTTGCTATTATTAATCTTGCTGCAGTTAGTAACATAGTAATTAAATCCTTAGTATTCTGATTACATTTCATCCCCTCACATATTGATAATAACGCAATCTTTGGGGATGACCCCAAATCAATTCCCATTATCTCTTTTATCTCTTTATATACTATTTGCCAAAACTTTTGTACATATTTGCATGACCACCACATATGAACATACGTGCCAGTTTGTTGACATCCTCTCCAACATAATACCGAATATTTTTTATCTATTTGATTCAATCTAATTGGTGTTAAATACCATCGCCATATTAATTTGTAATAATTTTCTTTTATCCTTACTGATAAAGTTTTCAAATTCCTTGCTCCCCATAACTTTGCCCAATTCTGATTACTTATTAAAATTTTCATGTCATTTTCCCACACCAATTTGCAACCATCCCCTTGTTCTTCTTTTACCATCAATATTTTATAAATTTCACTTATTATACCTTTTAATACCATATTTTGTTCCTTCTTTCATCTTTGTGTTATCATTTTTTCAAATATCGTATATTCTCTACATTTTTTTATTTTCTTTTACCCACTTCTTTATCCACTGCTCCAACTGCATACAATTAATCCATGAAACTTTCTCTTCCCTTAATGTTTCTTTTATTTGATTTAAATTGTCCATCTTTATCACTCCTTCTAATCTATTTATGTTTTGTTTTCTTAATATTTTCCCCATTACTTCTTTTAGATTTTCTGGGAAGCTCTCCATCATCTCTACCGGAGTTAATGGGGAGACGGCGGGTATTAATTTAATCTTATTCTTAGCCCAAATCTCCAAAATATTCTTCAATATTGGATTCCTAACTCTTTGTAAAAATTTCTTATTAATTTTATTAAAGTATATATTTTCCATTTCCATTTCTACTTCTTTGGATTCCAATTCTAACCAACACTTTTCTCCCAAACCTAGAATACCTTCCACTACATATCTTAATTGGTTAGCCAAATAATATCCCTTCAAATTAGGAAGGCCTAACCCTCCTGTTCCCTGTTGTTTATACCGCATTTTCTTATTTATTCTAGCTTTCTTATCTCCATTACTAAAATTGTCAAACATTGTTTGCCATTTCTTCAACTCTATTTCTGATATTTTAATTGGCAACATCCTAAATAAGAAATTAATTTTAGGTAATATTTTCATTTTTAATAATGCTATTCTACCAAACCATAAAAGTTTTATCTTCTGGTATTCCTCCAATTTCTTTTTAACCTCCTGCCTTAATCTATTATAGTTTTCCTCTTCCAATTTATCCAAATTCTCTGTTATATATATTCCTAAATATTTTATTTTTCCTTTTAATTTAATATTCATTTCCCTTTTAATTAGTTCTTGCTTCCCTTCTTCTTTGTAGTTAAACATCATCATCTCTGATTTGGGCCAGTTTATTTGTAATCCTGTCATCTCTCCAAACTCCTCCAGATAATGCCGTAGTCTCCCCATCTTCTCAATTGGTTCTTGAATTGAAAGTAATGTATCGTCTGCAAATAAACTTATTTTAATTTGTTCTTTTTTCCCTATCCCCTTTATAGTCATATCTTCTTTAATTGCATTCGCCAAAAGCTCTATAACCATTGCAAATAAAATTGGGGAAAGGGGACAACCTTGCCTAGTTCCTCGGGCTAGCAACAATTGTTCTGTAATACCATCATTGACCATTACCTCCGCTACATTTTCCGAATATAACTGATCTATTAATCCCTTAAATTTTCCTCCAAATCCCATAGTGTCTATTAATACTTTTAATGTTGGCCACTCCACACAGTCAAAGGCCTTAAAGATGTCTAGGGCTATTATACCCGCTTGTAATTTATCATTCCTTATAATATTTATCATATTCAATACCCTACTTATTAAACTTGACATCTGTCTACCTGCTACAAATCCACATTGATCCTTCTTAATATATTTATGCATAAATTTATTCAATCTTTTTGCCATTATCACTGTCAATATCTTAGCATCCGGATTTAGCAATGATATAGGTCTATAAGATCCCGGATCTGTTAGTTCTTTATCCGGTTTTGGAATTAAGACAATTAAAGACTGCTTCCACGATGGTGGGGCCTTCTCCCCATTTATTATTTGATTATATAATATTTTTAATTTAGGCACCAACATATTCTTAAAATTTTTGTAATATTCCGGACCCAATCCATCCATTCCCGGGGATTTCCCCACTTTTAATCCATCTATTACTCCTCCAATTTCTTCCTCTATTACCGGTTGTTCCATCGCTTCCCTATCCAGTTCTTGTATTTTTATTTTCCAGTATTATATTCCCTAATCTTTCCCAATAACTTGTTATTTGATGTATATAACTCTTGATAGAATTCTTGAAAAACTTGTAATTTGTCCTTCATTAAATTATTAATCTTACCTAATTTATCTTTTATAGCTCCAATTAGCTTTCCCATTTTCCTTGACTCTGTGGATCTGGCCAACATTTTAGAATTCCTATTGTTATACTCAAAATATTCTCTTTTTAAGTGTATCAAGTTTCTCTGTATTTTCCCAATTTCTATACCCTCTAGTTCCTTCTTTTTTGCTTGTAATTGAGCCCCAATAATTTTATCTTTATTCTTTATATATTCATCCTCCAGTTCCCTAATATTCTTTTCCAATCTTACCCTCTCCTCTCCTTGTTGTCTCTTTAATTTAGACGATTCCCTAATGCATATTCCTCTCATCACAGCCTTCATTGTATCCCAAATTATAGCCTGAGTGGATTCCCCATTGTTATTTATTTGCCATATATCCTCCATTTCTTTCTGAATATTTTCTATCATTTGTTTATGTTTAAATATTCTTGTGTCCACTCTCCATCTTTTAGCTTCCTTATAATCTTTCCGAATCTTCATCTCCATATTTATTAATGCATGATCTGAAACTTTAACAAGCCCTATTCCTACTTCTAATACATTTGTTAATAAACTCTTAGAAATAAAAAGGTAATCTATTCTAGTATAGCTCTTATGTACTGCTGAATAGAAAGTATATTTCCTTTCCTCCCCTTTGTTTAACCTCCAAATGTCGAACATCTCCTTTGTTTTCATTAATACATTTAAACTTGTTACATTTGCCACCTATCATTCATATTGGGATTAGATTTATCTTTATTTTTATCCATTACCATATTAAAATCTCCTCCCATTATAATGTGGCCTTTTTGAATTCCTTGCATTTCCTTGAACACTTTATTATAAAAAAAATCTTGCTTTTCATTCGGGGCATATATATTCACCAATGTATAATCTTCATTAGCTATCTTCCCCTGTATAATTATATACCTCCCCTGTTCATCTTTTATTCCTTTCATATCAGTAAAACCACATTTCTTTGAAATTATAATTGCTACCCCTCTAGCTTTAGATGTTCCAAATACTTTCTTGTAGATGTTCGCCCATCTTAATTTAATTTCATTAGTCCCTTCTTTAACTTGATGTGTTTCCTGTAAGAATACAATATCAGCTTTATCCCTATTCAATAAATTTTCTATTCTCGTTTTATCATCGTTCCCAGCCCTTTAACATTTAATGATGTTACTTTCCATTTATTACCCATGATATTTTTACATAGCAAATTGTCTTTTCTATTGGTCCTTATTAGTGCTCTACCTTCTCCCCACCCTCTTCCCACCCCACTTCCTCCCCCCACCCCCATTCCCCTCCCTCCCCCCTCCCTTCCCCTCCCCCAATTATTCATCCCCCCTCATGCCCAAGGAGTTAACCTCATCCAAAGACCCAAGAACAATCGGGGGGGGGGGAGATGTCCTTCCAGGATTCCCAGCGACAGCCACCCTCACTCCCTGGTCAGTTTATGTATCTCTTGTCATCCGCTAGCTTATATTTAATTCTCTGTCTTAATAAGAAAAAACTTTCTTCTATTTTCTGCTTCCAACTGCTCCTTCCTCCGGCTTGCTTCCAGCTGCTCCTTCGTCTGGATCCATTATTCCCAACTCTTGAAGTAATTGCATGCCTTGTTCCGATGATGTAATCCTGTACTTTCGATCCTTCCACTGAAACTTCAAAAACACTGGATAGCCCCACGTGTATCTCACATTCTTCTTCATCAAGACTGCTGTACAAACTTTCACAGTTTTTCTCCAATTGATTGTCTCCGAACATAAATCTTTATATACTTGTACTGGAGTTGATTGATACTTCATTCCCTCTGTGGCTTGTCTCGCAACTTTCATAAATTCCTCTTTTTTATAATAATTCGCAAACTTTATGATGATATCTCTAGGCATTACTCCGCTTCTTCTGCCACCAATTCTATGTATTCTTTCCATGTCCCATTCTTCCCATGCAATATCTGGAGTTATATCCTTAATCCACCCCATAACTCGATCTCTCAAAATTCTGGGGGTTTCACCTGATGATTCTGGAAAGAATCTGAGATGAAGGTTAGAGTGTCTTGCCTGATCCTCCAAATCAATCATTTCAGCTGCATTGAATCAAATTGTTCCGTCTGGTTCTGTATGGCTATTTCATTTGCCATAGCTTTTCTCTCTACCTTTTCAATCCTCGAATTGGCCTCCTTCATTTGCCTTTTCATTTCTGAAATACTTCTATCTATTTGAACCGTAACTCCCATCAACACCTCTTTTTTCAGGTATTCATTGCTTTCTTCCATCATTTTTTGCATCTTTTCATTATTATGTGTCATCATCTGCTGCATCATGTCTTTAATGCTCTCAACCAGCTCTGTCTGCTGCATTGTAGCATCTGGTGTTTTAGATCTAGCTGCAGCTGCCTTCGGATCAACTCCTCCCTCCATCCCTTCCTTCTCCCTTCCGGTTTTCTGGGAGTCTTTGTTATTATTATTGTTATTTTTGCCACTTGAGGTCGGCATCTGAGATTCCACTCTAGCCAATCTGGCTGTTGTATTATCCGATGGTCTCCCAATAGACTTATTTCTCAGCCAAAGCGGAATTTTCTGTTGTTTTTTAGAGTCTTTCTTTGACATTGGATCTGATCCAACCCAGATGCTGTGGAGGTTAAAAGCGAAAGTAGCCTGCTCCGGCTACAGCAGTTTTCAAAAATAGTTCTTTCAAAGCCTTTTAACCTCTCTTATCTCTCCCACACAATATTTTTTTCCTTTCTACTCACATTTGACAAGATTATTAGCTTTACATTTTATTTACGACCGGAGCTCGAGAAATCGCTGCTCGCCCGTCAGCCTCGGAAGTCCATCCCCCCGACAGTAGATTTTCAACACAGAGAAATTACAAGTGCCAGGAGATCCATTAAGTTCCATCTTTGAATCCCAAATTACAAAAAGATAAATTCCATTTTGGGGTACAAAGGCCCAATATTCATTTTGCAGATCATTTTAAAACTTAAAATGTTCTTTTTTTCTCTTGCAAGAAAGATGTTTTTAAATAAATGTCAGCTCTCTCTCAGCAACATCAGCCTGACATGTTTTCTAGCACCCCAAGACTTTATTGTCTTCTGAGTGTATTCAGATGGCATCTCAAAGTTTGCATCTAAGGAACTAATTTACATGTTCTCTTCTCTCCAGTGGGTAATGCTGCTGTGGTCCGTACTGTATGCCAACTCTGCTTCCATCTGAAATGAGCCCTTATGGCTAACTGGTTGTCATGCAACTCCTGATTCACCCACTTTCATTAGGACGTTTTGAGCAACAAAGCTCCAATTTTCCACATTTTTCAATTCACTCACAAAGGTGTTGCCACTTCAACCAGCTCATTTCCTGAGCCTGCACTAGCCATTGTGGCTGCGGCAAGCACAGGCCTGTTGAGTGATGATCCATCAAACGAGCATGAAAGAATTTCTCAGAGAAGATCAGTTTTGACAGGGGAAATTAAAGGATTTGCCCACCTCACCTCCCTGCTGCTGTTGCCTGAAGGTACGTTTGTCAAAAATAAATAAAAATACACTTTCAGAGGTAAAAGCTTTGAGGGGCAAAATAAAACACCATCTGTGTCAAAAAGGAAGAATCGGAGAAATGAAGAACCTAATGCCAGGCCTCCAAACAGCCAACGTTTCCTGCAAATACATTGCCACCTGTCACAATTATATTTGAGCCTGCTCAGAAACCATGGGAGCATATTCTAAAAATGGGATGTGTAGCATTTAAATTGCATGAAAGCAGGGAGCCTCTGTGAGATAAGAGTGATGTTTTTGAACAGAAATTTATATACTAATTCAAGACTCTCCCTCATGTATACACACTCTGTATGAATGTACTGCTAAAGCATTTACCAAGCGCTTTCACACTTGGGTCTTACATTGTTTGGAAACTCTATATCAGGGGTGAGGAAGGGTATTTTTTTCTGTTGAGGAGCACATTCCCTTGATAATAATCTGTCTGAGGCTGCAAGCCAACAGTGGGTGAGACTGGAGCCAACTGTGGGCAGAGTCAACCCCTCTCTCTTACTTTTTGCCACCCAACTCTCCCTTCCTATCCAACGTCACCAGTTTCAGCCTTTCTTCTCCTCTCCCTCCAGGCTCACCCCATCTGTATGAAATTAGGCCACAGGTTCCTTACTCCTGGAGCCTATCTACATTACTGCTTTAAAATGGTTTATAACAGTTTTAAACTGGTTAATAACCGGTTTAAAACTGATATAAACCGTTTTAAAGCAGTAGTGTAGATAGGCTGCTGCTCTAAGTTCACAGACTTTCAGACCAATTACACACTATGGACCAAACAGGAACCAATAATGTGTCCATGAAAACAACCCTTCTCCAAACTGGCCATCGGCTGTCCCTGACACGTATAGAAGGGTAGCAGTGTTAACCTTTTGCACCCAAAATAACAAATCTGAAAGTCTTATGGCACCTTAAGTACTAACCAATTTATTTTAGCATAAGATTTCATAAGCCACAAGACATTTTGTTGTGTCTACATGACAATTTGAAGCCAGATTCAGAATCCAGAGTGAGATACGAGGCCATGTGGAATGCCAATGTTGGGAGTGTCCAGAAAAAGGGAGAGAGACAGAAGACTGATGCTAACTCCACAGACCCAGTGAGGTAATAGTGCTCAAAGAGTTTTCAGGGGAAGAAAGTACTCTGTGTGGAGATACATTCTGTCAATCAGTTGTTTTGGGGACCCACCACTGTTAGCTGGGCCACTTTAAGGTTCATAATAGCAATTACAGTCATGTATGCATCCACTCTCCACAAGAAAGATGGTATCCAGTAGGAGTGTGTTTCAGATTCAGTTGAATCCAGAACTGAAGCGGTCTGATCCAGACAGATTTAGGAGATATCCAAATCCAAGCAGGGCTCCTCTGGAGCAGACCAAATCTGAATCTGAACACTCCTGACGATTGGGAATTGGAGGCACAACACTGTTGTCTCCAAAATGTTATATATATATATATATATATATATATATATATATATATATATGCCAAGCTTACCATATAAGGAAAACATCCAGCTGGAGAGGAAGGGGGATGTAGTGTTCTGTTTGGGTGTGTAGCATTTAAATTACATGAACGCAGGGAGCCTTTGCTAGATAAAACAAAAAAACTTCTACCTCCTACTTACACTGAATGGTTTTACCCAGGCTCTCCAATCCCAGTGCTTTGGGGGTGGATGTTGAAACAAAATATCGCAACACTGATCCATTGTTCAGTGCTCTATGCTAGTTCTCTCTCCAAGGATCAGGAGCATTAAAAGAGATTTGGTGGAGTCTGTGGGCCTTGGGAGGATGTAGCATTGAGTACTTCCTCAAGTCCTTTGGCCTCTGCCGCTGTATGCTCCACATCTATCATCTCCCCCTGTCCCATTGAACTTTCTGTGACTTTGGTGCCAATTGACCAAAAAGTCTTAGACTATTTTTCATTCATCATAACTCTCCAGCCCCTACACCTATCCAAGATGTGATGATGACACTTGACTTTAAAACAGATTTCAATAAATTTGTTGTCAATAGGGCCTATCAATATCTATTAGTCATTATAGTTCAATTGAACTTTAAAGTTCAGAGGCAGCATGGCTCTAAATACTGCATGTTGGGAGCAGATGACAGGGTGAACTGTTGCTTTCATGCCCTGATTATAAATTTCCTAAATGCATCTGGCCAAGTTCAGTTCTTTACCCACTCATTTGGGAGTAAGATCTATTGAACTCAACAGGATTCAACTCACGTACAGGATTGCACTGTAAGTCATGTTTTAACTATTGAAAATATATCCTTAAAATAGACTGACACAGAGTTTTGTTAGCTGTTTCAGAGATCCAAACTAATATTGTAAGTATGCAGAAGCAGTGAAGGAGAAGGAAAGGTATAGTTAGGTGTTATTTCTGGATAGTAGAAATATATCCAAACCTAAACCATGGTTTGATGCTTCCAAGCATTTGATTCCAAAGAGAAGTAGACAGGGAATTTTCCTACTTTCAGAGATAGGTGATAATGAGGATGATGAACAATTTGTTGACCAGAATATGTCATCTGCTGCCTATGCACATCTATTTGGGGTTCTGTAATTGTCTTCCTGGTTCTTTTTCTTGTGTATTTGTTTTTGTTTGGGCTGTTTTCCCTTAAGCATTGTTTTTTATATATATATTGACATCAATGGATTCCAATGATACATACTCAATTTAATTATGGCTTCCTATCACGCAAATACCAAGTATAACAACAGTCAGAAATGATATGGAAGTCCCTGCAGATTTCCTGCAAATTCTAGGCACAATGCCACATCATTGTTTATCTGCTTTTCACTAATGAAAATTCAATATAGTTAAAACTTTGTTAACAGCAGAACTCCAAAGTATACGATACCTAAATCATAACTCAACATCTTTGTATTTATAATTATCTGATAAAATGTTTCCACTTGAGGTGTGAGTTATCTGAGAGCCAAACCACATATTACATTCAAGACATAGCTAACAGCTTCATCTTTGTTTCATTATCTTTTGTGTACAATTTGTTTTTGTGTGTCGTCCAATTTTGAATGGGGCCCCTTCCACACACAGGAGGAAAGTTTAATAATTCTCTTCCCTGACTCAGTTTTACCAGTAATCTTCCCATCTTCCATTAAAAAAGGAGGGGAGAATCCTTATTGGTACCAAATCTCCCCTCCCTGCATGGAGGAGTTCCAATAAAAATTGGATACACAGCCCTCTACAACAGTAAAAAACAGAAAGAAAGAAAATGAAAAAAAAAAGATCAAGCTGCTAGCTACATTTTTTTATCTTCCTACTCCACTAAAACCACTGGCAGTAGGGGGTTATTGCAGACAATTCCAGTGAGGAGGATCACATGACAGTCTACTTCTTGGCTTGAAAAGTCAGGTGACACTGGAGGGCCAATAAAGTTCCACTGGCAAGTGAAAAGACTGTCAGTGATTTCCTCAACTTTCATCTCAGTGAAAATGGTAAGTCAAGCAAATTCCATATCAAGCATAATTAGAAACGGAATGGAAAATAGAACTCTCAATATCATACTTCCCTTTTACGTTGCAACCCTAATACTGGGTACAATTCTAGTCACCACAAAAAGGATATTGTAGAACTGGGAAAGGTGTGCAGAAGGGCAACCAAAATTATCTGGACAACTGCCTTACAAAAGGGAAGTATATGGGGAGACAGATTAGAGGTATGTAAAATTGTGCATGGTGTGGAGAAAATGGATGGAAGTTTTCCTCCCTCTCTCAATACTAAAACCTGGGGTAATCCCACAAAGCTGAATGGTGGGTACTTCCATCTGCCTGGATTAAGCTTTCACTTGTTCTTCCTGATCTATCCCAAAACTTCCCTCAAGCAGTCATTCAAGCATTTTAATAGCCTCCCTAGGATTGATGGGTGGAAAGCAGTAGAGTGCAACCAGGTTCAGATGACACAATAGTCAATGGTGGGTTAAATAGTGAACAGTGAGTTAGTCAACCTCTGACTATTGTGTCATCTGGCAAGACTTTTTCACACCACGGTTGGTTATTTGGTCAAAATAACCAATGCAAATAACCAACACTGTGCAGAGTTGACTATTTGAACAACCATTGGTTATTATGTCGTGTTGCTGGCACTGTTGAATATTTCCAAGCACACAGTTAGTTATTTTCACCAGTTACAGAGTCCCCTGGCAAGAGCGACCAAAACGGCACCTGCTGTTTTAGTACAGCTGCCACAACTCACTTCTGAAATCCGCCTAGTAACAGATTGCAAGCAGAGCCTTGTCGCACTCTTACCCCACCCTTGAAGTGCTTCCCAACTGTCAGATGCCCGTGCCGTTGCACACCTTGCTCCGCATGGGCTTCTCGTGTGCACTTCTGATGGGGGTGGAGCGATTCTGCACATGCTTGTCAATATAAACCTAATGTGCCCTTTCATGTTTGCCTACTTCTGTTTACTCCAGGTACTTTTTTCATGTGGCACGGGCGTGCAAAGTTTGGACAATTCCTTGCCAGAGATATAAGCATCACCCGCTTTGCACAATGATGCTTCTTTCCCTCCATCCCTCCATCTGTGACCTCTCCATCCCCTACAGCTGAGTTATGGGAATTCAACACTGTTGCTACATCCTCCCCATCCAGCCTGAACCCACTTCCAACTTTGGGCATGATCGCGCCCACTAAAATGGACCTAGAAACCTTTGTTCTGGGTGGCAGCGATCCCTCTCATCCTTCCTTCTTTCCCCCGCATTCCTCCCTGCTGTCCTTCTTGCTCAAGACACGCAAAATGCCTATTGCTTGGGTGCCTATGGGCGATCCCGCAGCAAAACCATGTCGATGCGTGGAACTACCCCTGCTCTACTGCTTCTTCTAGTAAGCAGTGCAAGTCTGGATCCACCTTATCTGTGGTAACCTCAAGCATATCCAAATAGGGACAGGAGCATACTGTTTAGGATAGGGGTAGGGAACCTTTTGAGGAATGTGGACACATTTGGCAAATTGACATACTGTCTTGGGCAGCCACAAAAATGTGCACCAACAACAAAAACTCCCCAAAAGACTGAGAACAAGGAATGGGAAGCCCCCATTGCAATTGGCATATCCTGGCAGAGAACAGAGGGGGACAAGAACACAGCCAAGAATAATTTTGGGCAGCAGTGGCTGATGGGATACCAATGGGAGGACTGAGGGAGGAGAAAGGGCAAGGGGCTATGTCCATCAGTGCACACAATAGTTGACTAAAGAGTACCCCCTAAATAGCCAACAGTGTAGTTAACTACTAACACACAGGTGACTATTGTGTTGTCCGAACGCCCCTTTATATCATATTGGCGACACTGCAGCCAAACTTCTAGATGACTTCCCCCAGCAGTTTTATGTTGATATTAAATAGCATATACAGTGCATAATATATTATTGAGACGGATTATTAGTTTTCCACACAATACGTATGAAAATGTCCTAGAATCAAACACATTATTTTTGTCACTGATGAGGATTTAAGCGGTAGAATAAAGTTCTCGTTTAAAAAGACAAATGTCCTGAAATGCTAGAGACAACCCAGAATATTTTACAAACCAAAAGAATAGGAGCTTTGCCTGTCTCATCACATTGCTTAGGAGACATCAGATCTAACAGCCTGATCTTCAGTATGAGATGCTGACGATAGAGATTTCCTGTCATTCTGAAAAGCGATATTGTGCAAAGGAATTAAGAACAGAACTAGACTTCTCCTCATACCTGTCCAGTTCCTAATTATTAGGTTAATACAATAAATAAAAAACATTTCTATATGTAGATCAAAGTTCCACATTATAAACATAAAAAATGTCTTGCAGGATCACAGCAAGGTCCACCTTGTCCAGAATTCTGTTTCCAACAGCAGATGGACAGATGCTTCAAGAGCAGGGCTTAAAATCTTTTTCAACTCAAGGGCAAAGGGTCAAACTAAATGTTTAGCAAATCATGCACTGTATTATTTACCTCACTGCAAGCATGCATAGTCCCAATTTGAATTGGGATGGGGGGAAAAACTCCAGGAGGGGGTTATTTAAGCTCCCCCACCTATTTTTCATCACAAAACCACCCCATGGAGGTTAAAAAGGGGGGAGATCGCCATTGATTGCAATGAAGACTTTTTTTGTCTTTTATTAACCCTAACATGGGACAAAAACAGGAAGGGGAAGCTTAAATCTCCCTCCCAGAGTGCCATGCAATTGTGCAAATCAGGGCCAGATGCGCCTACACAGGTCCTGAACATTGGTCCAGATTTCCATTTTGGAGAAGCTCTTGGAACCACATTGCAGTGATTCACAGGGCTGAAGGCAGGGTGAAAGGCCAATATCCAAGGGCCAAAGTAAATAATGCTGTGCCAAAAATCTTGACCATTCTGATTCAATTTGATAGAAAATTGAAAAGAAATTCAAAGGAGGAGAAATTTCAGAGAAATTCTCTTTGGTTCAGATTTCTTGTGCTTTCCTCACTGATGAAATGACTGAGGGGTGTGTTTGAGTGTCCTGTCTTTCATTGTACAGTCATCTCTCTGGAAGCCTGTAACCTCCTTGGCTCAATTCGGATGACACGATAGTCAATGGTGGGTTGACTAACCCTAACCCTAACCCTAGGGGGCACTCCCCACACAACATGGTAATAAATAATCAACTGTGGTGTGGATGAGGATCAGCACTGAGTTGACTATGGCAGCATTCGGATGACACAATAGTCAAAACAACTGACGATTGTTTTCCCCACACCAGTTGTTTATTGTGTCATCCGAATTGAGCCCTTGACTTCCCACACTTCCCACCCAGGAGAAGACATCATCAATTTATTCCTCCCATAAGGCCTTTTCAGATCAGGAAGTGCAGGGAGCCTGAGAAGCTGTAGAGCAAGAGTGTGATAGCAAGAAAAACACAGAGGCTGAATTCAGACAACACGATAGTCAATGGTGGGGTAATAATCAACTTTACAGTTGTTCATCTAGGGGGAACTCCCCACACAACATGGTAATAAATAATCAACCATGGTGTGGATTAGGACAACACGATAGTCAATACAACTGACTATTGTTTCCCCCCACCCAGTTGCTTATTGTGTCGTCCAAATTCAGCCAGACAGTCCCCTCAGCCACCTCACAGTGATTAGGTAAGGTCAAAAACACCACCAACAGATATTCAAAATAAACTATAAAATGCCCTGAGGATAAGGCAGAAAAATGGATTCCCATTTCATGGAAAATGAAAAATTCTGGAAATTCCTGAGATGTTTCTTTTCGTACCTTCTAGAAATAAAAGGATACTTTTCAGATTCCCCACACACACACACACATTTTCTTCACCATTATATTTCTTTGGTGGCTAAATTCCCTTCCATCAATGCCCTGGAGTGATGCTAGGTCTATGGGGCATTATGGAGGATGCAAAATGGGGCCCACGCTGCCAAATCATCCCTAAGGGAAAAAGAAAGAACGATGCTGTTCTACAACCCTTGCCAATGGTGATTCCTACCTGTGAGAAATTGTTGGAGAATTTCTCCTCCGTCTGGAGAAATTCTATGAAATTGTCCTCCCAATTTCTCTACACACAAATAGGATGGAGAATTTTGAGAGGCCACTTGTGCACAGCTCTAAAACTGAACATTAATCTTATCACACATAGTGGAGCTATACATGATAGTTTCGTTTACCTTCCCGCCCCCTGCACACATTTTCATCCCAAAATTTCACTCACAACTGGTGATTTTTTTAAAAAAAAAGTCTCTACAAAGTTAGTCTCCGATTCCCAGCCACCAACCAAAAATACAGTGTGGGACACTTTTTAATTCTTTGAGCCTGTTTTAAATAAAAGTAGCCTTGGGACTTTAGAAGGCATACTTGTACAGAAAAGAAATAAATCCAATGTAAATACCCACTCTGTAAAACACTCAGTGGCTGAATTCGGACAACACGATAGTCAATGGTGGGGTAATAATCAACTTTACAGTTGTTCATCTAGGGGGTACTCCCCACACAGCATGGCAATAACTAATCAACTGTGGTGTGGATTAGGATCAGTGCTGAGTTGACTATGGCAGCATTCGGACGACACGATAGTCAATACAACTGACGATTGTTTCTCCCCCACCACCCCAGTTGCTTATTGTGTCGTCCGAATTCAGTCTCTCTCTCTCTCTCTCTCTCTCTCTCTCTCTCTGTATACAGTTAGACTAACTCTCATTGATAAAGGTGGAAGTTGAAATGTTTGAAAGCAACACTTGATAGAAAAATATATAGATTGTTTTGCCAATTGCTTTACTAAAAAATATTGATTCTTATCACAATTGGTGGCTTCCCTGTGGGATCCAGGCATGCCTGCTTGCAATGCTGTTTGGTTTCTTTTCCTATTTTCATATCCATATGATTTTTTTTTTCATATATAGGAAAAGCAACTAAACTACATGCACATACACACACACACACACACACACACTCAACATGTCCACTTCAATGGCAACAAAGGTGGCAGTCATTTTTTATGGTGGGAGCCACTTTGAATTTCCCCAAATTCAAAAACCACCTCAGAACAGGACTTTCTAAGAAAAAAACAAAATGGCAGACACTCCCTTTTTCCTCCCACCAAAAAGAATTTAATTTCACCCCTAGTATGTTTTGTGCGAAAAGGAAAGAAGCTTTCTCAAACCCTACAAACTAGTCTCTGGTCTGAATCCTAGGCACCTGAATTCTAGAACAGCATTGCTCCATTTCTGCAAGGAAGGCTACTATGGTAGTGGCTCCAGGGTCTCAGGATGAGGTCTTCTAGCCCTGCTTAGTTGGCGGATTTTGAGCTGTTGCAGCAAACGTTGCAACCTTGATTGTAATTGCTTTGCTATGATCTGCTAACAGATCACAGATAGAACAGCAGTGGGCCAACCTGCTCTTATTCTCAGAAGATCTCCCAGAAAACGATCCCAAATAGCTGTATACAAGGAGCAGCGTAACAAGTAATGTACTACATCTTCCACCTCCCCTGCCCTGCTTAGTTGGAGATGTCATGTACTGATGCCAGGACTTTCTAAATGCAAAACATGTGCTCCACCAACGAGCTATACTGCCTCCCCTAATATCATCACTCTCCCAAAATCTGTTTGGCATGTATGTATTTATATTGTTTATATTTGGATGGGAGATTTAAGGACTATGGACTTGTGGACTTGTGACACAGAAGAAATTAAAACAGTAGACCATGTTTTCCTTTTCTGTAATTTTTAGTGAGATCTCTAAAATGAGTTAATTAACCTCATAATCTCTTTGTACCCAGGAAGATCATTTGAATACTTTTTTGTTGTTGTTTTCTTTCTTTTACAAAAGAGTCTGTTACAAGGTTGTAGCTAAATACATACTGAGAGCAATGAGGATATGATCTAAAATGTTATTGAATTGGCCTAAATTTTCTGCTTGAGTCGTATAAATATGGTTAACAGTAAAAAATTACAGTCATAAAAATAATTAAAATAGGAATATTAAATCTAAAAAATAACATGAGAACTGCTTGATTATGGTCGTCACCAAAATAAAGTTCTTTGAGTAGATGTGTTGTGTTGATGCTAACAGTTAACCTTATTACTGGGAAACTAAAGGTCCTTGTAAAGATCTCAGGGTTTCGTCAATAAAAATATCAGTAATAGCAGACGAGCTTCCTTGGAAAAAAGCCACCTTTATAGATAACGTTGAGAGTTTTTGGCTATTGGCCAGTATAATAAAATAAATAAATATTTCTTGAAATGTTCATTGTAGAATATCCTGGGACACAAATTCTATAGCTCTGGGGAAACAGGCAGGCCCAACATGGCACGCCAATAGCGTGATGGGGGAATTGTGCACTTTCCATAGGGCTTTGGGTGTGCACTTTCCCTCCCTCAGCCCCACACCCATCCAAGCCTGAAAGGGCAGCTCTTAATGCTTGTATGGGGGAGGAGAGGTGTGGGAGATGGGCATGAGGGGAGGAGAGGAATGGGAAAGTGTGCTTTCCGGGCCTCCAGAAAGTACACAGTTTCCCCCAACCATAGTAATGGCATGCCCGGGGGAATCTGTGCACTTTCTGGAGGCCCAGAAAGCATGCTTCCTCCTTTTCCTCACACCCATCGGGGCCTGAAAGGACCTCTTAATGCTTGCATTAAGAGGCCCTTTTAGGCTCCAATGGGCACAGCAGGGGGGGAGGAGATGTGTTTTTTCCTTCCACTCTAATGGCGGCTGCCTTTCCCGCCATTAGAGTAGAAGGGAAAAACCCTTCTCCTCCCCTCTCCCAATGCCCATTGGAGCCTGAAAGGGCCTATGAATGTAAACATTCATAGGCCCTTTCAGATAGCGATGGGGGCAGTGGCAGGAAAGGCTTTAAGACCACCATCAACAGGATGGGCAGGACTAACACCATTTCCCCAAGGTTCAGGAAATTGTGCATCTTCCCCTGTGCACAACACAACCAGCGCTGCAAGGGACCATGATGTGAAAATCCACCAGGCACGTTCCATGTGGCCACAGAGGCCAAGCATGGGGCTTTTTGGCAAGCCTGAAGGTCCCGGCAGATTTTTGACCCAACCCTATTTTGGAGTCAGAGGAAGACTGTGCCCAAGAGCTGGATCCGATTGCAAGTGTATTTGGTGGTTTAGGGAATTTTGGATTTGGTAAAAGAAGACATTAAGAGGTTTGTAAAAGAATCAGTGTCTCTTCAGTTCTTAAGAAGCACCAGCAAGCATTCTTTGGGGAAACCCAAAGTAAATATTAGTATTCTCTTATGTACACAATATCCCTTTATTAATTACCTGTTTAATAGTTCATCTTGTCTCTAGTGTTGATTCCCATCTTACGCCAAAGCCTCTTACAACTAGGCTACCAGGAGGTTGTAAAGTATTCTAAGATAATTGGTGGCAGTGGAGAAGGGTCAGCTTGGGGAACATAAGTTACAGTGGCAGAGAGTTCCTTAAGCATTTGCTGGAAATAATATAGGTAGGATTGCCCAGTGGAGGAGCAGTTTCTGCATAGGCGGTAGCAATACTGGGGAGAGAAAATTCCAAATAACAACGGAAAAAAATATATTTGGGTTATTTAGCAATAATCAAGTTCTCTCAGTTACTTAATATAAAAGATGCGTTTGGCAAATAAACCTAAACGCACTGGTCAATTCAAAATGTACATTTAATCTGCTGTTGATGAATTTATTCCTTTTTCTAGTAGTGAAACTGATTAATATCTTCAGGCATAGTTTTAGAATATACAATTTGTCATATAGATGTAGCTAATTATATTATGCACCCTGGTAAACCTGTTGACTCGAAAGCAAGACACAAACAGATGAAAATGTTTACTAGTCTCCTATAATAAACTGATACTCAACATTTATCACCATGAGCCATTAAATGCATTTCCTCTCTTTTTTTTAGTGATTCATAAGTAGCAAACATAACCGGAACTAGCCCATGGAACATTTTATTGATGTTCAAACAACTCAACTGGTCTCCTGTTCATTTCCTAGTACAATTCAAACTGCTGTTTTTTATGAATAGGGTATGGGACCTATCTATATAAAGGACCACCTGTTCCCATATATTTCTGCCCAGCAGTTAAGACTTCCTTTGGAGAATTTTCTCTGAGTGTCTACATGTTCAGAGGTTTGGTAAGTGGTAACCAAGAAGAGGACCTTTTCTGTAGTGGTACACAATATCTGGTTATACACTTCCCAGAGATTTTCACTTAGAATCCAGCTCTTTTAAATATATGTTCCACATAAATAATATTTTAGGGCACAATCTTACGCTTGGTTAGACAAAAAGAAGTCCTACAACCCTCCCCGGCCAGCCTTTCAAAACGTGGGCAAAAGGAACCTCACAGCATCACTGGGAAGGTGTTATGTGGTGATACAGCATCATTCTCAGGGGCATTCTGAGGGGAGAAAAGATGGCTGCCTGAAGCCCAACAAGCACTTAGGGCCAGTTCGCATGGTGGTTGGGTTGTTCCCTCACTAAGCCACATGACTCCAGACAGTTGACAGGGAACTGTGGTTTGGCATGGCTTCTTTCTCCCTTAATCTTCCTGCCTGCTCCCGGCAAATATTCCATAATCTCATTAGTGGAGTCAGGTTTATTTTGTAGACTATTTCACCAATATTGTCCCCCTCCCCAGCGTCCTTGCGGAGGAAGTCACCATGTCTAGTATTTTGTTAAATATTTTCTAAGCTGCCTTGTAAATTCTGTTGAAATTAAAAGGCAGGGTAGATATAATTTCAAATAAATAAAATGTTAGTCAGTTTAGCCTAAAAAGAACTGGTTTATAAAACAAATGTCTCTGTCTGATCAGCTGAAGGTGTTTCTTATTTGCCATAGGTGACCAACCAAGGGGCTCATTACAAGCCCGTTATATTCACCAATGTGCTTTGCTATCCAAGGCCCATTCCTGCTCTGTGATCCCCCCCCCCCAAAATCCTCCCTTACCCAGTTCTCTAACTACTGCTTACCTCTTGGGACATCCTTAAATGTTTATTAACCACTACAATGAGATTCTCAGCAATGCAGGATATTTTAATGCCTGTTTGATACATGGCACAGGAATTTTCTCTCTCTCAGTGTTATGCACAGGCTTATTCCTGAAGTTTAAGTTAAGGGTTTTTTTTTAAGTATACCAATCTCATTATGTGCAATGATTAAACATGGATGGTTAACTCTGGAGATGAATTTGAAAAGAATACTAAAGCAGTTAAGTATTTGCCTCCAGATAATCAAGCTTGGAAAACAGAAATGTAGAGATAATTTACACCCATTCTAACCAGCCACTTGCTGTTTCTCAGTACACAGTCTTCTGCATGCTCCATGCTTCACTAACAACCAATAGATCATCCTTAATTGGGTACTCAAAGATTTTTAGACCAGTGAGGCGGGGAAACCAAATAGTCACATCAAAGTTCATATACATCAGATTAGTTACCTTGAATAACCACATTCAAAATATACTCTATAATACTCTATAATATTCTAAGCTTCATAAGTGCTAACACCTCAGGTTAGCTATCTAACAAATTGAGTGAATCATCCAAATGGAAATGGCTGAAATTTTCAATGACTAAAGGAACCATATCTAGAGACAATTTTTGTTTGATACAAGCACAAACTGGTCAGGTCATGTGATATCGGAGCACCTCTATGCAAGAAATGACTGAGGATTTTTTAAAGTTGATGGGAAACCCCAACGTAATGACCACCATAACTTTAAAAAATGTATATGTACTGAAGAGGGAGATGTCTGTGAATGTATAATAACTGTAACAATCAAACCATTGTCTGTTTATACATCCTTTTCACAGCTGTGCTAGTTCTGTATCATTTACAGGTGGAAGTAGGACTGTTTATTTTGGTGAATGGATATTGGGAGGGTTCACATGACAATTTTCAGCCACGGTATCTTAAATAAGCCACCGTGGTTTCCAGCACGTGCTGGGCATCCATGTGCAGGCACCCATTCCATACCCCAAGCCCTGCCTGTAGGTTGCTGTGTCATCTGAATCCAGTGAGGGTGGGTTGTTGGCATGGGTAACAAACCCCCCAGAACCTATGACTGCTTGGGCACAACAACCTGTGAGCAGATGACATGACAACAAATGAGAGGTGGTTGGGTTATGGAATGGGTGCCCATGGATGCCTGACACTTGCCAGAAACCACAGTGGTTTATTTAAGCCACTGTAGCTGAAAATGATTGTGTCATCCAGGTCATTGTCTGTCAGAGGATGCTATGTTTCTCCATTGAGAGCATAATCCTGTGGGGAGAGGGCTGAGGGAGGGAGTAAACCAAGGTTAGGACTAATGGGTAGGGGGAGAGAGAGAGAGAGAAAGAAAAGGCTAGAGGGGTTGAGAAACTGAGGGAAGGGGGAGAAAACAGCAATGGAAAGGCAAGTAAATCAAAGAAAGGTCTAAGGCAAGCAGAAAAGTAAGTGAGCAGGCATGACAAGAAACTCCTCCTTCTCAACTCTTCTTGTAGCTTCCCTGCCACGCAGTTGTTCATCCGGAGTTCATATCAGTGTAAGGGAGAAGAGAGCTGCAGTGAGCGCTGTGGTTGTTTCTGCAGGTGACACACTAGGGAATGGTGGATTATCACCAGAGATGGGACAACGATCCACAATAATACAAAAAAAGGTATGACAGAGAAAGCATTGTTTGTATACATTTGCTCCTAAATCAAATGAAATTAGGAACCTAACTACAATTCTATCAGTATCCTGATTTCTAGCTTTATGTCATATTCTTCCCCAGGGAGCTTCATATGGGCCTGACTCAAGGTTAACTATATGGATATGTACTCACTGACTTGATTACAACCAAATTCAACCCCCCTTCTGTTTGGCTACCAGATCGTTAAGTTCAAAATCTTAACGTGCAGGAACCTACTCCGTGTTTGCCCGATGTATCTAGCATGCAGTCAAACTTTGTCCTATCTTACCAAGATTTCTGATGGATCTAAGGTGAAGGAGAGCCTATCTACACCAAGCAGGATATAACACTTTGAAAATGTGTTGAAAACTGTATATGGAGTGTGTCCTGGGCCCCAACAGTTGCCACTACTTTATAAACCGTTTTAAAACAGTTTTAAACCATTTTAAAGCAGTAGTGTAGATAGGCTCAGACACTAAGGTTCAACCAGAAAACCAGCAGGGCATTGTTATATGTTGAGCAAATATAATACATTTTCCTCATTACATATCATCCTGCACAAGAAATTATTTGTATCCTTTTTATTCCGTCCCTCATTTCCATCACAGATCATAACCTGTGCTCATTGTCTCTGAAAGCAAACAGTTCTGCCAGCATTCCCACAAATGCTATTTTTGCCTTGGCATAACTCTACATTTTTGTGCTGGGATACTTGATGGCTTCGATGCCTGCCTGCTGTTCTGACATAAGCTGTCATGCAATGTCATGTTGTCCACCAGGGCCAACTCTAAAGTCAACTCTACAAATTGCAGAGGAAGCAAAACCATGAACTATTTAACTTTTAATTAGCTGGTCAAAGATACTTTCCTTTCTGAAATATTCATGAACGTCACTTTCTGTTCTTTCTTTACTCTAGAGGGCTGATGTGTCTATTTTTTACACCTATTTAGTTTTAGATATATCATTTAAAATACATTTTCTTTCTCTCAAGAGAGTGAGTGAGAGAGAGAACTATATATTGGGGAGTACTTCGTCACAAACCCTGTAAAAGCCACAAAAGTAAAAAAAAAATGTTGGCTTGGTAGGGATGGTGTAAATATCATTGATTTCCCAATTCCCATTATAAAACTCCATGTTTACTGTCATGGATAAATGTTCCAAACAGCAGCAGATTTGACACATTATTACTGGATGAACGATGATGATTAGATCTACATTTTACTGCTTAAGGTTTAAAGATGGGCTCGGCAACCTTTTTCGGTTGAAGGCAGTGGCATAGCGGTAGATTTGAAGTTCGGGTGCTCATCATGATAGTCCACAAGGAGAGCCCACATTTCCAGGTGGCTGTTTTGATCCATATCAACAAACCAGTTCCAGGAGTCTTCATCTGCTAGGAGCAAGTCTTTTGTGAACCAATGGGCCTGCATTGCCCATTCAAGACCAAAGTACCCCAAAATACTTTGTGTTATAACAATATATTGTCAATGGGAAAAATCATTTCCTCCCAGCAATTGCGGGGATTGCTGCTAATCTCAGAGGGAACAGGGAATTCAGGGTGGTGGGGAATGGCAGATGGTATCACCATCCCTTCTGATTAAAACCTGCTGGTGCTGCACTCATGTAAGCCCTGGCTCCATTACACCACTGGTCGAGGGCCATATGTGGTTTGAGTTGATCTATCTGTCATCCTGTGATGCTTGAGTGCTTGCAAATGAGCCAGGATTCCTCAGCTAATTTTTAAACCCCAGTTTAATGTTGGTTTCCCATTCTGGATTGTTTGAAATTACTTAATAGTGCATCATGACAACCTACGCTTAAATGCCAAATCCCAGCTTGTTTTGCTGCTCATGCGAAAGGAAGGGCAAAGCAGCAGGAAAAGAGCTGTGTGCTTATTATGCCAGCAGTTTTGGCTTACAGTGATGTGTGAATGCAGCCTTAGTCTCTAGTGTCTAATCTGTTTATTATTTTGAGGGTTTTCTCCTAGAATTGTTATCTTACCCATAATCATATACCCCCACACATGGTCATATAATATGGGAAGAAAAAAAAGTGAGACGAGAGCAGGGCTGTTGAACCTGTGACCCATGAAGCCAAATACAGCCCGTGATGAGTCATGTACTGCAGCCAGCAAAGTTATGGATCCCTCTTTCTCATTTTGGAGTTTGGCAGGTGGAAAAAAGAATGCCGTTTTATCCAACTTTTGGTAGACCACCCTATATTTCCGTTGGGTTGCATTTAGTTCAAGCGGTCACGCTAGTGCAGGTGTCGCATGAGATTAGATCATCTTTTAAATCACAGCAGCTCAGATCAGTGAAAAGCTTGTCTGGATGTTTTTAGAAGGGCTAGTCCTCATTGTTCAATCTTTGGCTAGTCTGAATACCAACCTGACCTGAGGTCCTGGGTGCAGAATCTTCTGTGAGCTGACAGTCTCCTATCTCTATCTAAGACTATTTATTAGAGTACAGGAGTAAACGTAAGATAATGGAGAATAATTCGGCATTATGGTGGTATTGTGATTTCTGTTTGTATTCTCTACACTTTCACACACCTTGGTTTCCAGTTTACATTTCTGCTAAATCTTGATTTCATTTATTCAGTATCTTGGTGTGATAAACATCTTCCATCACACAGCAAAGGGTCTATAAATCAACCAGTTTGGTCGTGTACACTTTTAATTAGCATGACAAGTACAATGCAATTAAAATTAAACTCCTTTCATTTTCTTTCTTTTTTTTTAAGCAATGTCACCATTTCCTGGCTCAGAAATATGATATGTAGTAGCCCATAATACTTGCCTTAAATGCAAGGTGCTTATTATGGTCTGGTAAATCTCATCTAGCTAGGATTAAAATATGACTCAGAGAAGAACGTAACTCCTTCCTCCCACCTGCCACTCACCAAGCCACTTAATGGCTGGTTTCGGACATCACATAAAGCAACGGGGGGGGGGGGGGGAACAATCGTCAGTTGTGTTGCTTATTGTGTTGTGTGGAGAGTAACACGCCGCTCACAAACTACTGACGGTATGCTATTCCGCCCAAATAAGCAACTGAGAGAAACAACTGGCTTGCAAGTTGTTTAGTTCCAAGACAGTTGTTTAAAGTGTTGTGTGGAAGGGTGAGTGTGTGCTAATGGCGTGCGGTGAGTGGGTTAAACACAAGCCCATAGAGGCAGGTGGCAAGAGCGACCAAAGTGGTGGGGGCTGTGTCAGTCAAATGCCGGGTTGACTATTAGTCCACTCAACGCCAGTCCCAACCACCCACAGTTGTGTAGGAATATGTTGAATACCTTTGCTGCTCTGGTGTTTATCTGGCATGTTGCTAGGGCTGAGAGTCAGGGGCACTGTTTTCCCAGTGCAACTGGCATCTCTATGTAGTCATATGCCACAGGGGGAAGGAAAGAGAGAGGCTTCCCTTTCTTCCTCCATTCCACTATGACTTCTGCTGTGGCAAACCAAGTAAGGGCGGGTAGAGGAAGGGGTTTAGAATGGTGTACCTGTAGCTTTGAAGTCTCAATGGGAGGTGGGATTCTGATAAGACCATTGAGGGCATATCAGGGTTGGATATGCCCCAATTGGGCTTAGATTAAACCATGTTATATTCCAAATTTTGAATAAGGTAATAGTTGATTTTCTGAGTCTAATTCTGAATGAGCTCACCACTTTTTAATGTTTTTATTTATTAATTTATGTCAGGAAATTTCTACCCCACCTTTCATTTAAAAAAAATCAGAAAGTGGTATATAAGATTAAATATGATAAAATATGATAAAAACAAACGATTATAACACTAAAATGATCAAACCTCATTAAAATAACCACAATAGCTGACAGTGCTAGCTGCCAGGGAAACACCTAGGCAAACATATGAGTTTTAAGTTGTCAATTGAAGCCATCCACACTAGGAATCTACCTAATCTCAATGGAGAGGTCACTCCACATGGTGGGTGCCAAAACTGAGAAGGCCATGTCAATGATACAATGATGAAGTCTAGAGTCAGGAAAATAACATGTCCTGAGAAATCTTCCAGCCGAAACAATTGTTTTGAGTTGCTTTGCAGTAATAATAATTATTTATTGTGGTTACACTGAACGATTTGGACTTCTGATCCCAGGCAAGAGGAAAGCAGGAATTAGAGACTGAAGAAAGCAGTAACCACATGGTCTAGTAGGCCTTCACACAAGGGAAACCTTTCAGTTTCTTAGTGTAAAACTTCATCACTTAGGATTCTTAGATTCAATCACAAAAGGTCAATGTATTTGACACTGACAAGCAGAGCAAAATTGGGGGGGCATTCAAAGACCTTTCAGTCAGACAGTCTACAAAAATGATCTTTTACACTGACCCTTGGGAATAAAACCAAATACCAATCTATTCTGTAATGGAAAGTTTTTGTTTCTAAGTATCTTCAGCTTGGAGATCATAAAGGAATACTTTTTCAGAAAGCCACTAAATAGCATGTTTGATATGTTTCCTTGATCCAGTAAGGAAGGTCTATCTTTATTTTGGGTAGCACAAAGTAATCATTCTTATTAGCTTCTCTCTCTCTCTCTCTCTCTCTCTCACACACACACACACACACTTATTTAATCAGGTACCTGAAATGACCAAATGACCAATGGCAAATTGGTAACAGATGACAAAGAAAAAGCCGAAGTGCTCAATTCCTACTTTGGCTCAGTCTTCTCTCAAACGTGGATCTATGACCCTCCTGGAAAAAGTGAAGTACAAGCTGTCGGGGCAGGATTGCAGTTTGAGATTGATAAACAAATGGTCAAAAAACACCTAATTTCTTTCAATGAGTTCAAATCTCCAGGGCCTGACGAACTGCATCCTAGAGTAATAAAGGAGCTGGCAGAAGAACTCTCAGAACCACTGTCTATTATCTTTGTGAAATCATGGGAGACGGGTGAAGTGCCGGACGACTAGAGGAGGGCTAATGTTATCCCGATCTTCAAAAAGGACAAAAAGGAGGAACCTGGGAACTACAGACCACTCAGTCTGACATCCATCCCTGGGAAAATCTTGGAACAGATTATAAAGAAGTCAATCTGTAAACACCTTGAAAACAATGTAGTGAGTACTAGAAGCCAGTATGGATTTGTCAAGAACAAATCCTGTGAGACTAATCTGATCTCATTTTTTGATCAGGTAACCTCCTTGTGGACTGTGGGAATGCTGTGGATATAGCATATCTTGACTTCAGCAAAGCTTTTGACAACGTGCCCCATGACATTCTAATTAACAAACTAGTGAAAAGTGAGCTAGATGGAACAACTATTAGGTGGATCCACACTTGGCTACAGAATCGGACTGAAAGAGTGCTTATCAATGGTACCCTTTTCACACTGGGAGGAGGTAACAAGCGGGGTACCACAGGGTTCAGTCCTGGGCCCAGTTCTCTTCAACGTTTTTATTAATGATTTGGATGAGGAGGTGCAAGGTATGCTTATCAAATTTGCAGACGACACAAAATTGGGTGGAATCACTATTACCCTGGAAGACAGAAACAAACTCCAAAGTGATCTTGATAGACTGGAGCACTGGGCTGAAAACAACAGAATTAAATTTGATAGGGGTAACTGCCAAGTTCTACACCTAGGAAAAAGAAACCAAATGCACAGTTACAATATAGGGAATACTTGGCTAATCAATACAACAAGCGAGAAGGATCTTGGAATTGTTGTAGATCACAAGCTGAATAAAAGCCAATAGTGTGATGTGGCTGCAAAAAAAGCAAATGCTATTTTGGGTTTCATTAATAGAAGTATAGCTTCCAAATTGTGCAAGGTACTGGTTCCCCTCTATTTGACACTGTTTAGGCCCCATCTTGAGTATTGCGTCCAGTTCTGGGCACCATACTTCAAGAAGGATGCAGATAATCTGGAGTGTGTTCACAGGAGGGCAACGAGGATGATTAGGGGTCTGGAAACAAAGCCCTATGAGGAGAAATTGAAAGAACTAGGCATGTTTAGACTGGAGAAGAGAAAATTGAGGAAATATATGATAGCTCCCTTCAAATACTTGAAAGATTGTCACACAGAGGAGGGCCAGGATCTCTTCTCGATCAACCCAGAGTGCAGGACACGGAATAATGGGCTCAAGTGACAGGAAGCCAGATTCCGGCTGGACATCAGGAAAAACTTCCTGACTGTTAGAGCAATACGACAATGGAACCAATGACCTAGGGAGGTGGTGGACTCTCCCACATTAGAGGCATTCAAGAGGCAGCTAGACAGCCATCTGTCATGGATGCTTTAAGGTGGATTTCTGCATTGAGCAGGGGGTTGGACTCGATGGCTTTATAGGCCCCTTCTAACTCTACTATTCTATGATTCTAAGTACATGAAGCAAGTATGATTTCTATTCAGAGTAGTCCCTAATTCCCACCAATCCAGATTAGGTCCATCCCACCACGGATGTATCACCACTCAGGGACATCAGACATTGAACATGAATGGGTTTTACTCAAGCCCCTAGACAGGTGTTGGAACACAGAAATGTTAGAGACTGCAGTATCCAGTGGAACACAACCTCGCCTAGTTATGATGAGCACTCTAAAGAAGTGGTCTCTTGTAGTACCAGGTGATTGCCTGGTTCTGCCTCAACCTCCCATATTTACAGTCTTGGATAACCAAGTAGACTTGGTATGATTATGGCCAAACCAAGTAGACTTGGATGTCTCTGGCCAATTAACAGTGCCTCCAGAAGGAAAAAAAGTCTCTTCTCTTTCATTTCCTCACTTCATCAAATGGCACAATATGTACCCAAAATGGTAGGTATTTGCTATCTGATACAGTATTGTCTGGATGAAGTCTATGCAGGTGTTCCTAACAGACGGTCAGTATCTGCGACGGCTCAAATTTTGGGAGTCCCTTAGACAAGATATCCTGAGTGGGAACCCTGACTGGGCCCATCTTTTCCTCACCACTGTCTCCACTGATTATCTGCTTGCAATCTCCCTTTGGGCCCAGTTCAAATAGCTGTCCAGAGGGAGAGGGCAAGGTGAACAGAGGATAGATGCAGCAATCACATCTAAAGGCTCCAGGGAGTGTCAGTGGGCCAATGATGCCAGCCCGACACCAGCCCTGTCCAATATGATTAATGGAGTACCAAACTTCTTTGATGGGAAACCAAATGCATCCCACCATCCCCTGCCTTCACAGGTAACACTGTCAGAGCTGACAGCACCAACCATGTCTTCAGCAGGTCAGTATGTAGAAATCCCTGCATGCAGGATGGGATTAGCATCTTGTTGATGGGAATCTCCATTTAATCCCATGACTTTCCTCTCAATCGTATTTACTTTGAATTTGCTTTAATTTCTGTTTAATTACTTTAAAAAAAATGTACAGACTTTCACTTGTATTCCCCTCTCCTGTGTATATCTTATCTTTCAAACGTAGTGGCTTGTTTTAAACTGCATGGTTTGGGAGAGGGTAGGTACATACAAGGGTGGTTTCTTTAGGTCAAACCTGTGTAACATGAGACATGAAGCTCCTTGCAGTCCACCAATCATGGATGGCCTACGGCAACAAAAGCAAGGAAGTTGTCCAGCGCTCTGCAAACCATAGTTTGGGCTGCATTCAGCTTGCTGACTGACAAGATGTGCTGGCCTAATTTAGCGTATTCCTGAAATGCTGGGCAATTTTTAATGTACAGATACTCAACTTAATTAACACAACAAAATAGTGTTAAGTTTTCTTCTGGTCTGAGTCACATTTTGAAGCTACTGACTAACCACCAGCAGGCCTCATTTCTAAACACCTGTGATTTCATTCACAAAATCTCCTCTCATTTTATTTATTTAATTCATTTAAAATATTTCTTGGCTGCCTTTTAGGGCAGAAGCCCGGCAAAGTTGGTTTACAGCAATAAAATATATAAAAACAGTTAACATATTAAAAGCGATATATTATTATTATTATTAATAATATTATTATTAATTACCCGCCTCTCCCTCCGGATCGAGGCGGGGAACAACATCAAACATAAAATACATGAAACTGATTAAAAGCATATAAAACTAATACATCATTAAAATACCAATAAAACACCAATAAAACACTTAAAATTCATCTGGGTAGGTGGAGAAGCAGTATATCCAACCTGCAGTCTGAAATACCATCTAGAATATTACCAATTTAGGGCCAAACTAAATGTTATTTTAAGCATGCATAGTGGAGATATGCATACTACTTTTATTTACTTTCCTGCAAATGTGCATGGCTCCAATTCAGGTCAGGACCACATCACTTCAGGAGAAGAGGGTTTTATCTTTCTCCTACCCAGTTTGGTCCCCAAATTCCACCCCCACAAGGGGAGGCACGTTAAAAAAAGATCTCTTCGAAGTGAATATATCTGACGAAAGCATGAAAAAAATAGCAATGTAAAGTAATGGGGATAATAGTACATTTAAAAATGCACATAAAATGCATGCATTAATGAATGAATTGCCAAAAAAAATCCACAATAAAATTGAAATTTCAGTAGAGTTTTTTTTTCTTTTTAAAAGGCAGGTAATGTGGAAATGGGACAGAAAGTGTCTGACCTAAAAAAGTGATAACCTGAAATTGCTATTAAGTATTTAGTTTAAGACTTTTCTTGGTCAGGATCTATACTACTGCTTTATAACGCCTTATAATGGTATTGACAAGTGTTGGGACCCATGACACGTTCTATATACCACTTTCAACATGTTATATCCTACTTGGGGTAGATCTGGCGGTCTCTCTGCTAACTGGGGAAGCTCAGGTGGAAAGTGATGTGTTAGATAAAGGGTGCAAGGCAAAGAAAGGAAGGGCATGTGAAAACAATGGGTGGGGAATATATAGACAAGGGGAATTGAAATCCCCACATAAAAGCAACTTTGCATTTCTCTTTGACATCTTCTAGAGAAAAAATATTGCAGCTATGAGGCATTGTAAACATCCATGATTTGCATTTAAATGTGAGACCCTCCTCTTGAAGTATGAATGTGAGACTTCTGAAAACAGTAGCGCCATCTAAGTCTCCTGATTGTGTGTTTCAGTTCCAAAACGGCATAAATCCAGGTACTCCATGATAACAGGGTTGCAGACTGAGCCACCCCCCACCAAGCTCCTCAATGCACATTTGTATTTGAGCATAATTATTTTGCTTATCTTCGAGATTAATGAGTGAAATAAGTAGTTACAAAGGCAGTAGTTGAACCATGAGTCCTTTCATAATCAGAACTGCGCTGGGAAGATAAATAAAGAACTAGAAAGGCATGCATATTTCATCAGATCAACTTTTGCAACAAGTAGGAAGAATCCAACAGGACACAAGAGATCGAAAGAAGTGTTGAAATAAAAATGTAGAATCGAAAGGTCATGGCTACAGAGCATGGCTAAGAGACTTGGGGCACAATCCAGAAGAAAGAACAACACCACAAGCCCTATTGAAATGAATGCTCTGCCACCACTCCTATTCATTTATATAGGAATTCACTCGGGAGAAGTTCTCAGCAGATTGCAACTTATAAACTCCTGCTATATGTATTCTGAATGGAGAAGGTAACAGCCAATCTCATTAACTTATGCAAAGTTCTGAAGAAAAAAACCAGGAAGGAATACTCTGGGACCTGACTTTTGGAGTTTTATCAAAATAATAACTAGCAGACATGAACTGAAAGCTAAGGGAAAAATTCAAAGTCGGGAGGTCTTCTTAAATAACACAATAACAAACCAAACAGTATAGTTGACATGCCGCACTGAATACAAACTATCTTGTAAACAGCTACAAATGGGGTTAGATATTTGTTTGGAAGAAAATATACATTTGGTTATGTGGAGTAAACAGAACTGGTTCCATATACCAAGGCAATTTATTCATAGACAAGCACATGAAACCTGATTGGTGGTTGACTTTGGCCATGATCATGCCCTTTAAGTTCATCTTTCTTCAAGATTCATTTTTACTCTTAGAAAAGTGAAAGCAGTTTCCATTATAGCAATGATCTGACTAAAATGTATAGGGCTTGTACTCAAACAAATGCAATCTATTCAATGCAAGTCTTAACAAGAATTTAATGGAAAAGAATTATCATGGGAAAACAGAGTCAAGGGGCATATTCAAAACAGTGGCTAAATGTCATCAATATGAATATGTCTGAAAATGTATTATCCTCAAAAATATGGGGAGGAAAGCTGTGATAAGATGAAGACAATGTAGCATAATAAAGCAAACTGTGGATACAGTATACAATCATGATTCAAATCTGCATATAACTCTGTGCTTTTGAACTCAGAAAACAATGCACAATTAAGCAATTCCAATAGGAAAGAAGAAGAATAGTTCCGTAGTAGAGCACATGCTTTTGAATGCAGAAGGTCCCAGGTTCAATCCCCGGTAGCTACAGGTAAGGGCTAGGAAGAACTCCTGCCTAAAACCCTGGAGATCCCCTGCCAGTCAGTGAAAACAATACTGGGCTAGATGGACTGATGGTCTGACTCAGTATAAGGGAGTGCCGTATGTTTCTTACCCTTGACACCAGCCATGAGAACCATTCCATTGTCTCACATGAAACATTTTAAAATAGTCCTATTCATGAAAATTCCAAAGTAAATGCAATTGATCATTCCCCTATAAAGCAGACTGGAAAAAGCTTTGACTGAGAGAGAAGGTCCTGAAATGTAGTTCACGCTAAACACCTCAGATCAGGCGCTGAGGTGTTTACAATAGGTTTCTCCAGAGGTATTAGAACTCTCCCCTGTCCCGATGCAGGTTGAAGGTTGGGATGAAGCTGAGATAGTAGCATACTACAATAGCCATGTAAAGTCATACATTGCTTTCATCCCCACATTGTAGCTTAGGCTATTATAGAATGGGGGGCTGCACTGAGAAAGAATACTTACAACAGCCCTGCATTGTAGTCCATTATCACAGGTGATTTGGAGTACCAATCAAAAATCCCTCATACCACTCAGATTAACGTAAAGATCAGCCTACTTAAATTGCCCTCTCAGATCGTCTCCCATGCAAAATCCTGACTTTGATGGTAGCCTTTTTCACCCCAACCACCTCAGACATAGGTTCAAGTCTCTCTCTCTCTCTCTCTCTCTCTCTCTCTCTCTCTCTCACACACACACACACACAGAGAGAGAGAGAGAGAGAGAGAGAGAGAGAGAGAGAGATGATATACAACATTTCATTGTGGGGACCAACCTGTTTTACTTGTTGTTCAGCACGTCATGTTTTTGTAAAAGTATCCTCTTTGAGGGAAGATACAATGATTTTGAGTTATTGCCTTTGTGATCTATGTTTTATTTTCATGGTTTCCTCATCCTGTGGTGGTCCTAAAGCATCCTCTGTTGTACAGACACACATATAAGAAGCCAGTAGACCCAGAAGCATAAACCTGATGAAAAGAGACCCCCCACACACACAAGCTATTGCTCCCATATTGACAGGTATTTCTTCTTCTATTGGATGAAACAGCTGAAGGGAGAAGGAGGTAAGGTTGGACCCGTTGAAGCATTATTAGTAGTATTGCCATCACCCTCTGACATAAATGGTATTGATTAAACACAGTGCAATAAAAGGGAGACAAATTACTAATGCCTAATTTGAACTATAATTCTGCAATCTTGTTATAAATAATGCCCATATAAAACACCCCCTGTGAAAATGAAAGCAACAGGCACTTATCTGCTGTTTTAATCGCGAAAGGGCACTTGCAGGTAGTGGTTTGGTTGTCTAATAATTGCAGATTGCATTAAAAGAGCTGACAATGCTATTTTCATCACAAAAGTAATTTTCTGTGTGTGGGTGTGTGTGTGTGTGTGTGTGTATGTGTGTTTCAAAAAGCCGAAACATCACATTACCTGCCATTGTAGCTGTTAACATTGGGAGTGACTGGATTCCAATTACAGGATTATTTCTAACAGCATACAGTGAAGTTAATCCAAAACAGAGATGGCCTGCAAACCTCTGAATTCTGAGAAGGGGAGTCATGAGAATTCATAAAAGGGTCTTCACGTAAGTGTGTGCAGAATTGAAATGACCCCAGCTGAATCTCTCCTCTGTCCCAGAGGCCAAAAACCTAGCTTGGAGCACAGCCCATGGAGGTAGAGACACTAGCTTGGGGGTGTCACCCCTTTCTAATTCTGTTATTGCTGACGCTTGTGCAATGTTCCATTTGGAAGGTGCTATTTTTTATTATTATTTTGCTTCCAAAAATATATTGCCAATTCATTCTAGATTTGGAAGATCCGGCAAAATATTATTTTCGAATCCTCTTCCCACCACCACCCACTGGAAACATTGGGGTGAATTAGCGATGCCAGCTTCAAGCTGGTGGAGCTGAGGGACCCAGTCTTGGCCCCTCTTAAGAGAGTTTTCAGACCCATATCAGCTTCGCCCTGTCCCGGAATGCCTCTTTGGGGATCTTACCTTTGCTTAAAATTACAGACATGAAGGAAGGGGGAGTCCAGATTAGAACAGCAGGGAGAGAGCAAAGGTTAAAGCCCCACCCACCATGGTGCCAATCCAGACTGAGTAAGAAAGAAAGTTGTAGTTTGGGTCATAGTGATCCATTTTAATTTTTATAAGTGGCTTGAAGTGCTCTCTTTTCCCCTTCAACATAACCAACAGCTTTGCCACAAAGATCTTATTTCGTTCCTCCCTTAAGGGCCCAACACATATTTGCACTCAAATTAGAGCTAGACCCAGTCAAGAAACTCCAGGCATTTCACTTGTATGAAGCTCTCCTTGTGGCTGAGTTGATGCAGGAATATGCCCCCCTCCTCTGTTGGTGATAATATGAAAGCAGCTACAGTACTATGCATGTTCTGTATCCTCCCCAGTGCCTGCTGCCGATTAACAAAAGCCATCTGCCACAACTTTCTTGATTTACGAAAGGGGTGGACTGATAGCCAGCCACCTTAAAGGAACAGTAATATTAATTTCACCTACACAGGCATTGAACCCACTTTCATGATCCTGAGATGCTTGAGTTGGGGAAAGGGAAACAACCAGGTGTCACATGTGAGGATTTTGATAGCAGACGTGGGCTGCTAGCGGATTCAGTTTCTCTGGAAGCACAGTTATAGCTCCTGTAACGAACTGTCCTCAAGAACAATTCTTATTGGAAAGTATCTCTTACTCCAGTGCCCCCGCTAGCACAGAAGACAAAAAGGTTAAAATACAGCCAGTGAAAGCTTGATTAAAAAAACAAAAAAAAGTAAGGGCAAAAGAGCGAATGAGAAACCAATTATAGTAGAACTTTAATGGCTTTTGAATTATATATATATATATATATATATATATATATATATATATATATATTGGTCTGACTTTCAAATCTGTCAATGTTCTGGTTTTAAATTAGCATCATTAGTAGGAGACCCTAATAGATGGGAGAAAGAGAAAGAGAGAATTTTTGATGAAAAGTCATGAATAACCCTTAAAGGTATACCTGGAAGGTTGTGCATTTTGAACCGGCAATGAGAGAATGATTGACATTTTGCATAAGTACTTTGAAAACCAAGCCTTTGACCTGTCATTCTTTAGAAACCCTATTATAAAAAGTGACACCCATACCTGGCTGCATGTACCACTGAGACAAGCTAATTTCTCTCCCCATCGCCATTAACGATGGTGAATTTTCACATGACATACCCCGAAGGAAAAACAGACATTGCTTGTTGTTGTTGACATCGGAGGAAATGAGTGCATTTGGTGTGCAAACGTAAGATGCACAGAACTGGCATCACGGCATGAATACATCAAATATAGCAAGTGACAACAGGCCTGCATTGAGAAAGACTAGCCACTGCAATGCGATGAAGTGAGTGCATACTAATGTAAGCATTATAAACATAAAAGAATTCTTGTGTGGCTAAGCACATTAATGTAAAACCTGGGGCATCCTGTCTTCTTTCTGTTACTTTTCTAAACAAAACTAAACATTCAACTCAGAGCAACGGTGCCAAGCAAAATTTGCAAAAGCACATATATCTATATAATGAGTTGGTTTATTGAAAACATTAAACATTCACTATATAAATAGGAGGGGGGGAGTAAGATGTTTAACAAATACATATGTTGATAGAGCTGATTAATTTAAATCAGACTTCTAAGAAATTGTTGCTACACAAAAATATTAGTAAGGCTGAGTTAAAGCCATTTACAAATTTTCATTTTGATGAACATTGAAAAACACCTTGCATTTTTGGCGTTTTTTTAAAAAAAGGTGTTGCAAACATGTCAATATTTTTTCTATATGGTACAGTATTTTTTTGTTCTCAGAGTCATCTTTTAGTTAGTTAGTTAGTTAGTTAGTTATTGCTCTTGCCATTCCCAGAGGAATCTGTTTTGGGGGTGGAGTTCGACGCTTTTTTGCCACCTCAGACCCACGGACACCAGCTTGCAGATTCATGAGCTGGCTCAAATCAGTTTCCCCCTTTTTAAAATTTGTGCAAATTCCAATTTGCACAAATTCAGGGCTGGGAAGATTTATGGAAATATTTTGCAAAAAATGAAGGCATAAATTCCCCTTTACACCTACGTTTTTATGCAAATTGCACTACTTATTGCCACAATTATGTACGGATTGCAATTTCTATAAATATTCCCATCCGTGAATTTGCGCAAATCCCAGTTCATGGACCAAAAAAACAAAAAAGACATGAGCTTTTGCCGGGCACCTGCAGACCATCTAGCAGCTTGCCCTGGGCACATGATGGGTTCAAGCAACCAGCAGAGTCTGGCAGGGGAGTTCACCCAATGAATGCTTGGAGGTGGTAATGGGCTGGATGAGGAAAAACAAACTGAAGCTGAATCCAGAAGACAGAAGTGCTGGTTGGTTATTACTTTTAATAAGGTGCTGGTGTTGGTTATTACCTTTAAAGCCTTACATGGTTTGGGTCCAAGTTACCTGTGGGATCGCCTTCTCCCATACAATCCGCCCCACACACTCAGGTCCTCTGGGAAGAATTTACTTCAATCAGCCAGAACTAGGCTGACAAGTGTTACCCAGAGGACTTTCTCTTCTGCCGCTCCCAGACTGTGGAATGGCCTGCCGGAAGATATTCGCCAACTTAACAGTCTCCTGGAATTTAAGAAAGCCGTTAAGACTGATCTCTTCCAGCAGGTCTACCCAGTTGAATTTTAACATGTCTTTTAACAATGTCTTCATTTTATATGCTTTTAATTAGTCATGTGGTGTTTTGTATTTGTTGTTGTACCCCACCTCGATCCAGAAGGAGAGGCAGGTAAGAAATAAATTGATGATGATCTCTATTCTCAGTCTCACTGCCATCTAAATTTTGACTCACAAAATTTGTCAGTAATGTCACAACACTATGTTTGAGGTGCTCAAATAATTACCTTGTTTGCACATTATCTAGAGTTTATTCAGAATTTGCCTATGATTGCAGATTGTTTTTTTGATTCCTGGGTTGCTTGATTACCTCCTCCTCCACCTGTTTACTCCATCTATCCTAAATGCCTTTGCAGTGTTGTAGTACTGATATGTAGAATGCCCAGGTTTTTTTACCACTTTTGCCTGCCACCTCTGTAGCCTGACGTAACAACCCATGAACACCCCATGGTTCTGGGTTCGCACATAATGACAAACCAGAGTTAAAACAACCAGAGTTTACAACCCAACAACAAACCAGTTCTCTCCCTGGGTTGTTCATGATTAATATTCCATAGATAACCCATAGTTCTGGATTCGCACGTAATGTCAGCCCAGGTTTCAACAACCCATTCAAACCCATATTGTAAGTTTTGATTACGAGCTTCATCACATGGGGGGAAATTGTTTTTCCTTACCATTGTTCTTCACCCCTGCTTGTCCATTACTTCCTCTTTCCTCCCAGAGAGGAAAGAGGAAGTAAACAAAGACCATGTGGCCCATTCAGAGGCTATTTTTATCACGCTTTTCCTGAACATAGCAGGAGATTGTGGCACATTGTTTGTTTGTTTTTTAAAAAAACTCAGATTAAAAAGGATCTATTTTTCAATAGAAAAACGAGAGGAAGGAAGGGGAGGACTGTAGGAAGCAGATGATGTCATCTAAAGGATGTGCAAACATCGTAAGTGGGCAGTAGTGAGTGTGCAATAAAATGCTCATCTGATGACACTCTACATGCAAACCAGGTCAATAAATGCATATAAACATGTGGAGTGTGGGAAATAACGAGGTGGACACAAAATTGGGATTTAAACAGGGCCACATTTATTAATAGATCTGCAGAAAGGGTAATCCTAAATGGACATCTTCTCTAATCTGGTTTCCTGCCATTGTTTTATTTATTTATTTATTTAATTACATTTGTATACTGCCCCATAGCCGAAGCTCTCTAGGAGGTTCATATAAGATTGAAACAATTAAAAACAATATACAAAAATTAAAACAGCAAAACACACACATTTAAAACCACTATAATAACTTTAATAGCTATAAGCCTAAATATATTATCGGGTGAGACATTCACAGCCTGAGAGTGGTGCCTTGACATTTGCCATCTCTCAGGCTTCCCCCTTTTGGGGTAAGGAGGCCTTCCATGTCACCCCCCTCCATGCCGTAAAGCTCCATGTGGGTGAGGAAGGTTGGCCTCAACGGTAACCCTTATCTCCATCAGCTGGGCCATAAAACTCGCAGTTCGGTAACCTCAGGCATTTCCGATCACTGCAACCATGCCTCTGAATGCTCACAAATCCTAATACGCTCAACATGCCCGCACATACCTGTCTATCTGCAAATGTGACCAAATTGTTAACAATGCAAAAGAAACCTAATTATTTCTCCCAGCCTGCCTTACAGTGAAGTAGGGAAAAAACTCATAACCAAGGAAAGGTTTTGAGCAAAAAAATCCTACTTGGCCCCAAAAGGACGACCAGCAAGCCCACTCTGCCTACAGGGAGGGAGGGAGCCGTGCTTCAAAGAGGAGGAGGGGCGAGAGCCAATAAATAGGCTCCGATCCCCCCTCCCTTCTCCGGCGGCACCATGGGGAGGCCACCAATGGCACGCCTCCCTGCCTCGTCTCCCACCCCCACCAGCAATAGCCTCCCCACGCCCAGGCTGTGCCAGGCATGGAAAAAAGGCATTTGTGAAAAGAAGAAACAACCAGGGGAACGAAGGAACAATGAACAGCAGTGAAACATTGGGAATGTTTGTCAAGGGAAGTCTTTCTGCCTTGTGGATCATTTGTGTTGATATAGTGAAACTAGAGAATATTCAGCACTCCTCTCGTTCTTAATAGTTATTGGATGAATCTTAGCCTTTCTTCCATGCACTCGAGAGGATTGAAACTGTCTTCAACATTTCAATAAGGGCAAAAATGTGTAGGAACAATGAAAAGGGTTCTTCAGTACCTGTCAATTATATGCACACTGCCCAATACAGTTTAATAATGATGGAATGCTGTCAAATGGAGGAAGCAAAGGGAATTGGAGAAGTAGACTTCTCTCTGAATCCCTGTGACCTTGAGTAAGATGGGGGTGGAGGGGTGGGGTTGGCAACAGTCAGTGGGGGTGAACAGCATAAGGTTTCCATAACTTTGCATACGTTCCTACAAGTTGGTTGCTAGAAATGAAGGTTTCCCAACTAAGCAGAAACTTTTAAAAACATCACAAGGGTTTTCTAAGTTCAGATTTACTCTTAACACTCCAATTCAAATGTTTATTCACGTACACTCTTGGTCAGCAGTGGGACATGGAAGGCTATCAGTCACCTTTTCCTCAATAACAAGCATGGCAGTCTGGGGGTGCTGTATGCGCCGCAGTGCGTGACTTCAAGCCAGCTACTTCGAGACACTGTGCAGGTTATGCCTTACCTGCTCCAGAGGGCTACTGCTGTCTAAAGCAGTTCATCCTCTACTGACAAAACTGTGCAGCTGGTGTTGCAAGTCAGCCTGACAGCTGCGTTTGGAACAGCCATGACGAGATACATCATTGCAGTCGCATGCACAACTGTTAAAACATGGTTCACAATGAGGTATCGGGGGGGAGAATGATTAGTGGCACATCTATCTACAATCTGAAGACATTTCAAACCCCCTCCCCAACTTCTTTATGCTGCCTTATACATATTTGTTTTATATGTATTTATCTAATTAACTAACCATTCATTTTTCTACCAAGTATGCTAAGTGTTTCACAAATCAGTGAAGGCAAATCCATTGCTAACAATGCAAAATGAGGACTGACTCTAAAACGATTACAGAATTCTTAATGCTCCCACATACATACACCTGCAGTGCAATATTGCAATGGCTTGCAGATAGCCTGTATTATGAACTAGTGCACAGCAAAGATGGGACAAGCTCTCAACTAATTTTATCCGAGCAACAAACACTATTATATAGAACTGTTCCACACGCCACAAGTTCCGCACCATCAGGCGCTACTTTGCCATGCTATTGTATTCATATATTCCGTTGATTAATCATCTCCATCTTAGAGTGCACTCTTAAGGGATTGCCACTTGATAGACAAAGAAGCCAGGCAGGCCAGGAGGAGAACAGAAGGAAAAATGCCTCCCATTCATACTTGTCCGTACATTTTCAGTTAGACAGAGAAGCTTTAGGATCCTGCAGATCCTGGTCACTCCTCACCCCTCCCCTTCCTGTACTCCATCCTGCTTTCTTTTCTGTCTTCCTGAGTTTTCCCAATAACCCCAACATTGCAACCTCGGAAGAGCAGCCACCGAAATGCTTTCCGCAGCAACTACAAGAGGGAATAGGTGGGGGAGATGGAAGAATCCCATCTCCCCTTTTCTCCTCCCAAGGCAATAGGAGTGTCTATGGCCTCAGAAGGGGGGGATCCACCATATCCTATGGTTCCTGAGATGCTCTGCCCAGGACCACAGGATTGCTCTGCCCGCTAATTAATACAATTTAAATACATTTGCATATTACCAAACCACAATATTTTTCAAAGAAAGTATGTGCTTTAATTAGCAAAAAAACTACCGTGCATTTTTAGAAGGCAGGGGTAACTTTAATATTCTATTTTTCATTATCATTTGCACCAATACATCAGAGCAAGAAAACAAACACGTAAGCTCTTAACTTGCAGCTTCACCGAGTAACATTTTCTCTCACTGATTAAAATTAGGCTTCACTGATTAATCATTTAAAGCTTTGGTTTATTCATTGACTGATCAAACCAATGAAATCTTGCCCCCGATTAAAAATACAGTTTCTTTCAATATTTCTAACCTACTCTATATTGTTAGATCTCAGCGTGGGATACAATCAATAAAACAATCATAAAACTACAAAATAATCCAAATCCATTATAATCGTCAGCATTATAAAATCAACATTCATAACCCAAACAAACAAATCAACATGAGCTACAAAGCTTGGGTGAAAAGCCAGTGCTGAAATAAGGCCAGCATTGGTGCTAGCTGGGCCTCTGATGGGAGGGCATTCCTTATCCAGGGTGCCACAACTGAGGAGGCCCCTCTGTTACATCTCCACAAAGATACAGCTCCCAAGGGTGGGACACAGAGAAAAGCCCTCTTCATAGAATTTAATACTCAGGAAGGCATATAATGGGAGAGGCACTCCCTCAGATATCAAGGTTGCAAGTCATTTAGGGCTTTAAACACCATCGCTAACATCTTAAACTTGGACTGGAAGCATATTGGCAGCTAGTACAGTTCCTTTGCCACCAATATTATATGATTCCTATATGCTGTTCCCCACAGCATTCTGCACTATCAACTTACATACCATTCTCAAGGACAGCCCCACATAGAGTAATATAGGCTGGAGAGACCATTTCAATCCACTCAGCAGAAAGAGCTAAAATGAACCAGCAGAATTTCTTGAAGTCTTCTAAAATGGGGCACATGACTTTCTAAATATAGTTTGCCCATGGAGCTATGAAGACAAATCAGCTTCTTGCTCCAACTGCTGACTTTTATCGAGGAGTTCAAAATAAAATCTCTCAAGCTGATCCAAAGTGGTGATCCATCTAATAGGAAATGAAAAGCTTCTAAAATAGGTTGGACTTTTAGGGCCAAAACATCCATATCTAGCAGCTATGTGTTTTTATTTCTTCTTGTTGACTCTAGAGTAGGTTCAGGAACCTGAATCTGGATCTTAACATGGGGGGCTTTTAAGATCTGGATCAGGACTCCAGCACCTACTATAGCATAAAAATGGGTGGTGGGAGATGTAACTGCTAGATACGGATTAAAGTAATGTCAGTTCTGGCCCTGAGTTGTGCTTGGAAGCTAGTTGATATCCCGACCAGTTCCTGGAAGACTGAAGCTGTATACTCTTGTTACTAGGGGTGTGCACGAACCCCTCGGATCAGATCGGGACCCGGATCAGGACCTCCAATTTTGTCACGGATCGGATTGGACAAAACCGGAGGCTCCCTGGACCGGATCGGGTCTGATCCCGATCCAAAAATCGGAACTTTTTGGATCGGCTGCCATTTTTTTTCCCCATAGACTTGCATTGCAATGCAAGTCTATGAGGAAAAAATGGCGGCGGGTGGGTGAGGGGGGCCTAACTCCCTCCCCCCAGGGGCCGTCCGCTGTGGACAGCCTCGGCAGGTAAGCCCCCTCCCCCATGCTCCTTACCCCCCCCCAGGGCCGTCCGCTTCCATCCGCTGGCACCCGCGGGCACCAGCGGATGGAAGCGGATGGCCCCGGGGGGGTAAACCCCCTCCCCCCTCCCCCCTGCCCCCTGCTTACCTTTCCTAGCCGACCGCTCCCGTCCGGCGCTGGCCGTTACTGCGAGCGGGCTTTGCGGCCTGCTCCTAGGTAGTGCACCAGGTGATCATCACCTGATCATCACCTGGTGATCATCACCAGGTGATCATTAGGTGATGATTACCTGGCGCGCTACCTACGGGCAGGCCGTGAAGCCTGCTCGCAGTAGCAGCCAGCGCCGGACAGGAACGGACGGCCAGGAAAGGTAAGCATGCCGCGCGCCCCCTCCCCCCCGCTCCCTGTTTACCTTTCCTGGCCATCTGCTCCCATCCACCGCCCCCTGCCCCGTTGTCTGCTTCCATCGGCGGGCACCCGCTGGACAGCTCAGCTAGGGAAGCCCCCCCCTGCTGTCTGCTTCCATCGGCGGGCGCCCACTGGCGCCCGCCAATGGAAGCGGTGGCGGGCGCCAGTGAGCGCCTGCTGATCCGCTGATCCATCCGAACCGTTTCGGAACCTTTCCGGATCAGATCGGATTGGATCGGCTGATCCAGCGGTGAGATCGGAAATCGGATAATTTATCCGATTTCCCCCTGGATTGGATTCGGATCGTGGATCGGATCCGATCCAGTGCACATCCCTACTTGTTACACCCTAGATACAAGAGGCAGGCCATCTTATTCTGTACCAGCTGAGGCTCCTGCCCACCCTTTAAAGGCAGGCCTATAGTATAGTATTGTATTTAAGTACCCAAGGCAAGAGATGTTTTAATCAGTTTTGTGTATTTTATATCATTTGCTTTTAATGTTGTTCCCCACCTTGATCCAGAGGGAGAGGCGGGTAAGAAATAAATATATGATGATGATGATGATGATGATGATGATGATGACACAAATGGAAATCTCTCCAAGTTGCTGTTTAAGAAAGAAGTAATACAGCTTTAAGGTGTGCTGCATTTTATGCATCCAACAACGAACCAGACTGCATCTGTCCCAGGACCCTCCAAAATCTGGAACCAGCAATGTTCAGAATAAATAACTGAACTTTTAACAGTGTTGAGTCCAATTTTATCCTCCTTGTATCCAACGGAAATATTACAGCAACCCCAATTAGACAATTACCCTATTGTGTCCCTAGTTAGGGATAATTTACAGGGGCTTAGTACCCATAAAAATGTGTCACTTGTGTTTAATTGGAAGGGATTGGGAGATAGATGCAAGTACTAAAGAATTAGAGTTCAATTAACTTAAAAGACTGTAAGGAATTATAAATGCCATCTGCCATGTCAGGCTCGGTACCTTGGCAAAAGAAGTCCATGGCACCTTAAGAATCAATAACAAATAAACTTCATGATATTCTTAATAGCTCAATGGAGGGCACATTTTGCCCTTCCTAGCTATTAACGTCAGGCCATTAGAAGTGGAAGATAGTTTGGTACAAATGCTGACTAATCTCTTTAAAATTGAGCCTTTCTAGTAGCAAAGCACTTTTATTGAGCAAAGGTGACATCTATTACCCAGTCAGATCTCAAGTGCATATTTCTCATAGGTTGTTAATTAAGCAGTTCAGAAGACAGAATCTGAAATGCATCGAGTGAATTCTTTCCTTTTCATACCTCTGAGTGTGCAGATTCACAGCATTGATACACACTGGTAGCTTATCTGTCCAGGGATACCTATGCAGTGATCCAATCTCAAGTCTTAAGGATATCTATAAAGCCATAATACCAACTTTCAAAACTCCAAAGACATGGATTTTGGGCTAAGTCATGGAAGCAAGGGCTAGCCTGGACATGGAAGCTGACCATATGGCAGGGCATGGAATCATCTCCTCCTCCACCACCACACAAGGAAAACCCTTCTCATAGCCCCAGCCGTGTGGGAGCTGCTTCCCATGGGTTGAGCCTGTATATACTTCTCAGTGCAGCAACAATCAGGATGGGAAAATCCAATTGGTTAGACACCACCCAAGTGGATGGAGGATTCATGCACATGAATGCACATGAGGAAACTCCATGCTCCTTGCCAAGTTGTCTCATTAGGTTGGCTGACCTTTGAAAAAGGATGCTGATCATCCACTGTTTATCTCAAGCTGCTAATCTCCCTTGTTTCTCCTTCAATAAACATAGGATTCTTTTAAGCCTGAAACAAGCAACAAGTTAATGCTTTTACTCTGATAAGGAGCTATTCCTGCGAGTTTGATATTCTGGGGGGTACATCTTTTTCAGAAGTGTGGAGAAAGCAAGGAAAGAGATACAGATTTATCCTTTGGAGCCAGTGAGGAATTTCTCCTCCATCCATAAAATACCAATTTCAGAGAAACAATTGTCCTTAAGACAGCAGCAAGGGAGGAAAGAGTTAAATTCCCCTCTACAGCTGCTGCGATCCCAATAATTATCAGCCCCATAGCAGATGCAATTTGCATTTTTTAAAACATGTACATTAAAAGCAAAGGTATTTAATATTCTATTTAGATTAGCCCTCTGTATTGAAGCATAACTGAGCAGTAGACAAATTCTGCATTTGACCACCAAAGAGAGGTGTCTCTGCACAAACAAAACCAGTGTTGAGTTTTGCTAATGCCCTTTTAAAACCAAGGCATATCAAAGTATGCTGCCCATTTTCCATTCAGGTAGTTTAAGACTTATTGGCTTTCTCTTTGCTCCCACAGAGGCACCATAACTTCATGACAAAGAGCAGCTGAGGGGGAAAAGCACACACAGAGGTAGCAAAGAATTATTGTTGGCCAGCTTAGTAATTATAAGGGAAAGAAAGAAAAAGCCACACAAGATACATGTTCGTATTCTTATGGATACCCAGGAGGAAAGGTTTTAATGCCATCACTACCAAGAGCAGTAATCAGAAAAGTGATTTAGTCCAAGGTTTCTGAATATTACCCCTTTCTATATTAACGAAGGGAGAGAAACTTTGGGGATTTCATGTACATAAATCGCATACCAGTCAGCAATTCATGGATAGCAACAGGAATACCCTTGTGTTTATGCAAAATTTATAGCACCCATGTTTTCATGCAAACCAGGATAGGGCGGGCGCACCCCCTTCACACACTCCACACCAATTCACTTATTCTGCAGTACCCCTTTTTTCACTCATTTTATAACCAGTGGCTATTTGGCTTTTGGGGTTAAAAAAAAAAAAGTCTAGAAAAAAATACAATTTTCTGTAATGTTGCTACCACCATTTTAAAATGTCAACCAGTTCATGCTATGAATGTTGAAAGATACACCCACACCACCAATCCCACAAAAACAAATAAATAAAGGGGACTTCATTTACCCAGGACAGGTGTAAATAGCCAGGAGTGCCTCTGATAGACTGGCATTACTGGAGTACATGACCATGCTTTCACAGGTCTACTCCAACTTGTTATAGTACCTACTCTGCAAATGTAACAATTCCATTCATCTACAAAGTGGATTCTGGGCCACGGAGCGTATGCAATAATAAAAGGGTTAGTCTTTAAAGAGCCACCAGGCTCTTTCTAGTTTGTTTGATTACTTATTCAAAGGTTTAATCAGAAGGCCGCAGCAAGGGAAAGAGTCCCTAGATAATTAGAGGTTCTTGACTCACCTGTCTCACGTTTTAGCATTCATGAATATGTGATATATTGCAGTCATTTTTGTATTCAGGCAAAAATGGGCTTCATAATTCACTGCTAGTAGTTATAGTAACCTTATGGTGATCTCCAGATAACACTTTTTAGCATTCTGTCCTGCTGCAAACAAAGCTTGAAGATTCAGAACTTCAACTCTGAAATAAGCAACTTTTGTAGAAACCTGTGATGGAAGAGAGGTGTTGTCAATGGAGTGACCCATTCAGCTGCGATTCATCAAGAGAAAAAAAATGAATTGACCTGCCTTTTTATAAAGATACAGAATGCAGGATCCTGGAGATGAACTCCTACTGAGACGAGGACACTTCTGATACAAATATGGTTTGTAGAAGTATATTCACTGTGATAACAGGAGCATGAATGAACTACCACAGCTCTAAGGTTGCAGGCAGGAGTTTGGAGCCAACGGGGCTTCTTAATGGAGGCAATTGATACATTTAGGTGCTGAGTTTAACTATACAGGCATTTATTTTTTTTATAGAATCACTTAAGTAATTTCAGAGTTATTGTGTTAATGAAAAATCCACTCTCAACCAGGGAAGGTCTTGAATCAACAGACTTTTGGGGGCTCTTCCAGGTGAGGCTTCTGTGTGCCTTCGCTCTGCCTTATTCACTTAATTTTTCAGAGGGTCCTAATCGTAAATTGCTCCTGTTCTTAAAACAAGCTGTCATTCTTTACATGGAGGTTATTATTGTCTGTCACATCACAAATTAAAATGACAATTTCCCCCAAAACATAAATCCTAGGATGTGTGTGTGTGGGGGGGGGGACACAGCACTAGGGGGAGTGGTGCACCCATTTTCTCAGCCTGGCTACAGGTCTGGTTGTAGGTCAAAACATCTGGAGGGCCACAAGTTGCTTTCCTCTGCGAAAGAACTCTATGGCTGAGTTCGTACCACACTTTAGGCAATGGAGGGGGAAACAGCATACTGACGGTGCGCTATTTTGGTGGCGCCGTGGCAGCACCTGCCACACGACATGCTGCCCCTTCCCTGTTGCACGGCTGAAAGTCCCAGCGTCCTTCTGGGCAACTGCGTCTCCTCCCTCCCACCTCCCTCAGTCCTCCGGCCGTATCCCAGCATGCCGGCTGTATCAGAGCAGCCAGGGGTTTTTCGGCTGTTCCGGCCAGCGAACTCTATGACCAAACGGAATAGTACATGGAGGGGGGGGGGGTTCCCTCCACACGACACTTTAAACAACGGAATTCGGGATAAACAACGTGCCAGCCTGTCGTTTTTTCTCCATTGCTTAAGTGACCCAAATAGCGTACTGTCAGTTGTGTGTGCATTGTGTGTTGCCCTCCACACGACACAATAAGCAACACAACTGACAGTTGTTCCCCCCCCCCGTTGATTATAGTGTCAACAGAACAAGGCCAGAGACTGCAGGTGGGAGATACCATTTTTTCAAAGTTACCTGCTGAATATATATATATATATATATATATATATATATATCCCTGCAGTTAGAAAGCTAGTACGATGATGGATCAGGGAATGCAAAAACTTTATTCCTTATCTTCTGGTTTACTAAACACCAGGGAGCTTTCTACATAGATAACATTCCAAAATGTGACCCTCCTACCCATTTGCTATCTTTGTCCATTCTACCAGCTCCAAACTCGGTCATTTCATTTTGCTGCATGTATAGACTCAGGCCTGAGAGCCAGCCCAAAGACAGAGAGCTCCATCACACCAGCGTTTTATCGCACATACATCCTGCCTGGTTTACCATTTTGAAACGCGATACTCACATGACATTGTGCCTGTCCTGCCATCACCTCACTGCTTCTCTCCATTTTCTGTCTTTTCCTAGAGCAGAGAAAGTGTGATTTATTGTCTAAACGCAAAATAAAAGTGCCCTTCCATTCCATGTATTGCCATCCTCCCACTATGTTGCTTTTGTTGGGGGCGGTCCTGCTGACAAAAGAGGAGGGCAGGGCGGTTCTCCAGCTTGCTGAGTCTGTCGGTCAAATGAACGGACTTGTGCTGAGCCAGTCAAATGGACTTTTGCTGCTCCAACCCCACCCTCATTGCCCGCAGAAATGGCGCCCAGCTGGTTGAACACTGAATTGGTAAAACCCATACAACAAAACCAGAGCGAGGGGGGGAAGGCAACCACATCCATCACCTGACAAGAACCAATGAACTGGAGGGAGAAAGAGAAGGGGCAGGGTGGGACGGGTGCAATAGAAGGAGAACAAACAACAGTGGCAATCGTGGAAGGGACCAGCGCTTGCTGCGCTAATGAAATGGAGGTCAAAATCGTGGGTGCATACCAGGGAAAAAAGTAGGTGGGATGGAGCCTAGAATCAGATTCTAATTCAAATACTAAGTAAGCACAGAAAAATATGCAGGCAGTTGCCACACACAACAGGGTTTATGAAAAGAGATGCGAAAACATAAAGCCACAGTTCAATGGAGGTTCTTAATTGATTAGAATGCCCACAGTTGTAGGAAATAACTGGAAGAATCAATTAAAGACTAAAGATGAGTATTGGCAAGCCCTAAACACTTCTGTAATGAAGCTGAGATGAAGAATACAAAATGAAATTAAAGAGAACCACAACATTGCTAAGCAGAAAAGGGATTTTTTTTTGCACATTTTACCATCGTTTGTTTTCCAGCTTCTCTCTGCATTCCAGAGGTTCAAGATTATTATTCTCAGTAGTAACTAAGCCCAGCGTTAAATCATGACTGCATTTAACATTGACATCACATCAAGGGTGTCTACAAGGAGTGCCTTGCATCATTTAAGACAGGAGAAAGACAATCACAGTCTCGTTGTTTTTCTCCAGAGCTGAAGGCTTGTGTGACTTGGCCTACTAGGCCTAACAGCACTCTCCCACTACCACCCACCCTACTTTTGCAATCCTGGGCAGGTAGCACAAACAGAAGGGCCATCATAAAGGGCTGGTCGGCTACATTTGGATTGGTGACTGTGATGTTCCTGCCCAGGTTCTATCCTTCTCCAGTTTCTTTCTCAGAAACTGAGAAGCTAGGCTGACCATATGAAAAGGAGGACAGGGCGCATGTAACTTTAACAGTTGTAGAGAAAAGGGAATTTCAGCCGGTATCATTTGTATGCAATTAATTCCTGGTGATATTCCCTCTTCATCACAACAGTTAAAGCTGCAGGGGCCCTGCCTTCTTTTGTATATGGTCACTCTAGTATAGTGCATGCACCTTTAACTGTTGTGATGAAGAGGGAATATCACCAGGAACTAATTGCATACAAATGACACTGACTGAAATTCCCTTTTCTCTACAACTGTTAAAGTTACAGGAGCCCTGTCCTCCTTTTCATATGGTCAGCCTATGAGAAGCAAGCCCCTCAGGAATGCCTGCTTTCATTTAGATCAGTTGTCCCCACTGACACCCAAGCTTCAGCCCTCTCTCTCTCTCTCTCTCTCTCTCTTTTTTTTTCTCTCTGGGTTTCAGAGACATTGTCAGGTTTCCCGGTCCCTCAGACAAGCACACATTCTGGCAAACTGACACGTGACATCCAAATCAGTCAGACTTCTTTATTGCAGGAATTCCCATGGCAAAAGCTTAATGGTTACACACTTCAGAAATCATATAGCTGATAGTCAGTAGGTATAGGCTCCAAGAAATTCCAGAACAGTCAAAAGCTAATCACTACTACCGTGACGAGATCCCCATCAACGTTGTTTCCCAGTTGCCATCTCCACGGTTCTGAACATAAGGTTCCAAACCCAGACAAGGGAATGGAACATTTCCTGATATGATCCCGCAGGCAATCCAAGGAGCAAATTCTTGAAAGGCCTAACGAACCACCAAAAGAGAGCGAGTCCAACCTCAGATCACACTTTGGTAACTCCAAGCAACCTGGTCAAGGCTTAAACAAAATCATGAGGAAAGGTAAACCTTCAGATGCAAAGGGTGCCATGCCACTGCCTTCACAAGGGCAACTCCTTGCCTCATGAGTCCAGGCAGAGGGGGGAAAGTCCAAGAATCATAGATCAAACCCAGTCTGCTGGCACACTGAGCTGAAGACAAACCCAGACACACAATCCACAGCAAATGAGTGTTCAAGTCTATGAAAAGCCTCGCAGTCCTTTTCATGGCAAGTTCATGTGCAGAGTCCCCCCAGAATCTCAGGTAATAATAATGGATTCAAACAGGGAGATTTTCCAGGAATGCCCTGTCTAAACAGGGTGGCACTACTCAGCCCACTGAGATGACGCTTCAATCTGGGTGATCCTTCTGTACATCCCACCCTTTCTCTATCACGTTCTCACAGACAGATTCTCTTCCAAGGCCAAGACAAGCAGGTGGTTGTAAGAAGTACAGCAACTCCCCCATCCCTGCTCTGAGAACACAGACAGAGATCAACTCACATATATTCTAACATTCCAGAGGCCAAATAGGCCCAAACCCTTCCAGACCACTTTTTTCTAATTAAATCTTAGCTACAAACAACAAGGCCCCACAGCAGTGCCCAAACCTTTCTCAGGCAGATATCCAATATGCCTTACTGGTTCCCTCAGCCCACTACAGGAGAAGTAACAAGAAACAATAATGGTAGCATAATAACTCAGTCAACATGTGAGAGTTTGTATTTTTTTAAAAAGCAAATAAAGATTTATTTAAAATATGAACATATAATCAACGTTTGGTCCCCAACTACTCTGTTACTTCTAAAATACTATACTAGATGGTGCTTCTTCAATGCATAAATTCTATCCACCTGACTATCAGATCCCTTTATATACGTAGAATCCTCACACACACAAGCCCCTTCCAAAGGGTGACCATATTTTGGAAACAAAAAAGGAGGACAACATGGCCACCACAAGGGGGCGTGCCCACCAACATGGCCAGTCCCCAAGGGGGCGTGCCCATCCAAACATGGCATTGGTCATATGTCTGATTTCACAGCACACAATTAAGACAAACCTGTTCTACATAACATCTTAATGTTAAAATCACTGAAATAAAGAACAGTGTATCTGAAATTGACTTCACTGAATTTGTAGCTTTTGCTGTACTTTAAGGCTTTTGCTATACTCTGTGTGATACAGTCTCCCTTTCTCTCAAATATCTTTTCTGACTGCAACTCCTTCACTGGATGACAATAGTCTCACCTTTCTTGACATTCAACACTCTTTTCCCATCACCTGGAACAAACTGGACCAAAGGCTTGTTGAAATCACTTCTCACTAGCATCTCTTAGCTTGTTTCAACTTCTCGTTTATCAGTGAGAAACTAATCTAAAAATGAGTCATTATATCTCTGGTTCATTAGCCATGTAAACAAGCCCATGGTCAGTAGCAATTCAAAGAAAGGTCAGAACAGATGCCCATTATCACAATGCTAGAGAAGGCTCTTTCCCTCCTTTTATCCAAATATCTCCTGAATTTGTACTGCCTCTGTGTGCAGAGAACACAAATCCCAATCAGGGACTAAGGAAAACTGCCCAAAGAAACCTCAGAAATAAGTCTCATTTATTTCAATAAAGCGTACTCCCAGATAAATGAATATAGGATTGCAGCCTCTTCACTTCTACTCTAGCAAACGCAAGCCCTTCCTGTCAAGGAGAACTATGCACTCACCAGAACCTGGCATTGTGGATCATGCAACCAACAGGTGCCCTCCAGAAAAATGCTTTCAGATCCTAGGAAATCCAGACACATTCAAACAAGTCAAGCCAAGCTATGCTGTGCTGTGCTGGGACAGAACAATTCTGGGACAAGACAATACTTTGCAATCGACTAGACATAACATTCGTAAACAAAAAAAAGAAAAACACAACTAACTCATTGATATAACAATACCTAATCACAAAAATGTTGCAGAAAAGGAAGAGGAAAAGAAAGAAAAATATACACCACAGGCTATGAAAATTAAATAACTGTGGCAGGAGGGAAAAGGTACAATTATTCCGTTAGTCACAGCAGTCACTAGCATCATATATATATATATATATATATATGCATCATATATATATATATATATATATGCATCATCATATATATATATATATATATATATATAGAAAACCTTCAGAAACTAGGCCTACCAAAACACATCCACACCAACATCCAGAAAGCAGTCATACTTAAAACATGCTCAAGTCAGGAAATTTCTGAATCAGTAAAAGACAGCATGACTTGGCAAAGCCAGTCATGTTCACCTAGAAAAACCACCAAGAAAAGAGACCGGATACAAAAGAAGGGAAGGCTCCTGCAGCTTTACCTGTTGTGATGATGATGGAATGTCACCATTTGCTGCATGCATACAAATGACACCAGCTGAAATTCACTTTTCTATACAACTGTTAAAGATACAGGAGCCCTGTCCTCCTTTCCATATGGTCATCCTTCAGTCCTAAGGGGTTTGACAGGCAAGTTGTATAAGGTTTTGATGCACTTGATGCCAACTATAGCCACCTGAACTTTTAGAAGTTTTTGCAATATTAATGGAGGCACAGCCATGCCTCCATTGTTAAGGGCCGTCAGTAAAAAACCCATTCCGACATGTTAAAGTGATAATGGGGGGGGGGGGTATTCTAACAGCCATAAAATCGAAAATGTTTCACCAATCTTTCTGAAATTTACAGGTGCCAGAAAGAAATGTTTGTTTTACATTACCTGAAAATTTCAAGAAGATTGGTGAAAGATTGAGGGAAGGAGAGCAGTTTAAGGAAGAAAAGGGACACAAGCCTGTCTCCCTGCTTTGGTCAAATGATTTTGGGTTTGCAAGATTTGTGCTCACGATTTGCATAATTTCTAAAGCCTTATTAATTAATCCAGTGGTGGGGTCTTCTTCCTCCTTGACTGTAGTTGATGGAAAGCTTTTCAGTTTTTTTAAATTCCCTTCGGTTGACTTTTAAGGACTATTTTTACCTCTCATTCAAGTCAATGAGGAGGCCATCTTCCCTCATAGCGCGAAGCACACTCAGTAGCGTTGCTCTCCCCCCTCCCTCCTGCCTTAGGATGTTGAGGGTGGGTGGGTGAAATGGCCGCTGCCTCTATAGCTCAGACCTTTTGAGTGAAGAAGAAGAGTTTCTCTTTTCTTCTGGAACATGCTTTCCTTTGGCTCTGAGAGTAATTTGGGCTATCTTCATAAGGCCAGTTTGCTATTTTGCTCCCTGGTGAAGCAGGGTGTGGTTCCTCTGGATCCATGGTAACCTGATCTTCAGATCTCTCCTGGGAATAGGTGGCTATACATTGCTTTCTATCCATCCCTACCCCAAACACACACAGTGGGCTCCTTCCCTCTTTTCTAAGAGTTTGGTCCACACTGCTATAAAATTGAAAGCTTCAAACACTTCATTTAATTAGTTTGGGCAGGTGTAAATTTTAAGTAAAATGTTGAAACCTTTCAAAGTGCTTCTGGGCCTACAGCGTTGGTTTTGGCCTAGTCACCCTGTGTTTCTAATAAGGTTTAGAAACAGTTGAGCTGTCCTGTATTTTGCATAGTGTACACATGCATTTTCTTTCTAATCCTTGCAGTCTACACTGGCTCCCTCCTGGATGTGTTTTTGGAGGCAGACAACCCCTTTTTTGTTCCAGCAGGCCTTTGGCAAATAATTTGGACTTCTGTCTATACCTTTGACTTTTAAATTGTTATGTATTTTAAATGTTTTAAACACTTTAATATTGAAAAGTATTTAATTACATTTTTAACTTTTGTATATTTCTATTTATAGGTTTTAGCTGCATATGTTTTAGTTTTGGGCTGCCCTGAGGCCCATCATTGGGCAAAAGGCAGGATACTACTACTACTAATAATAATAATAGTAATGTTTCAGATTTCACTTCTGCATCTGATGTTCTTTTGCATTTACTTTTCTTTATAAGCCATTCATATCTTAAGACTTCTTGTGTGGCATGTTTTCATTGGTTTAACAAGTTAAAAGGGGTATTCACTGTTTTCATGCTTATGTTATAAAATCTATTTTCAACAGGCTTAGTAACTTCAAGAGTAACAGAGTTGGGGAAAATCCTCAATCTCTTTGCTATCAGAGGCACTGAGTAAGGGACCCCTGGAGATAATTTAGACTGACCCAAACCATAACACTATTCCTCCTTCTGAAGAGATCTGGACCACAGACTACTAAAGACAAACAAAGTAGCAGGCCATAATAACAGTTCTCATGTGGCCATTTGCCTTATGAGGCAGGTGCTCTGCAGGCTACCAGATGGAGGGACTAACAGGCCATAAAGTTGCCTGGCTGGGTCTGCCAGAAATCCAGCCTCAACACTCCTGGAAGGTCCATGTTCTATAGCACCTGCTGTCATATGAACTTGAGGGAATCCCACCCTCCACCCCTGGGTTTAATTTACTGGCTTCCCCTGGCTGGACCTTGCAGGAAACTATAGGGACAGACAGAGCAGGCATTCAAAGCACACACAGAATGCTGAGACTGGCAAATCTAAAAGCAAGTATGTTGCTTTTCAAGAACCAAGGAAATTCAATGGGTCTTACTTTTGAGTAAATATCTAGGGATGGAAATGCAGCCTGTGCAAGAACTGAGTAGGGTGACCATATTTGGGAAACCAAAAAAGAGGACACCTAGTGGGGGGGGCAGGAAAATGGCTTTCTGGGGCCATCTTAAAGTCCCCAATTGGAGCGGAGGAGGGGAAAGCACATCATTCTCACTCTCACCCCCACCCCACCACTCCAATCAGGCCCTTTTCTATAATGTCTGGGAATGACATGTTTTCCCCTTTTAAGGCCTTTATTGGAGCAGTGGGAGAGAATGACACACCTCCAGAAAGCATGTCATTCCCCCCTGCCACGCTAATGGTGGCCTTAAAGGGGACAGTGTGTAATTCCAGGTCATTATAGACTATTGCATAAAATCCCCCCTGACACCGAGAATAGAACAAAACCCAGGAGAAATCTGGGGAAATCCTGACAGTTTTTTATTTTTATTTATTATTGCATTTATATCCCACCTTTTTTCCTCCAAAAAACACAAGGCGGCATACATAATCCTCCTCCTCTCCATTTTATCCTCACAACAGCAACCCTGCGAGGAGGGTTGGGCTGAGAGTCTGCAACTGGCCCAAAGTCACCCAATGGGTTTCCATGGCTAAGTGGGGAGTAGAACCCCGATCTCCCAGCTCCCAGTCCAATACCTTAGGCACTACGCCACACCCTAATGGTCACCCTAGAATTGAACTATGCCAAGTTGGAAGCAGAATGGTTCGTGCCTTGCTTTTTAGGATTTAAAAAAAGAGTTTAACTTCAAAAAAAATCCTAAAATTCAAGGCATGAACCAATCTGCTTTCAACTGGGCATGGCCAAAGCCTTACTTAAGAGGTACCATGGTGCCAAGTGTCATCTCTTCATCTTTACTTTCTTTTTCTTTTAATGTACTGCTCAAGACCCTAGACCCCAAAGAGGAGTGTTGGGTTTGAAGTTTTAAAAATTCCTAAAACTCAAGGCATAAACAGATCTGCTTCCAACTTAGCATGGCTCAATCCCTACTTAAGAGCTACCATGCTGTCAAGTTTCATCCCCTTACCTTTAAAAATGATGGAATTGTAAGCATTTTAGTTAATTAAAAAAATTAAATTGAAGTTTTAAAAATTTCTAAAAATCAAGGGATGAACGGATCTGCTTCATACTTGGCATAGCTATATCCCTACTTAAGAGCTACCATGGTGCCAGGTTTCATCTCTTTATCTTTACAAATGATGGAGATGCAAGCATTTTGGTTGATTTATTCATTTTAAAAGTGAGTTCAACACACAACACTAGCTTTGATTTTATGTTGAATATCAAGATGGTGTAACATCCTGGCTGACGCTGGCTTGGTTGTCAACTGTATAATATCCAGTCATCCATTACACAAAGCCTTGAAATTCATTAAACAAAAAACCTACAGTTTACAAAAACAATGTTAAGGCTCTACAGATTCCAACCAAGTACCAAAAAGCAGGGAAATTGGGAGTTAAGGCTCACAAGCCTTAATGCCACATCATCCCTAAGAAGGCAGAAAGTGCAAGTGAAATTCTCATTCTCCCAAAGCAGATAAACCATGAGGACAGGATGGAGAATATGATATGCAGAGGTGACTGTGGGGTTGTGGAAAACTGATCACGAACAACTTAGGCCCACCTACTTCTCTCAGATTTTTTTAATGAGCAATTCATCTCCAGGTTCCTTCTTCCAGTCTGTGGCAGCTATTGACTTCCCTTCTCTTCTTTTTCTTGGGCCATGTCTGCGCCTGCCAGATATTCCAGGGTCATCTCTAGGTCATCCCTGTGCATCCATATGATGCACAGGGGATCCTGGGACCAACCGGGGATGACCTAGAGATGGCCCTGGGATAACTAAAACTGGGGATATCCCAGTTTTTCCGGGGTCCCAGGACAATCCCGAAGACCACGCTGGTGTGGCATGGCCTTCCGTGTCCTCAAACGGGCATGGAGCTGCATAGGATGGCTCTATACCCATGGGGGTGGGGGCAGCAATTTCACCATCCCTGGGATGGTGGGGGATTGGGCATGGGGTTTGGCGGGGGGCTCATTACCTTTTTTGCCACACACAACTCCTCTTTAAAAAAAATGGCGCCCGCGATTTCCCTCTTCCCTTCCGGGATGTCACGCAGCTGTATAGTTGCTGGGGGAGGATCGCGGAAGCAGGCAAGTCCGCGATCCTCCCCCCTCCCTCCCTCTACACCCATAGGTGTAGATGAGCCCTTGGTCTCTCTTCTCTGCATTGGCTTTTCTTTTTACTTCTCCTGTCTTACTCTAATCCCACTTCCTTTTGTTTCTCTCCTCACTGAGCTGTTCTGAACTTTCCTCTTCGATCTTGACTTTCTCTTCAGTTTCTTCTGTCCTTCCTCTGTCCTTCCTCTGTCCACCCTCCTTCTTAGCCACTGCATGTTAGCTACTGTATGTGGCTAGCTTCTTGCAGCTCCACTCTTCCACCCTTGCAGCCTCAGTTGACTTGTGATCCTCCTGTGTTCTATGACATTAGTAGTGCCGTGGTTCACAACCATGTCATATTGGTGCCATTGTCATGATGAGATGGGACCAGAGAATGGACTCACTGAGCCTTGACACCAGCCAAGAGAGAGAGGAACAATGAGGATGTACATCATGGGTAATTAATTATGATTCTTTTTACCAACTTCAGCTCTCTGGAAAAACTATTGTCTCTGACCACAGCTGAGACTACTGGTCCATGAGGACATGAAATTATCCAGTGTAATACAGCTTGAAAATTAGCACATTTCCTATACAACAGTTTGTTAAAGTCAATGCAATTGTTAAAATTAAGTGAGTAGTGGATTGGTCCCACCCCACTCTCCCAAGCATACTCCATATATTGCAGCAAGCTTGCTCTAAGTCATTGTAAATGCTTGAACCATCTTGCAGCAAACCTTAATGAACCCCTTATGAATTTCATAAGGGATTGACTGATATTTTTAACTCAGGTAGAGGCTTGGATGAAATGGAAACAAGCTGATCAGAGACCCAAGAGTATGCACATACTAATCTCATTGTGTTATAGATAGCTATAGAGGAAATTTGAACGTTTAGTGTGGAAAATAGGCTCTCTGTATGAATTGAGGATTAAGTCTTGTTGTTTTTAAAGAATATATATATATATATATATATATATAGGTTGTGTGTATCTTTGTATAGCTTCAGCTGTGATTATACAAACTTATAATCTTTATATAAAGTTGCTTTGCATCTCCCACAGATTCACCCATTCACTGAAGGAAGTATCCAAATTATCCTCCTATGATACACAAAGCCTAGAATTTGAAATGCACATAGTCCAACAAATGCTGATTACTGCCTTTGGTAAATGAGAGAACTTCATTCTTCTTCCCATTATTTATCAGCAAACCAGCAAAACATGTGAGCCATCAAGCCAAATGTAGCTCATCAGCCATGTAGTGTGGCTCACCAGGGGCTCAATAAACTTCCTGCTTTTGCTGCCTTCCTGGGGCAGTAATAACACAGAGTTACCAAGCACTGAGCAGGTCACAATTCATGGATTGTATTTGGCTTGGTAGGTCATAAGTTGTTCCAACCTGGTTATCAATAAAGGGCAATATTAAGCATGGTACAGGGCAAATGTTGAAAACAAGCATTCTGTTCATTAACCGATGAAAAGAAACACCAGGCTTCAATATATTTCACTCAAGTGCACACACACACACCTATTAGTAAATATATGTTTTTACCAAGAAAATAGAAAATATCCAAAAACTGTGAACAAAATAATAGCTTTTCTTGAATATATGGTGCTTTTATTTAACAGCATTAAAATAATTCTCAGTGGTGCTGAAGGATGTTGAACTCCAAATCTGAGAATCATTTGGGGACTTCTCTGACATCTTCTTATGCACCCAAGGCCCTCTTTTTTCACCCTAATTTTTGATGGATCTATATTTGATGGCTGTAACATCAAGTAATGACTTGCCTGTGTAACTCAAAGATAAAACACCCCAGAAAAACTTCTACATTATCTGATGTTAACCCAGACATTATCAGCTGCATCCAATGGTGGTTTAGCCTTAACCAAAGGTGTGTTTTAGCTTTAGGGCACCCGATTTTAGCTGATCTCTCCTACCTACTGCCTTATCCTTTTCTCTTCTGGAAGGCAGCCCAACCCTCAGAGAGAGTGTAACCCTCCTCATAATGGTTGTTGTGAGCTGCTTGTTGGAAGGAAGGAAGGAAGGAAGGAAGGAAGGAAGGAAGAGTGAATCTTCTCTCACAGCAAAACTGTGCTCAAAAATAGATCACCTATGGCAGGTAATGAAGTGGTACAGGAGCACCTAAGCACTCTAAATGAATTCAAGTCTTCAGGGCCAGATAAATGACACCCTAAAGTACAAAAAGAACTTGAAGATGTAATCTCAGAGCCTCTGTCTATAATTTTTGAAAATCATTGGAGAATGGGTAAACAGCTGTGAGGCTGAAGGCATGTCGTTGTCCATTTCTTCAAAATGGAGGGAGGGAGGGTTGTCCAGGCACTACCAACAGGTCATCAAGCATGACTATGACACCTTGGAAAGTTCTAGAATAGATCACTAAGCAAGCATTTCAAAAAGATTACAAAGAGCCAGTATGGGTTTCTCAAGAACAACTCATACCAACCAACACCTTTTTTTTGAAAGCTAGGTAGATCAGGTGGATGCTGTGAATGTAGTATGTCTTGATTTCAGCAATGCTTTCAGTCAAGTTCCCTCTGATTTTCTTGTTGGCAAGCTGGTAAAATGTGGGCTAGATGATGATACTGTTAGGTGGATTTGGAGCTGATTGACGGACTCCAAACCTGGAAAGACCTTTTGGACACCATAGTTTAAGAAAGACACCAACAAACTGAACCATGTCCAGAAGAAGGCAATAAAGGTGGCGAGGTGCCTAGAAACCAAATCCTATAAAGAAAGATTGAAGTGACTGAGTATGTTTAGTATGGATAAGAGAAGATTATGAGGCAATGTGATAGCCATCTTCAAATATTTGAAGAGCTATAATTTAGAAAATGGAGCCAGTTTGACTTCTGTTGCTCCAGAGGATAGGAAGAACCAGAAGAAGATGAGCATCCAAAGCAGGTCACAAAGGAGAGAAACACATTCTTAGGATTCAAAATAGATTTATTAATAAGAAGTCTGATGCGTTTTGGCCTGCCCTTTATTTCAGTTGCCATTAGGATGCAGGCTCTTTGATGGAAGAAATACAGGATGCAACTCTTTGATACAGGATGCAAGCTCTTTGATGGAAGAAATTCTGCAGTTACTTCCTTCTACCCCCTGAAGAAGACCTTAAATTAAAGGACAGGCCAAAATGCATCAAGCTTCTTGTCAATAAATCTATTTTGCATCCTGAGAATGTATTTATTTCCTTGGTGACCAGCTCCAGGGGATAAGGCCCAAATCTATGGATTCAAATTACAAGCAAGGGGATTTCTACTAAACATTGTAAAAATAATTTCCTGATGCTCCAAAGTATTCAAGAGGTGAACAGATTGGCTCAGAAAGTGGTGATCTCTCTTTTCTAAAAAGGTTTTTAAGCAGAGACTGGGTGACCACCTGCCAGAGATGCCGCAGCAGTGGATTTCCTGCATTGGCAAGGATTGGACTAGATGACCTTCCGACTCTGTAATTCTATACATGACAAGGACCCAAATCCAAAACCTTAGAGTTTATTGATCACTTGTTTGGGTTTTACTTTATAGCAGCCACAGGGACATATGGTTTCATCGGAACAATGGAACTGACGAGCAGTTACACCCACCCACCCACCCCTACACTATTTTCGTATCAAAGCTGCCATTTGACCACAGTAGGAAGAAGATGGACAGTTCTATGGTGCCCATAGGCGTGCGCAGCACAACACATTAGGGTGTGCGCCCAGGATTTTTTTTTTAAACAAAGGTGAACATTTATTGAATACTCAATCAAAAAGGACATTATTTTTATTCATTTATTTATTAAACACTGTAGACACCGATGCCCTGCTCTGCGTTCAGCTTGCCTGACCATGGGAGGGCCGTTGCGGGTGAAGGGAGGGGAATGAAGAGATGCTCCTCAAGCCCCAGCTGGTGGGGCTTTGTAGGGACACTGGCTGGAGGAGGGGCTTATGAGGGAATATGAGTCTTCGGGGGGCCTCCTCCTGGCCTCTTTGAAGTGCAGCTCCCAGCAGAAAGTCTCCCTTTTTGCTCCTGCTACATCTGGATCCCCCTCTGGATCACTACGCAATGGCCCCTTCAATTCGGTGCTTATTGCTTGGGACATTAGGGTGTGCACACCTGGCACACCCCTTGCGCACACCTATGATAGTGCCTGCATTCCATTCACCCAACCCAGCATCAACCAGGGTAGGATCAATTTACATCCAGAAACAGGTTAAGCACATCCTTCCCAAGTTCTGCCAATCTAGTAAAAATCACACCTGATTGTAGCTGTTTAAACAATCAAACTACCTCCTATCAAGAGATAAGATCATGGATCTCCTTTATCTCATCAGCTTCGGCCAGTAAAGCAGGCCACTAAATAGGCATATTTAGAAGACTGAAGTTTTCATTTTAAATCAAAGCCCCCCCCCCCCAACCCATGATACTGGCTTCTTTCCTACACTATTAGCATTGCCATTAGGCAAAACAGAATGGAAGTTCAATTTCATTCTCCTTCTTAAACAGTTTTCAAGAACATTAACTTATACAGTAGGGCGACCAGATAAAATCCAGGTCAGGGCTCCTGTAACTTTAACAGTTGTAGAGAAAAGGGAATTTCAGCCAGTGTCATTTGTATGCAATTAGTTCCTGGTGAAATTCCCTCTTCATCACAACAGTTAAAGTTGCAGGGGCCCTGCCTTCTTTTGTATATGGTCACTCTAGTATAGTGCCTGCAACTTTAACTGTTGTGATGAAGAGGGAATTTCAGCAGGAACTAATTGCATACAAATGACACTGGCTGAAATTCCCTTTTCTCTACAACTGTTAAAGTTACAGGAGCCCTGTCCTCCTTTTCATATGGTCAGCCTAGGAACCAAGGCAGGAATCAGAGCTAAGCAAAACACAGAAACATAATGGGGCCAGGAATGACTTGTTTCCTAGGGAAAGTCCTAGCCTTTATAGCCCATCCTATACAGAAAGGCCCAATAGGCTAGATAGTAGGAGGGTGTCATGGAAGACTTAAAGTACACAACAGTGAGGAAGTTAGACAACAATTTTATTGGGAGGGTTCGGGCAACACTTTAGGCAATTGAGGGTGGGAATAGCCAACTCACAGTGCGTTATTTCACTGGTACTCCCCACATGACATGTTGCCCCTCTCCCCATCGCGCGGCTGAAACTCCAGTCATCCTTCCAGTAGTCCGTTGCTCCTTCCTCCTTCCTCCTTCCTCCTAGGTAGGCTGACCATATGAAAAGGAGGTCAGGGCTCATGTCACTTTAACAGTTATAGAGAAAAGGGAATTACAGCCTGTGTCATTTGTATGTAATTAGTTCCTGGTGAAATTCCATCTTCATCACAACAGTTAAAGTTGCAGGCACTATACTGGAGTGACCATATACAAAAGAAGGCAGGGCCCCTGCAACTTTAACTGTTGTGATGAAGAGGGAATTTCACCAGGAACTAATTGCATACAAATGACACTGGCTGAAATTCCCTTTTCTCTACAACTGTTAAAGTGACATGAGCCCTGTCCTCCTTTTCATATGGTCAGCCTACTCCTAGGGCTATCCCATCAGCCAGTGCAAGTTCTGCTGGCTGTAGAGGAGTGGCCAGGGTGCTTTCAGCTGTTCTTGCCAGAGGGCTCTATGTCCTTCTGAAATAACGCATGCAAGATGGGAAAATCAGTAACAGAGCCCACTACACGACATAATAACCAGCAGCTTTCCGGATATGCAATGGAGCAGCCCGTTGTTTTTCTCCACTGCTTTAGTCCAGCAATTAGCACATTGTGAGTTGTTTGTCCCCCTCCAGATGACACAATAAGTAACACAATGGATGACTGACTCTTTACACCCCTCCCCATTGCTTAGCGTGTCATCCGAACTCAGCCATTGTCTCTTTTAAACAAGAACAGAACAGTAACAGAAAACTCCTGACTCTACAATTAAAACCAGTGCCCCCTCGAGGTGTGAACTGCAGTTGCTTGGTGTCCTCAGATAAGAGCACACACAAAAGAAGCGGTAGGTCTCTTGTACCCAAAAATCAGAATCAAAAGGCCAGCTACAAACGATTAAAAGGCCACTCACCATTTTTGTCTGTTGATTGAAAAAAAAAAAGTTTGCTTGATAGATAACAAAAATCCACTTCCTTCAAGGTGGCTTACTTTTTGGCAACAAGCCACCTTGACAACCCATGGCTTGTTCTAAGGATTGTTCAATCCATGATGGGTTGTCATGTCATCCGAACCCAGGAGAGCAATTTCATTGCGGGTTGCGGGGATAAACTACAGAACTGTTTGGCAAGCATGGCACCCACCACCACCGCGCTTCATGAACTTGCCCTTGCTAACACCAGTGACAGCCCCTCTGCCACAGTCCAAATAGCACTTTGAAGCTACCAGCACTGGTTCACCACCATTTTTTATTTTGGTCTCACAAAATTGTGCCATTGTTATTGGGGGGGGGGGGGTTTGTGGGGGTGTTAATTGTTATTATTACTATAATTACTTTGCCAGTCTTTCTCAAGTGCACAAGTGCACTCTTAGGGCTGTCCAATATTCCCTGACAGTTCTAAAAAAAACCAAAAACCCTGTGAAGGCAGCTGCTCCATTAACTGCAGGATTAACTGCTCCATTACTGCAGGCACACAAATTTCCCCTCCATTTATTTCCCAGCCATTAAATTTAAACAAAATTCCCCACCATTTCCTTCCCAGACATTAAATTTGTATATATTTCTCAGTCCCAAAGAATGCATAAATTTTCCTGACATTCTTTAAAAAGAAAAAAAAGATGGTGGCAGAACAGGACAGAGCAAATAGGGCACAAGTACCAAAGTACTTACACAAATACATCCATGGGGTCCCATTCACTCCATCCCATGCAGCCACCTTCCCGGGATTTTTTTTTTTTTTTTTAGAACTCTCAGGGAACCACATGAACTGCAGCAGTAAGTGCTCAAAAAGGGAGCCACAAAATGTGGGGGAGTTATGATCTCACCTTTCCAGAGTAGCTGGAGATTCGGGGCTGTGTTGAAAAGGTGGGGACACTGAGAAATGTTAGTCCAACACTTAAAAGCAGCAGGATCATATTCCCAAGGGGGCAATATTGTCCCTGCCTTTTTGGCGCTTTTTTTTTTTTGTTGCTTTTCAAGGTCCCTGGCAAGTGAGCACAAAGTAGCCTATATGCAGTCCTGCCTTGTCAGTTTCCACGTATGTTAACTACTCCACTTCACCTCTCCCTTTGACAACTGAAACACACAAAGAAATTGACCAAGCAAGACTACACACATCAGATGGCCCTAAGAGTGCCCCTGTGCACTTGCAAAAGACTGACAATTTTTTTAAAAAAAAAATTATGAACACAACTGTGTGATTTTGTGGGCTGAAAAAATAAAATAAAAAATATGACACCCCTCAACTGTGAATTTTTGAGGTAAGGAGAGGGGCGAACAAGCCATAGTGAGCCCAATCGTCAGTCGTGTCGTGTGCACCATGGATTTTTTGCAACTAGTGGGCATTGCATAGTTATTATCAGGGTGTCTTAGCGTAATGTGCAAACATGACCAGTTTGTTCCTGATCTGTGTCAATTTCACATGTATTCAATTGCAAATCCATTCTGTCCAATTTCCACATCTATTTGCAAGAAATTTTTTTTGAAGCATAGAAAAGGCACCTATTTTTTCCCCTAACATACTCATTTTTTATTTATTTCCCCTAATGCACACATTTTTGTACACAACATTCAGTAACATATCACAATTTCTGACCTGAGAATGGCATTGCAAAATTTGGAGAAGGATACAGACGGAAAGATAACTGTGTTCTGATCTGCACACCAGTCTGGAAGTGCCAATTATATTGGTTCAATTAAACATGCAGATCAGTTGAATTTCTCCCCATCCTTACGCAGATGAGAGCATTCAGGAGTCTCTTGACTGGTTTGTTAGATAGCAGAACTGTAGATTCCAGTTCATTTTTTCCCTCAGGATACTTTGGACTGGACCCTAGGCCAGCTTGGGGAATGTGGCATCTCTATGTCAGGCTCCTATAGACCGCAATTGTTTTGGCCTCTTCCAGCTCAGTCTCACTTATCTAAAGTGTCTGGGGAAATCTGGCTGAATCCAGACTTAATTGAATTTAGGTGCCATTGCACCCATGAGGCGTTAGTCATGACTACTTAAGAGCCATTGGTTGTCCATGAGAATGGCCTACCAATGACAGCAACTGATGTTGTATGTCCTATTGTCTTCTGCATTTGAAGAGAGCTTTAGGGCCTGAATACATCCCAGCCTGAGATCATGAAGCTTCCATTTCAGGTCCAGGAGCTGGTGGCTCAAGTTCTGGTGGGACAGAGATTCCATTTTGGGTTTTTGTTACAACCAGCCAAAAGTCAAAAGGAACTATCCAAGCTGCTGAACCCATTTTGCGGATAGGGAGCATCCCCTTGCATAGTTCATTTAGATGTCTGGCTGGCTGTAACCAAAACCAAACATGGGATCTCCGCCCCATTGGAAATGGAGCCACCAGCCTCACTTGTTCAGGTATTCTAACAATGATGTGGGGCTGCACTGAATATATAGCACTTTAGATTACTCATAGCTCTTTCTTTCTCTGGGAGTAGACAAACATACGAAGGATGTGCTTTTTAGTAACTAAAACAAAAAAAACCTCAATTACATTTCATTTTGTTTTCAATCTTTGACTCAGCTGGATGGCTAGAATTTCTGCTTGTTGAATGAACTGCAATATAAAACTCAGCACATAGCTTCTGCCCCCCTCCCCACACTATGATAAAACTTTCCTCTTTTTTTCTTCTTTATTTACTGAAATGCCTAAACAGCCCACTGTTCAGGGTGAGGACGAGGTCTCTCCAAGTTCAACAGGAATTGATCTCTAATTCACTAAAACTTTCCATGTGAGTGCCAAATTGTATGTCTTTACAGATGTATTACTTATTTGCCAATTTCCATTAAGGAATAAGTAGCAGACAAAAAATTCTAACCAAATGAAAGACGATCAGAAAGAAACACCCTAGTAAGAACTAAGAAAATACGTACCAGCCAGATATCTAAAAGGGGAGGAAGATGCATTATTGGCAAAACATATCAAGAGTGATCATGGAAATGCTTCTGGCTTTATTCTGTTTTCTTTCCACCTTGTATTTTTGTGTTTTGTAGTTTTATGGAAATGATGCTGGTTTTATTCTAATGTTGGTTTTATTTTCATGTATTTTCGAATTATATGGTTGTTGGGTGTTTTTTTTTTTAAAAAAAGAATACTTATCAACTGCTCAGGATCCTTTTGAATTGTTTGGTACATAAATATTGCAAATAAAGAAAAAAAAAGAATTAATATAATCATTGAAAACTCATTGCAGCCTTGCCAAATTTGATTCTTTCCATGTCTCTTTAGCAACACAGCTATATTTACATATCCAGCAGATAATTCTTAAAGAACATGGGATAGAACTTCCTAACATGGCTCCTCTAGGTGTTTGAAGAGTCATTCAGATCCTGGGAATTGGCTACAAAATGGTGGGGAATGGGTGTAGGCTTGTTGAGCGTGTGTTCCACCGCTGGATATTAGAAGTAAGTTGTAGCATGTATTCACAGTTTATTAGATTTTCATGATCCTTCCATCTAAATGGGGTTTTGAGAAAACATTGGACATGATGAACATATCAAGAAGTATTATACTGAGTTGGGGGGTGATGACTGTCTAGACGTGTTAAAAGCCCTGACATGGCTGCATGGTGGCACTGTGCTGGTTATACGACACAACAGCCTCCTTGAAGTCACCGCAGGCCTTTCCTGCGAAGCTCGGCATTTAAAAAGTCAGGGACTTTTTAACCCACTGAGTGTGGGTTAGCATGCCATGTGAATGACCCCATTGTGTACCACAACTTTTGTTGAGCAATGTTTATATGATCGATATGTTGTTCATGTAACATGATCCAGTTCCTTCTAATACAATGCAATGAAATTATTAAATGATCAGATTGTTCCATTCCCACAACGCGCAGGATTTTGTCTTCAGCACATAACTTCATCCACACATTAGGAACATAGGAAGCCATCTTATACCAAGTATACGTATTGTCAACTCTGATCGGCAGCAGCTTTCCAGCGGTTTCAGGCAGGATTATTTTCCATCCCTACCTGGAGAAGCCAGAAATTGAGCCTGGCATCTTCTGCATGCCATGCCATATACAGGTGCCTAGCACCCAACCACCCAAAATACAATTAGGACCCCCAAAAATGATAAATCTAACAGTATTTGTAATTATATTCATCAGTGCATAACTGAACTCACATTATTATAGTTCATTAATTGCACATAAGTGTTCATAATCCAATTCACAGGAGTTTTAAAACACACTGTTCACATTTAAACTTGTTAGCACTTAATACATCAAAGTAATCATCTAATCACAGTGTTTTTATTTATGCACACACATGATATATTAGTTCAACCAAATGTTTTAAAGCATGGTCCACATACAGAGTGACACTCATAAACACATTACAGTTCAGTAGTATATAGTAATTCGGTTCCAATGTGTGTCCTCTGTGTAATACTTCAGCATATAATATCTTTACAGGACTCTGGTATTCAACCTGTTTCATTAAACTTCGTCAGAATATGCTGTAATAAAACATGATGAATGACATTATAGCAGCCAAAATTCACACACCTTTGATAACTCATATACATTCTTAGTAAACAGAATCAAACTTCCCACCTTAATTCAAGAACAATTGCCATCATTTTGTAAAAGGGGACAAAGCCTCCTAGTAGGATCTAGAGAGAACGTATTAAAATATTAAAATACCACAATCAACAGCACTTCACGTAGTATGCTCCAAAAATGTGTGAGCCCTACTAGTTCTAAGAAGTAGCTTTCATTTCAAAGATGCTGATCACAGCTGTAAAGTGATTCCCATTGAAGAGCATTTTTATTCACAAGCTAATTAGCCTAATTGAAGAGCATTGTCATTCACCAATTGAGTAGCCTAAACTAAAAAAGCTGTTAAGTCAAATTGTGTATTCAAACCTTTAAGATGCATAGTTTGAAAATGAAATATCCACTTTGCCTCTTTTTTCAAAAGTATGGAATCCAAATCGTACTGGTGATACTTACTAGTATCACTGCCTCCTTTTTGTGGATAGATCTTCTGCATGCCAGGCAGGAGCTCTACCACTGAGCCACAGTCCCTCCCAACAAGGAGGATCTGGTATGATTTCTGAACATGAATTACTTTTGTAAGTACTAGTGGCAGTAGTAGTGTGCTATCTATGAACATAAAGCTATACACCAAAACAAAACACTGCCCTCTAGGGGCTTACAATCTACAGGAACCTTCCCTATCCTCATTGGTCATGGAATTTGGTCATGGAATCCTCATTGGTCATGGAGATAATGGAATTTGTAGTCCAATATATGCGGAAGGCAGTAGGTTGGGAAAGACTGGTCTAAAGTTTGACCATGAGGAGTTGGACAGTGTTGGACAGTGTTAGGCCCCCTCTAGAAGATCGATTTAAGCCTCCTTCAAGTCGCTTTAACGGTTTTACCTCTAAATGAATGATGCAGTCGATTTTTATCCTCGTTAATCCACATTTTAGAATTCGCATTTAAAAGCGACTTTTCCATTTCTTCAGAAGTTACAGCACCTTATCTTCATGTAAACAACTTCTGAGCATTCGCATGAACGGTGATAGAGGGTTTACTTTGGTGGTGACCTCCCCACCCCACCCCACCAATGATGATTCCTCCGCTCAGCATTGTTAACAGAGCAAGACTCCTGGGGCAGTGCTGCCAGGGAGTAGAGACGAGCTGCTGCTGCTGGCAGGCAGCAAAGGCTCTCTTTCTGGGCTGCTTCCCTGCTCCATGGGTGACAGCCGCAGATCGAAACGAGGGCCGCAGCTCCTCGCCAGAGGAGGAGGAGGCGGGAGCAGCAGCTGAGCCCAGTCAAAGGCGGTGGATGGGTGCGCCTCTGCCACTGTTTCTTGTGCATGGTAGCGGAAGAGCTCCGCCCACTACCTGAGATGAGAGGATCTGCCTGCCTCGGGCTGCACTTCCCGGGAGCAACTGGAAGCAAGACGTGCAGGACCTCATGGACCCTTCCTGAGCTGGAAGGAGAATTCGTATTTAGCAAAAAAGCCAGCACAGATGTAAATTCGAATGTAGGTTGATGCGGCATATTCGGAGAATCAGGCATCAAACCAACATCTTCTAGAGGGGGCCTTATTCCGCCATGTACAGTGATAGTGCTAGTAATTTTATTTTATTTTATTTTGCTATTGGGAAAAAATTGCAACAGCACATACCATTTCGTTAAGTTTTATACCAAACTCCCTAGCCACCACCGAGTTGAGAAGGCTTTTAAACTGAGTGTTCAAAAATAATTGTTAGAGCTTATACTACTTTTAATTGGGAAAAATAGAAGGGAAGGTATATAATCTATGTACATATATAGATTTGCCCAGGTCAAAAGCTCATCTGTATGACAAGCCCCATCTTCATCTACAGCTCCTGATTACTACTCCAGTTCTAGTCAATTTCAGCTGAAGGCACATTCGTCTGTCAGCAAACTTCCTCAGCTCAATCGATGAAAATAAAAGGAAGGAGACAGAGGGAGGAGGGAGGGACGGAGAGGGATTTAGAAATGCTAACTTCAAGTACATGGTAGATCATGAACTTTGCTTGATTGCAATGATTCTGGCTCAAATTTAATAAAAATGCCATCTCCCCTTTGAAAATGATTGCTGGTGTGATTTCATAAAAGGCAAGATCAAGTGATGAGAATGAACCATTCACTAATAAATTGTAATATTGATGACTCTGGAGGCAATTGCATTTTCTCCTCTTTGGCTGGGCTGGTTTAACCTGTCAGCCCTTGACTAACAATCCATTATCAGTCTGCACCTGTCAGTTGAAAAGCTAAAGGCAGGTGCAATCTGCAGGCTGAAATAAAGAAAAAAATAGACTGGAATAGCAAACAGATCGTGAGAGAGGCTGCAAGGTGCTTTTCTGACGCAATGACAAAGCAATACTGTCATTGCTTTACTGGGCATGGGGACACTGGAAAGTTTCCACTTGGGTAAAGGGAAAAGAAAAAGGGAGACAGTATATCAGGGCTGATATATACTGCTTAAATGTTAATTATTTTTGCAAAGTTAGAAAAACAAACACATCAGCCAACTAACCCTCCCCATCTCATCCGAACTTTTGAAGCATGTTGTAGCCAGGCACTTCCAAACCTGTGCAATTATGAACAAATGAAGGGCAAACTACATGTGATGTTAATTACGTAGCAGGTAGAACAGGCCTGTGTTACTTTAAACTCATTTAGCACACACAGTACTGATTTGGATTAGGCACTCTGGAAGTGGAGGAATAAACCTTCCCCACACACACACCCATTTTTTTACCTAAATATTAGGGATGTGCAGCAGATCGGGTCTGATCCAAGATCTGGACCCGATCCAGGTGAAATCGGATAAAATTATCCGATTCCAATCCCTATCACTTGGACCGTCTGATCTGATCTGAAAGGACCTGATCCGGATCCGAAAAAATCAGAGGATCGGACCTCGGACCTCCTCCCCCCTCCCCCCTCCCCCCACTTGCACACCTTACCTGCTGCCTCCTTGCTGCCGTCCACTGTGCCAAATTTGAGATCAATCCCTCCAATCCTCGATTTTATATTAATTTATTAAAGATCATTTCAGTTCTGACAGATCAGAATGACAGCTCGCCATGTGCGTTCATTCAGACCTGTCAGAACGGAAACTATCTTTAAAAAATTCATATAAAATCGAGGGTTGGAGGGATCGATCTCAAATTTCATACACATACTTAGGCATACTTCATAAGCACTGTGACCAAGTTTCAAGCCTCTAACTTTTAAAATACAGAAGTTATAGGTATATTTATATGGCAGTCCGATAAAACGATAAAATTGCCCGAAAATTATCATCTCCGATGATTTTCATAGGTTTTTCTATCGTATCATTATCGTTAAACACATGCATGACAATGACCTTATTGTATCATTACTGTACATTTTAACAATTCGATACACATCCCTAGTACAGAAGCAGCGGACGGCAGCACGGGACGCCAGCAGGTAAGGAGCGTGAGTGGGGGGAGGGGGAGGGGGAGGGAGGTCCCCACTTGCCTGCTGGGGCCATCCGCTGCTGCCCACTGGTCCTTTCAACTGAGAAACAGGCTTTGCAGCCTGCCTGTCATTAGCACGGCGAGTGATGATTTCACCCAGTGCGCTACTGAGAGGCAGGCCGCGAAGCCTGTTTCTCAGTAGAAGGGACCAGCGGGCGGCAGCGGGCGGCAGAGGATGGCCCTGGCAGGTAAGGAGCGTGAGTGGGGGGGTGGGATAGAGAGGGGCGGAGTTAGGTCCCCACTCATCCGCCCCATGTTTTCGTCATAGGCTTGCATTGGGGAAAAGAAAGCTTTCCCCAATGCAAGCCTATGGTGAAAACACCTAAAATGGCGTCTGATCCGAAAATCGGATGTCCGATTTTCAGATCGGAATCAGATCCGATCCGAACTGAAGCGAACAAGAAAGCCTCCGATCCAATCCAATCTGATCCGAGGCATAAATTCCAGTTCCGATTCCGGTTCGATCTGATTTTTTGGGTCCATGCACATCCCTACTAAATATGCCAGGGGGCTTCCAACAGAGACTTTCCCCCCTTCTTTTTAATGGAGTGGTGATTTCTGGATTGGGGAAGATTAAACATCTTGGAGCATCATGGTCCTAATCCAAATCAGGGCCACATGTGCTTACACATGAGTTGGTGTCTTTACTAATTGGATATACTATTACTACCATAAAATTCTAACAAGGACTAGAAAGCATCTCAGTGAGCAAAAGCAGTTTTTTCTTAACTGCCAGATCTAGTATGGCCCTTTCTACACCATAGTGGTGTAGCGTGTGCAGCACAGGTGATCCTGGAAGTAGCCACTTCCGGGATCGGCGCACAGAAGCCACATCATCGAAGTGCGACGGCCCGGGCTGTGTCAGGTCCCGGTTTCCCCTAGCGTTATTTGAAGTCAATAAAGAGGTCTGCTATGAAATCAACAAAGCTTTATTCAGGCAATAAACACCTTCTCCCAGCTGAAGGGAGTCTAAAAGTTCTAAGTGACTTGCCCTCTAGGTAAGAATATGCAAATCAAGCAAAACAGTTGTTCTTTCAAGGAAAAGGGAAAGTCCATTTCTTTCAGAACACCTTTAGGGAGACTTGTTCTGACCGAGCCATTTCTGAGCAATCAATCTGTCCGACCTCCTCCTCCCTTCCTTCGCCTCAGCCCGCCTTTCTCTCCTACGGAATCTTGCACCTACCAGGCTTTGCATGCCCTCCTCTTTGGAAGAAGCCTGATTCTCAGCTTGGGTTTTATTTACACCATCAGAGATAAGCACTGGCAAAGGTTCATTCGCAGCTGAGGAAGAGCCCATGGGAAGCAACTCTCCCACTCCTGGTATGGAGTGGGACGTCTCTAGAGCTGTCTCTTTGGCCTCAGAATCTGACTCTGAATTATTGCCTGACAGTCCTTTGCCCTGCCCAAGGGAAGGGGAATTAGACACATCAAGCTACTCCTGGGCCGTTGCACGTCGCAGCTGACATTTTAAATTCTTTTTTCTCAACAGAGAGCTCACAAGCGCTCCTCCAAAAATGTAAGTTTTTTTAAAAAATGCGAGCCCAGGCCCCCGCCTCCCTCCATGCCCTCCTGGGGTGGCGAAACTGGTGCACATTCTTCCATGGTCCCGGGAACTTCCCGGGACCATGGAAGAATTGGGATTTTTGAGGTTTCTATAAACCTGGGGAAATCCCGTGCCAGCCCCCAGCCCCACCCCCGGGACTCCCTGTGTGTCATTTGGCCCCCCAATTGTGGAACAATCTCCCCGACGAGGCCCGCCTGGCGCCAACATTGTTATCTTTTCAGCGCCAGGTCAAGACTTTCCTCTTCTCTCAGGCATTTGGCAATATCTGAGGAGCCTGGGTTTGTTTTGTTTTGTTTTGTTTTTGTAGCTTTTTGAAGTGTTGTAGTGGTTTTTAAATGTACAGATTGTGTATATGTTGTATGTTTTTGCTGTTTTAATTTTTGTATATTGTTTTTAATTGTTTTTAATCCTATGTAAACCGCCCAGAGAGCTTCGGCTATGGGGCGGTATACAATTGTAATAAATAAATAAATAAATAAATAAATAAAATAAACCCAGGCAAAAAGTCTGGTGTGGAAAGGGCCTATGTTTTTCCTCCATCCTTCTGCCTGGGGAGGTCTGGACGATGGGTGGACCCTTTCCATGCTTGTGTGGTATGGTTTTGGCCACAGCTGCTGCTCTGAGGATCCATATGCTCTCGAATTTTGCCAAGATTCCACTCTACAGGTAAGCATCCGAAGAAGAGATGGAATGCCGTGAAGCAAGAGCCCATGCTCAAGGCTGAATGTAAATGTTGGGTTGTTCCTGATTCATACTGATAGCAGCTGAAGATCTGAGTCGCAATCACATTCCAGCATGATGTTCTCCTCCTCAAGCCCCACTGAAATGAATGAGGGCTGCTCAAGAGCACAGGGGCTCTTATTGTGCGCTCCTCTTAATTTTGTGGGGGCTTCCACAGAAGAACTTTACATGGAATGGCTCCGCTGGTCAATTATACCTAAAAGTGATCTTCAAGAATAGCTGCAATGCTGCCAATGGCAGCAAGCTGTAAATTATCCTGCACAACCTCGATACATAAAATAAAAAACAGGCACGCAGGCAGACAAGCAGGCAGGCAAGCAAGGGATTTAATCCAAGTTCTTGCCCTCTGGCATATTTTTGCTTCCTGCTTTTGACAAACTATTATATTCATTTCAAAACCAGAAGCGAACTTGTCATCAAAAACTTATGGAAAAGCCAATGTGGTGCAACCATTAACAGCAGCAGCCTACTTTATTTTATTTATTTTATTATTATTGCACTTATATCCCGCCTTTTTTCCTCAAGGGAACCCAAGGCAGCGTACATAACCTTCCTCCTCTCCATTTTATCTTCACAACAACAACCCTGTGAGATAGGTTGAGCTGAGTATCTGTGACTGGCCCAGACTCACCCAGTGGATTTCCATGGCTGAGTGGGGACTAGAACCCAGATCTCCTGACTCCCAGTTCAACACTTTAGCCACTACACCACACTGGTACTTGAGAGAACGGCAGGTAAGCATTCAAAGTTATTGAGGCTGGGAGAAGGGAATTACATGAAAGGAGAAGAGCACAAAGGAAGAAGAAAAACACGATAAGCTAAATTATTGTCCCTGCAACTGTTATCATTGCCCCCCACACCTCCATGGCACCCTTTCCCTCCCAATACTCTTATAGTGGCTCCACTTTTCTCCCAGCCTCCCAACACTCCTTCTTGCCCTCCTAAACATATACTAATCCCTCACCTTCGTGTCCTGCTGGAGGTTGCTTTCCTCAATATCCATACTCCTATCTTTGGCCCTCCCCAAAGGAATGTTCCAAAGTAGGGTTGTGCAGGGACCCTCCTCCCTGCTTTGGGTCTGCCTCAGCCTACTTTGGCCTGGATCCATGCTCACCCCCCCCCCCCCCCGTGCCTTTACCTGGACCTGTTCTCACACTGGCAGCCGTCCACTCCTCTTCAAGGGAGACACTATTTTAAAAATGGTGACTCCTCTATTTCTGTAGTAGAAAGCCTCTCTGGAAATGGTGGCCATAAAGCAGCCATGTATTCAACATGGCTCTAGCAAAGGAGCAGGAGCTTCGTGCAGCTCGGCAGCTGCATCCGGGGGCATGTGAGTTTGGGCCGAAGCTATCCAAAACCAAATTCAGATCTGGAGCTGAAGCAGTGCGCAACCCTATTCCAGAGGGACATTCCCCGGGCAACATTCTTCTTTATACCTTGCAGGAGCTGCTGCAAACTCCTGGGTCCTGTTCTGGGGCCATCTAGACAGGAGGCAGATGAGGCAAGGCACAGGTAGCAGGCAAGAGGATGGGAAAACCTCCTCACAAGCAGTTCCAACTTGCTTCCATCAATACAAGGGTTACAGAACCTCTTTCTGCCTGAGGGAAAAAATCCATTTCAGAGATGCTCTTGGGGGACCACATCCCAGTGGTGAGTGGGGCTGAAGGCAAAAGGGGAGGACCAACAGTGAAAAGGGTGGGGCCAAAAATAATTTTTAAAAACCCAGCATATTTTAAGTTAAAGTTATTACTGCCAGTAACTCAGCCTTACGAGAGGCATTTCAACCTCTGAAAATGGGGAAAACACTGCGCACATTAGGGGAAAGCACAGATGATTGGTGGTCAGGAGAAAGGGGTGGGGCCAGGGGAATCCCACAGGGCCAGATTGGGACCCCCCACACACACAGCCCCTGGCCCTGTGTTTCTGCATCCCTGATTGATACAGTAGCTAAGTACAGTCAGCACATGATGTACAGTTTTGAAAGTGTATTGTGTGATCGATGTAAGCTGCTTTGAGAGCTTTGTCTTAGTTACAATTCACAATAAATAAAAAGCTACCCTCACCTTACACCAGTTAGAAAAAGATAGGATAATAAGTCTATTTGCATCAGCAAATCCCAAAGATGTACCAGTGCCGGGGTCCATACTGGCATAGCGTCATATTTGTGCTAACATAACCACAGCACAAGTGCAATGCCAGTGGTACAGGGGATAAACGTGGGCAGTGGCAGGGGTGTGGTGGTGGAGAAGTGGAAATTACTGAGATTCCTGTACTTGCTCAGGGCTCAGTTCCATCTCCAATGATGGTGTAACATTAAGTCAGCATCAAAAGGTAGGCTGGCTTCACACATAACACTAAGCCATGATGTGTTGCTAACTGCTATGCATCGTAAATTCAGCAAACAGCCCACTATGCCCATTTTGCAGAGCATGCGTTCTCAGAGTGGAGTTTGGGACAGATTAACCTATCGTGGGTGGCAGGAAAATCCCACAAATGACACACAAACCCATCATGGGTTCTGCCAGAAAATAAACCATCATGGCTTAATGTGTTATGTGAGTCCATCCGTAGTGTAAGTTAAACCCCATTGAAGTAAATGGTCCAAGGCTGTGGATTCAACTAGATGCCTGAAAGGATGAAGTCAAAACACCCAAAGCTGTTTTTAAAAGAGAGTTCAGTTCAAGCTTGACTATCTTCAATAATTAGTAAAAATAGCAGTGGGAATACAATTACAGGAAGAGCAAATTGCTTTTTATTTAAATGTTCTCATTATTCCCCGATACATCCCACTGTGCAAGTCCCTCTTTAAATTAGAGAGAGCATGTATAATCTCAGTTCCTCCATTGGGGCTTGTAGAAATATATGTTCCTTAGTTGCTTACTTGTGTGCTTGGGGATTAAACAGCCGTAGGAACTTTGTAATGACAGATATCAATAGTAATTCAGTTAATTGAGTGTATTCCAGCTCTCTTTTAATTTGCTTGTGTTTTGAAGTTTTCTCTACTACACTCTTCTTTCTCCCCTCGAAGGCAGGAGGACAGTTGCTCCTGCTGAGGTCTAGGGGGCAGCAGGCTTAAGCCAAGGAAGGAACAATGTCCATAGGGCAAGCTGTTCCCCCTCTTGTCATCCCAGACAGTTTCCTTTCTTTCCTGGGGAAGCAGGATTTCCCCTTGGGTTCTAGTCAGGGCCCAAGGAATAAAAGAGATGATGTCTCTGTATCTACATTCAGATGTTTATAGTCACACATATGGCCTGGCTTAACCGTTAAAATGTTTTAAAGTGTTTTAATGATAGCTGTTTTATGTTTATGGTTTTAAATTTTGTATATTGTCTTTTTAATGCTCTATCTTTTTAATTTTTGTAAACAGCCCAGAGAGCTTCGGCTATGGGGTGGTATATAAGTGTAATAAATAATAATAAGAATAATAAGAATAAGAATAATAATCTGGATAGGTACATTGTCCAACCTTGCTACACTGCTTTTAATGGGTTCACACACCAGTATGTTCCTCCCCATCCATATTCTGTCTCAGCTTGTAAACTATTGCAGGCACAGCTAGTGCTGTGCCAAAATCTGAACCTCAATTCCCCAAAAAATTTTTTTCCTCTTATGGAAGAGGCTTCCGTTTTTTCCAGATCAGTCTCAAAGTATTTTTGAAATTCTTCTGAATTTATTCTGGTAGTGTTTTTTTAGCTTACTTTATCACTGTGAGGAGACCAACGACGCTGCATGTTTTTTCTTTCTATTACAATTCTCTCTGCTGCTCTGCAACCTCCCCAGCTGCCCATACTTTCTGATCTGAAAAAGACCTATGGGAGTTATTGCTTCATCTTCACGTGGGCTTTAACTGAAGCGCAGGAAGCCAGAAAGGCTGCACATCCCCAGGGAGATGATCATTTAATAAAAGACATGGCACTCACACACACGCCCCTTGGTTACCTTGTAACTAAGGTGAGTACAAGACCCCATACCCCTGCCACTAGAATTTCAATGACATTTTCTTCTCCTTCCGTTTTTTGTTTTTTTTTAAAGGAATTTCTTTCCTATCAAATTAAATGGAGTTGGTTGAAAAAATGCAGAAGAAATGTTCAACACAGCTCTATACACAGCACAGCTGGGCTGGAGGGGGAAACATCTGCCTTCTTTCCTTGGCAACAGAGACATATCCCCTATTATCCCCTTTGTGAACAGTTTCACACCCTTTTGTGAAAAGGCGAACCACAAAGTTCACTGAAAAGCAGAGGGGTGTTTTGTCAGTGGTAAAACAAAACAATGTTTGTGAACTGTTTTGATTCATTTCTGCATAATTGTCTTGAGGTCCCAATCCCTTCTACATGAAAAGAGGAGGGAGGATATGATTAACTACTTGAGTCCCAAAGCTGGTTGTACTTGTCCCACTTCTTCATTGATCTTTTTCATAAGGGATGGGAGAAAAAAATCATTTGTTCGTATTTTCATACAATTTACCTAATTTGCACTTTCCAACTCAGATGAAATTGTCCTTTGATACGCATGCTCTTCTGAATTTTGCAGTGCAGTTCTCTCTCTCTCTCTCTCTCTCTCTATATATATATATATATATTAGAGAGAGAGAGAGAGAGAGAGAGAATATATAACATATATTATGGGAAATTGCTGTCAGCAAATGTGTATGTTAGGTGAAATTGTGTATGAAAAAAGGTGTATATTAGGACAAATGCACACAAAAACACACATGAACGTTCATGTGAACTTTTGACAAAAAAAATAGCAAAGTGATATGGAAACTGGACAAAACAAAAGCAAGCGTGGCAACATGAGACGCTGAGTAAAACCAAAATTGATAGATTGATCTGTCCCTAATACCAATGAACAGACAGATGGCCTCAGGCCACTCACAAGCAAGAGCCCAGCATTGTTTACCCCCGGTATTTAGCATTCCATGGCATGCTGCGTTTGATCATGGGAAAAAAGTCAAAGGCAATTTGTTCCAAACTGAATAGTCACGATCTCAAACACAATGCAAGGGCAATATTTTCCAGACACTCATTGTGGATGCCTTTTGAACTCTAACTGGGAAATCTGACAAGCAGGAAGTTGACGGTTTGTGTAGTCTTATACAAAGCTGTCAGTCCCTAATTACAGGTCAGATCCTCCTACCTGCTTTGGCAATAAATCCAGAGAAATACTTTTATGTGGCAGGACTGCAACACATTCCAGCTGCAACCTGTAATAAGTCTTTGCAGGATGACTCCCCTCAGTATGTTTTTGAGTGGTTTATCCAGCCTACTATTAAATTATTCAAGCAATGGGCTTCCAATTCCTCCTGAGGGAGATTACTGTAGCTTAATAGACTGCACAGGAAGTTTTTCCTCATGTAAACCCTACATTTTTCTTAGCTCATTTTCATTCCATTATTCCTAGTTATGTTCTCTTGGCCTACTCTAAACAATTTCTTTCTTCTCCCCAGAGTTTACACCATTCAAATACTTCTAGAGTAGCAATTCCATTCCCATTAATCGCTGTCTGTCTGGGATGGTATATTTCATTTTTTCCCCTTGCTTTATAAATCATACTGGCCTGGCCTCTTAATAGTCTTGCTTTTTTCATGATTTTCTTGCATTATTTTTCACTTCCTATTGCACTAGAAATGCTAGTTGGTATTGTGGATTGAAACCATTTCCAGAAGAAGGAAATCTTTATTTCAGCCCCAGTAAACATTTGATAGTATTAAGAACGGAAAATTGTTAACCTAAAACAAAGCAATATAACACAGCTAGCCTATCCACTGTGATAATTAATGCGTTTAGAAATGGGTATTTTGAGAGAAAGTATGTTTAAAAATATATATTTGAATATTATTTAAAAGTGAACTTTCATGCAGATTTAAAACAACATCATTCATGCAGAACCAGGAGGAACAAACTTATGAGTGATGAACACATGGAAAATTGACAGAGACCAGAAACAGACTGATTTAAACCTCTTGAAACTCCCTATTTCTCCACACCACTTTGGACATGAAAAAAATACCTTTTCTGTTGTAGTTTACTTGTACCTGCAGCAATTAACAGTGACATGAAATATTTTAAATCATGTCACAACAGACGAAAGCCAAGAGACACCAGAAAAAGGAATTTGTACAGTTATAATAATAATAATAATAATAATTTATTTATTTATTTATTTATTTATTTATAACCCGCCTCTCCCTCCGGATCGAGGCGGGGACCAACAACAAATATAAAACACAAGTACCATAAAATAGATTAAATATTAAAACAAATAAAAACTAATACATCATTAAAAACATCTTAAAATTCAACTGTGTAGGCCTGCCGGAAGAGAGCAGTCTTCATGGCTCTCTTAAATTCATGAAGTCTACAAAGTTGTCGAATCTCCTCCAGCAGAAGCCATTCCACAGTCTGGGAGCGGCAGAAGAGAAGGTCCCCATTTACTCCCCAAATGGCTGGTTAAAACACTTGGGCCTTGAAGAGCCTCCTCTGAGCCTCAGCAAGCTCATTCAGATCTGAATCACATGAGGGTGGCACTGCATGATTGTCAGGAATGGGACCAAATTGCTGGCCCTGCTCCCAGAGTTAGGCATGGTACTGGCCCTGCTCCCAGTTATGTTAGTGTGGAGTATCTGATCCATTTGTGAAGGGAGCTCTACAGATTAAGGAGATCAGCCTGGGGAATCAAATATGCAGCTCACATTGCTGCACATTCCCTCTCCAGCCAGGGATTCTCATATGGCAGCCTGACTCTGCTGGATCATGGGGGGAAATAGTTTGGGCGCTTTTATTTCCAGTGTTTGAAATCTCTTGAATTTGCCCAATACGATGAACATCAATTTCAACTGAAATTCTTTACAGTTCTCGTCTGCACCTTGGACATGATCACTAAGCACTTACTTTCATTCCAACCCTCCGTGAAAGTTGAGTTGTGTTTCTGTTTTAAGATTGCCCCTCTGAAGTCCATGGAGTCTATTTTAAAGCAAGGACAGATACCACAGTGTTGCAATGAATATCTAGCCATGCCATGCAGCCCTGAGATCCTGACTGATGTGACTTTAATTTATTCTAGCAGCAGATATAAGACACGGACTGCATTTCCTGCTTATTTGTTAAATCCACTCCACATAACGTCATATTTTTGGAGGGATTTTATTTCTTCACGAATGGAAGACACGTACCCTTAGGGGCAGTATACGATGAACATACATATGCAGAGACTGCATTTGATAGTATTAAGTATGGGAAATTTTCAGCCTAAAACAAAGCAATGTGACACAGCTAGCCTATCCACTGCGATGATTAAAGAAGATATAAAGAGGCTGACCCTGACAGCTGATCACTGCAGCTTAGAAACCACAGTATCTCCCCCCCCCCATCTTTTTTTCCTCTTCCCCTAATTGTCTTAGAGTTGTATCTGGAACTCGTATATCAGTTGCTCCATTATTCCAATTTCAGTATCTCCAAGTTATATTTGTTAAATTTAGTAAGGATACATTTATTAGATTTGATTTAGTTCCTCCTGGGAAAGCAGTTGCCCTTAGGGCTGCAATCGGAGTAAGCAAAGTATGCACACATACTCTCCACCGCTTACCCTTGGTCTGAATCTCATTAAGGAATAAAAATTGTCAACATAATTGGCAAAGAGGGAATATGGCAAGTTATATTCTTATTTACACTGATAATGCAAAAGACATTGCCTTATTCCCTCTGCCTTCAAATCGCTTTAATAGCATATAACTCCATTTGTTTAGTACTTTCAGTTCTACTGGAAGACTAAAATAGCAGTACGGAGAATGAGGCGTTGAGAATATATTTCCCTCCCCGCTCCCCACAAGACAAAAGGCGTTGCAAGTATTCTGGGTATATACTATTCATTTTTTGCGTGTGCAAAGGACCGAACTAGATGCAACAGCTTAAAGGATGAGGGATAACATATATTAACAGGTGGGTGAAAAGGAAATCAACATAGCCCTGTGAGATAAGATGGGTTGTGGCCATGCCCAGGAAGGTGTCAATAATGCAAGTCCGGCACTCTACCTAGTATGCTGGGATGGGCAACCTGTGGCTCGCAGGCCTAACAGGGCCTTCTGTCACTCTGCATGCAGAACACCATTGACAACAATCCTGTGGAGCTGGTTTGATCAAATCCGATCTTTTGTTGGAGAGAAATAGCCCCTGCCTCCACATAAGAAAGTTTAAAATTTTCATTTTCTGTTGGCATTTATCCCCAGATGGAAGTTGTTAGAATTTCTAAGCACACAATACACTATGTGCAAATGTTACCACTTTGGTTGAGTGTGCTTCTCACCCATTCTAAAGCTGAAAATTGGAAAGTTTCCTTTTGTCAGGCTGCTAATATTTCCTGCTATTTGTTTCCCTTCAAGGAGAAAGTAAAAAGAGCTTTCCTGTTATAGTTGCAGGCTTGGCTTTGAGAAAAAGTAGATGCTAACCCCAAGAAAAGCAAGTTAAGATGGACCGGCTGTACCTAAAGCATATGACTTTCACCTGTGCAAATTACGTACCTTACTGCTGAGATTGACATCATATGTGTATTCTGCATAGTGCATGTGAGAATCAAGATCAATTTGAAGGTCATTTCAATAGGCATAAAACAACAACAACAGGTTTAAAATTTTACCATTAAACTTTGGAATGGTTTTCTTTATACCATGGTGAGCAGAGCAATTCTAGATGGGGTCAGGGAAGACGACCCATGTAGCAGATTTACTGCTACACCTGAAACCCACCACCTCACGCCAGGCAGGACAGAAAGGGTGTGTGGGTGGGTGGGTGGTGATGGGGGTGGACTGCTGGGCTTTTCAAGCTGGCAGATCTCTTTAGTTAAAATTATTTTCAATTGAAAGCAATGGTGGTTGAGGAACAGTGAGAGGAAATAGCTACGCCAGCTCCGGACTGCCATAGCTGAGCAGGCCACATCCATCCCCTCTCAGAAAACCGAGTGACTTTGGATCCAGAGCTCACGGAGGCTCACGGGTCAAAGCTGGCCCACCGGGGGTCCCAATCTGGCCCACCATTTCTCTTGGCCATGTCCCCTTTCTTATGACTGCCAATCATTTGGGGTTCTCTTGGCTTTTGCACTGCCCTCCCCAATTCTAAAAAGTAGAATGCCTCTCCTAAGGCTTTAGTTACTGGCAGTAAGGGCTTGAAGGTAAAATGCATTGTCATTTGAGGGATTTTGGCCCCACCCCTTTTTGCCTTCAGACCTGCAGGCCCCAAGAGCTTCTATGAAATGGAATTTAGCCCTTGGGCTGAAAGACATTCAAAGCTGCCTCTGATCTGCTCCCGCCCCGCCCCTCAGAATGTCCCTTTGCAGGGCCTTATGCTTCCTACCATCAATGGAGGAGCGCTACCACCACATCCTAAACCCCTCCGGCTAGCAACATCTGAGAGTTAGGATTGCTCTCTTAGCCAGAAAACGTTGGAAGATAATACCCATGCCAAAGTTAAGCATCTGTTCCTATGCTTTTAACCGGAGTTAAGCATAAACTTCAGATTATCCCACTGAACTCAATGGAGCCTTAGAGTGCTTCATTTTTAGCAATTATTTGGGTGCAGACTGCATTCATTTGCTGATATGTTCAGCCACTGGAAACAAACAATATTTAGAGCCATGTGTCAGTCAATGGGATCATTGCTGGAAGCCTCCTTCAGCTCTGGAGGAGGTGGGGGGTGGCATAAATGTTTCAAATTACCATAAATATTGTTATAGCAACATCACACCTGTCCCCTCTGCCAAATCAAGCTGGAAAAGTTATTTTGAGATCTTTGGGCTCCATTCTAAAACTAGAAATGTGCAACTTCCTTCCCCCTGATATATTGAACTACTAGGACTAAAATTATTTTAACTTTCTGCAAAGCTCTTGGAGGGAGCAATCCTATGGCCTCTAGATAGCATCTGAGGGTCCATGCGATTGGTTGGAGGTTGGAGACGGTGCTCTGACCTTGGAAAGGGGAGTTGGAGATCCAATCCGCCCATGCCTGCCCCCTCGCAGCTGGCATGGAAAGGACCATGCTGGCTGCTCTCCAAGATCATAAAAGTCACCTCGGAGAGGGGGAAAGTGGGCATTTGGGTGGATGGGGAGCGGAGGAGAGCGGAAAAGCCAGGATATGAACTATGCTGATACCCCTCCAGCCTCCTCCTCCACCCCCCGCCCCAAAATGGCTCAGCTAGAAAGGCAAAAATGCCCATTTAGAGCAAAATGCAGGATGGGGAAGCCTCTACTTTTCCTCCCGTCCTGTTTAGGATTATCATAAACCTCTGGGTTTGGGGGCTTATGAACACTGAAGGTGCAACTGATTGGATCTGTGCCCTAAATTAATCTTGACTTCCACTTTATAGGAAATCTGTTAGTAATATGGCCTGGCTGCGACAATGGACTGGATGAGGGCTAATAAACTGAAACTCAATCCAGACCAGACTGAGACACTGTTAGCGGGTGGCTCTGCTGACCGGATGGAGAGTCTTCAACCTGTTCTGGATGGGGTTGCACTCCTCTTGAAGGAGCAGGTTTGTAGCTTGAGGGTTCTCCTAGAACCACCTCTGTCACTTGAGGCTCAGGTGGCCTCTGTGGCACAGACTGCCTTCTACCAACTTCAGTTGGTGGCCCCAGCTACGCCCCTATCTGGATAGGGATAACCTGGCTTCAGTTGTCCATGCTCTGGTAACCTCCAAGTTAGAGTACTGCAATGCACTCTACGTGGGGCTGCCTTTGAAGATGGTTCGGAAGCTGCAGCTTGTGCAAAACGTAGCAGCCAGATTGATAACTGGGACCAGATGTTTCGAGCATATAAGACCTACTCTGGCCCACTTGCATTGGCTGTCTGTATTTTTCTGAGCCTGATTCAAGGTGCTGGCTTTAACCTATAAAGCCTTACATGGCTTGGGACCACAATACCTGACGGAACGCCTTTCCCAACATGAACCTACCTGAACACTGCATTCAACATCTACGGTCCTCCTCTGAGTGCCTACTCCAAGGGAAGCTCGGAGGTCAGCAACAAGGGAGAGGGTCTTCTCTGTGGTAGCCCCCCAATTGTGGAACAATCTCCCCTACGAGGCCCGCCTTCGCCAACATTGTTATCTTTTCGGTGCCAGGTCAAGACTTTCCTCTTCTCTCAGGCATTTAGCAATATCTGATGAGCCTGGGTCTGTTTTTGTTTTTTAGGCATATAGCTTTTAAAGTTATTATAGTGGTTTTAAATGTATGTGTATATTGTGTGTATATTATATGTTTTTGCTGTTTAAATTTTTGTATATTGCTTTTATTTGTTTTAATCTTATGTAAACTACCCAGAGAGCTTTGGCTAAGGGGCAGTATAGAAATGCAATAAATAAATAAATAAATAAATAAAATGGGAAGGTCCGTTTCCTTCCCCCATCCCAGGATTTTTCCTAATCTTCTTATTTAAAAAATAGCTTAGCTTCCCACACATTTCCTACAGAAATTTTGTCTGACGAGATTATCAAAATTCAGTTTGAATTTTGTTTTAGGTGAAATTTGATTGAAGGTTCAATCAAAGATGTTATCTTCAGAGATTATCACATACCTTCAGTGGATGCTGATATATATATATATATATATATATATATATATATATATATATATATAGTAGTATCTAAAATTCTAAAACTCAATGCTTTTCTGGCTGTTATAATGCTTTGTTTATTGACTGTATGATACTTTAACAGTATTTTTTTTTAAAAAAAAAAACCTCAAGACAACGATTGAACTGATGAGGCTTAGAAAATTTCTCAAAATTAGTAATATATGTCAACAAATACAAAAAACAACATCACTTTTCTTTCTCAGCCAAAGATCACTAGATGATTTCAGCTTCTGTTTCCAAGATTAAACAGCAATTTTGCCAATAAACTAATAATTAATTCATTTCCCCATCTTGTAACAAAATTGTTTAAATATGCCAATAAGATAATGCTTAATATTAACTTAATCATTCTAATAAACCTCTTCTAGTACCATGGGACATGTGACTACCAAATTTGCATAAATTGTGCTTTATGAGAATTACATTGACAGTATTCCTCCAAATTAAGCATAATATTTAATGTCTAAGGATACAATTATGTAATAATTCTATTTTTGCAGACTATTAACATTCAGCAAAATGGTCATGCACATGGATATATTTATCTCCCAAACTTCTGCATTTCCAACGTGGATTTACAAAGTAAGCCTAACCTTGTATATGTGGGTGGGTGAGATGCCATGGTGGGGCACTCACTACATCCATAGCCTTACCAATTTTCTGTGGCCAGAGCAGGAGGGGAGCTCAATTTTTCATTTCCCCTCTCATTGACCTAGTTTGCACGATCAAAATAAGCTATGGTGGCTTATTTAAATCATGGTGCACACTGGGTTTGTGTGGGGCACAATTTCCATAATCACCACCTGGGTGGACCTTGCCATATCATCTGAGCCCAAGAAGCATGGCTTGGTGGAGGGGGAAACAAACCTCCAATAACCCATGGGCTGTTGTAGAGTTATTGGAGGCTTGTTTCCCTATCTAACAAGCCATGCTGTCCAGATTCAGATGACTTGACAAGCAGTACCCAGCCAGTAATTATGTAAATCACACACCTCAGTGGAAGGCTGTTGGTAGTGCACCTGTACTGGGGAAGCTCTTCATAGGCATAACTACCCGTGGACCTCCTTCATCACTGATTGAGCAGCAATCATTCAGCTTCCTAAGGCCTCTCGGCCTTCAACCAGCTGTAGGATTGCAGCCTTAATCAGCTCAAAACTACCATGCATGCTAAGGCTGAACTAAGTTGTCTTCCATTTTGAATACTGGCTTGAAAGTAGTGCTTTTGGGAGTAGAACTATTTCCCCCCAAACCTTCAGCATTGTTACCTTTTTTCTATCCTGTTTGCTGCCATTGTTTCCTCTATCTGCTGCTGTTTCAGCATCATTTTTTAAAATAAATAAAAAAATTGAGATACTGTTTTTTTACCACGTCCAGAGATTTTATGCATCACATTTGCATCCTCTAAGGAGCTCAACATGGCATGGATGAAGTTTTCCATTTTATCCATACCCATGTAAAGTAAATTAATGATAGTGACTTGTCCAGCTTCATGGCTGAACAGGCATTTTAAGAACTCAGGTTTCTCTGCTCCAAATACAAAATACTATGGTTGGAATATAGGAAGCTGTGTCAGACCATTGGTCCATCTAGCCCAGTATTACTGACATTGCTTGGCAGCAGTTCTCTAGGGTTTCAGGCAGGATTCTGTCCTAGACCTACCTGAAGAAGCCTGGGTGCTTCTGCATGCAAAGTGTGTGCTCTACCCACTGAGTGCCTCACCTCATTTAACCACTGTTCCCTGATGTCCTCTCGATGTCTTGGGCTTCAACTCCCATCAGCCCAAGCCAGCATGGCCAATGGTCAGATCTTCTGGGTGTTACAGTCCAAAACACCTAGAGAACACCAGGTTGGGGAAGGCTGGTTTATATCATATTGGCTCTTGATAGCTGGCATTGAAGTGTTAGTGAGTAATCCGGTGATGTCACCCCATCTGACCAAGTGGTACCTCCCTAAGGCAGAGCAATGGTATCCATAGCACAGTCCAGCCTGGAGGTGCTCTGTTGAATTATGAATCCACAACACCTGCGAAAGTAAGGGGATAGTTGTTGATTAGTCTCAGGTTTGTTTGTTTTTTCTTTGTTTCTGTATGATGTCATTATCATCTCAGCCACAATAAGGTATCTTTTCATAGCTGTGACACGTTTTAATTACGAAATCCAATAGAGTTCTCCTAGAAGTATAAACCATCCCACATGCTTCTATGTCACATGTATGGCTATATTGTCATTCTAATCTAGCCCAAGTAGTATGCAATGATGGGCTTTGATTACAATGGTTTTGTTCCCATAATCAAAAGCCAGGTTTGTATCCGAAATTCTGTCTGCGCTCTTTTGCCTTTCATTGTCCCTTCTGCTGTCTGACATGAACTGTAATATAATCATATCATCCCTCTAGCTTTGTCCTATTCTGGCTAACACCTTTGCCTAATTACCCCCTTTTGTACCTTCGCCTCGGCATTCTGTGTGCCACTAATACATGCCTTTGCAACTCCACAGCCCCCAAAGGCTTGTCAGGTTAAAGATTAATGAGTAGACTTTACCCAGAGGTTTTACAAAGGTTAAACATAATTACAAATGGGGCAGTTTAGACAGCATTGGCGATGTGAATGTTGGGAAAGATGGGAGGGGAGGAGGTAGGAGGGAAAAAAGTCATGAAGCTTGTGGGAATCAAGTCAGCCATTTATAGCTTGTGAAGAACAGGAATTAGCATAAAAGAAAACGAGGGAAGTGCTAACCCTTTGTTCCAAAGATGATGACAAATACAAAAAATAAAATAAAACATGCCATATGGTGGGAGATAGGCACTGTCTCCAATTTGCAACCTTACTAATCCCACTTTCCCAGTGGTGCTAGCTAAAATGTGCCACCCAAGAGAAAAAAATGTGTTGCTATGAGGCTCTACAGCCCGTGTTTAAGCCTTTGATTTAAGAAGGAGGACACAAAAATTGCACTTTGGAAAGAAGCACCCTGACAATGTGTTTGACTGATGCGCTGGGAAGGTTTTTAAAATCTGAGAAATAGTTTTGTCAAAGGATCATCCAATTGCAACATTGCTTCTAGTGGTGTTGCTTGTTTTGGGATCTGTCTTTTATTTGTTTGTTTACTTGTTTCTACTTATGCAAATGCATTGGTTCTGATGGACCATGGCTATTGCAATACAGAAATACTAAATTTAATCCAAAAGTAAATTCTGGTGGAAGAGTGTGCCGTGATCCCAAGCCCTCCCACTGAGATGTGAGATAATAAAGAGGTCTGCCATGCAATTCACAAAGTAAGTAGACATCTTTTCACACCTGAAAGGAGTGTGAATGCTAGAAGCTATCCTCTAAGCTTAATTAGCCTGACAAAGCAAGGCAGTTGCCTATCAACTACATGGATGGTTTTCCACCATGCCCAACAAGCTTTTACTGGACCCCTCCTTCAGGGATGGTCTTCAAGCTGTAAACTCTGGGGAGTGGTTAGCCTAGCGGCCCACCTCCCACCTCCTCTCAACTCTGACCACTTGACCCTGGAACAAAATCTGAGATCTGTCAATTCAGATGCTTCTTCCCCCGTCAACAAAGACTGAGTTCCCAAGGAGGAGGAGGAGGATCTCTGAGACTGAGGCCCCTGTTCAATAAACTTCTGGGGAGGTTCCTCCTTGACTCCTGGAGAGTCTTGGAGAATTTCCTCCCCCACTTCCTGTCTTAGCTGGTCTACTTCTTCAGGCTCCTAGTCTTATTCAGGATCCAGACCAAGGAGACTGATCCTGATCCTGACAGAATGCACTCACACTGGGATTTCTTTGGAACACCCCACCACCACTTTCCAGCCAGAGCTTGTCATTTCAGACAGAGAAAGCTTTATCTGAGGCAGAGGAGCTAACCTGAGGCCAGATCTATGAACCTGTACCTTGCCATTTCTAGGAGGGACCTTGAGGAAGAGGCAGTAGTTGCGAATAAGCATCCCAGGGACACACCATCCAGCATGCACCCAGACAAACAAGGAAATGTAAACTATCAGGTGAACAATATGTACAGAACTCATATAACTCTAGACTGTGGGTTTAAAGAAAAACCTTTCATTTATTATATATCTATTTATTACAGATTCCATGTTCTTGTTGTTTTCTGTCAGCAAAAATGAAACCATTTTAAAATGTAACTTAACTCCCAATCTGTGCCTGCCTGTTAATGAAATGAATTGAGAAATCACAAGGTGGGATCACACTGCCCACCCAGAATTGAACCCTCTTTGGATTGTTATGTAGTTGAAGCAGAGTTTTACACTAACGTTAAAACACTCAGATTGCTCTCACTGGACTTGCCTCTTCCATGTCAAGCTGAACAATAGCTAGCAATTGTGGGGATTGACAAACCTTGCAACTCAGCAGCTTGAATGTTCTGCATGGTATATTATTGACCCTCAGTCTGATGATAATGAATCTCATATCTCCTTGCACAATGATTCCATATGCACATTGAATATGAAGAGGATGGAATAGAACCCTGTGTGCTCCTGAAACAAAATGTCTCAACATCAGGAAACTACAAAAGTCACATGAAACTATGAAAGTCTGTTCATATGCCCCATCTGGTTATCTCTTCCATCTCTGTACTTCCTTTGTTAGCTCCCCCTCTATCACAATTAGACTGTAATTATTACAATTACTACAGTTATTACAATTGTGATACTCTGTAAGGTCGCATCACTTTCACCAATTGTGCTGTATAATTGTAATAATCAAAATAATAATTGTGGATTCCAGCCTTAAAGATGGCCTAAAAATAATTTAACATTAAAAAAAACAATAATGGCCTGTGATGATGTAGCAATCAACTTCTGGGATAACTGCTTGAGTTGATTTGATGACCTGTAGCTAATCAGTTGTGTTAGATATTGTTATATAACTGCATTTATATGCACCCTGGCCTTTTTGGAGGCCCCCAAGTGATCCATGACCAAAGGAAAGCAGATGGAGGACCAAGCATGGAAGGAAGTCATGGGGGGAAGCAGCAACCTTACTATCAAGAAGGCAGGAGATTAATTAACCTCCCACCACCATCAGCCAGCCAGACCCTTGATCTAGAATGGGGTCTTCACCTGAGTAATAATGAGGTAATGGCCTGCTTAAATAAAGGCTTATGTCTGTAAAGCAAGAGAGCCAGGGAAAAGGCATGGCTGGAACACCTCATATAAAAAGCAGAGAAAGGGGGACATCAAAGTGGGACAAAGTTGTGGTGAGAACCCCAAAGACCTTAAAGCTCATCTCTGGATGAACCCCAAACATCTTGAAGCTCATCCTACCTCCTTCCTTACAAAGAGCACATCATTTCTCTTCCCCCGCCCCCTGCCAGAACATACACTTTTCATGTTTTTATAGACTGCTGTCACGTCTCCCAGCTTTTCTCCTGTCAAAAAGCAGAACTACTAAGGTACGACAGTGCAATATTCCTAAAGATTCCCTTCAAATGATGTACTGCACTGCCTCCTGTAACTTTGGAAATAGGCCTGAATTGCTCGCGTCTTGCCTCAAGCCAAAAGCCCAGTGATCTCCTAATGATAACTCATGTTCAAGAAAGGCACAGATTGGTTGCTGATTGGCTTGAATTCTTTGGCATGCTACTCTGTTTCTCAGTAAATACTCACAGGTTAGATGGTCAGTGCACACTCATGAATCAAATGGCTTTATGCTGTGTTGTCTTGGTAATGAAAAATAGCCAAGAGGCATCTACACATTCACTGGGAATTTTTTTTTTAGGAATGACTGTACATAAAATTAATTTGATGAATATAAGGGTTGGAGCAGAGGCCAAGATCTTGTTTACTTTCTATAACTAGTAATTGCTAACATTCCCTTTGCTTTTTTAAACAGCAGTAACATAATGATGTTTTCAGGCTACCATGTGGATCTTTTTGTGCATGGTAACAGCTAATTCAGATCGCAACAGGGTTTAAATACAGCACAGTTTTCCCCCCTTTTTAGACTGTGTGCAAAGGAAATGTCATCCAATAATTTGGTAATCTTCTAATATGTAAAGTACTTTATAGTAAAGATTCAGAATTATACATTCCCCATTCCTCAGAAGAAAGTGCAAATTAAGGGAAAGTATTTCTGCAGGGGATAGTGACATGTACAGGGGCTGTACTTTCACCTGTGCTCCCCACAATTCAGTATAGGAAGAGGTGTTGATTGAAAAATGTGTTTGCAAATGTGATTTATACTGTGTGTATGTGTGTGAAAATGTTATCCCCAGAAGAACTCAAAAAGCCATAACTGGATCCCCAGCAGCCCCAGTTTTCTCCTATGTTCTGCCCCATAAAAGAAAGCAGAAAGCTAAATTTCGCTACATCCCCATCTGGATAAACACACAGGCCTTTCTCCTTCCTGTTTCTCATGATAAAAGGAAACAGCTCAGAAAGAGCTAGAGCAGGAAGCTGGTAAAGGAAAGGTTCAGGTGGCTTGCAGGATCATGTGGGTAAGGCTTAGTGCACAAACATAAACCAGGAAATTTTAAATGGCAAGTATAGTAAAATCAGGGCATTATTTGTTTTTGGAACATTCTAAAAGGATGTCTGGTATTTATTTATTTATTATTATTTATTTATTTTACAACATTTGTATATCACTCCACATCTATACAGATTCCAGAGCAGTGGACAGCACGAGATAAAAAGAATAAAACATGATATTGAAATGATTCTTTAAAAATCAGAGTGCCAATAAAATTGAGGCTGGTCAACCAAAGAAGACTTCCTAGAAAAGAGTTGTATTCAGGAGATGCTGAAAACAACACTGTGTTGGCGCCTGCCTGACCTCCAGAGGCAGGGAGTTCCATAGGAAAGGAGACATCACACTGAAGGCTCTTCTCAATATGGACTCTGCAGGTCCATGTGGAACCACCAGGATCATGTCCTCTGATGACCTTATTGATCGAGCAGGTTGGTAAGGGAGAAGGCCCTCTCTCAGCTATCCTGGTCCTATCATCAAGAAACCTCCAGATCTCACCCAGGGTAACCTCCCCCACAACAGGTATCAAGTTAAGCAAGTAAACAGAGAGGCAACAAGCAACCAAGGATAGAAAAAGTAAAGGGCACATCTGCTCTTGTAGCATCCCAAAGGGTCAAACCAAAGTGGTGCATCCCCTTTGGTGTCCTTCCCTTTGGGGATGCATCGCCACGGGGCCACTTTTATCTCTCTCGGGGGGCTGAAGGTGTCCAATGGCTGAAAGATAGTGTCCTGCCATGGCCAGGTGGATCCTCCTGCAGGTGTATTTACTCAGAACGTAGTGTGAGTTCTACCAGGAAAGAATACTGGAGGTGGAGATATGGGCATTGAAATAGCTGTATTCATCATGTTCACCTCTTTAAAAACAAAAACAAAAAGCAACCCTTCTCCCCAAAAAACAAGAAAGCTATTTGCTTCCGCATAGGAAACACAGAGCCTTCAAGTAAACTAAGTAAGTAAAAGGAACCTGTTTAAACTAAGTAAAAGGAACCTGTTTAAAAAAACACATGGCAGATCAGATGGAGGCCAAGCTCTGTTATTCTTCCCTAGTGATGTCACAGGCACTACCCAATAGGTGCTATTCAATAGGAGAAATGCCTGTGACAATGGAGCAACCACATTCTATAACACACTAAAAGCTTTTTTACATGAGACTGTTAATCAACTGTATATACTTTTGGTTTCTTCCCAGAATTAAGAGCTGAACTTTTTCACTGCTGCTTTTCTATGACATAACCTCTAGGTGGTGCTGTATTATAGTGAAATAATACAATGGCCCAAGTAGGAAAATACATTTTCTTTCACATTCACAAGTAATATTCCATTCCATTCCATTTATTATTTATATACCACCCCACATCTAAACATATCCAGAAAGGTTAACAATAAAACATATAAAAATTAGAGAATAAAACACCAGAATGCCAGTAAAAACTGTGGCTCATCAGTCAAGGAAGGCTTCCTGAAATAAAGATTTTCAGGATCATCAGGCAAGCATTAGTGGGCACTTGTGGATTTTTGCGGGTCCTTTTCACGATGCTGAGTGCCTTCCGCATGCCTCCCACTTCTTCTGGGCATTTTCCCAATAATAATTTTAAAAAGACCTCAGAAAGTCCAATTTTTCCTCCTAGAGCAAAATGTGTCATTATTTCCTGCTGTGTGCAAGGACAGCAGTGTGATAAAAATGCCCATTTCAATGGGCCATGTGGTCTTTGTTTACTTCCTCTTTCTTTAGCATGTGAAGGAAGAGGAAGCTGCTCATCCCTATTGTGGGACAGGAGCACGAGGCAAAGCGATGGGAGGGAAATGCAATTCCCCCCTCCCCCATCTGAAGAAGCTCATTTTCAGGACGTGCCGAAAACAACACAATGTTGGCACCAACCTGACCTCTAGAGGCAGGGAGTTCCATAGAAAGGGGGTCACCACACTGAAGGCTCTTCATTGGGTGGAGTCCAATCAAGCTATAGGTCCATCTAGAAACACATTTCTTCCCTGCTCCTAAAACAAAACAAAACAACAACAACAAAAAACAGGGAAGTGCTCTTTAAAAAACAGAAGTAAAACTGGAGGGTCATGACATTGTCTCAAGAACCCATAAAGAACCGTGAGTAAGAAATGACAAGTGCACAATAAATGCCTCATGTAGAAAAGCTTTTCCAATACCACTTGATCTACTTTTAACTTCAAGCCCGAGCAGTTTTTAAAATTAGGTCCTTTGCAAGGCTAGCCCCTGCTCCAGGATTGCTTCATAAAAGCTAAATATGAAAGATGTGCCCAGTTGTTTCAGGGTAGATAGGAGGAAACATGGTAAAGAATCATGGATGGGTTGGAAACCTGATCGTTCTATTTTGTTAATAAATATTGAGCCAGGAAACTCAAAAGCATTGCCAGACATGAGATATGTAGATCAATATCACCACATTTGCCACTGTGCCATACACTGAATTCTTTCTTATGTGGGGACAGTTCCAATTAAGATCACATTACAAATCTCCTCTTCAAATGCTGTTAATTATTGGAGTTCTAGAATACAGGGAATTACATTGCACCTCATTCATCTTGCACTCTGATAAAAATTGAGGGCTATTTGTAACCTTGATTAAAATAAATTTAGCAACAGATAAAACATGTCCTTGTTTCAACATATGTTTTCCCCCACCCCCCAATCTGTCTGTGCGATTAAAAAATGACACGAATAATAACAAGTATCGTCTGCAGGGGAAACATTGAAAAGTGCATTGGTTATACAGGGAGGCAAAATGTCAATACAATACTGCTGTTTATAGAAGGCATCCAATCTTCTATAAATATGATGAGCAAAACATAATGTGTTGCTGGTTGCTGTGCCCACACCTGCTGCTTTTAGCATGAACTTCAAAGATCTTTGTAAGCAATGGTGCGTTCAGGGCAAGACGTGGGGCACAACTACAGGGGCCCCCTCAGGCGAATGAGCAGGAGAGCTGGGTCCCTCAAACTCTGAAAGGCTGTCCTGGGCAGGATCTACACTGCTGTTTTAAAGTGCTTCAAAGTGCTTTATAACAGTAGTGACAACTGTTGGGGCCCAGGACACACTCCAAAACAGTTGTCACTACTGTTATAAAGCGCTTTAAAGCGCTTTAAAACAGCAGTGTAGATACGCCCCCAACACATTTTGGATTGAGTAGAATACTAAAAATTACCATTTAAAGTGCCCTCCCATAAGACCATGGGGGAATCTACACTATATGTTTGTTAGGTTTTTAAAGGGTTATGACTACTGTTTGGGCCATATGACGCACTTACTGTAACGTTTTAAATACGTGGTAAATTTTAACGATCTCATGTGTTTTGTTCCGTTTTTTAAATTGAAAACTCATTGTAAATTGAATAACGTGTCTTTCCTTACCACCTTATAGTCTGTGCTTGCAAACTTCTGATATCCAATCACGGAAGTGTGGGGGGCGTGGCATTCATTCCTGGCTGCCAAATGCTTTCTATTGCCGTAGGCTTCCCTTGTAGCTGCTGTACATGAATGAATGCTGTATGTGAATGAATGCTAGGGAAAGGAAGGGGGTTTAGGAGGAAGTGGGCATCTAATCTACGGTGAGAGGAAGGAACGTAACATAAAGAAACGAAGAGAAGTGACAGTGAGACCTAACTATATGCAGAAAAGATGGTAAAACTTATTCACTAAAACGGAAGTATAAGATAATGTGGCCTAAGACGTTTTAAAAAGATGAAATTAAATACGTTAAAAGCAATGTTTTAAAACGTAACAAGCACATGTGTAGATTCCCCCCATTACGTCCAGAAAAAATACAGAGTGTAATCTAAAGATGGGGAGGGGAACCATAAGACCGTTATGTTCAGAGCCTTAAATCCCTTCAATGCATGACATTTTGTCACCATACAGCATTAATCCCTCAACTATGTGCTGGCAATGCCAGTGTGCCACAGGAGGGACTGAAGTGTGCCATGAGAAAGGAAGCTGCCATGTCGGATACATTCACCACTCTCTGCAGTCAGAGTGAGGTGGTCCCGTGCAACATGGAACCTCTCCTTTTTGAGACAATACATGGGCAATGACCTCATCCAGAGGAAGAGAGCAGGTGTAATGTGAGTTGCATCAGGGAATCCTGATGCAACTCACATTACACCTGACAGATGTAAGGAGTGGAGGCTGGTGGCTCTGATTTTGGTGGACACAAAGGTAGAGAAGGGTGTTTCAGCATGCTGTAAATGATTTCATGGATGAAAAACTTTTCATCCATAAAATCATTTACAGTATCCGTAGACCATTGTCTCCCTTCATGTTCACTTTGGATGCTCACCCGCCTTGTGCCTCCAATTCTGGTGGGGCTGTGCATCCATACTTGGGTTCAGTCCGAACCAGCCAGAACTCTAAAGGAGCTATCCAAGATTCAGAACCCCATTCTCCAAATAGATTCAGTACCTTGGGCAGCTCCTTTGGTATTCTGGATGGTTCTGTCTGAAATCCAGAAAGGATTCAGAAGGCAGAGCCTTATGACTGAGACCTGACTAATGAGTAAATGAAGATCAGGATGGCCAGAATTCAGTATCACCTATTCTATCTGGATGATCCTACAGCCAAAAGGAAGATGTCTGCCTCCCCCCCCACACACCACCTTTTTAGTGCTAAGAGTCATGTGACTTCAATTTCAATCCAGAAGAGGACTGTGCACAAGGTGTCAAAACTTTGGGTAATACTTCTCTACAGTAAAGGCAGCATAAGCATTTAAAATGAATAAACGTGGTGGGATGCTGTTGTTTTTAACACTATTGGTTCAAGAGGGATCATTACTTTCATAGACAGTAATTTACTAAATGGAGCAGAGAAAGAGGCATTTAGCCCTCTGTCTCCAGTAAATCAAAGATATTAAATTTGTGAGATGCTAGTCTTAATTCACAGTTTTAATATCATTCTCTATTTGATAAAAGGATTATTGGACCCTGTAATTTCCGTGTTCCAATTTGTTTCGTGTACCATTGATTGTCCTCATTAATGTCACAGCATCTGCTATAAACACAGCACGATATAAATGAATAAAATTGTTCAAGGGGGGAAAGTAGGAAGGGAATGGACCTCGCACAAAATTACTTACGTTTATACCTAGACCAGTTCTCTTCTCCCAGTTTTGATGTCAGGCTTAGAATGAGCTCTTGAAAATCCACAGTGAGATGTGGCAAGCCATACTTCGAAATACTCTTCATGAAAGTCAGTAGCTCAGAAGTATTTGTGTAATGCTGGAAATTCCTCCCACCTTCTCCCCACCCATTGACATTCATTTTGATGGAAAAGAAATGGCTTCCTGAAAGAAATTCAATGCTGAAGAAATTTCAGAGAAATTCTCATGGGTTGGGTTTTGGTTTCTTGTGCTTGCCATGCTTGGGAGGTGGTCAAGGCATGTGTGCAAATGGCCTGTTTATTTTGCTGTACAATCATCTCACTCTGAGCCTCCCAGGCTTTCCGCATTTCAATTAAAGCCCAGGGGAAGACATTAGGAGGTAATTCCTCCCATAGGGCTTTTTCAGATCAGCCTGGGAGGCTAGTGCTCATAAAAACACCCTGAGAAGGAACCCGAGCAATGGAAGTCCCTTTCATAGAGGAAGAAAACATTCAGGAAATTGGAGGATAGATTTAGCCACAGCAGGGCTCCAACTCTTCCCTGGAGCTTGACGCAACACTATGCCCCTTACACCTGCATTGTGGTAGATATAACATGTGGACCAGCCTGCTACTATGGTAGATGTTGTTGCAGTACACACACACACAAAGAAAAAGAAAACAAAGAATAACTCTTATGGGGGGGGGGGAGGAAGATGCTGTGTGTGACAGCCCCTGCCAATGGTGAGTGCTACCTGTGAGAAACTGTTGCAAATTTCCCCTGGAGAAATTCAGTGAAATTCCTCTGCCCAATAGGATGGAGAATTTTGAGAGGCTATTTATGCACAGTACTCTGAAGTATGTTTCCACGAAGCCCTTCAACTTTATTCTTGAATGGTCTCACCTGTGTCTCTAGCAAAACAGTTTGGCATGCAGCCTAGCTGCTTCTAGACTATACAGCTTCAGATTGCAGATGAGGGGCTTCGTGACTGAATTCTCCCTCCATAACATAACCTCCCTGCACATAGAAAACTTATATGTCAAGGGGAAAAGTTCTAGCTAGGAATGGGCAGGTCTATCAGTCTTGGTCTCAGAAAGATTATCAGGGGGATTTTAGATCAAGCTTGTTCTGTCTCATTTCTTCACAAGCTTGTGATTTATTTACAGTAGTTTTAAACCCATACAGAAATCTGCACACATTTTTGTAATGTATAATTTTAATGTATGCATTAGTGTACATATTTTTGTGTACATTTTTAAACGTATCCATTTTTGGATGCACGAACCCATTGGCTAAAGCATTTTTAATGGGGAGAATAGGAAGTGGTACAGTCCAGGAACAGTTTGACCATATGATGAGCCATTTGTTTAGCAGAAGGTAGATCAAAGACTACCCGTGGACTGCTCGCCAATATACAGTGCCCCTAGTGAACCTAGTGTGTGTTGCTTGCTGGGATTCTTCTAAAGAATACAATAATTCTATTACTCTTTGTACAAGGACATGCATTGTATAGAAAGGATTTCATTTCATGTACTTATGGCCCAAGATCTGAACAAAGAAAAACTGCTAGCGCTGAAGAGAATGTTGGACCTTGGTTTGATCCAGCAACGTAATTCTTCTTAGGCTAGAGCTGCACACCCAGGATCACTTAACACAGTTTAATGGTACCTTACCTATGAAGAGATCCTATGTTCTCCTGCTTTCTGCAATCCTGGGCCAAGGCAGACATACTTAAGCCCTTCAATCTCAATCATGCCTACTTATGCATGCTCAGGCTGTACAACACAGTGATGGATTACAGTTATTTAAGTATTTAAGTATTTAAGAAAGCAGAATATGCAAGGTTGATGTTAGCCTACCCCAGGTCTACAAAGGCTCTGAGGTAGAGGGAAAGGAATGTGTATGGGGGGGAAAAATCCTTGTTAAAGCAAGGTCTTTGCCCCCATGTGAAAGGGCAGATACAGGATCATGCTGTATAGTTGCTCTGTTGTCTAACCTTCCTTTTGCTGCTTACAGATCACCATTATGTGTTTTAGTGGTTATCTCCAGAAACCGAGGCAAGATCTCTGATCTCCATCTTGAATGCTCAGTCACTGGTTCAGAATACTTTGGAAGAACTGAGTGGTCATCCTCCATTTGCCACTGCTGACCTACAGTCTTAGCCAGCAAGCCACCCATTTGCCAGTTCTTTGAAGGAATATAAGCTAGGCTGACCAGACCCCCCGGGGTTTCCCGGTCCTAAACGGGAAAAATGGGCTAAACCGGGCCGACCGGGCCCCAGGGGGCAACCTCCGGGAAACACTCAGCTCCTCCCGCGAGGAGGGGGGGCGGCGTGGCACGGGGGGCGGGCGGCCTGCGCGGGGCGGGCGGCGGCGCGAGGCACTTACCTGCTCCGGCGTCCGCTTCCCTCCGGTGCTCGGAATCTACTGAGAAACAGGCTTCGCGGCCTGTCCCTCAGTAGCGCGCCGGGTGATGACGTCATCACCCAGTGCGGTACTGAGAGACAGGCCAGGAAGCCTGTTTCTCAGTAGATTCCGAGCACCGGAGGGAAGCGGACGCCCCAGCCGGTAAGGAGCGCGGGGCGGGCGGCGCGGGGCGGGCGGGCGTGCGGGCGGGCAGCGCGGGGCGGGGGGGCGGGGGAGCGGCACGGGGGGGGGGGTTGGCGGGGGGGGGGTCCAGGATTTTGATCCTCAAAATCTGGTCACCCTAATATAAGCAAGGCTTTGGGACTACCAAGGAACCGACAGATCTTCTCCCCAGCGGCAAAATTCTCCTCCTTCAGACACTTCTGATCTGATAAAATGGTTACAGTGTTGTCTCAACCATCCAGTTCTTCTCTTCTATAGGCTGGCTCACTCCCAGCATGACTATACAGGATCCCTTGTAGACTTAGTACACTGTCCAGCCATGTTTCTGATGTCAGGTTCAGGAATCTGACCAACATGCCTGATTTGATCAGCCCTATTTTCTGAGGTGATTTCAGCACGACTTGTGTATTTCTGCTCTGGTTTAACTATGCTTCCAGTGTGCTATTTATCCACCTATACACAAGGAGATGTGTATGCATAGTATCATAGCTAGTCAATATATCCTAGGGCTAGAATCAATCTTTGTTTCTGTAAATCTCACTATCATTTTTGCAGCCGCAGAAAACACAAAGAGCAGTAGTAATTTTCTTAGCAGATAGCCTACTGATTGCCTTTCAAGCACAGAAGAGTTTTCAGCCAACTTATTTGTCTGGCCTGAAAATGTAGGATCCAACCTAATTGCCTGAAAGATTATTCCAGTATGGATTATTTGGGACAGTTTTATTTAGCATGCACAATACAGGTCAAATGCATCTAATGAGATGGTTTTCTATTTTCAGAACCATATTAGAAACTGCACAGTGTTATGTATGCAGGATGAAGTAATGGTCTGGCATAGACTTTTCTACCAAAGCAATTTATTTTGTCCAATCAATGTTTTGAACAGCAGATAATTAGGACACCTTCCAAATCTGAATAAATAGCCATATGCATTGCAATATTACACACTTGAGCTAGAAGATCCAGACACTGGGTGGCATGCAGCTTGCAAAATGAACTTATGCCAAGGACTGGCTCATTAACTGCAGCACGGTAAGATGTAGGATTTGCTAGGGAAACAATTAAGGCATTTTCAGTTTACAAGCAACATTTCTGTATTTGTATATTTTCGACAGATTCACCATCCCTGAAAGCATTTTCTTGCAATGTTTGTCACTCAATTCACTTGAATTTTGTTTCCAGGTTTGGTCTGACATGGGCTGGCATGGTCACATGACTGTATCTGCTGATCAGACACACTCTTTGGAATATGAGTCATAGCTAGGAATGTGCTAACCCAAGCTGGCTGAGGTTCTCCAAATTCCACCTTGAAGCTCTGTGGCACTCGTGTCCATTTCAGATTGTGAGCGCTTTTTTTCTTCTTGTTGTTGTTGTTGTTGTTCACATGAAGGTTCTTGCATATGTTGGTGTGGGTCTTTCCAAAACCATGCATCAATCGTGCACGTTTCTAAAAAGTATGCATTTTCTCTCGTTCATTAAAGTGAGTTTGTGGGCAGTTTCCAAAAGTATGGACTCTCAAGTATATTTTTCTTCTGGCTGTGAAACTCATCACAAGCTCAGAAATGTATGGACTTCAACTGCATTTGAACCCAGAAGCTGCGAAATGGGTAAATTCTGGTCTAAAATGAACTGAAACAAATTTCTCATACATCTCTAGCCATAAGCCCAGTTCTCACTAGGGTGGTAAACCTGCACCGGAGCAATACCACTTCAGACTGCAGGTCTGCAGGGTTCTCACAGCTGATTGCTCTCTCATAGATAACAATATCCTTCGCATAAAAGACTAGCATGCAATGAATACAGCCCAGGGAGTGCCTCGGTTTCCTTAGCCACATGCTCCTTTTGATATTAAAACCGTGCACACACACACACAAACATATACACATATGCACACAATCCCCATTTTAAACAAGGGTCAGGCAGAAAGGTGAGTAAATAAATGCAATACCCACGTCACAGCTAATTTGGACCAAAGATGCCCACTTAGCTCTGTGCAGCAGGGACTGGCTATTTCAGAATTAAACGCGCAACATACTTCTATTTATTTTCTCATCACTTTCAATTCAAGTATCTTACTCATACCTTCTTAAAGTTCAAGGCAATTGCATTCATCCTGGCTGTGATCAACAACCTCATCCATTTCCATTCATAAGTGCTAGCAGCTCTTTTCCCCTCAAATAGGCTTAGCCTCATCTTCTCTACTTCCTTCTTGAGGCAAATGTAATAAACAGGCCCAGCGTTAAGGGGCCATGCTAACAAAGGACTGTCCTTCACCGCCCACTCAGAGTCCTTGTTTCCAGACCTGCTACATTTGTCTCATTGAAGATTCTGTAGGTTGGTTACAGATGGCAGCTGTCCATGTGACAAACACAAATAAGAGAATTCCCCTTTGGCATAATCTAAGTGACGGTTAACCCTTTGGTTGAGATCTGAGTTACTGCAATTAAGCTTGCATTCTAAAATGGGAAAACTTACAAATTGTATAGCTTTAAAAATATTTGATTGGGAATAAATAGTTTTTAGTTGCCCCTCTGTTCCTCTCCCTCTGCTATGTAATGAGGGTCCAAGCCAGGGATACATTTCTTTGGACCATCTAAGAAATCTATTAATTTTTTTTCTTCATATCTCCTCCATCACACATTGGCTGCATTCAGACAACACGAAAATCAATGGTGTGTAATAATCAACTTTACAGTTGTTCATCTAGGGGGTGCTCCCCCCACAACATGGTAATAAGTAATCAACCGTGATGTGGATTAGGATCAACGCTGAGTTGACTATGGCAGCATTCGGACGACATGATAGTCAATACAACTGACGATTGTTCCCCACCACCACCACCAATTGATTATTATGCTGTCTGAATGCAGCCAATGACTATATATTTCATGATCACTGCATGGATGCATGGACAACTGTTCTGTGTGCCCATGGCAGGGGGAAGAGGAATTACTATATTTTAGTTTATTCCCATCTTCTGCAAGCTTTCTCTAGATAGTGGAAAGCTGTGTAAACAAAGTGGATAACAAGGCAATAGACATACAGATATTGCCCTGCCAATAAATACCATAAAGAAAGAACTATTCTCTATACCTGCCAGAAAATATCATAAGGAAAGAATGGCTACATGAGTCAGGCAAATGCGTGAGCACAGCCAGGCATTTGCTGCCACAAGGCTACTGTTTTAGATGGCTTTAAAAGACGATTATATACATTCATGGAAGTTTAGTCTACCAAGAGCTATTGCTATGGTGGTTAAATGGAACCTCCATATTCAAGGCAGTATGCCACCCAGTATGATTGTTGGAGACAGATATTGCCTACCAGGCAAAATTTGGTTAGTCTTTGTTGGAAACAAGAGGATGGACTAGACAGACTTGTTGGACTGATCTAATTAATGTAGCTTTTCTCCTGTTCTTGAGGTGGTGTATCTTATGAACTCATTCCAGGATCAGATGTCATCTCAGATGTGTTATGATCAGGCAACAATCTCTGTCTTCACACAAGCACAAAATTTCTGGAAGAGAGCTGTTGGCCTCACTACCTTGGTAATTGTCTGAGGTAATTAATGAGCCACTATACATCTTTAGGAAACTCAGCACTGCGGCCTCCAGTGGCTTCAGCAGATGCCTTAATCAGACAACCTACCTTTCTAGCCAGCAGAACTTCCATCTTAACTGCCAGGGCCAGGTAGGGAGCTGCTTACAGGTGCCTTTCTTGAGTGACTGATCTGTCGTCTTTGTGTTCACAGATGTGTTTTGTGATTTGATGACAGTTTTGTTGGCATTTCATGTAAAAATCATGAAGATCCATGGTTTAGATCCATGTTTTTATGCCAAAGTGCTGCCGGTATGTACTGGATTTATTATTGTTATTATTTTACTGTGCAATCTGATAGACACCAATGTAAGCTGTTTTTCATCATGTCCCTTCTCTCAGGTTCCAATGATAATTTCACAAATATGGTGTATGCTTGAGGCACTTATCCTCAACAGGGAATATTTGCTTTTTGCTTTGCAAGTGGAAAATCATAAATATTTGCTGTATCCTACTTCTCAGTGCTCTCTAGCTTACCAATGGAAAGCAAGCAGAACCTGAATGAAAGACGTCGCATTTTAGGGGAATTCAACACCCATGAAATCTGTGGGCAATGACACGACACATTTCTAATGAGATGGGAGCTGTACGATGCTACTATTCTTCCATGTTGTGTGGTTTCCAGTTCGTTGATAAAGTTGTATGGTTAAAACAAGAAAAGAAAAGGAGGAGCCGAAGGAGCACAAGATACCAGAACTAAATTAAATACAGCTGCATTAAAATGCTATAGCTGTAGAAAATGCACAAAAAGCCAACATGTACAAAGTGGATGCTAGTGTCTGAAAAGGACAAGGATTCGCAAGGACAAGAGATTTGGACCCTCTAACGCTTCCTTAGGAAAAATGAAAGGAGGAAAGCCTGACTGCTCAGCTACAGCACATACCGAACAGCCATTGTTAACCCTTATTCTATATAGCAGGGAATCCCTCTAGCCTCAATTATAAGCCATCTTTTTTCCCTCGGAGAGACAGTATTAGTTGGCTGATTGGGGGGAAAGAAAGCACCAAGGAAGCCCAAGTTTCCTCAAGTAACCTCAATTCACACCTACACACTAACTATTCAAACGTGTGATTTACTGTAACCGTATTTTTGTACCTTTTTTCCATTTCACCAGCCCCAGTATTTCCTAATGGTGTTAGTTGCTGCAGCAGAATCCTTTTATAACAGGTGTTCCTATAATAGGCACGGCTAGAGCAAAACTTGATTATCCTTCCCCTTAGTTCTGCTGCAAGTCTTTCCCCCTTCATTATACACTGTCAAGAAGACTGCATCAGGCTCTATAGGCAGGATGTCTTGCACCTATCCAAATGTGAGCACAGTGCGGAATCTTGCAGAGATGGTACCTTTTCTAGGTTGGCTTTCACTGCTAACTATCCCGAAATGAATGCCTACTTCAGCCTCTGGTTTCCTTGCACACACTTATTGGCCTCTCATATGACCCTGAATCTGTCCCGAGTACATCCTAAATGCAAGGTGCATTACAGCCAGCTGTACAATGAAGCAATTTTTGATTGCTCCATTGGCCAGATCAATTTTCAGCATGTGATAATAGGTGTGCAGCCATCTGTAACATGCTTTAAATTCTTCTGATACCAAGGGACGGGTTGAGGCCTTGCAAGAGAAGGGATGAAAATCAGGAGTCAAACAGTAATGATCACAGTGTGATCAGGGCAAGAGATGTCCGCTTCCATCCTCATGGGAAAGAAAAATGGACAACAAGCTAATTTTAGCTGGCTAGTGTTATGTGATCTCCACCATAGTTTCAGTGCTAGTCTGCCTTGAGAAAACAGATTGTGATCCCTTTAAAAATGGATTTGCTTCCCTCTTCCTTCAGGGTTAGAACCTTGTTGTCAGGGAGGACATCAGGGTTGGCTGAAAAGATCAGAGGTTGGCTAATTGAAGCCCTGGCCTGCCTCACCGGAAGCATGTGGAAGGAAGAAGCTGCTCCTGACACCACATCTCAGAATATAACACTTTGATCGTGGTTTGTAAACAGTATATGGAATGTGTTGCCAATACTGTTATAAACCGTTCTAAAGCAGTAGTGTAGATCCTCCCCAGATGAATGATGGATGATTCTCTGCGCAATTAGGGATCGATGGACTCGCCTCCATTCTCCCTGGTTGCTTGCTGACCCACCACTGCTCACCAAGCCATGTGGGCCACTGGAGCATCCAACAACCACCCCACAAACCCATCCCCTGAGGGAGACACTATTTTGCATTAAAAGGCCAGTTTGGAATTCTCCAGAAATGTAGTTTTGTATAAATGGCAGATGCAAAGGAGCCATTTGCACAACGTTAGAGGTGTAAATGGGCCAGGCATGCCTGTAATGTTGCATAAATGGCCCCTTTATGGCTGCCATTTATGTAACATTACATTACACAAAATAGCAGCTCGCTCAGGGGACAGGCAGCCACGGGGCACTCACAGACAATGCTGCGCTTGCATGAGCAGGTCTGGTCAGTGGCGGCAGCTGGGCGAGCAGGGTCCAGGAGTCTGAGCAGGGGGAGACTGTTGGACTCCACACAATCCCTCAGACCCCTGCAATATCCCTAACTGCAATCCAGGCATGGCTGAAGCTCTTGTCATACACCTGTCCTTCCTCTCTAGAGAATTCCACCTCTACCTCTGCTCCGTCCACAGCTCAGAGATACTCTCAGGTATCTCAGGAAATCCAGGCTGCCATGAAGCTGCAAGGACTTATAATCAAAGAGCTCCACAAAGGCACACATGGACAAGCTGCTGGAAGAAACACAGGGACTGATACAAGGAGTTGGGGGGGGGGGGAATGCAATTATTAGAGAATGCACTTGAGACAGTGAGCAAAACACCACCCTGTGATTCTCTGCCTGGTAAACAAGGTTTCTTGATTTGTGCTATCATTCCTGAATCAAAAGTCAAATATGCTCTGGTTCCTTAGAGATGTATGACTTACTGTGGCGTGAGCTGTTGTAACTAAGAGCTTACTTCATCAGATGCATGTAATAGACTGAGAAGGTGGCAGAGGCATGTGCCCATGAGTGTAAATTACACAGGTTAACAAGGTGAGAACCAAAGAAATGCAGACATCCATATATGTGGGATGAATCCCTACGTCACTTTTGAAACAATTCCATTTCTGATTGTGTAGGCAAGTTTCGCAACACCGATTCTCTGTCATAGAGTCCAAAAATCTCAGGCATGTCTACTAGAAATTGAAGTCTGTGGGGTTTGCAGGAGAGATGCTGAAGGAATCAGGTCCTGTGACATTACAGTAATTGACAGAACACAGCTGAATACTCCTGTCCATATATCAGAATCATCCGGGCTTGATTCAATACTTCCGGCAATGTCTTGTATTTTCAATAAAGAGCAAGCTCTGTACTCACGGAACTTGGAACGCTGGGAGGCTTGTGTCATGGGGTGGTTTGCACTTTTGTTTCTAGATATATGTAATTCTTGCTCACCTTCCTTTGTTGCCAGAAACAAGAAACAATTGTTTCAATAGACAAACTACAGAGAATTGTTTTGTTTTGAAAAGACAGTAATACTGTGAAAAACGTAAAATGCATCCAGTACAAATCACTTTAACTGGTTATAGTGAGTCTTAATTTCCAACATATTACAAATTATCCCCTGTTCTGACTAGTTACTGGTCCATAAGAGAACCATAGTGGGATCAGGACATGGCTTGAAAGAGCAAGTGGTCTGGTCAGTGTCTAAGTCAGAGACTATGGGCAGTATCCAATGCTGCTGCTGTGCTTATGCAGTTGACATAATGCTAGCTTAAACAACCTCTAATTCTACGCCAATATCTTAAGATGGTACAATGGGTTTCCCTGGGAAATGCATCACACTAGCTTATGATGTAACGCTAGAGGTTGCTTATACTACTGTTATGACAGTTACATAAGCTGTGCAGCAGTGCTTGATACTGTCCTATGGGTTGTATCCAATGTTAGTCCTACTTAGAGAGTGGGAGCGATGGTAACACCCTTTCCCCAGACTCTTCACACTCAGTACAGCAATCCACCTGCCCATTCCAATATAACAGTATGGGCTTTGCCATTTGGCCTCACAGAGGCCGAGTAGGAATTTTGGGGGTTGTGTTTTCGTTTGGCATATGGGGTCACCTATTGTTTTGCCTATGCTAAACTGTTAATTATTGAGCTTGGTACAATGACTTAAGTAATTGGTTCTCCAAGGCCACAAATGGCAACTAGTATGGATACAATGGCTAAGATAGGCTGCCCCAATGAGCACCCAGAGGCATCCTTCCTGGAGAGTGAAGGAACACTGTCCTTGCCTACCTCCCATGGCTGGCCAGATCAAAAGGATGTGGGGAGGGAGCTCCAGTTGGGTCCCTGGGTCCACCTACTGAACACTAACCATCAGTGGTAAGTTGGAGCAGACAGGACTGACTCTGCTCATCTTTAAGGTGAGCAGATAATGGCCCTTGCTACACCACAGGGGTGTAGAGGGAGGGAGGGAGGGAGGGAGGGAGGGCGATCCTGGAAGTACCTAATACACACCATCGGCGCACAGAGACCAGCTGGGGGCCATCCCAGGCAAACAGCCTGGTGTAGAAATGGCCAATGAACGGCCTGGATCAGCAACATGATCAGCAACACCTAAAGCCACACCGGTAATATCCATTATGAAAATAACTGGGGATATGCCAACCATTGCCAATAGTAATAGGATGGCCACACAGACTTATGGATGTCTTAAGTTATGGTCATGCTTGTTTCAGCTCCTTGTTAGCTAATAAGGGTGTGGCCCTTACCTCCAATTCCTTGTATCTATATTCTGGTATGGGAAAGGAAATGCAGTGTACTACAGAACTAATGTTGCGTTGATTGGCATAAAGGGAGTTCTTACAAAGGGAGATACCAAAAATTTTAATCTCTGGTGCACAAAGAAGAAACATGGTGTACAATCCAGCCAAAAGTCTTATAAATCCAGCTGTGTTTAGCGTAAGGGTAAATCATATGCATATAACTTTGCACACTGAAATCAAATGCATTTAATTTTGACTGGATCATTTCCCAAAATCAGGGGGGGAAATGCACGTGCTTTGTTTTTCCTAGCCTAATGGGAAATCAAACACAATTTAGTGGACTACAGTCATGTGGTATCACCCTGGAATGAGAATTAAGACCACTGTCTTTGGGCTGTAGTCTAAGACAAAAATTGAATGGTTGTGCATGAGACTCATTGAGCCTCAGATGAACTGCTTGGCTGACTGTGCACAGGTTGCATTAATCTCTTTATAAGGAAACTGCCAATACTATAAGCAATGCCAGAAACTTCTAAACAGAGATGATGATGATGATGACGACGACAATGATCATTTACATTTATATTCTGCTTTTCCTCTCAGGGGCCCAGGCAGCAAACGTGATCCCCCGCCTCACCATTTTATCATCACAACAACCCATGGCTGAGTGGGGACAAGAACCTGGATCTCTCAAGTCCCAGACTGACGCTAACTACTAGCTCTCAAGCTGAGACAGAATGAAACCTCTCACCGTTTTTTCATTCTCTGAAAAATAGTGCCCTCTGATGATGATGATGATGATGATGATGATGATGATGATGATGATGATGATTTTGGGAGTGCTCCTTATCAAAACGTTAACCTCTTCATTTCTGTTACCTTCACATCTAATTGCCTTCAGTTACCCACATGATCTCATCACACAGGCAAATATGATTGCTGGAGAGCATCAAGCACTGACATCATGTTCACTACAAAATTCCTGATTGGTTAGACCAGAAAGGAAAAAGAAGTGCAGCAATTAATCAGGTGCTGAAAAAGCAGGACCAATGGGAAAGAGCGACAGCTGGTTTGGAAAACCGTGCACATCTATGCACATAATCTAAGGGTTTTCCTGGAAATCTATACCACTGAAATTACTCTTGTTAACCTGATAATCATTGTATCCCTACTTCTAAATACCCTCTGGATACAAATATAATTCAATTTAGAAAAGGATAGCAATGGACACGAATATCGCATAACCATAACTTTGTTCTTTCTTTTTTAAAAAAATGGTGTGGATCCTTCTGTTTTTCTATTTAGAAATTAACATTTCTTGCTGTAGCTGTTCAATTTATTATTGTCTGCCTGCTGTGAGCTACGAACTGGGGGGCACTTTATTTAGACTGAGTTCTTTCACTTCTAACTTTCTGAAAAAGAACATTTTCAATTCTTTGTCAGAAATATTGGCACTACTTGGGAAAAGAGCAGCTGATGTTCTTTTTTTGACAGCAAGGATGAAATTGTGGGGAGGGGGAGGGTAGTATTTCCCCATTCTCTTGTCAGGAAGAGCCTGGCCATGGTAGCATCATGTCAAATCAGTGAGCGTTTTAGTCCTGAGGCTGATGATTCCAGCATTCAAAGGCAGATTGTGCCATATTGTCAGTCCATGACTTATTCAGGCTCTTACCCATCCTAGGCTTGTGAAAAGCTCTTGACTACTATGGTATTGAGGCCAATGTTGCTCCAAATTCTGCTTTAGGCAAAGTCTGTGGCAACTCTTAAGTCTGTGGTTAATTCCAATAGGATATCATTGACCCATGATATCTGAACATGTTGTTTTCTTTACCTTCCACACAAAACCTCCTTGAGGTAGGAATAAAAATATACTGAATGATAAATGCCTCCATAAAGCATGTATTATGTTGTTAACTGTGCAATCCTGTCTCTACTCAAAAGTAAGTCCCATTGAGATCAACAGGGATTACTTCAAGGCATGCAGGTATAGAATTGCAACCTTAGACCCCCTACCAGCTCGGATGTGCAGTGGCTTATTTACCCTCATACAAAAAAAAGGGGGGAGTAAAGTCTCAGGATGCTATAGACAAATTGATTGTGGAAAAGCCCAATGTGTTTCAGCCTCTTGCTTTTTGTTAGGCTGTCTTTAAAGGGTTGTAACAATGTCTGCAGAAATTATTTACAACAGATAGTCTTGTGTTTATATATTGGCGACTCTCAATCTGTTGTAAATAACTGACACAAGACAATCTGTTGTAAAAAAAATATTCTGCAGACAGTGTTACACCCGCTTTGCAATCTCATTTCCCTTATACCCTTTAATTTTCCCGTTTTAATTAAATTAAATTAGCACACAAAGAAGATAACACAACACCTCAGCACTATTGACAACTCTATGGTGGGAGAATAGGTACGGAGTTTTAGGTGGAACAGGTTTTAAATCCCCTCTGAAGTCAATTAAGACCCCTAATTCATAGGAGGGTGGCATATTTTAGATATGTGAGAGGCTCTTAAAAGGGCTGCTTGGAAAGACTTTCTTTTAAGGGATTATATTTGCAAGGCATCTGGCTGGCTGCTACTTGGAACATAGTGCTGAGCTAGGTAGACCGTCGGTCTGCTCTGGTAGAGCCATTGTTCTTATATTCTTAAGTCATTCTCCTGACTAAAATTTCAACATGAATGTTCCATATTTGCATGAAATCAAGAAGCTGATACTGAAGGTCGCATTGACAGTTGGTGTCTCTCAGGCATATTCTTGTCCTACGCACAGCACAGAGGTGTGAAAAATGTGTGTGTGTGTGTGTGTGTGTGTGTGTGTCCCCTCAGGCAGCACAACCCCCATTCCTGTGGAGTTATCCCCCTTTCTGGGCTTAAGCAGCTCAATATTATCTCTCCACCATGTTTTTGTCATCCGCCCTCCCAACCCCCACATTTGACCAGTTTTGAGAGAATGGATCTGTGGAGAGAGGGACAGATGCCAGGAGAACTGTGCACTGCTAACACACATTGGCTGAATTCGGACGACACAATAAGCAACTGGGGAGGTGGAAACAATCGTCAGTTGTATTGACTATCGTGTCGTCCGAATGTTGCCATAGTCAACTCAGCGCTGATCCTAATCCACATCACGGTTGATTATTTATTACCATGTTGTGTGGGGAGTACCCCCTAGTTGAACAACTGTAAAGTTGATTATTAACCCGCCATTGACAATCGTGTTGTCTGAATTCAGCCATTGCTTCCAGTGCAGCAGTTTTACTTCTACCTGGGAGATGGGTCTAGTGTCACCCCAAGGAACTGCCTTAAATATATTGGCTGAAGTCCAAACAGTGGAATTTTTTCCTTATATTGGAATGAAAGGGGCAGCGCTTTGAGCAGAACCCCACACAAATACTGACCCGAGCTTCATTTTATATGCTTAGCGACCAATCCATCTTCCTTGTTCTTTTTCTCCCATTGCATTCATCTCTTTCTGCTCTCCCCCACCTTCGCCTCTCTCTCTCTCTCTCTCTCTCTCTCTCTCTCTCTCTCTCTCTGCCTTTCTTTCATCTTCCTCATACTCATAGGCTCAATTCGGACGACATATTAGGCAACGGAGGGGTAAATAACGTACTGACTGTGCGTTAGGCAGGAGGAGCTTCACAAACAACATGCTGCAGCCAGCACTGCTCGGCACCGGCAAACACCCCGGCTGCTACGAACTTGCAGCAGCCATTTTGGTTGCAGCCTCTCCTCCCTGTGTCCTCCAGCCGTATCCAGACAGGCACCATGAGTTCTGCAGGCTGCATAGAGCGGCCGGGTGTTTTTGGCTGCTCTAGGCAGCAGAAGTCTATTCCAAAATGGAATAGTCCATGGAGAGAGGGGGGGGCTGAATTCGGACAACGGGGCTTCAGGCTAAACAACGTGCAACTGTCAGTTGTGTGTGCGTTGTGTGTTGCCCTCCAGACGACACAATAAGCAACACAACTGACGATTGTTCCCCCCCTCCTCCGTTGCCTAATGTGTCGTCCGAACTGAGCCATACTGTATTAATTTGTGCTAATCAAAGATCGTGCTCAATAGCACATGGGGAAATTCTATGGAGAAAGTAACAGTTTTGCAATATGAATCAACGGCAGGAAATCCTTACAACTTTGTTTTCAGTGTCACTCAGGTTGCTCGTTCTTACTTTCTAGAAGACACTTTACTTTTGGAGGAAAATATATTACACTGTTGCGTGCAGACTTAGCATAATCAGGAGTCTACATGGAAGTTGTTCATGCAGGGTGAGAATGTTGCTCTTAGGAAGGGTCTAATATACAAGGAGGCTGCTGTAGTTCTTAGGGGAAAACTGCATCTGAGGAAATATCTGAAGCCTCGGAAGTGTTGTTGCAGCATGCTGATGATTTTCACAAATGCAATTTCCCCCCCTATGCCCTGGGAGGGAAAAAAGAGGAAAGAAAATAAAACATTGAATTTGTTTGGTTTAACTTGACAGGTCTCTGGTGTTATTTAGTGAAGAGAAAAGTGAATGCCCCTGTTTACCTGCACAGTGGGAAATTATCTAGAAATTCTAGTCACCTATACTATCACTGAAAAAGATCGGCAAGGTATCCATGTGGTGTCGCATCCAGCAATTTGAACAGAAAGTTCAAAGGAAAGGTCAGTTCCTCTGAATTTGCTGAACTGCTAATGCATATATTTTGAAACTCTCATTCATTTTGCAAATTCTGCCTTTAAAGTGATGGAGGTGCTGGCAGATTTACTTCCTTTGAGACTCACAATTGGCTGTTCATTATTTCTGAATTTGTAATTCGCCGTTTGTTATTCAGGATTCATTACTTTTTGTTTGTGAATGCCTGGTTTTCACTTAGTTATTTGCAACCGGTAATTCATTATTGATGAATTGAATGTTTTCTATGTTGTTCAGAGATAGTTAACTGTGCATTGTGTTTCAAGGCAAGGAAGATGGTATTTACTTAAATTTATTTTCAAAATTTCTGGAATATTAAAACAAACCTGGAACTGCAGAACCAGATTTAGTAGGCAGCAACTAAGGATGGATGAATCTTTCACTTTTGCTTTATGTAACATTCACATTTTTTTTGAGCATAAGTTTGTTCCATCTTGTTTCTGTATCAGTTTGCATAGTTTTGAGTCAGACACACACACACACACACATGCACACACACAATAGAATGCATTTTCGTGCACAATTTCCACTAATATATATATATATATATATATATTCACTTTTACTAAGTACTGACCACACTAGAGGACATTTTAGTATGCTACCTTCCTTAATGTACTCATTTTTGTATTTACTTTTAAATTGCAAAAACGAAATAAAAATTGCATTCCAATTTGCATATTGGTTCAGAAACTGCAAATTAGGCTGGTTCGTTTTAAAATGTGAACCAAACCTATTTTGCCTCCACCTCTAGCTGCAATCAGGTCTCTGGGTGCTGGGAGACCTACGCCAACAATGCCTGCTCAGGTGAGAAATGAAGTTGTGTGCAATCTCAAAGCTCTTCAGAGACAGTGGGCACACCAACCCTGGAGACTTAGGCAGGATCGACACTCCTGCTTTATAGTGGCATTGAAGTGCACTGACAACAGTTGGGGCCCATAGACACATGCCATATCCCACTTTCAAACCGCTTTCATAGTGTTATATCCTGCTTGGTGTAGATGTGTCATTAAACTGAGTGCAATCCTATACATACCCACTCAGAAGTAAGTCCTCCTGAATTCAATGGGAAGTGAGCATAGGATTTCAAGCTCAATATTGGTGCCCTCATGGAATCCTGTGTCGGAAACCAGGAATCTCAGCAGGGAATTCTCCACACCTGCACCAAAGTATAATTCTACCAGATACTACAGAAGGTGCCATGGCATTTAAAGTGGTATAAAAACCAATATATGTTTCCAGTACTGCCAGCTCTCCAAATTTCCAAAGCCCTTATTGCATCTCTACCACATCTGTCCCCCAGCCTCAGCCTCAGCAAGACCAAACTCCAACAAGAGTAGAGGCTTCAGACGTTTCAGGTGGGTGGGAGCAAATGGTTGCAAAGCCAAACTATCAAAATCAGAGCATACTAAAGGGTAAGGTGGAGGGACAATCAATGCACAGAGAGTTAGGCAAAGGTAGCAGATGTCAAGTAAGTAAGGCAAAAAAGCAGGCTTGGAGGAGTAATCTGGCATGCACCGGGAAGAAATCATGGTTTCCCTGTGTAACAAGACATTGATAAAACAATGAAATATTTCATTAAAATCACCAGACGGAGCTGACAATGCTAGCAGTCAGCAAAAATGCCGGGAACAGCAAGCAGGGCTTCACCCAAGGATCCCGCCTGCTCTCTGTGGGGAGATCATTCCATGCCACAATGAAGAAGGTCCTGTTCCATACCATGACCAAATGGAATATCTGTGGGTCATATTACAGTAAGCAAAACCTCCTCCCCAGAACGTAAATATTGGCATGGCCTATACCAGAAGAAGGCAGTCTCTCCGATAAATTGGTCCTGAGCTGTTTAGGGCCTTATAAGCAAGCAACAATGCCTTAAGCATGGCTTGGCAGCTAATTGGCAGCCAGCGCAGAGCTTTCAGCACAGGGGTCATTTGTAGGCTGACCATATGAAAAGGAGGACAGGGCTCATGTAACTTTAACAGTTGCAGAGAAAAAGGAATTTCAGCCGGTGTTATTTGTATGCAGTTAGTTCCTGGTGAAATTCCCTCTTCATCACAACAGTTAAAGGTGCAGGGGCCCTGCTTTCTTTTGTACATGGTCACTCTAGTATAGTGCCTGCAACTTTAACTGTTGTGATGAAGAGGGAATTTCACCAGGATCTAATTGCATACAAATGACACCAGCTGAAATTCCCTTTTCTCTACAACTGTTAAAGTTATATGAGCCCTGTCCTCCTTTTCATATGGTCAGCCTAGTTATTTGTATGTGTGGTAGGAAACTCCACTAAGTGATTTAGCTGCCACATTTTTCACCACCTGCAGCTTCTGTACTAATCTCAAGAAGGATCCCATATCAGTGATATCAAAAACTGCTGAGAAGCAGCAGGGCTGCTTTTCCCTATCCTTCTCCCAATAAAGGCAGCCAAGGCCAAGTCTGCCCCGAACAGGAGATAAATAAAGACTGGAACTAGGGATGGACAAATTGGTCAATTATTATTTCTCCCAGTTATTCATTTTTCCCATCCTAAATTTGGTTCGTTCCAAACTGATAATAAAAAAAAGTTTGCATGAAAATTCAAAATCTTTTTTTGTGTGTGTGTGCATGCACATTTCCCCTAATATATTCATTTTTGTTTGCATTTTTGCCTAATATACACAGTTTTGTATGCATTTTTTGATTGGAGAACTCCATTAAAGTTTTTGGAGATTTTTGAATTTTGAAAGATAATTGAGTTTTGGTTCTGAAGTGCAAAATCCAGTAAGTTCACATTAAACTGCAAACCAAATGTAATTTCTTCCCCCATCCCTAGGACTCAGAGGCACATCAGCAGGCCTAAGTGATATCGAGGAAGAAATGGAAAGTTCCACCTAGAGCTTCCTGCTAGCTGTCCAAATGTGCCTCTTTCATCTTGCCAGCTATCTTGGTGATTCAGTGACTAAAGAGCTGGGAAAACTCACAGGATTCCGCACCTGAGTGAGCCCTATGGTGCCTTATGCTGTCAGTAAAGAGTTGCAGCTTAGCTTTGTCTCCTACAAATTTCAATGACAGAGGTTTCCTTTCCCTGAAACTCTTCCCATAGGGTTTATTGTTAAACTTGATATGTGTGTGCGGGGGGGGGGGGGCATTGCTCTGCTTCGGTCATATGGAGTACCTGATATGTGGATTCTTGTTCGGTGAGCGCAACCAGAAGTCCATTGTGGCTTCTAATGGTTCTCTCAGCTGACTTCTTTTCACAGGAAGAGGAAAGAGGGTGCTTAACATTTTCTTCAAAACCTGATTAGTATATTATTCCTACTTACATAAATAATAGAGAAGAATAAATGTGTGTTGAAAAATGTAAACTCTCAAGGATTGACAAAAGTAGACAAAGTGATTGATGAATGTAGAGCAAAGTATGGAAACAGATATACGAAATAAGAGAGGACAAGCAAGGAAATTACTGAAAGTGGGAATGGTTTGATTTGCCTTCCCCACTGCATGTCTTACGTTGAGCTGAGCCACCGGATGAGAATCACTCTGTGGACCATTTGTGAAGATTTGCAACTGCACAGCTGAGGGCTGAGCTGAGTTCAGCATGATTGAGTCTGGTAGGACTCAGCCACATGCCCAGATTCTTTAAGTGAACATAGTGAAAAATATGCATTTGCCCAAGTCAGCATTGTGAGTTTGAATTACCTTAATCCCTGTAAATGGACATGTGCTTTTGCCTAACACATGTCCTGATGAGGGTCAGGTATTTACTGACATGGTTCCCAACATGGTCCCCACTTCACATTTTTTGATGGCTGTGTGTGCATGGGTGCATGGGTGCATTTGTATTGAGGACTGTGTCTGTGATGTTTTGTCGTACTAGACATCCTCCCCCAACTACATGTATGTACACACACACACACACACACACACTGTCAATTCAACTTCTATTATAATGGGATATCTGTCTTGAAGATTGAGATTTTGGAATGAAACCTGGTGTGCACATTGGGGAGACCTTTTCTATGTGTTGTGTTTCAACATCATCTTGACATACCTCCCTACATTTTAAAGAAAGACAGAAAATATTTGGCACAGAGTACATTATTCCCTTTAATCACTGAGATACCTGTCATACTTGAGATGTATACCTAAAATTTAGCCATTAGGAGAGCAAACACCAAGTCAATTCCTGCCCCCATTTTAAAGAAAAGATGCAGTGATCATGAGCAAGCTTGAAATGTGATGAACTACATGGTAATAAAGTGATATTGGAAGCAAGCCCTCTCGACCATTGTGATTTACTAGTTATTCAGTTGAGCATTGCATGATGAGAAAAATCACACATTCGCTGCTAAGGAAAACAACAGAAAGTGTATGTTCTGAATCAACGTGGAGAAGCACATTTCACAAACTCTCAGGGACCAGACAACAGTTTGTGTCAGCAAGTGAAGGGTAATGATTGATATTTAGAAAAGGGACCAGGGATAGCATTTACTTCTGGGACTTTGACAGATCCTGTCAAAGCGGTGTAGCTCAATTCAAGCTAGACCAAACTGGCAACTGGGGAAATTGAAAGCTACACATTGTTCAATGCACATCCTGATTCCGAAATCAAATAGTCAGTTCCAACCACAGGGTAAAATCCAATGTAAGTCCTACTTAGAGTAGACCCATTGAAATAGATGGGATTTAAGTTAATCTAACTTAAATCCTATTTATTTCAATGCTGTCTGCTGTAAGTGGGACTTATGATGGATTTTACCCATAGAGATATACTTGAAGCTTACATACTTACAGGGCTGGCCCTACCATTGGGGAGAATGAGGCAGTTGCCTCAGGCAGCTGATTCTGGCTGTCGTGAAAATTGTTTTATTATTCCTGATTTTTTTTTACTGCCAGGAAGAGATAGAGGTTCACATGGGTTTTTCTGCCTCAGGTTTTGATATAATCTGGTTTATCTAGGCCTTAGAGTATTATGTACTTTCACTTGGCTGGGAGGGTAGGGGGTGCCATCAGCTGCTCCACCTCAAGCAACAAAACATCTTGTACTGAGGTAATAGTTTTCACCCCAGGGTTGTGTGGAACCCGCTGAGAAATGTCATAAGTCATCATGATTTTTCTTTTCAGTCTCTCTTACTATTCCTCAGATGTTTTGTATGAAAGGGAACATGCAAATTCTCTAGGAAATTTCTGTGGCAACTCGGATTATTAGAATTTCTGTGAAGATGCAGAAACAACAAAGTAACAAGCAGAGAAAGAAACTTTTTTTATGAAGATTTTTTTTTTGTTCCCTATTGCTTCTTACTATGCTCTGTTTAGTTCTCTTTTTTCAGAATCATTGTGATCACAAGATTTTTTAAAAGATCTTTGAATCCAGGAAATATTATTCTGATAATCTGATTGATATTCCTCCCTCCAAGGATTCATAATATCAGGATGTTATCCCTTAATGGAATTTTACCATCGTTTTGTTTGCACATAATCACATTTTTTTCAGATCCAACACACATTAAAGAAATGCCCAAGATGGGATATAATGCCTATGTCACTGGTTTAACACCACTATCCATTGCATTGTGCATTGTGCAATTGTGGCTTGCACCATAATGTGTCCTGCCTGTGTGAGGGTATTCTGTTTGTTGTTTGTCTGCTTTTTAATTGCATAAGGATGCTAATGGGATGGATCTGAACTTATTAATACTTAGAACAGGGTCACTGAAATTAATGGGGCTTAAGTTAGTCATGATAATGCTCAGTAGTTGCCACTCTTAAATATTTACTGTTGTACATGTCCTCTTAAATTATCTACCTGCTTCCTGGAAGTGAATGGATGGTCAGTGCAAATCAATACTCTGTGCCCTTCTGACAGGTAAAAAAAAAACTGATATTACAACATTAGAAGGCTAAATGCTCACCTCGTATAATGCAATGGGCTGAGAACCTAACAACGCTTTCAACATTTGAATGGGTAGTATGGATATTTGTTCTGCTTTTGTCAAAGTTTATTTATAATTCTTAGATATATTTTATTATTATTAATATTATTATTATTATTTACAATATTTATATACTGCTCAATTATCTAACTTAGGCCCCCTCCACAAGGATGCGCTTTTGCGCCCGGTTCTGCGATTATGCGCATTATCGCGGAGGCGCTTTTACTCCTAATCCCTCTGCACCGGAGGCGGCGAGAGGCGGCGAAACACATTAATTCATGTCCAAAAAGCGCTTTACAAGCAGTTAATGCGCGTAATCGCTTGTTCACACCGCGAAAATGCGCTTTAACGGCCGGAGCAAAATAAAAGTCGCTATTTAACGCGCGTTCGAAAATGCGCATTATCGGGGAGATAACGCGCCTGTACGCCCGTTTTGCGCTCCGTGCTTGTGGAGGTAAATTTTTTAATGAGCCTTCAAGGCTCATTAAACGTCTCGTGTGGAGGAGGCCACAGATTCTGATATGTTCAAGTCTATGTAGCTACAGTCTTTTCATTTCTTTTGTTTGTTTATTTGTTTAGTTGAAAAGTTAGTAAGGACTAATTTAAATGCTATTGATTTCAGTAGATGAACTCCAAGCATGGCATGACTAAGTCTGGATCCAATCCAATATGTTTAAAGGAGGGAGTCAGAGAAAGAATCTAGCCTGCATTCCATAATGGGTTGTGGGGAGTAATTTCGTCCATATCTGATTTGAAAGTACCCCAGGGTTTCGACCTTGGCATAGCTGTCTTCCATGAGCTGTTTGTTTTGCTTTGCTGAATATACTTGCCCTTATAAAGTCTGTTCAAACGTGCATGTTTCTATCAAATAGTGACTGAAACATGAAGTGATAAACTGCATGTATGAATGAGCTATCATAAATTAATTAGCATGGATAAAACATTCATGTCATCTCACACAATGCATTATAATTTAATCAATTCACAAGCATGAAAGTATTCAAGTAGTGAGAAAATAGACAATGCACATGTAAGATGCTCAAAGGCATATTTGATCTGGTGGGTCTTAATTATTAGTTAATATTTATTATTTATAATGCTCCTAAAATTTCAAAGGCACTATACAAAGTTTTTTTTAAAAAAACAGGCTTATAATTAGGGATGTATGAGAATTTTGTTTCTGCTCACAAATCATCACAAATTGCCCCATCCACAATCTTGAATGGGAACGTGTTTTTTGGGGAATGTTCACACAATCCAGAACTTGCAATCGCGTTTGACAAATGCGTAATTTTAAAAAAAGATCTGTTCTTTAAAATGCACATTTAAATAATTTGTATGCAGTTTTGTGCTTTAGACCAGGTGGGGCAGGGGAGTTCAAATAAAAAGAAAAACAGATCGCAAATGAAACTGGGAGTGAAGTGAACCAAGTTTCAAAGCCGAGTTCAGAGAAAATTGTCAAACTTGAGCATCTCTGGCTCTGCCCCTACTTCCAATTCTAGAAACATGATATATAAGAGGAAAGGGTGTGGGAATGGAAGAAAAAAACAAGCCAATGTTGGGGCCCAGGACACACTCCAAAACAGTTGTCACTACTGTTATAAAGCGCTTTAAAGTGCTTTAAAGCAGCAGTGTAGATCCGCCCCAGGTGAGTGGCCACTGAGGAGCCAGTTGAAAAGACAAAGAGCTAAATGGCAGTTGGTCCCAGTCAAGCTGATGGAGCAAATTATGCTCTCTCCCTCAGTTAAAGCCAGGTGGAATGCCTGCTAAAAGCTGACAGCTCCAGGAGAGAAGAAATCTAGTACCAGTTGTTCGCAGCTGATGGGTGAGTTATGCTGTCTCTCCCTCTCTTGCAGCCAGGATATCACTCAGATTCCCATATGTGGTATAATACAGCGTGGATATAATATAATATGCACTATTGTGTTGGAAAGATTGGGAGCAGAGCAGAGTTGTTCTCTTTGTGACCTGTCCCACCAAATTTCAGCCTCCAGCCATGTATGATGACCCACCAGAAGTTCAGAAAAATATACTAATGTTGCTGCCTGCTTTGAACAGCAAAAACAAGAGGGCCCTTGCGCACCTGACGGACATGGATGATGGGCTGTCATCAGCTGGTGAGTCTCAAGTTATTCAGGCCATCCAACTGCTCAGGTTATTCAACCGCTACTTGGTTGTTTTTTCAGATGCTGGAATGTTATGAGTTCAGAGGGTTTTGTTTTTTAAAAAATGTATCATGATTTGAATCTCCATAAAACTCTAAAACAAAATTTTAAAAAGTGCAGCACACCAGACGGCAGTATGTTTTTACACTCTAAGCTGCAATCGCACATATTTTAACATAATTTGGAGTACCAGAGAATTGTTTTGACAATCGCTTCCATGTGAGGATTGTTTAGTGTGCAAAAAGTGTTTACAAGTGGTTACAGAAATACCCAAGATAATAGTTAGAACGACAGGTGTATCTAAAATAGACATTCTAACTACCTATTCTCAGAAATCATTTCCTCCATTCCATTGCTATGAATGGAAAAGCAGTTGTCATCCTGATTTTCATTTAATAGTTTTATTGTTTACTGATCCTGCCATCCTGCACACAATGATGTGCACATCTTCCGGTGATTTCAGTGTCTTACAGCTTTGTTTGCACTCATGTATCTGCATGCACCAATCACATGGACAGATATGACAGGGTGCAGTCACATGCTCAGTGCAATCCTTTATATGTCGATCTGAATGGTAGAATACCTGCTTTGCATGCAGACAGTCCCAAGTTCCATCCCTTGTAACTCCATGTAGATTTAGGAAAGTATCAGCCTTGAAACCCTGGGAAGCTGGTGCCATTCAGTGCTGACGATACTGGGTTACATGGATCAATAGTTTGACTCAGCATATGTTCCTAAGTAAGTCCCATTGAGTTCAATGGGATAGAATCCAAGGTAAATATGTGGGATTGCAGCCGAACTGTAATCATGCAAAGATTAAGGCAGCACTGAACAAATTTGTGGCCCTCCAGATGTTGAGACTACAGTTCCCATCAGCCTTGACCAGTGCCCATGCTGGGAGTGATGGGAGTTGGAATTCAACAACATCTAGAGAGATACAAGCTTAAAGTTGTCTTTGGAATTTATTCTACAACACTTCAAAAATCTGATTAGAAAAGATCATTTTAAACAAAAAAGCTGCATGAGTGCTGCTCTGATGTGCACTCATAGCTTTGTAGCATTGCAGCCATAGCTCTTTCTGTGATTTATAAAATCTATGTTCCTGAGGTATTTACTAGGGATGTGCATGGACCCCCTGGATCGGATCGGGACCCGGATCGGGACCTCCGATGTTGTCCTGGATCGGTTCAGACAAAATCGGAGGTCCCTCGGATCAGATCAGACCCGATCCGAAAATCAAACGTTTGATTTTCGGATCGGCCACCATTTTTGGTGTTTTCGCCATAGGCTTGCATTGGGGGAAAGAAAGCTTTCCCCCAATGCAAGCCTATATGGAAAACATGGCAGTGGGTGGGTGAGTGGGGGCCTAACTCCACCCTCCCTGTCCCTCCCCCCACTCATGCTCCTTACCTGCTGGGGCCTTTCACTGCCATCCGCTGCTCCGATCTATTGAGAAACAGGCTTTGCGGCCTGCCTCTCAGTAGCGCACCAGGTGATGATGTCATCACCCAGCGCACTACTGAGAGGCAGGCCGCGAAGCCTGTTACTCAGTAGATCGGAGCAGCGGAGGGAAGCGGGCACCCCAGCAGGTAAGTGGGGCCCTCGTCCTCCTTCCTCCTCGTGCTCCTTACCTGCCGGGGTGCCCGCTGCCATCCGCTGTCGCCCACGGGCGGCAGTGGATGGCAGCGGACAGCCCTGGCAGGTAAGCCCCCCTCCTCCTCTTCGTGCTCCTTACCTGCCGGGGCCATCCACTACCGTCTGCTGCCCCTTTCTACTGAGAAACAGGCTTCGTGGCCTGCCTCTCAGTAGTGCGCCGGGTGACTTTATCCGATTTCGGTCGGATCGACTCTGGATCGTGGCTCAGACCCGATCCGATGCACATCCCTAGTATTTACATGAAACAAACAAGCAAGGACCATAAATGTTCCCCCTCTCCACAAGAGGGCTTATAATCAGAAATGCAATGCAAAGGACCAATTGATAGCCTGTTTTGACTTGTTTGTAAAGCACTTTGTCGATAAAGTGACTCAAATCTGCCGCATTTTTGCTGCAGCCACTTCTGCAGTTCAATCAATTAATGTGTCCACAACCCCATCATGGTCTCTTTTTGTGGGATGACTTTTGGGTGTCGTGGTCTGACGATGTGGACAGGATGCTTGCTGGGGTACAACTCTCCATCTTTGTACTTGACCTTTACACTTCTTGGCTTATAAAATCTGGTACGAAGGGACTGGCTGGATTTGGAAGAACACCAGTGCTTTGTTATAGAACACCTGGGCACTTGAAAGGACTGGTTGTGAGGCCACTTCTAAAGTATTCTTATCTGGGCCCTAAGGATTGTAGAAACTATTGACTGGTCACAAATATCTCATTTTGTGAGCAAGATGCTCTAACAGGTGGCTGGTGCAAAACCTGAAACGCTAATAGATGAGACTGAGTATTAAGATCCATTTCAGTTGAGTTTGAGACCCTGTTTAAGTACAGAGACTGCCTTGGTTATTGTAATGGGCTGGATGAGGGTTAATAAACTGAAGCTGAATCCTGATAAGTTGGATGCTCTGTTGGTCAGTGGTTCACAAGTCTGAGAATTGGGTAAGCAGCCTGTTCTGGATGGGGTTGCACTCCCTCTGAAGGAGCAAGTACATAGCTTGGGAGTACTCTTAGATCCATCCTTGTCACTGGAGACCCAGGTGGACTCTGTGGCCTGGAGTACTTGGGGCCAGCTTCAGCTGATCCACCAGCTATGGCCTTTCCTGGACAGGGATAACCTAGCCACAGTAATACATGCACTGGTAACTTCCCCGATTAGACTACTGTAATGCACTTTGCGTGGGGCTGCCCTTGAAGATGACTTGGAAGTTGCAGCTATTGCAAAATGCCACAACTAGACTGCTGATTGGAACATCTCATAGAGACCATATAATACCAGTCTTAAGGAATTGCACTGGCTGCCAATACATTTCTGGTCAGAATTCAAGGTGTTGGTAGTGACATTTAAAGCCCTAAATGACTTGGGACATTGATACTTGAGGGAGTGCCTCTCCCTATATCTGCCTGAGACCTGAGATCTGTCAGAGGATCCCTTCTCCATGCCCCACCAACACGAGATATACGCTATGGTGGGACATGAGAGGGGGCTTTCTCTGTTGTGGCACCCTGGCTCTGGAATGCCCTTCCCCTGGAGGCCTGACTGTTGGGGGCACTGGCTTCATTTTGGTGCCAGGTTAAGACATGGCTTTTTAACAAAGCCTTTGATGGCTAAATCCATCTGCCGGCACACTGTCTTGTTTTAATTGGATTGTACTGTTTCAAAATTTCATATTGGTTTTAACATATTAATAGTTTAATTTGTTTTAGAATTGTATATTTATTGTTCTATTTTATCTGCATGCCGCCCTGAGATCCTTGTGATATAAGGCAGGATATAAATGTTTTAATAAATAAATAAAATAAATAAATACTGGCTGCTGGGAGCAGAAGAGGGGAATCATGGCCTCACTTATTTTCCTGGACTTTTCAGTGACTTTCATACCATTGACCATGTTATCCTTCTGAGGAGGCTGTCCCGGAGAGGGGTTAGAGGCAGAGCTGGCCCACTCATGAGGTGGGATGAATCCCCTGCCTCAGGTGGCAGAGCAGGATAAACTGTAAATTCCACCCCATCTCCCCACCCTCACCGGAAGATCATGCCACTGCTGAATGGAGCTGACTTCAAAATGTCCGCTGTTAGGCTGCTAACTGAGACAGGGAACCTATTTCTAAATACACCCCAGTTTTCTGAGCAGTGAGAAGTTTTTATTCATTGCAAAATGAAAGCAGGGAGGAATGAATGGGTATGTTTAGAGCTCCCAAATTCCCATTCACAACCATTCATGCCCTTAGGATGCTGGGGCTTATCTGTTTCCAATGGCAGCAACAGAGCTCCTTTCTGCCCTGAACAACAGCATTTTTCTAGGACACTCCAAAAAACAAATGGCAACTACCAATGGGGGCACAATTTTGTTGTGGCAACCATCACTTCCGTCTAGAATGCCCTGGAACGATATCACGTTCAGGACATTCTGAGTAAACAAAATGCCAGAAACGGCCCCAAAAAATGAGCTCCACCACCACAACAGGAAGCAACAAAAATGATGGTTGATAAAATAAGAGGAAAATGCAATGAAAATGCATATGAATGAAACGAATAAATTGCAAGATGAATGTCATTTCTTTAAATTGCAAAAACAAGTGGAGTCAGGAAAAAATGCAACAAAAAAACTTGCACACATCTTATTTATTTATTTATTTATTTAATTATTTAATTATAGCATTTTTATCTCACCCTTTAGCCAAAAAGGCTCTCAAGGTGGCTTACAAAAATATTTCTTAAGACAGTCCCTGCCCCACAGGCTTACAATTTAAGCAAAAAAAAATGACACAGAAGCTAAGGGGATTGAGGGGGGGGGGGTAAAGAAGCAACTGTAGACACTAGATTTTTAGTTGCAAAGATCAGCAGGTCATGAGCACAATGGAAGGGCTGCTGCTTCATCTCCCTTTCCATCTAACCTAGGCTGACCATAGGAAAAGGAGGGCAGGGCTCATGTAACTTTAATAGTTGTAGAGAAAAGGGAATTTCAGCCAGTGTCAGTTGTATGCAATTAGTTCCATCACAACAGTTAAAGTTGCCTTCTTTTGTATATGGTCACTCTAGTATAGTGCATGCACCTTTAACTGTTGTGACGAAGAGGGAATTTCACCAGGAACTAATTGCATACAAATGACACTGGCTGAAATTCCTTTTTCTCTACAACTGTTAAAGTTACATGAGCCCTGTCCTCCTTTTCAGATGGTCAGCCTAATCTAATCGCCTCATACAGCTCTAGGCGCGATGGAAGGATGCCTGGCTGCTGCTTCCTTTCTCTCTGATGGCCTCAGCCGTGATCAAAATGGTAGCAGGAGGAAAAGGGGATCTCAGCTGGAGCAGGATCCAGGCATGATGGAGAGATGTCAGCTGTTGCTTCCTATCCCTCTAGGATATCCTCCATCGTAGTTTCCCGTTACTGCTACTGCCTTCCATTCTCCATGTGATATCTGCAAGTATCATCAAACAGCTGCTCCTTCCCTTCAGTTTATACTGTAGTTATCCCATTAAAGAAAATCCCAATAGGGGCAGGTAGCCTGTACCATTTGTACTGGAATAGTGGGCATGATGGATTGTCAGCCTGCCCCTCCTCTCTTTACTGTGGGTTGTTTTTATTTATTTTTTACATCGTTTGATCTCAAATACCGCTAATTGCAGAATCTATGTTTCAACAGAAATGCTACCGCTGAATGCAACAGGCAACTTTGCCCCTCAGAAGTTTCCAGTTTTGCTTCTGAGAGGTGTGCAAAACTTTTTCCATCCATGAGAGTCTGAAAACTCTGCATTTTCATCTGCTGGTAGCAGTTCAGAAATCAGTTTAACACATGTAACAGAAGACGGGGGAAAAGGTCTATTTATTTATCCCTGCCAGATTTGAAAGGATCCGATTGAAAGGCTGTGCAGAATAGATGGCGGTTCTCTATATTCACAGGACTGTGGCGCTGGATGAGAGCCAAGGGCAGAGGAGCAAGAGGGAGGGAATGTGTTAGATGAGTGGAATGGCATTCTACTCAGGTTTTTCTGCTTTCCTCTTTGTTTCCCAATATACTCACCTAATAGGAAATGACTAATGAAAATACTAGTAGAACATGGGGTTTGAGAGACCTCACTCATTCTTGACCCTCTGGAAAACGGGTGCAGGAAAGCAAGGCAGCTTGGTCTTGAGCAAGGAATGGAAAACGGTACCCTCCACCGGGCAAATTGACTCTCATTCCGATTTGTCAAGTTCTTTTAAGAGAAATATCACATTTTCTCTCTTTTATATATTCTTGCAAGTGGGTGTGAGGGTCAAGCTGGGATTTGTCCATGTAGCACAGAATATCAATATTTGTTGCCTTTTAAATGTTTGTTATATGCACATCTTGCATTTGCATGCGGCTCTGGGTAGACAAGGCAATACCTGCCTGCTTAGCTTCAGCAGTGCTGCAGAACCATATGCTCTTGGGTCACTCCCCATTATGATATTGGTGTCAAAACCTTTCAGGGAGGCATCACTAGGGATGTGCACTGGATCGGACCCGATCCACGATCCGAGTCCGGTCCAGTGGGAAATCGGATAAATTATCCGATTTCCGATCCCGCAGCTGGATCGGCCGATCCAATCCGAACCGGTCCGAAAAAGCTCCGAACCGGTTCGGCGGATCGGCGGATCGGCGGGCGCCCACTGGCGCCCACCGCCGCTTCCATTGGCGGGCGCCAGCGGGCGCCCGCCGATGAAAGTAGACAGCGGGGGGGGGAGGAGGGGGGCACTTACCTTCTCGGCCCGGTGGCTCCCGTCCGGCGCCGGCGCCTACTACTACTAGCAGGCTCCGCGGCCTGCTCTAGGGTGGCGCGCCGGGTGATGTCATCACCCGGCGCGCTACTCTAGAGCAGGCCGCGGAGCCTGCTGGTAGTAGTAGGCGCCGGCGCCGGACGGGAGCCACCGGGCCGGGAAGGTAAGGAGGGGGTGCGTGGAGGGGTGGAGGGGGCGCGCGGAGGGGGGAGGGGGGCCCTTACCTTTCCGGCCCGGCGGCTCCCGTCCGGCGCCGGCGCCTACTACTCCCAGCAGGCTCCGCGGCCTGCTCTAGGATGGCGCGCCGGGTGATGTCATCACCCGGCGCGCTACTCTAGAGCAGGCCGCGGAGCCTGCTGGAAGTAGTAGGCGCCGGCGCCGGACGGGAGCCGCCGGGCCGGAAAGGTAAGGAGGGGGTGCGTGGAGGGGAGGAGGGGGCGCGCGGAGGGGGGAGGGGGGCCCTTACCTGCCCGGCCCGGCGGCTCCCGTCCGGCGCCGGCGCCTACTACTCCCAGCAGGCTCCGCGGCCTGCTCTAGGATGGCGCGCCGGGTGATGTCATCACCCGGCGCGCTACTCTAGAGCAGGCCGCGGAGCCTGCTGGAAGTAGTAGGCGCCGGCGCCGGACGGGAGCCGCCGGGCCGGAAAGGTAAGGAGGGGGTGCGTGGAGGGGAGGAGGGGGCGCGCGGAGGGGGGAGGGGGGCCCTTACCTTTCCGGCCCGGCGGCTCCCGTCCGGCGCCGGCGCCTACTACTCCCAGCAGGCTCCGCGGCCTGCTCTAGGATGGCGCGCCGGGTGATGTCATCACCCGGCGCGCTACTCTAGAGTAGGCCGCGGAGCCTGCTGGAAGTAGTAGGCGCCGGCGCCGGACGGGAGCCGCCGGGCCGGAAAGGTAAGGAGGGGGTGCGTGGAGGGGAGGAGGGGGCGCGCGGAGGGGGGAGGGGGGCCCTTACCTGCCCGGCCCGGCAGCTCCCGTCCGGCGCCGGCGCCTACTACTACCAGCAGGCTCCGCGGCCTGCTCCAGGGTGGCGCGCCGGGTGATGTCATCACCCGGCGCGCTACTCGAGAGTAGGCCGCGGAGCCCGCTGGTAGTAGCCGCCGGCGCCGGACGGGCCGAGAAGGTAAGTGGTGGGGAAGGGGGCTTACCCCCCCCCCCCGGAGCCGTCCGCTTCTATCCGCTGGCGCCCGCGGGCGCCAGCGGATGGAAGCGGGCGGCCCCAGGGGGGGTAGGGAGCGCGGGGGAGGGGGTTTACCTGCCGGGGCCGTCCACAGCGGACGGCCCCGGGGGGGGGAGGGAGTTAGGCCCCCCCTTACCCACCCGCCGCCATTTTTTCCTCATAGACTTGCATTGCAATGCAAGTCTATGGGGAAAAAAATGGCGGCCGATCCAAAAATTTACGATTTTTGGGTCGGGATCAGACTCGATCCGGTCCGGGGGGCCTCCGATTTTGTCCGAACCGGTCCGGGACAAAATTGGAGGTCCCGATCCGGGTCCCGATCCGATCCGGGGGGTCCGTGCACACCCCTAGGCATCACACCTATTTATTTAAAATATTTATATTCTGTCTTTCCATCACACACAGCAGGATTACAATGCACTCAAATGCAACTTCAAATAAATCAAAAAGAAAAAAGGTAGCATACAGAAAATAATAATAATAATAATAATAATAATAATAATAATAATAATACAATTTACCATACATATTCACCCTAAACAATCCTGGAAAATGCAGATCTTAAAATATACTGGGATAGAACCATTCATACCGACAAGACAATATCTTGCAACTGACCAGACATAACGTTCATAGACAAAAAAGAAAAAAAAACCACGTACCTCATCGACATAGCAATACCGAATGACAAAAATGTTGTTGAAGAGGAAGAGGAAAAGAGAGACAAATATACACCACTGGCCATGGAAGTCAAAGAACTATGGCAACAGAAAAAGTTCACAATTATCACATTAGTCACATCAGTCACCGGCATCACATCAAAAATATATACAGAAAACCTCCAGAAACTGGGCCTACCAGAATACATCCACACCAACATCCAGAAAGCAGTCATACTTAAAACATGCTCAATCGTCAGGAAATTCCTGAATCAATAAAAGACAGCATGACTTGGCAAAGCCCGTCATGTCCGTCTAGGAAAACCGCCTCGAGCGAGAACGAGATATAATAATAATAATAATAATAATAATAATAATAATAATAATAATATAGAAGTCATAGCTCAGAAATAAGACATACCATAAGCCTGCTGGTATAAAATACTCGTGATTTGGTATCTAAGAGCTCCATCAGAAGAGTGTTTTATTGCACACTTGTTACTGGGCACTCACAGATTTTTTGCAGGCCCCTCTCATGATGTCATCTGCCTCCTGCCTTCTTCGCGTGACAAAAAAACACCCCAGTAAGCCCAACTTATTTTTAAAGACGGAAATTGCTGCTATTTCCTGCTATGTGCAGGAGAAGCAGCGCAATCAAAATGGCCCACTGAATGGCCCACATACACATTGGCTCAGTTCGGACGTCATATTAAGCAACGGAGGGGTAAATAACATACTGACCGTGCGTTAGGCAGGAGGAGCTCCACAGACGACACACTGCAGCCAGCACTGCTCGGAACCAGCAAACACCCCGGCTGCTATGAACATGCGGCGGCCATTTTGGTTGCAGCTTCTCCTCCATGTGTCCCCCAGCCATATCCCAGCATGCACCGTGAGTTCTGCCGTCTGCATGGAGCGGCTGGGGGTTTTTGGCTGCTCTACGCAACAGAACTCTATTCCGAAACGGAATAGTCCACGGAGAGAGGGGGGGCTGAATTCGGACGACACTTTAAACAACGGGGCTTCAGGCTAAACAACGTGCAAGCCCATTGTTTTGCTCCATTGTTTAAAGTGCCTGATTAACGTACTATCAGTTGTGTGTGCATTGTGTGCTGCCCTCCAGACAACACAATAAGCAACACAACTGACAATTGTTCCCCCCCTCCTCCGTTGCCTACTGTGTCGGCCGAACTGAGCCATTGTTTACTTCCTCTTTCAAAAGAGGAAGTAATGAGGGACAAACGCAAGGGCAGAGAAGCAATGATAAGCAAACACGATAGTGCCCCAGGTGATGATGTTCTAAAAGGGATCAGGAAAAGGGATGAGTCTGCTAGGGCACGGAGCTCCCAAACATGGCATTGTGTGGTTTTAGGTTTTGCATCTTTTTTATTAGTATATCATATTACAGAGAGGCATATACACAAGCCTCACATCAGAGTATTGAACAAACAATAATTAAATTCAAGGAAAAGACTTGCAAAAAGGAAATGTGACTGAGAATTTACAAAGGAAATGAGTTGCAATCACAGATAAATTAGAAAGCACTTAAAAGGTTGAATTTGTTTATATCTAGATGCCGTCACTTGTACAATTTTGAGGATTTCTCTATTGCAGTGATTTCCCAGTAATTCTGCTTCATCCTTTGATGGTTGGAGTAGGTGAAATACAATATTTTGAGTAAATCGAAATCTTTGAAGCTGTGATAATATTCTAGATTGATTGTGATGTTCCTTCTTTAAGGATTATCTAAATCACCCAACAAAATATTTAATGCAAAGACAGGAATATAATTTCCAAGCATTGATGTCTTATAATTTTATTTCTTGATTTTACGAGCATTATCCAGTGCAGCCACTGTGCTGCCACCAATTCTGTTGCTCCAGTGGAACACACTGCGTGTGCAATAGAGTTTTAGCACTTCAGAAAGCAATCCCCCAAATCATTTACAGTCCCTGTGTGAAGTGCTAAATCCCTGCCGAGCTCACATTAGTGCTTGGGCAGCATTGGATATTGTCTATCAGTGGCAAAACCTACAGTGATTTGTCAGTTATGGTTGAACTGGACATACAAAAGCTGGTAAATCGTTTTTTCCAACCATAACACCAGCCCTCCCTTTCAAACCACAATGTGCTTTGGGCAAAGAGACATATGTATGGCAAGTGATGAAGGGCAGGAGCCCATTGGGTGACTGTTGAACCACAGGAGTCTGGAACCTATCAATCAACAGCCTGAGTAATCACAATGGATTCCCCCCTCCAAGGCATAGTTCATGTGGGGGGGGGGGTGCCTGAGGGTAAGGGCTCATGCCTGGGTGGTTGTTTGGAGGTGCGATCTCCAGGCTGGGGGCACTGGTTTGGGGAGGAGCGAAAGCCTAGGTCTGTTAGGTGGGGGTTTACGGGGGGCTGTAAGGGGGTGGGGGCTCATGCTGTGGGTGGGGAGCTTGATTGGGGCTCCAAGCTGGGGGGGGCAGTTGTGCTTAGGTCTCTCTAACTGGTAGGGTGGAAAGGGGGTACTGGAAGCGGAGACAAGGGGGTCACCAGAGGTGGACCCAAGGGCACCAATTTTGCTATACACAAGGTTTTTGCTAAGCAGTTCAACCCACCAACCTCCCTCCTCCCAGACATTTCTCTAGAATAATAGAGAAAGCAGTTTGTGGCAGAGCCCACTTATTGAAGCAATGGGGGGGGGGGTAAGAAACCCATTTCAAACACAGGCAAACTAAGGCAGCAGACAATTAATGTCAATGACAGAGAGAGAGAGAGAGAGAGAGAGAGAGAGAGAGAGTTTACTAATCATACTAAGTTCACAGAATCATCAGAGAGCAGGCTTTTTTAAAATAAAGATAAGTTGCTTAAAAACACCCATTTTTTTCCAGTATATGTCACAACACAGAGAAAGGCATTTGTAGATAAGCCCATTTCTCCAAGTTTTAAATGAAAGGGAGATGGGAGACCGAAAAACCCAATTCACACATAGGCAAACTGAGGTAGTGAGCAATTATAGTGTCAATAACTGTAAGGGAGAGAGTTTGGGTTACATAATTCCTGTGTGTGTGTGTGTGTGTTAAAGTATGGCCCAGCAAACATTAAACAGAAAGAATTTAGCCAGGAATATATATTAATGTGCACCACCAAAAGAAAAAAAATATTTAAAAACCCACATGTTCACAAAGTGGATTGCAGGCCCAGATTTACAACCAGTTCAACCCACAAACCTTCCCTTCACCTGAAAATGTATCCAGAGTAACCACATAGATTAAGTAATTTCTAGCAGAACTGGCTTCTCCAACACTGAAAGCAAAGGGGGGGGGGAGGAGAGAGGGGGAAAACATTTATTACACAAGTACACATGCTGCTTACATGGAAAGAAGTCCCATTAAATCCAGTGAGACATACATAGGATTGCTGTATATATCCCACATTTAAAAGCACTTGGCACACACAAGCAAATAATGTCAAATAATGTCACCACCACCACCACCACAACAACGTCATTTAAAGCTGCAGCACCATACATTGAAAAGGATTTATATTAAGGGTAGAATTCCCCCATATCAAGTACTATACACAAACACACACATACACACGAATTTATCAGTTTGCAAATCTCTCCCAACCCACTCGACACCAAGACCAAATACACTGTTACACAATGTGGCAGTGCAGACTTAACTGCATTCCCTTAGCCCCTATTTATTCAGTCACTACCCCATGGAAACCCCCCAAAAATGTGAATCCTCTGTGCCGTGGGGATCCAGAGGGCTCCTTTAAATCCCTCCCCTTCCTCCCTCTGGCTGCATGCTACATGGGGGGGGGGGGGTTCCCCCAGGGGAAGCTCATATATCCCCCAATCCTTGACTGACCTTGCTATTTTTCAAACATGGTGATAGTTAACCCATCCTCTCTCAGCCTGGCAAATTTGGCAGCTTTCCATCCATATTTTGCGAGACAGTCAGTTTTTTCTTCTTCTAATTTTCATACTCAAAAAATAATAATAATAATAATAATAATAATAATATATTTATTTATTACCCGCCTCTCCCTCTGGATCGAGGCGGGGAACAACAACATCATAAAACACACAAAACTAATTAAAAATACATAAAACCAATATATCATTAAAATACCAATAAAACACCAATAAAACACTTAAAATTAAACACCATAGCCTGCGCACTAGAAGGAACTCCCCATGGACCTCTATGTCAAAGGGCAGTGCTAACTTCCATGCATTAGGCCCTATATGGGTGGCTAATCCTTTCCCCCTATAATATAATATAATATTATATCTATATAATAATATAGATTTAAACGTTTTAAAAATTCTACAATTTAACATTTTATAGGTGGCGTTTTTTACCAAAACGGTTCACATTTTAAAATCTGTTTATACGTTTTAAATTGTAAATCTATAAAAATTATAAGTTTTATTATCTTAAAATAAATAAATCTATAAAAATGTACAAACTGGATGCACTACTAGTGGTCATTTGTTTTGTTCTACAACCTCCCTGGTTGTAGAACAAAACCAAAAAAAATTGCAATCCTATACATGACTTCTGAGTTTAATGAGGCTTACTCCCATGCAAGTGTCAATAGGATGGCAGCCGTAGGCAAATAAATTCATGGTGCTTTTGGCTGTTGCAACTAGTGCCGAATCCTGCCCCCTATTTTTTGGGAACTTCTCCCTACGACAGAGCCGTTGTTTCTTCTGCCTCTTTAGCAGGGGGTGGGGAATTCAGAGAATTTTCTCCTTGGGGAGAGGGCCCGGGTTTCCACATACCTTTTTTTATGTGTAGCTGGTTGCTTAGGGAGCATCTTCCTATTTTTTTAGTATTTTTTTTTTAAAAAACCACCCCCTTCCCTTGGCATTTGGAGGAGACTGGCAGTTCTTAATGAATGTCTACCTCAACCTCTCAGGAAGAACTCCTGGGCTCCTGAAAATGCAGGGGTATTTTAAAAATAAATAAAAAGAAAGGAAGAAGACCCCTCAACAACTGGCTACATTTAAAATGGTGTGTGGAAACCCTGTCCTCCTCCCCAAAGAGAAAATTCTCAAATTCTCACCTTCTCCCAGCCAATTTTGCCTGAATTTTCATTCCCCCCCCCACCCCCCACGAAATACCAAAAACTGAATGGTTGAAATTTTCGGCCCAGCGCTAGTTGCAACCATGGAAATCACCACAAAAAGTTCATGTTTTATTTGTACTCTGCCTTTATAAATCAACCTGGAAATAAGTTATTCCATTTGTACAAATATTGGCCATTATGGAGAGTTTGTGTTCTGTATTTTTAGCAGGAATTGACAGTGTGTATGATATAGCCTTGAACGGGCCAATCTTTACACGAATGTTGGTTTGTGACATTCGAGAACATCTTTTATTCTTTGTCTTTTCTACGAACTGAAATGAATTCCGAATGGAACAGTCTCTTCAAGGTATTTGTTCCACTTTCATCACCGCAAAGAGCTGACTGATGCTGTGAGATCAAGGCTTCAGAATACTTCAAAATAAAAATCTGAAGTGGAGATAATCAGCTGTGGGAAGGGGGTACTGGTACTCTTTCTTTGGAGTGAGGGTAGAATTGGGGGACCAGTGACATCCTCTTTCCCTAAGACCCTTTGCTTAGGTCAGTTTTTTAAAGTAGTTAGCAATTTATACAGTAACAAGATAGGTCTACCAAATAGTAAATGGAGCATCAATGCTGGCCATTCTGCCACCCAAGGCAAATTATAAGATAATGCCTCCTGCCCTGTCCACGTACCGAAGCTGACTGAACGGGCAGTTGGATTGTATTTCACCAGTGGCAACAGGAGAGGGTTTTCCAGCACCTGAATCAGCAGGACAGGATGTGTGGCATACATCGCTCCGTCCTCCAGCAGAAGGGAACACCTGGGGAGTTCAGAAGGAACAGCTGGGTGGCTACTATCACTGCCCCCCAACCTCTGCTGCCTAAGGCAAATGCCCCACTTGACCTAATGCTAGAACTGGGCCTGTTCAAGAGCAACACCTTTCAAGCCATGTGTGCTTTGGGTCTCAATCTCTCTTCTCCCAAACTTCCTATACTCACAAATGGTACAAGCCTGAGTCCCACCGGGAGTGACTCAATTGACAATAGAAAGAAGGCAAAGAGAAGCAAACACTGCAATAACCTCACCGCTACCTTCTCAAACCATTTCCAAATTTTGACCATATGGATCTAGACGCCTGATATGAATCTTCAATTCTCAGACTAATCCAAGTGAAAAATGGTTACGATTCTGGTAAGACCTGAGCGTCCCCTATTCCTCTCTCACTTCCATTTGAAATAATTAAGAGAGGAAGCACAGGAAATAGCATAATCCGGAGGTGGTTCTGTGTTCTCAAGCCATGGTGCCAGTGGAGACTGGCAGCTCTGATTTCAGTGGGGCTATAGATCCATTCTGGGCTTCAGTCAAAACTAGCCAAAATTCCAAAGGATCTGTCCAAGGTGCAGGAACCCTCCCCCGATTGGGTTCAGAACCTTGGATATCTCCTTTAGCATTCTGGCTGGTTCTGACTGAAACCCAGAATGGATCTACAGCTCCACCAAAATCGGAGCCACCAGCCTCCACTGCCTTGTACCAGGGAACTAAAGGTCTCTGAGAGGTGATCCCCACTGCTGCATGAAACGTTGCAAGACGTAATTTAGAACAGTGTCAATCACAGCATTGTATTACGTGTTAGGGCACACTACTGTCTTGGAACAGTAACGAGCTTCCTTTTTGCAGTCCTTCAAGATGTTCCCGCGGTCACACCAAGTGTTCCTCCCGTCTCTTCTGGCATCGTTTCTTCCGTAACTTTCTAAAGCCCACCCACTTCCTTCAAAGCACTTCCTCCTTTCCTTAGCAGCCAATTTAGCTCTAAAAGCAAAAGCGCATGCTCAGAAATGATCTTTGCGGTAAGGTAGGACACATTCTTTTACAGACAACGAGTTTTCTTAGAAAAAAAATACGTATTAACTCTGTAAGACACAAAGCAAAATGAAACTTACATACAGCCATTCAGTATGTGCATCGAGTGCCCCAAAGAGTCTTCACAATCCTTTTTTTAACGTTTTAAACCTACAGCGTTGATAGCCTCTGAGATGACTATGTTCAAATATCTGAAACGCTGATTTAGAGCTAGCCTGAACACTTGTATAGATATCTTGTTTAGGGATGGCAGATGCCCTGCCGTTCACCCTGAAATGAGATGCTTTTTTATTGTTCTAAAGGCCCCTGTAGTGCCCACTGTCGCTATGCCCACCTCTCCCATCAGCCCCCTCTTCCCCAAAGTTAGCTTTTGACACTTGGGACACTTGAGACAAGGGGACCTGGCAGTGAAGGGGACCAAGTAGGACCAAGGAAAGCATGAGCCTGCCTTTATTCAGCCCACAAGCATTGGAGCAGGGGCGGCGCTTACCTCTGAGAATGCCTCTCTCCAAATTTTTCTCACATCCCTACTTCTGTTCGTCAGAACGGTTTCCCAATTGGACCTATACTCCGTCCTCTGTATGACTACCTGTAGACATTTCCCTATACTTGTAGTGGCCTATTCTTTCTGTCCGGATTTACCAGATGACTTAACCATGATGTATTTGCAGCTTCTTTGGAAATTATTCATGTGCAAATACTCATACATCTAACATCATTCCTCTGATATCAATTTATGCTAAACAAGGTCTCTTTGCTTCCCAAAATTATGTTTGCCTCTGAACTCATGTATTCTTTGATCATGTTGAGTGGGGGTGAGCCCGTTGTTCTTGTTTATTAACGCAGCAAATTTCCTCTAGCCCTTGGGTAGAAGGAAACCCTTTAGCATGGTAATTATACATTCACACCAGGGGGGCTTCTTTGTGTTCTGAAAGAATACAATTCTCTGATTACACTCGACCTAACTGGCATTTAGAATAGGAGTATTAATAACTCATTCTTACTGATGCATCAGGTAGAATGAAAATTAGATAGAAAGGTTATAACCTGTCAAACTATGGGTGTAATTACGGGAGCTATTTATGTTTGGGCTGAAGCTTCCCTTCCTATTCACAGCTGTGAATGAGTCTGCTACTGCATTTGTGATCTCACAGATATTTCCATGGCAACAACCTATGACTTCATAGGCTGATTTTACTTGTAGAATACAGCAGAAATAAATGAAATGCACGCTACCATGATAGATGCTCATAGATAAGCTGTAGCCACTCTGGGACAGCTCTCCATCAAATGGGCTGATTTCCATCACACCAGGGGACATTCTGAAGCCTAGGGCGATTTGCTATTAACTTCAGGGGACCCGAAATGCTGGCATGCAAGTACTTCCTCTATCTGCCTCTAGCAACTCTGCTGTATTCTTGGCTGATAGGTAACTTTCATCGTATAAATTATGCATACTCTTTCCCAAATTGCCTCTTGTTGTTATTTTACTGCTCTGTGAGTTCGGAAGGTCCAGCTCCGTTTCCCCATCTCTGCTGGCTTCAGAGAGCATCAGACTCAGAACAGGCTGCTTTGGGTAAGTTTTACTAATGTTTACAGGATTCTCACCCAATCGCTTGCGGGTATATCACTGGTTCAAAGTCCCATTCCTCTCTATCCTCCCCCCGCCCCTTAAGAACATATTGGAGCAACAATCCTTAGACGCTCCCGTTGTTTTCCTGAGCTCAGCATCCTTTTCTTTCTCAGACCAAGTTGCTTCCCATCCCTTCTGGCTTCCTTTCTTTGGAACCTTTAAACCTCACTCTCAGCAATTCAGACAGGGCTCTGTCAATTTATTGGCATTGCTCCTTCAGTCGTCTTCTCTCCAAACCATGGAATACCTTTCATTCTCCAGGCATAGCAACCACCATGGGACCCGGACTATCTGACATGAATTAAGATTCCAGGGAACTACCATAGTTGCCTTCCCACCTTCTGCATTTGTGCTTCAGCACAATTTTATTTATTATTTATTTATTATATCCACTCTTCCTCCAAAGAACTCATGTGGAATGGCCTGCCGGGAGAGATTCAACAACTCAGCAGTCTTCTTGAATTTAAGAGAGCCGTGAAGACTGATCTCTTCCGGCAGCCCTACCCAGTTGAATTTTAAGATGTTTTTAATCATGTATTAGTTTGATTTGTTTTTAATGTTCTATCTGTTTTATGGTCTTTGTATTTATATTTATTGTTGTTCCCTGCCTCGATCCAGAGGGAGAGGCGGGAAAGAAATATATATTTATTATTATGGCAGCATGCATGATTCCCTTGCCTCTTTCTCCTCACAATGTCAGACTGAGAGAAATTTGTTTTGTAGCTAAATTCCACCTTTTTTATGCCGCCGTTACAGTTTGTCACTGAATTTTGGGGACAAACCGCCAATTATTTTGCCGCAGTCACCACTGTTGCAGCAACAAATTCAGGAGTGGTGGGGGCCATGCAATGCTGGAGGGGGGTGTTTCCCACCCTTGCTCTTACTGTTACACCCCACAACTGGCAATAAGAAACATGTTTTCCTATATACTTACATAAGACGTAGATCCTCTGAATAGATGCCTCTATAGTGTCACTGAGAGATTCATCAGACAAGTGTTTCATCACACTCTCGCTACGGCTCACTTATGGATGTGCACACGTCCTTTAGACGATGATGTCTGCCTCCCGCACACTTCCTGCTCATTTTTTCATCACAAAATAGACCCCTTTTAATCCGACATTTTAAAAAAAACTAAATGTGCCGCAATCTCCTGCCAGGAAAATCGGCATGATTAAAACATGCCCTGAATGGGCCACATGGTCTTTGTTTACTTCTTCTTTCCCCTCTGGGCAGAAGAGGAAGTAATGTGCAACAAACATGGTGGCGGAGAAGCGATGGTAAGGAATCCCCCCGTGTGATGATGCTCTGAGACTACGGCAGGATCTGCACTACTGGTTTAAAACAGTTTATAACAGTAGTGACAACTGTTGGGCCCAAGACACACTCCATATGCAGTTTTCAAACTGTTTTCAAAGGGTCATATCCTGATTGGTGTAGATCTGGCCTTATACAAATGAGCTTCCTAAATGATTCATAGTGACGAATGAGTTGTATGGTTCCTTGCCGGAATCTCCCTTTATCACTAATTATATTCAACTTCTACAGATTTTGCTTTGGTCTCATCACTAATCTCACAATCTCCAGATCTGTGAAAGCAGATGTTTAGTCAGTGTGTAAATTGGGGACAATTATCATTAGGACCACACACAGTAATATGAGAATAATTAGTCCATTGCTGCCAGCAAAAATATAAATCAAATCAGTTTGTAGTAGCAGCATTAACAAATTGCAAGCGATACTATCTGTTCTTGCACATGGAGATAGAAAAGCTGTTGAGTTGCCTTGCCAGGGAACCTCCTTGTCATGAAAGATAGAGAATAAAATTCAGAAGATGTGTAGGGCTGGCGCTATATGGACAATACTGAATTGGGAAATACCAAACCCACTACTAGTGCACCGACAAAACAAAAATAGAGAGAAATTCTATTTATTCTGTTCTTCCACCCACCCACCCTCAACTGGGTAGGCCTGTGGCGCACTTCATTTTGCCCAAGACAAAACAAGGTGTTAGCCTTAACCAAAAACCACAAACAAGGAATAACCAAAAAGTTAAGGTTTACAAAGTTTAAAAACTGCATTTTATATAAATATGTTAACTATCAAGTAGAGCAATTGAAGCACACAATCAAATTTCTCTTCAGAGATAATCAAGCAAATTGCTCTGTAAATCGATGAAGGAGGCAGGCCAAACGCGTTTCGACGTTTTTACTCTTCTTCAGTGGCCTGTAAATACCGGCACATGCTGATGCTGTAATTCAAATATTTAAAGATGCAAGTATCTAGACACGGGGGCTGCCTGACAATATCCTGAAAGCAAGACGAATTGTATCACTCGCAAAGCTTTGGGAAACGGAGGTTAGGACTACGTTTGCGAGCACTTGCTGCAGGCTTTGCTGATTTGGGGGAGTGATACAATTCGTCCTCCTTTCAGGATATTGTCAGGCAGCCCCGTGTCTAGATACTTGCATCTTTAAATATTTGAATTACAGCATCAGCATGTGCTGGTATTTACAGGCCACTGAAGAAGACTAAAAATGTCGAAACGTGTTTGGCCTGCCTCCTTCATTGATTTACAGAGCAATTTGTTTGATCATCTCTGAAGAGATGATCTACTTGATTGTTAACATATTTAGATAAAATACAGTTTGTAAACCTTAACTTTGTGGTTATCCCTTGTCCACAGTTCATTTTGCCTCCAGGTATCCAGTAATGAGCTGAATATAGCACATTAAAAAAAGATGCACAAATAGTCATACTATTGGGTGCACAACTAGCATTGGGGGCAAGCAGTACACAGAATATTTTGAACAGCACAGCCATTTTTTTATAGTAGAGATGTAGCTAAGCCACATTGGGTATTTGGTACACGGTAAAGGTCTTAAATTCTAGGGATGGAGAGATCCGTCAATCTTGGTCTTGCCAAGAGTGTTGCATTTCCACATGAGCTTGCATTTTTTTAAAATAAAAAATATCTATGGAAATCCATATGTATTTTTGGTAATGTGTGCGTGGATGTATGTATTTTGGGGGCATATTTTTAAATGTGCATTTTTGGATGCATGCGCTCACTGACTAAAGTGTGTTTGTGAACATTTTGGAAACCTACACATTTCTTCCTGCATTTTTCAAATGTGCACATGTTCTCAAACACTTTTTTGTCTGGGAACAAATCAGAAAGTTAGAAGTGTTTGGATCTCCAAGCACAAACTGTGTTCAGGTCCACATTCCATGAATGAATCCATGTGAAAAGGAAAAAGAAAAAAATACCTTGGTAGAACAAATTTCTCATGCATTCATGGGCATATCCACATGGAGATGCTTTATGGTTTTCAGCAATTCCAGTTTGCTTCTCTGGTGGCAGACAGTAGCCAGTAAATCAATGTATTTTTATATAAAACAAAAACAAAAATGTTTGCACAGACCAAATGGCACCTGAAACCACATTAATTCAGAGTTCTGTGAGTAGAACAAACATAATTCAGGGCAGATAAAAGGAAGTACTTCTTTGTACAGCACATAGGTAAACTCTAGAATTTGCTACACAAGATGCTGTGATGGCCATCAATTTGGATGCCTTTAAAAGGGGTTGTATAAATTCCTGGAAAAGGCTATCAATGGCTACTAGTCCTTAGGGTGACCAGATAAAATCCAGGTCAGGGCTCATGTAACTTTAACAGTTGTAGAGAAAAGGGAATTTCAGCCAGTGTCATTTGTATGCAATTAGTTCCTGGTGAAATTCCCTCTTCATCACAACTGTTAAAGTTGCAGGGGCCCTGCCTTCTTTTGTATATGGTCACTCTAGTATAGTGCCTGCACCTTTAACTGTTGTGATGAAGAGGGAATTTCACCAGGAACTAATTGCATACAGATGACACTGGCTGAAATTCCCTTTTCTCTACAACTGTTAAAGTTACATGAGCCCTGACCTGGATTTTATCTGGTCACCCTATGATGGCTAAGTGCTTCCAGTATCAGAGGCAGTAAGCCTGTATACACTAGTTGTTGGGGAACATGGGTGGGACGGTGCTGTTGCACCATGCCCTCCTTGTGGTTCCTTGGTTGACAGCTGGTTAGCCACTGTGTGAACAGAGTGCTGGACTAGATGGACCTGATCCAGCATGGCTCTTCTTATGCTCTTATGTTCTCATGTCATGAACTGCGTAGGTGTGGGGCAGCAAATGGGTGGAGGCTTGTTCCCCACTGCTCTCATCACTCCTGGGATCAGTGAAGTACAATGGATGAGACTGAGTCATTTCTGAGGCACTGTCTCCCTTTACATCCACATTCTTTCAGTAAGAGTAAAGGGTTAACTGGGGATATCAGCAGGTTTTCTCCTCGCCCCTCTCCTCTGTTTCATGCTAGTAAAGTGCAATGGACAGGAATGAGATATGGAGATACACATTTCCAAACCCCCTATGGTCAGCATAGGGAGAAGCCAAAGCACATTGAACAGAATGTGATTTACTTCTGGAGAGACATAGTTATTGGCCTGGTTTCCGCAGTTGTTCCTGAAGGCAATGAAGGAGAGAATCAGGAAAGCAGGTGGGGAGCAGGGAGGAGAAAGGCAATTCAAGAATAAGTGAAAAAGTACTCTCTATGGGGTGGGGGAATAACATTTTGCCATTCAGCAAGCCTTCAGAAGTGTGATATGATGTTGATGATGATGATGATGATGATGATGCATGGAGATTTTCTTGTTTACAAAGGGAACTCAAAAGTGACCTGCTGACTTTGTCAAAAGTTTAAAAAAGTGATTTACTTCTGAGTAGACATGGTTATCCATGCTAGCTTTTTGTTCCTTGAGGCAAAGAAATCTAAAAGGAGAGAGGAGAGAGCCGGCCTCATGCATATTCAAAAGTGTGGAGGTACGGAGATGCACATTTCCAAACACTTCAATGGACAGCATAGGGAGAAGCCAAAGGTTAACTTTGCCCATTCCTTTGTTTCCTCATAAGAGCAGAGATTTAAAACAGCAGGCTTGTACCTCACCCCTTTCCCTGGTCCTGCACTCACCCCTTGTCTCTGCTCCTTACATCTAAGAAGACATGTTTACAAAGCCCTGATCTTTTGCTCCAGTGCATGTTGGAAAAGGACTTATGAGTGCAACTTTCCTTCCTCCCCTCTAACCTTTTCATCTGTAATCTTGGGAGAATGACTTCCTACCCCTTCTCTCTGCTCCTTACGCCTGAACCAAAGTTTTTAGCTAACACTACAATGACTGTGATGGGAAAAGAAACAAAGCAAAGGGGAGGCCCACCTATGGCGATGCAACATCAAAACACGCACAAACCCAAAATACAAGCAGTAAGCTGCATTTCATTCGGGGATAAAGGGCGAACTCCACTGGAACTACGTGGAAGCGCTGTTAAAGAGAAAATATGGCACGGCATTATATATGGGTTTGTGCCGTTTTTCAATGGAGAGTTTGGTAGTAGTATCTGCTATTCATCGTGAAAGTAATTCCCCAATGTTGGTATCCTAAAACTATTTCGATACGACATGAATATTTTTTTAAAAAAAAAAACAGGTCAGCCTGGAAATTGCAAATGTAATTATAATATATAGATTCTTTTTTTAAAAAAAGCCTTTTTTCTTTGCTAGTTCACAGAGAATGACCAAGAAAAAAAATTGCAATACCGATCCTCCATTTAAATCAAGGTTTAAACAAAAAGGGTAAGTTTTAATTTGGTCAAAACAGCTGTGATAATATAACAAAAGATATACAGATAAAGTGTTCGTATTCATATTTATTTTTTTCTTTATCTTGACGTTGTGTCTATGCAGGCCACTGATGAAGACAAAATTGTCGAAACACGTTTGGCCTCCTTGTGATTAGTTTTTAAAAAAATTCTTTTAATGTAATAAATATTTTTGTACACATATTTGTCGACATAGAAATCAGGTTGTAACTGCTGGTGCCATTTAGGTTGTTTTCCTTAACTCTGTTGCAGTCATCAAAGAGAAGATATGGCACAAAACGCCTTTGCCAAAAATGTGGGTTTTCGGCTGGAAAAGTCAGGTTTGCTGTGGAGTAGCAATAACATCATGTGGCATGGATGACTGTAAGCCACAGTAACACCAGGGTAAACCTCCCTTGTGGATGGGCCCCCTAAGTAGGCCTGCTAACAATTTTGCAAAAGTTAATTAAAATATTGCGTTTTTTTTAAAAAAAAAAATGGGGGAAGCCAGTTATGCAAATTTAGTAATGCTTCTAAAATGGCCATTGTCTTTCCTCAAAAGCATATGAAACAGACAAACCCGGGGTTTCACTTCAGAATGTAACAGTGCAGCTATGTTTATAGCAGGAATCGGGGTGTTTCTGACTGAATTTTAGAGGAGGAGGACTATTTTGAATCAGGCCTGGGCATATCTGAAGTTTGAGTCTGGTTTGAAACCATCCCATTTCCTCTCTTGTATGGGGAGGTGGATGATGGGAAGAACTTTCAGTACCTGAAGGCATTAGAATTCAACTCTGGATTTTGCCCTACACATACACAGTGGCATCCAGATGAAGAATGAAAAAAGGGGGAATATTGTTCTCATGCTTCCCACCATCAATGGATGCAGTCACATATGTTCCCAGCAAAATCCACTGACATTGGGAAGCTTGGAATATTTTCCTTGCTTCCTAGTGCAGCTGAACATTATTTTCTCTGCTCATAATAGCATCCAAGCCTATGGTGGTTGTGAGCTTCCCTCTTCATCACAACAGTTAAAGCTGCAGGAGTCCTGCCCTCTTTTGTATCTGGTCACTCTAGTATAGCTCTTGTAGCTTTAACTATTGTGAGGAAGAGGGAATTTCACCAGGTGCCGCATGCACACAAATGACACCTGTTGAAATTCCCTTTTCGACACAACTGTTAAAGATACAGGAGCCCTGTCCTCTTTTCCATATAGTCACCCTACCTCCTAGCCCTGGGGACCATTGGTCCCTAAAGGTGCAGTTTTGGTCAGGCACCTGGATGAAAAAAATGGCTGCCTAAGGAATAAAGACTCCTTATGAGTAAAAGGAGACTCATGAGCAAGTATCTATCCTTATGAGTAGACCATTCCTCAGTGTGGAGATGGTATAGTATTGTATCTTTAAGAGAGTAAGGATTAGACTCAGCTGAAGGCTGGGTAATCTATAAGAGGAGTTTGGGGATAGTAATGGGGAGAGGCTTAGTCAGATATATGGTTGTGTTGTTGGCCTTGTAAGGCATGTTTTAAATAAAAGATTTATAGCAATACTTTTACTTTGCCTCTTTATGGATACAACATTTTGGCGATGAGGTTGGGATGGCTCTTTTGTCATTTAGCCCCCCAGCATTTTTTCTTCAGAGTCCAGGTGAGCCTCCAGTTGCATTCCCTGCCTGGATTCTGATGTTTGAAAATTACTTGTTGGAAGTTAGCGACAAAGAACTTCCTCAAGCAAGAAAATGTGAGTTGCTTACTCATTGCCTTCGACAGCGGATATTTTACAATCTTCCACTTGCTAATGATAAATATGAGACTGCATATTTTGCTTTAAAGAACTTTTTTGTGCCCAAAGTGAATGTGGTAGCTAACCGATACAGATTTCATCAGCGTGAGTAGAAACCGGGGATTTTATGAAAGGAGGAACAGAGATTTACATCCCCTTGAAAAATTATTGGGAAAAAAAGGACCTTATACTTATAAACTTTCTGATGGGCATGTGTGGAATGCTTCTTATCTTGCTCCAGTATAGGCTGACCATCTGAAAAGGAGGACAGGGCTCATGTAACTTTAAGAGTTGTAGAGAAAAGGGAATTTCAACCAGTGTCATTTATATGCAATTAGTTCCTGGTGAAATTCCCTCTTCATCACAACTGTTAAAGTTGCAGGGGCCCTGCCTTCTTTTGTATATGGTCACTCTAGTATAGTGCCTGCAACTTTAACTGTTGTGATGAAGAGGGAATTTCACCAGGAACTAACTGCATACAAATGACACTGGCTGAAATTCCCTTTTCTCTACAACTCTTAAAGTTACATGAGCCTTGTCCTCCTTTTCAGATGGTCAGCCTACTCCAGTAGATTGCCAAGATGATGAAGATGCTCATTTTGGGTTAGAGGATTTGCCCTTCTCACCCACACTACAGACTATGCCAGCAGCTGGATCTGACCAACAGGGAAGTGAACCAGGAAGATGGTCAGTCCATATCAGACACCCACCTGCTTGGACTAAAGACTACGTTATGTAGTGTTGGGATTATGGAGGTTTCTTAAGAGAGGGAGAAATGTGGAGATGGTATAGTATTGTATCTTTAAGAGAGTAAGGATTAGACTCAGCTGAATGCTGGGCAATCTATAAGAGGAGTTTGGGGATAGTAATGGGGAGAGGCTTAGTTAGGCATATGGCTGTGTTGTTGGCCTTGTAAGGCATGTTTTAAATAAAGGATTTATATTGATACTTTTACTTTGCCTCTTCTTGGATACAACACTCAGGTGACTCTGACTCTGAACACCAACAGCTATTCTCTGGGTGCAGCTCTGAAGGCTCAGGCTTAAACGCTTCCAGTTCTAGGGCCAGAAGGTTGGAATAATATCTGTGCACCAGCTCATCTACTGATGGTTTCCCCCGTGTTTGGACCTTTGGTGTGCTGGCAATTGCACTTCTGATCCTGGCCTTTGCTAGCTGCTCTGTCTTTGCACCACAGGAAGCAGGGCAGATTTGGAAAGAGAGTCAAGCAAAATGAATTATTTGCAGCCTACATATGGGTATAGAGAAAAGTCTTTCAGGTCAGAGGGGATGCCCTGAGACCCAGCAACACTCATTTTAGAAGCTAAGCCATGTATTAGGGCCATGTTGTACCGATGACAAAACTCCTTGCCCAGCAATGCTTGCTGAAAACTACTGTGTGGCTCAATTCGGACGACACAATAAACAACTGGTGTGGGGGAAACATTTGTCAGTTGTTTTGACTATCATGTTGTCCGAATGCTGCCATAGTCAACTCAGCGCTGATCCTAATCCACACCACAGTTGATTATTTATTACCATGTTGTGTGGGGAGTACCCCCTAGATGAACAACTGTAAAGTTGATTATTACTAGAGTGACCAGATAAAATCCAGGTTAGGGCTCATGTAACTTTAACAGTTGTAGAGAAAAGGAAATTTCAGCCAGTGTCATTTGTATGCAATTAGTTCCTGGTGATATTGCCTCTTCAGCACAACAGTTAAAGGTGCAGGCACTATTCTAGAGTGACCATATACAAAAGAAGGCAGGACCCCTGCAACTTTAACAGTTGTGATGAAGAGGGAATTTCACCAGGAACTAATTGCATAGAAATGACACTGGCTGAAATTCCCTTTTCTCTACAACTGTTAAAGTTATGTTGCAGTAAATAATCGGAGTCCAATCCAAAGTTACAGGTTCTACAGATAGCCTTTATTGCTAGCAATGCCAGCCCAGGATAGCTCCACAGACTGGCCCCCCTTAATGGGTGAAGCAACTAGTTATACAGCTCAAACAAGCAGGAAAACATGCATGTCACGTCACATAACAGGATGATGCGCGCGCAACCCAACGGTCTGGCATGCAGGTGCACTCTTAAATGTCAGTGTAGCTTTTCAACTAGGTCAGGTCGTGGTCTGCGGTCAGCCTTTGCTCCGAAGCTGCAGAAGCTGTCTGTGACTTACCAGAAGAGACAAAGAAAAAGGGGGGGGGGGCATGAAATATGAATCACACATTGAGGACTGAGTTTGAGGAAATATAAGATGGAGTCAGTTAGGTTAAGGCAATATTCCCTATCATTCCCCCCTTTGAAACTCCTATGTCCAATTACTAAGGAGTTTCACTATCTTCGTCTGCCATTGGTACAGGGTGGTAATCACGTAAAGCCATTAGGTGGACAGCCGTGCGCCTGTCTGCTATCTGTTCCACCATTCCACGGAAACTCTGTAACAACAAGGGCATTAAACAGGGCAGGAGGATACAAATCAAGAGCCCTACAATGACAATCGCGATGATCCCTCTTAGCCCTCCCATCCATGTGAACCAGGAACCCAGTCCTTGGGCCCACTCAAATCCTTTCCAGGTTTGCACGGGAACATGAGCAAGCTTAGTCATTTTATTGGTGATTTCTTCGATGACCTTCCCATTATCATCAATATGCAGGCAGCAATTGGTAAGATTAAATTTTCCACATACCCCGCTCTCAATAACAAGCAAATAATCAAGAGCCAAGCGAATCTGATACACAGCATTTTGCAGTTGGGTCTGGGTTTTGGATAGGACATTCAGTACTCTTGCAGTTTCGTATGATTCTGTTAAGCATATAAATGGGGGTTCTGTACCCTGACATTCTATCTTGTGCCAGGTGGCAGGGCCATAATACTGAACAATCCTCTCAGGGGGCCACTTATCATCTTTCCAGTCCCCAATTTTGACATTTGGGGATATGCTGCGTTTGTTGTACGCTGGGTGGCCCAGACGCACACCTTCTGATAGGGGAACCAGAAAGAAGGAGGGGCGGATCTCCCCTAGGGTGCAAGTGCCTGCCCAGGGTTCAGGGAGTTCAGAATGAGCATACTGCCCACAGATCCAATACAGTCCCTTGGGGGCCGGCCAATTAGAGCTCTGACGTTGGGTGGTGTTTATTCGGGACAGGAAAGCCATTCAGGGTGGTGAGTGACTGACAGGGGGTCTCTTCAATCTTGGGGGCTGACGGGTGCAGACGCTGGAGGCACCACTGACTTACAACGGTGTCCCCTAACATCTACTAACTGTGAGGATTTGGCTCATTGGTTTCATTATATGGTTGACCAACATTTAACTCAGCTGCCTCCCATGGCAACTGGTCCCCAATTGGGTACCTCCGCATACATAACAGTTACTGACATTGAGGGAGCTAACAACAGTAAAAATTACTAGATTACATCCCTGGGTGGTGCAGGGACTTAGAACTGGAACTTTGGTGAGGCTGGCATGTAGATTTTCTCGTGTTCCTTTTCTCACGTGGCCCATCATACACATCCCTACATCGGGCACTCATTTATACAGCCTCTGGAGCCCCCGGGGTATGTCTGGGGACAAATATACTTGTCATTATGTGTGTATTCTCTCTCCCAGCTCAGGTCCCCGCAGGACTGTGGCCACTTGGCATGGCGGCAAGGGTCTATTATTAGGGACATTTTGGTATTAGGACTTTTTAGGGGCAGCTTCTGAATTAGGGTCCCCCAGGGGTAGGCATCTCTGACTTCTAGGTACCACTGGGCTGGAGCCTCTTTTGGGTTGAAACAGGTGATGCCACTGTCCTGCACACATGCAGAGTAGGTGACATTCTGAAAAGTGCAGGGTTGCACTTTGCCTTGGCACTGGAACTTACTCTGATAAATGAGTGTTTGCTTGATTTGGTTGTGTAACATAACAGTCTTAATACATGACTGACAGGGAGTGACATCACCTGAGACTGGGGCAAAAATCATAAGGAGTACTAATACTAAGAGTCTTTCAGGAATCTTCGGGCGGTGTCCACCTCCTCTATCCGGGATGGGAAGGGATGCAGCGCCCCCAGTCACTTCGCTCTCTCGGGCACCTGCCCTGGAGAGGCTTCTCCCGTCGCGTCCAGCGATGCGGGCACCTTTTTCAGCGTCATTTTCAGTTGGTGGTGCTTGGCAACCTGCCATTGGTCTGCTGCTGCAGCTTTTATACGGCTCCAATGGATCCAGACGGGATTTCCTTCGACCTTTAAGGCAGTAGGGGTAGTCAGTAAAACTGTGAAGGGGCCATCCCAAGTTTTTCCTAAAAGATCTTCCTTATAGCTTTTGACATATACTTGATCCCCAGGCTTAAACCCATGGACTGGAGTAGTCAGCCCAACTGGCCCCTGCTCAGTGTACTGTCCCAATTCCAACACTGTTTGATTCAGCTCTTTGAGAACTCTGTTTAGTCCAATCTCTCCTCGCAGTGGCAGGGTTTCGACTACGCTGGGTAACGGTGGGGGTCTTCCGTAGACTAGCTCATAAGGGGTTAGCCCATTGGTCCTTGGTGTACAGCGCATGTGGAGCAGGGCTACGGGCAGCATGGGCATCCACTTTGACCTGGTCTCAGCACAGAGTTTTCGTAGATGCAATTTAATGGTCTGATTGGCCCTCTCTACTGCCCCGCTGCTCTGAGGTCTCCATGCGCAGTGTAGCTTCCAGTCTACTTGTAAGGCCTTGGAAAGTTTCTCAGTGACTTCTGCTTGGAAGGCCGCTCCATTGTCACTGTTTATTTGCCTGGGAATCCCATAGCGGGGTATCAGATCTTCCAATAAATGTTTTGTCACTTCTTTTGAACTTTCTGCTTTAGTAGGCCAGGCTTCCACCCATCCGGAGAAAGTGCAGACAGCAACTAGGAGGAGCTTGTAACCAGCAGCTGGTGGCATGTGCGTAAAATCTAGTTGAATGACTTGGAAGGGCCGGCTGCCTCTGAGTATCTGACCAGGCAATGGGACTGGACCTTTCCTTGGGTTGTTCTTTGCACATATGATACATCCTCTGGAAACATCTGCGCAGAGGCTAGCCAGCTTATCAATGTACATGGTTTTCTCAATGAGGTGGCGGAGAGCTTCTTTGCCTAGATGGCACTGGTGATGCATGTGGAAAACAGATGTCCTGGCTAGGCTTCTGAGTACCCAGATTCAGTCATCTGGGAGGACATTAATTCTGGCTAAGGGCTTCCTTCTTTTCTTTTTCATTTTAAGACACATTTCTGGTAAAAGGATGTGGTTTCAGCGTAATACTCTGACAGGAAATGGCCTTTAATGCAGTTTCCTTTTTGATTTTGTTCTGCAGTAGATAACAGCTACTTTTGCTGGTTTTCAAACAGCCTGGAGGAGCTTCTGAATTTTTGTAGAATGGACGATGTTTTTTTTTTTTTTTCCTCTCAGCTGGGGGGCTGGTAAGAGCAATCTTCAGGTCTCGGAGGCTGTGGGTGGCTTCTGTTGTCCACTCGACCAGGGCTGACTCAGGTAGGTTGGTTTTCAGGAGTTCATAGAGGGGCTGTGTTAAGGCTGCATGATTCAGGATTCAGATGCAACAATAGCCGGCCATGCCGAGGAAACTCTGAGTTCTTTTTCGCTGTTGGGCTGTGGTACGCAGTTGATGGCTTGGGTTCGGCTGGAACTTAGGAGGACGCCTGCCTTTCTTGATGGCATTAATAAATGCTTGCTGGTGATTATGCTGATGTCTGCGTCCTTCTGTAGTCTGTAGTCTCTGTTCAGTTGTCAGGAGATAACCCATGAGTTGTTAAATGTCAGTCCAGGTTGGATTATGGGCAGTTATTACATCCTCAATTATGTTTACAAACTTCTCGGGCTCTTCTTCATAGGAGGGTCCGTGGTTCTTCCAGTTCAGGAGTTCAGTTCAATTCAATTCAGGAGTTCAAGAACTCAGTTCAATTCAGGCAGTTCAGTTCAGGAATTCAGGAGAAGAGGGGGCGTAGGCAGCGACGGTCTGGTACGTGGACACATTCGTGGCTGGGTCGGTGACGGCAGGAACAACGGTGGGACTCTCACAGACAGGGAAAATTCTTGTCTCGGTGCCTGTGTTAGCAGCCAAATTTCTGAGGTGGAGCCGGCTGGTGTGGCAGGGTCCGGAACAGGCGGGTCAGTTTCTCGACTCTCACATCAAACAAAGAAGTGGGGTCTACAGGTGCAGAGGTGACGGCTGATGGCTGGGCAGTGGAGTCTTGGGACATCGGAGAGGGAGCCAGGATGTCTGGTCTGGACCTAGGGACGTCTGGGACATCAGGAGGTGGCAGTCACAGGAGCCTTGCGTCTTGGGGTCTTTTTTACTTGGTTCATCATGATAAGAGCTGCATCTTCGGCCAACTTTTCATGCCTATGGTGGGGGGTGTTTGGCTACTTTCAACTAGCTCTCTGTGCATGGAATGTCCTCTGAACTGAGGGCCCCCCCCTTTCTATGATGGCAAGGTTCTAAACTCGGGAATGATAGGGGTCAGAGGAAGTACCTTGGGGGGGCAATTTTACAAGGGGTCCTAAAGCGGGCCAGTCATAATAACACTTTGCTTTTATGGCATCTACATTGCACTTAGTCAGATTAAAAACTTTACTGAAATGCTTAATCATCATGTTCAGTGGGGTCAAAAAAAACCTCCCTCCATCCTTTTCTGACTAATACACAGTATAATCAACCAGACAAACAGTACACAGAAGGGCAGTCAGATTGACAGGGAACCGTCTGACTGTAGGAATTGGGGGAGTCAGGCGGCTGACACAGAGGAATGCAATCTCTTCACTACCAGCCCACGCTGCCGGCAATTCAAGACACCCAGAGGCGTCCCAGGGCTACTGCCCAACGGTCAGCAATGGAAATCAGGCAGTCATACACACATCAAACATCCAGGACGACACCCGTCCTCCCAGACCTCCCAGTTCAGAGAAGTAGAAACAGTTTACCGTTACGGGGAGGTGATCAGGCTCCCCCTTCGACTCTACTGAGTCGGGCAATACCAAACAATACGCGCGTCTACAATTCCGAGGGTTGATCAGGCCCTCCTTCGACTCTACTGAGTCGGCCAATACAAAACAAGATAGGCAATTCCCCTGATACTTGCCTGGTCCAGATGTCCCAGCGCTGGGCAGAAGGGTATCTGCACTGAACTTCCGCTCGGTCCGGTTTTGTTCCGCACTGTCCCCGGACCTGCCACAGAACCTGAATGGGCACCAGCTAAAGGCTGGAGGCGCGCTCCCAAGGAGGACCACGGCTGGCTGGGGGCCGCGGGGAACCAAGCAGAAGCGGGGGAAATCTCCCTGGTAGGGTTCTCCGATTATCGGGCGGGTCTCCCAGGGAGGGATGATTCCCGGCCAATGCACCAAAATGTTGCAGTAAATAATCGGAGTCCAATCCAAAGTTACAGGTTCTACAGATAGCCTTTATTGCTAGCAATGCCAGCCCAGGATAGCTCCACAGACTGGCCCCCCTTAATGGGTGAAGCAACTAGTTATACAGCTCAAACAAGCAGGAAAACATGCATGTCACGTCACATAACAGGATGATGCGTGCGCAACCCAACGGTCTGGCATGCAGGTGCACTCTTAAATGTCAGTGTAGCTTTTCAACTAGGTCAGGTCGTGGTCTGCGGTCAGCCTTTGCTCCGAAGCTGCAGAAGCTGTCTGTGACTTACCAGAAGAGACAAAGAAAAAGGGGGGGCATGAAATATGAATCACACATTGAGGACTGAGTTTGAGGAAATATAAGATGGAGTCAGTTAGGTTAAGGCAATATTCCCTATCAGTTACATGAGCTCTGACCTGGATTTTATCTGGTCACCCTATTATTACCCCACCACTGACTATCGTGTCGTCCGAATTGAGCCTGTGTGTCTGTAAATCATTTAGGTTGCAGGCTTTGCAACTCCTATAGCAGCAATGTGTTCTTTTTCTTACACTCTGATCAATCTGGCAAACTCAAAGTATCCTCCTACAAGAGGAAGAAAAAATAAAAGACAGCACATGTGTCGAACTGAACACGATGAAAACATATACTAAAATAAACCTTAGGGCAATACTGATGTAACTCAGAATATACTTTCTCTACTGAAGACAATTGTGATTGAGTATTTAAAAATTCTAGGAGGCGACACACGCAATGCCAAATGTTGCACTTTAGCTCTCTGAAAATAGAAGAGGGAGTAGGAGTAAAATAAAAAAGGGAAAAGAAAAAAAAAGAAACTATAATAGGCTCAGAAGGGAAATTGAGTAGTACTGTAAACACACATACACACACACACACAAATGAGTTAATTAGACATTTAAAATAACTCTGTTATAACTTGGATTTTTTTTTCTTTGACACAGTTTCAGTGTTGCGCATGTGTGAGCTTTTTGTTGCTTTTGTTACACGGAGAAACAAAGAGGTTTTTCTAGAAGACATAATATGAAAACAGTTCTTATATAAAATTGTCTTTTCCTTCATTGCAAATGCAAGAGAACTCCACCCTTCAACCTCATTTGTTCAATAAATATGGCCTCACAGCTTACAAATTAATTTTTGATGTCTGATATTCAAATGGACCAGTTTGCATATTTATTGCTTCCACGTTTAGATCTTTGCCATAACCTCCTGATATACACTTATTCTTTTCATGAGATTGCTAGAGGGGACTGCAATGATAGATAACATTTCTCTTTTTAGAACTATTAAATAAGCTGATACTGTTGGAATAACATACACTGGAGGATGTGAATGATGCTCACAGGCATGGTTTAGTATGAGATTGTTCAGCTATTCTAAGGCATATCACTGTCAAACCAGAAATGCTCCCTGCTGTGAACTGAATTGTGTCAATACACTGATTCATTGGGGAGATCTTGTACCTCATTAGGAAAGGTTTGCCATTGAGGGGATCACTGTACTTCCCCATACTGATTTGTGGCTTGCAGTGAATTTGTTTGGAATTAACCAGCAGCTGTTTAGAGACTGATCAGTTGAAAGTAACTAATTCAATAATTAGTAAGTTATCTATATAGATGTACTAAAGTAATATATTGATTTGTTTGGCAATACCCAAGATAGCTGTGCTCAGAAAAGTAAGTTAGTTAAATCCTGTACCCATGGGGGAAAGCTATGTCATTATTGTCATCAAATTAAGGACATAATTAAGGTATGTCTACAAAAATAAGCATTGCACAGATGGCACCGTGAGACTGAATGTCTGGTTTTCCTGCACCACATTTTAAGGACTGAGCTACTTTTCCATTGTGTTTTTATTTTGCTCAAAGCCAGCATCTATCCTGTTAATCAAGTCCAGCTCTGTTGTTTTCAGTGACATATCAAAACACCACACACAGCCCCACACCCACACCCACACACATTCTAAGAATGGTCTACTATATGTTGTGTTTCTGACCAATCAGGAGAAAATGTGGGCGACCTGTGTTTTTCTCCTGAAATTTTTGTGCACCTACTTCAACCTGATTAAAATCTGATAGGACCATCTGGGGCCATATAAAATTACTACAGCGACTGACCTGCGACCTAACTGACCTGTGACCGAACCCAGTTGGCCATCCTTGGGATTGGTTGCTCAACCAATATTTGAGGCAAAGTACATGGGCAACAATTGTATTCCAAGGACACTTTTGGTTGCTTAGGCGTGCTAACTAGTCAGTTTAAAATAGGAGTAGTTAGATCCAGAGGGCCTTCCTCCAAATCTAACTCAGATTTTCCTTGTCCTGTTTGTTCACTTTTTGTGTGTGTATTTGTTTTTATTTTAGCCTCAGTGCTCTGCATAGGAAGCTGCCTTATACTGAGTCAGGTCATTGGTCCATCTAGGCCAGTATTATCTACACTGACTGGCAGTCAAACATCTAGCAGCCACATTCTGGACTAATTGAAAGTTCGGAGCAGTGTTCAAAGGCCACTCCACATGCAACACACTGTGGTAGTCTAATGTGTAGGTGAACAGAGCACGGATAACTATGGCTGGACTATATCCAGAAATGACTACAGTTTGGGCACCAGCCTCAGCTGGCAGAAGATACTCCATGCCACTGACATCACTTGAGCTCCTAATGATAAAAGTGAATCTAATAGCACCAACCCACATATTGCAACCCTGGTCCCTTAGGGGGAGTGTAGCCCCATCTAGAACAGGCTGGGCACCATCCCCTTGAACAAAAGAATCAACTACCCACAGAATCTCTGTCTTGTTAGGACTGAGTTTCAGTTTATTACCCTTCATCCAGCCCATTGCTGATCCCAGGCATTAGTTCAACACTTGTACTGCCTCGCCTGACTCAGATGTAAACAGAAATAGGGTTGGATGTCATCTGCATCCTGACAACACCTCACCCCAGCCTGCTAGAGTAGTTTCATGAACGGATTAAAAAGCATGGGGGATAAGATGGATCACAGCTAGGCTGACCACCTGAAAAGGAGGACAGGGCTCATATAACTTTAACAGTTGTAGAGAAAAGGGAATTTCAGCAGGTGTCATTTGTATGCAATTAGTTCCTGGTGAAATTCCCTCTTTATCACAACTGTTAAAGGTGCAGGGGCCCTGCCTTCTTTTGTATATGGTCACTCTAGTATAGTGCCTGCAACTTTAACTGTTGTGATGAAGAGGGAATATCACCAGGAACTAATTGCATACAAATGACACTGACTGAAATTCCCTTTTCTCTACAACTGTTAAAGTTATATGAGCCCTGTCCTCCTTTTCAGATGGTCAGCCTAATCACAGCTCTTCTGCAGCTCCCATGCAATTCACTAGAGCTGGCACAGGATTGCACCCTGTGGCTTTTGCTTTTATTTTCCTCATTTTGTCTGTCTTCTGCCTTTGCCTTTAGAGATCTAACTCATGGAGACTAGCAAATCCATGGCAGGCTTCCCAGTAATTGACTACCGCAGTGCCAATCACATTACAGGTAATACAGGAGGAAATTGGTGCAAGACCACTCAGATCCCTTAGCCCTCAGATCTTGAACAGGCAGACAAGGGCTTGACATTTTTTTTTACCACCAACATGGGCTTTTGCTTTTGTTTTTAAAGTGGGGATTATGTCTCTCTGCAGAACATCAGAAATAAAATTAAGCAGAAGGGTCTGCTGCCCTTGAAAGGTATTTTCTACCTGCATCTTCTTCATCATGGACGTTGGTGATTTCATACACCTGTCCCTACACTTATTATTGCATTGACTGCACAATGAGTAACATACACACACGTGCGCAAACGCAGACTTACACACGCAGTTTCTTCTCCAGCGAATTCCGTTCTTCATAAACTCTGAAGGCAAACATGAGTCATCTCTGCCACCTACTGGCTGGCAGGGAGAAAATCCAGAGAAGCAGACAGAACCTTTCCATTTGGTCAGGAAGGAACCGTACTCTAAATGAAAATTAGATTAGATTAAAAGCTCATCTTTAGTAAATATCAACTTGTGAAACCTTGACTTCAATTTTGGAGGGACTCAATTAGAATGCCTGCCCCAGTCTCGAAAGCAGCGTAATTAAACTTAACCTGAAGGTGATAATATAATAAAGCCCATTCCTCAGACTAAACAAATATAATATCTTTTAGCTAATTATGTTGTCTTAATTTGTTGGTTTTATAAACTCAAATGTCCTGAGCAAATAACACCATCATGCTGGGTTTTTCCTTCCCTATATTTTCTGCTTCACACCATCTGGTGCTTGACAATACAGTTTCATGGGTAGGGTTAAATGAATAAATAAGTCTGAGGCATTCCTTCTATGAATAAACACGTTCATTTCTATTTTTACATTTTTTCACTACCAAACACCAGAAGGCTTGCACTTGCAAAAGGAACTTTTGTGGCATTATTTATTCTGCTCTTAACACGAAGCCCAGTATAATAATTATAATTGAAAAACCTGAAGGCTAAAACAAACATTACTTTAAATCTGTATCTAGAAGCTACACCTTTTTTCACTTTTACTCTAGAGTCGCTGCTGGGGTCCTAGTGTGGGGTTTCGTTTCCAGATTGGGACCCCAGCGACTACTCTAAAGTAAAATTCAACAAGTTATAGCTGCTAGACATAGATTTGAAGTAATGTCTGTTTTGGCCTTGATTCACTGCTTATATTGTAGGATGAACACCAGGGCAGGAGTCTAGGGCACAAATTCTAATATTTGTTCCTAAAATGGTTTCTAGATAAAAGCTACATCTCATTTATTTTTGTTTTATGGATAAGTGTCACCCCCACACACTACCCACACAAACACAGAAATCTTTTGAGGTGCTTATATTTTGCACAGATTCTGGAGTATGAGTCAGAATGCGAATTCTGAACCATCTTGGGTTTTGTTGTAATAACTCCTGCAATCACAGATTTGGAGTTGTTGTTGTTGTTGTTTTTTAAATTCTGTTAAACACTAGAAAAAAAAGCCTCAGGATTCGGGACATCATGACATCCAGTCGTCCATATACTACCTGCCAGTATATGTTTCTAAAAACTGTAAAAAATATATATATATTCAGTTCAAAATTAAGCAAAAACATATGAAGCACATTTAGGAAAAAGAAATGAGGTTTCCATAACTGATTTTCAGTCTTCAAAGTTTTTGGCTTAATATTGGGATTTTTCATGAGTTTACTCAGAACTTAACCTTGTTTACTAGCCACCATCTCTATATTTCATGACTTTATTCCATGTTAAACTTCCAAGTAACTTTTTCTCTTCTCTTTAGAAAGAATGAGGGGGGGGGGGGGAAGCTCAAGAAAACAAAATCTATGCATCTTTAAAGATGCCTCAGGACAACTCTGAATTATGCAACTTATAGTTACGTGAGTTGTTGCTCAAGGATTACTCTGACTTCATAGTGACATTGATCAATCCCCTCCAGATTTTATTTAACTGTCAGTTCCAATCGCTGGGACATTCAGAGCACATTGCTTGCATCATGCTCTCTCATCTGCATTTAAAAACAAAACCAAAAAAAAAAAAACCACATGCAAATCAACATGTCACTTGAACTGAAGTTCTCTGTTATTAATTGGGTTGCCTTCCCTGGCAAAAAAATAATTACAAAAAGGACTAACGAGATTACATCCGGATTCCATGAATTTGAATCTACTGGATCTTTGGCATCATTTTCGGCTGAAGGAAGAAAAGGTCAGATTGGAGCAATTATGGTTAGGATAAAGGTTGGGGTGAGAGAAATGTTATGCTAGGGTGCCAAATGTGATCCCTGTGGAGCGTGGCTCCATCATTGATATAATTTCCTGCAGGTATGGAACTAAGAACAAGGGCCTTCTAAAATGGACCTGCCCAAATATTAAGATATTAAGTGCCACATTTTCCTGGAGTTCGATACGCAGCAACCTGAGAGAGGACATTTCTGTGCAATACCCTCTCCTGTCATATATGGTTGGTGCCGAGTCGTATTACCTACTTGTTCACCTAGGCTTTTGACTGATGATGATGATGATGATGATGATGATGATGATGATTGCTGCTGCTGCTGCTGCATTGTGTAAATGCTTATTTATCTGTGTTACTGTTCTTGCTTGTTTGATTTTTGCTTTGTTGTTGTTGTTGTTGAAGTTGCATGAGTTTGTTGTGCTTTCGTTACTTGTACCCTCGTTTGGGAATATTTTAATGAAAAGTGGACAATGCATTTCATAAATAAATAAATAAAATGTGGACCTATACTACAAGGCGTGGCTTACAGATGCAGCAGGATGAGCCAGGAATAAAATGACAAAACCCTCAGTTGGTAGAACTCACTGTGCCATTTCAGACTGCCAGTAGTGGTTCATTATTTGGATTCTCCTCCAGGTAGAAATGGAAAACTTCAGGTAGAACTCTGGCATGGACCGAGAGGGCTGGCCAACGATAAGATTTCTTGTTTTGCTCTGTGTGCTAGTTTTCTGTTTGCAGCTCTTTCTGTTACACAAGAAGCATTCATAAATGGCATCCATCACCTGAAGTTTGAAGTGCTACAGCCCAGTGCTGTACATGTAGACAAGGCCCGAGAATTAAGTGGTAGAGTGAAATGACTGAGTTCTTGAACTGTACCACTTCAGACTGTAGGGAGAGGTTTACATGTTTTAATGCTCCCCTACATAAACACTCCCTTCATGTAGAAAACTAGCACATCGGGGAAAAGTTTTAGTATAGCCCATTCCCTGATGCATTTTACTACATACAGGGAACTTATTTGTGTGTGAAAACATTAAAATGTATCTCACACCTGCAGACTGATGTGGTACCATCCAGATTTCTATTAGCCCATTCCGTGTACTGAGCTCCAACGAAGTGTGGATGCCATAGTACATTACTGCTAAGCATGTATATGAACAACCACAGTCAAGATGGGGTAGAGTATGCCCTATAGATGTTGCCATATTGCACGTGGCTATGCATGCACAGTAGATGAATCACACATGCACACATCAGTAATCAAGATGTCCTAGAGCTTTTTCCTTTTTTGTTTAATATCTTACTAAGAATGTTTATGTTTAAGAATGCATTACAGATAAGAGTGTCATGAATGCTTGCAGGAAGATTGGAGGCAAGCAATGTCCTGCTCAAAACTAATAGGGTCTTCCTTCAGCAGCAATGATGGGAGGAGTATCCAATTCCCTACATATGGCTGGGATTCGTGGTTCTCTAGACTCACAGCATCATCAGGTGGGGGAAATCGCATTTCCTTACCGTCGCTTCCCCCCACTTCTGTCCCATGATACTTCCTCTTTTTTCACATGGGAAGAAAGAAGTAAACAATGATCATGTGGCCCATTCAGTAGGCACACAGCAGGAAATGGTGACACATTTCGCTTCCAAAACAAACAAACAAAAAACAGATTTACTGGGGTCTTATTTGTGGTGGAAAGAAGATCAGAAGGAGCAGGAGACATGCAGGAAGCAGACAGCAGCATTAAAAAAAACATGAAAAACCGTGAGTGGGCAGTAACGAGCGTGTGATAAAAAGCTCAGCTGATGACACATTGAATCATTAGTGGGAAACAATGCTCTGAGCTTTCTCTTCAGCAGAAGTGATGCAAAAAGGATCATCGGTTTCTTCTCTGTCATTCTGGGACTTGTAGGCAGGATCTACGCTATTGCTTTATAATGGTTTATAATGGCATTGGCAGCTTTTGGGGGCCATGACACATTCCATATACCTATTTTAATTTGCTTTCAATGTGTTATATTCTCCTTGGTGTAGATCTGGTTGTAGTCCCACTCCTCACTTGGAAAAGCCACTTTGGAATCATCGGAAATGATCCATGGAGGGTCTGTTTTCCACCTGGGATTCTGTGAATCCCAGTCCCAGTCCCTTGGGCTCTAGGAGCACTTGTCACCACCTCTGTGACCCCCCTGCCCCAAAGGTAAAGATCTGGACCTAGGGGAAGGTGAAAGGGGAAGCATTGGCTCTAGAGGCTGGTGCTTTGTGAGCACTTTCAAGCTTTTTGTAGGGTGGCCATGTGTCCTCTTTTAAAGAGAACTGTCCTCTATTTGAAGGGATGCCAGAAAATAGTCCTCTATTTGAAGGTGTCTTCTATTTGAAGGACTGTCCAGACTAACAGCAGATCTACACGCTAGGTTTTTAACATTTTATAAGGGTCACGAAAACTCTTTGGGCCACATGATGCACTCCCTTGAACGATGTATACCCGAGGTTTTTTTAAAACTCACTTCAGCTACATACAATGGTTTTACTTTCAATAAATCGTTTTAAGTAAAATAATGTGTCCTTCCTTACCATTTGTGATTCATGGGGGCAGTGCTTCATTTACCGGTGCCCAAATGCTTAGCAGTTGATTGGTGGGGAAGAAAGAGGGGCTAAGGAGGAAGTGGGCGAGTGAACTACAACACCCACAATCTTTAGCCCTATACTCATTGAAAGCTAGGGATTGAAAGAGGAACTAAGGAGGAAGTGGGCGACTGAACTACAATGCCCACAATGCTTTGCCCTAAACTCATTATAAAAATGAAACAGAAAGAGACAGGCAGAAGGGTGTGAGACTGCACACACTGCTTTGAAAACTGAAGAAGTTTTCTACTGTAATGTGAGTACTCCTTAATGTGGCCTAAGACATTCCAAGGGACTGTGTAGATAGGCTCTAAGTCTGGTTTAATTAAAGATAAAGAGCCACCAGAAGGGAGATCTCAGGGGCCTTGAAGTTGTCCATTATCAAGAGTTAGCACCTACACATCAAACTGAGCAGGCAGGGACACAGGTCACCTAGTAAAAGTCTTCCCCACTATGGTAAGATTCACTATATTTCTATTAAAATTATAATACTTATTTCTACATTTGCATTCATACAGAAAAATTAGCATATGCAAAATGTATGCAAATCTGTGTCCTCCTTTGTCCTGTTTTTTAGTGAAGCATTTCTTCTTTTTTTGGCAATGTAGAACTGCCCATCCTGTTCACAAGGATTCAGACTGAATGCTCACACAGAGGTCTCAAGCTTTTCCAAATGTATGATTGGAAGTCTTACAAAACATCAGCCCCTTTCAGGACAGACAGGTGGAAGCTCATGCGTTTCTAGATATGGAAGTCTGATCAAGTGGCTTTCAGTTAGATCCATAACCATTTTTTTCCCATGAATCCCAGTTGAGCCCTAATATCTCCTGTACTGTTTCATAAACAGCGCTATATATTAATCTACTCCAGGTAAATGTACTTGTATTTTATAAGTTAAAAATAAATATTTTTCAAAACACCAAGAGAAAAATTAAAGAAATATATCTGCTATATATGTGGGAGTCAAATGACTATTTAGAACTTTATACAGATTAAAAACTGGTAAGCCACCTATCCCTAATGATGCCAATTCAAAATCGTTGGAAACTGCGATCATTCTTAATAGGCCCTTAGTCTATTTTCTTATATTCCAGTATATTTCTTTACTGTGTGTAAAGCCAGATATAAAATGTAGTGCTCAGAATAAAACGGACTCCTGCCATACTTAACTCATTTGTCTTGGTCACTGCAGACAGTGTGTAGAGTTTTTAAAGCGTATATTTTTAACTGACACCAATGTCTGAATTGTAAAGGAAGGATTGCTTGGTTGGTTTCTTTGCCAAACTGCAGACAATGGATACACGCTACCATAGGAAGGGTGAAGGAGCTGGAAACAGCCCTAAGACAAAGGATGTGTCTTTCATTTTCTATACACTTTAATGACAGTTGCTATTGCTCTGGAAATCTCTTACTAATAAAAAGGAAGAAAATCAATCAAAACAACTGAGCACACTTCCCGGAGGACAAAATATCCCCAGTATAGAAGTGACTGAAGAGAAGTTAGTGTTACAAACCTACATCAAAGGCATCTACTGCAATAGGAATGGAGCCAATAACCAGTAGAGCCAAATGAACCTCGCAGTTTAATTGAATAATTCAAAGGCTGCTAACAAAAGACAAACAACAAAAAGCCTTGAATGACCATACAGAATTCCTTTCTCAAATTCACAGCTACAAGGCTGTGACACATTGCTTTTCTTTTTTCTTTTTTTTCCATGTCCAAATGTTATGTCTGAAACTTGACTGTGAGCCTTACTGTAGGTCCATTTTGTAACAGTCTATTGTTAGTGAAAGTATGAAAACTACCAATGCCATCTAGGGTGACCAGATAAAATCCAGGTCAGGGCTCATGTAACTTTAACAGTTGTAGAGAAAAGGGAATTTCAGCCAGTGTCATTTGTATGCAAGTAGTTCCTGGTGAATTTCCCTCTTCATCACAACAGTTAAAGTGGCAGGGGCCCTGCCTTCTTTTGTATCTGGTCACTCTAGTATAGTGGCTGCACCTTTAACTGTTGTGATGAAGAGGGAATTTCACCAGGAACTGATTGCATACAAATAACACTGGCTGAAATTCCCTTTTCTCTACAACTGTTAAAGTTACATGAGCCCTGACCTGGATTTTATCTGGTCAGGATAAAATATTGCTTAACCCATTAGTGAGAAGGCAGTCTCTCTCATACACACACTGTTTATTGCTATGGTTTTTAATACTTCTATTGTAGGCCATTTTGGTCATTATTTTAATTTCAAAAAGTGGGATATCAGGAATAACAGAATGCAACACAACGCAAAACGCACTCACACACAGCTTCCAAATGTAGGTGATCATTCCAGAGGAGCACTTTTATCACTGACTAATTCCCTGGTTATGTACAGTGAATGGGTACTGTTATAAAGTATTAAATATTGAATGGCTATTTTACAAAGGATTAAATGGACCTATGTACTAGTTATGCATGCCAAAGGCACAAATCCCCTTGCTTCAATAAAAGGATGATTCTTTGTCATGATAATATATTGCTATGGTTATCTGAACGAAAAAGAATTACAATGAAGGCAGTTGCACAGGTTTTTCGCAATGAACTATGAAGGCATCCAGAAGTGGACTTTTGCAACAAACTTACTGAAATCCTTTTTATTCAGTGAATAATGAAACCATGTGAGGGCACGGGAGCAAGGAGGTCAATGTATACGGCAGTCCTTATCAAAATGTTTGACCTTATCAGAACGGGTTTATTAAAACATTTGTACTAGGACTAAGCTGACCATCTGAAAAGGAGGACAGGGCTCATGTAACTTTAAACTTTAACTTTAACTTCATCACAACCTTTAACTGTTGTGATGAAGAGGGAATTTCACCAGGAACTAATTGCATACAAATGACACCTGCTGAAATTCCCTTTTCTCTACAACTGTTAAAGTTATATGAGCCCTGTCCTCCTTTTCAGATGGTCAGCCTAACTAGGACCCCAATATACATGCATTAAAACATGGGTTCTAATATATTGATGTCAGTCAGGGTGGAGCTGAGGGTTAGTTTTGTATTTACTGTAGTGTAAGCACAAAGACCTGATTTCGATTGGGTCCACTACACATGAGGAAGTGAGGATTAAACTCCCAATGAACACAATTTTCTTCCCAAAATAGGCATCAATGGGGGCTTTTTTGTTGGTGTTAATCCCCTCCCCCCCCTTGTAGGGGAGGGGAGTTTTAATCCTCACCTCCCAGTGTGCTGTGGTCCTGATCCGAATCAGGGCTACACACACTTGCGCTAGAGCAAAACACACTGCTCCACACTGTGCAATTTCCGTAATGTGTAGTTTTCACATTACCCTATTCTCTATGAATTCTGAATGGCTAAAAGGGCTATAGTCATTCTGCCCCTTGACAAAATCTCTCTCCACTCTCTCCAAGTATGAAATAGAGCCCTGCTGCTTCCATTCACCTTTAAGATTTGTTGGCAGACCCCATAGTCAAGTGTATGCATATGCTTTTAAACATATATTCTTTTCTAATGTGGAACACCTATCACTCCGATAGAGATGGGAGAATTCCCCTCAGACCAATTTGAAATGACTTTTACTCAAATGGACAATTTGTGGAGGGTGAATGAATATTTCACTCTTTTGAGCTTGGGCCTAATTCAGTTGGGAAGGGATCTGCTATATCATCCAATACCTTGTGTCCATTCCATGCATGGAGATGCCCTGGAAGTGAGTGGAGGGAGGAGCGAGGGAAATTCGGGGCTAAATTAAAAAATCCTCTACAGCTCAAAGAAGAATGTTGGGACTCATAAAGCTTGCCTCTTCTTTGAGCTCCTACAGCTCAAAATCTGAGCCCAGCATGCTTCACGGGCATCTCTTATTTGTGGATTCACCTCTTTTCAAACTCTTTCAATATAAAGACTGTTCTCTTCTGGCAGGCATATCCAGTGTAATTTTTAGAATGTTTTTAGGATGTTTTAGGATGTTTTAATGCAGTTTTAATAATATTTGTCATGTTTTAATTAGTTTTATGTATTTTATCATGTTGTTGTTGACGCCTCGATCTAGACGGAGAGGCGGGTAAGAAATAAATCGTTATTATTATTATTATTATTATTATTATAAATGCAATATTTACGTGCTTGCAGACTTTATTATATAATGTACTAGCCCGGCGTTGCTCAAGTCCATGAATAATGTTTATAACATTTATTTGATGAATAATATTTTTTTCTGCAACTTATTCATCTTTAGGTTGGTTGGTTTTTTTTAGTTTGGTTGAGTTAGTAAATTGTCTTGTTAGAATCAATGGAAAATTGTGTTAATAAGAACTGTATTTTAAATTAGAGCTTCATGATAAACCACTTTTTTGTTTTACCTGAAATGCCTACACATCCCATCGTGCTTTGGCCAGAGCAACCGTCTAACTTCAAAAACAATCAAGACACACAACACCCTTTCTACCAGCTAAAAAAGATGCAAACCTAAAAATATGTTTTAAAAATATACCTGGCATTGCACAGATATCCGAATGACATATAGTAAGGTAGCGGATCTCAGTGGAAGCAGGGAACTGTTGTATGCATGTGCTCTGAAGTTATTATTATGAAAAAAGAAAAGCAGCCAGAACACAGGTCAGTGCTAGGCCTGTGAGTTAACTTTTAAACAAATTAAATTAATTTCTTTTTTTCCTCTCTCACCCTCACGACAACCCTGCAAGGTAGGGCAGTCCTAGGCCTGTGAGGTAACTTTAAAAGAAATTAAATTAGTGTCTCCCCCCCCCCCCTTACACCCTCAATGCATGGCCAGGGCCGCCTTGAAGCTGCCACCATGATTTTCCTTGTCCCCCACAGAAAACAAAAACTACAACTCATGGCATGCCTTTTCTGTGGTGCCCAATGGGAGTCCTGCTGCTGAAGCTCATGGGAAGTGAAGTCTGGCTGAGCCAGTCCACACTACACTGAGGGAGCTGGCTGGCTAACTCACAGGTAGCTTGACCATTGCCGTTGGTGACAGGCACAGAGCTGTGACCTCCTCCCCTTTTGCTCCCAAAGGTGCCTAGTAAGTAGTAACCAAGGCAGACAGCTGAGGCACTCTCCCTTCAGGCCCAGGCAGGATGGCGAGCTACTTCCAGATGATGGCTGCCAAAGCTCGAAAAGTCTTCCCTCCCACCCAAGGCATGCTGGGAGTTGTAGGCGCAAGCCTTGTGTTCTGAATAACATTAATCTTTGAATACATCTGAGGTGTTGTGGAAGAGCAGGCCTTCTTAGTTGTGGCACCCTGCTAAAGGATTTCTTTATATATTCCAGGGCCTTTCAGCTTGATGAGATTTTTTATGCTGTGGGTTTTTTTTCCTGTTATAACTAAACCACAACAGATGCAAGAATTACTGGATAAAGTTTATGATTTTTATGTAAAAGCCTGACTTTACTATTGAGACAGAAGAGTGAATGAAGGATTGACTGATATAGCTGAGGCTAGAATGGAATGGTGGGCAGGGTTAGTGGCAGTTGGAGAAAGTCAGGTAGAAGGAGAACAAAGACAGTTAGTGAGAGGTCAGGAAAGTGGGAGCTGAGTTAGGACTGAGAGAGAGAGTGACCTGGTTCACTAACCCATACTTTATTTAAAATCAGCCACTCTACATACCAGTACAACACCTCCCAGCATGCATTTGGCAGCCCGCAGGTGCCCACATCCTCTGAGACATCCTCTTGTTGCCAATACTGCTCCTCGATAGAGCGTGAAGGAGTAGCATCACCAAGGAGGGGAAGTAAGCAGCTGTCAGTGGACATGCCCAGCTCCAGCCAACCCTGCTGGGATTGCCTCATCCTGCACTTCTCACCCACCAAGTGCTCCATCTGGAGCCTGTACTGAAGGGCCGGGGCTGGGCTGGGCATGTCCCCCACTGTTTGTCGGGTCTGTTTCTGGGCATGCGCAGAGTGCCTCCCCTTCCTCACTCCCTCTTCAGGGCAAAAGTTGTGTGCTTGCTTCCCCCAGATTCTGAGGAAACAGCGATATCAGGGTGAAGTTCCTTTGAGCATGTTTGGCCCCTCAAAGCCACGCTGTTGCATCTAGTCACGATTTTGAAACCACGCAGTGGGTGGGAGGAGGTACCGCAAATGGATGCAGCCCATTTATGTGGGTTGTTTCCTTTTATGTGGAATTATTTGACTGTTCGAGACCAACCTTAGGAGTCGGGGTTGTAAAAGACACGCAGCAGCCACCAACTTGTGCACTCACAATGGTCGCCAAAGGTCAGTGAGTCTGGCCTCCTGCCCAAGGCATGCTGGGAGCTGTAGGCATAAGCCTTGGTTTTTATTAAATTCTTTAAAAAATACTTAAACTGCCAAAATTCATGGTTTTAGATTTCTCTAGTACATTGTACAGCCAGACCTATCACTGTGTCACCATGTCAAGTTTCTAACTTGTCTGGAAGTGGGCAAACATTTCCGGACATATGTGACGCACACATACTTTCCGCTTTATAGGTAGAGATAAAGCAGTTTCTTTTGTGTATTGGGGGAAGGCAGTTAAGAGGTACAGGAAATTAAGAATGCCTGAGAGCCATGAAAAGGCAGGGACAGTTATGCAGATCTAAGAAACTACATTTCGTGAACACCGAACCCTTTCACAGCGTATTCCATTTCCTATCATCTTTCTACAATCAAGTGCTTGCAGATTCCAAAATAAATACTGCACATGTATGATCTCAAAAACTGAACTGCTTTGTAGATAATAGGCATAGCTTGATCTTTCTCTACCACTTCCACAGTAATATGCTTGGAAAGAGACAAAACACTGACCAGTTATCGCCAATTTTAAAATGTTGAAGAAAATGATGGCAAAAGTAGGATTATGGGTTGTATAGAGAAGCAGAAATGAGCCGTTGGCTTATAAAATGTTGCAAACAGTGACACTCTACCTCTTTGTTATCACAGGGAGATTACTGTTGTCTTGGTTGTTAACTAGATTAATGGTGTTTCACGTGTTTTTACAAAGGTTTCTGCAAAGTAAAGAAATAAAATAAAATAAAGCCACAGCAAGAATGACTGTTACTTTAAAGCAACTGAAACAATCGACTTTTCATATACTCCCAGGCAACATCACAGAATATCAGCTTTAATAACAAGAGTCTCTAAAGTTTTAAATAGTTACTGTGTTACTTTGAAGATTAATAATACATCTTAGATGTATTGTAGCTGAAACGGGAGACATCACATATCGCTCAACTGACCTTATTCATTAAGAAACTCAGTTCTTAAAAACTCAAAAGAAGATAAATTTAGGAGATTTGGAGCAACAGAGAACATTCTGGTCTCCAACATTATTATATCTCTATCATCTTAAATCATGAAACAAGACTTTTAACACAGCTGACTCTTTATTACTGATTTTGCTGCCTCCTCTTCCTGTCTTTTTTAAAAAAAATATAACAGCTTAGAATTACCCTGGAATCAATGCAGTGAAAAATAAGCCATTGATTGTTGTGGGTCTCTTTTATGCCCTCATCCAGCAAAAGACTGCTTGAAATTAAAGCCTTTGGATTTAAAATATTAATGGCACTAGGCGTTTTCCCCTCGTGCTCATAATGTTATTGAAATTTTGTTCTAGATTTCATTGAAGCCCCTGCTTTAAACTTATAGCCATTTTCAAATGAATTGTTATGGATGCTGGCCAGGATGTTCAGGGAATGGGGATTTAAGACAGAGACCAGTTTGGCATTCTGGAATGTTCTGAATGTAGGGGAAGCCATCAGTGTCAGAGAAGGTGACACCCATTACTCAGGTCCCTTTTTGAGTTCAAGTGCTGGGAACAGAGGGCTTATAAAGAACCCATGGAATGGAATAGGAGTCAGTCTTTGTTTCATAAGCAGGCCTATCTTTCCTTGGGAGCAGAAAGGATTTGCCCTCTGTTCCCAATACTTGAACCCCAAAAGGAACCTGAGTAACAACCCCTTCCAGCTGATCTTTTTTGCTTTGTTGAAATTTACAACAACAACAGCTCTGGGAGCTCCCAGAGAAGGACAGCTGAGGGCGATCTTAGTGTCCAGGCAGTTATATATGGGAAGAGATGATCCTTCAGGTAACCTGGCCCAAGCCATGTAGAGCTTTGAATGTTAATACCAGCCTGTTGAACTGGGCCTGGATATGGACTGGCAGCCAGAGCAGATGGAAAAGTACTGTCATAATATGATCATGTTTGCCAGTCCCCATTAACAATCTTGCTGCCTTGTTTTAGACCAGCTGAAGTTTCTGGACTTTTCAAAGGCAGCCCCATGTATAATGCATTACAATAATCTAGCCAAGAGGTTATCAGAGCATGAATAACTGTGGCTAGGCTATCTCTGCCCAGATGAGGGAGTAGTTGTTATATCAGCCTAAGCTAGGGATGTTGGAGGGATCCATCTAAGTGGGGGGGGGGGGATAAAGTTCAGCAAGCTTTTAGCAGCTCAGCTCTCTGGACTTTGACTCATTTACCTGATTTGATACAGATTGAGTCATGCCAGCTCACAAGATTTTGGGTTTGTTTGTTGTTAAAGTGACATTTATGCAAAATTTGGTTACAATTTGCATAACGTGCAAATTTTGGGCGAATTTGTGTAATTTGCACAAATTCCAGCCATAATATGCTTAATTTGTGCAAATTACACCCGCAGTTTTGCACAAAGTGCAAATGCATTTTGTGCAAATTAAGCATATTATGGCTGCCATTTGCACAAATAACCCAAATTGCTTAAGAAAGTTGCACAACTTATGCAATTTGCAGCTGCAATTTGCATAAATTATACTTTAAGGGGGAGAAATCTGAGAACAATTCTTGGATTTGGGGGAAAAGCCTGCAGCTCCACTCTCAAATGCAAGATGATTTCCCCAGTAGCTCCAGGGAAATCCGGTGAGCTTAAAATCTGGCAATCTGTTTGGGGGCATTTGTTGGAATGTGTTAATACTGTGAGCCTCCACCTATGCCAAATTTGTATATGTAGGTAAATAACATATGTGTTCTATGCCTAACTCCAAGAAACAAACCCTGACTAAGTTGGGGTGCACATAACGATATTCATCTTTCTTTTTCTTCTTTCGTTATTATTCTTTTCCATGCTATTGTTTTTAGCTATGTGGTGACATCACTCCAGGAAAGATAAAGTGAACTGAGAGTGAAATCAAGAGAGGGCAATGTAAAAAAAAAAAAATAGGCTGACATTTTCACAAGGAGTGCAAGAAATCCTGTCCAAAAAGTAAATTGATTTTCAACACCACCAAAGGTGTTTAGAGAAAAATTATGTGGGTTATTTCAGCTTATCCCTACTTTCAATTTATATCACCCCTTGATTCATTCCTTGAAATAAACCAGGAGTGAAATCAAGATCAGGTACCTAAAGATAAAATAACTGTGTAAACAGATTTGTATCTAATGCTCACAATGACTGTGTGAGAATATTCTTCAATATTATGCACAAATGGGATGGGGGTAGTAATTGAGGCTGAAAGAGGAGGTTGAATGACAACTTAACGATAGAGTCCGCAACACAATACCTGCAGGCACCAAGGCAGCCCCAGACACCCCCACCACCCCCACTTCGATGCTGCCCAAGGCCTATGGGCATCTTTCCATCTTTCCCCATATGGACCCAGAGGCATTCTGAGAAAAGAAATGGACAATGGTGGGGCAGCTGGAGCCAGTACTTTGCTTTCCAGCACACCCAGACAGAACATCATTCAGAAAAGGGATGAGAAGAAAAAGGGACCTACCATTGCTACCCCTGACGGTAGTGGGGAAACATCCTGGGGATGCTTTTATTTATTTATTATTTTTGATGTGTGTGTTTCACCTGGTTTGGGTGGGGTGGAGTAGATGTGCGTGTTGATGGGGGGTTTGGGGGGGGTGAGGCTGTCTAATTGTGTTTGTGGGGTGTTTTGTCTTTTTGTGGGGTTGCTAAGGCTGCAATGTTACTCTGAGCATAGAATCAGTTTTCCTTTGAGAAATGGGTATTTTGATAATGTCGAATATATGGTTTTGCATTTGGAGTTCGGACCAAACTTCTACCTTGCGCTCAGTTTCTTGCACAAGTGACTTGTCTCAGCCTCTTCAGTTTGCCTTCTCAGTTTTTCTTTTGGGAAATGGGTATCTTGCTTTCTATGCGGCCAAATATGTGGTTTGGCATTTGGGGCTCAGACCCAACCTCTACCATGTATTCAGTTACTGGTCTTTTGTAGCTCGACAGGCCTACAGGGCAACTATTTGTGTGGTGGTACCCAAAACAGTTGCTCAGATTTTAGAATGTGTCTCCAGGCCCAAAAATGTTGGGGACCCCTGACCTAATGTCCCAGCAAAACTGTAGTTGAGCTGGGATTTGAACCCAAGTAGACCATATATTTGGAAAATCCTAGCCATTAAATGGTTATGAATTATCTCGACCTTCATTGCTTGCACCTTTTTCTCTGCAGCTATTTGCAAGTCATTTCAAGAACATCTTGCTTACTTAAAGACGACATCCCTTTATCTGTTCTGTGCTGTGCTTTTAAGTTTACATGCACAGAAATGATAAAAAAGGGAGCAAAACTGTCTTTAAGGAGTGCTGTTTGACTGGGTTGTCAAAAAAGCATCTGCTTTCTTGAAAGCCATAAACGAGCCCTTAAAATGAAAAAAAAGTATCAATAAGATTAAAAGTAAATATCCAAGTGTCTCTCAAGAGAAATCTCCATAAACCGGCAATCCCGAAGGATTGAGCACTACCAAGATTATTCCTCAGTGCTTACTAAAGTGGATTGAAATGTTTGCCCTTGCAGAAAATATTGTATGTTAGGAACAGGAAGATTTACGCAAATGAATTGGCTTGAGCTCTTGGAGTGAGGCTCTGGTATCATCTTGCAAATATGAATGAAGGCCAGGGTGTGAATATGCCTTAAACATTAGTCTTGGAAAGAACTTTGATAGGGAAGGCACGCCTTGTACCCGCAAACAATTGTGTTGTGCTTGTATCTGGAAGGTGTTGTGTTTGAACTAATCCCACCTGGAGAGAGAGAGAGAGAGAGAGAGAGAGAGAGAGATTTTTTCTCAGAATGTAAACATTCATTCCAGGGCTTTGCTTATTTCTTCTTTTCCAAAACATCGCTCCCTGAATTCCCTTTTAAGGCTTCCAGTCTAGCATGGGAGTTGCAACTAATTTATTCTGCTCGGTGTGTGAAAGGCTGAATAGATGTATGTAAAACTAAACCAGCCAATGCAGGGCCATGAGAGTGGAGAGAGGAACTCTCACTCTCTCCCTTGCCAATAGCATACTTCTGTGCTGCAGAAAACCTGCTGAACTTCAGTCGAGCAACTTCTAATGACTTCTCTCTCCCTTGTTGCCTCCTTAGAGCCACATTAGCAGCAACTTGCCTGCACTGAAATGTACAGTTCTGGGAAACCATGTAAAATGAACTGTTCCCTATACCAATGAGTGGCTCAGCTGGTTAGGGCTTCTTCTGCAGAGCCGTAGCTTGGGGATCATATATGCTAAGCTCTGTGGGCTGACAAATTCAGTTAACAAAAGAACTGATTGTTATGTAGCACCACAAAACATCAAATATGATGGGATGGGGAATGAGGTACAAACAAGCCAAATGTAATGAGTAGCGATGCTCTACTGCTTCCTTGGGAGATTGAATTCAATTCATGCATTCCAATAAACCTGGGATGAGAAGTCTTCAGACTTGTTAGATTTACTTCATCTGTTTACTGGAACCCCAAGATCCACCAGCCAGAGCCGGAAGCGAAAGACATCCACTCTGAATTAAAGAACAGTGCTCTGAGCACATTCGGAGACTAGGAGTTTGTTTTCAGAACCAGAACTGAATTGAGCTTACCGCTCTTTTCTAGTTACCCCCAAGTTCTCCTCATTTCAGCAGCCTAATTTATATAGGGGAAGACATTTTGTTGTTGCTATTGTAGGAGGATTGGAAATCAGAAATCCTTGCCGATCTACCCAAAGATCCACCAGTGGATCCTGATCTACCTTGTGCCCACCCCTTGCAACAGGCCATTCATTTGCGTATTAAGCAGCTCATATAAATGATCTGGCTGCAGAAATAGGGTAACATTGCAAACTACAACAGCAGCAGCAGGCTCCGTGAACAGATAGCTCCCTTTTCAAGCTCGTTCTGCTCATTAACAGTGCTGTTGTCATAATTGTGTGAGTTTGTTCTTCTCACATGCTTAACTGCCTTGGAGCTCCAAGTTGGTGGGGCTCATCCATGCCGGGGTTGAGGTGGAGAGAGAAGGCCTCCTCACACCAAGGGCAATGCTCTCACCATGGAATCATACTTCACTAAACCAATGCCCCATTCACTGTGCAGACCCCTTGATTGTCAATAAAGTTGTGGTGGCCCTTGGTTAACCTGAATTACTGGTGTAAGCATCTAATAAAAACAACATGACCTGACATTTCAAACGTCCAGCCTTTTCTTGTCTCTTGGAAGCAGCCATGGCCAATGGATTGGAGCAGAGACAGGGAAACACTGTGTGGGACGTTATCACAGATTGTCTTTCTTTTACTACATTTTATGGGGGAGAGAGAGAGAGAGAGAGAGAGATGGCTTGGCATATTTATCAAGTAGACCAATAATGTAGAAATCCAAGGAGGACGTCCTCCCCTCCCTTCCTCTTTGAAAGACCCTTTACTCAATGATAGCATCAAAGTATATTAGGGTGACCAGATAAAATCCAGGTCAGGGCTCATGTAACTTTAACAGTTGTAGAGAAAAGGGAATTTCAGTCAGTGTCATTTGTATGCAATTAGTTCCTGGTGAAATTCCCTCTTCATCACAACAGTTAAAGTTGCAGGCACTATACTAGAGTGACCATTTACAAAAGAAGGCAGGGCCCCTGCAACTTTAACAGTTGTGATGAAGAGGGAATGCTGGCTGGGAATTATGGGAGTCCAAAACATCTGGAGGACACTAAGTTGGGGAAGGCTGACCAGAGGATCATTTTCATCTACCTCTGATCCTGAAGCTATATTCAGATTTGTGAGCCCTACTTCAGACACACAGTGCTGCAAAGAAACCTTATCTTCACTCACAAAATGGATGTCGTTGTTTCTTCAACTAACTCTGCTCTTCTCACAACTAGGAAGGTCACTGCTCATTGTCACTTCCAGCTTTTTTTTTCTTATGATTTATCACATATTTTCACTGGCAATTTGGAAAATATACCTAAGTAAATTGAAGGCAACGTTGAAAACCAATTTTTATTATAATGTACGAATTACATTTAGATTAAAATTAATCATACTGCTAAAATCCTAATGAACAGAGTTGTTGCAGAATTTGATATGACTAAAACATTTTTTAGAAACGTTTCTCAGATCCAAACTACATTTGTAAATGGTTTGTAGCCATTTGCTTCTTTGTCAAGTTCCCTGCCTTTCCATACGTGCCCGCAAAAATATGGTGTCATAATTTTAAACCCCTTTCCTGTTGCATAATTAATTTTTTCATTGCATTTGAACCTTTACCTTAACCTCTAACCCTTAAGCCAGATCTTACTGTAGTTTAGCTTAATAACGAGGAATGCTTCACAACTGCCACCATTTACCACTGAGACTTCGTTCCAGCCACTCAAAGTCAGTATGGAAGCAGTCCTGGTGGCCTGCCCTCCTAGGCTCTGCCATGATCCTGGTTCCTGCCTGGAGACCCGTGCCTCCTCAACCCTACCCCTACCCTGAAGATTAACCCTAACCCTGATTTACCACTGAGTTTTCCTTCCAGCCACTCAAAGTCAGTATGGGAGCAGTCCCAGTGGCCCACTCAGTTAGTCCAGCCCTCCTAGGCCCTTCCATGGCCCCAGTTCACTCCCGTAGACTAGTGTCTCCTCCACCCTTACCCTAACCTGAGGATTAACCCTAACCTTAATTTTGGGTGACCATATTTTCGAAACCAAAAAGGAGGACAAGATGGTTGGCCCCCGATGGGGTGTCCCCACCAACATGTCCATCCCCCAGGGGGCATGTCTAGCATCAAGGGGGTACTTAGTCTTAGTCACATTCTGATTTTACAGCACACAATTAAGACAAATCTGTTCTACAGAACATCGTAATGTTAAAATCGCTGAAATAACAAGTGAGACATCCAATGTATCTGAAATTAACTTCGCTCACTCCTACTTTTGTAGCTTTTGCTGTATTTTTTTGCTATACTCTGTGTGATACATTCTCCCCTTCCCTCAAATATATTTTCTGATTGTATCCTCACTCCACTGCAAGCTGCTGCTTAACAGGGTTTGCTGCCGGCCGGCTGGCTAGCTTTTTTTATTATTTATTTCTAAAGCTCAATTTTGTTTTGAAACTTGCTAAAAATCAACAGATGAACAGATTTGCTTGGAACTCTGCATGGCTAAAGCCCTACTTAAGAGCTATCATGATACCAAGTTTTGTCTCTTTATCTTTAAAAATGACGGAGCTGTAAGCATTTTTGTTATTTCCCATTGACTATAAAGTAGAGCTGTCCTGGGGGGGGATGGGAAAAATCCGGATTTTTCTTGGAATTTCATAATTTCCCCCCCTTCCCAGCTTTGTTACCAAAAATCCTGAAATGTCCAAGTTTTTCCTGACATATGGTCACCCTGCCTACTTTACTACTGAGACGTCGTTCCAGCCACTCAAGGTCAGTATGGAAGCAGTCCTGGTGGCCCACTCAGTTAGTCTGGCCCTCCTAAACTCTGCCATAGTCCCAGTTCCTGCCAGGTGACCCATACCTCCTCAACCCTAATAGTTATATATAATGTGTTTTCTATTTTTAATAATATGCAATGTAATGTATTTAATATTTATTGAATCAAACTGACCTGCTCAATTTGAAGAAGAGCAATGTAAAAAGTACTTAACTAAGGCCCTTTCTGCACCAGCCATTTTTCCCGGGTCTGCCCCTGCCTGCTCACGGAGAGTCCGCATGACGCACAGAGCATCTCGCAAACAGGCAGGGGCCAGCCCTCCATTTTCCCAGGAGTTCAGGGAATGCTATTATCCCCGTTTGTTACCTGCTCCCAGGAGGGAAGCGCAATGGGCAGCTGGTGTAGCCGCCCATCCCAGGCACAGCCAAGCTTACCCGCAAGTAAGCGTGGCTGCACCGATGGCCATGGAGCCACACCGCGCGGCTCCGAGGCCATCAGGAGGGGGGACAGTGAAATTGCCATCCCCAGGATCGCGCAGCATTTTTTTAAAAAACATACTTACATTTGTGCAGGAGCGCTTGTGCGCACCTCCGAGGATCTTTTTTTAAAAAATGGCCGGCACGAGTTGCAATGGCCCGGTAGAAGCCCGGGCCATTGCATTCTGGTGCGGCCTCATCGTGGCAAACCCAGAAGTAGCTACTTCCGGTTTCCCCTCTTCCCGCCTTCTCTGCCCCTGTGGTTCGGAAAGGGCCTAAGTGGCAAATTCGTAGTGTTCTCCTAACCACAAGAACACTTATTTTAATTATAAATGTTAGTATGTCATACTCATATCCTAGAGTGATGACACTGTTCACCTGAATAGGTTGCTAGAGAGATTGGCAGAATTTGTCTTGCTATCTATTGTCTTTACACTTCCCAGAAGATAACCCCAAGTGTTTTCCTTTAGCTCTGAATAGCTTCTTCTAGGAAACATAATATTCCTTCCACAAAGGTGCTTACTAGAGAATGCCATGCCCATATTACTGCTCGTAATTGAATCCAGTGTGTAATTTCATGCACCCCATGAGTCCATCTCCAACCAATGGCGCATCTATGGAAATTATATATTTTTGTAAACAAATCTCAGCTGGGCATCATAACTCAAACCACTGTTAAAATAACTGGCAGAATGAATATGACACAAGGGTGTCAATATTAATTTGATAAATTAAGTCTGCAGATTTATTTATTTGCCAAGCAATGAAAATTTTGAGCTTACCAGTAAATGAATGATGACCCAATTATCCAGTGCTTAAGGTATAACGTATGCTTACTCAAAACATTTTGAAGTTACTTTAGAGCTATACTCTTCCATCTTTCTTTTCAGCAGAGGTGAGCCAATTTCCGTTTTCATTTCATTATTGTTTCATGGTTCAAATATCCCTTGGATTTCATTCCACTCAACTTCCAGTCAAAATTGTGGGTTCTGAGCTGTCAGAAGTGATTTACATTCCTGCACCCTGACACTGTAAAAAAAAGGGGGGGTCCCAATTCTTTCTTTTTTTAATTTAAGGCTGCAAAGCTATGGCCCCTGTTAGGCTGTCCATACAATCATTTGGAGCTCAACCTCTGAGTGCAGGTAGAAAGGTCCACCATCAGAGAGGGAGCTCTGACCTCAGTTCCCCCCCTCCCTGCCCCAGTGGAAACATCTGCAGAACACCTCTGACATCAGGGAAGGAATACAGTGGGGCAGATGTGAGGGGATTTATTCAAGCTTGAAGCCATGCAAGCAATGGGAGGGGAAGTGTTTTTGAAAAGCACGCTGACATGGAAATGAAACACAACAACAAACACCTCTCTTCTGACCTCAGCAGAGGGTCCTTGAAGTCTATGATGTTGGAGCTCTTTGCAGCAGAAGGTAGGAATGTCTGTCCATCATCATGCAGGAACATAGCTGTGATACTTTGAGAAGAAAACCATGAGGCCTGCCTGGCGCCAACACTGTTATCTTTTCAGCACCAGGTCAAAACTTTTCTTTTCTCCCAGGCATTTTTAACAGCTTAAGTTGAGGTTTTAACTGACTTTGTGGCCAGGCTTAAAGAGTTTAAAATGTGTTCAGTATCTGCTGTTGTATGTTTTATGGTTTTAAATTTTTCATATTGACTTTTTAATGTTCACTCTTTTAATTTTTGTAAACTGCCCAGAGAGCTTCGGCCATGGGGTGGTATATAAATGTAATAAATAATAATAATAATAATTAATAATTAAAAACATCTAAATTCAATGTACTGGCAAATTTAAAATGAAAAAAGAGTGCAAAAACTGTGTTATTCTTCCAATTTGAAATCACTCCATAATCAGCTGTTTCCAGCACTGAGTACTCCAGCTTGCTCATCCTTTTTTTTTTATGGTCTGCTGGAGCCCCAATTTTTAATAATTAAAATTGCATGCCTGCAGGAAGTTGTTTTCATTTAAATAAACATATAGCACTGTGTCGGCTCTTCAACACAATTCTGCAAGAGCAGAATTATGCGATTGCATTTGTGCATAAGCATTTTAATGGCACATGCAAGGGTTTTTTTCTGTTTTTTTTAATATCAGTTTTAATCCCCTGCTATATTTTAGGACTGTGCCTTATGGAACCTTATGTTAATTGGTCCTACTTCCCTGGGCCCTTCCCAGATGTGCCAGGATCCACTCAGCAATCAGAAGATTCTGCTGGACTCCATCCCACCAGGTTCATTTTGTGTGTGCGTATGCATGAGTCTCTCTGTCCTACGCAAGCATTCAGCTGCTCATGTGAGGGCTAAACACGGGCAGGGAATATGAATGTGCATGCAAGTCCTACCCCTGATGTCCATGTCCCTGCCCACTCTGACACCAACCTTCCCCTGTGGAGGAGGAAGCCCTGAAGGGGGCTTGTATTTGTGTTCACAATGCCATGGGCAGCACAAGCACAGCATTTATTGAAACGCCTTACAGACCAAGCTGCCGCTATGGTGGTATGTGATTTATAAGTTGAAGGAAAGTCGGCTGTAAAAGCTGGGGCAGACCAACCTCTTTTTTCCATTTATTCCCACGAAGTGTATGGTTTGTAGACTGGGCCTTGGCTTGATTCTTCCCCAAGAGGCAGCATAATTGTAATGCCATTCCAAGGATAGGCCACCTGCTGTGGGGTCTCCTCTACCTATAACTCTTCTTTTTGATGAAGGGCATATTAAGAAAGCCGAGTGCTTGGTGGCTTGCAACGATAAAAGTCCAGCAGTTTAATCTCAAGAGATGTCATACTTGGCAGCTGTGATTTATGCAGCAGTGAAGTTGGGATGACTTTTGCTTGCACGGGCAGTGTTTAGTTGGGTCCAGGCGGCAAAGGGAAGGGAACAAATTAGACACACAGACTTAGCTGGGATAATGGTTTGGGCACAACTTTATTGACTTTCACTTGATGGTGGCACAGGGCATGGATCCTGTCATCAGCCAGCCTGCTGTCTGATTTCCCTTTCCCGGACCACATGCCAAGAAGTGATGGATGGGAGGACCGGAAACTCACCCCAATGCAGGATGCTAAGGTGAACCACTTTCCACCACACTGGACATGGCCGGCTCACATTCCCCCATGCTGGTCTTGTCTTGATGCCATGCCCCCAAGACCCCTTATGGGAATTCCCACCATGGGGGAGTGGGGAGCCCAATCATGTGTCCCCTCACCAATGGATCCAGCCCAGTGCCTACCATGCCTACATAGTTGTAACAAAGGTTATGAAATGAAGCATAAATGGAAGTTTTCAAATGAATGTTATCAAATAAAGCATAAGGAATTTACTGACAGTCCAGATCAACTTATTTACAATGGAATTAATTTTGTGATGGGGAAGGCAAAAAACCCTGTACCGTCTTTGCCATGTGGTATGCAGGTAATATCCCATTCATTGGAGACTATTTCTGCCACTGAAAAAAAACCATATTGTTACCCCGAGTGGGTGGGTGGGGAAGTCTGCAATTGTAATGCTTCAGCCACATCAAGGGCCTCTGCTTTAATGGGCCTCAGGTTGAACTGGAGTGAGAATGATGCACAGTGTTCTCACTCTGATTGGTCTGTCCCTTTGGCCCCACCCCCATCAAGGCCATCCGCACGATGAGTGGCTCTACAGGTCTCTCCCTGGGAAGGTGAGCAGCCTGTGTGCCCACACAAATCACCGCTCCCAGGGAAGCAGGGAACTCAGCTCTTTTTGCATTGCCGACTAGTATTTTGCAAAATGCCATCTTGACATAATCTGCTATCTGTCTTCATCCAAGGTGAAGACCAAGGGATCCCCATATACAAATGATGCCCACATACAAAATTGGGTTCACAATCCTCAGTCATATGTTCTGCTGCTGACCGTTTTAAAAGTTTCACTGAACAATTGGTGCACTTAATAAATGTAAGAAATAGTATAAATATGATTGTGTTAAACATAATAAATAGGGTAACTTTTAAGAGATCATAAAGATGACCTGTGTGATTCTGTAATTAATTGCAGGTGTTCTCAAAGTTTCCAAAGTCAACAAAAACCATTTTGAAACTGCCCATATATAAATGTGGACCAATTCAGAGTTGATCATAGAAGCATGATTGCACTCACATCACTAAAGTTGCATAGAAAAACTCTGTCCAGCTAATTTAAATTTCACATACTGATCATTAGAATATACACACTAAACCAATGTAACGTTTCACCCCGAATGTGAAATCACTGGTGGAAAACAAAGGTGAACTGTAGAAAGAACGCCATTGAAGCCAGCCTTTTCCAAAATGAAGTTGATACGAATATCCATGTTCTTTCAGTATGGGCCACCTGTCTCCAACCCACTCTTGGATTGGGATCAGCGGCATTTGGCCCTCCAGATGTTTTGGTCTACAGTTCCCATCATTCCTCCCCATTGACAGTGCTGGCTAGGGAGTTGTAGGCCACAACATCTGGAGGGCCACAAGTTTCCCACCCCTGCAGTACAATGATTATAAACATCAGCCTGAGAGTTCTGCATTCTGAGATGTGCACACCGACTGCTGTGGGAGGGACTTCCCCATTCGCATCAATGGAAGGAGCACTTAGGCACAGCAGCTGACCTCCACTAAAGAGAATGGGGAGCCACTTACAGGCAGATGATTGAGTAAGGCTCCTCTAAGAATTAACTGAGCTTGGCGATAGTCAATACCCTTCTTACATTTCTATTATACCTGTTTCAAAGGATGTGTTCTGAAGAATCAAGGGAAAAACTGAATTCTGCCTTATCAAAAACTAGGTGGGAAAAATGTGGAGAGTTCCTATTCTATTCACAATAGAGCTATACACACAGAAAAGCTGCATTTCTTGTGGAGACTTACAATGTGGTACCACTTGAGAAAAGCACACTGCTCCAACAGCTTCACGGGGGGAAATAGTTAATAGATCTGACCTTTTGCTGAGTCCAACTGAAAAATGGCAACAGAATAAAAAATGAAGCACACCCCTGTCTGAATAGCCATGTCAAAATCTAAGTGCGTAAGTATTTTTCTTGAACCCAGTACTGACACCTTCAAAGAAAACAAAGGAAAGTAACCTCTTAGGAATATGTAGAGAAGCTAAGACTTTCTAGAACAACCCCAGAAACAAGCTGAAACTCTTGATTCTGGAATGGGACAGGTCAGCGGAGCTCCCTTTTGCTAGCTCCATTTCAGAAACAAGTGTTCTGGATGTTTTCCAGTTGCTTTATGAAGCAGTGTGTGCACAGGATCATGGGATACTGCCCTGGTCACCTAACATTGCGTGCATATCAGCTGCAAGCTCATTTTCAATGAAAGAATAAGGGAATGCCAAATCCACATAGTAAGGGCTTTCTTGCCTGCATTCACATTTAAATTAGGCCTTAAATGTCACTGCAGCCACAAAGAACTTCCAGCGCAATCCTAAATATGGTTACTCAGAAGTCCCTTTTAGCCTAATGAAGCTGACTTCCTAGTGCATGGGTCGCCGTGATCAGAAACAGAGATGGTTTGCTTGGAGAACCTCTGCAGCCACTGCACGGTGATGGATAGGGGAGAGAATTCCTGCTGGTAACTTGGGGCCCTAGGGGGAAGCCGTGGAGGTGAGGAATTGTGCTAGCCAACACCATGCAAGTCCCCAAGTGGATAGCTGCTTTGGCATGAGTTCAGACTGCTGACATCAACAGGGATTCATTCAGTCACCCTGCATTTACATTATGCTGCTGCAGAACACCAATGGTCCAACACCCAGCTCCATAATCTCCCACTACCTAGGGGCTGTCGATATGGGTTAAAAGCCCTATGGTGGCTGAACGGTGGCGCTGCAGTGGTTATACGATGCAGCAGCCACCTCGTAACCACCTCAGGGCTTTCCCACGAAGCTGCGTGCTAGAAAAGTCAGGGACTTCAGCCATCTGCCCTCCAATGTCATACTGGGGGCATTCCCAGGGAGAAGGCAACCTTCTGCTGGTCACAGAAGCTGGGTGAGGAGTAGGGGGTGGGCAGGAATTACCCTCCCCCTCGCTATTGCCGTTCCACCAGTTTCACCTAGTGAATCAATTCACCAATGGTGGTGGCAGCAGTTGCTACTACTCCTGCTGAAAAAAGCCAGCAAATACTCACTAATTTTCCCTAGCAAACATAAGTAATTTCCACAATTTGATTCACAATTTCACAGGCCTGCTTTACAAGGATAATCTGGGAAACAGAACTTTATTCTTTCTGTTACTATCCATAGCCCTTCTGCCGGTGGCAAAATACAGCAGGCGAAACCACGTTACAGACTCTCTTTTAATGTCAGTTGTGAGGGCAGTGCTTAACTGGGCACAGTTGGCAAAGGGACAAGAACAAATAGACCCACAGGCATAGCTGTGATAATGAATTGGCTTCATTGACTCCCTTGAATAGGCTCGGCAGTGACATTGGGCATGGATCCTGTCAGCAGCCAGCCAGCCTGCCTGCTGACTGATTCTCATTCCTGGCCCACATTCCAGGAACACTGGTGGTGGATGGAAGGGCCAGGGGCACACCACCATGGAGATGGCTAATGTGAACCCCTTTCCACCACTATGGATGTGGCCAGCTCAGAGCCCTCATGCTAGTCTGGTTTTGGTGCCACGTCCCCGAGATCCCTTGTGAGTATCCTCACTGTGGGGGAGCGGGGAGGCCAATCCTGCTCTCCCTCTTCAATGGATCCAGTCCAATGCTTATCACGCCTAGGTAAGTTGTGACAAATGTTATAAAACAAAGCATCAATTTTACCGATGTCCAGATCAACTTATTTACTAGGGCTGTGCACGGTCCCCCGATTCGCCTCGGAGGCCTTTTTGGAGCCCCCAAAACAGCCTTGATTTTCCTCGGGGTGCTTCAGTGTTTGCTCGCTTTGCCTCAGTGTCAAAGGCAAGGCAAGATTTGGGGGGCCCAAAGCGACTTGCCTTGTGGGTCCCTGGGTGCTAGCCGCACAGCTGGTGCCCAAGAAAGCCAGGAGCAAGTCTGGGTAGGAGTTCATTGGACTCCTGACTCTGTTTTAATATATCTAGGGCCGTAAACTATGGTGGCCACAAAGGGCCATTTTCCCATTACAGCCACCATAGTCTGTGGCCCAGAGACCCCACTATATCTTCAAATCGCGGCCTGGCTCTCAGGAGGATGCCGCATTTCCTGGTCGTGGCAGAGATGGGGTGATGGTGGAAGTGTTGGGGTAATGCAGTGGCAGCAGCGATGCCGTGGTAGCGGCAGCGATGCAGCGGCGACAGGTGAGTGAGGAGAGGGAGGTGAGTCCAGTGCCGTCCGAAGAAGCCCAAGGCACCTCGAAGCTTCAGTACCAATCCACTTCGGCCTCGAGCTGCCTTGAGCCACCCCAGAACCAACTTGGAACCGAGGCAAGCTGGGCCAAATCAGCCCGCCTTGCCTTGGTTTTGGGGATTCCACCCCAGGTGGTGCACAGCCCTATTATTTACAATGGAATTAAACTTGCAGTGGGGAAGGCAAACACCCTGCACAGCCTTTGCCAATTGGTGTGCAGGTAAAATTCCTTCCCAGCCACATTAACGGTCGGCTACTTCTGCCACTGCAAGACATCTTACTACCGGGAGTGGGTGGCTGGGTAAGGCCTCCTCCACACGAGACGTTTAATGAGCCTTGAAGGCTCATTATAAATTTTACCTACACACGAGCGGAGCGCAAAACGGGCGTACAGGCGCGTTATCTCCCCGATAATGCGCATTTTCGAACGCGCGTTAAATAGCGACTTTTATTTTGCTCCGGCCGTTAAAGCGCATTTTCGCTGTGTGAACAAGCGATTATGCGCATTAGCTACCTGTAAAGTGCTTTTTGGGCATCAATTAATGCGCTTCGCCGCCTCTCGCCGCCTCCCGTGCAGAGGGATTAGGAGTAAATGCGCCTCCGCGATAATGCGCATAATCGCGGAACCGGGCGCAAAAGCGCGTCCTTGTGGAGGGGGCCTAAGTCAGCAACTGCAATCTTGGAGGTGCATGGGAGGTCTGCCTTTAGGAGCCTCAGGTTGAACTGGAGGGAGAATAATGGAGAGATCTTACTCTGCTGGGTCTGCCTCTGTGGCCCCACCCCCTCATGATGCTGATTGGCTCAGCAGCCGCTCCTGGGAAGGAGATGGTGCCACAGGGGCTGTGCGGCTGCTTTTCACCTGCCTTTCTTTGCTACCAGCCTGCTTGCCCCTTAAGGGTGAACCCGGCTTATGCTTATAGTAAAAAAAACAAAATGCTAAAGAAAGGGTGATTCCAGATGAAGTTTTTATTGTCCAATCATCCCGCCTCATTCACAGAATTTTACAGGGAGTCCAGACAATGTCATCTTTGTTTTCCTTTGTTTCCCACCGCTTCCTCCATCTTTTTTCTTTCCAGAACAAGATCTGTTAAGGAAGAAAAAAAGGAAGAACTGTGCAATGCCTTTTGATGGGTAGCATTAAGAGCCCTTCATCTGGAAGCACCCTAAATCTCAGTTTGCAAAAAATATGAAGGAACTTCATTCATATCTCAGATATATTTCTTTTCAACGTACAAATCCCACTTCAGGACATATACCAAAAAAAATCACAATAGTTATAGCTTCTTCTTGTCTCTTTGATTGTTTTCCTCTGTATTAGTTGAGACAAGTTTTTATACAAATATTCCCTAGTTGTGACTATACAACTATTCCGAGATTGTTCCTGGCTGCATGGCACCTTCTTCTGCTCCCAGGAAAAAAAAGCAGGATACTCTCTTCTTGTATTGAAAAGATCACCACTGGTCATTTTTACAGTCAATTAGCTTCTTGGCTTGGCAACAAAAGAGTTCAGATATATAGTGACGGGGTGTTCTTTTATATTTTGTTGTTGTTGTTTCAAATTTTGCACCACTTCTAGCTAGACCAAAATGCAGTAGTGAAGCAAAGCTTTGCATACAGAAGGTCCCAAATACAGTCTATGACACAGAAACAAGGACACACTGTTTGTGAGCTGGTTCAAACTGGTATTTGCAATAATAAAGGATGGTATATGTGCCTCTGAGCCATAGCTTGAAATCTAGATATTTGAAATGTGGCATGTATATGAAGAGGACTTTAGAGATGTTCACCTCATGGTAATTTGCAATCTATAACTATAGATAAGTCCAGTAAGCAAATAGAAGAAATGGAAGAAGTTAACTTCTCCACATGTCTTCAGATTGACACATTCAGAAATGGTGCCTCATACCCCCTAGAAAATGCAGGGCAAGTTCCAGTATTTAAAATACACCACAAGTAATATTAAAAGCAATGCAAAGTGTAGGTGTACAGGAATGAATGCTTACCGTACAACAACGGTTTGTAAAGGACTAGAAAAAGAAATCAACAGAGAATGCTAAATATAATACATGATAATAATGAAACAGATATAATTAGATCACCATGGTACAATGGCTACTAAACATTGTATTATGCTGGCTTGGCAATGTACTGAATTTGTTGTTCCTGAAGTGAAAGTAGCGTCTGTCAGGTTGATGATCTGGAAGTTAACTGGTAGCCAAGTCAATGAAGGGAACTTTCAATCAAGCAGAAACAGGCAGAGCAAGAGGAACTCCAACTGATAAGCCACTACAGAGTGTGAAGCTTTAGAGGACCAGAAAGAACCCTTTCGTTCAATAATGTCACCTGACCCTACTTAGCCGGAAGATGCAATACCACTTTCTAACCATCTGTAACAGTGATCTGTAGTACAGCAGAAAACCAGCTGGTAATCCTTCCTCTGGCCAGTAGCACAGAGACTAAAATGCCTGCTTTTTCAGTGCCTAGACACGCTGGATTGAAACTCTTCTCACTTTATAGTGTCATTTCCTGTTCTACATTTTCACACCAACCTAGTTTTCTGCAATGCCTGTATAACTCCACGGTTTGTGGCAAACCAATGGATTCGTAACACCAGTTTTATCTCTCCTTTGCTAGTGCAAGTCTTCAGATCAAATCAATAACCAGCAATGAGCATCGTTCCAACACTCACTGCTGGAAGTCTGATTGCTCTCCCCACCACCCACCACCCACCACCCACCACCCATTTAACCTTTTATGATCCACTAGCACACTTACCCAAGCCAACATCACTGATAGGATAGATAATTTTTGATTGAGGAGGGAGATCCAAGATAGTAAATGGATATATTGAATCATGTTCAAATCTGGGAATTTAATATCTGGAAAGATTTTCGGCTAGCAGGCTTGACTTTTAGGAGGAAACAAATAATGCCATTCCTCCTGTAGTAAGATTTAATGTAATCATCAAATGTGGAAAATCAATAGCGAATCCCACTATCCTTATGCCGAGATATTCAAAATGTTATTTCTAGTGGGGGTTGTCTAAAAAGCAAGACATAAAGCGGTACCAATCAGTTCACACATGTGCGCTAAGGAGATACAGCTCAGAATTTAAATACCTCATATATCTTTTGTTAAAAATAAAAAAGCTTTCTCCCCTGCCCCCCTCTCTAAAATAATAAGTTTAACCAATACGGCAGCCTTTCTGAAAATTAATGCCATAGATATGAAGGTAGATAATTCTCTGAGAAATTATTTCTCATGTTGGGCAATTATCATTAATGAAAGGAAATTTTCTTAAATCCTAATAAATCAGGGAGTGAATTGACTGGCCATGCATCCAAATTGCTGCATTATTCACACTGGAATTACTCCAAAGATTAGCTGTAAATTGCCCTCTAAATTGAATTTATAGTTCCATTTTTCATAACTGCTGTGTTGTGACAGATGAGAAGAATCTCCAAGAAAAATGACAGGAATGGACCTAATTTCTTAGCGCCCTGCCATCAAGACAGGGCTGAACAATCTCTATTTACCTTTATGTTTTTAACAATCTGTTTTGGCAAGCATAAAAACCTGTTAGGAAAGAAAGTTTATCCTATTTTATGCAACTCTCAGTGAAAATATCATAAACAAAACTTTTAGCACTGCCTGGAAAATGCAAAGCAACCAAATTAAAGACAAACTGTGGTAACAGCAGCTCTACATATGGAATGATAATTTTCACTGTGTTGGAAAGCTTTATGGTATAGATTTGCTGTAGCTGCAATTAGGGATGGGTTAAGCTCCCATGAGATTTAAGACACAGAAAAGATCCCTGACAAATTTCTGTTTGTGCTCAACTATTGGGGAGGGGCTGTCTAAGCACAAAGGCACATGCTTTGCAAGCACAAAGTCCCAGCCTTGATCCTACGTATCTCCACTTGAAAAGATTTCAAGTAGCAAGGCTAGAAAAGACCTCTGCTTGAGGATGTGCAGAGTACTTCCCAAAGCGTCATCCGATGGGGGGAAATCATGGTTCCCTACCATCGCTTCTCTGCCCCCACTCCTGTCGCACAATACATCCTCTTTCTACCTGGAGAGGAAAGAGGAAGTAAGCAAAGACCATGTGGCCTTTTGTGAGGAAAAACAGGCAAGAAGGAGCAAGAGGCATGCGGGAGGCAGATGACATCATCTAAAGGACATGCAAACAGCTGTGAGTGGGCAGAACGGAGCATGCGATAAAATGCTTGTCTGATGACAGGGTTGCACTAGTTGGATCAGTTGACTCAGTATGAGGCAGCATCTAATGTTCAATGAACCAAAGGGCACCAACCCCCTCTGAGACATGTTGCCTTCCCTTTTGCAGCCATTGTTTGCCATGGCTCCTTGTTTCCATCTATTGTGTAGGGAGGGCAGTGCCTTGGGAAGCGGAAAGAGCCAACACAGGCTGCTGTGTGGTTCCAGATTATCCCTAGCTGCACTTTGCACATTTAGTTACACGCTGGAGTACTTGGCCTTATGCTGAGTGAGTGACATTGATTTGAAGCTACTTCAAATAAGATGGCAGGCCCACAACAGCTAGTGCAGGACTGCTGCAGTGCTTCTGGCTAGGCAGCACTCAACTGGGGCAGGTGCCATTTTTGTGACAAAGGTATCAGGGAGAGAGAGAGAGAGAGAGAGAGAGAGAGAGAGAGAGAGAGAGAGAGAATGGCATGCATGAAATGACTGGGCAAGGGTATAGGGACTGGGCACAATAGCAAGGAACTGGGTGGAGAGGAGATAGATAGATGATGATAGATAGATGATAGATAGATGATAGATAGATAGATAGATAGATAGATAGATAGATAGATGATAGATAGATAGATGATAGATAGATAGATGATAGATAGATGATTAGATAGATAGATAGATAGATAGATAGATAGATAGATAGATAGATAGATAGATAGATCAAAGATAGATCTATGCATCTCAAAGACAATTGCATTTTAAATGGAGATGTTGGAGAGATCAACGGTAGCTTTCTGCTTTTAACAATATCTAACTTCTGATTGGCAAAAGCTCAATAATGTTTTAGCACAAGTATATTTCTCCCCTCATCCCATTTAAGAGGAAGCTTAAGATGCAAATAAATTGTAGCTCAATGTCTTGGAGATCTGGCATACATAATTACAGGAGTTTTGCTGTTTGGATTAAGCATGCAGTTGCATCCATTTATGGGGAAAGAAAATCTGTGTGTCATGCCAAAAGATTCATATGATGTCTAAAGCAGAATCGTGACCCTCCTTTCTCCTCCTCTCTTTGTCAAATTTACCATTTATATGCAAATAACATCCATCCTGCCCTTCTGTACTAGCATCTCCCCTACTGCAGAAATGCGCTATCAGTCAATAGAGATGAGTAGTCAACAGGGTCAATTTGTTTCCGATGCATCAGCACATTAAGATTGCAGTCCTATGATCCCCTAGTTAGGGGAGCCCCATTGACTTGCCTCCAATTAAACATATTATTTAGCATGGTGCTAAATACGTTAGATACAGTCTCAGCTCCTAAGCTTAGCAGGACAAAAACAAAGGAAGGAGCCATTTACATGGATAACCATTATGTTCTCATAACTCCATCTCAAAAAGGTGGCATTGCACCAAAACCAGCAATCAAAATTGCCTGTGCTAGAGCACTTTCCCTATAAGGAAAGGCTGAAGCATTTCGGAGTTGTTAGTTTACGGGAGGATGAGTTGGGGTGAGGAAAACATGCTTAAGTTTTTTAAATGATGACCAGTATAGTGAATAAAAGGGAGTGAATAAAAAGTAGGGATGCATGAGAAATTAATTTGAAATTCGTTTTGACCAGAATTTGCCCCATTGACACCTCTTGAAGCTGAGCACAGACCTAAATGCAACCTGTGGGCAAAGTCCATACATTTCCAAGCTTGGTTCACAGAACAAAATGAATGCAGTCAATAAATGTGTACATTTGGAAAATGTCTATGAACAACTGCATGCTTTTGAAAAATGTGCACAAACACTCTTTAATCAATGAGAGAAAACTACATATATATTTTTAAAATGTGTACATTTGGTAAGTACATTTGGGGAATAAAATATTAAAAGTATGCATGAATTTTCATAACAAAAGAGGGAGGAAACCTCAAAGTTTTCTATCTGACACAGTCACAAGTCAGAAGCAGCTTCAAGATGGAATTTGGAGAAACCCAGCAAGCTCAGGTTTTGCTGATAAAAAAATAATAATAATAAAATTTCCCTCTCCCAGCATCACTTGATATCTCTTGCCAGTAGATTTAGAAAAGATAAAAGGGAGTGCAATTTCATACAATGCATAAGATGTTCTGAACTTGCAATCATGGTAAAAAGTTCAGTTGGTTAATTAGTCTGCCTATCATCCTTTGAACTTTTCTTTGAACTGACACGGATGTATTCATCTGGAGTTCTGTATCCAAATGGCATAAAATTTTCAGGCACTCTAGTAGTCCCTGCAGGCATCAGGCATGCCACATTTTGAAAAGTCTGGAGAAATGAGGAAAAAAGTTCTTTTCTTTTTTTGCTTAAACCCATTGTATTTAATGAGTAACCAACCAGTCTTCTTCTAGGTGGTGTATCAGGGCAAGGAAAATGGGGTGTATCGAGGGGGGAAGTTCTGTGATGGGCTGATGTAGAAGAAACACCAATCAGACAGTGGGGGCATTTGGTGTATCAATTAGAACATTGCATTCCTGGTGCACATTGGAGAACTTCCCTGTCACTTTCAGAACTGGTTGAATGTTGCCTTCCCACCCTGTCTGCCCCACTGAACTTTCATTTCATTTTTTCCCCCAGCTGCCAAGCAGGACAATGTAATACTACCATTGAATTCAAGCAAAATAATTCCAAATGGAAAAAATACAAATTATCTAAAAGAATAAAATTTAAAGTTGGAATTGGTTAACTTTGATTGATTTGAATTTGTATGTACTAAGTCCAAATAAATTTCAAATTGGGCTCTTTCATTTTTAAATAAATAGCACCTGAGCGCTCCACAAGCTCAGGTCCTCTGGGAAGAATTTACTACAGTCGGCCAAGACAAGGCTGACAACCGTTACCCAGAGGACCTGCTCTTCTACCGCTTCCAGACTGTGGAACAACCTGCCAGGAGAGATCCGCCAACTTAACAGTCTTCAAGAATTTAAGAGAGCTATAAAGACTGATCTCTTCCGGCAGGCCTACCCAATTGAATTTTAAGACTTTGTTGATTTTAATGTTGAATTAATTTTATATGCTTTTAATTAGTTGTATGTATTTTATATTGTATTTTATGTTGTTGGTATTGATCTGGAGGGAGAGGAGGGTAAGAAATTATTATTATTATTATTATTATTATTATTAATCACCCCCCAAGATTAAATGAATGCATGTCTGTACCGACTGTCATTTGCAGGGATGAAGCAGCACATATAGGCTATTGCCATTATGGCCTCTCTCCTGGTTGACCACTGTGGGAAACAGGAGGCTGGACTAGATGCACCCTTGGCTTTGACCCTGCACTGCTGTTCTTACTGTCTTAAGTTCTTGTTGCATTAGACTTTGTGAGTCAGCATGGCTAGAATTCAGGCCTGGATGGATGGATAGATAGATAATCAGCTAGATATAGTCAATTGCTTCTTCATTTAATGCTTTACAATTAAATATTTTTGCACAATAGATGGCTACACCTATCTACAGAAATGAGATAATAAAGCATCCTTCTTTACCTTCTTTCCCTGGAGGGTTTGTTCTGGTGCTGGACAGAGTTTTTACATTCACATATCTTCAAGGTGAAAAGTGGGATTTCAAGGGATTAAAAATCCCTTCGACACTCACTCACTCTCTCTCTCTCTCTCTCTCTCTCTCTCTCTCACACACACACACACACACACACACACAGTGTTTTTTGCCCTTTTTGGACTTGTTCACAGCCCCAATACGTTGTTGCTTTGGCACCACTTTAAGGACTTGTTTCTTCTTCACTGCATGATCCCAGCCCGTCAGGGATCCCATAGAGAATGTGAGTTGCTGTGTTCCAGGAAACATTCCTTAACTGCCCACGGTTTTTATTGGCATTCTGTTGTTTGTTTGTTTTAAAAAAAGTATAATTTTAATATGGTATTTTAATCTTTTTATCCTTTAACTCTTACCTCTTACGTTCACCACCCTGGAATCTATTTTTGATATGGGGGGTATACAAATGTTGTAAATAAATAAATAATAAATATATAACAGCACCACATTGCCAGATTTGGCTGCCTGACAAAATCACTCAGGAAACGCAAAGACCTCACATTATTTGCACTTATTCCTGCTGAATGGAAACTAGGCTGAAGCAATCTGTTTGCCACTCTGCACTGGTGGTTTTGTTGCCCGGCAGCACCGCACAGCAAGACTTTTACCTCATCCAGCTCTAGTCACAGATAGTTAATTGTGACAAACTACAAGAAGTTCTAGTCCAAACAGGAAGCCTTTTATAGCCCTTCCTGTGGAGCAGAAGTAATGGCCAGTCTGATTAGGCGGAGCCATTCCAGTACATGGAGAACGTTTACTGCCCAGGCAAATGCATCAAAATGAAGCCCTCATGACCGCCCACATGGGATAGCCATGTTCAGAGTGGCGGGTTTTAAGTTTTAGCTCTGGCAGCTCTCTTTTTCTACACACACACACACACACTTGCACACTGATCCATAGAAAATGAACTGTACTTAAACCTAGGGATGTGTATCGTATCATTAAAATGTCCAATAACTATACGATAAGGTCGTTATCGGACATCCGATTAACGATAACGATACGATAGAAAAACCTCCGATAAATATCCGATCCGAAAATTTTCAGCCCGATTATATCAGATCATCAGACTGCCATATAAATAAACCTATAACTTCTGTATTTTAAAAGTTAGAGGCTTGAAACTTAGTCACAGGGCTTATGGGGTATACCTAAGTATGTGTATGAAATTTGAGGTCAAACCCTCCAACCCTCGATTTTATATGAATTCATTAAAGATCGTTTAAGTTCTGACAGGTCAGAATGACAGCTCGCCATGCGTGTTCATTCAAACCTGTCAAAAAGTTGCAGGATCTTTAAAAAAATCATATAAAATACAAGGGTGGAGGGATTGATCTCAAATTGCATACACATACTTAGGCATAACCCATAAGCATTGTGACCAAGTTTCAAGCCTGTAACTTTGAACATACAGAAGTTCTAGGCATTTTTTTCTTTAAAAGTTCAGCTCTATAGAGCACAATGGGGCTACAAATTAAATATCGGATTTCCGATAATTATCGTGAAGACAATACGATTAACCTATGATATTATCGGAGATTATAATTTTTTTGGTCCAAAATTCCGATAACAATAAAATACGATATTTTGGGGCATGCACATCCCTACTTAAACCCCATTAAAATTAATATTGCAATTGACTCACACTTGTACAGTTTTGCAATTGTATTTTAAATATTTACAAATTGTTTTTCCTGTTTTTCTTTATCCTTAAAGTGTGCTCTGGGTCCATCCAGCCTGGCTCTCTCACTCTTTCTCCACTTCAACTACTTGCTCCAGATCATGTATTAGACAAAGTGCTGCTGCTTAAGGAAACTAAAAGAGGTTTGATTCTGGCTCATTATGACATAATTTGAGAAACCTGCTGTGAAGAATTGTTTCTCTTTCATTCTTTTATTTCTTCATTTATCAACTAAATGTGTACCATTTAATCCCACAACCTTTTCCAGCAGTATAGCCATCAACTCCTTTTTACCTACAGTGAATTGGGAAAAAATGAATTTCTGTGCTGTTGTGACCTAGGGTGCTTTATTATAGTTGTGCCATAATTGAAACTAATGTTCACTTAGAGCAAGGTTTTGCAGCAGGGTAATGATAATGAATCTCTTAAAGTCAGGAACATATTATTTGTGAAGCATAAATATATAAGAGAAGTAGCTTGCTCTACCATGTAGAGGGGGACAAAAGTATATCGGTTATTTTGTATAATTCTTGTGGTTTAATAATCAGTTCTCATACTTCAGTTCGAAAGAGAAATTTGAATCTTTTCTTCTCTTCCTCCCCTCCCCAATGCATGCAAAGGGCATATTGACATATAGATACACTGCAAAGTAAGACATATTGTAATAATTAGTAGAATTATTCCTGGCATGCCATGAGCAATTACAGGATTAATAACAACTCAACCACATAGCATTATGTTGGAATAAATTGACCGACAAGGTTTTTCAGTTCGGAAATGAAGCTTAGATGGGTCATCAATAAAAATGACTGTGGAGAATAGACTTCTGAGAGTATACATTTTACATTTACAAAATATGGATGTGATAATTCTGCTTAATGACTGAAAGAACCTATTTAAAAATTCATTTGAAATATTTTGCCCTTTTTTAAAATTGCTTAGCTCTAGTCACTGTTTTAGCTCAAGTTACTAATGTACCATGTAACCTGTATTTAATTTTGTGTTCTGATCAAAAGGAATGCTCATAATGACTTCTTAATTAGTCTTCTGAATGCAGCACAGGAAAGTTTTCTCTTACATGATCAACTTTAGCCTCAACGAGTTTAAATGTTACACCAATATGCATGTATGATGTGATGCGTCAGTATGAGATTAGGTAAAGGCCCATCAAGTTTGATGGTTGGGGAAAGGGGACGGAGAGTTCCAGTACTTTCTTCAACTCCACTCACCATCACCATATATCCGGTACCCACCCAGCTTGGACGGCTTTGGCAGGAAAACGGCAGTTGCAGGTGGGGAGGGGCCTATTAAGGTACCTCATGTGATTGCCACACGTATGCTACGTGAGGCAAAGGGCGAGGCAAGCCTATAAAGACCGCCCATGCCAAGCATCGGCCTCTTTCGCTTTTGGGCTGCTGGAGAGGCAACATCAGGACCAAGGGCCATGGAAGTGGTTTGGGCCTTGGAGTCGACATGGCGCTTATTTTGGGACTGAGAGAGGAGGCAGAGACCATGTGGCGAAGAGTGGTTTGTCATCGCCCTCCCCCCCTCTCATCCAGCAGCAGTTCGAGGGCGGTGACGGGAGAGTAGCAGAGGATGTTTTTCAGCTGCTTTGGCGGCATCTCCCCCTCCCCTCACTCTGATTCTGAGGCCTTGCTCGAGCCCCGTGCATGGGATAGGGTGCCGAAGCTAAGGCTTGGCGCCCTCCAGTGGCTGAATGTACAGGAATTTGCAATATTAGAATAGGGACGGTGAGCACTCTGGCACCTTCTGGTGATTGGCATGTCCTCGGGGAGCTTTACGGCTCCCGTGTCAGGATATGGAATGCCTTTGGAGACCCTCCTGCCTCATCTGCTCAGAGTTTTATGGCTCCAATGCAGGGCAGTCTCCCCACACTTACAAAAATGTTGTATAAGAGAGGGGCCGGGTTTACCCGGCTCCCGGCTTAGGAGAGTGGCTTACCCATAATGCCAGGCAAGTAGCCTGAAGTAAGGACATTGATTCTCACACTTTCACATGCAGATCCATTGTTTAAACAAAGAGGCCCTAGTTTATTCCCAAGCTCTGGTGTCTGTGTCTTTATTCTGTGCTTCCTTCTCTACTCTTCAAATATCTCACAGCAGAGAATGAGACCTCCAACTACGGTGGAGATAGCCATTGTGCACAATGGCAAGAATGTAGAGAGTTCTTCTCATGCAACCCTCCCATTGAGCATAGAGGCCACAACCAAACAGATGTCTCCACAAGGGTGAGAAGGGACACAGTCACCCCACATCATGTCTGTGTGAGTTGTGTCAGGAGTTCGACGAGAGGATACCCCTGGAGGTGAGGGCTAGAATTGCTCCCTGCCCCAGGTGACCCTAGTCATTCAGAATTGAATCTGCAGTTTATTCTCTTAAAGAACAAGTGTGGGGCTATGCAGTAAAATCCCTTGACACTCAACCACTGATGTTTGCTATGAGAGAGAGAGCACATGTGGGACTTGCAACAAAATTGGTGCAGTATGTTGTCCTCATTGCCCAGGAGTGCTGTTCTCAGGGTTTCAGCCAGTTTGAAACAGAAAGCTTGTAGTACAGGCATCATGGGTGGGTGGGTGGGTGGGTGGGGGAATAAAAAGAACCCTGCTGTGTACATATGAGCATATATGCATAGGCATATTGACAATCACAAGTTTTACTGTGTGCATGACCAGGGGAAGGGCCTGCAGAAGATGGAACCTAACATCTGAAAGCGGATGGATATATAGATGGATGGATGGATGGATGGATGGATGGATGGATGGATGGCTAGATAGATAGATAGATAGATAGACAGACAGACAGAGGCCTTGTCCAGAAAAACTGAAGTGCATACATCATTTCACTTTCACATAGGTTTCAGGGCTAACATAGACAGTGACCTGTGCCTAATAGCAGCTACAGGGGAGGGGTCAATTTCCATAGGAGAAATGTCATGGAAAGAAAGAACTGATTTCTATTCCACTCTACCAGTGCTACAGCACTGTTTGCTCCCCTCTTCAGTTACTACTTTTAGGGGCAGGGAAGATGTCAGGGAAACTGATCATGGATCTTTCGTGCCCAGATACGACATGAGCGTCCTCCGTTTAATATGCTTAAACTTTACGCATGAGTGTTTGTAATCCAGCAAAAGCCATTTCTTAAACCACAATGGAAACAAATGTTTTCTTGCAAAACAGTCCCATGCCAGAAAACATATAGATCCTGTACAGATGACATGCCCGGCCATAGTTGTTAA